>CM042693.1:14099681-15385395 GCA_023614405.1 Avena insularis
AATGGTTGAGGAAAGAGTATACAAGATTGTTGATAAATAAGTTTTGGAACAAATACAACTCCTATTTTTCTAAGGGGTTTTTGTCCAATCCTAGGGTTACAATCCTACAGGCAAAACAATGCTCTGATACCATCTGTAGAGGTCCCAACCTTCAATAAGGTAGAGATCCCTGTGTTTACAATGCTAGTCCCTGGATCAATAGCTAGCATCCACAGTTAGGATGTAATATCAAGAAACAAAGGTGATAATACAACTTTATAACCACGAATAAAATAATTTATTACATCTTACATATCTCATGTGGCTATCTCATTACAATGCAGCAGAATATAACTATAGCATGGGGTCCTTCATCTTCAAAGTGCCACAGGCAGTCATGTTGGTTGTAGACTTGTAAGACTAATCAATAAACTTCACTAACATATAACAAACCTGCAACATAATAAGTTACAGCCACAAGGGTCAATACATTTGAATTGTATTGGCAAGTGATACTATGGTAGTATAGTGGAGTCTATCATCTATATGCATTTGGCTAAGTGGAGCTTAGGCTTGCTTTGCTCAAAATAGATTTTCCTTATCTTTTGAAAAACACTAAGTTTTTGTTTCTCAAAAATCACCCAAGGCATCTCCCAATAGAAATTGGTGATCCTTTAACCCTTGTTCAACCACAAAGTTTTAACTTAGAAATTGGGATGAGGAGATTCTTGATAGCTTCCATGTCTTGATGCTCAAATTGTCCTTTACCAGGGACATGGCTAAGTACTTAGATTTTACACTCTGCAGAGGTGGTGCACTTTCCCCACAAGACTTGGTTTCACCAAGACAAGATCTTTCAGAAGCCTTCCCTTAGACCAGAATGGACGCGCTCGAACCTATCAATCCCCTACCACCAACTGTCCATTTGCCTAAGTTATTGCAACCTATATAATCCAGGCAGAACCCATAATGCCAAGTGGCTGCACTTGAAGCTTCTCAAAATTTGACATCTCAAATCTCTTTGTTCCTGGGTGGCCATCCACAAGTGAGATACACAAGGTAAACCATAGAAATGGTCCATACGTAACCACTCAACAGAAACCATTCCTTCCATTCCACCCAGGTGATTCATTCACTTAGTTGTTTTATTAAACAAACACAAGTCCTTGACTTAGAAATATTCCATACTATGAATATAATCCACCCTTGTTTTCTACTAGCTAAGATAAGCATGATAGTAGTAGGAATCTTAACTTAGGAAATTTCCACTAAGGTTTCATCTACTAGGATTTCCCATGGCATAGTTTATACTTAGCAAAAATTCCATGCAAGTCCTACTTAGAAATATCACTAGTGCATACTGAAAACAATGGGACAAAAGTATGAAGCATCACTTGACTTTTTGGTAGAGCATATAAGTTCACTCCTTGATCTTTCAATACTCACACTCTTCAAATCACTACAATTCAATCAAGCAAGCAAAAGTTCAATCTACCATTCAAGCAACCATCACATAAAATAATAGAAACAAGGCAATGCATGCAAGCATGCTAAAGATTGTTTTATTTGGAAAAGTGGTTTCTAATAGGTTATAAACATTCTAAAACACCTATTGATCATTTTATAAAAGTGGCAACACCATTTGCAAAAGATTTTACCTATAAACCATTTTTTAAGTCAAATCAATATTTTATGTGGTTGAAAATGCTTTTTAGCAAAGTAATAATCTATAGGGTTCATCAAAATATATTTTTAAATCTTAAAACCTTGTGTTTAGGGTCAGAGAGTTTAAATCAAAACATTTCCCAAAGGGTTTCCTCCAAACGCATTTTTAATAAATAAACCCTTATTTTTATTTGACTAGAAATGTTATAAATCAAATATTTATTCTTTTGCTTCATAAAATATGTTTTTGAAACCACAAGTTATTTTAGATGGTCAGTAGGTTCAAAACAATCCATTAGCCAAAGGTTTTATCACAAAAAATAATTTTAGAATGAATTTTATATTCAAAACATGCCTACACAAGTTTCTGCAAAAACAAACAATTTCACAGAAGAAATTTACTAAACAAAGTTCATGGTAAGAAAGTACTTGTCTTGCTGATTCCATTGATATAAAATTTGCAAAATTTGGACGTGTGGTTTGAAAGTTATAGATTTTACAAAATCTCACATCTAATAGAAATGTTTCTGTTTTTAAAACGAAGTCTGAGCCACGTGGCCTGTTACTACTCGCCCATACCGTTTCGCGTGGATCAACAGATGCGAGTCGTTGGATTAAAATGAGATCATGCGGCACAGATCTGCCCATACCCCTTCGATAAGTCAATCTATCGCGTCTCTCGGATCTAGATCGGACGGCTACTAACACCTTGCCAAGAACTGGCGGCGCGACGACGGTGGCGCGCGGCGGCGGCGTGTCTGGTGGCGGTGGTTTGGTGAATCTAGGAAGCAAGAAGAGGAATGGAGGGGCTTACCGGGTTCGCGGGGCCGCGGTGATGCTCAAGGTGGCCGCAGGATGGACATGGGCGCACAGAGCTGGCTCGAATCTCTCGCCGGAGTTCGCAGGACCGTCGGGTGCGCTCAGATGTTGTTGAAGACGAGGCTTCAGAGCATGCCAGAGAAAAAGGGGAGCATGGTTAGATGTGCGGGAGAGTGGCGAGTACACGCGTGTGAAGGAGGAGGAGAGGGGCGGTCAGATGCTACCTGGGAAACTCGCCGGAGTTCAAGCCGAAGACGGTGTCGAGTGGCGTTGAGGTTGCCGACGCTCGGGAGCTTGCGCGGCTGAGCTGGGAGTACTAGGAGATGCGCCAGAGTCTGGGGAACACGCTCGTGTGGTCGAGGGGGCGAGACGCGGCGTGGTGTGGACGGAATTGGAGCAGAGGCTCATCAGAGCAGTGAGGGCGCGAGCTCGAAATGGGAACAGCCCAGTGGTAGAGAAGGAATGGGGTCTGGGGGAAAACATAGAGGAGGCGCGGGCGAGTTATCGTGCATGGTCAGGGGCAGTTTTCATGGCATAGTTAACGCGAATTTACGCCGGCATTCAAACGGCTGCAACGGCCGGGGGAGGGCGAGGTTAGCGCGCGGGTGAGAACGAAGGGGAGATGGCGGTGGGGCCTGGAGTCAGCGAGTGAGAGAGAGTGGGGGTGGGGTCTGGTTGTCATTGGGTTTGCGGGTTCGTCTGTGAGTGACAGAAAACACTTCGGGGAGAGAAGAGAGGTGGGCTTGCTGGGCTTAGTGGGCTAGCTGGGTTGGGCTGCTCTGTTTTATATTTTTTCCTCTTCTATTATTTTTCTTTTTCTGTTTTGAATTTATTTAAACATTTCAAACAACAACATGATTTCAAACTTCAACCAAACTTTGTGTGTATTCAAATACTGTTTATTAATATATTCTTAAGTCAATTTAGAATAATAATTTTATTCTTTTTAGGGTCTAATAATTATTTAAAATAGGCTCTTGTATTAATTCAAATAAAATTTAATAATGTTTTCAAAACTCCATTTGAAATCTAAATCTTTCTAAATCTTTTCAGTAGGTTTTATTTATTTATTAGGGTGTCAAATAATTCACCTTGATTTATTTGGAATATTTTTAATATGATTGATAAATCATTTAAATTGGGTATTTGTTTTTATTCCAATGAAAATCAAATATGGTTTTGTTTCCATAAATTTATTTAGTTGATTTCTTTGATCCCATTTAAGTTAATTAAACAACTTTTATTCCACTTAGGTAAATTCCAAAATACTATTTTCTCATGATTTTTAAATAATCATTCTTATTGGAGATTTGTCTTTATTCAAATAGAATAGGATTTGGTTAATGCCCTTTTATTTAATTTGAAAATTCTATATCCATTATTTTATTTGGATTTGGTTTATATTTATTCCATTTTCTTATG
This sequence comes from Avena insularis, assembly GCA_023614405.1. Taxonomy (NCBI): domain Eukaryota; kingdom Viridiplantae; phylum Streptophyta; class Magnoliopsida; order Poales; family Poaceae; genus Avena; species Avena insularis. The sequence continues at coordinate 14,103,567 of CM042693.1, forward strand.
GATTAGGTCAAGATTTAATTTGGCCTTTTAAATAATCCTCATTTAATATTTCTTTCTTTATCTCATAAAATCCATATCTTTTTATTTATAAGTCCAAACTTGGTGATTCCAATTTGTAAAATCTTAATTGATATTTATTTATCATTTTAAATATATTTAGGATTAACTTTTATTCCACTTGGGTAAATTCCAAATATTATTTTCCCATGATTTAATTAATCATTTCTTAATAGGGATTTTATCTTTATTCAAAATAGAAATAGAATTTGGTTAATGCCCCTTTTATTTAATTTGAAAATTCTTTATCCATTATTTTATTTGGATTTGGATTATATTTATTCCATTTGCTTATGGATTAGGTCAATATTTAATTTGGCCTTTTAAATAATCCTCATTTAATATTTCTTTCTTTATCTCATAAAATCCATATCTTTTTATTTACAAGTCCAAACTTGGTGATTCCAATTTGTAAAATCTTAATTGATATTTATTTATCATTTTAAATATCTTTAGGATTAATTTGATCACAAATTGGTATGGATTTTAGATAGGTGTTTTATTGGCTTTGGAAATTCAATTTCCTTATCTTATTAAATTCATAAGATTCCATCTATGGTTCTAGATTAAGTGAAACCAATTTATATGGTTTTATAATGTTTCTATTTGTCATTCTTGATCATTTGTAAATGTTTGTTGACAAATTTTTATATGGTTCAAATCCATGGGCTTAGAGATAACTTGGCAATGTTTTCTTCTATTAGGGTTTTTAGGGTTTTGGTTTATTTTCCAAGTGTTTAAATTTCCAGATGCATTTATGAAGAATGCCTTCCACTTTGATTTGAATTTAGTTGGATTCAAACTTTACTCAAGTTTGTTCAAGATGGGATTTTAAGTTTGCACTTAGAATCAAAAAGTTTCTTTTCACCCTAAATTTCAACAATTATTTATTTTTCACATTACAAATTTTGGAAAATTTTGGGATGTGACATTCATGGATTTACAAGTTCCCTCTTTATTTCACATCGTTGATATCCATAGACAAAAGAGCACGATATCAACTGTGTACAGAGTACAAGTGCAATGTTGAAAACGTTCCCCGTGACAACACGGTTCTGCTAATTCCAACGTATAGATGCAAGCATATACAACTTCGATGGCACAATGGTTCAAGTCTATTAGGGGCAAGAAATAAAGTGTGTCGTCAAGTTCATGAGAGCTTTACTAACTAGTTTTCACATAACAAAATACTTTTTAATTCGAAAGATAGATGAAGCTTGAGAATTTGCTTGGAATAGCAAAAGCTACTAGGTAGATATGGTGGACACAAGTGGCAAAAGTTTTGGTTCAAAGGGATTTGGAAACATGAGAAGTATGTCTTCTCAAACCAGGTTTTTGGCTAGCAAGGCTGGGTAGCAAGCAATAGAGTTGAAATAAAACAAGCAAACATACAAGTAATAAAGCCAAACATGCAATCTTCCTTGAAGACACAAAAGATCTTAAATAAAGAATACTAAGCTTTTTCTTGTAAGAAAATACATGTAAGCTTTTTCTCTTTTTCTCTTTCAAAGTAATGCTACTGACCAGAACTCAGTTTGCCAAAACCAATTTAGATCCACTTGATGATCCCCAAAGTGATGCCAATACTGATCAACAAGATCCATCATATAATAGATATTGCAAACTAAAATAAGAAGTGCAAAAAGTAAAGGATTGGACTTCTTGTTAATATTCAATAAAGGCACTCACACCAAGGGATACATAGATAATCAACTAAAGGAGAGATACTTCCACATGCAAACCAAACTATAAGATAACCTCTCTACCACAGATATGAATCCACTAAAAAGGTAAAAGATAAAAGATAATGGTGGTGATACCGCGGCACTTCCCCAAGCTTGGAACAAGCCAAGGGGATGCCAAACCTGATGACGAATTACTCCTTCGGTGATGGTGGTATTCTCTTGATAAGCTCTTCAATAAGTTTCTTCAAATCCTCAAACTCGAAGGTCAGAGCACGAATCAGCTCTGAGTTTTGCTCTATGCGATTCATGATCATGTCAGACCGAGAATTCCAGTCCTTGTTATTCTTTCCCCACTCTTCTTTATTAGTGTGTTCCTCTCCTACATGGTTAGAACGAGGCATATCCCACATCGAGGGCAAGTTCCCTTTGGGCACATGTTGAAATTGACACTCATGTATAAGAGTATGTAAAGGTATCTTGTTACGTGGAGGAGATGAACGTGGAGAGAGGGTATGACGTCGAGATTTCCCTCCTATAGACATCCGTGCTGTCCTCTTAAGCTTGATAGGGGTTAACACCACTCCAATGCTCGCGACGGTAGTGCGGGTGTCCGGTTGTTTGTCCTCCTCCATGTATCCTTCATAACCTACCAAAATTTCCTCCTCCTTGGGTTTGCGAGGATCGTATTGCTCGGGCTTTTTGCCTTTGTCGTTGGCGGACACCATGGTGCTCTAAACTTGAGAAGATTTCCTGACAGAAACAGATCGAAACAAAAACATGACAAGAACATGATGCACGAACCTCGGGGGATCTAGGGGGTTATATATTACGAAGTTTCAAGGCATAAGGAAGGTACTGACATGGAAACGAGGCGGAGACGGAGTTCGAGGGTGGCACACCCCCTCCAGGCGCGACTAGGCTGGGCCCACGCCCGGGGTGGGTTTGTCCACCCCGAACTCCGATTCCTCCTATGTTCCGTCTTGAAGTCTTCCTTATGTATTAAAAACATCAAAAATATAAAAAGATTGGATTTTCACGAACCTTCTGTTTTCACCACTTTTACCTATTCAAAGACGAACTCTGCAGAGTCCTTTTCTCCTTCTCCTGAAAATTTCCTTCATACAAAACCCTTGCACAAACTCAATGACAACATTAGTGTAAGAAAAAACAATAAACCTTTGGGTACACACTTCAACTGAAAACCCATCAACACAAAAGCTTCTATAAGAGGCAAAAGCAAATGATGGCAGAAATCTGTCAAAACAGACCAGCAGGTAAAGATTAATTTTTTCGAAAACCTTCTGTTGTTCAAATAAAAAAGTACAGAACTGATGAAAGTTGGGTAACAACTTGTAGAACAAGATCAGAAAAATGCAGCTCCATCCGAAGTATTGAGTCTCCTCACGAATTTTTACAATAGAGCATAAAACTCTGTCCCAGGACAACCACTTTTCACAACTCCTCTACTTCACAAAAGTAGTTGAACTTGACACAAAAACCAAAACAAAAAGGATAAGGAGCGGTTATTAGTGAGGTAATAACTTCCAAGACTCAACAAAACTCTTGGGTTATCTCCCAACAAGTACTTTTCTTTAATGCCTTTAAGTTAGGCTTGAAACTTTCAAAGATGCTCATATAGGATATATATATTTGAAGTGAAAGAGAGCATCAAGAAGCAAATAACCAACACACTTGAGTCTAACCCACTTACTATGCATGGGGGTATCATGAGAAAATGAATTGTTGAAACAAAAAGCCACTAGCATAGGAAGACAAAAAAGACGCAACTTCAAAGCTTTCAACATAAAACGGGGAAACTTAACATTATTGGGATGCATAAAACCATGTTTCCCTCTCTCAAAATAACTTTTAGTAGCACTTTGAATAAAGTTGAAAATATAAATGTCACTGGAAACAACTTTATCATCAGAATAAGCATACTTATAGTCACCAAAAAGAGGTCAAAGGTCATAAACTGAATCAATAGAAGCAAGTTGTTCCATCCTGAAATCTTTATTAGGCAAGTTGTTTTCATAAGGAGCTTTAGCAAACTTGGAAAAGTTAAACTCATAAGAATCTCTATCAAACTTAGTTAAAACTTTTTAATTCATACAATCAATAAAAGCTCCACAAGTGTTCAGAAAGGTCTACCAAAAATGATAGGACAAGTTTTGCTAGCTGCTGAATTAAGCACTAGAAAATCAACAGGATACTTAATCTCACCGCAGAGAACCTCCACATCTCTTACAATACCAATGGGGCAAATGGTTTCCTTATTATCAAGGTGAATAACCACATCAATGTCCTCGATCTCACAAGGACCAATTTCATGCATAATTTCCCTGTAAAGCTCATAAGGAATAGCACTAGAACTATCACCAATATCACATAAACCATAATAGCAATGATCACCAATTTTAACAGAAAGCACAGGAACACTAGCTTTTCTAGCCTTACTAGGATGAGAGATAATATTAGAAGCATCTTCACAGAATACAATGTGCTCATCCTCTATATTTCTAGTGACAATGTATTTCACAATAGCTACCATAGGTTCAACATTCAATTGCTTATCAGGCTCCACAGTTTCCTTTGTACCTTTGTTATTTGTACTAATAATCATAGAATACTCCTTTACCTTAGTCGAGAAATGTAATTTCTCAACATAAGGTTCATGCACAATATGATTAGTAGTACAAACTTCAGCACTTCTGACAGGAACATGATTAAAAACATCTTTATAAGGAGCATGGTACTTATTCCACTTCTTCTTGGGAATTTTAGTGTAAGAGGAAAAGGCCTTAAAACAGTTGGCAATGCTTTGGGAATCAAGACCAAACTCATTGCTAATATGATGGAAGTCATCAGTTCCCATAAAAGATTTAATGCATTCATAATCATAGTTTATACCTGACTTTCTTCCTTTGTCATTCTCCCAAGCCTCGGTGTTATCTTGAATACGGTCTAAGAGATCCCATTTAGCTTCTTCCTTCATACGTGTGAATGATCCAGCACAAGAAGCATCTAGTAAATCTTTATCATGGAGAGAAAGCCTAGCATAAAATTTATTGAGAATAATATTGTTAGGGAGTTCATGAATAGGACATTTAAGCATTAGTAACTTTAATCTCCCCCAAGCTTGAGTTGTACTTTCTTCATCAAGAGGCCGAAAGTTATATATAAGATTTCTATCCTTATGAATCTCACCAAGAGGATAAAATTTAGAGTAAAAGAGAGATGCCATCTCCTCCCATTCCATGGATTGTCCATTCTTCAGCAGCTTATACCATTCTTCAGCTCTCCCTTTCAAGGATATGTCGAGTAAATTCTTCTTCACCTATTCAGTTGTGATACCTGCACACTTAAACAACCCGCATAATTCATGGATAAAAATCAAGTGATCACCAGGATGGACAGTTCCATCCCCTAAATAATAATTCTCCATAACACGATTAACAATACTTGTAGGTATCTTAAAAGGATATACCTCAACAGGTGGTGGTTCATCTACTACCCTAGCAGTGGTAGTAGTTTTCCCAAACAGAAAACCAAGTGGGTTATCCATATTGGAAACAAAGTAACAAGCAGTAACAAAAGCAATACTCACAGTAAAAGTTTCCCTTACCAGTTCCACTCTTCAATAGGGCTTCACCCCGGCAACGGCCTTGAAAAATAGTCTTGATGACCCACAAGTATAGGGGGTGTATCGTAGTACTTTCGATAAATAGGAGTGTCGATACCAACAAGGAGCAGAAGGTGCTGAACAGTGGTACGGAGCAGAAAATCCCTGTGAATACTTAGCAAACGGATTTTTAGTGGTTTTATGATAAGGCAACAAACCAAGGAGCAAGTAATAAAGAACAAACACAGCAAGTGGCCAATCCTTTCTTAGCAAAGGACAAACTGGTGTAAATACTTATAAGGACCAAACGTTCTCGAGGACACATGGGAATTCTATCAAGTGCTTTCGCTTCAAATAGCTGAGTACTCTTCTCTGGTGTTGTAAGTGTTGTGTGGGTGAATCTGTGCTAACATACTGACCTTACTTGGACTAATACATACTTGTGATTAAACCCCCTGCAAACATCCGTAACTACAGGAAAGTAATTAAGATATAAATCTAACCATAGCCTTAAACTCTGAGATCCTACACTCCCTTGTGCAAAGGTGTCCTAACGGGGGTTCAGGTTTCTGTCACTCCAGCAACCCCACAATTAGTAGACAAATACACAATGCATTCCCCTAGGCCCATAAATGGTGAAGTATCATGTAGTCGATGTTCACATGACACCACTAGAAGAATAGCACCACAACTTAAATACTAAACCATTGAATAATAACTCAACACAAATTCACTAATAACAACATGACTTCTCCCATGTCCTCAAGAACTGAACTAACTAATCACAAGACATCATATGGATCAAGATCAAAGATGATATGGTAAAGGATAACAATCTGAACATAAACAATAATCCAATGGTTCCACTCACAATCATCAACTACAATAGTAATCAACACCGGGAAAGTTTCTCCTAAGAACTAAAGCAATATCCAACACAATTGTTACAGTGGGACAGAGTGGTGATGATGGTGTGGATGATGATGATGATCCCGATGAAGCCTAGCTTGATGATGGTGTTGATGGCGATGGTCTCCCCTCTCTGGGAAGGAATTCCCCCGGCAGAAATCTGTCTACCGGAGAGATCTTTCTCTCTCGGTGTTTTCCGCCCCCAGAGGCAGCGGAAATCTATCTGTGGTCGTTCTCCTGGCCTTAGGGTTCCGTAGGGAAGATATAGGCGAAGGGGCAGAGTCGGGAGCCGGGCAGGTGGGCCACACCTGCCCTAGGCGCGGCCCAGGGGGACCCGCGCCTAGGGGGTGTGGGCCCCCTGTGGCCCCTCTTCGATCCTCCTTCTGGCTTCCTCAATCTTTTGGAAAAATAAAATTTTCCCATATTTTTCTGGTATTTTTCTGATCTTCACGAAATTGCACCGAAACGCCTTCTTTTCCATCAGAATCCAGACTCCGGCAGTCCATCCTCCAAGAATCATCCAACATGCATAAACAGATGAAAATCCATAAGTAATACCTCATAATAATACATATATCAATGAATAGAGGTAAATTATGATATAGAATGGTGATGCAAATTGGGCATATCAGGCATAACAATGCAATACTAGTCAGAAAGATCCTATGAGATTCGATTGGGAAATACAACAAGATACATAGACCGCCACCCAACTGCATCTATGACTAGAAGTCCACCTTCAGGTTATCATCCGAACCCCCTCCATTATTAAGTTGCAAGCAACAGACAACTGCTTTAAGGAAAGTGTGTAAGGTAAATAGTCCACATGTTCCATGAACAAGAGACCGTTGTTTTCTCCCTAGTGTCAACATCACATCTACAACCGAAGAGATTTTTGTCACTTCCCTTGGAAACTAGAGGCATGAACCCACTATCAAGCATAAATGCCCCCTCTTGGAGTCACTAGCAACTACTCGGCCAAGATAGCTACTAACAACAGAGAGCATGCAAGATCACAAACAACACAGACATGATAGAATCATAAAGACAAAACCATTAACCAATCTGACATAATAATCTCAATATCCATCGGATCCCCGCAAACACAACATGCATGATTACAAATAGATTAGATCTTGATCATGAACGGAGCACAAAAGATCTATACATGAAAGCACAAAGGAGGAGATACAACCATCTAGCTACTACATGGACCCATAGTCCAAAGTGGAACTACTCACGCATCATACCGGAGAGAAGGCCTCCAGGATGATCTCCCCTCCGGCAGGGTGCTAGGAAGAACTTCAGATCCCCCCGATCTAGGGACGACGGTGGCGGTGGCTACAGAAGGTTTCGTGGAATATTGATCGGTCCTTAGGGTTTCTGCATCGTGGGATTCTTATAGGCAAAGGGGCGAGCCTGGGAGGCGGCCAGAGGGCCCACACCCTCCCCAGGCGCGGGCCAGGCTTGGCCGTGCCTAGGGGGGTCTGGACACCCTCTGTTGCCTCTCAGTCCCTCCTTCTGGATTCGTGTCCCACACGGAAAGTTATTGACTTTGGCTTTTGTCCCGTCCAATTCCGAGAATATTGATTTTCTGCGTTTCTAGAACCAAAAATAGAAGAAAATAGGCAACTGGCACTGTGGCAACTTGTTAATAGGTTAGTTCCAGAAAAGATATAAAAACACCTCAAAGGAAGACAAAGAAAAGCAAAGTATATACTAAACAAGCATGAAACATCAAAATTATAGATACGTTTCCGACGTATCAAGCATCCCCAAGCTTAACTCCTGCTCGTCCTCGAGTAGGTAAGTGATAAAAGAATAATTTTTGAGGTGACATGCACCTTCACAATAAATATCAAACCATTTGCAAGCATTGAAAGCTGGGATCAAAGAACTCTAAACATGTGCATGAAAGATGGAGTTCTAACAATAGGACATAGTCACTATGCATGCAACACGAAAGTCTACAAACAAATATCATGAATAACATGCATTGAAAAACATTTGTTAGTTTCACATACAGAAAACATAGCATAGTGGCAGTCAGCTTGTCCCTCATAGAGTAGCAAATAGATGCATAGGACACCTTCAAAGTTCACAAGGGTGACTAGAAACAAATAGCACAAGAACAAGTAATATCACAATATGCGTCAATCAATAAGCTTTGGGACACTGCACACAAAATGGCAACTATGCTCTCTTAATGGTGCCTAAAGGTAGAAGGTGGAGACTCAATAGTGGTGGAAGAAAGGCCTTCTATAAAGGAAGCAGGGATTTCAAGTTTCAAAAAGAGCTTCCAAAATTATGGTACTTGTTAGCTTTCATCCCTCATTGCTCCTATCATAAGCATCCTGAAGTGATTAAGGTTAAAGTGAACTAACTATGGAGTATATTCTTGACAAAGTATAAGTTGGCAATCTCAAGTCCCGTGAATACGAGGGCCACACCTCATGCTACTCAACTTTAGTCACCTATAAGTTCTTGTCATTGTAAGTATTTGCATATCATAGAGAACCGCCAACGGGGTACCCCTTGCACATGGTACAGGAGCTATCCCATAAATGACAAGGGAAGCAGACAATGAGCATCTCAGTGATCTTTTTATTTACTATATGCATAGCTTTTTTATTGAGGATGCTTCATAGATAGCTCACTATGGTGATGCTGCAAGTTTCCACCATGATTAGGCATGGCTTAGGCTAGCGGCCCAGGCTTTTCTCTAACACAAAATACCTACTCCATGGACTTACAAGCTTCCTCTTTATTTCACACCGGTGACATCCATAGACAAAAGAGCATGATATCTACTAAGTACAAAGTACAAGTGCAATGTTGAAAACATTCCCCATGACAGCATGGTTCTGCTAATTCCAACGTATAAGTGTAAGCATATACAACATAGATGACACAATGGTTCAAGTTTATTAGGGGCAAAGAATATAAAGTGTGCCATCAAGTTTGTGAGGGCTTTAATCACTAAGTTTTCACATAACAAAATACTTTTTAATTGGAAGATAGCTGAAAACAAGAATATACTTGGAATGGTGTAACACACCATGCATAGGAGTTTATAGTGGACACTTTGGAATAACTTGGTTTCTTGGGAGTTTGAAGCATGAGTAGAGCTTACTCATACAAGTGGAGGCTAGCAAAAGACTGGGAGCAACCAACTAAGAGAGCATAATGGCCATAATCATGCAGAGCAACAAAGCATTACTAATCAAAGCATAGAGTGGTACTACAAGTCAAGGAATAAATGATCATAGAGGCTATGGTGACTTGTGATAGTCATAACATGGTGTGAGCATGTGCCAAGTCAACCCAAACAAAGCATCAAAGGATAATACCACAATACTATGCTTTTGCATGCTAAAACAACGCATAATTTCTTCAAGGCACACTAAGCAATCCCAATTATTTGGAACAAGACATGCTATAGCAATAATCACTAAGCATAAGGTGAAAACAACACCTAGCATGTCATGCTAAAGTCTAAGTCACAGTCAATGCAAGCTCCTCTTGCACTTACAAGCAAGAACTTACTACTCCTTTCCAACACCAAGCAACTTATTTGTAAAACAACACAGCGAGAATGGGGGTCCAAACTACTTTATTTAAGAAAACTAAGCAACCTAAGCAAAGCAAACGAAAACTAAGACGCTCCAAGAACAACACAACTATGCATGAAACAATAAAAACAAAGTGTCTAGACAGTCTTGAGCTTTTTATTGATGAAGAAGGGGATGCCTTGGGCATCCCCAAGCTTTGACGCTTGTACCTCTTGGATATTTATTGGGGTGACACCATGGTGGCATCCCCAAGCTTGAGCTTTTGTCCATTCTTCATCTCATAGCATCATTCTCTCTACACCTGAAATTTTTCCTTCATACAAAACTTCACACAATCTTCATTAGCATCATTAGTGTATTCAAAAGATATTACACCTCTGGCAAAGATTTGGAACAGCAAAACTTTTCATTAAAACACAAGATACTGTAGCAACTCCTTCAAAAAGCTCTATTCCCCAAAAGAGAACTCAAAAAGGAATCAATAAGAAGCAAATGCAAATAATGGCAGAAATCTATCAAAACAGACAAGCAGGTAGAAACCGATTTTTTCGAACTCTTCTGTTGCTCAAATCAAAAAGTGTTGAACTGACAAAAGTTAGCTAATATACTGGGGGATATATTAGTAAATTGTGAGCTCAATCCGAGTTACAAAGACTCCTCACGATTTTTTTGGGTGGAGGACAGAAATCTGTTTCGGGACAGCAACTCCCCAAATCTTACTTCCCTCTCATTAGAGGTCATTCTTGGCACAAAAAGCAAACAAAAAGGATAAGGAGGGGTCATTACTGAATTAATAACTTCCAAGACTCAAGGAAACTCTTGGGTTATCTCCCAACAAGTACTTTTCTTTAACGCCTTTAAGTTAGGCACAAGCAGCAAGAAGAATCAAGTAATTTCAAATGAGGAAGCATTAACATCAAACCTTGCTTTCAAAGGAGGAGCAAAAAGCAACTTCTCTCTCCTCATAGGGAAGTGTTCAATACCTTTCTTGAATGGAAAATGATATTTAATGGTGCCTTCTTTCATATCAATGATGGCAACAACTGTTCTAAGAAAAAGTCTTCCCAAAGTAATAGGACAAGAAGCATTGTATTCAACATCCAAAACATAGAAATCCACAAGGACATAAGCATTGTTAACCATAATGAGAACATCATTAATACTCCCCATGAGTTTCTTCTTAGCATTATCATTGAGTGGGACATCCAAATAACAATCTTCCAAAGGTGGCAAATCAAGCATTTCATAAATCTTCCTAGGCATAATAGAGACACTAGAACCAAGATCACATGAAGCTTTGAGATCAAAGTCATTCACTTGAATATTAATAATGGGTTCCCAACTATCTTCTACTTTCCTAGGAATATAAGCTTTGTGTTTTAAATTCTCTTCCTTAATCTTAACAAGAGCATATGTAATGTGTTTGGTGAAAGCAACATGCATATCATTAGCATTAGGACTTCTAGCAAGCTTTTGTAGGAACATAATCACTTCAGAAATATTGCAACCATCAATATCAAAATCAAACTTAGCATCACTAGTAGTAAGCTCAATAGGCTTAGGCATAGTATGAGGAGGAACAGGGACTACTTGTGGTTTAGTGGTAATGGTGTTTCAGCTTCCCTTTCCCACCTAGTATGAAGTTGAGCTAACAGCCTAACATTTTCATCAATAGTAACTTGTATGGCATGAGTAGTAGCAAAGGCACTTTCCATGGTTTCAGGTTTAGCAGCCATTTTATTAATCAAGGATGAATGAGCTTCAGACAAAGAGGATATATTTTTCTCAACATTTAAAAGCTTTTCCTCTATAGCCTTATTGAAAGTGGTTTGATTACTAATAAAGTCTTTGAGCATGACTTCAAGTTCAGAGGGGGCACTTCTAGCATTGTTGTAAGAGCTTCCATAAGAACTGCCATTATTAGGAGGATAAGGCCTATAATTGTTGTTACCATCAAAATTATTCCTATAGGCATTGTTGTTGAAATTGTTGTTTCTAATGAAGTTCACATCAAGTTGCTCTTCTTGAGCAACCAAAGAGGCTAAGGGAACACTATTAGGATCAAAAGGAGCTTTCCCATTAACAAGCATAGCCATAATAACATAAATCTTATCACTCAAAGAGGAAGTTTCCTCAACAGAATTTACCTTCTTACCATGTGGAGCTCTCTCAGTGTGCCATTCAGATTAGTTAACCATCATATTATCAAGGAGTCTAGTTGCAGCACCCAAAGTGATGCTCATAAAGGTACCTCCAGCAGCTGAATCCAACAGGTTTCTTGAGGAGAAGTTCAAACCTGCATAAGAAGTCTAGATAATCACCCAAGCAGTGAGTGCATGAGTGGGACAATTCTTAACCAAAGATTTCATTCCTTCCCAAGCTTGAGCAACATGTTCATTATCAAGTTGTTTAAATTCCATAATTTCACTTATCATAGGTATAATCTTAGCAGGAGGATATTACTTTCCAATAAAAGCATCTTTGCACTTTGTCCAAGAGTCAATACTATTTTTAGGCAAAGAAAGCAACCATTCTTTAGCTTTTCCTCTCAAGGAGAAAGGAAAAATCTTGAGCTTAATAATGTCTCCATCTACATCCTTATACTTTTTCATCTCACAGAGTTCAACAAAGCTATTGAGATGGGAAGCAGGATCATCAGAACTAGTACCAGAAAATTGCTCTCTCATCACAAGATTCAACAAAGCAGGCTTAATTTCATAAAAGGTAGCATCAGGAGCAGGTGGAGCAATAGGTGTGCTAAGGAAATAATTGTTGTTGGTGCTTGTGAAGTCACACAACTTGGTGTTCTCAGCAGAGTTCATTTTGGCAAAGGTGGTCAAGCCAAAAACAGCAGTAGCTAGAGTAGGAACTAATTTTTTGTGTTTTTTGAATAAAGCAAGCAAACCAAGCTAGACTATTTTTTGGGTTTTTTTAAAAGAGGCAAACAAAACCAAGCAAAAGAAACTATGCAAACTAAAAACAAAGTAAAGAGAGAGGAAGTGAAGGACTCCCCTTGTGAAGACGTCCTTAGCTTCCCCGGCAATGGCGCCAGAAAACTTGTTGATGGTGCTTGACGTGGAGCACTTCGTTGGAAACCCCAAGAGCAAGGTGTGATGAGAACAACAAGTCTTCCCTCAGTAGAGACTGAGGTTATCGAACCAGAAGGAGGAAGGAAATTTCACACAGGTGTTGCAAGCAACGCGGAGACCTGCACAACACAAACTCAAGACTTTGCCCCAACGAATCAGTGAGGTTGTCAAGCTCACCGGTTTGCTGTAACAAAGTATTAAACGTATGGTGTGGAAGGTAATGGTTTGCAGCAAGTAAACAAGTAACAGTGGAAGATGTATCAATGGTAAAGATTGGACCGGGGTCCATAGTTCACTAGAGGTGCTCTCCTTAGATAAACAACATGGCATGAAGGGTAAACAAATTACAACAGTGGAAATTGACAGGAACTAAGCATGACATAACAATGCAATACTAGTCAGAAAGATCCTATGAGATTCGATTGGGCAATACAACAAGATATATAGACCGCCATCCAACTTCATCTATGACTAGAAGTCCACCTTCAGGTTGTCATCTGAACCCCCTCCAGTATTAAGTTACAAGCAACAGACAACTTCTTTAAGCAAAGTGTGTAAGGTAAACAGTCCATATGTTCCATGAACAAGAGACCGTTGTTTTCTCCTTAGTGGAAACAACACATCTACAACCGAAGATATTTCTATCACTTCCCTTGGAAACTAGAGGCATGAACCCACTATCGAGCATAAATACCCCCTCTTGGAGTCACTAGCAACTACTCGGCCAAGATAGCTACTAACAACGGAGAGCATGCAAGATCACAATCAATACAGACATGATAGAATCATAAAGACAAAACCATTAACCAATCTAACATAATAATCTCAATATCCATCGGATCCCCACAAACACAATGTGCATGATTACAAATAGATTAGATCTTGATCATGAACGAAGCTCACAAGATCTATACATGAAAGCACAAAGGAGGAGATACAACCATCTAGCTACTACATGGACCCATAGTCCAAGGTGGAACTACTCATGCATCATACTAGAGAGAAGGCCTCCGGGATGATCTCCCCTCCGGCAGGGTGCCGGGAAGAACTTCAGATCCCCCCGATATAGGGACGACGGTGGCGGCGCCTACAGAAGGTTTCGTGGAATATTGATCGGGTCCTTAGGGTTTCTGCATCGGGGGCTTCTTATAGGCGAAGGGGTGAGCCTGGGAGGTGGCTAGAGGGCCCACACCCTCCCCAGGCGCTGGCCAGGCTTGGCCGCGCCCAGGGGGGTCTAGCCACCCTCTGGTGCCTCTCCGTCCCTCCTTCTGGATTCGTGTCCCCCATGGGAAGTTATTGACTTTGGCTTTTGTCCCGTCCAATTTTGAGAATATTGATTTTCGGCCTTTCTGGGACCAAAAACAGAAGAAAACAGGCGACTGCCACTATGGCAACTTTTTAATAGGTTAGTTCCAAAAAATATATAAAAACACCTCAAAGAAATACAAAGCAAGGCAAAGTAGACACTAAACAAGCATGAACATCAAAAATTATAGATACGTTTCCGACGTATGAGGGCCCACAACCCTGCCAGGCGCGGGCCAGGCCTGGCCACTCCTAGGGGGGGTGCGGCCACCCTAGGCACCCCCTCGGCCTCCCTCTTCGCCTATAATAAGCCTCTTGACCTAAAAACCGAGGGGGGTTCGTCGTTTTTCCAGAAAGAGTTTCACTGCGCCGCCACCACCAGAAGCCGCGATTCGGAACCATAAACTCCGTTCTGGCACCCTGCCGGGACGGGGAATTTGCGGAAGATCATCGCCATAGTCATCACCAACGCCTCTCCATCAACCATCATTGTTTCCCTCATCCATGAGTGAGTAATCCCCCAATGTAGGCTATGGGGATGGTAGGTATTGGATGAGTTCTATCATGTAATCGAATAAGATTGTGAGGGCATAGTGCCTAGTATCTCTATTAGTGCTATTTGACTTTGTTGCAACTTGTTGTGCTTAATGATTGTCACTAGGTCCCGAGTGCCATGATCTCATATATGAACTTATTATTGAATCATTATGATAGTATTGTTTGTGATCTTATCTGCAAGTTGTGTACACATATCATTGTCCGGATCCAAAGGCCCCGAGGTGACAGAAATTGGGACAACCGGAGGGGATGGCTGTGATGTGAGGATCACATGTGTTCATGGAGTGTTAATGCTTTGCTCCGGTGCTCTATTAAAAGGAGCACCTTAATTTCCAGTAGTTCCCTTGAGGCCCCGCTGCAACGGGCTGGCAGGACAAAAGATGTTGTGCAAGTTCTCATTGTGAGCACGCATGACTATATATGGAGCACATGCCTAGGATTGTTTAGTACTTGGATGCTTGTTCTTATTTATCTACAATACCCTAGATCTTGAAGTTACATGTTTAGACTCGTTCATGCAACGCCCATCCATCCATCCCTATGCCTACCGCGCTCATATCCTACTATTTACTACTACTGTTACTATTGCTCTTGTTTCACTGTTGTTGTTGCTTTGCTGTTGCTACTACAAACTATTGCTACTGATAAACTTCTGTGAGCAAGAACTATTTCCAGGTGCAGATGAATTGACAACTCTGTTGATAAGGCTTGTAAGTATTCTTTGGCTCCCCTTGTGTTGAATCAATAAATTGGGTAATACTACCCTCGAAGACTGTTGCGATCTCCTATACTTGTGGGTCATGAGGGTGCGCCTGGTCATGGTGTGGGCCACCCCTGGCCCTCCACTTATTCTCCTTCCTGCCACTTCACTCTCTCTCCCGAAAAACACCGAAAAAATTCTCAAGCTCGTGTTCTTGCTGTTCTTGCTCGCGATTTTTTGATCTCCTTGCTCAGCCCATCTTAGCTGCTGATTTTTTGAGGGTTTGCTCTTCGGTATGTGCCTCCTCCGCTTGTCCAAGTAGATTTTTTATTGGTGGATTATATCTTGAGTATTTTGCTACTGGAGGTGACAGTTTATGTGAGTTTGCATGCTTGTTCTATGCTTAGGGAAATCATTTTGATGCATGTTTTTCCCTCTTACAAGTCCCTATAGTAGTCCCCATCATCTATTAGCTTGGAAATCACTTTGTTTGATGTTTGTCTAAAAATTTCAAAAAATAAGATGAGTGAATACCAGCTGAATCAACATGAATTAAGGGTACCTGAGATTATGAAAGTCCACCGCGAGGAGGTAAGTCTGAGCAAACGATCCTTTTGCCTGCACCTGCTTTGTTTAACTTTGATGCCAGGCAAGGATGGTCACTCACGGAGGAAGATCTCGACACATACGTGGAGGAGCTCTGCCAGAAAGATCAGAATGCTGGAAGGGAGGCCGAGGATAATTCAGTTTGGCCCTCCAACATGGGGGAGTCTTCGTACTAGCAGCCCACTTATGATTGAGGCGCTTCTTCTTCTTCTTCTTCACGAGGGCCTGATTATGATCATTCTTATGATGACCCACCGGCTTGGAGCTCCTACCCGCTTTCGATTGATCTCCACTTAGGCCAAAAGCCTAAACTTGGGAGGAGGTATACCGACATCCCGGTCATCTACATATCATGTTTCGTCGGTACTTTGCATATCCATGTTTCGCTTTCTTTTTAGTTTTTGTTTCTGCATATCCATGGCCTAACTTGAGAGGCTGATCTTGAAGGCCTTGCCCTCCTAGGTGCATCTCTTTCAAACACTCTCCAAAAGTATGGTTGTCCATGGCCCTTTTTATGAAATTTTTATACAAACATCAAACCAAGTGATTTCCAAGTTAATAAATGATGGGGAACTACTATAGGAACTTGCTAGAGGGATAAACATGCATCAAAATGAATTCTCTAAGCATATAACAAGAATGCAAACTCACATAACCTGTCACCTATAGTAGAAAAATACTCAAGATACAATCCACCAGTCAAAAATCTAATTGGACAAGCGGAGGAGGTACATATCGGAGAGCAATCCCTCAAAAAATCAGCAACAAAGATGGGCTGAGCAAGGAGATCGAAAATCGGGAGCAAGAACAGCAAGAACTCGAGCTATGTGAAGTTTTCCGGTGTTTTTCGGGAGAGAGAAAGAAGTGACAGGAAGGAGACTAAGTGGGGGCCCAGGGGTGGCCCACACCTGGTCCAAGCGCGCCACTAGGCTGGTCGCACTACCAAGGAGTGTGCCTGCCTGTTGGGTCCCCATGGGTCACGCCAGGTGCCCCTCTGCCCCTTTTTGGCATAAAAATTTAATATGATTTTTTTGGAATTTTTCGGGAAACTTTATTTTTGGGAAATTTTCAGGTTATAAAAATTGATTTTCTCGCAGAAAAAGATTTTGGAAAGATGCAAAAGCAAACCAAAAATAAAACTACAGAAGTTCTAAGACAGTCTAAAAAGCAAGCAACTAGCAAAACTAAGACGAACAAGACAAAAAACAAAGATTGGAATGAAAAATAAAAGTGAGCAATGATAATCATTGTGAAAACATTGTTTTGTTCATTAAAATCCCTTTGTTAACAAGGTTGATCAAGTCTTGTTACCAAAACAATCTTATATGAAACAAAACTTTGCATTTCACTAAATGATTATGTTACCTCAATCTTGATAGCAATAGTCCCAATCATAATAGTTTCAAAATTTTCCTGTGGAATGGGACAATATATTTCTCCCACTTTGATGCCCTCAATATTTTCAATTGAATTTAGGCCATAACTCTTATCAATATTCTCGGGGGAAATAGACAGTATGCTCTTTGTCATTAACACTAGAAGTTACTTTTCCTTGATCACAATTGATGACAGCACCTGCAGTATTAAGAAAAGGTCTCCCAAGAATAATAGACATATTATCATCTTCAGGCATCTCAAGCACAACAAAATCAGTTAATACCAAGCAATTATGAGCCACTTGAACAGGGACATCCTCACATATACCAACAGGAATAGTAGTAGACTTGTCAGCCATTTGCAAAGGTACATCAGTTGGTATCAATTTTTCTAGTTGAAGTCTCTTGTAGAGAGAAAAAGGCATAACACTAACTCTTGCTCCCAAATCACACAATGCAGTTCTCACATAGTTATTTTTAATAGATCAAGGAATATTTGGAATACCTGGATCCCCAAGTTTCTTTGGAACCTTACCATCGAAGGAATAATTAGCAAGTAAAGTAGAAATTTCTTTGAATAAGGAGGCAACTTAATAGCATCAGTCAAAGGAATTTGCAAAAATAAAGGTTTCATCCACTCACAAAACTTGTTATAGTGTTGTTCTTCCTTTGACTTGTGTTTCTTATTAGGAAAAGGCATTGGTTTCTACACCCAAGGTTCTCTTTCACTACCATGTTTATTAGCAACAAAATCTTCGTTAGTGCACTTAGTGTTCTTAGTGTGCCTCTCAGTTTCCTGTTCAATTTCTTCATTATTAGGAGTATCATTTTTATCATTACGACTTTCAGTTTCAGCATCAGAGACATATATACTATTAGTATCTATAGCAGGTTCAGAAGCTTCCTCAACTGTTTTATGTTTCTTTTTCTTTCTCTTAGAAGAAGTACCAGTATTTTCAACTTGTTGAGAATTCTGCTCAATTCTTTTAGGATGTCCCTCAGGATATAGAGGATCCTGAATGGTAGCACCACTCCTAGTTCTAATTTCATAAGCATGTTTATCTCCAAAAGCATTAACTAGCATATCTTTTTGCACTTTAGAAAGTTGATCAATTTGAGTTTGAACCATTTGGAAATGTTTAACAAGCATTTTAACATCATTAGAAGTTCTTTTCACAATATCTTTCAACTCATTAATAACTCTAAAGTTTTCCAATAAATGATTCTGAACTTGTTTATTAAAATTACCTTGTTTAACAATAAAAGTATCAAGTTCCTCTAAGCATTGATCAGGAGGTTTACCATAAGGAATATCACCTTCATCAAAATGTTGGAGAGAGTGTACCACAATAGTGGATGAGTGGGAAATTGGCTTACATAATTCTTCTATAGGAGGTAAATTCTTCACATCTTCAGATTTAATACCCTTCTCCTTAAGATATTTCTTAGCTTCTTTCATCACTTCATCATTTAGTTCAATCACTACCCTCTTCTTGGGTGTTGGTTTTGGGGTTGGTTCAGGCACAATTGGTTCAGGTGTAGTTGTCTCAGGTGTAGTCCAAACATCATAATTCTAGCTTATTTTAGCCATTAATTCTTCAGCTGCTGCAGGAGTTCTTTTCCTAAAAACACAATCAGCAAAACTATCCAGGTATGTCCTAGATTCATCAGTTAGTCAATTATAATATATATCAAGAATCTCATTTTTAGGTAAATGACATCCAGGATGTGCATGAATCAAGGCACAGAACCTTGCCCATGACTCAGGCAATTTCTCCTCTTCTCCCTGTTTAAAATCAAAAAGTTTCTACAAAACAGCATGTCTAGCACTAGGAGGGAAGTATTTCTGAAAGAAAATAGCAATCAAGCAATCAGGGCTATCAATGGAACCAGGAGGTAAATTATTAAGCCAAGCTTTAGCTTCCCCTTTTAGTGAAAAAGGGAAAAAATTAGCAACAAAGTAGGTGCGCATCTTAATATCATAAGGCACTCATAGTAGAAAGCTTAGTCATATGTGCCACAACCCTTTCATTCCCAGTCCCATAAAAAGGTTGTTTCTCAACAATGTTTATATAAGATAAATCAAGAGAGAAATCATAATATTTATCTTTAATGTCTATGGGAGATGTGGCAAACTTAGCATCAGGGAACAATTTAGATATAATAGTACGTTTCTCAAGAAGACTCTTAATAGCACTAGCACCACGTGTGTTTCGATATTCTTCAATAAATTCATCAATCATTTCAATATAACCATCATTAATATCATACCTCTATCTAAACTCAGGTGAGCTAACAGGTGTAATAGTGTCTTCACTAGGAGTCTCAGTGTTTCCCAATATAGTTCTAGAAATTGTAGCATCTAGGAAAGGACCTCTCATCAAGCACAGTAGAAGTAACATCATGAGCATCAGAAGCAATTTCAGATTCAGCAGTAGTAGCAGAGTGTGTAGCAGGAGTATGTGGTGGTGGTGTAACAAGCTTACTTATAAAAGATGGTGAATCAAGAGAAAGATAGGTGTTTAGAACTGTACCTCTTCTTGTAGTGGATGGTAATATAAGAAATTTTCCATCACGAGTTTTCCCCATGATGAAAAGGATAGCAGCGAACAATAATAGATCCAAGTGAACTTACAAATAAAGCTATGCTCCTCGGCAACGGCGCCAGAAAATAGTCTTTATGACCCACACGTATAGGGGATCAAAACAGTCTTCGAGGGTAGTATAACCCAAATTTATTGATTCGACATAAGGGGAGCCAAAGAATATTTATAAGCCTTAACAACTGAGCTGTTAATTCAGCTGCACCTGAAAATATTCATGCTCACAGTAGTTTATCAGTAGCAACAATTTTGTAGTAGCAATAGCAAAGTAACATCAGCTGTAAAATAAAGGCAGTAGTAACAATAGTAGCAAATAACAGGATTTGAGTGCGGTAGGCATAGGGATGAATGGACAGGTGTTGCATGGACAAGACTATTCATGTAATATCAATATCTAGGGCATTTGCAGATAAATAAGATAAATCATCCAAGTACTAAATAATCATAGGCTTGTGTTCCATATATAGTCATACGTGCTCGCAATGAGAACTTGCACAACATCTTTTATCCTGCCAGCCCGTTGCAGCGGGGACTCAAGGGAATCTACTGGCAATTAAGGTACTCCTTTTAATAGAGTACCGGAGCAAAGCATTAACACTCTGTGAACACATGTGATCCTCATATCACAGCCATCCCCTCTGATTATCCCAATTTCTATCACTTCGGGGCCTCGGGTTCCAAACAATAATATGTGTAAACAACTTGCAGATAAGATCACAAAAAATACTATCATCATGAATCAATAACATGTTCAGATATGAGATCATGGCACTCGAGCCCTAGTGACAAGCATTAAGCATAACAAGTTGCAACAATGTCAAAAAGCACTAACAAAGATACTAGGCACCATGCCCTAACAATCTGATTCGATTACACGATAGATCCCATCCAATCCCTACCATCCCCATAGCCTACATCGGGGGATTACTTACTCATGGATGGGGGAAACATGGATGGTTGATGGAGAGGCGTCGGTGATGATGATGGCGATGATCTCCTCCAATTCCCCATCCCGGAAGGGTGCCAGAACGGAGTTTCTGGTTCCGAATCGCAGTTTCTGGTGGTGGCGATGCAGTGGAACTCTATCTGTAAAAACATCAACCCCCGCTGTTTTTAGGTTAGAGGGCTTATGTAGGCAAAGGGGGAGACCGAGAGGGTGACCGAGGTGGCCACACCACCCCCAGGCATGGCATGGCCTGGCCCGTGCAGCCAGGTGGTGTGGGCCCCTCGTGGCCCTTCTCCATCTCGTCTTCTGGCTCCGTGAGTCTTCTGGTAAAATAGGAGTTTTGTGATATTTTCCAGGATTTTTCCTAAAAGTTGATTTCCTGCACAAAAACTAGACACCAAAGCAATTCTTCTGAAAACAACGTTAGTCCGTGTTAGTTGTATCCAAATCATACAAATTAGAGGAGAAACAATTGCGGAAGTGTTCGGGAAAGTAGATACGTTTTGGACGTATCAGCGGCTGGTGGTGTTGCTGGTGGTAGTCGGCGAAGTAGGTCATGAATTTACCAAAGGTGTGAGTTAAAGCACTCACATCATCACTAACTCCAGGAAGAGTCTGGTCGATCTCCCCAACGTGTTGGTTGATCTGCAAAAATTCCTGATAGGGGACATTGTTGAACCCTTGTTGCTGTTGTGGTTAATTGGGCCATTGGTCCCAAGGCTGCTGCTCCTGCTGCTGCTGTTGTCCCTCCCAAGTAGGATGGTACTCCTGCTCCTGCTGCTGCTCCTACTCCTCCCGTTGCCCTCCTTCCTCTTCATCGGAGTTAGGATAGAGTTCCGCCATGATTTCAGTCACTTGATCCTTGGTGAGGATCCAGTTGTACCTTCCCTGAACCTCGAAGGCTTGCGGGCAAGGCAGTGGCATCTGACCCTCCTGCACATCATTAAGATAACCAAATTGATAGGCTTAGAGCCTCCTGTTAGCTTGGTAAACACCGAGGAAGCCACAAGCAGTTATATATCTAACATCCATAAGTATGGAGCCATCAACAGGTTGAGAAATACGAATTGCAATTTCAAGGTCTTGGATTAGGTGGGTTACCATTCCACCGATACGAATATCACCTTTCTTTTTGTTGCTCTGGTGGCGGAGGTGCTGGAGAAATAGAGCTGCAGGAGCGGGACTCTACGACGCATTAGGGAAGAGCGCCTTGATGATCATGGCCATGTCTGAATTATACATCGAGACGGTATCTCCTCTTCCTAACAAGGTGTTAGCAAGAAACATAGCAAAGTAATGGATGGTTGGGTTCTAAATGGTGGACATCTTCTTCTGGTAGAAGTCCCTAGCACCATTAACAGAAACAACCTCCCAATCATTTGCACTAGAGACACTATACATGTTTGTAACAATTGGTTCTCCTTCTTTAAGGAATCCATAAGCATTGCAAAATTGTTGATAGGTAATCTGATATGGCCGTTGGTTAACAGTGAATTTTATAATGCATGCATTACCTTTCTCCTTGTAGTCGTCGTAGAAGGAGGCAAGGAACTCATGGGTGAGCCCTTCATAGGATGGTGGCTGGCATTGGCGAGGTCGGCGAGCCCTGCATTTGCAAACAGGTAGTCGAAGTCCCCCTTTAACTCTGCTGAGTTGAGGAAGCTGTTATTGGCCCATCGTGTGGGCAGCACCTTCCTTAACAAAACCATGGCATACCTGTTGTCGAGCTCAGCCCGCTGCCCCGAGCCCTCACCATGTTGGCGCTTGCTCTTGCAAAAAAGGCTACCGATCTTGTTCATCTTGATACACTGAGAAATTTCAACATAAAACCTTAGTCATATAGTTTCTACATGATATATGAGCGATTCTACGTGGAGGAATTCATTCCTGACATGAGAAATTAAAATATAAAATCAATCAAGCTTGAGTTCATCCACTAATTCAATGAGAATATTTCAACCATGGAATTCTAAAAATAAAGCATGGATAGGGAGAGAAACATACTGATCTATTGATTCCCCCACTCAAACGAATGAAATCCTTGAAGAATTGCGAGTTCTTGAGAGGTTTTGAGAGTTTTAGAGAGAGAGGTTGAGAGAAATAATGAGGGGAGGAAGAAGCTTGCCCTGCCACGACCCGTTTAAGTGGTCGGGCCAAACTATATGGCGGAAACTATACGGCCAGGCCGGGTAGCTCCCGCTGTATAGTTGTGGTGGCGGCGAGGGTCAGGGTTTACCTTCGCGAGATCACAACTATACGGTCACAACTATACGGCCGGACCAGACGGTCCCGTCGTATAGTTGGTCATAAACCTTTCTGTATCCAAACCCCAACTTTTGAGAATTTTTTCGATAACTATACGGTCGCAACTATACAGGTGGGAATTTTTATTCTGGCCATATAGTTGGTCGTTAGACCTTCTGTACAAGCTTTTTTACCAAATTTTTTAGAGATGCATTTTTTATTTGGACAATAATGTTGAGCTAGTTTCTACAGATAAAACTCAAACTTTATTTTCTACTCTAAATATATGCTTGTTCAGTCGGTATTTCTGCTACTTTTTTACAGCTGCAACTTTATGGGCGCGCTTCCGCAAAAATGTCTCTGAAAAAGTTGTAGAAATGCGATGAACAACTTTATTATTTAATTTTAATTTATTTTATTGATAGAATGGGTTGATTCCCATCGAGCATTTTATTGAGAATTCATATCCCACAAGTATAGGGGATCGTGTGTAACCTTTTTGATAAGTAAGAGTGTCGAACCCAACGAGGAGCTAAAGGTATGATAAAATATTCTCACAAGTTCTATCAACCGCTGATACAACTCTATGCACACTAAACGTTTGCATTATCTAGGAAATAAAACTAGAGCAACAATATGGATATGAGAGATAGCTTTGCAAGATAATAAATACAAGAAAGTAATTGTTAGTGCTACAGCAATAAAATATACTAAGTAACCATAAACTAACAGTACCATGAGTGTGGAAAAGTGGTGGTAATTGTGGTGGCTTTATCCAAGTTTAATTAGCGAATAAATCGGGTTCATTGTCTTTGATGGAGTTTCCTATGTGAGAGAGGGTAAATATACATGCACTTCACTATTTGGAATTACAAGTACTATATGATTGGATTGTTAGCAAGCATCCGTCAATACTAACAATGCATTAAGGTTTTTCCAACCATAGCCTTAAGTTAATGGTCATCTTACTTCCATACGTGCAACGTTCCGGTTCGCGTCCTCGGGTTTCTGCACTCCGGCGGAACTTCCCCCATCCTTTTACACATACTACAAACCCTATGATGTTTAATCCATGCGCGCATAAATATAATGGACACCAAAGGACTGTACCATATCAACATACAACTCTAATGAACCAAAGACATTCAACCAAGCAATCAAAAGACAAATAAACTACACAAACATGACATAGATCATAGGATTATAACTTATAGCATTGATCACCATCTTTACATGGGACGGTACACAGGTGTGTGGAAGGATGAACCACTGTATACAAGGAGGAGTTGGTGATGGATATGGCGGTGAAGACGATGAAGGGGGCAGCGAGAGGTGCAGGGCGGTGGCACGGGGAGCTCCTTCCCTGCCGTCGACATCATGGGGGAGCACCGCCCCTTAGCCCCCTTCCTTTATGGATTCTTGGGAGCCCTCCCCCATGGATATGGAATCCGTGGGGGATGAAAAAATGTGGCTTTTGGCGGCTTCCATCCGTGGGTGAAGGAGTTCCCACGAGTTAGGTTTTCTCCCTTTATATAGCTTCTAGAATTTTCGTCACCCAATCTAGGGTTGCAGTGAATCGGGATTATCTCGGTCGTCCGGACTTAGAATCAGTTAAATTTTATGTCTAGAACGTTCCTCGCAAAATTTCCAACAACTTTGTACTAGGGGAGTTTTCTGTTTGACACTGTCTTCGACCCGTAACGTGACCATCTTCGAAAAAGGTTCTAGGATAGATTTCTGGAAAGTCCCAATTTGACTTCAACAAGGTTTCCTCTTGTATTCTTGGTAATTCCTACACATCAAAGAGTAAAACAAGAACTTTGTACACTTTTACAACTATTAGTAGGTTAGTCCAAATAAATCACAAACTTTATAAAAAAGTGTCAAAAGCATAATATTAGCATAAAGCCATCCAAAATTATAGATACGTCTACGACGTATCATGCATCCTCAAGCTTAACTCCTGCTCGTCCTCGAGTAGGTAAGTGATAAAAAGAATAATTTTTGAGGTGACATACACCATCACAATCTTGATCAAGGTATTGTAAAGCATTGATAGCTGGGATCAAAATATTCTAACATAAGAATGAAAGCTATATTTCTAACAATAAGACATAGCAACTAGGTTGCAGCATGAAAGGAAACACAATAAAAGATCATGAATAACAATACATTGAAAGACATTTGTTTGTTTGACATATACAAAACATAGCAAGACTGGTAATCAGCTTGTCCTTCATGGAGTAGCAAAACATAAATGCATAGGACACCTTCAAAGTTCATAAGGGTGACTAGATACAAATAATTTAAGAATAGGCAATACCATAATTATAAATCAATCAACAAGTTTTGGGACAATGCACATTGAACTAAGAATGACAACTATGCTCTCTTAATTGGTGCATAAAGATAGAATATGGAGACTCAACAAAAAGTAAAAAGAAAGGCCCTTCGCAGAAGGAAGTAGGGATTTCAAGTATCATAAAGAGATTCCAAAAATTATGGTACTTGCTAGCTTTGAGCTCTCATTGCCCCTATCATAAGCATCTTGAAGTGATTAAGGTTAAAGTTAGACAAATATGAGTTATATGCTTGGCAAATCACAAGTTGAAAATCTCATGCCCCTTGAGTACGAGGGTCGTTCCTCATTCTACTCAACTTTAGTCACAAGCAAGTTCTTGTCATTGTAAGTATATGTGTATCATAGAGAACCGCCAACGGGGTACCCCCTGCCCCATGACACAGGAGCTATCCCATATCAAAATGACAAGGCAATAGACAATGAGCATCTCAGCGATCTTTTTATTTACCATGAGCATGGTGCTTTTTTTCTCTTTTTTCTTCTTTTTCTATTTTTTATAAAGTTGCTTCATAGAATGCTCATTATGGTTATGCTGCAAGTTTCCACCATGATTAAACATGGATTAGGCTAGCCGCCCATGAGTTTCTCTAACACATATACAAAACTCCATGGACTTACAAGCTCCCCTTTTATTTTACACCGCCGACATCTATAAACAAAAGAACATGATATCAACTAGATAGATATGTACAATATTGAAAGCATTCCCCATGACGGCATGGTTCTACTAACTCCCAAGTTATAATTTGCAAGCTTATAAGCAACATAGATGGGCACAATGGTTCAAGTTTATTAAGTGCAAGAAAATAAAGTGTGTCATCAAGTTCATGAGAGATTTAATCACTAATTTTCACATAAAAAAAGTTTAATTTTGAAGATAGATAAAAACATGAATATACTTGGAATGGTGTATTCATAGGAATTTATAGTGGACTATTTGGAATAACTTGGTTTCTTGGGAGTTGGATGCACGAGTACAGATCATACTCAATACAGGTGGAGGCTAGCAAAAGACTGGGAGCGACCAACTAAGAGAGCAATAATGGCCATAATCATGCAGAGCGACAAAACATCATTAATCAAAGCATAAAGTGATATCACAAGTCAAAAACTAAATGATCATAGAGGCTAAGGTGACTGGTTCATAGTCTTAACATGGTGTAAGCATGTGCCAAGTTAACCCAAATAAAGCATTAAAGGAGAATACCACAATATTATGCTTTTGTATGCTAAAAACAACACATGATTCTTCCAAGGCACATTAAGCAATCTCAATTGTTTGAAACAAGTCATGCTACACCAATAATTACTAAGCATATGGTCAAAGAAACATCCAACATGACATGATAAAGTCTAAGTCACAGTCAAAACAAGCTCCTTTTTGTACCACTATAAGCATGGAACTTTCTACTCTCTTCCAACACCAATCGACTTATTTGAAACGACTCACAAAGATAATAATCAATAAAGATCAGAGAGCATGTCTCACCTAACTACAAATAAGAACTAAAAAGTTCTAAGCAAAAAGAATAAGAAAACTAAAGCTAAACGCAGTGCTAGCAAAAGTGAACACTCACAGAACAATAAGAGTGAAAATTAGAGTGTTCTAGGCAATGAAGAACAGGGTGCGACTTCTCCAAAATAGGTGTGTTGGGGTCCGACAAACTTATTATAGCAAACAAAACAAAAAACTAAAAAAACAAAGACGCTCCAAGAACAACATATAGTGCATAAAGCAAAAAAATAAAGTGTTCTGAAAGAAAACATGAGATTTTTGTTGATGAAGATGGGGATGCCTTGGACATCCCCAAGCTTTGATGCTTGCACCTCTTAAATATTTCTTGGGGTGACATGGGTGGCATCCCCAAGATTGAGCTTTTGTCCATACTTCATCTCATCATATCATTCTCTCCTACACTTGAAAATTTCCTTCATACAAAACTTCACACAATCTTCATTAGAAACATTAGTGTATTCAAGATAATAAGCCTTTGGGTTCAGTTTCAACTCAAGTAAATCATCCATTAAAACATAGGCTACTGTAGCAACTCCTTTTAAAAGCTCAAGTGATCAAAGAGAACTCAAAAAGAAACCTATTAAGAGGCAAATGCAAATAATTGAAGAAATCTGTCAAAACAGACAAGCAGGTAAAGACCTTTTTTTCGAAAATCTTCTGTTGCTCAAATCGAAAAGTCCAAAACTAATGAAAGTTGGTTAAATATCAGGGTCATGCACACAAAACAATTCAGCTCAATGCGACGTACTAGGATTTTTCACGATTTTTTACAGTAAATCGTAGAAATCTGTTTCGGGACAGCAACTTCCCCAAATCTTACTTCCCTCTCATTAGAGCCTATTCTTGGCACAAAAACTACACAAAAAGGATAAGGAGAGGTTATTACAAAGGCAATAACTTCCATGACTCAATAAAAGAAAAATTTACTAAAATAAAGAAAATGGGTTATCTCCCAAGAGTGCTTTTCTTTAACGCCTTTCAGTTAGACACAATATAGAGAACCAAACAAAGAAGCAAAACAAAAGAAACTATTTTTGTTATTTTCAAGAAAGTAAAGAAGCAATAAGAACGAAATAAAGAGCCTAATAAAACTAAAGAATATAAAACCAAGACATATAAAAGAAACTATAATACAAGTTAACACAATACATATCATGTGGATAGGTAATATAGAGTATGAAGGAGACAACCTCATGTTAGTTGATGAATAGGGGGATGACTCGGGCATCCCCAATCTTAGATGATTGTATATTCTTGAATATGTTATTGGGATGCACCTAAACATCCCCAAGCTTGAGCTCTTGCGTCTTATTGTTTATCTCATATCACCATATTGATTAGAACTTATAAGCTACATCCACATAAAACTTCACAAAACTCATTAGTAGGGTTAGTACTCATTAAATAAAATCCACTAATGTTCAAGCATTTACAAGTTTCATAATATTTACTCAGCATTAGCCACTATATATACTAAGGTATTCATGATTTCCATTGTCCGTCGAAATATTAATGAAACTAATAACACCAAGTACAATATTGAATAAACTAAGAAATCTATCAAAACGGAACAGTCTGTAAAGATGACACTCAACAAGATAGTTAGTTAGCTCAAATTGAAAAACTCAAAACTAATGAAAGACAAATCATAATCTCATGTTTATTCACAAAAGATTTCAGATCAAAATACTATTCTGAGATTTATCATGATTTTTTAGAGTGAAGCACAAAAATCTGTCTAAACAGAACAATTAGTGAAGATCGAATTTTTTGAGACAGCTACGTAACTCAAATCAGGAAAAGTTTATCTAATGAATTAAATATAATAAGCATTAATTTGCACTCAAGAAATTTCAGATCAATATCACGTTCTGGTGATTTTAAACATTTTATACGGTGAAGCATAGAAAATCTGCTTCTAGACAGCAAAGCAAAACTATCAACTTCCAAGTAACTAGAAACTACAATTATCGCTTTACTTTTATGATACAGAGGAATATGTACAATATATACAATATACACAATATGTACAAGTTTTTAAGTGAAAAGCTTTCATGCAAAGATTTGTTTTGATTTCATAGGCATGGTGTTCAATGTCGACCCCCACTTAACCAATACTCATCTTTCCAATCACTTTCCTTTTTGAAAACGTTTGTAGGTAACAAGTACAACTATTTTTTTAATTCACATTCCCTATCCATACTAAGATATAGAACAACTTAAAATTGGAAGTAAAAACTATTTAGAGATAAATCAAACAAGTGCACACAAGAATATTCACCCATACGCTATTGCTCCCTGACAACGGAGCAACAAAATGTCTTGATGTCCCACAAGTATAGGGGATCGTGTGTAGCCTTTTCAATAAGTAAGAGTGTTGAACCCAACGAGGAGCTAAAGGTAGGATAAAATTTGCATTATCTAGAAAATAAAACTAGAGCAACATGAGAGATAGCTTTGCAAGATAAAATACAAGAAAGTAATTGTTAGTGATGCAGCAATAAAATATACTAAATAACCATAAACTAACAGTACCATGAGTGTGGAAAAGTGGTGGTAATTGTGGTGGCTTTTTCCAAGTTTAATTAGCGAATAAATCGGGTTCATTGTCTTCGATACAGTTTTGTATGTGGGAGAGGCTAAATATACATGCACTTCACTACTTGGAATTACAAGTACTATATGATTGGATTGTTAGCAAGCATTCACAAATACTAACAATGCATTAAGGTTTCCCCAACCATAGCCTTAAGTTAATGGTCCTCTTACTCCCATGCATGCAACATTCTGGTTCGTGTCCTCGGGTTTCTGTCACTCCAGCAGAACTTCCCCCTTCCTCTTACACATACTACAAACCCTATGATGTTTAATCCATGTGTGCACAAATATAATGGACACCAAACGATTGTTCCATATCAACATACAACTCTAATGAACCAAAGACATTCAACCAAGCAATCAAAAGACAAATAAACTACACAAACATGACATAGATCATAGGATTATAACTTATAGCATCGAACAACATGTTCACATAGGACGGTATACAGAGGTGTGTGGGAGGATGAACCACTGTATACAAGGAAGAGTTGGTGATGGATATGGTGGTGAAGATGATAAAGGGGGAAAACGAGAGGTGCAGGGCGGCGCCGGCGGCGGCGGCACGGGGAGCTCCTTCCCTGCCGCCGGCATCATGGGGGAGCGCTGCCCCTTATCCCCCTTCCTTCATGGCTTCTTGGGAGCCCTCCCCCATGGAGATGGGATCCATGGGGGAGGCAAAAATGTGGCTTTTGGCGGCTGCCATTCATGGGTGGAGGAGTCCCCTACGAGTTAGGTTTTCTCCCTTTATATAGCTTCTCGGATTTCTGTCACCCAATTTACGGTTGTAGTGAATCGGACTTATCTCGGTCGTTTGGTCAGAATCAGTTCAGTTTTATGTCTAGATCGTTCCTCGCGAAATGTCCAACAACTTTGTAGTTGGGTAATTTTCCGTTTGACGTCGTCTTCGACCCGTAACGTGACCATCTTCGAAAAAGGTTCTGGACAGATTTCTGAAAAGTCCCAATTTGACTCCAACAAGGTTTCCACTTGTATTCTTGGTAATTCCTACACATCAAAGTGTAAAACAAGAACATTGTACACTTTTTCAACTATTAGTAGGTTAGTCCAACTAAATCATAAACTTTATAAAAAAGTGTCAAAAGCATAATATTAGCATAAAGCCATTAAAAATTATAGATACGGTTGCGACATATCAAGAATGGTTGAATATTTCAACCTCTTTTCTATTCTTGAATTCTTACCTTTGGTTGACCTTTATCAAAGGCACTTACCACATGAACTTGTTTTGCTGGTGGAACATAACTCTCTCCTACTTCTAGTTTCATTGGAAAATACCGGATTATTTTAGCATCATAAACGTTGAAGATTATTTTTCATGCAGCACAATTAACTGATGCTCATGCAGTACTAAGAAAAGGTCTTCCAAGTATTATATATATTCTTTCATCTTCCGGTATTTTAAGAATAATAAAATAAGTGGAAATAACATGCTAATCTATTCTAAGTAGAACATCCTCAATCATACCAACAGGTTGTTTAGTGGATTTGTCAGCCATCTGTAAAGTGATAGAAGTGGGGGAGTATTCCCCTAATCCTAGATTTTTATAGAGGGAGTATGGCATTACACTAACTCCTGCACCTAAATCACATAAAGCATTATGAATATCAGTTTTGCCTATTGAACATGAAATAGTTGGTATACCGGGATCTCCTGACTTAGACAATAATCTCCCATTAGCAGGGTAACTAGTCACCATGGCAATAGTTTTAGTTACATCTTTTTTCTATTAAGAATATCACGAAGAAATTTAGAATATTCAGGAACTTTTATTGCATCCGAAAATGGAATTTCTAGACGAAGTTCATTAAGTGCCTTTGCGAAAGAATCATAAATTACTGGATCCGGTGCTTTCTTTTTGCGATCTGGAAATGGAAGTTTCTTATCTTTGTCTTTTACCTTTTGTGGAGGATCAGGATCTTTAGTAGCTTTCTTTGGTTGTTGCTTATCATTTTTCTTCTTTTATATTGCAACAACATCATCTTCTTTGCTTGTGTCTTTTTCTTCTTCTGGATCAATAGTTTCTGCGTCAGAATTATAACTATCATCATGTGCATCATTTTTATCCTCCAAGGTTTGATCTTGTGTGTCTTGACCAGTCTCATCTTGAGGGTCCACCAATGTATCATCTTCCAGACTTGCTTTAAGTAAGGCTTTTTTCCTTCCAATCTTTTTCAGCTTCATACTCCGGTGGTCCTAATGGTCCTTTAAGAACTGCACCTATTCTTGTAACAACATTAGTAGAATCAGGAATATTTATATCATCATGAAGAAAAAATGATAACCAGATGCTATTTGTTCACATTGGGTTTTAATCATACTGAGTTACTTGTTAAATAATTTTATTTCTTGGCTAATCTCCTCATAATTTTCTGTAAGTTTGGCCAAAATCTTTTTATGTCTTTGAAATTGCTTATGCAAGTTATTATAAGACTTTGCCTGTCTATGTTTCAATTCTTGAAAAACTTTTCTACTTTCATCTTCTTCAGTTAAAACTTGTAATAAATCTACTTTGTTTTCCTTGACAAGCTCTGAAGGTATTGTAGGGGTTCGTAGCATGGAAAACAAAAAAATTCTATCCGCATGCAAACAAACAAACCAAGATCTATCTACTAGATTGTAGCAACGAGTCGATAGAGGAACTCACCCTCGAAGATTCCAAAGCGGTTAACGAGAGCAGATTCTCGTGGGTGATGTAGTCGTACTCTTGCCGATCTCAAGATCGCGTAGACGATCCTTCCGCGCCATGCGTTCAGCAGCGCTCAATGGTCACATCGCTCGTTTTTTCGATGAAGACCTTCCTCTCCTTGTTACAGCAGGCAGTGGAGGTTGTAGCACTCTCCTCGCGATTCTGGCAGCACGACGGCGTGGTACCGGAAGTAGAGGGGAGATCTCGCAGGGCTTCGCCTTAAGCCGGAGCGAGTATGGTGGACTATGAGAGAGGCCTTGGCGATCTAGGGTTTAGAGGCACCAAGGGAGGAAGCTTGGCTGGCGGCTAGGGCTTGGGGAGAGCCCCAACTCGGCGGCTAGGAGGAAACCCTAGGGCGGCGGCGACTTGTGGTGGCCGGCGGCTAGGGCTAGGGTTTGGGTGGTGTTGGGTGTCGGGAAGAGGGCAGCCTGCCCTCCTTTTATAGGTGGAGGGGCCAAGGTGGAGGAGTCCTCCCCAAGTCGGACTCCTTGGCGTGGTGGAGGGAGAGAACTCCTCCCCAAGTAGGTTTCCTACTCTCCCTCCACCAAGCAAAAGCTGCTTGACTTTTCAAATTGGCGTTTGACTTTCCAAACTAGGATTTGATTTCTCCCTTTATTTTGCCCAGCCATGATACCTAGTACATGATGCAACCATTCCACATTGTCATGACACATTCATGTACCCTTCCCCTCCGGAGTGCCGGACCTTCCGGAACCTTCTAGATCATTCCAGATGAAAACACCGGAATCATTCCCCAACTCCGAAACAGGACTTTCCTTATATGAATCTTATTCTCCGGACCATTTCGGATCTCCTCGTGATATCCCAGATCCTATCCGAGACTCCAAACAACATTCAGTCTCTTACTCATCATTCCATAACTACTCAACAACATCAAATCCTTAAGTGTGTCTCCCTACGGTTCGTGAATTATGCGGACATGATCGAGACACTTCTCCGATCAATAACCAATAGAGGAATCTGGAAATTAATATGGCTCCCACATATTTCTACGATTACTTTTCGATCGAATGAACCACTTACATACGATACCAATTTCCCTTTGTCTCACGATAGTTTACTTATCCGAGGTTTTGATCGTCGGTATCTCTGCATACCTAGTTCAACCTCGTTACCGATAAGTACTCTTTTCTCGTTCCCGTGGTATGTGATCCCTTGTGAGCCAGTCACATGCTTGCAAGCTAATTGGATGACATTCCACCGAGAGGGCCCAGAGTATATCTATCCGTCATATGGATGGACAAATCCCACTCTTGATTCATGTGTCTCAACCCATACTTTCCGAACACTCAATGCCACCTTTATAGCCACCCAGTTATGGTGTGGTGTTTGATGTCATCAAAGCATCCTTCCGGTGATGGTGATAAGCATGGTCTCATGGTCGAAGGAATTAGGTTACTATGTATTAGAAAGCTTATAGCAGTTGAACTATTTAAAATGACTTGATCTTTATGCTACGCTTATCTATAGGAGTATGTCCACCATACCATTCTCCTAATGATATGATCTTGTTATTAACAACATCTCAAATGTTCATGATCAAGAAACCATGATCATCTATTAATCAACAAGCTAGTATTATGAAGAGGCTTTACTAGGGGCTCTAATTTAGTTTACAAATCACACAAGTATTAATGTTTCTGGTTAATACTGTTATAGCATGAATGTAAACATTTATCATAAACACAAATATATAATAATAACTACATTTATTATTGCCTCTAGGGCATATCTCCAACAGTCTCCCACTTGCACTAGAGTCAACTAATCTAGATTACATGGTAATATACCGAACACCCATGGCACTTTGGTGTTGGTCATGTTTTGCCCTCGGGAGAGGTTTAGTCAACGGATCCGCCACATTCAGATCTGTGTGTGCTTTGCAAATCTTTATGTCGCCATCTTGGACATGTTCTCGAATAGCGTGAAAATGCAGCTTGATGTGCTTCAGCTTCTTGTGTGACCTTGGTTCTTGCGCATTGTCTATGGCGCCCATGTTATCACAGTAGATAGACATTGGGTCTAGCGCACTTGAAACCACACCGAGCTCTATAATGAACTCCTTCATCCATATCGCTTCTTGTGAAGCCTCTGAAGCAGCTATGTATTCCGATTCAGTTGAAGATCTCGCCACAACGCTTTGCTTTGCACTCCTCTAGCTAACTGCAGCACCATTCAAAGTAAATACGTATCCAGATTGAGATTTAGAATCATCCGGATAGGTGTTCCAACTAGCATCGGTGTAACCATTTACAATGAGTTGTTCATCACCTCCATAAGAAAGAACCATATCCTTAGTTCTTCTCAAGTACTTAAGGATGTTTTTGACCGTTGTCCAATGATCCACTCCTGGATCACTTTGATATCTGCTAGTTAAACTAACAGCATATGCAATGTCGGGTCTAGTACATATCATGGCATACATTAGAGATCCTATGGCTGAGGCATAGGGAGTCTTACTCATTCTTTCTCTATCTTCTGCCGTTGCTAGACTTTGAGTTTTACTCAACGTCGTATTGGGCAACATGGGCAAGAACCCTTTCTTGCTATCTTCCATTCCAAACCTCTTTAGAACTTTGTCCAAATATGTATTTTGTGACAATGCTATTAGGCGTCTCGATCTATCTCTATAAATCTTTATGCCTAATATGTAAGCTGCTTCGCCAAGATCTTTCATTGAAAAACTATTATTCAAATATTCTTTGACAATATTAAGAAGGTCTACATCATTCCCAATCAACAATATGTCATCTACATATAGTATTAAGAATGCTACAGAGCTCCCACTCACTTTCTTGTAAATACAAGCTTCTCCATAAGTTTGTATAAAACCAAAACTTTTGATTACCTTATCAAAACGTTGATTCCAACTTCGGGATGCTTGCTTCAATCCATATATGGACCATTGAAGTTTGCATACCTTGTTAGCATCTTTAGGATCGACAAAACCATTGGGTTGCATCATATACAACTCTTCATCAATGTCTCCATTGAGGAATGCCGTTTTGACATCCATCTGCCATATCTCATAATCGTAATATGCAGCGATTGCTAACATAATCCTCACAGACTTTAGCTTCGCTACTGGTGAGAAAGTCTCATCGTAGTCAACTCCTTGAATTTGTCGAAACCCTTTTGCGACAAGTCGAGCTTTATAGACAGTAACATTACCATCAGCATCTGTTTTCTTCTTGAAAATCCATTTGTTCTCGACAGCCTTCCGGCCATCTGGTAAGTCCACCAAAGTCCATACTTGGTTTTCGTACATGGATCCAGTTTCGGATTTCATGGCGTCTTGCCATTTTTTGGAATCTGGGCTCATCATCGCTTCCTCATACGTTGCAGGGTCATCGGTGTTGTCCACCAACATGACACTCATAACGGGATCATACCAATCAAGAGTGGTACGAGTTCTCGTTGACCTGCGAGGTTCTGTAGCAACTTCAACCGATGTTTCATGATCATCATCATTAGCTTCCTCTCTTATTGGTGTAGGCGCCACAGGAACTACTTCCGGTGCTGCGCTAATCGCAAGTTTGAGAGAAGGTTCAACAACCTCGTCGAGTTATACTTTCCTTCTAGTCACTTCTTTCGAGAGAAATTCCTTCTCTAGAAAGGATCCATTCTTGGCAACGAAGATTTTGCCCTCGGATCTATGATAGAAGGTCTACCCAATAGTTTCCTTCGGGTATCCTATGAAGACACATTTTTCCGCTTTGGGTTCAAGCTTGTCCGGTTGTAACTTCTTTACATAGTCTTTGCAACCCCAAACTTTAAGGAACGATAATCTAGGTTTCTTCCCAAACCATAATTCATACGATGTCATTTCAACGGATTTAGATGGTGCCCTATTTAAAGTGAATGCAATTGTTTCTAATGCATAACCCCAAAACGATAGCGGTAAATCTGTAAGTGACATCATAGAACAAACCATATCTAAGAGAGTTCGATTACGACGTTCAGACACACCATTACGCTGTGGTGTTCCCGGCGGTGTCAATTGTGAAAGTATTCCGCATTTCTTTAAATGCTCGCCAAACTCATAACTTAGATATTCACCTCACGATCAGAACGTAGAAATTTAATCTTCTTGTTACGTTGATTCTCCACCTTACTTTGAAATTCCTTAAACTTCTCGAAAGTTTCGGACTTATGTTTCATGAAATAGATATACCCATATCTACTCAAGTCATCCGTGAAGGTAAGAACATAACGATAACCACATGATGCTACACTCATTGGACCACACACATCGGTATGTATGATTTCCAATAAGTCCGTAGCTCGCTCCATCATACCAGAAAATGGAGTCTTAGTCGTTTTACCCATCAGACATGCTTCGCATCTTTCAAGTGATTCGAAATCAAGTGATTCAAGAAGTCCATCGGAATGGAGTTTCTTCATATGCTTCACTCCAATATGACCAAGACGACAGTGCCACATATAGGTCGAGTTATCGCTCAATTTCAAACGTTTAGCTTCAATGTTATTAATATGTGTATTTCTGTAAGATCCCTCCTTTATAAAGGAAAAGGATCCCTGTGATTGCAATGCTAGTCCCTGGATCAATAGCTAGCATCCACAGTTAAGATGTAATATCAAGAAACAAAGGTCATAATACAACTTTATAACCAGGAATAAAATAATTTATTACATCTTACATAGCTCATTTGGCTATCTCATTACAATGCAGTAGAATATAACAATAGCATGGGGTCCTTCATCTTCAAAGTGCCACAGGCAGACATGTTGGTTGTAGAATTGTATCCTAATCAACAAACTTTACTAACATCAAACAAACCTGCAACATAACAAGTTACAGCCATAAGGGTCAATACATTTGAATTGTATTGGCAAGTGATACTATGGTAGTATAGTGGAGTCTATCATCTATATGCATTTGGCTAAGTGGAGCTTAGGCTTGCATTGCTCAAAATAGATTTTCCTTATCATTTGAAAACACTAAGTTTTTGCTTGACAAAATCTTTCCCAAGGCATCTCCCAATAGAAATTGGTGATCCTTCAATCCCTTGTTCACCCACAAGATTTTAACTTAGAAATTGGGATGAGGAGATTCTTGATAGATTCCATGTCTTGATGCTCAAATTGTCCTTTGCCAGGGACATGGCTAAGTACTTAGATTTTACACTCTGCAGAGGTGGTGCACTTTCCCCACAAGACTTGGTTTCACCAAGACAAGATCTTTCAGAAGCCTTCCCTTAGACCAGAATGGACGTGTTCCAACCTATCATTCCCCTACCACCAACTGTCCATTTGGCTAAGTTATTGCAACCTATATGATCCAGGCAGAGCCCATATTGCCAAGTGGCTGCACTTGAAGCTTCTCAACATTTGACATCTCAAATCTCTTTGTTCCTGGGTGGCCATCCACAAGTGTGATACACCAGGGTAGTCCATTGAAATGGGCCCTGAGTAACCACTCGACACAAACCAATCCTTCCATTCCACCCAGGTGATTCATTCACTTAGTTGTTTTATTAAACAAAACACAAGTCCTCAGACTTAGAAATTTTCCATAGCATGAATATATATTCCACCCTTGTTTTCTACTAGCTAAGCTAAGCATGATAGTAGTAGGAATCTTCACTTAGGAAATTCTACTAAGGTTTCATCTACTAGGATTTTCCATGGCATAGTTTACACTTAGCAAAATTCCATGCAGGTCCTACTTAGAAATATCACTAATGCATAGTGAAAATAATGGGACAAAAGTATGTAGCATCACTTGCCTTTTTGGTAGAGGGTATAAGTTCACTCCTTGATCTTTGCAATGTTCACACACTTCAAGTCACTACAATTCAGTTAAGCAAACAATATTTCAATCTACCATTCAAGCAATTCATCACATAATATAATAAAACAAAACAATGCATGCAAGCATGCAAAAGATTGTTTTATTTGAGAAAGTGGTTTCTTATGGTTCATAAACATTTGAAAACACTTAATGGTCATTTTATAAAGTATAAAAATCATTTGCAAAAGGTTTTACTTCACTAACCATTTTTAAACCAAGTCATTATTTTATGTGGTTGAAAATGCCTTTAGCAAAGCAATAATTTTTATAGGGTTTACCAAATACATTTTCAAATCATAAAACTTGGTGTTTGGGCTCAGAGAGTTTAAAACAAAACATTTCCCAAAGGTTTTCTTCCAAAACCATTTTTAATAAGTAAACATTATTTTTATTTGACTAGAAATGGTTTAAATCCAAGATTCATTCTTTTGCTTCACCAAATTCATTTTTGAAACCACCAATTGATTTCTAGGGTCAGTAGGTTGAAAACAAACCATTTTCCAAAGATTTTATCCCCAAAATCATTTTAGAACAATTTTTATATTCTAAACAAGCATACACAAGTTTCTGCAAAAACAATCAATTTAACAGAAGCTTTTTACTAAACAAAGTGCATGGTTGGATAGGGCTTGTCTTGCTGAATCCATTGATATAAAATTTGCAAAATTTGGACGTGTGGTTTGAAAGTTATGAGTTTTACAAAATTGAACATCTAATAGGAAAGTTTCTGGTTTTTAAAACAGACAGAGGCCACGTGTCGTGATTTTATTCGTCTGTACCGGTTCGGTTGGATCGAGCGATGGCAGCAATTGGATTTAAGTGTGATCATACGGCTCAGAAACTAGCGTACCCTTTCAGTTAAGTTTCTATCGTACACGTTGGATCCAGATCGACGCTATCAAAGATGCTTGCCAGCGGTGATGGCAGCGGCAATGGTGGCGGCGTCACACGGCGGTGGTTACACGAAGCGAGGGAGAGAAAGGTGTGGCTCACCAGGTTCGCCGTGGTGTGGGAAAGCTCAAGGTGGTGTTATCTCGTCGAGGGGCGCACGGTGGTGACGGCAATCGCTCGCCGGAGCTGCGCTGCGCCTCGGGCTCGTACGGTCGTCGACGGGGGCGAGTTCCTGTGGCATAATAAGGCAGGGAAAATAGTCAGGAAGGTGCGCACGCTTGCAGGGGTTGCGATGGTACTCACCAGAACACGAGGGGCGCATTGGTTTGGCGTCAGTAGCTCGCCGGAGAGGTAGCAGGCGGTGACGCTTGCTCGGTGATGATGTTGTCAACGATTCACAGCACGCGCGGATGAACGGGCGACACTGGGAGGTGCGCCAGGAGGTGGGGAGTATGTGAGCTTGGTCGAGGAGGCAAGGGGCGGCAGAGTTTGGCTGGAATTGTTGCCAGAGTGTCGTTGGACAGAGGAGCTTCGAGGTCAAAATTGTAGCAGCCTGGTGGCTCCGGGGATGTGGCGTCTGGGGGCAAAGAGGGAGGAGAGCCTGGCGATTAATACAGCATGGTCACGGGGTGGAGTAACGCTGGCAGTAACGAGTATTGATGCGAGCGTTTAATGGCAGAAACCGCCGGCAAGGTTTGCGCGCGGGTGAGAAAGAAGAGAGCTGGCGGTGGGGTCCGGCGTCAGTGAGGGAGGGAGTGAGGGAATGGGGTCCACGCGTCATAGTCTCAGCGGGTGCTTTCTCTGGTGAAAAATGGTTCGTTCGGGTGAGAGGGAGAGGTGGGCTGGACTGGGCTTAGTTGGGCCAGTTAGGTTGGGCTGAGTCTTTTACTTTTTTTTGTTTTGATTGTTTTTCTTTTTCCTTTTCTAATTTCTGTTTTGGTTTTGTTTATTTAATTCAAACACTCATTTGAATTCAAATCTTTGCCAAATTTTGTGCAGACTCAAATACTGATTATTAGTATAATCTGAAGTCAATTTTGGAATAAAATTTTATTCTTTTTGGGGTCTTTTTTAATTATTCAAAAAGGCCCTAGTTTTAAATCAAATAAGTTTTAATAATATTTCAAACACCATTTAAATTCTTTAAACTTTCCAAATCTTTTCAGTAGGTTTTTTATTTGTTTAATAGGGTGTCAAATAATTCATCTTTGAATTATTTGGAAAGTATTTAATATGATTCATAATTCATTTGAATTGGGTATTTGTTTTAATTCCAATGGAATCTAATATAGTTTTAATTCCCTAATTTTTATTTGGAATTTTTCTTTAATATTAATTAGGTTGAATTAAACTACTTTTATTTCACTTGGGTAAATTCCAAAATACTATTTTCTCATGCATTATATAATTATTCTTATTAAAGATATGTCTTTATTAAAATAGGGATAGAATGGTTAATGTCATTTTTATTTTATTTTATTTTGGAAATTCTTTATCCTTTTATTTTATTTGGATTTGGATTATATTCATTCCATTTGCTTATGGTCTTGGCCAAGATTTGATTTGGTCTTTTAAAAATATTCTTTATTTAATATTTCTATCTTTGTCTTATAAAATCCATATCTTTTTATTTAGAGACCCAAAGTTGGTGATTCTAATTTTGTAAAATCTTGTTTAAATAATTGTTTATCCTTTTAAATCTCTTTAGGATATTTGCTCACCATTTGGTATGGATTTATTGATAGATGCTTTATTGACTTTGGAAATTTAATTTCCTTATCTTTATTAAATTCATAAGATTTTATCTATGGCTCCAAATTAAGTGAAACCAATTTCTATGGCTTTATATCATTTCCATTTGTCTTTCTTGATCATTTGTAAATGTTTGTTGACAAATTTTATATGGATCAAATCCATAGGTTTGGAGATAACTGGGAAATGATTTTTATTCCATTAGGGTTTAGGGTTTGGATTCATTTTCCAAGTGTTTAAATTTCAAGATACATTCATTAAGGAATTCATTACTCTTGATTTGGATTTTGTTGAATTCAAACTTTAATTAAAGTTTATTCCAGATGGGATTTTAAGTTTCCATTTAGAAACAAAAGTTTCTTTTTAC
This sequence comes from Avena insularis, assembly GCA_023614405.1. Taxonomy (NCBI): domain Eukaryota; kingdom Viridiplantae; phylum Streptophyta; class Magnoliopsida; order Poales; family Poaceae; genus Avena; species Avena insularis. The sequence goes on from CM042693.1 coordinate 14,144,872, forward strand.
CCTAAAAATTCAACAATAATTTATTTTGTTTATTTATTTTTCACATAACAAGATTTGGAAAATCTTGGGATGTGACAATTTCCACTATCGAGATTCAATAAGAATAGACCATCTATCAAAGGTGCATGTGTATAAAACATATTACTCATATAAATCGAACAACCATTATTCACAGTCTTAAACAAGTAACCATCTCGCAACAAACATGATCCAGATATAATGCTCATGCTCAACGCAGGCACCAAATAACAATTATTTAAGTATAAAACTAATCCCGATGGTAGATGAAGAGGTAGCGTGCCGACCGCGATCACATCAACCTTTGATCCATTTCCAACGCGCATCGTCACCTCGTTCTTCGCTAGCTTCCGTTTATTCTGCAGCACCTGTTTCGAGTTACAAATATGAGCAACCGAACCGGTATCAAATACCCAGGCACTACTACGAGTACTAGTGAGATACACATCAATAACATGTATATCGGATATACCTTTCTTCTTGATGTTGCCGTTCTTCAAATCCGCCAAGTACTTTGGGCAATTCCGCTTCCAGTGACCCTCTCCCTTGCAGTAAAAGCACTCAGTATCAGGCTTAGGTCCAGCCTTGGTCTTCTTCGCCGGTGCGGCAACTTTCTTACCACCCTTCTTGAAGTTTCCCTTTTGCTTAGACTTGCCTTTCTTGAATTTGGTGGTCTTATTGACCAACAACACTTGATGCTCTTTCTTGATCTCCACTTCTGCAGATTTCAACATGGAGAAGAGTTTTGGCACCGTCTTGTTCATGTTTTGCATATTGTAGTTCGTCACAAAGTTCTTGTAACTTGGTGGTAGTGATTGAAGGACACGGTAAATCCCCAAAGCATTAGGAATCACTATACCCAAGCTTTGGAGTTTGTTTGTGTGCCCAGACATCTTAATCACGTGCTCACTGACGGAGCTACCCTCTTCCATCTTGCAGTTAAAGAACTTTTCAGAAGCCTCATAACTCTCAACTGTCGCGTGAGCCTCAAATATCATTTTGAGTTCACGGACAATATCATGTGGGTCATGGTTCTGAAACCTTTTCTGAAGCTCCGATTCCAAACCATACAAGATAGCACACTGAATCAGGAGTACCGATTCTTCCGAGTGAGGTAAACATTCTTTACTTCATCGGTAGCATCACCAAAGTGGTCACCCAAATGGTGCATCCAGCACATAGGTCAAATTACCAGCATTGAGGACAATCCTCAAATTGCGGAACCAATCCGCGAAGTTGCTTCCATTGTTTTTCAACTTTTCTTTCTCTAGGAATGCATTAAAATTGATGGTAGGGGCCGCCATTGATCTACAACATATTTGCAATAGTTTAGACTAAGTTTATGACAAATTGAGTTCTAATTAATAGTTAAATTAATCTAGGTGAACTCCCACTCAAAACAATATCCCTCACATTGTTTTAGTGATCACACGAACCAAATCCACCACATCGAAACCGATCATCACGAGAGTTGATGTAGCTTCAATGGCGAACAATCGACATGTTCATCATATCTACTATATGACTCATGCTTTACCTTTCGGTAATCCGTGTTCTGAGACCATGTCTGTACATGCTAGGCTCGTCAAGATCAAACCTTAGCTTCCACATGAGCAAATCTGGCTTGCTCATGTTGTATACACTTGCAAAATCTAACACACCCGATCATCACGTGGTGCTTCGAAACAACAAGCTTTAGCAACGGTGCTTACTAAGGATGAACACTTTAAAACTTGAAATTTATGTGCATGAGGGATCATCTTATAATGCTACCGTCGTTAACTAAGCAATACAAGATGCATAAAGGATTAACATCACATGCAATTCATAATATGTGATATGATATGGCCTTTCTTCTTGTGCTTCCGATCTCCATCTTCAAACACGAACATGATCTCCATCATCGCCGGCATAGCGTCAAGGTCAATGGCGCCGTTTCATGGTTGTCGTCCACCAGCTTCAACTATTACAACTACTATGAATAGACACGCGGGTCTTAACAGAAATTAAAGACAACCATATGTCTCCCGCCGGTTGCCAACTTACAATAAGGAACATTGCATACATCAAATATAATCACAATCATGGCCATATCACATCACAGCACACCCCTGCAAAACAAAGTTAGATGCCTCTAATTTTCTTTGCATATTTTACGTGGTTTGGGGCTTTCAATAAGTGTCGATCTAACTTACGAACAAGAACCACAACGTTGATGTTTGAACTATCAAGTTCCCGTTGTAGATTGGATCTATACTATAATGGGATACATAGACACCCACAAAGCCACTTATGCAATACAAGTTGCATGTTGAGGGTGGAGCAAGTCTCATGAACGATGTCATGTAAGGTTAGCCTGGGACGCTTCATCCCATCATACCGCAAGATGCAAAGTACACAAGAAGCAATTGATAATAAAAGCACCACCGCCCACAATGACCATTATGTTCTACTCGTGCAACAGATATACATATAGACACGGCTCTGACACCACTATAGGGGTTCGTAGCATGGAAAACAAAAAAATTCTATCCGCATGCAAACAAACAAGCCAATATCTATCTACTAGATTGTAGCAACGAGTCGATAGAGGAACTCACCCTCGAAGATTCCAAAGCGGTTAACGAGAGCAGATTCTCGTGGGTGATGTAGTCGTACTCTTGCCGATCTCAAGATCGCGTAGACGATCCTTCCCGGGCGCCATGTTCAGCAGCGCTTCATGATCGATCACACGTTCGGTACTCGATGAAGACCTTCCTCTCCCTTGTTCCAGCAGTCAGCGGAGGCTCGCGATTCCGGCAGCACGACGGCGTGGTACCGGAAGTAGAGGGGAGATCTCGCAGGGCTTCGCCTTAAGCCGGAGCGAGTATGGTGGACTATGAGAGAGGCCTTGGCGGTCTAGGGTTTAGAGGCACCAAGGGAGGAAGCTTGTCCGGCGGCTAGGTCTTCTGGAGAGCCCCAACTCGGCGGCTAGGAGGAAACCCTAGGGCGGCGGCGACTTGTGGTGGCCGGCGGCTAGGGCTAGGGTTTGGGTGGTGTTGGGTGTCGGGAAGAGGGGCAGCCCTGCCCCTCCTTTTATAGCTGGGAGGGCACGGCCAAGAGGGAGGGAGTCCTTCCCCAAGTCGGCCTCCTTGGCCGGCGGGTGGAGGGAGAGGAACTCCTCCCCAAGTAGGTTTCTTACTCTCCCTCCACCAAGCAAAACTGTCGTTTGACTTTTCAAATTGGCGTTTGACTTTTCAAACTAGGATTTGATTTCTCCCTTTATTTTGCCCAGCCATGATACCTAGTACATGATGAAATCATTCCACATTGTCATGACACATTCATGTACCCTTCCCCTCCGGAGTGCCGGACCTTTCGGAACCTTCTAGAACATTCCCGATGAAAACACCGGAATCATTCCCCAACTCCGAAACAGGACTTTCCTTATATGAATCTTATTCTCCAGGCCATTACGGATCTCCTCGTGACATCCCGGATCCTATCCGAGACTTCGAACAACATTCAGTCTCTTACTCATCATTCCATAACTACTCAACAACATCGAATCCTTAAGTGTGTCTCCCTACGGTTCGTGAATTATGCGGACATGATCGAGACACTTCTCCGATCAATAACCAATAGAGGAATCTGGAAATTCATATGGCTCCCACATATTTCTACGATTACTTTGCGATCGAATGAACCACTTACATACGATACCAATTTCCCTTTGTCTCATGATAGTTTACTTATCCAAGGTTTTGATCGTCGGTATCTCTGCATACCTAGTTCAACCTCGTTACCGATAAGTACTCTTTTCTCGTTCCTGTGGTATGTGATCCCTTGTGAGCCAGTCACATGCTTGCAAGTTAATTGGATGACATTCCACCGAGAGGGCCCAGAGTATATCTATCTGTCATATGGATGGACAAATCCCACTCTTGATTCATGTGTCTCAACCCATACTTTCCGAACACTCAATGCCACCTTTATAGCCACCCAATTACGGTGTGGTGTTTGATGTCATCAAAGCATCCTTCCGATGATGGTGATAAGCATGGTCTCATGGTCGAAGGAATTAGGTTACTATGTATTAGAAAGCTTATAGCAGTTGAACTATTTAAAATGACTTGATCTTTATGCTACACTTATCTATAGGAGTATGTCCACCATACCATTCTCCTAATGATATGATCTTGTTATTAACAACATCTCAAATGTTCATGATCAAGAAACCATGATCATCTATTAATCAACAAGCTAGTATTATGAAGAGGCTTTACTAGGGACTCTAATTTAGTTTACAAATCACACAAGTATTAATGTTTCTGGTTAATACTGTTATAGCATGAATGTAAACATTTATCATAAACACAAAGATATAATAATAACTACATTTATTATTGCCTCTGGGGCATATATCCAATAGGTATACCTTTTTCTTTCATGGTTTTACTCACTTCAGGCATAAGATCAGAGTTTATACAAAGTATTCCCTTTTCTAGCTTAGTGCCAAAATCAGGATTGTATAAAGAATCATTCTTAGCCCTAGTAGCCATTAATTCCAAGCATGATTTAATAGTTAAAGTATTTAGCGATCCTCCTTCTTATGAATCTAGAAACTCTCTGCATTGGATATTAAGACCGTGGTAAAATAAGTGGCAAACAGTTGACTCAGAATAGCCATGATTCGCGATACTATTGATCATTCCAAAAAATCTTTCCCAAGCTTGTGGATAGTTTTCTCCCACGTTCTGACTAAAATTGCCTATATTCTTTCTAAGTTTTGTTACCTTTGCAAAAGGATTAAATCTGTTTATGAATTTGACAATGCAGTTTTCCCAACGTTTAATATAATGGCGAGGGAAAGAATATAACCAGTCTAGAGCTTTACCTTTGAGAGACCAACGAAATAATTTCAGATGAGAGAATTCTCTTGGCAAACCTTTTGGTCCAAGTGATGTTATCACATCATCGAACTCTCTAAGATGACTTCCTGGGTCCTCATCTTCCCTTCCACTGAAAGCTTTTTCCTACAAAATTTTAATAATTTCACCGTGAAATCGATATTCCCTAACTCCAGGATTAGGAAATTATATTGGTTGTTTAAGGAATGCAGAGTTTGGAGCACTATATTCTCTGAGAGATTTCTCAGGTTTCTTGGGTGTTGTCCTATGAATGGATATTATTTTCATGAAGTCACTTAGGTTGTCAACTTCAACTCTGTTTGATCTCAAAATTTATTCAATAATTTCCTCATGCCTCTGATTAGGCACGCGTTCAAAATAATCTGGTAGATAAGTCCTACCAGAGCGTGTAGACCCTTTGTCTCCTAAGGAGAACATCTTGTAATAAAAACACCTGAAATGTCAAGAGACAAAACACTTAAATCTTAGCTCCCCGGCAATGGCGCTAGAAAATAGGTTGATGACTGCAAATGCATAGATCGTTTGCAACTAGTTTCAAAGTTCAGATATCGATCCCATAGGGAGCCCAAAGGTTTATTGGTGAAGTCTCTACCGCACCCGAAGTTGTCACAGGTCTTCGAGTGAATTGACTGCAAGTGTTGAGAATAAGAATGAAATTTGGGTGTAAATGGAAGTACTTAAATAAAACTAAAATATAAACTTCAGAAATATAAAGCATAAAAATTAAAGGACGATTTGTTTTTTATTTTCTACAGATGACGAAGTAGGCGCGAGGAGTTTCAGTTCATGGTGACAGTGAATGTGCCGAGTGAATGAGTGATAAGTGTGACAATTATAATTTTATAAGTATGTGTGTAGGCGAGCAACCCATAATTAGTCGGAACTCCTCTTGGTAGATTTCATCCCAACTTCAATAATACTACTAGCCTGTTTACCACAACCATGGTTAGTCACTAGACGATTAAGATCCTTCAGGTTGCTTAGCAATTAAGCTCCTTGGATCAAACTAATGCAATAAGATCGGTGGTTCCTCGTTATCCTCAAGTCAAACTAGTTTCCCATTGATATCCCCGTGTCACTCGGGGGTCGCCGGTCTGCTAGAAAACAAGATTCTATCTATGTAGAACAAAGCGTCATGTTTTCTAGGCCCTTAATTGGGCAACGGGCATTAAGCATACCACAGATAGTCAAGCACACATAATATAGTAATTAGAATTAACCACAAACTTGATGGAAATTGTGTAAGAACATCACATCTCACCAATCCCCTACATCTCCCACGCCCAAGGGAACTTACTCGCACATGAGAGAAGAAAGCATCATCGATATAATTAAATAAAGGGAGTTCTTCTTGATATTACCGTGGAGATCCGCAATATGAAATAGAAATGAATCCAATACAATTCAAGATAGGAAGAACAATCTCAAACCCTAATCTTGCAAGGTGGATATCTTTCTCTCTCTCTCAAGTACAAGTAATGGCTATGGAGGTGTGGTGGCTAGGAGATCGAAGATCATGGAGCGAGATGAAGAACGTCTTCCCCTTCTTCTCCAGATCCCTTCTTTCTCCCTTCTAGATGGAATGGCGGTTCGTCTGTTCTGTTTTTTACCTTGGACTCTTCACGAGAGTTGTCCCTTTTAATAAGACGAAGGAGATGGCAACTATACGGCGGCGGCCCGTATACTTGGTCGTTAAGCTTGTAGTAAATGCCCCTCGATTGCTTCCAAAAAAGGACTTGCTTGTTTTTGCCTGAATATTGTATTTTTGCTGTTAAATCCCTCTGGTGATGTTCAGAACCTGAAACACACATTAAAAACCAAGTTTTGTTCGCTACCAAAGTATTAGAGTTAGGTAAAGCTACAAAACCATCAAATCCAAACAAAAACCATCGATAAAAACTATCAAAAATGTGCAGAATCTCACAGTTATCAGTAACCCAAGGTTTACCTCGGATACCCTATGAAAATACACTTATCCAACTTGGTCGTAAGCTTGTCCGACTGAAGTCGCTGGACAAATGCTTCACAACCCCAAATCTTAAGAAAAGACAAACTCGGATTTTTGCCTGTCCACATCTCATGCGGTGTCTTATCTACCGACTTTGATGGTACTCTATTTAGTGTGAACGCTGTAGTTTTGAGACAATAACCCCAAAATGATAAAGGCAGATCTGTCTGACTCATCATTGATCATACCAGGTCCAACTAGGTCTGATTTCGCCTTTCCGACATAGCGTTCCTCTGCGGCGTTCCTGCCGGAGTAAGTTGAGGAACTATTCCGCAACCTTTTAGATGGTCATCAAACTCATGGCTCATGTACTCGCCTCCTCGATCCGCCCTAAGAAACTTTATTTTCTTTCTGAGTTGATTATGTACTTTATTCTAGAATTCTTTGAACTTTTCAAAGGCTTATGACTTATGTTTCATTAAGTAGATATATCCATACTGACTCAAATCATCAGTGAAGGTAATGAAGTCATAACCACCCCTGGATGTCGTGCTCATTGTTCCACATACATCACTATGTACTAGTCCCAACAAGTCAGACGCCCTTTCGTAACTTTTTGCAAAAGGTGTCTTGGTTATTTTTCTGAGTAGGCAAGATTCGCATGTCTCGAATGACTCCTAGTCGATCGAAGTTAGGAGTCCATCATCATGGAGCTTCTTCATGTGTTTCCAACTTATATGACCAACCGACAATGCCAAAAGTAAGTCATATTTAGATCATTTGGTTTCAACCTTTTAACATTTATGTTATAAACCGACTCACCATCAAGATACAAAATAAATAACCCATCCTGGATGTGTGTAAAGCCGTGAAACATATCATTCAAATATAAATAATAACCATTATTCTTAATATTCGACTCATATCCTTGTCTCATCAAACATGAGGCAGAAATAATGTTTTGACTAAGCACTGGAACATAATAACAATTATTCAATTCCATATGAATTTGGAAGGTAAATGAAGTTGCACTGTGCCGACTTATAATGCAAAGACTCGCGCATTGTTGCTGACTCAAATGTCAACCTTGCCTCCTACCACGCTCCTAGTTCTTACCAGTCCCTGCAATGAGTTGTAGATGTGAATAATTGATCCGGTATCATATACCCAATTAGGTGCATAAGCAAGATAAATGTCTATAACATTGCAAACAAGCATACCTGAGCCGGAAGTCACACCTCCGCTCTTGGCTTTGTTGGCTAAATACTTGCTGCAGTTCCTCTTCTAGTGGCCATCCTCCTTGTAGTAGAACCAAGTGGATCCGACTAAAGGAGATGACTTAGTCCCTAAGGAATCACACTTGGGACCGGGTCATGAGCCTTCTTGCCTCCTGACTTAGCCTTCTTCTTAGTCCAAGAACTTTTCTTAAACTTAGCCTACTCTGCACCATCAACACTTGACTGGTGCCTTTCTTGAGATCCACCTCTATCTGCTTGAGCATCCCATGCAATTAACTGAGCTTCTTATTCATACCATGTATGTGGTAGTTCAATATGAACGGACCATATGCACTAGGAAGAGAGTTCAGAATTATATTCATTGCGAACTCTTCGCTAATGGAATAGCCCAGCCTTTCTAGAGACTGCACGTAACCAACATCTTGATCACATGCGGACTCAGTGGATCACCATACTTAAGCTTGCAACTCAGCAAACCCTGAGAGACTTGATACCTCTCGGTCTTTGCCTGAGCCTGGAACATACTTTTGACGCTTTCAATCATATCGTAGGACTCAACATTCTAGAACTACTGTTGCAAGTCCGGTTCCATGTGAGCAAGTATAAGACAACTTATATCCATGGACTCATCCTTAGTCCGATGGTAGGCATTGGTGGCAGCATCTGTCGCATTCTCATTCGGCTCATCTGGAAGTGGGTTGTCTAGGACATGGTCCTTCTTTTCTTGTTTGAGAACAATTCTCAGATTTCGATACCAGTAGGTAAAATTAGTGTCATTTAGCTTATCTTTCTCAAGAATGGTTCTCAATGCAAAACCGGATATCTGAGGGTTACTGTTACTTGGTGCCATGATCTACAACAAAAATATGCAAAACACTTAAGACATGTATTCATCAAAGAGCAAGCATATTAAACCTTTTAATACTTATGCTCCCACTAGAACCAACACCCCTCCGATGGTTACTAAGTGATTCAGGATCCTAGATAAGCAATTCGGCTAGTGATTTTTAGCATCACCACTAGCCGCCAAGTGATCTAGGTAGACAACTCCTTGTCAATCGCATATTATATGACTCCTGTTGGTCGGGTGGCATCACATGCCCCGGCTCCCGTCTGACTTTTCCCCGAGTCCCACAACCGTTGTGATAGACCCGTCTATCTTACCGAGTGTTTCTACTGTAAGAATCCGACTCGAATCCACCTAGTCGGAAAGAATTGGTAGCATCCCAATTTTATGAGCCCACTACCAAAAATGTCCGACTTGTGATGGTGCAAACACTGACAGGAAAACCGAATAGACCTTCTTTGAGGTATTAAAATTTAACCGACTATATAATAGAGGTAAAACAGAGACATAGTGATAACACAAATAAAGCAATTATATTGTGAAATGGTATGACTCTCTTCATGGCGATCTCCATCTCCACAAATCCTGTAATCCGACTTGTGCCAACTTTATTGCTTGCTGTCTTACTCCATGTCGCTGACTTGTACATCGACTTGCATGTCATCCGGGTTCTCCAAACATCTACGCTAGCTAGTAATGCAAATTACATAGAGAATCCGACGCGCAGGTCATTATACAATAATATGACAGCACCTAGGCTCTAGCTGGCTGACAAAACCGTGATTCGCAGATCACGTATGGATTACACACATCTCATGCACATAAGCCATACCACTCACAACTTCCTGCAAAATCAAGTTATGCATAGATACGATATCTATCGGTGTTCTGGAACTCACAATGACATCTAAGGTGCTACGACAGAGCGAAGCCGGTGGTACTGATGATTTGTTTGAAAAGAGAGATCTCATCTACATTCTGAACATGGATTCCGATCATTGTCCTGATTCGACCAAACTCTTTTGATCTTTGATCACCGCTTCTGGATTTACATGTCATGGTCTACCCCGATGGCGGAAATCGACCGGTAGGGGTATGTCGTTCCATGACCTTAGCAGTATGATCATGAAAATCAGATCTTCCATTCCTCTAGTACAGTTGATCCGATCAATCTCGTATAAAACCAATCCATCTCATAGATCAACCACCAAAATGACAAATGGATCCAATCTACAGCCAACCTCATATCACATACGCAAGATGTCGAGCCTAAAACTAGAAGTTATCGCTATGATACCATTTTGGGCCACGTAGATATAAAACAAAATGTTTTCCCTCTAACGCGGTGATCCCAAGATCTAGCTGTGGTAGAAGGCCACGAAGATTACCACTAGACGCGCAGTTGCGGATTACTAATGAAGCGCGTCAATTGAATGAAGTGCAGTTCTCACGATCTGATCCAATCCTGATCATCGTGGTACTAATCGTACATCACCGCTGTTGGTATCTACACGTACGAGGAGGAGCACCGGTGGTGAACTACTAGGTTCAATATGGTGACTATACTGAACTGGACCTAGGTTTCTAACACATGGAATGACCTAATCGCAGCACCTCTCTTGGTAAGTGTTCCCCAGTATATATAGGTAGTGAAAGTGGGCTCCACTCACTCGTGGCCCATCCACTAAATCCCATATCAGTCACTGTGAGTCCTACTCGCTAACTCAGTCCAAATATGGTTTAGGTCCAACCCAAACAGATTTCCGATTCAGATCCAATCCGAACCTGCTCCCACTCTTAAGTGTGTGACCGCGCAGGCTCATGGCTACTTGGACACGATTGGAGTCTGACTCTTAATAGATTAGTCGGTAGCGGGTCTTAGCAGAACATGCCGACTCCCAAGTACCAAAGATTCATGACGACATGCCTATCCAATGTGACTTACGTCCGAGTCCCTTTTGCCTCACGATATACCTTGTCGGACTATAGGCGAATAATTGTCACCCCTTAAATAGTCCGACTCTCTTCTCGATCCAAGATAAGTGATTCAACTGACTAACTTTTAGTCGATCGCCTCGGTTAACACTTAACCGAGTCATGCATGGCCATGCTTTCCGAATCATATCATCCGAGAGGGCCTAGAGAATATATCTCCGGGTGGAGGGGCGAAATCCCATCTTGGTTATTCACATCACGCATCTTGATTCTCAGTCGACCTGAACTCTGCCTTTATAACGACGGGACATCATTTGAAAGAACCTAAGTCGGTGATACTCAACTCGGATTGTGCAACAACTTTGGGTATAAGAATTACATTGATTAAGACATACAAATGACGACTTGTTCATTGTATCTTAATATGGGTCAATCCGACTTGCTAAACTCTTTAGCCGAATCCGTGTAAGTCGGAATAGCATTACCATGCCCATGACAAGTGGAACAGATTCATCATCTGATTTTCACATTGCTCTAAGTTGTGTGTCCAGCACAACCTCAATGATCAAGGATATTTAGTATGAAAAACATGAATATATAGTTCCACAACAGAATCACATATTCAATGATATACATCAAATGTTCATGCAAGGACAACTTAACAACTTTATGAATACAATGGGAATTACATCATACATGATTTCCCTTAGGGCATATTTCCAACATATATCTCGTTATTTCATTAAAGGTATTTACACCCTTATAGAAAACATGTTTTATTTCTATTATTAACATCTTTTCAGGATCAAGTCACAATCCCATTATCCTAAGACATATGAGACAAAATAATTTACCAAACCTGCTCTGAAGATAAGGACGCTTGGAGGACGGCCCCTTCGGGTCATTAGTATGCACTATATATATGTTCCCTAAGGTCTCTAACAAACATCCATGACCTGCTTCGTCCACTTACCATAGTCATATAGCTCATTAGCCAAAGGTCAAGCTAGAGTTGGGATAATTTACACGAGGAAGGCCATCTTATTAAAGGTAGTGATCGAGGGATTATCAGTGATTGGTGAATTTGGGCATGTATATCACATAAGTCGCCATCCACATTCCTTCCCATGAAGACCCTGATGTCCGCAACCTAAAAGCCCACGTCCTAAAGCTCAAAACTGACCGAACATGTCGGGCTGCAAGGCGGTTCTAGAGGATCTCGAAGATGAGATGTACATCTGATGGCAACAACTTTGTGTGTACCAACTCGTTAGAACTCCAAGTGTAGAGTGTTGTACCAAGCGCATTTTCCTTACAAGGGTCACTTGAGGGTTTACTTTGAACCATCAGGGAATATTTAGAACTTCGTATTTTGTCCTCTTCTAGCAACCTGCAAAACAAATTTTTTGCCTTGTGTCCTCAACTCCACCATGTGGCTGTCAAGCACAAGGTTTTGTATTAGTAAAACATACATAAAACTAGGAAGTAAAGGAATAGTAAAGTAAACTATAACTAACTAGAACAAGAAATTGAAAACAAGAAAGTAAAGTTCTTTTGGGGGATTTTGTTTAGTCTTGTAGAAAGTAAAAGTATTTTTGTATTTTTGAATTTAATTCTTGCAAAAATGTAGAAGAAGACAAAAACAAGTAAAAGTGGTTTCTTATGATAAAAATGGACCGGGGTTCATGGGTTCACTTGTCTACTTTCTCATAAAGTGTGATGGATATAAAACTACACACTGATGATATAATAGTACTTTATTATGTGTTTTATTGGCATTCATATAGGCATCATGTCCTAATATAAATATGATGCAACACACCTCACTTATACTCCTCTAGAAAGGAAAAAACTCCATGCAATCTAGAATTAAGACTAAACAGAGAGTATAGCCTTAGGTACTTTGACATGATGTTTCAATATCAAACGTGCTACCCTGAGCAAACAAGATCATCTTTGTTTTCACAAAACGAACACCAGATATGCATTCACTTTATACCTAGTGAGGTAACAAAAGAAAGGTAAAAACCATAGTAGATCTCAAATTTTCTATCACTATCCAATCACCACCACCATGTTACTTCAACTAATACACATGTTTACCCACATATGTTCTTGCATACAAGTATGAAAAGATAAGTACTTAAGAATGGGGTACGTAATATGCATCTACCAATACATCTTACACATGATAGAATTCCAATCTCAAATATCATCTCATAGAACAAAGATCCACCACATAGGAATTACATAGATGATCATAATCATGTGAGGCAGCTCATATGGTTCTAAACACGATATCATGAGAGAGAGAGATCAAGCTAGACCCACAGTCCATAGGTGTACTAGTTCCTCTTCAACACAGAGACGGTGTTGATGACGCTGGAGAGGGTGGAGAACAACCGGAGGTGATTCCGACTGCATTTCCCCCTCCAATCTTTGTCGGTTATGGTTTTGTTTCGTGGTTGATGTGTTTTATTCGCCTCCTCTCTAAGATTGCGACTGGGGACCTTTTTATAGGAATTTTTAGGTCAGGACTTCGATGTAGGGCACAAGATGGATGGCTGGAGACGCTCAAGGAGGGAAAGAGAGGGGGTGGCACGGGCCCCACCTTGAAACGTGCTACCTAGGCTCTTTCGGGCCTTGGGCCTCCTCTCCTGAAGTTCCAATGCTCTAGAAGGTTCTCATGATGAAAAACTGATCCTCGAAAACTTCCAGGTTAGTTTGAGTTTGTTTTGATCCCTGAAAGATTAAAAATACGCAAAACAAGGTTTTCCTACCTAAAGAGTTATAAACCAAGTAAAGAAGATCATTAGTAAATCCCTATTTATCAATATAAAATATGGATATAACATTATATAAGATACAAATATGATAGAATATGTGACAATAAACTACAAAGTTCATGTATGCATTTTACATGCATCAACATCCAAGAGAGATCGAAGACCGACTTAACATGCAGGGAAAGATGAAGACCAATCATGAGTAGGGGACACTCTTACACCATCGATGGTTATAAATACTAAACATTCCTCTAAAGAGGACACTCCTTATTGGCCCAAGGCGTAACCATTAGCCTTAGTTATAAACCCTAGATTTATATTCTTGCAGGGTACTATTATAAACCCATTGATATCTATCTTATAAAATCGTTGTATGATCTCTCGTTCACCTTATGAATAAAATATGAGTGAATCCTCCCCATTACACCCATATCTTTGACTTTAAGATCCAAACTTGTTGACCCGAGCTGATTGTCGAACAAATAAACTCTCTTTCGATCTACGAAAGTGAGATTGTCGTGGGACGTGAAAACTATCCTTAGACACATGGTGCCAAGTCTATCTTGCCCCCACATTAACCATGCTCATTTCGATAGTCGGCAGTGACTCTAACAGAACATGCCGGCTCCTGAGCATTCTGATATCATAACGATGAACCTTCACAAAATGTTATATGTTCGGTATCCTTTGACTCACAAAATAGTGTTAAGCTATGGGAGTCTTATTGTTATATATTAATAGCTTAACTCGCTTCTCCGTCCATATATAAATTCATTTTATAGATACTTAGTTAAACTCCTCAGTTAACTCTTAACCGAGTCACGCATGGTCATGCCTCTGAATCAAAACACTCGGTATGGCCCAAAGAATATCCGTCCAAATCAGAGGGCTAGAGCCTCGTCTTGGACAACCAAGTCACACAACTTGATTCACATCTGGCCGGATATCTACCTTTGTGACTACCTAGTCATGGAACAATATTTGGTAGACCCTATGTTGGCCAATTCACAACTCGGATTGTGCGAGGAATTCTAGGCTAAGGATATGACACATTATTGCTTGAGACTAAAAATTAAAACTTGCTCATTGTGTCTCATTGTGGGTATGTCTGACTCGTCAAACTCTTTAGCCAAATCAGTATTAGTCGGATTGGCATCCCCATGACCATTAGTAGTGAAACCGGGTCATAAGCTAACTCATAAGTAGTCTATGTTGTGTGTCCGCATAACCTTGCCGACTACGTACAATTATATATGATCATACAAATAGATAGGCCCACAACCGAATCACTTATTCCTACATTAATGTTTGGTCAAGGACAACACATGACTTATGAATATACTTAGTAATTAAATATAATCTTACATGATTGCATGTACTAGGTCATATTGCCAACAGATATGTGGTTAGGGATATGCAATGTCGTGTTTGGTTGAAGACTTGAAGTGAAGAGGGGTTGATAGGTGTTGTGATGATCTATTTGCTTCAGTATGAAATTTTATCAACATATATGTAGTAAGCATGACATGAATAACACCAATTTTGAAAACCTGACTCAGTGAGAATTAAGGAGTTGTGTTAAATGCAGTGATCACTTACCTATTGGTTAATGTACTGGTAGCTGAAATGACCGTATCACTCTCACATTAATTACTAGGATATTTTGGCATTCGGTATCTTTATTTGGAATCTTGGAGCATGACACCAAGTCGACCAGTCTGTTGATAGTCGATAACCTTTCACATAAGGTAAAGGGCAAGCGCACACCTTGTTATCATGGCGGTCCACTTCGATTCCTCGTATGCATCAATGAGAAGATGATCAAGCATATTGCTCCAGTGGGTTGATAATTAATGTTCTGACAAAAAAAAAAACCACACTTGATCACAATGTATGAATTAAACACCAGTAGAAAAGAGCAAAGTGGCTTCCTTTCTCTATAACAAATCGATTGGACCACATAGTGAATCAGCAGAGTGCTGTCTTTCGTCGTAATTAATCACCAACCGTGCCAGGCTCTCCCTCTAGCTCTGATTGGCTTCAACTTTCTGGCCTCAGGTTTCAAATTAATAATAAATAAAGGAGAAACACTCCAAGTCCAATATCTTAGCTTGCTGAAAGTAACACTAAATCTCTGAAAATAAGCCACTGGGGAGCAATTCAGATCCTATGCGCCGCATCATCTGCCTCACGACAAAAAAGAAATAGTCTTGACAGGGAAGGAGGAGTGGTTCCTGTTTGATACTTAGATCCGACGCACAGATATGCCAATCGACGAGACGATCCCACGATAATATGGTATGTACTACTACTATGTTAGGTGCAACTTGCAGGTCGGTCCTCGATAATATTGTATGCCAATTGTGCATGCAACGCATCGATCACCAGCATGTGAATATATGACGCCTCTTCCAGCAACGTGCAGACGGTGTTCAGTCTGCTAGCTGCTACCTGAATGTTAGTTTTTGTGCTTTTCCTCTGACTTGGTGTGTTCTCTGGAGGTTCGTTTCAATGTCTCAAGGGCCAGCATTACTCCAGTCAAATTAAGAATGGAAGGAGAAATTATGCTTAGGTTAGTTAGTCATATGCTCATAGGAATGGACAGAGATGTCTGTGATGTAAAATGTAATGATTGTGCGATTATTCTCTTTCGAAACGTAATAATTGTGTGATCATTCAGCCGGCCTGCTAGCTGCACGTTGACCGCATAGACCCATCGACGATGATGGCAGCAGTGTTAGTGAGTTAGAAGACGCAGTTTGTCGGTCACGTGTAGCACGTAGTAGGACAGGACGGAGCACCATTTAATCGTTGGTAACCACTAACAAGAAGCACATCAGAATGGATACTGTTTTGGCAGCGAAAGGCCAACTGTGTTGTTAGGGTCGATCTGTAGGAGCTCAACTGACACTTTGTTTTCTTGGAGGCTCAAAACCGACACTTGAACTTGCGGGTGGCCGCACGCCAAGACTTTGTTTTGAAGACCCCCAAAGGTCGTCGCAGCCACATCATGCATGCATGGAAGCGCTTTTTGCATCGGTTGATATTTTCCCCTCCGGTGAAAGCTAAGTGAAGGGTCGAGGGGGGCGACTTGGACAGTTTCGTCGTGCGAGAGCTTCCGTTTTCACGCCCCCACAGTGGCACAGTGCAATGATTGTACTCCCTCCTTGACGCGGCAGTTTGAATTGTTCTATTCGGGGCATGCATGAATCGAAACCAACGAAGCAACAAAAATGGGAGCGTATCTGTGTTTCTTCCCCATGCGTCATAGGGACACAGCGTTTTATTTCATTTTAACAGAATACGAATATTCTTAAGTCGCAGAAGAATTCGGATATTCCATGCACACTGTCTCTACGATCACAGTCCCAGTGTGTTACTATCAAAAGGGAGGCATCTTGTGCCTACTTTTGAGTTGTAGGAAATCCCTAGGGTTGTGCAGGTTTTAGCTAAATTTTTTTAAATAATACATTTTTTTATTGATTGTTACAAATAATACGCAAATTTGTCAATTTTCAAATCTGTCGGACAGTCGTCCGTCCAACGGACGAAAGAGAGCGCTCGTCTGTTGCCGAGACGACCAACATGTCGTCTTTTGTTGAAAAGACGACCAAGTTGTCTTCTTTGCTTCAAAAGACGACCAGCTTGTCGGGTGCCAGGGGTCGGCCTCGTCGTCGGTTCGTAGGACGACGCGCGCTGTCGGGGTGACAGGGGTCAGGCCTGTCGGCTGTTGAAGGGACGACGCAGCCCTGTCGGATTTTGAAGGGACGACGCGCTATTTCGTCCGTTGAAGGGACGACGCGCCCCAGCTATATTAGCTCGTCCGCCCGTCGTCTGCTTGCTCCTTCCAGCTCGCGCGCTAGCTCCTTCCCAGCTCCTCTCTGGCTCTTCTTCCTCTCTCGCTTGCTCTCATTTTCTCAGCCGTTGCACCGATTTGTAGCCTAGATTTCTATCCAAACTCGCTGCTCTAACACATTAGCAAGCTAGTAGAGTCCCGATCTACTAATGGGATAGCCTGGTGTAGTGATTTGAGGCGTTTTGGTGGAGGGATCTGGTGGTGTTCTTGTTGAGCAATGGCCATGGTGGAGGCTGGTGCTGGGACTTGAGGAAGGTGCATGGTGGAGGTGCTGATCCGTTGACCTGAGGCAGCTGACGGCAGGATTCTCATGCCTTCAAGGGTAAACCCTAATTTCTTGCTTATTGCAGTCATGTGTGTATGTTCATAGGTAGCGTTTGATGGGGTCTCATTAGATGCAAGATATTTGTAGAGTATTATGTGTCGAGGTACCTGTTTTTGACTATTTTGGTATTTTTAGGTCGAAAATCATGTCAAATAATGTAGTGTTTAGGTTCTTGTATGGTCCTGGTTCCGTAATAAACCAAAGCACGGAGTTGATTTGAGCGAGTTTAGATTTATGGATGAAGTGCTTTAATCCTGAAACAAAGGCTCATTACTCAGTTGAAGGATTGGTTGTGTGTTCGTTTAGGGCTCCCTCCTACCCATACCGTCGGTGTGCATGCTTTATGGACTAAGTCAAGGCAAACCCCTAATTTTTATTTAAGGCCAATAGAAGCGCAACAGAAATGGGTAAAATTTGTGCAAGCTTGCGGAAAGAAGTTAACCCGCCTCTTAGTGTTACCGTGGTGAAAGAGGTGGGTATGATCATGACCATAGTAGTCGACCGGTCATCTTTGGTAGTTATGATCATGGCGAGTAGTCGGACCGGTCATGCTGGAGGTAGTTATGATCATGGCCAAGAGGGTGGCGCGGATATGAATCAGGTCACAAGAGCTATGCACACACCGGGGTGATGGTTATGTATCGAGGACGGTGGTGAAGTATTAGGGAAGACATATTCGATTGGCGAAGCTGATGAGGACGAGATATATGATGGTTTGTTGCAACATCAAATGGAAGCCAAAGACTCAGAAGGCAACAGTGATACGGCTGATGATTCTGGCGAGTCTGATCAAGAAGAGATCGGCCAACCTATTCCGGCATCATGGAATAATGACAACACAGCAGCAATGATCAGTGAACGATGGGCATGATTCGCGTGGCATTATCACGCCAACAGCATCTCTCTGGGTGCATTATATCCTAGCAAGAGACATCTGCAGGAAGCAATTGTTGAGTGGTCAATGTCCATGCAACGGGTCATGAAAAGCGAAGGTGTCATCACAACAATATTTGACATTGGTTTTGCGAGGAAGCTGGATGTCCTGCAAGGGTGCATGCCCATGTCCCTAGGTATGACACAACTGGAAGGTCACCGATGTTGTGATGCACACATGCACACTTGAAAGTGTCCTTCAGACCATCAGAACCTCACGCCAACCCTCCGGCTGGTTGTACATAGAGATAGTGGAGGGCAAAGCCATGGGGGTGAAAGCTATCATTAACAAAGTTTCGCCGATTCGCTACAATATTTCATACGGGAAGGCTTGGAGGACTAAGCAAAGGCACTGGAGGCAAGGTTTGGTTCGTTTGAGACGGGTATGATGTGTTGTTAGGATGCTCCAGTTAATCGCATCTAGGAATCTGCACCTACGTGGACATCCAACACTTTACATTGCCACATGAACCTAATTTGAGGGTACTTCATCGAGTGTTCTTCTCATTTGCTATATGCATAGAAGCTTTCACTCACCGTCGACCAGTCATCTGTGGATGGTACATTTCTCCTTGCAAGTATAGGGGTCGATATTGACCGCCATAGGACAAGATGGAAACAATCAAGTGGTTCCACTTGCTTTTGCTTTCGTGGAGAGCGAGAACACGAGAGTTGGGTATGGTTTTTCAGCAGTGAAGATAGCAATTGTGAGAGATACACGAATGTATGCGTGCTTCATGATAGGCATCCAGGTATACTAAGCGCGATAAAGAAGCTCACACAGCCCACACCGATGAAGTAACTCCATGGCTGGACATGCAGTCGTTGGTGCATGCGGCATCTAGGGGCCAATTTTTTCTCACAGTTCAGGAACAAGGCTCTTATGAACCTATGCAAGAAGCTTTGCAAGCAGAACCAAGAGTGGAAGTATATCAAGTGTCGTGGCTATCGCTAGAGCAGCAGCGTTCATGCAGCGTTAATGCACAGCAACAACAGAGCAGCACCACCGGAGGAAGAACCCATTGCCCTTTGTGACTTGCCGTGATTTGACCAACCCGGTACTAGGAGAAGGCTGGCGGAAGGATTAAAAATTTCAGGAATGGATACAACACGAGCACTGTAGAGAGGTGGTCTCTGGCATGACACTCATGGTGCTAGGTTTGGCGTCATGACTACAAATCTGGCTGAAACTTACAACTTTGTCTTGAGAGGAAGTAGGGCTCTACCATTAACAGCCATTGTGGAGTGTATTTTCACCGAACTCAAGTATTTCAGAGATGACAGATGGCTCAGATGCATATCATGAACAACCCAAACACAGGTATTGTTCAAAGATCATGCATTACATGGATGCCAAGATGGAGAAGGCTCGGTCCATGCATGTCATCGCCATCGGTAATCGTGAAAGAAGGTTCAAGGTACGCCTCCTACCAACCGGATTGGAACAGAGAAGAGGTAAAGACACAGAGGTGAGGATAGGCAAAGCCTGCCAACGGTGAGTGCACGTATAACCCCAAGCCTGCATCCGCTTGCTCTCATGTACTAGCTGCATGCGGGTGATGGGTATGGATGCGATCTCGCTTGTGTCTCCTTATTTCCTTAAGGACGGTGGTCAATACGTGGACAAAGCGAGATGATGGGATATAGGGCATGGGAAATTTCAATAAAGTAAATCCAGTGAAAGGGTTTATATCCCAGATCCTGCATCGATGAGGACAGGAAGAGGAAGGCGACAATGTGTCCGCATCCGTAATGATATGGATGAATCTGAAGCGGAGGCCCTACTAGGCAATGTTTTCTCGTAATCAATTTGGTCATATAGACACCAGTTGCCACATCTTCGGATCGGTGGAGCTGCTCGTGGACGTGGCAGAGGAAGAAGAGGCAGGAAGAAGAGGAGGAAGAAACTAGACGTGTGGAACTATGTCTTAAATTTGTAATATGTGTGGAACTATGTCTTAAATTTGTAATATGTGTGGAACTATGTCTTAAATTTATAATATGTGTGGAACTATGTCTTAAATTTGTAATATGTGTGGAACTATGTCTTAAATTTGCAATATGTGTGGAACTATGTCTTAAATTTGCAATATGTGTGGAACTAATGTGCGATGGCGTGATCTTTGCTGAATGTCGACATAGATAGAAAGCACCGATCGACGATCGGATGCTAACCCGGGTCCTTGAAGCACCTAGTGACTCCCATTTCGAATCGTGCATACATCCCGATTGGCTTCAGAGGCATGTGACATTTATTTCTCTTGTTGGGATATTTATGGGCCAATGTGACTAAACCTTTCGCTTTTCTTATGTAGATTGAAGTGGGTTGGGCTCTTACCATTCGTTCGTTTGGTTGAGGCCACTCGTATGGAGGAGATAGAAGGGCGGCAACTTGGGTTCCAGACTAGTCGCTTACAGTACGACTCGTCTTTGCTCACGTGCTTGGTGGATCGATGGAGGCCCGAGACTCACACTTTCCATTTTCGATGGGGAGAGATGGCTCCTACCCTTCAGGACGTCTCGTACTTGCTGGGACTTCCGTTGGCTGGCGTGCCCATAGGCCCAGTGGATCCACCGGCAAATTGGGCCCAAGACATGGCCCAACGATTCTTTGGCATCCGTGATGGAGCTCTGCCCTTTGGCCATGACAATCATGGGCCAAAATTTGGATGGTTGGAGTAGTATCAGGTGTGTTTCATTTATTTGTTCTATTTTGTTGGAGAAGTATCATGTACTGAAAATTGTTCTATTTGCCAATGCAGATACAGAGGTTTGGGTTCTCGGCCACTCCGATGATCGCCCTACGATTACACGCCTGGAGGCATACCTTATGTGGCTGCTCGGGAAGGTGATGTTCACTGAGAACCACGTGTCGACCATTAGTGCGCGATACATCTATTTTGCTAGAGGGATCGCGGAGGCGACGTGCCAGGAAGAATGCACACAGTGGAGTTGGGGTTCAGCTGTCTTAGCAGCTACGTACCGAGGTATGTGCAATGCTTGCCAGTTAACCAAGGACAGTTCTGCCTTGCTAGGATACCCATTGTTGCTGCAACTGTGGTCGTGGGAGAGGTTCCCTATCGGCCGTCCAGATGTTAGTGTCAACCAAATAGTTGGCAACCAGGAACATGAAACAATTGTCTACCACTCTGACCTGCTGTTCGACGAAGAGCAAATTGATTTGCCTACATTTGGCACTCACCCGGACCGCAAGGTCGATTGTAATGTCTTAATAAATTGCACTTCGGTACTACAATATGAAAGTTACTAACAACTATTTTGTCATGCGATTGTCGTTGCGGGAGAGCAAGTCGTTAGATGCTATCCATCGTTCAGCGAAAGCGTTCGACACCGAAAGAGGATGTCGTGATTTGGGAGCCGTACACCCCGCAGACATTTACACGCACGATATCCCGGCGGGTTATCTATTATGTGCACTAGAGATCGAGAGTACTGGCTGACTACATCGAAGATCATATTTGATTGCCAAGTTGAGGAGATGTCTCAACAGAGGGTCATGCGACAGTTTGGTCTTTGCCAGATGGTAGATCCCCCGCGTCCGGATGTTCCCCTTCCAAATGTCGTGCACGCATAAGTAAATATATGTACATAAGGAATGCATCTTATACTTCATCTATGTTCTTTAATGATGGTCTAACAAATTCTAATGACAGTACTCTCGAAAAGTAGCAAGACCGCCACTCAATGGCTCCAACGGGTGGGGATTTACGCCAACGAGTGGCGTAATGCACCAACACAAGTGTGGCACGCTGGCTGCTTTGATATGGAGCTATTCCACGGATACCTCAGAGGTACATGTCGATGACACGGCTACGCCCCATTCCACACGCACATGACGATGAGATATACCCTAGCTACCAACACCGGAGTCCGCATACGCCGTAAGTACTTTATTTAGAGCATAATCAACATGAGTGCCTATGTAGTGCATACCTAACTATGAGACAAATGCAGGCCGATATGGCGTGGGAGCTACGAGAGGTGGCTCAAGACGAGCGATCGCTTTCGACCGTTCCTCTTGTGCCCGTCCGAGCTCGATCCTTTGCCCGGCGGGTCGAGGAGAAGCTGCGGCGTATTCACGCCGGTCATCACGTGCACCAGCGTCTCCGACGTCGTTCAACACCGAGAAGCACAACACCCACCGCGTCACTCGGTGGAGGAGCGCGCCCCACGACGATCCATGGAGCAGCCACCTTCCGCACCATGCTTTGGAGGCTCGGATGGCACGAGGAGCATATTTCTCCACCACTCCGCCACGGGCCTCGCCCATGACTCTCACAAAGAAGCGCCGCCGAGAGCACCACCTCCGCACCAGGCTGAGGCTCGGTGGCAGCAATCACAGTTTACTTCTGACCCGTGGCAGCAATCGCAGTTTAATATCGACCAGTGGCAGCAGAACCAGATTACTTTCGAACAGTGGCAGCAGCAGCAGATCCCCTACATGGACTTCGCTTATCGACCACAATCTCATCCTCATGGTAAGCGTGTCCCTTCCTACTATTGTTAGATGCAGTAAGACATTGTTCGGTACTTAATTTCTTATACACTAGCAGACTCCGTTACATGGGACAAGATCTTGTGACGCGTGATCAGCAGACACAGCACGAGCAGGTAGACTGGTTTGGCCAGTATCAGCCAGGTACTCCACCACCTATCCCCACACAGGATACACAGGATCAAGGTGAAGGGTCAACTGCACCTCGCCGTGATGTGATGCCACCCCACAGATATGGATGGAGTACACCGAGGCCTCCGCCACCTTGTCGTCGACACCAGTGATATCTACTTATGTATCAGTCATTTACCTATCTATGTATGAGACATCATTCTATTATTTCATGATTTTATTCGACAAACTACTCAACATAACTTGCAACATAGTTCAACGTAACTTGCGGTACATAAATAAGATTCCTATCTATCCCTAGCATGATGCCTTTCCCTTTCCCTTCGATGATGCCTCGCCCTTTCCCTTGGACGATCCCTCGCACTTGCTCTTCTTGGCCTGCGCTTTCTTCTTCTCCTGCCTCTTGTCCCACTCAGCTCTCGCCTTGCTTCCAACGGGTGGCGGCATGAAGATATCATCCTCATCTTCGCTCTCTTCTATCCAGGCCCTAGGTGCCACAACCTGCTCCGTCATGTTAGCTTGACTCTTCTTGGCCTGCTCTTTCTTCTTCTCCTGTCTCTTGTCCCACTCAGCTCTTGCCTTGCTTCCAACCGGTGGCGGCATGAAGATATCATCCTCATCTTTGCTATCTTCTATCCAGGACCAAGGTGTATTAGCCACCTCCATCATGCGAGCTTCACTCTTGAAGGTGAGCTTGTCCCACCTTGCCTTGATCCTGAGAAGCTCTGCTCGTACCTGATTTGGGGTCTTCAGTTTCCACCCTCTTCGATGAAGTGACTTACCAAGTATAACGGGAGCATCATGGTTCGATACCAACGTATCCCAGTCGGCTGGTTTATCGCCTATCTCAACAGTTCTGGCTATGAAGAAAAGCCCAATGGACATATCTACAGCCGTGGAGACGTCGATCATAGTGGAGAGGAGTGGAGGAAAATGCGAGAGCAAAAGGAGAGAGGGAAATGAGAGAGTAAGAGGAGGAAGAGATGAACTGGGTTAAAGGATACATCTTGTTGCCCGGATTTATAGAGGCACCGAACCGAATAGGCGAGAAAAAAGGGCGGGAAGTAGTGGCGGGAAAAAAAGGGCGGAAAGTAGTGGCGGGA
Source organism: Avena insularis (assembly GCA_023614405.1). Taxonomy (NCBI): domain Eukaryota; kingdom Viridiplantae; phylum Streptophyta; class Magnoliopsida; order Poales; family Poaceae; genus Avena; species Avena insularis. Next base: position 14,169,419 of record CM042693.1, read on the forward strand.
ACAAAGGGCGAGTATCAAGAAAAATTGGCGGGCGCATCGACGGGAAAAATCAAGGGAGTACTTATGGAAAATTCAAGGGAAGGATTGGCGAGGAAAACTGCGGCGGACGATTATTTAGCGGCAGTAGTGCCGATCAGTGCAACCTTGCATGAGCAATGCACCCGTCGTCCCCTCAACAGACGATACACTCTGTCGTCTCTTCAACAGACAAAGCTCTGGCCGTCGTCTCCTCAACAGACGATACACTATGTCGTCTCTTCAACAGACAAAGCTCTGGCCGTCGTCCCCTCAACAGACGATATAGTAGGTCGTCCGTTCAACGGACGACGGACCGACAGAATTGCAATTTGCCCATTTTGCGTATTATTTGTGAAAATGAATAAAAAATGTATTATTTAAAAAAAATTAGCCAGGTTTTAAATCATTGTTTTCTTTTATGAATGCAATATGCATGAGTGCGTATATTTGATCTTTTGAACATAAAAACCTAGCCGCCTCCTGGATCGTCTAGCAGGCGACTCTGGAGGCCTAGTTGTCGCCACGTATAGGCCTCAACCCCCTACCCCCCCCCCCCACCCCCCCACCCCCACCCCACACACACACACACAAGAACCAGTACTAATTTGGCCCATTTACCCCTGAAAACAGTACTATGTGGTCCATTTGCCTCCGCAGTATTGGTCCAACATGCCTCATTTACCCCCCCCCCCCTCCTCCCCTCCCCTATCACCTCGGCCCAAGCTCTGCCACTGATAGGCCTCCTACCTCGTCATTTGTTCACTGCACCGTCAGAGGAGGCCATCTAGTGGCGGCGGTGGCGAGGAGATTCTACACGAACCTTCGAGCCCTAGTTGTCTTCCTCCGTCACTCCTCGTTGGTGGATCTTAGCATAGCCACTGTGGTTCGTCCCTACGTCTAGTTGTTGGTGACCTATGTGCCACTGGCAATGGGTTTATGGGGATGGTTTGAGTCACGCTGATGGCCTATGAGGACGTGGGCGTACGGATATTGCCGCCTCCAATCGGCCACAAGGATATGGAAGGCGGGGATTCGATGCTTGAGTTTTGGCTATCAGCGTGGAGTAGCCACTCGGGAATCCGTGGTGCGTGGCGGCACATTCAATTTGTAGGGCTTTGATCCCCGAAAAGGTTGTGTCTCCCACTTGTCGACATTTGGCTTGCTACCCTAATCTGAACCATCTCGCCCGGTGGTCAAATGGAAGCTAGCGTTATGCGCTCATGGACCTTGGGATCAGATTGATTCTAATCATGCACTTCTTGAATTTTCATCCCATGGGACTTTGACGTGGTGCATTGTGGCGCCCTTCTCTTCACCGGCACCCTTAGCACAACATGGCATCACTGCCACGAGTACTATGGTGTTGGCAGAGGAGGGGAATATCAAGTCAGCTTCGCTCAGAAGGTCAAACGGTCTGGATGGCTCATGTCGAGTTTGAGATTGTTGAGTGATGGCAGTGTTAAGGATTTGGATAGGATGAAGAATTTTCTTCACAACCCGTTAAGCAAATATGGTTTTGCTTGTGGGGATTACACATCAAAACCATGATGCACCAAAAATGAGCCTAGTGATTGATAGTTTGCATCAGTGTTCTCAACATGAGGGGATGGTAGCACTAAATGACTTCTTTTGGTGGTCCTCGCGAGTACTGGGTCTCGACTTCTAGGGTGAAAACCCTAGGTATGTACTTCACTAGTTGTACTTGGCGATGACCCTTGTTGAAAGCATTGCCTTAGAGAGTTCATACCTTATCTGGTGTGACACCCCATGGTTTGACTTTCTTTTTGGAGTGGGCGACGATATTACTTGTGCATTGTTCTCTTTATAGAGCCATCGTTGTTGGAGGACCTCGCGCTTATTGATGACATTAGGGGACAAGGTTATGATAATGGCTCTAATATGAAGGGAAAAACAAAAGAGTGCAATACATGTTGCTTAAGGTAAATCCAAGGGATTTGTACATGTCATGTGCTTGCCACAGTCTTAATCTCACTCTTTGTGATATGGCTAATTCTTGTGGTAAAGTTGTTTCTTTTTTGGAATTGTGCAACAGATCTATGTTTTATTTTCTAGGTCTACAAAAAGATGAAAAGTGTTGCTTAACCACGTGGAAGGTTTAACTGTGAAGTCTTTGTCCAATACTCGTTGGGAGAGTTGGATCAGAAGTGTCCAATCAATTAGATGGAAAGCTCCCCGACTAAGGCCTGCTCTTCTTAAATTAAGTGAAGATCGTGATACCGAAGCCAAGGATAGAAGTGATGCAAAAAAATTGTTTAAAGTTCTTGGTAGCTTTGAATTTATATTTGGTATGAGATTTTATTTGCAGTAAACACTGCTATCAAGAAGTTGCAATCACAATCCATATGCATTGAGTCTACAATACAACAAATAGAAGGTATGTGCACTTACTTTCAGACATATAGAAATGAAGGGTTTGCTCCTGGTTTGGAGATTTCCAGGGATATTGCATCTAAACTGGGTGTAGAGCAATCATTTCCTATAAAGCGTCATGCTGCTAGGACAAAGCAATTTGATGAAAGTGAATGCGAGGAAGTAATCTTGCTAGCCAAGGAGGATTTTAAAGTTAAATACTTTTTGGTTATGGTCAATATGGCGACCCCATCATTGACGCACAAATTTGAAAAACTCTAGTCATTCAAAAGTATATTTGGGTTTTTAATGAATTCAACATACTTGAAGACACTGGATGGTTCTCAACTACAAGAATATTGCACTAAATTTGCAAAAACTTTCTCTCGAGCTAGTTCCTCCGGTTCATCCGATGTTGATTTAAATGATCTTATTCTGACTTAAGTGTTATGAAGTTGACTTTGCCAAATAAACCAATGTCTGCCATGGAGGATTTCGAGTTTGTCAAAGAAGCGGATTATTATCCTAATATTTCTATCAGTTATCGCATCTTATTTACAATGTCGGTGACAGTTGCATCAGCTGAAACAAGATTTTCAAAGTTGAAACTATTGAAGAACTATTTGAGATCTTTAATGTCTCAAGAGGGGTTAAATAGTTTGGCAACTCTATACATCGAGAAGTTATTGAACGAGATTGATATTGATTCCATTGTCACTGATTTCGCTTCTAGTAATACAGGAAGAAACTTTTAGGATAATACGTAAACATTGTCATTTTTTTATGAATATTGCAAATGGGTATACTTGAAGTATTTATTCTTCATCATTTCATATGTGCATATAAAAAAAATTAGCAAGGGTCCCTAGATTTTAGGTTTTGTCCTAGCTCTCTGAAATCTCATGACTGGCCCTGCTCGTCCAGTCTAGGTTTGGCAATGGTTTTCTTTATCATACTAGTAAGCTTACATGTGCAATGCACCATTTTTTTACTAATAATAATTTATCTCATAGTTAGTCATACTGACACAACAAACCTCGTAATTACCAGTCTCAAGCAACAATGAGCTCGCAGAGAAACATGTTTATTGATGATCGGTTTGTATTAAGCACATATATTACCAGAAGTAATTTCCATTAAAAAGGCCCGCCCATCATTTTAAATCAAACATATAGTTGATTTCCCATTTCAAAATCTGTTATAAAAGGTGGGGCAAAAAAATCAACCAGCTAGTGTCACGACATTACAACCTATGAATGACTAAACAAAGACTCTCTGCTTCAAACCCTATGAAAGTATAAAATTCCTTTTGAACATCACATGTTATATCATACTTAAATTTTCTCTCGTATCTTGTCATACAGGTTTCAGCTGCACCATCTTTTTGCATTTTCTTGGGCTATTGATCTCATTGGAACAGCGTCATGCCTTTTCTTGGGCCATTGATCTCACTGGAACATTTGCGATCCATACCAATCTACCAATGGCACCTGGCCCTGCCCCTCGACCGCGTGGATACTTTTTTTAGAGCGACCGCGTGGATACTGGTGTTGTTAAGTGTGATGAAGCCAACAAAGTCCCCACCAGCAAAAACATGCTCTTTTTCTGTCTTCTTTCTTCTTGGTCTGAAGAAACTTTGCTTGTCTCACTGTCGTGTCCAATACTGGGTTCGAATTGTCGTCCCTAACTACTGAATTGTTAGTGGCACTTTCAGGTTGCCTCAAAGGTTGGGTATACATTGTTGTGCTTTTTATGACACTGCTTGTAACAGAGATTAATTCAAGACCATGAGAACATTGGCAATCTTGGTTCAGAACATAAAAACATATCTTGGAAGCCCCAAAGTTCAACAACTGAACATATTTGCAATGCAAAACCATGCTTATTAACGAAGTGCATTGCAAGCTAATCCGGTAAAAACAAGTTCCTAGGAAAAAAGAGATCCTACTAACAAAATCTTAATTTTGATTACCTATCATCAATTTATCACCAAACCGCACTGGATAACTCACAAAAATTAGCCGACAAGAGGAATAGCATGAGAACATTCAAGTTGACTCACTATACTTTACATGATTCTTTTAGGGACATTTTTTACATAAGATACATGAAAAGACAAAGAATGCAGTCGAAGCTCACCTCTTAATGCAGGCTTTATACGTCATTTTATCTAAGATACAAATAAAGACAAAGAAGGAAGTAGAAGCTCACCATGTGTCAGTATTAATATTTGCACGCCGTCTATGGGAAACATGTACCCACACAGAGGAAAAGGAACAACAGCAAATCATACGCTCATGTAGCATTAACCACTACCTGCAAACATAAGAATTGGTGGGATAGGTTATGCCATTCATCAAGGTCTTCACATGGTCAGTAACTTTATATTTTTGACTTCTCGTATGTGGAGCAAAGGTTAATAATTTCTCATCCATTCGACCCAATAATGCTTTCGAGAATAGAAGATCCCTTGTAAGCATCTCCCAAAATAAATGCTTGTAAACTCTGCATTATTCGTTGATATTTTAATTCATGCATAAAATAACTAGGTAGAGGCCAAATTACAGGCATACTTAATAGGACACCTGCCATTCAAATATATGGGATTAATAGATCTATTTTCCACGCCAGGAATCAATTGGCTCTTTCCATTCCGATAATCTATCAGGAATAATAGTTTCTGAGCTCATCTCATACATAAAACTTACACACAATTCAGTATACGATGAATAAAATTGTTAACAGCTCGAACTTAAAATTTAAGGCAACACGCATTCAAACCAGCAACAAGTACTACTTATCCTAGCAGGTCAAACTTAAAGATATTTGCCTGAAGGGTAGACCCTGATCTCGCCTATCGGATAAAACTCAACAAGGAAGGAGAATGGTGAGGATGCTACCACTGCATCAAAACCATCCATTTTACCCTGGCATCTATACAGAGAATACGAATTTAATCAACTAACTACTCATTTTTTCTTAACAGAATCAAGATGCACCGGTTAAGGGATCATCTTTCCTCGATTGATGGGGTAAAACTATCATTAGTGCTAGGACAAAATGGGACGGACCAATTGATGATAATAGTTATGAATCAAAAATATGCCTAACCTGATTCGGCGGCGAATGAAATTCTCTGAAACCCAAAGGCCAATCTGAAAAAATAATCAACGGAAAATGACAGTTGGTGTCGGTACTTATTCTGAATTCTCTAAAACCCAAAGACCAATCTGAAAAGATAATCAACAAAAAATGACACATATGCATATCAGTAGAGAGGGAATTTTATTTACAACAACTCTTTGAAAGTTAATCACCATGCCGATTGGTTTCAGCGGTGCGAAGCTCTGTTGTTTGTTTCCACTAAGTGCCATGCTTTGAGCCATGGTGATGTCATATGCGGAGAATGTCAGGAAAGCGGAAATTTGAGGGTAGCGATGGTGATTTTTGTTCTTATGGTGACGAAGATCTGGCTGCGTGATCTGAGACTCATTGCAGCGACTGTTGGTGCGGAAAGACAACATAGGGGAGTTTCCAGTCTTATCTTGCAGGATGAAAATCCAAGGTCTGGCCTTAGCTGGTTGTGTTTGGCAATGATCTTGTTGAAGACATTGTTTTGTGAGTAAGGACTTTCTCCAGGATGAAAACCTATGGCCTTTGGTCGGGCAACGACGGTGCTTGGGCACTGTTTCCTTCTTAAAGGCGTTGTTATTGGAGTGGAGGACTGCTGGTGTTGTTCTGATGGTGTCACTGTCGTTTCTTTGAGGATTAGTTCTCTGTAGCGGTACTTTTCTTTTTTGTAATTTCTCTTTCTTTTTTCTGAGCTGTGTGCATCCGTAGAGCCGCTAGGGCATGCGTTGTTGCAGAGTCTGGGTGTAATTGATGTCCTTGTGATATTAATATATGCTCTTTTCCAAAAAAACATTGATTAGAACTTATGAGATGATGAACTTTAGCACTGTCCATACCAGCGATGTCTGCCCTTCTCATGTCTCGGAGCAGCGCTCGTTGGCGGCAGCGGCCCCATGGTTCTGGTCTTCCCAACATTGCTTACAACATACGCATTGGAAAGTGTTCAGAGTTGAAAGCTGGCCAGATCATCTTCTCATCGAAACAAATATTTCCATGACGATTCTAGATTTGCCTCTCGCTAATTCAAATCATGAGAAAAATGCATTCAAGATTAGATTACCATAATTCTAGAAAGGTTTAGAAACTACATAACTAAACTTTTCAGTATCCAACCCGACTCGATATGAATTTGCTGATTCATATGCACAAAAAATTTATGGTTATAGTTTCAATAAACTTATCGAAGATGATCATAAACCTAGCGAGGTTTTGCCAACACTGCAGGAAGGCAGGAAACAAATCCGACGAAGTACACGAACCTAGCAAGGTTCAGCCGACACTCTAGGGAGGCCCGCTTCTCGCCACCATCGAGCTCCTCAATCCTCATCTTTGTAGTCCATGGGAGCATGCAACGGTTCCAATTAAATTCAATCATAGATCAAGCATCCCTCATCATTTTACGGGAATAAAAAACAATATGATGAGAACTCAACGGTGGCGTACTGTGAAGCCGCGTGCAAGGTAAGTCTCATAGGCAATTTATCAAACACGTGGCGAATCAAAACAAACCATCACAGGGGACACTTACGTATTGATTATTTCTAGGGTGGTGAGGATCTAGGCAGCATCGAAGTCCTCGGCTTGGGGCTCGTGACCTTGGTTGTGTTGCGTTGAGGAGGAGGTGGTGGACAAAGTCGGTGAAGAGGCACCCTTATCCACGACGATGTAGGCGGACGCGTGGAAGGGTGGCGCCACGGTCCAGGGAGGCATGGAGACGGTGCGGGTAGGGCACTGAGGGCGGGACGATGGCGCGGACAGGATGGATGGTGGCGCATCACGGGAAGGACCGATGGTGGCGGCGGCGTGGGTAGGACGACGGAGTAAGGCTCCACGATGGTGATAGCGATGTGAGATCTCAACTTCTATTGTGGGCAGGGATTGATTTGCACGTTTTGCGCTAAGGAGTTACAACGCGCGGTGGGGAGATTTTCCTCTGCGGTGGAGCATGGTCAGTTCCGTCTAATTGCTAAGCGTACACAGATTGATCTTGGCGGTTAGATTTAATCAAGTGGAGCTGATCCTCTAGTGGTAATCTGTTTGCTTATGTTATTGGGGTGTCCGTAGGCAAGTAAACGTTTGCTTGTTTAATAGTAGTATAGAAAAAAAGTCATCCGCATAAAAGAATGGTGCTAACCAAATTTCAAGACTTCTTTTAGGGTATTTTCCACGATCGACTAGATACCATCGCTTGCTAATGTCACCAAATCAGAATAATGGGCTGAGGACCCACGTAATGATCCCCATCCTTGTTTTGCCACTGCGCTTCTTTAGGCCTGTAGGCTGCACGCGGGAAACTTGCCGTTCGGCCTCAATAAGCTCGCCGATCCAATCCAGCACGGCGAACATAGAAATCATGTACGCCACTCAATAAGGCGTGGAGTCTCGGGCCGCACACCTTGCTCAGTATTGGGACAGCAAGTTTGTTGTTTTGTGTTTTATGTTATTGCTGCTTTTCCTGTTTTCTGTTTTTTTCCTTTTTCTGTTCTTCTTTTCTATTGCTTTTGAAAAATGTTTATGTTTTTAAAAGTATTCAAATGTTTAAAACATTTAAATTTAGATTCATATCTTGCAAATGTTTTAGATTTTGAATATTGTTTAAATTTCAAAAATGTACAACTTTTTTAGAAATTATATTTTTTTTTTGCGAAATTCCACCTATCTATTAAAAATCATCAACAACAGCACAAAAAGACCTAAAAATTATAAATAGATCACTGGACCACCTAGCGACGACTAAAAACAGTAGCGCGAGCCGAAGGCGCGCCTGTCCCCCTTTATCACCAGAGCTGGGCAAAGCTTGTCGTAGTAGAGCTTGTTACAGTAGACTGACGGGAAATCGTCGTGCCAAGGTCGCAATAGACCAGCGCACCAGAGCAGCAACCATCGCCAATGATGACAACCGTAGATCGTAAGAGACTAACCTGAAATCACACCAACGAAGACGAAAACGAACCAGATCCCAGAAGATCCGCCGGACAAACGACTCTACATGCCCTCCCTTAGTGACGAAAACACCACCGAAGCAAGGATAGAACGGGAAAGACCTTATTCTGACTTCAGGACATAGTCGTCGTCTCAACATCCCGAAGAAAACACTAAAAAACTGGCTAAACTAATATCGAAAAACCTCCCGCCAGCAAAAGGCCGTGGTCCGCCACACCTCCAAAGCCCTAGGGCCACCGGAGACGAAGCGGACCGACGACGTCCCCGACGAGAGGACCGAACCCTATATGGGTTTTAGCTAGCTCTTTTCCTAGCGCCGGCTATGTACCGGTTCCGTGGACTTTTTTAGAAATTATATTTGGCACCCGGAGTGTCCGCTACGGGTTCTATGCGCATCTCCCCCTTCTATAGTGTTTCTTAAGTGGTTGGTCAATACATGTCTCTTTGGTTTTTTCTGGTTTTGGGGAACCTTTCATTTTCCTTTTCATTTCCTTTTTTGTTTTCTTGTTGCTTTCTTTTATTTTACAATTATGTTGTTTCTTTTCTCTTTATTTTTGGATTTTTAAAAATATATAAAGAAACTGAACTTTTTTTCAAATCTGAATATTTTTGAGTTTGAACATTTTTTAATCCAAACATTTCTCAAATGTGAACTCTATTTGAAATTGTTTTCCAAATATGAACATTGTTCAAATCAGATTTTTTTTAAGTCTGAGCATATTTAAAATATGAACTTTTCAAATCTAAATATTTTTCAAAATGAAATAAAATGGGAAAAAAGGGAAAAGAAGAAGCACTCTACCTGGGCCGGACAAACAGACTGCCTCTAATAAAGCGTCAAAAAAGGAAACTCGAGCAATTTCCCCTCCTAGACAGTTCAATCATTGCCCAGCCTTCTCTTAGGCTGCACAAATCTTTGGGCCGTCTAGTGGGCAATGTGACAGTCATGTTGAGCTCTATAGAGGTCTCCAGTTTGGCGATTCGGGCTACATGGGGGAAGCGCCGGCCTCTTTACATGTATATGATCGTCTCCTTAACAAAAACTTTTGTACGAATGCAGAAACGAACTACTCGAGATTTAGCGGCGGAATGGCCGAAATCGACCTCCGGTGGTGGCGGCAGCGATGAGTACGCAGGTACTGTAGCTAAACATTCTTTTTCCAACTGTCTTTTCATTAACGGTAAACCGCATCGGAAGCCCTTTATACGAAAAGTATGCACAAAAGTGTCTATTTACGGTGAATCGCAATTTTTTGCTCCATGCAGTACGATTTATGGTATCTAGAAAAGCTATTTTTTCGCGTCATACCATAAACTGACTTATTTTGTAGGACGAACTGAATGCGGTATCTGACTCTTACAGCGTGTCATAGTTGCACCGGCCACATGTATATGAATGTCTCCTTAAAAAAATGTCTATGAATGTCTCCTGAAAAACTCTGTCTAGAAATGCATAAACGAACTACTCCACGAGCGATGTGGCGGTTGCGTGGTTTGATTCTCCACGCTCAATTGGTAGGTTGCACCTACAATGCAAGGACCTGCCGCTTCCGCCACGGGCTTCTGAGCTTGACAAGGCACCGTGCTCCCTCGTTTATTCCAACTAATCACTATCGCGGGATCTCCTATCATTGATCGCCCGATCGATCTCTGCTTGCCATTGACCCTTTGGTTGCTAAGATTCCGAGACGTTTTTGTGGGACCGAATGTCTTATCTCTAGACGCAAGCTATAAATCTATGGAAGGACGATGCACTTGTATATTTTCCACACGTTTCGCTCTCTACATTGAGAATGTATACGTACGTTGGGGATACCATTTGCATTAGTCGATCTGGTCAACAGCAAATAATCGAGCCGTACATGCATGCAGTTCATCTCATCATCGCATTATATATTCTCTGCTTGTATTAAAAATCCTAGATTGCTGGATCATGCCTGGAGATTGCTGGATCGGAAGGTATTCGGTCGTGCGCACCTTGTTTTTCTGGCCGTTTGGTTTCAGCGGGAACGTTGCGAAGCTCTGTTGTTTGTTCCCACCAAGTGCCATTCTTAGAGCCATGGTGAAGTCAGATGCGAAGAATATTAGGAAAGCGAAAGTATGAGGGTAGCGATGGTGATTTTTGTTCCTGTGGCGATGGAGAACTGGCTGCGTGATCTAGGACACATTGCAACGACTGTTGGTGCGGGAAGACAACACATGGAGAGTTTTCAGTCTTACCTTACAGGGTGAAAATCCAAGGTCTGGCCTTAACTGGTTGTGTCTGGCAATGACCTTGTTGAAAGCATTGTTTTGTGAGCGAGGACGTTCTCCAGGGCGAAAACCTCTGATCTTTGATCGGACAACGACGGCGCTTGGGCACTGTTTCCTTCGTGAAGGCGTTGTTATTGGAGTGGAGGACTACTGGTGTTGTTCTGATGGTGTCATCGTCGTTGCTTTGAGGATTAGTTCTCTGTAGCGGGACTTTTCGTTTTTGTAATTCTTTTTTCTTTTTCTGGGCTGTGTGCATCCGTAGGGTCGCTAGGGCATGCGTTGTTGCAGAGGCTGTGTGTAATTGGTATCCCTGTCATATTAATATATACTCTTTTCCAAAAAAAAATTTAAAAATCCTAGATAGAACTTAGCTTAATCGTTACCTTGGTCTTGGTCTAGTGAGAGAAAGTTACCCGTGATCTAATGTTTAGTTAGGCACATTTGGAATTAAGTGGGATTGCTCTCACTTGAAGAGAAAACGATCTCTGCTCGGCCGGGCTTCTTCTCCCTCACTACTGTGTCCCTCTCTCTTTTATCGTTTTTAGCTCAGCATGCGTTCAAATAAATTAAAGGAAAATGACATAGTTAATTAGAATAGATAGGTTCCTTCCGTTTCACTTCGTTCAAACCCTAAGCTATATATATGTCTCCCTTGCATATGTTTAGCTTTAACTACATCATCCTTCCATCCATCATCGAAATATATCTATCATCCCATCATCGATTTATCAGACAAATAGTGCCAGCTAACCTTTGACATGTGACCGAATTCCCCCTCAGCTGATTTTGGCTGCCCGAGAAGATTGGTTGGTGCAACACAGTACTTTGAATGTGGCGCCGCCTACATTTGTTAATCCGGTGGAGAAGATGACCAGCTGATGTTCTTTCCGTTGTACTACAGTTAATCATGCATGCAAACTAAGCTCCTACTTCTTCATGGGTGCAGGTCGAAGCAGCTGCAGGTGTACTAAACTCACTACTGGGGAGTGGGGAGGCTGCAGGCACACGGGCCTACAACAAACACTCTGAATACAATACAATTGTTCTTGTTGATGAGAGATAGAGAAAAGTGGGTTTGGGTATTCTTGAGAGAGAAGGTTAGTATGACTTCGTCATTTTTATATTTTGCAAAAAGGTTAAGCGACCTAGCAAGTAATGGATGAGCTGGATGCTATATTACATTTCCCGGTGGGTCGGGTGAGCTATAGCTTTTCGATTTGATCAAAGCTAACTCGCTAGGCAAACGTTTTCACAAGATATTGTCAGATCTGTTAGTACCATAAAGTAGCTAACATATATCTCTTTCATCGACTAATTTTCAGGTTGTTATGATCTTTTTCTTTTGCGGTGAGAAGTTCCTATGATGATAATTAACATTGTATTGAATATATTCCAAAGGGGCAAAAATAATGTGGGGAACAAAAGGTTAAAGATACATGCAATGCAATGTAACAAATCCAAATGAGTATTCCTTCCATTATGAAATAAGTGTTGCAGATTTGTCTAGACGCGCGCGTATGTATCTAGATGCGTTTTAGTGTGCGGATATATGCAAATGCAGAGAAATTTGCTGTACTTTTTTTAGAAATCGTAGGTAGTATGTCTGTACCTGGGCAGTTTCTGCACACGCATTTGTGAATGATTGGTACCACAATATCACATCCATTTCCAAAAAAAAGATCACGATGTCAGGACCAAAGGTATCCGCCTGATGTCCAGCACTTGCTCTACTTGGAGTTAAACCAAAATGTAGGACTGCATACAAACCCCCTATCTAAGTTTTTGTTGTACGAATCCAAAAGAGACTTTACCAAACTCACTTTGAGAGATGTTGATCGATTTGGACTACATGGACAGTTTATCAGAATTAGGTGCGATGGAAGTATATGACATGAATGCATCAATCACGAGCACCTAAAACATGCCAAGACCCTATCTCTGAAGCTTCATCCAGACATGAGAGCTAAGATGTTAATTTTCCTCGGTTGCATAGGGGAAGGGATGGAGCTTGCATGTATTAATTGGTGTCAAATGATACCACTAGAGTTTACAAAATAAAGCAATTCTCTCAGAAAGATAAAATAACACCGGTAAAAATAGAAGAATGACACCAATGATCTTTTTTATGGCTTCGCCCCTGAGGAACCACATCCTACCACATGTTGTTCACCCAAACCATACATGGATAGAGGGACACGATAGACCGCGGAGTAGCAGATCTTGAGAGTAACATAGTAGTAGTCCACTACTATCTCCGTCCCAAGGCTTAAGCTTATATTTTTTCTAATTTTTTCCAAAAGCCAAACTACGTAAAGTTTGACCAAGTTTTTTTAAATATTAATATTTATAATATAAAATCCATACTCTTTGATACATCATGAAACATATTTTTACATGGTATCTATATAATATTATAATTCTTTATAGTTTTTTCTAAAAGTTTGGTCAAACTTTACGTATCTTGACTTTTCAAAAAAAAAAATAGGCCAACGGAGGGAGTATATTTTTTGTCAGCAAGAGGGGCAAAATTGGGGGAAATTATGGCCGAATGATTCCTGATTTATTCCTAGGGCATGTTTGGTTGCCCGTTGCAGCCCCAATTAGGCCCTTGAGATGCAGAAATTTGGTGATTGGTTACATGTGTTGGAGATATGTCCAAGAGACAATAATAAAATAATAATTATTATATCTTTATGTTTATGATAAATGTTTACATCACATGCTATAATTGTATTAACCGGAAACATTAATACTCGTGTGTTTTGTAAACACAAAAGAGTCCCTAGTAAACCTCTTGTTGGACTAGCTTGTTGATTAATAAATGATCAGGGTTTCCTGATCATAGATATTGGATGCTATTAATAACAAGATCATGTCATAGGAGAATGATATGATGGACACACTCCTATAGTAAGCGTAGCGTAAGATCAAGTCATTTAGAGTTTGTTTGCTATAAAGCTTTCAAATACATGATAACCTAATCCTTCGACCATGAGATCATCGGATGAATACCTTTGATGACATCAAACACCACTTCCGTAACTGGGTGGTTATAAAGGTGGCATTAGGTATTTTTAAAGTACGTGTTGAGGCACATGGATCAAGAGTGGGATTTGTCCATCCATATGATGGATAGATATACTATGGGCTCTCTCGGTGGAATGTCATCCAATTGGCTTGCAAGCATGTGACTAGATCACAAAGGATGTCATATCATGGAACGAGTAAAGAGTACTTATTAGTAACGAGGTTGAAATAGGTATAGAAATACCGACGATCAAACCTCGGATAAGTAAAGTATCGCGAGACAAAGGGAAATTGGTATCGTATGTAAATGGTTTATTCGATCACGAAGTAATAATAGAAATATGTGGGTGCCATATGAATTTCCAGATTCATCTATTGGTTATTTATCGGAGAAGTGTCTTGATCATGTCTGCATAATTCACGAACCGTAGGGAGACACACTTAAGGATTCGATGTTGTTTAGTAGATATGGAAATGAGTTGGAGATCGAATGTTTTTCGGAGTCTTGGATTGGATCCAGGATATCACGAGGAGATCCGGAATGGTCCGGAGAATAAGATTCATATAAGGAAAGTCCAATTCCGAGGTTTGGAAATGTTTTTGGTGTTTTCACCGGAATCTTCTAGAAGTTCCACCACCCTGAAGGGGGGCACATGGATGCGCCATGCCCTAGTGGGGCATGCGGCATGGTGCCCTAGGTCAAGTCGGCCAAGGCTAGGAAGTGGGTGTTGGAATTATGCCCTAGAGGCAATAATAAAGATGTTATTATTATAATTCTTGTTCATGATAAAGTTTATATTCCATGCTAGAATTGTGTTAAGCGGAAACTTTAATACTTGTGTGGTTTGTAAACAACACCTTGTCCCTAGTACGCCTCTATGGACTAGCTCATTGATTAATGATGGTTAAGGTTTCCTAACCATAGACATGAGTTGTCGATTAATAATGAGATCATATCATTCGGAGAATGATATGATGGACAGACCCAAATTAAGCAGAGCAATTAGATCGTGTCATCGTGTTCATCTTTGCGAAGCTTTTCTTATGTCAAATATTGTATTCCTTAGACCATGAGATAATGCAACTCCCTGGTATCGGAAGAAAGCTTTGAGGTCATCAAACGTCATCCTATGAGAGGGTGATCATAAAGGTGTCTCTCAGGTGATCATAAAGTACCTGTTGGGTTGTATGTATCGAGATGGGATTTGTCCCTCCCAAGTCGGAGAGATATACTTCGGGCCCACTCGGTAATCGATATCAACACTGCTTGCAAGCACGTGGTTAAGGAGTTAATCGCAAAGTGATATCGGATTACGGAACGAGTAAAGTACTTGCTGTGAACGAGATTGAACTAGGTATGCCGGTACCGACGATCGAATCTCGGGCAAGTAAAATATCGCGAGACGAAGGGAATATATATATATATATATATGGGATTGATTGAATCCTGGCATCGTGGTTCATCCGATATGATCATCGATGAATGTGTGGGAGTCAATATGGGTTTCCAGACCTCGTTGTTGATTATTGATAGAAGATCATGTCTGCATATTCTCGAACCCGAAGGGTCACACACTTAACATGTCTCGACGCTAGGATAGATTGGATAATTGGTTTATGAGTTTTTGTTCGGAGTCTCGTATGAGATCCAGGACATCACGAGAGGTTCCGGAATGGTCTGGAGAATAAGATTCATATAAGGAAAAGCAGATTTTGGAGTTCGGAATTGTTTCGGGTTATTCGGTATTGTACCGGAAGCTTCTAGAACCTTCCGGAGTGGGACCAACGTGGCCCCACTTTTCGGGAGGGGGTGTGGGCCTACGAGGGAGTGCCCTGGACGCATTGGACCAGGGGCACAATGCCCCATAGGCCCAGCCGGCCAAGCACCTAGGGAAACCCTAGGGGAGCTTCAAGAAGGGGTGGGGGGAACTTGCCCCCCACTCCTTCCTCCTTGGCCGCCGGCCCTAGGGCTTGGGGGAGGGGCAAGGGCCAGCTGCCCACCCCTCTATATAAAGAGGGCTGGGGGCGCACCCTCCCCACACCACCTCCTCAACCCTAGCTGCCATGCTGCCCCTCCTCTCTCTCTCCCTCCCGACTGCGTGTAGGCGAAGTCCTGCCGCAGAAACTCTCCACCGCTTGCACCACGCCGTCGCGTTGTAGATCCAATCCATCTCTCCACCCCACTTGCTGGACCGAGGAAGGAGGAGACGTCGAGGTGCCGCACGTGTGCATCTCTCGGAGGCATCGCCACTTGCGGTGTTAGATCGGATCGGATCGCGAGGAGGAGAAGCGAGTACGACTACATCAACCATGTTCCGTCGAACATTTCGTTGTGCGAATCTTCAAGCGTATGAAGATCTCATCTATCCCCCTCGTTGTTTGCATCTCCTAGATTAGATCTTGGCTTTTCCCGTTCGCATCCGTAGAATTTTTTTGATTTACTATGCTGCGAAACCCTTCAGTGGGAATCAAACTCTAGTTTGAATAGTCAAAGTCTAGTTTGAAAAGTCAAATCCCAAATTTGGAAAGTCTAAATCCTAGTGGAGGAGGGAATGGAAACCCACAAGGGAGAGGTTTCCCTCTCCCTCCTTGCGGCAGACCACCAAGGGGAGTTAGGGGAGGACTCGACCTCCCCTAGCCACCTCTCCCACCCATAAAAGGAGGGTGTGAGGCTCCCCCTTGGCCCTCACCCCAAACCCTAGGCCGCCACTGACCCCCAGTCGCCGATGCCCTAGATCCCCTCCAAGCCGCCACCTAGCCCTTCCCTAGCCGCCGGTGACACCTCCTCCCCTTGGTGTCTAAACCCTAGCTACTGAGGTTCTCTCTAATCTACCATACCCGCTCCGGCTTAGGCGAAGCCCTGCGGGATCTATTCCTCCACCTACACCACCACACCGTCATGTTGCTGGAATCGCAAGGAGATCTACAACCTCTGCTGCCTGCTGGAACAAGGGAGAGGAAGGTCTTCATCGAGCACCGAACGTGTGACCGACAACGGAAGCGCTGCCGGAATGCGGGGCCAGAAGGATCTTCTTTGCGATTGACATGGTTACACCCCACGGGTACACAACATCGGCATACCTAGTCCAGCCCAAGGAAGGCCCACGACAGGATAGGCGGCCTGCGGAGGTTTCGGGTGGCCCAATCCCATGACGCCTTCGGATCCTCGAGAACAAGACTAGAATAGATAGAATTTCAAAGGGGCAAACCCTAATCTGTAACAGACTCGACCTATGCCTGGGACCTGCCTATCTATATAAAGGCTAGGAGGGAACGGCGAGGAGGGCAATCAACTCACCTCATACGCACCTCACGGCAGATTGCACCTGCGCACCCTTGTAACCTTCGGTTCCGCCGTAATCAAGAGCAGACAAGCGAGAGTAGAGTTTTCCCTCCGGGGGCCTGAACCTGGGTAAACTTCGTTTCCCCGTGTTGCTTGTTTGCTATCCGTTCCACCCACTCGCCAGCCACGATGAGGTATTTCGAGCCCGTAGGCGACGGGCTCGAGATTTTGTTTGGGAGCTTCTGCTTCCAGGTGGGGCAGACTGGCACCCTCCGCCTCCCAGAGCGGGTGCCGCCACCGTCCATCAGGCCCGCTACGTGGGTCCCACCTATCGGCGTGTTACGCACGTCGACGCTGACAGATGAGTCATATGACAGCAGTAGCTACAACTCAGGTCTATGCGGCCCTCCCTCAGATGAAGGAACCTACGGTTCTGAATCCGAAAGCTACGGCAGCAGTGACCCGATCCGTGGCCGTTACCAGCGCGCCGTGGTTATCCAGGGTGAATCAGAACTGCCACCAGGTTCGAGTGCACCCAACCCACCACCCAATCCACCGCTCGACCCGCAAGCTGGGAACGGAGGAAACGGGGGAAATCCACCCCTCCAGCCCAACGAAGGCGACGCCAACGCCTACCAAAAGATCAACCTCAACAAGGACGGATGGCGCCAGGCACGCGAAGCCGTGGCAGGCAACATCATACTACATGTGAATGCTTCACGAGATCTGCTGATGGCATACCATCTCCTCCTTATCGGCGAGCATAACCGGCAAGTGAAGCTGATGGAGGACCTCGGCAAACGCAAGAAGGTGGCTTCAGAGTCTAGCATGCGGTGAGCTGCGCTCTCCGCCGCTGGCAACTCCAGCTCGCATGGCAACAACGCCAACAAGCATCGCTCCCGCATGGAGCACATGGACCCTTCCGCACGCCGCAACATCACTTAAAAACCACTGGGATTCGGCTCCTGTAATACCTCAACGGCCTGAGTCGAATTACGCCAGCATCTGTTCCGGATTCGAGTCTAGGGACTCGAGTCTGAAGAAGATCGTGTTGTTTTGTCCTATGACAGTTAACTGACCCTGATCCGTCGGGTGAGTCAGGCACACGCATCAACAATACCTACGAACTAAATTGCTTTGTCTTATAAACAGGCCTAAACTGCACCCAGAAGACTGAAGAGTCCTCAACCGAATCTGCGATTCGACTGAGCACTCGGGGGCTACTGACATGGTTATACCCCACGGGTACACAACATCGGCATACCTAGTCTAGCCCAAGGAAGGCCCACGACAGGATACGTGACCTGCGGAGGTTTCGGGTGGCCCAAGCCCATGACGCCTTCGGATCCTTGAAGAACAAGACTAGAATAGATAGAATTTCAAAGGGGCAAACCATAATCTATAACCAACTCGACCTACGCCCAGGACCTGCCTATCTATATAAAGGCTAGGAGGGCACGACGAGGAGGACAATCAAATCACCTCATACGCACCTCACGCCAGATTGCATCTGCGCACCCTTGTAACTTTTGGTTCCGCCGTAATCAAGAGCAGACAAGCAGGAGTAGAGTTTTCCCTCCGGGGGCCTGAACCTGGGTAAACTGCGTGTCCCCGTGTTGCTTATTTGCTAAGCGTTTCGCGATCTCCAGCATCCCCATCTTCTCCAAAACCCAAGTCCATAACAATGGGCATTGACGAGTCAAAACCTCGTCAGTGATCTTGAGATCGGCAAGTGATCGACTACATCAACCACGAGAATCCGATCTTGTTAAACGCTTTGGATCTACAAGGGTTAGTTCTCTACAAACTCATTGCACCGATCTCGTACATTAGATCTCGGCTTTTGTGTGTTCCCGCGATAGAAAATTTTGTTTTCCATGCTGCGAACCCCTACAACATGTATGTGGTGTTGGGCCTAGCCCGCCCAAATCTGAAAGTGTCTTGCAACCAGACCCGCTAGTTTCTTCAGAGTCGGGCTTGTTACTGATAGATAGGAGAATGCATTGCTTGATCTCGTGGGACCATGGAGATGGTGGGATCTCACTATCTACAACGAAAATGTGGCCAGAGTACTAATTCTCTCACCTCCCGCTAAAAATGTCCACCTATTTACCCCTCTCGCTCTCACCCCAAAACCATCCACCATTTCTCTTCTTCGAGTTCCATCTTGTTGGGAGCTTCTTCACCGAAAAGTATGTGAACGACGGAAAGCCTATTTCTTCCTCTTCCTCGAATTATCTTATGCATCCTCCGACTGGTCCGGTGGTTGTAAGGAACCTCTCCTTTGATCTTGTATCTAAGATATGTGAGCATGCGCTAGATCAACTGGATCTCATGGTAGTTGCTGCTGCATGTCCACTTTGATGATTTGCTGCAAGGATGGGGTTGAATGTGATTAGCTTATGTGGCAGTGTGTGATTTCATGCTTACCGTTGTTTTTAGGATGTATGATTGACATTGTTAGTGTGTAGTGGGAGATTTTCATTGTTGCACCCAACAAATAATGAGGGTGGCCAAGGTTTAGACTACTCCTATTATGACTTGATGGGGTTTCCGTGCAAGTGAGGAGAAAAGAAAAGAAGGTAGCCTGTATTATTGCCTCGTATCATTCCACTCGGTGTGGTGAGGTGCATGATGACCTTCAAAAAGATCTCATCGAGTAATGGTGGAAATGGAATGGACAACAATAGTGTTTTGTATGTTTGTTGTATTGAAGATGATGAACAATTTGTTGTATTGTTCATGAACAATTTGTTGCATTTTTTGTTGTATTGGTGATGAGCAATTTGTGTTATAATAATATTTAGACTATTTGTTGTTGAATATTTGTGTGTGTTTGATCTTGTTGGAGGCTATATTTGTGTGAAATTGGTGTTTGTGCTGCACGCGCGATGTATTTTACAGTGCCTGGTAAACATCAACGTGGCGCGCGTGCTAAAATGCAGCGACATGTGAAGCGGCAGGCTCTTGCGGGCGCTAAAATGCGATCCAGCGCGCTGCATACGCGTTTTACAACACCTGATTTTTAGGTTGAAGATGCCCTTATGTTTAAAATTTGGATAGGAGCACTGAAGCAGCAGTGCCTGGTTAAACCCTGCTGTTTAGGTTTTCTATGATTAGTTATTTGTTTCTATACCTCCAACGATTAAACAATGTGGGGTAACTGCTACATCTAGGCGGAGTGGTGGTAAGTGGACTGAAGCTTGTATTGTATGGACCTGGTCCTGGTGGATCTGTTATACTCTGTTTCTTGGAACATTATCTTCGGCTCATTTTTTGGAACAGACTGTTTGCATAGGGCACATTCTTTATCTCTATTACAACAAGTACTCCCTCCGTTTAGAAATATAAGATGTTTTAGGTTTGTGAAGAAGATGTATCTAGACACATTTTAGTGTATAAGTTCAAACGAATCTAGACACTAAAAGGTGTCTAGATACATCCCATTCACAAACCTAAAACATCTTATATTTCTAAACGGAGGGAGTAGAAATCAATGTTAAACATAATAGTTATCATGATGAAAATGGAACCTTGGGCTTATACCGGGTCAGGCTAACTCTAAAATCCAAACACGGATAATTGGGAAATGTGCAGGAGTTCCAAAACCAAACATAGGAGCTGGGGTCCAAGATGTTTCAGCATTTTCTCACATCGATTTCTCCGAGTAGTGTTTTAACTTCGGCTCGCGTCAGTGATTATAGTGTCGCTAGGTGGTCCAAAAATCTATTTGTACTTTTTTTTTAACTTTTTTGAGTCTCTTTGTACTGCTATTGATGATTTTTAATAGAACGGTGAAAGTTCGCAAAAACAATGACATTATGAAATGGTATTTTTGTGAGGTCTTAAAGTGGCAGGAAACGGCCCAGCAGACAGGGATATCTATTCAGAATAACTGTAGTAAGAATATTAGACGTACTCCGAGCAATGTGTTACTCTACATATAGCAGAATAATGACATGTCAGAAATGCATCACATCTTGATTACCATTTGCAAAGCCATTCCCCGGACCTCAAATTTTCCCTAGTAATAATGACATTTCCGTGCTGTGATGTTGTTGTTGTCATGACATTTCCGTGCTTGAGGACTTTAACCTGTTTTACCCATTCCAAGCTGTTGAAGAACCGAGCAATCCATTTTTTTTTGTATAGCCAGAACCCTACCTTACCAACTGATATGGTGATACGTGCAACTGCATAGTTTGCCGTTCCACTGCGCTGACACTATCTGAATATTCTGATGACCACTGAAAATTATCAGCTACCGCATCGTTGTCTGTTTCATTCCATCCCGATCCTTGATTGATCTGTACAGAATACAATACGACGTGACGCATGCAGATACACCAAACTAAAGAAGAAGGATCTGGTGCAAGAATACAATAAAAGGAGTAGCCACAAAGGCGTCCCCCAGACCGCCAGGGTGGGGCTGCCTGCTGGTCTCTCTACGCTCGCCATTGCTTGCTTCCCTATCTCGCCACCTCTCACCTCCCACCCCATGAGACTATGAGAGACAGCCACGGTCTAACAACTCCATGTCACAAAAGAACATACCTGCGACCATTGAACCATCTGCATCTCGTACCAAAAACGAAAAGCATGAAAAAAGGTTTATCAATTAACAAGCAACATTTAAATACTACTACCAGTCCAGTCCAGAATACGAATGCACGCCAAGCAGGAAAATGCAACATCGATCGTAAGGTCCAAACCCCCCAATGGTAGTTTTACATGCTTACTCATTTGACCAGTGCCCCAAGTACCTCGATCGTCTCGGTCTGCATATGAAGGGAGGAAATACACAGTTCCACATATTCTAGGACAGTGAGGAGAAAACCGAGTAATACGCACATGATAAATGTTGTAATAAGTCATCTTAATAAATTAAAAAGAAGGGAAGAAATTGGTGGAGGAGAATTAAATCCTAATAGCAGTACGTACCACCAGCAAATAGAGATAGTAATCTGGAGTGCTGGTGGAGAGATCGACGAGATCCCGCAACAATAAAAGAAGAAAGCAGGCGAGCCAAACCAAACATACCAAAGGGAAGCAAAGGCAAACTCCCAACAAAGGGGGCACCAAACTCGTAAAGTGATAGCCTGGTATATAGGCGAGAAGGACAGGCAAGCTGGGAGACACAGCAAGCGCGAGAACTCGCGCGCGGGAGAAGAGGAAGAACTGCTCCATTCCATTTCACATAGAGGCAGGGAGCTAGCTAGATAGATACTTAGATAGGGAGCTAGCTAGCCGAGGAAAGCAAAGGGTTCATCAAAGAAGTTTTTGTTTACTCAGATCGGTCGATCTTTCCCTGGCTTGCAAGCAAAGGCCGGCCGGCCGGGGTGGCGCGCGGTAAGTTTCTATAAAGCGCGGGAGCGGGGAGCGTGAGTGTCCGCCCAGCATGCAGCAGCGTCGCAAGTCGGTGTTCGGTTCGGCGCCGTACGCGATGAAGCAGGCGGCGCTGGGCGCGGGCGTTGCGGCGCGGAAGAACGGCACGCCGCTGTCGATGGCGGCGGTGGTGTTCTTCCTGTTCGTGTTCGCGACGTTCCTGTACAACGAGGACATCAAGTCCATCGCCGACTTCCCCTTCAGCTCCGGCGCGCTCCGTGCCAAGTCCCCCGACCTGCACCTCCTGCAGGAGGCCGAGGCCGCCGCGCACCAGGCGGTCAGCACCCTCGCCAGGCGCGGGGAGCAGGCCGTCGTGCGCGTCCTCGACGACGCGCCCGCCGCCACGGCCACGGCGACCCTCCTTCGGCCGGCCGCCAACGGCAGCATCACCGGGGTGCTGCTGGTGGCCAAGACCAATGCCGCCGCCGTCGCCAGCGCCATCGCGAGGGAAGAGGAAGGGCAGGAGAAGGACAGGGACGTGACGCTGCCGAGCGTGATGGGACTGGGAGGCGGTGGAGCGGAGGAGGCGAAGCGGCGCGAGGACGAGGAGGCGGCCGAGAGGGCCTCCACTGCGAAGGCGGCCGCGGCGACGGCGGCGCTGCGAAGCGTGGTGAGCGTGCCGGAGACGTGCGACCTGTACCGCGGCAGCTGGGTGTACGACGAGGTGAACGCGCCGGTGTACAAGGAGACGCAGTGCGAGTTCCTGACGGAGCAGGTCACCTGCATGCGCAACGGCCGCCGCGACGACTCGTACCAGAAGTGGCGGTGGCAGCCCACCGACTGCGACCTCCCAAGGTACGTTTTGCCCTTTCTTCGTGGCCGTTTTTACAGCGATTTTTCGGGGAGGTAGCAATAGCATAGCAAGAGTTGGGATTCGGGTTCCACGCCGGAACTTGAGGCTGAATGGCCGGTCTGGTCATTATCCGTTTCCGGAATCCGTCAGTTTCGGAGTTTTTTCTGTTGCTGTTTTCTGCATTTGTCGGAGAACGAGACAAACACCACCAGAGGGTCTATAGGGGCACGACAAAGGTCAGCGTGTCAGATGAATTAATACTAGATAGAAGGTTCTAGATTTGTGCATGCCGAGTAGAGTAGTACTACTACTAGGATCGATCAGAGTGCAGTGCTGTCCTCTTGAACTCTCACTGGGACTGGGTTAATTAAAGTACTCCGCCCAAAGACAGCCTCGCTCAGAGTGATACTACTGCTGTCTTGAATCTTGACACGGCTGTCATCAGTGGCAAACCGGGAGCCTGATGTTAAGGATTCTCTGTACCTAAAAAAGTCTTAGTACTAATTGATACTCAATGCAGGTTCGACGCGCGTCTTCTGCTGGAGCGTCTGCGCAACAAGCGGCTGATGTTCGTGGGCGACTCGCTGAACCGTAACCAGTGGGAGTCGATGGTGTGCCTGGTCCAGTCGGTGATCCCCAAGGGCCACAAGACCCTCACCAAGTTCGTCAACAACGGCTCCAGCAACATCTTCTACGCCCACGTACGTGCCTAGTTCTAGTCCGCCTCATCACTAGCTTTGTACGCAGTCCTGAGGATCGATGGCAGCTGACGGTGTGTAAGGGTGTGTGCAGGACTACAACGCGACGGTGGAGTTCTACTGGGCGCCGTTCCTGGTGGAGTCCAACTCGGACAACCCCAAGGTGCACAGCGTCCCCAACCGGGTCATCCAGTGGCACTCCATCGCCAAGCACGCCAAGAACTGGGTCGGCGTCGACTACCTCGTCTTCAACACATACATCTGGTGGCTCAACGAGCTCAGCATGAAAGTCCTGTAAGTTCTTCCCCTGTGTATAGCAAAGATCATTGCTCCGTACGTCCGTACTGGCAACTCGAGTGCACACGTGGCACTGACACGTATACGACGGTGCGTTTGTTTTTGGAATAATAATGTATATCGACGACAGGAAAGGGTCGTTCGACGAGGGCGCTACCGAGTACGAGGAGGTGGACCGGCCCGTGGCGTACAGCGAGGTGCTCAAGACGTGGGCAAAGTGGGTGGACCGCAACATTGACCCCAACAGGACAACCGTCTTCTTCATGGGCATGTCACCAAACCACATCACGTACGTAAGCCACATATTCCAGCTTATTTCCACCCTACTGCAACTACACTACGTCTTATTCTTTGCTTGCATTGTACTTCTGCCATTTTTCTTGTCTTGGTAGCTAGGAGTTTGTAATTACTTCAGTTTCAGGCTCTTTACATGCGCAGTGTATGCTGGAAATAGTTACTCTAGTTTCCTTGAGGATTGGTCTATAGAGAGAATATTGCTTGAGAGATACCGTAGGTAGATCGAGACCCGCGCGCTGTGGTCTTTCTTTTTCAATTAGGTGTCACGTTGAGCATTGCCTTAATTCGCAAAAAAGGGAAAATAGCTAGTGACAGGGACCTTCAGATGTTAACCAACAAGTCACACACTTGCTTTACACTCGATCTTACTAATTGAGTAGGTGGCGAGAGAGGACCCTTGAACCTTCGGAGATGCACACGTGCGACCTATTCGACCAGATACCTCACTTGTTTTAATTGTGCTAACGGGCCACATATTTCCATCTGTACGACCAAAAACAGGCCTGAGGCATGGGGCAACCAGCAGGGCGGCATCAAGTGCGCGATGGAGACGCAGCCGATCAGCAACCGGAGCGCGACGCTGGACGTGGGCACGGACTGGCGCCTCTACGCCGGCGCCCAGGACGTGCTGCAGACCTTCCGCCGCGTGCCCGTGCACTTCGTGGACATCACGGCGCTGTCGGAGCTCCGCAAGGACGCGCACACATCGGTGCACACGCTGCGGCAGGGGAAGCTGCTCACGCCGGAGCAGCAGGCGGACCCCAGGACCTACGCCGACTGCATCCACTGGTGCCTGCCGGGCCTGCCCGACACCTGGAACGAGTTCCTCTACGCCCGCATCGTGTCCAGGCCGTGGACGACCCAGGCCTAGGCTGGCTGGCTCCGATGTACTCCTACTATTATAGGTGATGAAAACGGAGCTGCAACGAGGCTCCGTGTGTTTTACACTTTACATACATTCACAGAAGAAGAAAAAGGCGAAAATTATGAGCATGCGATTGAAAAGAATGATGCCCTGCTGCCCGCCACCTCTCTCTCTCTCTTTCTTTTCCACCATTTTTTCTGTTGGTTGCGTAAAGCTGCCATGCCGTGTCGTAAATCCGTGCTTCTTTTTTTTCCAAAAGAAATGGAGGGTTTTAGGATAAAGAAACGTGTGAGTACGTGGGCTGTGTGTTCACTAGCTCATCTTCTTCTTCTCCAGCGAAAATACCGTGAAATGTATAGAATTTTTGTGTATTATACACTACACCATACTGGTGGATTTAATGGGAGGTATAAAGGCCGCGAGGTGCACATGTTCTTCAATCTGTGTCTCATCCTGATGTAAAAGTACAATAATGTTCAGGGTAAAGATGTGCAGGGAATCACCTACTCTGCACTTCTCTGCACAAGATAATACTATATATGTTCTCGGAATAAAGTTCATGCCTCTGCAATCATGCGTATCTCCCTTTTCTCTTTACTGTCGAACCAGATTGGTAAAGTGTCAGTTGTAACGTACAAGTAGTAGTAAGGATCCTAATAATGAATGCACCTGAATCCAATCGGTCTAGTCATGACTTTGGTACCAAAAAGAACATTAATAACTCACAAGACCAGGATCCATATACAAGCAGCATACAAATTCGGCCTCTTCGGTCCAGAGAAAACAAATTCGCTCTTGACTGGAGCAAGGAGGGGGACACTGCACTGGAGCAGAGTATAACATTAGCTTGCATGAAGGCGCGGTTTCGGCCAACGTGAGTAGATGCTCCCGTTAGGGAGAACGCATTTAGAAATCGGTAGAACATTTAGGAAAAATGGTTGGCAAAGTATATTGTTGTGTTCTTTACATGTCCTAAAAAATATTGTGAAAAGAAACATATGTAACGTCTTAGGCAAAAAAAAATGTCTAGTAAACAATTATTTTGTGGCACTAGAAATTGTCTCTTTACATAGGTCACAAAAACTCGCAGTTGTATACCCAATACTTTTTTCAATTAGATGATGCTCCGAACGTTGTTGCGGGAATTTCAGAAGCAGATATGATGTTAAATTGAGACATTACAGAAGAGTATTTCGAGTAACACAAGATATTTCTCTAAATCAGATGATATAGCAATTTGCATAAAGAGGAAACAAATAGCCGACTATATAAGCAAAGGATAGAGGATCCCTAGAACAATTGTATTGGAGATGTCGAAAAACTTTGCAGTTGATTGTTGTGCCTTGCATGAAGCCCAATGGAAATGGAAGGAAAGTTGCTCTTCATTTTTCTTTCCTTTTGGGATGAAAATTGCAGCTGCTATAAATCATAATCAGGCATGTGAAGTGTTTATCTCTGAATTATAATAACTACGTATAGTATTTTACATGGGCCTGAAATTCTTGCAAAACGGCCACCAACTATCCAACCAAATATAGACCCTTCCAACAACAGCAGACTGATGCAAGCACACACCATGACACCAAAATCGCAGTTTATTAAAAAACTTGTGTATTAAAAAGCTTGCAGTTTAACATGTATTTTTAAAACTATGTAGTTTTTTTTGCGGGTAAAATGAAACTTTATTAAACAGACAGGGTTACAGAGATGTCGAGTTCATGTTCGTGACGTGCAACGTCAGGAACACAACGCAATCAAGTGACAGTGCGATGCTCCGCTCTTGCAAAATTCGCAAGACAATGACTAACCCTAACCTGCGGATGTTCCGCTTTTACAAATACACAAACTCTATCACACCTAGCAAGCTTTTTGATCGCCGAGACAAGATGGCAAAATAAAGATCTATCAGGTGACCTGGACTTCACCGCTTCGATCAACTGGAGACAATCAGATTCAATAATAATTGGCGCTTGAGAAAATTACAGTGCCTTCTCGAGTCCATCCAAGCAAGCTTGCAGTTCAGCTTCAAGTGGTGAAACACAAAACACCATATGACGACATATTGAGAAGACGGGGTATCCCTGAGCATCACGCAAGATAGACCCCGCTCCAGCCGAATTATCCGTAGCACAAAACGAACCATCAATAGAAAGCTTCACCCACCCCGTGGGTGGCCTAGACCACTACTTGACCGGCGTCAGGGTGTCAGGAGTCTTAGATGATCGAGCTCCTGTCACGGTGATCGGTTGTTTTCCTTTGATAATAGCCTCCACTGAAGTGTTCTTAACACCACAAATCAATGACAGATAATTAGAAAGGAACCTTTTGGATCCTTCTAAAGATGGTAAAGGCTTCTCATGAGTCACTTCATTCCGACAATACCAAATCCTCCAGGTTAATAGCAAAAAGGGATCAATCATATGTGCTGAAATATGATTAAGGATGTAACAGAACCAGTTGTCAGGCGGCAAACTAAGTTCAACGTCTATAGGTAAACTCCAAACCTTCCTCATATCAGACCACAAAAGATTTGCATGAGCGCATCTGAAAAGCGCATGAGGTATGTCTTCCAGTTCCGCACAACAAATATTACAATAACCTGTGACCCTCATGTGGCGTCGTTTTTTGTTTTCTTCCGTAGCTAGTCCATTGGAGGCGGCTTTCCACGCAAAGATTTTTACCTTCGGTGGTACAGCAGCCTGCCAAATCCTTCTCCAACATGCATCCTCCCCATTAGGGTTCTCACTCGTCGATGCCATAGAACATTGGTCTGGATGAGCTTCCAAAGCAAGTTTATATGCACTCCTTACAGAGAAGACTCCATTACGTTCAGGTTGCCATGCAATAACATCCTCATCACTGTTTCTGGAAGTTTTGATTTTCAAAATTGCTTCAGCATCCACTAGGACAAAAGTAGCATGCACTAGATCTTCCTTCCACATACCATCAACATCCAGTAGCTGTGAAACACGGCTTAGTCGCCTATTTCCCCTCGGGGTTAGAACTTTACAATAAGAAAATCGAGGTATCCAGCTGTCCCTCCATACTCTTATCTTTTTTCCATCACCGACTCTCCATATCAGCCTTTTCTTCAGTAATTCCAGACCATACGAGATTGCCGTCCAGGTCGAAGAGGGATTACCAGTGAACACTGTATCCATCAAAACACCGTTCGGATAATACCTTGCTTTTAGTACACGTGCACAAAGACTGTCAGGAAAAGCTATCAACCTCCAAGCTTGACGAGCTAGTAGAGCCTGGTTGAATAAACGCATGTCCCGAAATCCAAGCCCACCCTGTGGCTTTGAGCGATTCAATCTTGGCCAACTAATCCAATGTGTCTTTCGTTTTCCATTCTCAGTACCCCACCAATAATCGCGTATTAATCTAGTAAGCTCATCACACACTGACATAGGTAGTTTGAAAACACCCATAATATATGTCGGCAACGCTTGTGCAATGGATTTAATCAATACCTCTCGAGAACTTTGGGCCAATAGGCCATCTCCCCATTCAATCAACCTCATACACAACCGAGCCGAAAGGTTAACGAATTTTCCTTTATGCATCCGACCTTCTGGGGTAGGCAAACCAAGGTATTTATCCTCAAATTCCTGTTGTTCCACATTCAACAACGATCGGATTGAAGTTTGGATTTCCTGTGGACAATAAGCACTCAAAAGAATAGAACATTTGTTAGGATTAATCAGTTGGCCAGTGCATGAAGCATACTTGGCCAACACGTTCCTCACACATGCTGCCTCCACCTCCGATGCTCTGAAGAATAGAAGTGTATCATCCACGAATAATAGATGAGATATCCCCGGAGCTCGTCGACAAACTTTAATAGGAGAAATACGATTCTGGTCTACTTCATGTTTCAGAAGTATAGAGAGACCATCAGCCACAAATAGAAATAGACAAGGAGATAAAGGATCCCCTTGTCTTAACCCTCGCGTTGGAGAAAAAGCTTCCAATAAGTTCCCATTAAATTTGATCGAATACTTCACCGTGGTAACACAAGACATTATCCACTGTACCCACCGGTGCGAGAAACCCATTTTATGCAATGTATTCTCCAAGAAAGTCCAGTCCACTCTATCATAGGCCTTGGAAAGATCCAATTTGTATGCACAAAAATATGTATTTTCCGTTGTACCATGCTCCATAAAATGCAAGCACTCAAAAGCTAAGAGTGCATTATCCATGATCATACGTCCGGGCACAAAAGCACTTTGATTTTCAGAGATTGCATTCCCAATCATAGGGCGTAACCTATTCATCAAGCACTTGAAGACCACCTTGTAAAGAACATTACATAGGCCAATAGGCCTATAATCCTTCAGCTCCATAGGATTTTCAATCTTTGGTATTAATACAACCGAAGTATCGTTCACTCCTTCTGGCATAATACCCGTGGTGAAGAAATGCTTGACCGCTGGAATCACATCACCACGGAGCAGGTCCCAATTTTTCTGATAGAATCTAGCATGAAAACCGTCAGGACCAGACGCCTTGATCGGTCCAATCTGAAAAATTGCATCGCTAATTTCATCATCAGAAAATTCCTTACACAAATCAATATTCATCTCCTCCGTAATTTGTGTACGAGTAAGATTGACAATAGCTTCACTTTGAATGTTAGGATCTCTAGTGTATAAGGATTTGAAATAAGAAACTGCCATCCTCTGCATATCAGTAGGTACGGACTGCACCACACCATCAACATCCCGTAGTTTAGCAATTTTATTCCGGCGAGCCCCCCAAACTGCCCGGTGATGAAAAAAATTAGTGTTGCGGTCACCCTCTTTGAGCCAATCAATTCTTGATCTTTGCATCCACAACATTTTCTCTCTATACAAGATTTCATTCATCTGATCAGTAGTGATCCGAATATCTTCTGTAGGTGCATCAGTAGCTAGAAACCCAAGATTAGGTATCGGCCGGAAAAATAAGAAACCAAAATCTGAACACGAAACTACCGCTGAGCCGCAAATTGGTGGCAGGCCACTTTGTTCTACCAATTCTGTGTTGAAAGCATACAACAAACTTCAAGCAGAGAAAGAGACGCTAGAGATGAGGGAGGCTCCCAGCGTGAGAGAAATAGATGACATGAAGCAAGTACTCCCTCCGTTTAGAAATATGAGATGTTTTAGGTTTGTGAAGAAGATGTATCTAGACATATTTTAGTGTATAGATTCAATGACTCTAGATACTAAAATGTGTCTAGATACATCTCTTTCACAAATCTAAAACATCTTATATTTCCAAACGGAGAGAGTATTAAGGAAAACGCAGTGCAATGATGGTCAGGCATACCACATGGTGAATAGAATCCTGGATCACAGTGGAATGGCTGGCCGGCGGACAACACGGTAAATAGAAGTGCATGTGATTGATGGACTGTTCATCTTCTTTGGGTTTCTAGAAAAATAAAGCGATAATGAAAGATCCTTCTAGATGAAACGGAAGACACTGTGATGGAATGTGGTACGAACAGAACGCTTCGCATGAAAAGAAAAGCAAACAAAACGATGCGGCCCAGGAAATTTTTTAGTGGGAGGCAATTATTTAGGAATAGATTATGTGAAAAAACATGATGACATGGCAGGCTAGGATTGATCAAAGATATTTGATGAGATGGATACCTTGTATGTTGAGAGAAATGAGGCATTGGTAGACTCCTATTTAGATAAGGTAAACACTAACTATCAGGGTCCGATTTGAAAGAAATTGTCGGACCTCTCTAGTGCCGTCGATCTTGTCTTGATGGAACAATCGGCCTTGCCACACCCACGCCTCTAATTAGGCCTCCTAATTAAGCCTCCCCTAATCTCGCGAACGCAACGCCGCTCCCATCCTCTCCCCGTATCGACCCGTATTGCGTCGCCTGCTCCATGGAAACCACCACCTCCACAGCCTCCATCGTCAACGCCTGCGAGGGAGGCGGCACCACCCGTCCACGACCCCGACATAGGCGCAGAACCTGAGCTCGCTTCATGGCATTTGCTTCAGATCGCGCCTCTCCCTATGGCGATCGCATCCACGCTGATGAACCGCCTGTGTATCGCGGCTTCCGACCATGGTGACGCCGACGTATCCCTCAAGTGCCTCGCCATGCTCATTCGATTCCATCCCTACACCTCACCATCTCGTGCACTGGCAAGCATGAGTGCATGACACTCCGCCGCAGGGACACGTCGTCGGGGTAGGACAGATCTGTGCCCGACGAAAGTATATGATGGAGGTGGGTCAGCCAGGCCAACAAAGGCTTGAATCCAGCCAAAACAGTGGGGTCGTTGGCTGCTTCTACCACTCACTGGAACCCTCTCGATCCAAGGACAACACAATTCGGAAAGAAGGTAACAGGAACTGAACTAGATCCTGCTGTGTCCATTTTTCTTGCAAAATTCGGACACTAAATCCATGTATTTCTCGTGTTTGCAGTTGTGAAATCGATTTTCTTCTCTAGGAAGCACTGACCACCATCCGTACTTAGCACAACCAACATCTGAATGAAGCACGACACCAGGAAATATGGTCAAGATTAGCCATGCGTCTACAGAAGCGGAACAAACACATGCATGAAGCACACCATCGTTGAAAACTAGCTTGAAGGCCGTATGAAGGAAGCACCATTACCGCAGGCAGCATCGCATGCCCCAATAGGAGTGAAGCATGACTACCATCAGAGGAAGCATGTTTTCACCATCACTCGTGGTGTCTGATTTTGGTTACAGGGCTAAAGACCGTGACCTCGATGCCATTTTTATATGCAATTAAACTTAGAGTAGGAAGCAGGTGGCACAATCCATGGAATTTTTTGGCATTACCAGTCTTCTAAAATATGTGAATCATCGAGCGGCATGCATATAAGCATTGTGATGAAGAAAGTACCGATCATTTGTAAAACATGTGATTTCAAATTAATATATTTTGTCCATGGAAGCAAATCTCTATTCCATAAGAACAAACATTTATCTCTTTAGAAGCACGTCCCAATTCAATTGAAATATGTACAATTATGACAATGAAAATAAAAAAAATTATTGCTGAAAAATATATTCATGTTATGTTGAAACCACATGTTTGGTCAATGGAAGGTGTACTATGATGCTTCTGATTTTTTTGCTACACTCACCATGAAAGCACAATTTTGATCGCTACATTAGAACTTGGCTTATTTGATCTAGGAGAGAATTCTTTATCTTACCCAAGCACCTTTCGATCACCTAGGAAGCAAACTCTAATAAAATTGGAAACAAATTTGCTTGCCTAATAAGCAAAGTAAAATTAGCTAGATTAACCAATGTATTTAAAATCCTGAAATGGTTTTTTAAAAATTAAAACAAATCGGAAGTAATAATTACTAACAAATTCTAGTTAATTAGTGTTAGCATATTAGATTGAACGTAATTTTGGGAAGTAGTTTTAGAAAGCATGTAAACTGGCAGCCTCTGCATGTACTTTACTAGACCATAATCGTGTGGTCCGGACCAAAAGAATCCTACGATGCAAGTGTAGTCCGATGAAAAGCTAGAAATCGGCATCCGATTCCTAGCGCTGCCCGGTTAGACAAATTTTCTGCAACATCGTCACAGCCGCCACAGTCCCTGTCGTCGTCGTTTTTCCGACGTCGCCGCCGCCGGTTGCCGCTGTCTCCGGCCATCTCTCCGGCCGCCTCCTCCTCGTCATCTGCCTGTCCCGCTTCGTCTGCTGATATCCTGATCGGATCTGGGCGAGATCGATCGGATCTGGGAGATCTGAACCCGTCTCCAGCTTCGGTATCGCGCGAGCCAGTCCCGCCCGTGTCTGCACCCGTCGCCTGGCCGCGTCCGCCTGGCAGCGTCCGCCTCCCGACACCGCCCGCCCGCGTACGCGCACCTGCGCCCGCTCGTGTACGTGCGCCCGCCCGTGTACGTACGGCCGCGTGCAGCGCGCCTGCTCCCGCCCGTGTACGTACGCCCACGTGCAGATCTCCACCAACCCCACCCGCGTGCACATCTCCAGCTCGCCCGCGCGTATACGCCCAGCTCGCCGGATTTCTGCCGCCCCCGGCCGTCCTCACCGCCGGGAATCGATCCCCGGTGGCCTCAATTGGCCTCCCGACGCCCGGCCGCGTCCGCCTCTTGCTCTGACTGGCCGGATTTCGGCCGCCTTCTGCCTGATTTCGGGTCGTCTAGATCTGAAAAAAAAGAAGAGAAAGATTAAAAAAGAGAGATAGAGAGAGATTAAAAAAAAGAGAGAGATGTCTACTTCATCGGGTTATGTTACGATTCCTCGCTGCCCGGTGATCTTCGATGGCGCGAATTACCCTGATTTCGCTGCCTTTATGCGCGTTCACATGCGCCGTCTCCGTCTTTGGGGTGTGCTTTCCGGCGAGGTCTCCTGTCCGTCGTGCCCCCTGCTCCTGTGGCTCCTCTTCCGCCGACGTCGATTGTTCTCGGTGTTGATGCTTCTCAGGAGGCCAAGGATGCTGCTCAGAGTACTGATGATAGTGCTGTTGCTGCTTATGACCTGAAGTTCAAGCAGTACTCTTCTGATCTCGAGGCCTATCGACACGCTCTGACTGCTTACTCTCAGTGGGTTCATGAGGATGCTCGTGCTGCTGCTGTTCTCACCTCCAGTGTTTTACCCCAGTATGCTGCTGAGTTTATGAGTCTTCCTACTGTTGCCGCTCAGTGGGCCCATCTTCGTCAGCGCTATCAGCTGTCTAGGGATGCTCTTTACCTGTCCGTGGTTCGTCAAGAACATGCTCTTCAGCAGGGTGATTCTACTATTGATGAGTTCTATACTTAGAGTGCTGCTATCTGGCGTCAGCTTGATTCTCTTCGTACTGCTGTTTGTGGCACATGCTCGTGTTGCCAGATTGTGTGCTCGGATTTGGAGTTTCACCGCATCTATGAGTTTTTGTCTCGGCTCCGCCAGGAGTTTGAGCCCCGGCGTGCTCAGCTGAATGCTCGTGGTCATGTACCGCTCTCTGAGGTGTTGACTGAGCTTCAGGCTGAGGAGACTCGTCT
Source organism: Avena insularis (assembly GCA_023614405.1). Lineage (NCBI taxonomy): Eukaryota > Viridiplantae > Streptophyta > Magnoliopsida > Poales > Poaceae > Avena > Avena insularis. The sequence goes on from CM042693.1 coordinate 14,203,800, forward strand.
CCGTGGTGCTGGTCTTCTTGCGGCTCCATCTGTGCTTGCTACTCGTGGTCCTCCTATGCCGCCTGTTCCATCGACTCAGACGCGGTCCTCTGTGCCGCCGCCGATACTATCCACTCCTCCAGGTCAGGGTCAGCACGCACAGTAGTTTCGTGGTCGAGTCAGCACCAGCAGTTTGGCCGTAGTCGCACCAGCAGGCTCGTGGTCGTGGTCGCCGTGGTTCTCTTCACACGCTTTCATCAGTAACAAGGATGATCACACTTGGGCCACCATATACGGGATCCCGGGCCGACGCGATGGGCCACTGCCCGATCGGCTCCTTCTTGATCTTCAGCCGTTGCTCTCTCCGATCAGACATTATCAGAGTCTTCGCAATCGCTTGTCGCTATGTGCTCTTCTTCGACGGCACCGCTGGTTCTTGGATCGAAGTCTTGCACCGTGCAACCACCACCTTCTACATACCAGTACGCCCCATGGTATCTGGATTCGAGCTTCTTTTCATATGACCTCCGAGTCTTCTTTTTCGTCCGCTCTTCGTTCTCTTCCTTCTCTGTCCGTGTTTTCACGGTGATGGTACCTCTCTTCCTGCTTTCTAGTCGGGTACCCTTTCTACTTCTTCTTTTATGTTCCCGATATTTCATGTCCTCTCCTTAAGATGAATCTCTGTTTCTCGCTAGTCACCATCGACTGGTTGTCGCGTCATTCTTGATGCTGATTCTTGTGTTGTCCAGGACCGTCGCACGCAGACCCTGGTTGGAGATGGTCCTCGCAGCCGTGACTCTTCAGGACTTTGGGAGTTAGACTGGCTTCGTGTTCCTTCCGCTACCACTTCATCTGCCAGTTCTTCTCCGGTCGTTGCCTCTGCTACCAGCTCCTTTCAGCAGTGGCATCATCGTCTTGGTCACCTTTGTGACTCTCGCCTGTCGTCATTAGTTCATCGTGGTCTTCTGGGGTCTGTCTCAGGAGATGGGTCTTTACATTGTCAGAGATGTAGGTTGGGTAAACAGATTCAGCTTCCCTATCCTACTAGCGCATCTGTATCTCAGCGACCTTTTGATTTAGTTCATTCCGATGTTTGGGGTCCGGCTCCTTTCGCTTCGAAAGGGGGCCATCGCTACTATATTTTATTCATCGATGATTTTTCTCGGTACACTTGGTTGTATTTTATGCGCTCTCGTAGTGAGGTGCTATCCATATATCAGCGTTTTGCAGCCATGGTCCGTACTCAATATTCTACCCCCATTCGTGTGTTTCGTGCTGATTCTGCTGGTGAGTATATCTCCGAGATGTTGCGAGGTGTTCTTGCTGAGCAGGGCACTCTTGCTCAGTTCTCCTGTCTTGGTGCCCATGCCCAGAATGGTGTTGCTGAGCGTAAGCATCACCATCTTCTTGAGACCACTCGTGCCATGATGATTGCTTCTTCTCTTCCGCCGCATTTCTGGGCCGAGGTCGCCACGCCGTCGGCTTATCTCATCAATATTCAGCCTTCTGCCGCTCTGCAGGGTGGTATCCCTCTTGAGCGCCTATCTGGACAGTCTCCAGACTACTCCATGCTTCGCTTGTTTGGTTGCGTTTGCTATGTTCTCCTTGCTCCTCGCGAATGCACCAAACTGACCGCTCAGTCTATTGAGTGTGTCTTCCTTGGATACAGTGATGAGCATAAGGGCTATCACTGTTGGGACCCCGTTGGTCATCGGATGCGTATCTCTCGTGATGTTACTTTTGATGAGACGCGTCCTTTCTATCCTCGTCCCACCGCTGGTACCTACCCGGTGGAAGATATCTCTTTTCTTATCTTTCCTGACACACCTCCTTCTACTCCTATGGTGTCCTCTTCAGGATCTCCTTCCCCTGATGTCTCTTCATCAACACCGTCCTCCTCTGCTCCGTCTAGTTCTCCTCGTTCTCCGGAGTCTTCCTCTGCTATTCCTTCTTCTTCATCGTCGTCTCCTGCGTCGTCTTCCTCTGATGAGCCTCTCTCTACTTGTCCTGTTCGTCAGCGTCGTGCCCCTAACCGTTACTCTCCTAGTCAGTATGGTCTTTCTGTTTCCTCCAAGCCGACTTCTTATCGGGATGCTGAGAATCATCCTGAATGGCAGCTGGCCATGGCTGAGGAGATTGCTGCGCTTGAGCGCACTTGCACCTGGGATCTTGTTTCTCCTCCTCCAGGTGTTCGTCCTATCACGTGTAACTGGGTCTATAAGATTAAGACCCGCTCTGATGGATCTCTTGAGCGCTATAAAGCGCGTCTTGTGGCTCGTGGTTTTCAGCAGGAGCATGGTCGTGACTATGATGAGACCTTTGCTCCTGTAGCTCATATGACCACTGTACGTACTCTTCTTGTTGTTGCTTCTGTTCGTCACCGGTCTGTGTCTCAGCTTGATGTTCAGAACGCCTTTCTCAATGGTGAGTTGCGTGAGGAGGTTTACATGCAGCCTCCTCCTGGGTATTCTGTTCCCGCGGGGATGGTTTGTCGTCTTCGACGTTCTCTTTATGGCCTCAAACAGGCCCCTCGTGCTTGGTTTGAGCGCTTTGCTTCTATAGTGATGGCCGCTGGTTTCTCCCCTAGTGCTCATGATCCAGCGCTGTTTGTGCACACTTCTTCTCGTGGACGCACTCTTCTTCTTCTCTATGTTGATGATATGATCATTACTGGTGATGATTCTGAGTATACTGCCTTTGTTAAGACTCGTCTTCATGATCAGTTTCTTATGACTGATCTTGGTCCTCTTCGATACTTTCTTGGGATTGAGGTTTCCTCCACCTCTGATGGCTTTTACATCTCCCAGGAAAAATATATTCAGGATCTTCTTGCTCGTGCTGCTCTTGGAGATGAGCGCACTGTTGAGACCCCTATGGAGCTTAATGTTAAGCTTCAACCTACTGATGGTGATCCTCTTCCCGATCCGACGCGTTATCGTCATCTTGTTGGGAGCCTTGTTTATCTTGCTGTCACTCGTCCTGACATCTCTTATCCTGTTCATATTCTGAGTGAGTTTGTTTCTGCTCCTACCACTGTTCACTATAGTCATCTTCTCCGTGTTCTTCGTTATCTTCGTGGTACGATCACTCATCGCCTTTTCTTTCCTCGTTCCAGCTCCCTCCATCTCCAGTGCTATTCGGACGCTACGTGGGCGAGTGATCCTTCGGATCGCCGTTCCCTTTCTCGCCATCGTGTTTCTTGGTGGTTCGCTCATTGCTTGGAAGACGGCGAAGAAGATGACGGTTTCGTTCGAGTGTTGAGGCTGAGTTGCGTGCTATGGCCTTGTTGACTGCTGAGGTGATCTGGTTACGGTGGTTAGTTGCAGATTTTGGGGTCTCTATTACTACACCCACTCTTGTTTTGTCTGACAGTACAGGTGCTATTAGTGTTGCACGTGATCCGGTCAAGCATGAGCTGACCAAGCATATTGGTGTTGACCAGAGCGCAGCATGATTTCAGATTTACAGTCAACGGATTTCTTTACGAAGGCACAGACCAGAGCGCAGCATGATTTCTTACTCTCCAAACTCAGTGTTGTGGATCCACCATGAGTTTGAGGGGGGTGTTAGATGTATATATTTGTATATTGTAGTTTCCCTATATGTTAGGGGGCTTCCTGCATATTTGCCCTGTACCTGTACTATATATTGTGGCCTTTGGCCCCCAGAGGAATACATGTTGCATATTCCTGACACAACCCACCATGACCATGGAAGTGTGGCTCCTCACCATGGCTAGCAACAATTGGTGACGTATTGTTCTACGATTGGTCAGGGAATGAGGAATATCCGATGGGGATGTTGTGGATCTAGAAGATGGGTATGGATTAAAGAGGTCGATCTGGACCATGGTGATGAGCATCGGTGATAAATTGTTCCTTCCGATTGATGCCTAGAAACTGTGATATCGTTACATTGGTCAAACAAACAAAGTTCATCTTTTCTCATTCCATTACCGTTACCACCGTATTCTGATAACATTACCGTATCCATTACAATTTCTGAACCAAACACCTTCTATATTTCCGGAAAATCTTCGTGAAAACTCAAAGGCCCATTACTCCAGGGAGAGACAATTGTTTCTTAGCTATACTTGTGGGGAACGCACTACGCAAAATAAAAAATTCTAGCACATAACCAGGATCATATGCAAGGGGAGAGGCAACAGATCATACCCTCAAAGATCAAACTAGCGGAAGTTTGTCGATGACGAGGTTGGTCGTGCATCGATCCCCGCAACAAGCTTTAGCGATTCATGAGGAGATGTATTATCCCATAGACGACTCCCATAAACATGCACCAATGAAGATGTCGTTGTCAAAGTACTCAGTACGCCAATTCCCGTAGCTAGTCAATTAGCCGAGAGAAGATTTCTCCTTGTGAAGATCTGCACGATCAAGTGCTCCAAGTGTCGCACCTCCACTGGTATCCACACATACAAGTTCAGCGACACCGCATCAAGGAGTGATCTAGAACACACAATCGAAGTGGGAACATGTCAATGAAGATCCGACAACACTTCCGCAGTCCCGTCTAGATTAGATCCAAACGAAGGTAGAACCCGGACAGCGCTCTAGCATCATAGTAGAAGAATACCTAGGTCATACCACCATAGGGTTTAGTACCACACCAAGGTGATGGAGGAGATAGCCAGTGGTGGCGCACAAGGCGGCGGCAGCGCGCGCATGGCGGCGGTGGGCGGCACCCTGGCTAGAGTTTTGGCCGGGAGGAGGCGGCGGCGGTTTGGAAGGCTAAGGACAGGACTTGAGTGCCTCTTGGGGTGCCCCTTGGTGCCCTTTTATGGGTGGCAAGTCCCCTTGGGTCGTCCTTGACCTAGCCACAAAGTTTGGACGAGTTCCGGTAGGTGTAGGTCAATCCAAACCTAGTCAAAAACCACTTTCTTTTGTAAGTCCGAATTTGACTAGTGTATCTTTCTTTACCCTTTATGGCAACGTGTTTGCACCTATTATAGAACCTTCCGGACATCCTAAGATGACCCAAGTCACCCTGTACCTTTCGGAACCTTCTGCTCTTTTCAAAACCTTCCATATATGTCCAGAACCATTCCGGACACTTCCGGGATCATCCAGGACCTCTCGGAACCATTTCGAGACCATCCGAGACACTCTCTGAATCCTTATCTTGTATCATAAATGATCAAAACTTATTTCAAACACTCTCGACAATATTCTGGACACCTCCGATATATTCCAAGACACTCTGAACACCTTCAGAATTACTTTTCTACTAAATCTTCATTCGTACTCATATTCTAAATGCCATTGAACTCTTAAGTGTGTGAACCATAGGTTCGGATATTTGCTTACATGCCCTAAACTCGTTCCAAGATAATGATTACTATTGGCATCTTGATACATGTAGTAACCCCCGCAAATAACACGAAGATCTTTATCGTGTGAACCGTAGTATTATGTCCGATACATATCGTATTGATCCATCGATACTTTACATTGCACATGATGAAACACTAGGTTATTCTCGTTACCGGACATGTACTCTTTACTCATACCGCACTATCTATGTTCATGTGTTTAACAACTTGATCACGTGTCTGACCAGACAATGATGAACATCATAGTACATGAGTGGGCCTAGAGTGCATCTCTCTATCGTCAGGAGTAGCAATTCCTGCAAGCACCCCATATGAATAATTGGCATTCCATCCGGTAAGAGAAAGTATCAACTTTATGATTACTCTGTTAAGAGCAACGTCTAAAGAATCTTGCCACGTTCATATTGTATCCACATGTGTATCGTAGTCAAATGATCTTTAGTAAAGACAACATATTGTTTATGAAAAACTATCGATAACAATATTGACGATGTATTTCACGGTATATCATGTTCGGTCTATCCATCGTCGTTATTCTCCCAACAACTTTGATCTCATATATCAATGACAACTCCACAACACAGTCATTTTTCCCATAGTCAGGAAACCGAGACTATCAATGATACATGAACTAATCTTAGAGGGAAGATTAGGGACATCTAAATGGTGTTTATAATTCCAGACATGTATTAGAGTTTTCCTCCAAATAATCATTATACGGGACTAATACAATTATAGCACGTAATAATAAACTTAATTATGAACATGAAATATAGAATAATACAATTATTATTGCCTCTATGCATATTTTCATCAGTCCCCCACTTGCATTTCAGCACTTAACACCTATGGCATATACCGGTGTCTTTCATGCTTTGCATGTGGTAAACTTTCTCAACAGATCTGAAAAGTTTAGGTATGTGTGTATTTACATACCTTTGCGTCTTCATGCATCACTCATTTTCAATAAGATGACATTTGTATATGTTTGGTCAACTAGTGGGACCTTAGTTCATCAGCCGGAACTATGTGTCCTCTATTGTCTCACAATAGATCTTCATAGTACTACCGCGCTTAGAACTGCACTAAGTTAAAAAATGAAACTTTTGACTCATAACACCCTTATTTGCCGCTATCATGACAATGATATATTCAGCCTTTCATAGTATATTCGTCACAATATTTAACTTTGGAACTCATCCAAATCCAACATAGAGTTTACTTCCATCTCACTGGGATACCTTCTATAATTCACGTAACCTAATTGAGATAGAAATTATTTGTATATGTAACAAGCCGAGTATCAATGTAATAACTTACAATGAACCGTTTGTCACTTATGCATACAAAACATATTCTTTGTCCTTCATAAGAATATACTTACCATTGTCATGTGATCATCATATGTATCACTATGGTATATGCCCATAACATTTTATAGCATAAGACATATCTGGTTATATACATATCATGGTGTATATGATTGATATAATCGTTCATGTAGTTTTACTCATCAAGTGTCAAAACACTTGATTCTTGCTTCAACCTCTTCCATGCAGCAAGAACTCTTTCTTGTCGTCTCCATATTGAACCAATTCAATATTTCATCTATGTACTTTGGCATAATTATATTAGGCGCCTCAATCTATCTTGTCTATATAGATATTGATTCCCAATATTCCTGTTTTGCCTAAAACTTTCACACAAATCTATTTTTAGTGAAATCTTACTTGTGTCGAGAAAAGATACATCATTTACAATCAATGATATATCATCCACATAAATTATTAGAAATATGTCTTATCACTCCCACTTAATTTATTGTAAACATACAAGCATCTTCATAGTTGCTTATGAAATCAAATCTTTTAGTTTCATCAAAGTGAAGATTCCAACTCCGTGATGCCAACTTCTACCAGTGAAGTCTGCACCCATTTCTAGCAACCTTAGAACTAACAAAACCCTTGGAATGTGTCAATACCCGTCTTAGGTTAACACTCCTTGAAAGGAACTTTGTTTTGTAATTCAACTATCATATCTTGTGAATATGTACTGGTTACTATAATAATCCCAATAGACCTAAGCATCGCTATGGAAGATTCAATCTTATCAGAGTCAACTCTTTGGACTTTATCGTAAACTCCTCTTCGACAAGTTGAGCTTCTATGGATGTGAACATACATGTCTATATCTTTATGGATCCGTTTACGTTTGATAGGCTTAATGCCTTACGGAGGGTCTAACAAGTATCAAAACTTGATTTTCGTACATGGATACCATACTGGATTCTATGGTGTATATCCATTTAACGGACTCAGGACCCATCATTGCTTCTTTGCAGTTGGTTCATCATTGTCCAACAATAATGTTTCGTCCTCAAATTTTACTATTTGAGTACAAACTTTACCCAACCTATTTGAATGGACATTTAATGTCCTACTCAGTTTTGGTGTTTGTTAACAACTTGAGGACCCTTTTTACCGTGTGCTAATGGTGTCAGGTTAATCTACTGAAAAGTGAAAACTCTACGGCATTTGGAAATATCCCTGGCTGAAACAAAAACTTCATGGAAGGTTCAAACCGGAATCTCCGGTGTGCAAAGACCGGAGTTTTCGGTGTTCCTAGAATCGGAGTTTTGGCACAAGTCTCTGGTGTGGATCGGAGAAGATGTCATGTGCCAGTCTGTATAGGGGTCCGGAGACAGACCAAATTTTGTCAAGAATCTCCGGTGTAAAGTCTCAGGCCAGAATATATGGTATGCAAAGACCGTTTTCGTGTTCCCGTAGTTTCGCACAAGTATCCGTGTGATCATCAAACCATGTCCGGTCAGAGATAGGGGTCCGGAGATGGTCCAGAATCTCCGGTGTGAAATGATTTCAGACTGGAATCTCCGGTCTCCAGACCGGTGTCTCTGGTGTGGAATTTCTCCAATGGGCAGAAAACGACTAGAGCTGCGTGGGCCTATAAAAAGGGGACTTCATACCCTACCTCAAGCTACTCGTTTTCAGAACAAAAGAACAACAAAAGTAGAGCTACCAAATCAATAATATCTCCCCCTCCAACCATCCAAAGTCCTTTATCTTTGGAGAACCGAAGGAGGAGGCCTTGATCTACATCTTCACCAAAAGATATCTTCATTTCCCCTCATTCATTTGAGGGCCCCTTTCTCTATTGTTTCATTGGAAACCCTAGGCCTTGATTTGGTTCTTACAAGCTTGTCTTTGATTGTTGTGACAGATTGCTTGAATCCAAGAGCCTCCAATTCAGTTGTGGATGTGTGCCTCGAACTTGTTGTAAAGGTGTCGCTTTCCACCTCGAAGGTTACCGATATAGTGGAAGAGTGAATCGATCCCCTTGGGGTGAGGTTCACTGGAGAACAAGGGAGTCCTTTTGTGGAGTTGGTGGTTTGAAACCACCCTCTCTCCAAACGCAAATGTACTTCCCCTCAAAAGGAAGGAACTACGGGAAATCATCCTTGTGTCTCCGCGTGCTCCATTTCGGTTACCTCTATCCTTTACCGCACTTTACTTATATCTTTCTCTTGCTTAGTTAGTTGTGCTAGTGTGACATATAGGTAAATTCACCTTACTTGCATATCTAGATAATTTACCTTTTGTGTCAAAACCTGAATTGAAAAGGAGTAAAATTTGAAGTAGCACCTATTCACCCCTTCCCTCTAGGTTCCCATACGATCCTTTTAATTGGTATCAGAGCCTCGGCTCTTTATTTGGGCTTAACTGCCAAAGTGTGTATGGGTAGCCAATATGGAGATGGAGGGGGTGAGGCTAGCACCTTGGTGACCATGGAGGATCTCAAGAAATTGGAATCAAGCTTGAGCTCCTTCCTAGGCAATGAAATCCAACAGTTGCGTCAACTAGTTGAGAAATTTGTTAAGGAGAAGATAGCCTCACCACCTCCTTCTCAAGAGGAAACCTCTATGTTTCCGAAGGTGAATGCTTTGGATAAACCAACGATTGATGTAGTGGAGGATGAACATAATGCCACTAACTCCTCCAACAAAAAGGGCGATGGGAAGGAAGAGCACCATGCGCTTCCCGGGTGGTACTCTCCCGACCCTCTGATCCCTCATCCACATATAAATAATAGAGGTGACCCACCTATGCTAGTTGCACATTCTTTTGCTCAATGGCAAGTTTTGATGAAATCTCATGTGCGCAGCTCTTGCATTAACTTGTGGAATATTATTGAAGAATGACTCAAAATTGAGGATCCAACCAACTTGACAAGAAGAGAAGTGGTCAATAGTCAACTCAATGCCACCACGTTGAACATGATTCAACTTGGTGTGCGGCCAAAAGATTTCAGTCACATTGAAAACCTCAACACCACCAAGGAAGCTTGGGATGCTATCATTGATTTGTTTGTTATAAATGAGAGCGTGATAAGAAACCGATATGATGCTTTGAGCAATGAAGCGGAAGGCTTCTATATGAAGGATGGTGGGGACCATGAAGACATGTATCGAAGACTCAAATACACTACCACCACCTTTAGAAATGTTGGTGCCTCTCATGTGGATGATGCTTGGATAAAGAGGAAGTATGTGAATGCGCTCATGCCCTTCGAGCCCACCGACTTGAAGAGTCTCCAAGGACGACACAACTACCATCTCATGACCTCCAATGAAATTATGCAAGAGATGTACGCCTTCAAGGTTGCTGCCAAGAATGCCAAAGATGCCCGCTCTCGTGCCCTTGGAATGCGCAATGGTGTTAATATTGCCTTGAAGGCCAAGGTGTGGAGTATGAGGAAGAAGAAGGAAGTGATGAAGTCCTGACTATGAACCACCCGGAAGATGTCAAGGTTGCTCATGGTGAATACATGGCCTTCTATGCAAGGAACTTTTTGAAAGATCCCTCCAAGGCCAATATGGAGATGCAACGAAGAAGCAACCCAAGTGGTAAAAAATAGAATGGTTCAAGATTGATAACTTGCTTCAACTGTGGTGACTTCTATCATTTTGTTGTCGGATGTCCATATAAGAAGAGAGAAGATCATGGTGGTGGAATTATATTGAAGAAAAATTCAAAGGTCCCCTTCAAGAAGCCTTCCATAAAGAAGAATGCCACCAACAAGAAGTCGTCTGACATTGCATTAATAGAACATGAAGAGTTCTAATCCGATGATGAAGATGAGGAATAAGAAGAAACATCTAATGGTGCGGTAGACATCGTCACCACCTCTACATTCATGTTCTCACTCTTCGACTCTCCAAATGAGAATATCTACAACAAGAACGTCACTTGCCTTATGGCAAGAGCATCAGAGAATTGGGTCAAAGTGGGTGCTTGATAATGGATGCACAAGTCATATGACCGGAAGAAAGATGATAATGATGGAGATAAGGCCAAATCATGATCAAATAACCGTTACATATGTTGATAAGTCAAAGTCTCAGGTAATAGGTCTTGGCAAGGTTGTGGTTGCACACGATACTAGTCTCGTGGATGTCATGCTTGTTGATACCCTTGGGTATAATTTACTTTCAGTCCATGCTCTTGGAAAGATGGGCTTGCTATCTTTATTGGTAATGATATTGTGGTTCTCTTGTGGAGCAAGACTCTAAAGGTCGCCTTCGCTGGGTACATCGAAAATGACTTGTACGCGGTGGACTTTTTAGGGAAAACCACTACAAGTGCGATGTGCCTATTCGGTAAGGCTGATATGGGTTGGCTATGGCATCGCCGTCTAGCCCATTGATACGTACAAAACGTATCTACTTTCCCGAACACTTTTGCTATTGTTTCTCCTCTAAACTTGTGTGATTTGGATATAACTAACACGAACTAACGCTGTTTTCAGCAGAATTACCTTGGTTTCTAGTTTTTATGCAGAAAGTCAACTATCACGAAAAATCCCGGAAAATATATCAAAAATCCTATTTCACCAGAAGATCCACGGAGCCAGAATACGAGATGGAGGGGAGCCCTGGGTGGCCCACACCCCCTGCCGTGCGGGTGGGCCCACCCCATGCCTGGGAGGGGTGTGGCCAGCCCAGGCACCCCTCGGCCTCTCTCTTCGCCTATAAGATGCCTTCTGACCTAAAAACTCAGGGGGGTTCTACATTTTTCCAGAAAGAGTTCCGCTGCGCCTCCACCACCAGAAGCCGCGATTCGGAACCAGAAACTCAGTTCTGGCACCCTGCTCGGATGGGGAATTTGGGGAGGATCATCTCCATCATCATCACCAACGCCTCTCCAACAACCATTAATGTTTCTCTCATCCATGAGTGAGTAATCCCCCGTTGTAGGCTATGGGGATGGTAGGGATTGGATGAGTTCTATCATGTAATTGAATAAGATTGTTAGGGCATGGTGCCTAGTATCTCTATTAGTGTTATTTGAATTTGTTGCAACTTGTTGTGCTTAATGCTTGTCACTAGGGCCCGAGTGCCATGATCTCAGATCTGAACTTATTATTGAATTATTATGATAGTATTGTTTGTGATCTTATCTACAAGTTGTGTACACATATTATTATCCGGATCCAAAGGCCCCGAAGTGATAGAAATTGGGACAACCGGAGGGGATGGCTGTGATGTGAGGATCACATGTGTGCATGGAGTGTTAATGCTTTGCTCCGGTGCTTTATTAAAAGGAGCACCTTAATTGCTAGTAGTTCCCTTGAGGACCCGCTGCCACGGGCTGGCATGACAAAAGATGTTGTGCAAGTTCTCATTGCGAGCACGCATGACTATATATGGAGCACATGCCTATGATTATTTAGTACTTGGATGCTTATTCTTATTTATCGGCAATTGCCCTAGATCTTGAAGTTACATGTTTAGACTCGTCTATCCAACGCCCGTCCATCCATCCCTATGCCTACCGCGCTCATATCCTAATGTTTGCCGCCATCACATTATTGCTCTGTTTCACCGCTGTTACTACAAACTGCTACATGATAAACTTCTGTGAGCAAGAACTATTTCCAAGTGCAGATGAATTGACAACTCAGTTGTTAAGGCTTGCAAGTATTCTTTGGCTCCCCTTGTGTCGAATCAATAAATTGGGTAATACTACCCTCGAAGACTGTTGCAATCCCCTATACTTGTGGGTCATCAAGACTATTTTCTGGCACCGTTGCCGGGGAGCATAGCTTTATTTGTAAGTTCGCTTGGATCTATTATTGTTCACTGCTACTCCTTTCATCATGGGGAAGTCTCGTGATGGAAAGTTTCCTATTTTACCATACACTACAAGAAGAGGCACAGTCCTAAATACCTCTACTTCTCTTGATTCACCGTCTGTTATAAGTAACCTTGTTACACCACCACCACATACTCATGCTACACACACTGCTACTACTGCTGAATCTGAAACTGCTTTTGATACTCATGATGTTACTTCTACTGTGCTTGATGCGAGTGGTTCATTAGGTCCTTTCCTAGATGCTACTCTGGCTGGTCTAGGAAATACTGAAACTCCTAGTGAAGACACTGTTACACCTGTTAGCTCACCTTAGTCTAGAGAGATACGATATCAATGATGGTTACATTGAGTTTACTAATGAATTTGTTGAAGAGTGCCAAAACACACATGGTGCTAGTTCTATTAAGAGTCTCCTTGCAAGACATAACATTATTCCTAAACTGTCTTCTGATCGTAAGTTTGCCACCTCTCCCATAGCTATTAAAGATAAAGATTATGATTTCTCTCTTGATTTATCCTATTTAGACATTGAACCTTTTTGTGGGATTGAGAGTGAGAGTGTTGTCGCTCATATGAATGAGCTTTACACTATGAGTGCCTTATTATCTGATGATTTTAAGATGCGCAAGTACTTTGTTACTAAGATCTTCCCTTTTCACTAAAAGGAGAAGTTAGGGCTTGGTTTACTAGATTACCTTCTGGTTCCATTGATAGCCTGATGACCCAAAAGTATAGGGGGTGTATCGTAGTACTTTCAATAAATAGGAGTGTCGATCCCAACAAGGAGAATAAGGTGTTGACTAGTGGTATGGAGCAGGAAATCTCTGTAAATACTTAGCAAACAGATTTTTAGGGGTTTTCTGATAAATCAACAAAACAAAGTGTAAGTAATAAAGACAACGAACAACTGCAACAAATGGCCCAATCCTTTCTTAGCAAAGGACAAGCCGGTGGAAATACTTATAAGGACCAAACGTTCTCGAGGACACATGGGAATTCTGTCAAGTGCTTTTGCTTCAAATAGCTGAGTACTCTTCTTTGGTGTTATAAGTGTTGTGTGGGTGAACCTATGCTAATGTACCGACCTTACTTGGACTAATACATACTTGTGATTAAACCCCCTGCAAGCATCCGCAACTACAGGAAAGTAATTAAGATATAAACCTAACCACAACCTTAAACTCTGAGATCCTACGCTCCCTTATGCAATGTTGTCCTAACGGGGGTTCAGGTTTCTTTCACTCCGACAACCCTGCAATTAGTAGCCATATACACAATGCATTCCCCTAGGCCCATAAATGGTGAAGTATCATGTAGTCAACGTTCACATGACACCACTAGAAGAATAGGACCACAACTTAAATACTAAACCATTGAATAATAACTCAACACAAATCTACTACTAACAACATGACTTCTCCCATGTCCTCAAGAACTAAACGAACTACTCACAAGACATCATATGGATCAAGATCAAAGATGATATGGTGATGTATAACAATCTAAACATAAACAATAATCCAATGGTTCCAATCACAAGCATCAAATACAATAGTAATTAACACCGGTAAAGTTTCCCCTAAAAACTAATGCAAGATCCAACATGATTGTTACAGCGGGACGGAGTGGTGATGATGGTGCTGGTGGAGATGATGGTGTGGATGATGATGATCCCGATGAAACCTAGATTGATGACGGTGTTGATGGCGATGATCTCCCCTCTTCGGGAAGGGATTTCCCCGGCAGAAATCTGTCTGCAAGAGAGCTCTTTCTCTCTCAGTGTTTTCCGCCCCGCAGAGGCGGTGGAAATCTTTCTGTGGTCGATCCCCTGGTGCAAGGGTTCCGTGAGGAAGATATATGCGAGAGGGCGGAGTTGGGAGCTGGCCAGGTGGGCCACACCTGCCCTAGGCACGGGGCAAGGTGGGCCCGTGCCTAGGGGATGTGGGGCCCCTGGGGCCTGGCTATGCCTCCCCTTCTGGCTTTCTTCGTCTTCCGGGAAAATATAATTTTCTAATATTTTTCTGGTATTTTCTGATCTTCGCGAAATTGCATCAAAACACCTCTTTTTTCATCAGAAACCTGACTCCGGTAGTTCATCCACCAAGAATCATCCAACATGCAAAAACAGAGGAAGAGACATAAGTAATACCTCATAATAAGACATATATCAATGAATAGAGGCAAATTATGATATAGAATATTGATGCAAATTGGACGTATCAACTCCCCCCAAGATTAGACCTTCGCTTGTCCCTGCCGAAAAACTGAGCTCAAGAACATGTCCATAGGTTTATGGAGTGAAGTGTCGATAAAAGAATACGGACAAGAAGCATCACACTTACCATTACACAACTCATAGAAGAAAGCAACTAACCATTATATAACTTAGCTTGCAACAAGTACAGGAGTCACAATAGAGATGCATAAAGATAAATCATAATTGGAATTGACAAACTTTTGTTCCTGGTGAGAGAACAGCTAGCAAACAGTTTCACAAAAAGCTTTTTGTAGAAGTTTTCACAACAAGAGCACTCTTTGCTCAAAAAGGGTTTTCACAATTAAGGCTTTCAATGTAATACTCAATAGATAAGAGTCTTGTGCAAACAAGGAAGATAAAGAACATGATTGGATAAATCACCATATGAATGCTTGCAACACAACAACGCAAATGCTTGCTGGAGATATAGAGGAAGTAGGTTTACTGACTCAACTCAAAAGTAGAAGAAAGGTCCCTTCATAGAGGGTAGCAGGGATTTCAAGTCATAAAGAGCTTCCAAAAGATTATGGTACTAACTAACTTTGAGCCCTCATTGCCCCTATCGTAGGCATCTTGAGATGATTAAGGTTAAAGTGCACAAAGATGGAGTATATGCTTGACGAAATATAAGTTGGCAATCTCTTGTCCCTTGAGTACGAGGGTCGCTCCTCATGCTACTCAACTTTAGTTACCGGTAAGTTCTTGTCATTGTAAGTACATATGTATCATAAAGAACCGCCAACGGGGTACCCCTTGCACATGGTACATGAGTTGTCGTGGGAATGACCACGGCAGATGCTGCAATCGGCAGCGAGTAGTAGAACAAAGGGCAAGGGCGGCCATCTCATAGTCTTGAGATGAGGGCGAGACACAGTGGTTTTACCTGTGTTCGCCCCGGAGGGTAAAGACCTACTCCTGCTAGATTGTATTATGATGGAGATACAATGGGGCGAGCTCGGCGGCTAGGAGGGGAGTCGCTTGGGTGGATGATGGAACGTACGTTTACACGCCCTGTAGGGAGGTTTATATAGACTCACCCTCCCTAGGGTTTACATATCTCAACCGAATCAGTTAAGGTTTCGGCACTCGTTTAACCTAATCCGACTGGGCCTATCTACTCTCCTGGGCCTTCAACTTCCAGTCGCTTGGATCCACGCCAGGTCTTGATCCAGTCGCCGTCTTGCAGGCCCACTCGCCAGTTCATGGGCTAGTCGGAAACGTCCTGCTGGGTATACCCCGGTAGGCATATCCCCATCAGTAGTCCCCGATGCCGTCGTCGATTGGACGCAGGTGGCTGCTGGCAGTCGGAGCATACAGGTCCAGTGCGGACACCCAGTCGAATCGGTGGCGGGCTCCTAAATAAAGGAAAAAACTAGTCATTCTGGTCGGAGCTCGGGGAACGGGTCGGCGAAATATTTAGTCACTGTCATAGTGATCGGGTCGGCGAGCCGAGTGGCTGAAGTTGGACCGTCAAGCACAGTCAAAACTAGCTGTTGGGGTAATCCAACGGTAACTTTTGGCGTAATCACCGCGTAGTAACGGCTCCCTGATTTGGCGGGTAACAACCTCTATATAAAGGGAATGATAGGCGATCGGAGAACCACCTCCTCATCATTTCCTCCGATTGCGCGCACCTCCGTTTTCCTCCGCATCGCGATCCAGCCGATCCGCAATCCTCCGACCCCCACGAACCTTCCCGCCAATGTCCCCCTCCACCGAACCATGGGGCAGGTCCAAGTGCACGAGCGCCATCAAGGCGTCTTCGAGGAGGCAGGATCCCGGCTACGTAGATGGCGCATCCCTACGGCCGGAGAGGTGACTCCGGACCCACGCGAGGGGGAATTCGTCTGCTTCACCAGCCACCTGGAACGGGGGCTGGGATTCCCCACATCTCTCTTCTTCCGGCGCTTCTGCGCCTTCTACGGGATCCAGCCATCGGTCCTGGGCCCGCACAGCATCGAGCAGCTCGCCATTTTCGTGGCGTTCTACGAGTGCTACCTGGGCCGCAGGCCCTATTTCCCCCTGTGGCAAGATCTGTTCCACGGGCGGATCAGTCGCGAAGAAGCAGGCGGCCCAATGCTTGCCGCGGGCGGCTTGACGTTTCAATTGAAGTCGAAGGCCTCCTTTTTTGATCTGATGCTACCTACCAAGGCGGCGAGCGAATGGAAGAAGTCTTGGTTTTACGTCACCGAGGCGACTCCAGACAGCGAGGTGGCGATCCCAAGATACTCCGCCGACCGGCCCGAACCGCGCCGACTCTAAGTCGGCAAGCTTCCAACAGACCAGCGGATGGTTGTGGATGAGATGCTTCAGACCATCCGCGGCCTGAAGAAGAAAGGTCTCCAGACCATCAACTTGTACAACTGCTGGCTCGGGCGGCGACTCGTTCCCCTGGCCCTCCGTGACCATTATATGTACGAGTACACGGGCTGGGAGGACTCGACGAAATCCTGCCTTGCCAAGTGGCAACTCGAGTATTACCTCACGACGTTGAAGAAGATCACCCAGGCGGCGTACCTGGACGCGAAGGCTAGGGTCGCCCCCTACACCGCGAAGCATCCAGCCCCGACGGTAAGTCATTTTTCTATCATTCGCAATCGGAGTTGATGCTGTCGCGGTTGTACAGATACTGTCTCATGCCTATTGCAGTTATTTCAAGTGGTGGAAGGGTGGCTTCCGCCCGCGGACGACGAGAATTCGAGCTCGTCCATCCAGGACGGGGGCAAATCGCCTCCTGCGAGGGGTGGCGTCGAGAGTGACAGGAGCGGCGACGACGACGAGTCCGAGGAAGAGGTGGCCCCGCTGGTTCGCAAAACTCGCGGACAGCGTCAACGTGAGCTCGAAGCGAGCAAAAGCCTCGAACGTCATGACGATGATGATTACGAGATCCCCGAGCACACCTCGCGTCGCGAGGCTACTGCGTCGAAAAAGAAGAAGAAGAAAGAAGTGAAGGCCCCTCCAAAGAGGAAGACGAAGCCAGCGAGACAGGCATCTCTGCCTCATTCGCCGAGCAGCTCCGATGCCACCAGCCTGGCCAGGGATGAAGCGCCACAGACGATGGCGGCGCTGGATGTCACCGCCGTCCTGAGTGAGGTGCCTCTGGCCTCGATGCCTCCCCCGTTCGCCCCAATCTCTGGGTCGGGGGCTGCTCCGGTCGCGGCAGCTTCGCCTCCCAGGGAAGCTCCCGCCGAAAATGTTTCGGAAGCTCCTGTCACGGCCTTGACAACGAAGAAGCCGTCTGTGTCCTGGGCGCATGATGTCCTGGAGATGGGTCTCGGCCAGAATCGGGCCCCGAATCGAGAAGCTGGCATCCGCAAGGGACTACGGTCCATACCAGTCGCCAAGTGAGTTTTATTCACCTGTCTTGTTTTTCGTTGTACTCGAACCACTTTGCTCATGTAACCAATTTGCAGGACTGGAGTTAAAAAGATAGGCCATCCGTCCGTGGCCAAGGTGCCGCCAGTCGTCGCCGAGGAGGACCCCTCTCGGAAGAGGAAGGCTGATGAGGTCGCTGCCCGCACAGACAGTGCCAAGAAGGCCAAGAGCGACGAGGTCGTCATGGTGTCTGACGACACGACGATGGCTCCGAGTGATCCTGCGGCGGGGGCGGCCTCGGCGATCAAGGAGGGTGCTCCCTCGCCTGGGGTGGCCGAGCCGGCCTCTTTTGGTGCCGGCGCATCCATCGCAACCTTCCCGCGCTTCATGGCCAGAGCGGCTGCGGCGAGTGGTACCACGCCCTCGAGCCGCGCACCTGGGATCGCCGAGACGGAGGTCGAGCAACGTCGCGGGCACACTCCAGCTCTTCTCGCATCCGTGGACGCGATACAGCTTCATGGCATGCTTGGCGCAGCCATCCAGGTATGTCCCGATCGGGCCCCCGAGGATTGCGATGGTCGGATTCTTTTAATGTCTCATTTTTGTTTCTCGCGTCCAGTCCCCGAGTGCCTAGTCGCTGAATTTCAGCGGGTGGGCACTTAGGATTTTTGGTCTCCAGTCCCCGAGTGCCTACTCGCTGAATTTTAGCGGGTGGGCACTTAGGATTTTTGGTTTACAGTCCCCGAGTGCCTACTCGCTGAATTTCAGCGGGTGGGCACTTAGGATTTTTGGTTTCTAGTCCTCGAGTGCCTAATCGAATTTCAGCGGGTGGGCACTTAGGTCTTCGTTTTTGTTAACTGTTTGACTTTTGCGCAGGGCTTGCAGCGTGAATCAGCCGACCGGCTTGCTGCGAAGTGTCGCGCGGAGAAGGAACTTGTCGCCGTTCAAGAGGCGAACAAGGGACTCCAAGCGATTGCTGCGAAGGCAGAAGAAGTTCGCCAGGGCTTTGTCCCGGCGAGTGAGCTGACGGCGGTGCGATCGGCGTTGAGTTTGGCGGAGAAACGGATCGCCGACCTTGAGCACGAGCTTGTGGACGCGAAGGAGGAAGCGAGCTCGGCGGATGGGCGAGCCAAGGCTGCTGTTACGGCCGCCGCTGAGGAGCGTAAGGTCTCCGACGCCCTTGTTGCTGGGCTTCAAGACGATAACTCCTCTCTTCAAAACTTCATCACGGAGCTCTCCCGCCCTTTGATTGGTATGTGTGCCGCCTCTGCCTATAATGTTTCCATTGTGTGATATTTGATGTGCTCACTACCCCTCCTGTCCACAGGTCGGATTATTGATAGCGCGGAAGAGGCGCAGTCATTCGACACGCGGCAGTGTGTGGCCACTCTGGTCGACTCGGCCACGCTGTCCGCGGCTTGTATTCGGGCGTATCTTCAAGAGATGTCGCCCACGGAAGTGATTCCCAGCGACCTCGTCGAAGTGTGGCGGTACTTGGAAAAGGCGCCATCGATCGTCGAAATCGAGCTGGCGGCGCCATGGGCGGCGATAGTCGAGCTGAGGGCTCACCCACTTCCCGGAAGATTTCGATCTGGACGACGTGACGAGTGGCTACCCGTCGTCGACGGGCTCGGTGGAGATCGCTGAGGTGCTGAAGCTGACGGACCGCGCCGCGGTGTACTCCGATCGCGTCTGGGCGATGGGCGATCTCCTTCCTTATCAGGAGACGATCGTCGCACCCAACGACCCCGAGCCGTAGCACCGGGATTTCAAGATCGAGCAGCCCTTCCGTGCGGCGATGGCGGGTGAACTGACGACGTATCCGTCAAACCCGTACACTCCCTTCATTCGCAACCGCAAGGGTGGCGGCGAGTCGTCGTCGAAGCCTGCGGAGTAAAATATTGTGCCCTGGGGTGTTAGTAGCAGTTCTGCCGTTGGGCATACTTTGTATTTTGTGACGTTTGTGATATGCTATAATGAGATGTCGTTTTATTTTCTGGATTGTCTTATGTTGGTGATTGAGGGTTGAACGAGTCCCCGAGCGCGTCCGCCCTTTTTATGGGGTTTACCTCGTTTGTTATGTGTTTGCGGTTTTGAACGTTTTGTTATTGAGGTCGACTCGCCCAAGCTTGGAAAGCCAGTCGCATGGCGACTCCCATGAGTGCTCTGTACTTCACTGTTTTCCCTTGCACGAACGAGGTCGGGTAGCCGAGTCCCCGAGCGTGGTACTTGGTTGTTCTAGTCGCGACTCTAGGGTGGGTGAGGATTCGTCGCGTCAGAATAAGCGCATCACTCCTTCCTGGCCCGTCGGGTCAGTCGCGTGGCGAGTCCTGGGCATGCTCTCATACTTGGCGTTTTCCCTAGCCGCTCGCGCTGAACTGGTCGTCAGTCCCCGAGCGTGGTACTTGGCCGTTCGAGTTGCTATTTCGAGGATGCGGAGGATCATGGTCGCTGTAAAAAGCGAAGGCAGTTTGTCTTGGCTCGTTAAGCCAGTCGAGCTAGGCGACTCCAATGGGGCTCCGGGTAGGCGTTTTTCGTGGACGTTACAAGACCTGGGGTAACCCAGTGCCCTTGTAGCGCACTACTTGGCCGTGCCGATCGCTGTACTAGAGGTTGACTTCTGCAGTTAGCTTGATGCTGTTACTACGAGTGCGAGTGGCACAAGACACGGAGAGTAGACGCAATTTGCGGTAACCAATATTTTTTGTTTCATAGCGACTGGAGGATACATATGTGGAGTTCTAGGAGTAGAACTTCCGTAGGAGGTTTACATTCCATGGTCGCTTGACGTCGAGTTTGCCATCCCCGCGAACGTCGATGAGGTAGTAGGCGTCGTTGTCGAGTACTCGCCCGATGGCGAATGGTCCCTCCCATGGGGGGGAGAGCTTGTGCATGCCCTTCTTGTCCTGGATGAGGCGCAGCACCAGGTCGCCTTCTTGGAAGGTGCGAGTCTTCACCCGCCGGCTGTGGTAGCGGCGGAGCCCTTGCTGGTAGATGGCAATGCGAGAGCGAGCTAGGTCGCATGCCTCGTCGAGTTGATCGACTCCGTCCTGACGTGCGAGTTCGTTCGCCGCCTCCGTGTAGTGGACGACCCTGGGCGAGTCGTGCTCGAGGTCGGTGGGCATGACTGCCTTGGCGCCGTACACCATGAAGAAGGGGGTGAACCCTGTCGACCTGTTGACCGAGGTGCGGATGCCCTAGATGACGGAGGGTAGCTCCTCGACCCAGCACCCAGTGGTGCGCTCGAGTGGTACTTGGAGCCGCGGCTTCAGGCCGTGGAGGATGCTCTGGTTGGCCCTTTCCGCCTGGCCGTTGGACTCCGGGTGGGCGACTGACACGAGGTCGAGTCGGATGTGATGTTCCTCGCAGAACTCGGCCATGGCTCCTTTGGCGAAGTTGGTGCCGTTTTCCGTGATGATGCTGTTTGGGAACCCGTAGCGATATATGAGCTCGCGTAGGAATTTTGTGGCGGTCTTCCCGTCGCATTTCCGGACTGGCTTGGCCTCCACCCACTTGGTGAATTTGTCGACCGCGACCAGGAGGTGGGTGAATCCGGAGGGGGCCTTTTTGAAGGGGCCTACCATGTCCATGCCCCATACGGCGAATGGCCAGGTGATGGGGATGGTCTTGAGCACTGAGCTCGGCACGTGTGTTTGGTTGGCGTACTTCTGGCACCCGGCGCACCGCTGGACGATGTCGACGGCGTCGGCGTGTGCGGTGGGCCAGTAAAAGCCGTGTCGCATAGCCTTTGCGACCAGAGAGCGGGCTCCGGCATGGTGGCCGGAGTCGCCGGAGTGGATGTCGTGGAGGATCTTGTGCCCTTCGGCGGGTTGGACGCAGCGTTGGAACACGCCGGTCACGCTGCGCTTGTGTAGCTCGCCATCGATGATGACGAAGGATTTGCAGCGTCGCGTTATCATCCGGGCGTCCGTCTCGTCTGCCGGCAAGGTGCCAGCCTCCAGGTAGGCGATGTATGGCTTGGTCCAGTCGTCTGGCTCGGCGATGAGTGTGACCATGGCTGCCTCTGGTTGCAGCGGGACTCCGATGTCGATCTCCCTTGGGGGAGAGACTGATGGCTTGGTGATCGTGTCGAGGAAGACGCCGGCGGGTGGTGCGAGTCGAGCCGACCCGATGCGAGAGAGTGCGTCGGCCTCCTCGTTCTTCCGCCTGTCAATCCATTCGACGGAGTAGCCTGCGAAGTGTCCTCCCAGCTTGCCCACTGCTTGGCGGTATGCCGCCATGGTGGGAAAGACAGCGTCGCAAGTACCAGCGACTTGCCCAGCGACGAGGTCGGAGTCTCCGTAGCAACGTAGGCGGTTGACGTTCATCTCCTTGGCAGCTCGCATGCCGTGGAGTAGTGCCTCGTACTCGGCCATGTTGTTGGCGCAGGGGGTGAAGTCGAGGCAGAGGACGTAGCGGAGCTTGTCGCCCTTCGGTGAAGTCAACACGATCCCTGCTCCTGCGCCGTCCGTGTTCTTGGAGCCGTCGAAGTGTAGGCTCCAGTAGTGGAGGTATGGCAGTTTTTCCGGCTGCTGGGCCTCTTCCCAGTCGGCGATGAAGTCCACGAGAGCCTGCGACTTGATCGCTTTTCGTGGCTCGTACTTGATGTTGTGGACGCCAATTTCGACGGCCCACTTGGCGACTCGCCCGGTCGCCTCACGGTTGCGGATGATGTCCTGCAATGGTGCTGAGGAGACGACCGTGATCGGATGCTCCTGGAAGTAGTGCGGCAGTCGCCGCTGTGCTATGAAGACCGCGTATACCAGTTTCTGGTATTGCGGGTCCCGATGGTGCGACTCGGTGAGGACCTTGCTAATGTAGTACACCGGTCGTTGTACCGGGCACTCCTTTCCTTCCTACGGCCGCTCGACGACCATGACGGCACTGACGACGCGCTCGGAAGCCGCGACGTAGACCAGCATGGGTTCTTTGTCGACGGGGGCGGCGAGTAGTGGTGCTGCGAATAACACCTTCTTGAGGTCACGGAGTGCGTCGTCCGCCTCCTTATCCCACTGGAAGGTGGGGTTCTTTCGCATTAGGCGGTATAGGGGCATCGCCTTTTCGCCCAATCGAGGGATGAAGCGGCTGAGAGCCGCGACTCGCTCGGCCAGCTTCTGGACGTCGCGCAGGCACTCGGGTTTGCCGAGTCGAGCGATCGTGTCGATCTTGGTGGGGTTCGCCTCGATCCCGCGCTTGGATATGACGTACCCCAGTAGTTGCCCTGCTGGTACACCGAAGGTGCATTTGCCTGGGTTTAGCTTTATCTTGTATTTCCGCAGGTTGGCGAATGTTTCCGCCAGGTCGGCGAGTAGATCGCCCTGGCGAGCGGACTTCACTACCACGTCGTCGATGTAGACGTGGATATTGCGGCCAATTTGGCTCGCAAGGCATTCCTGCATGCACCACTGGTAGGTCGCCCCGACGTTCTTGAGGCCGAAGGTCATGGCGGTGTAGCAGAAGGCTCTGAATGGCGTGATAAACGCCGTCTTTTCCTCGTCCTCGACAGCCATTTTGATCTGATTGTATCCAGAGTAGGCGTCGAGGAAACACAGCGACTCCGAGCCTGCGGTGGAGTCGATTATTTGGTCGATCCGCGGGAGGACGAATTTCTCCTTCGGGCAGGCGCTGTTTAAGTTTGTGTAGTCGATACACATCCTCCAGGTCCCATTTTTCTTCTCGACCAGGACTGGGTTTGCCAGCCACTTGGAGTATTTGATTGGCCGGATGAATCCTGCAGCGAGTAGACGCTGCACCTCCTCGGCGATAGCTCGGCGGCGCTCTTCATTGAAGGGCCACAGCGACTTCTTGTTGGGTCGCACTTTGGGGTCGGTGTTTAGTTTGTGCTCAGCGAGTTCCCTAGGGACACCAGGCATGTCATAGGGCTTCCATGCGAAGATGTCCATGTTCTCACGGAGGAACTCGATGAGCGTGCCTTCCTAGGCTGGGCTCATGCCCGTCCCGATCGTCACCGTCTGGCTAGAGTCGCCTGGGACCAGCTCGACGGTGCGGGTGTGCGTCGTTGCCTCGAAGGCTGAGGTGTTGGCGCCCTCCGAATTGGGATTCTTGAGTATGGTGGGGTCGTCGTTGTTGAACCCGCTCGCATATTTGGCGAGCTCGTCGGCGTGGTTGGTCTCTGCCGCGATGACGGCGTCGGCGAGTTCAGCTCCTTTGGCCTCGCACTCGGCGGCCATGTCGGGGTCGCCGTTGACGGTGATGATGCCGCGTGGCCCGGGGAGCTTCATCATGTTGTACGCGTAGTAGGGCGCTGCCATGAACTTGGCGAACGCCTGGCGCCCCAGGACGCAGTGGTAGGGGTTGTCGAAGGGTACCAGCTCGAAGACGATCCGCTCGGTGCGGAAGTTTGCTGGTGTGCCGAAGGTGACTGGCAGCGTGACCTTGCCGATCGGATACGCCTTCCGACCGGGGACGATGCCGTGGAACGTGGTGTAGGTCGTTTCGACCATCGACTGCGGGAGCCGCAGTCGCCTGAAGGTGTCCAGGTACAGGATGTTGATGGAGCTGCCGCCGTCCATCAATGTCTTGGGGAGCCAGTAGTCTCCCACCTTGGGCTTGACCACCAGGGCGACTCGGCCCGGATACTCGATGCGTGGTGAGTGGTCTTGGCGACTCCAGGTGATGGGCTGCTCTGACCAGTTGAGGAACTGGGGAATGTCCACCTGGGCCACCGCGTTGAAAGCGACGGCGCGGGCGATGACCTTCTTCTCGCGCTTCGTGTTGAAGCCTGTGAAGGTGTGGAGCGAGCCGGCCACACTGCCGAATTTTCCTCCGTTTGGCGGGTTGTTGCCGGGGTCCTCCCGCGCTCGGCGTGCCTTCTCAATCTCCTTGAGAGAGTGGCGCCGATGCGGTCGTGGCGGGCTTCCTTCCCATGTGAAACGCACAAGGTTGGTTAAGGAGGGCGCTGGTCGAACCTTGGTTTCGCCTTGTAATTGTCGCCGTCCGCGGCGCGTTGCCCTCCGTCATGCGCGAAGCTCTTGGGTTCAGGCTGCGCGTGCCAGCGTTGGCGGCGAAGTCGACTCGCCTGGCCATCGCGCGCTTGCCGGTGAGGCGAGTGTTGCTGTAGCGTAGGTCGGACCGTCGTCCTTTGTCGTTGCCGCTCGTGCGGCGTTGGCCTCCCGACTCATCGTCGATTTCCTGGTTTGGGTCTTCCTCCGCGTATCTCTTGGCGATCTCGAGGAGATCCGGTATGTTGTCGAGTGTGCGGGAGTGTCGTTTGAGCTTGGTGACCAGGGGCTCGTAGCGGCACGAGGTCTTGAAGCAGTGGATTGCGGTGTCCGGGTGGATGCCGACCGCGTTGTACCATAGTTCTTGCCACCACTGGACCCAGTTGTGGGTCGACTCGCGGGGTCCCTGGACGCATCGTTCCAGGTCCTCGATGGTGGTGGCGCGCGTGTAGGAGCACTCGAAGTGCCTGACGAAGGCATCTCGCATCTCTTCCCAGGAGTCGATGCTATCCTGGGGAAGGGTGTTGATCCACTGCCTGCACGTTCCCTCCATCATCAGGGGAGGTAACGGGCGGCTAGCAGGTCGGTGTGGCCAGCGATCCCCATTTCCATGAGGTAGGTGTCCAGCCACACAGAGGGGTCGTATGAGGGGTCGTACTTCTCTATTTCCTTCGGCGCTTTGAAGTTCGCCGGATATTTTTTGCCTCGGATCATCGGTCCAAAGCACCGGGGCCCGAGTCGGCTTAGCGACCCCATTGGCTCGCCATCGCGCCGATTGGTTAGGGTGTGTCGCAGGTCGTCGGGCTGGCGTGCGCGCCAGCTTTGGTTGTTGATGATGTGGGTGCGGGCGTCGACAGGCTGACCGTTAGCGGCGACAAAGTTGGTCGCTGGCCTAGGGTCGTTGGTGGAGAGTGCCGCGTTCGCGGGTCGGTGTTGGAGCTGCAGCGGTTCGGGTGGCAGGCAATTGAGGGTGTTTGCCGCTAATGGGCGGCCACTTGAGGCCGCTCTGCTGCCCGAAGAACGCGAGTACACCCGACCCTGCGAATCGGTGCCTGTGTTTTGTTGCTCGACCGCCTTTGCGAGCAGGGCCCTGACGTACTGGATCTGTAGGGCGCCGTCGCCGGTGGCCGTGATGTTGTCGGCCGCTGCTCGACCTGCCACGAGGTTGTCCATCAGGGTGGAGAACAGTGGTAGGCCGTTCGCGTCTCGCTCCCGTGAGGAGACCACTATCCGCGGCTGATCCCTGGGGGGTGTGCGGTTGGGTGGGCGCCGTCGGCCGACCCTGGTGGGGGCCGGGCGCTTCCTCCTGGTGGCGCGTTCTCGCAGATCGTGCGCTCGGCCACGCGGGTCGGGTCATTCTCGTCATTGAAGTTCAGGGCGCTCCCCTGGAAGGTGGGGTTCAAGCGCGACCTGATTCGCTGCTGGTGGTAGCGCGACAGCTCCTGCGTCGTCACCTGCTCGAGGCGAAATTTTTCGCGCTCGGCTTGCTCCTTGCGGACTGCCTCCGCCAGCTTCAGGCGGAGTTTCTCGACCTCCGTTGCTGTGGTGTTAGGAGGGATCGGGGTGGAAAAGGGATCCTCCGGCGGATCGGTGCCAGTCGCCATGTAGGTCGCGGCGTGGCGATCGGTCCCATCGCAGAGATCGGCGGAGTTTTTTTTGACCCGGAGTCAAAGTCGAAGATCCCAAGGATGGAGGGATCCTCGAAGTCTCCCACGTTGGAGACCTGGGTGATGGAGCCTGCGGGCGAAGCCGCGGTGATGGATCCAGCGAGTGACGCCGGGGTCACCGAGTCGGCGTCGTCGTTGAGGGCCGCGTCTTCCGCGGCTGCGGAGTTTTAGGCCACGTTGTTGTGGGCCGAGTTGTACTCGGAGGCGAGGCGATGGATCATGCGGACCTGGCTCTCGGAGAGCCGGTCGCGTGGCGGCGACTCGCGGATGCGAGGCGAGTCCTCCGAGACGATGACGTCGGTGAGGCCGACGAAGAGGCTGATCGTGCCGATCGGCAAGATCATGCTGTGCGTGACGGGTTGCGCCGCCGGGACGTAGCTGCTCGGCAAGATCTGGAGCATCTCGCCGATCGCTATCATGCGGCCGGTGGCGACCGACTCGTTGATGGGCAGATTGGATCTCGCCGCAGAACACCGGCCAGACCGGCTAGGCCCCACGGTGGGCGCCACTGTCGTGGGAATGACCACGGCAGATGCTGCAATCGGCAGCGAGTAGTAGAACGAAGGGCAAGGGCGGCCAGCCATCTGCGGTGCGAGATGAGGACGGAGACACAGGGTTTTACCCAGGTTCGGCCCCTGGAGGGTAAAGACCTACTCCTGCTAGATTGTATTATGATGGAGATACAATGGGGCGAGCTCGGCGGCTAGGCGGCAAGTCGTTTGGGTGGATGATGGAACGTACGTTTACACGCCCTGTAGGGAGGTTTATATAGACTCACCCTCCCTAGGGTTTACATATCTCAACCGAATCAGTTAAGGTTTCAGCACTCGTTTAACCTAATCCGACTGGGCCTATCTACTCTCCTGGGCCTTTAACTTCCAGTCGCTTGGATCCACGCCAGGTCTTGATCCAGTCGCCGTCTTGCAGGCCCACTCGCCAGTTCATGGGCTAGTCGGAAACGTCCTGCTGGGTATACCCCGGTAGGCATATCCCCATCATGAGTTATCCCATAACCAAAATGACAAGGCAAGCAGACAATGAGCATCTCAACAATCTTTTTATTTACTATGTGAATAGCTTTTTATTGAGGATGCTTCATAGAATGCTCACTATGGTGATGCTTCAAGTTTCCACCATGATTAGGCATGGCTTAGGCTAGCGGCCCAGGCGTTTCTCTAACACACATACATCACTCCATGGACTTACAAGTTCCCTCTTTATTTCACACCATCGACATCCGCAAACAAAAGAGCATGATATCAACCGTGTACAACGTACAAGTGCAATGTTGAAAGCGTTCCCCGTGACAGCACGGTTCTGCTAATCCCAACATATAGATGCAAGCATATACAACTTCGATGACACAATGGTTCAAGTCTATTAGGGGCAATAAAATAAGGTGTGCCATCAAGTTCGTGAGAGCTTTACTAACTAGTTTTCACATAACAAAATAGTTTTAAATTCAGAAGATATATGAAGCTTGAGAATTTGCTTGGAATAGCAATTGCTAATAGGTAGATATGGTGGACACAAATGGCACATCTTTTTGGTTCAAAGGGGTTGGAAACATGAGAAGTATGCCTTCTCAAAACAGGTTTTTGGCTAGCAAGGCTAGGTAGCAAGCAAAAGAGATGAAAGAAACAAGCAAAACTACAAGTGATAAAGCCAAACATGCAATCTTCCTTGAAGATACAAAAAGATCTTAAATAAAGAATACTAAGCTTATGAGCCAACAAGAAAGAAAATAAATGATACAAAATACCTGTAAGCTTTTTCTCCTTTTCTTTCAAACCTCAAAAAGTGTTGCTACTGACCAGAGCTCGGTTTGCTAAAACCAATTTAGATTTACTTGATGCTCCCAAAGTGATGCCAATGCTGATCAACAAGATCCATCATATAATAGAGATTTCTAACTAAAATAAGAAGTGAAAAAAGTAAAAGATGAATCTTCTCATTAATATTCCATAAAGGCACTCACACCAAGGGATACATAGATAATCAACTAAAGGAGAGATACTTCCACATGCAAACCAACCTATAAGATAACTTCTCTACCAAAGATATGAATATGCTAAAAAGGTAAAAGATAAAAGATAATGATTGTGATACCGTGACACTCCCCCAATCTTGGAACAAGCCAAGGGGATGCCAAACCTGATGACGAATTACTCCTTCGGTGGTGGTAGTGTTCTCTTGATAAGCTCCTCAACCAGTTTCCTCAAATCCTGAATCTCAAAGGTCATAGTACGAATCAACTACGAATTTTGCTCAATGCGGTTCGTCATCATATCGGACCGAGAACCCCAGTCCTTACTATTCTTTCCCCACTCTTCCTTCTTAGTGTGTTCCTCCCCTGCATGGTTAGAACGAGGCATGTCCCACATCGAGGGCAAGTTCCCTTTGGGCACATGTTGATATTGATGCTCATGTATAGGAGTATGGAAGGGTCTTTTGGTACGCGGAGGAGATGACCGTGGAGAGAGGATATGACGTGGAGGTTTCCCTCCTGTAGATATCTGTGTTGTCCTCTTAAGCTTGATAGGTTTTGCCACCACTCCAATGCTTGCGACGGTAGCGCGGGTGTCTTGTTGCTTGTCCTCCTCCATGTCTTCTTCATCACCTACCAAATCTCCTCCTCCTTGGGTTTGTGAGGATCATCTTCCTCGCGCTTCTTGCCTTTGTCGTTGGCGGAGACCATGGTGCTCTAAACTTGAGAAGATTTCCTGACAGAAACAGATCAAAACGAAAACACGAAGAGAACACGATACATGAACCTCGGGGGATCCGGGGGGTTATATATTATGAAGTTTCAAAGCATAAGGAAGGTGCCGATACGAAAATGAGGCAGAGTCGAAGCTCGGGGGGTCACACCCCCTCCAGGCACGGCCATCTAGGGCCCGTGCCTGGGGTGGGTTTGGCCACCCGGCCTCCGGTTCCTCCTCTGTTTCTTCTCGTAACTTTCCTTAAGTAATAAAAACTTCAAAAATATAAAAAGATTAGGCTTTCTCGAACCTTCTATTTTTACCACTTTTACCTATTCAAAAATGAACTCTGTAGACTCCTTTCCTCCTTCTCCTGGAAATTCCTTTTCTCACAAGGCAATACAGAAACTTCAATGGCAACATTAGTGTAAGCAAAAACAAATAACCTTTAGGTACACACTTCAACTGAAATCCATCAAAACAAATGCTTCTATAAGAGGCAAATGCAAATGATAACAGAAATCTGTTAAAACAGACCAATAGGTAATGATTGATTTTTTCGAAAACCTTATGTTGCTCAAATCAAAAAGTGCAAAACTAATGAAAGTTGGGTAACAACCTGGAGAACAATCTCAGAACAATACAACTTCATCCGATGTACTGAGCTCCCTCACGAATTTTTACAATGCAGCACAAAAATCTGTCCTAGGACAACCACTTTTCACAACTCCTCTACTTCTCAAAAGTAGTTGAACTTGACACAAAAACCAAAAAAAGGATAAGGAGCGGTTGTTACTAAAGTAATAACTTCCAAGACTCAACTAAACTCTTGGGTTATCTCCCAACAAGTACTTTTCTTTAATGCCTTTAAGTTAGGCTTGAAAGTTTTAAAGATGCTCACAAAGGAGATATATATCTGGAATGGAAGAGAGCATCAAGAAGCAAATAACCAACACATTTGAGTCTAACCCACTTCCTATGCATGGTTGTATCATGAGAAAACAAGTTGTTGAAACAAAAAGGCACCATCATAGGAAGACAAAACAGATGCAACTTTAAAGCTTTCAACATAAAACAAGGAAACTTAACATTATTGAGATGCATAAAACCATTCTTCCCTCTCTCATAATAACTTTCAGTAGCACCTTGAATAAAGTTGACAATATAACCATCAAAGGAAACAACTCTATCATCAGAATGAGCATACTTACAGTCATCAAAAAGAGGCCCAAGGTCATAAACTGGGTCAATAGAAGCAAGTTGTTCCATCCTGGCATCTTTATTAGGCAAGCTGTTTTCACAAGGAGCTTTAGCAAATTTGGAAAAGTTAAACTAATAAGAATCTCCATCAAACTTAGTTAAAACTTTCTCCTTCTTACAATCTATAATAGCTCCACAAGTGTTTAAGAAAGGTCTACCAAAAATGATAGGGCAAGTTTTGCTAGCTGCTGAATCAAGCACTAGAAAATCAGCAGGATACTTAATCTTACCACAAAGAACCTCCACATCTATTACAATACCAATAGGGCAAATGGTTTCCTTATTTGCAAGGTGAATAACCACATGAATGTCCTTAAGCTCACAAGGACCAATTTCATGCATAATTTCCCTGTAAAGCTCATAAGGAATAGCACTAGAACTAGCACCAATATCACATAAACCATAGTAGCAATGATCACCAATTTTAACAGAAAGCACAGGAACACTAGCTTTTCTAGCCTTACTATGATAAGAGACAATATTAGAAGCGTCTTCATAGAAGACAATGTGCGCATCCTCTATATTTCTAGTGACAAGGTCTTTCACAATAGCTACCACAAGTTCGGTATTCAATTGCTCATTAGGCTCCACAGTTTTCTTAGTACCTTTATTATCTAAACTAATCATCATAGAATACTCCTTTACCTTAGCTGGGAAAGGTATTTTCGCAACATAAGGTTCAGGCACAATATGATTAGTAGTACAAACTTCAGTGCTTCTAACAGGAACATGACTAACTGACATGGTTATACCCTACGGGTACGTGACTTCAGCATACCTGGTCCAGCCCAAGGAAGGCCCACAGTAGATATACGCTGGCCCATGAAGATTTTCGGGTGGCCAAGGCCCATGACGCCTTCGGATCCTTGGAGAGCAAGACTAGCATAGATAGGAAATTCAAAGGGGTAAAACCCTAGAACCTGTAACCGACTAGGACTATGCCCGGGACCTGCCTAAGTCTATATAAAGGCCAGGAGGGCACGTCCTAGATCTCTCGACTCATATTTTCGCACACACCTCCACGCCAGATCGAATCTGCACACCTTGTAACCTTCGGTTTCGCCGTAATCAAGAGCAGACAAGCAGGAGTAGGGTTTTCCCTCCGGGGGCCTAAACCTGGGTAAATCTCGTGTCCCCTGGTTGCTTGTCTGTTAACCGTGCCACGATCTCCAGCATCCCCATCTTCTCCAAAACCCAAGTCCATAACAATGGGCATTGACGAGATTAAACCTCGTCAATTGGCGCCGTCTATGGGAATCGGGGCTCCTGATTGTGCGATCGTGACGGTTCCGACCCGATCGATCTACAACTCCGCGGCGAGGGAGAATCACCTCCTCTTCGGCGCTTTCGACTTCACCGCCCACTCGCCGGCCACCATGAAGGATTTCGAGCCCGTAGGCGACGGACTCGAAATTTTGTTCGGGAGTTTCTTCCTGTGGGACAAACCGCACCCTCCGCCTTCCTGAGCGGGTGCCCGTGCCATCAATCAGGCCCGCCTCATGGGCTCCGCACCCCATGCTGCGCACATCATCATCGACAGACAAGTTCTACGACAGCAGCAGCTGCAACTCCGATCTGTGCGATCCTCCTTCGGATGAAGGGACCTACGGTTCCGGATCCGAAAAGCTGGCGCTACCAATGCGCCACAGTCATCCAGGAGCAGCAAACGCCCAACCCGCCGCCCAACACGAACCCTAACCCGCAAGACAGAAACGGCAGGAGCAGAAGAAGCCAGTCACCCCCACCCGAAGGGGAAAACAACGGCCACGTCATCCAACTTAGCAAAGAAGGATGGGTCCAGGCACGCCGTGCCGTCGCAGGCGACATAGTCCTGCCTGTGGACTCCCCACGTGATCTACTGATGCCATACCACTACCTCCTCATCGAGGAGCACAAGAAGCAAGTCAAGATGCAGGAGACGCTCGACAAACGCAAGCAAGCAGCCTCCAAGTCCAGCGCGCGACGAGCTGCGCTCTCCGCCATGGCACCCGACTCTAGCACAAACAGAAACCAGGGAAACAAGCACCGCTCGTGGGTGGAGAACATGGATCCCAAGGAACGCCGTGATGTGACCCGAACTCTCCACACATCGTTCATGGATATGGATGCCGACGGCAACATTATCCCGAAGACACCACAAGCTGCGATCATGGCAGCCACTGCGTACCTCGCGGCCCACCAACCTCCGGAGGGAGACCCGAAAAGAGCCATGCATAAGTCCGCACTCACCGGACTCGGACTCGTCGGAGCCGCACTCCACGAAGATGCTCCTGCGGAGCCGAAGAAGAAAGCTCCGGCCAGACGCGACCGGAGCCCCACCCCCTCATCCGAAGAGGAAGAGGAGCACGACCTTCCTCGAAGGAAGAAGAGCTCGCATCGCCATACGCGACTACGACGCCAGAGACGCGCTTACACAGCGCAAAATTGACAAAGCACGCGCCAAACGCGCATGCTCGTCTGAATCCGAGATGGATGAAGACGAAGGAGAACTCTGCGAAGCTCGATGCTTCAGCAGATCTGTTCGGCGAACACAGATGCCACGCAATTTCAAGCTTCCTTCGGATACTCCGAAGTTCAACGGCACACAAGATCCA
Organism: Avena insularis; assembly: GCA_023614405.1. Lineage (NCBI taxonomy): Eukaryota > Viridiplantae > Streptophyta > Magnoliopsida > Poales > Poaceae > Avena > Avena insularis. The sequence goes on from CM042693.1 coordinate 14,237,061, forward strand.
AAATCCTGGCTCAGCGACCATCTGTCATCCGTCAAGCTTCACGGAGGCAACAAAGAAACCGCCATGCAATGCCTCCAGCTGCGGTACGGTAGCAGTGGTCCGCTCAGCAGCCTATCATCAGGATCCCTCCGAAGTTGGGAGGAGCTAGCTTACAGCTTCATCCGAAATTTCAAGGGCACCAGCAAGAGGCCCGCCTCAATCGAAGAGTTGCGAGCCTGCACTCAGAGAACGGGGGAATCTATTCGCTCATACATATTACGCTGGTCTACCACCAAGAACTCCGCAGCACACATCTCTGAAGAGAGGGCCATCGACGCCTTCAGAGACGGCGTCAAACGCCAAGATTTCAAGGAGGAACTTGGGCGTGTCAAGCCCAAGACACTCGACCACCTCATGGAAATTGCCAACAGTTGGGCAGACGGCGAAGATTGCATCCAGCAAGCGCAATCAGATGAAGAGGACGACTACGGCCAAAGGAGAGAACGTCGTAGCAAGAGGAGATCGCGCGTCTACGAGGACCGCGACAGACCCGACATGGTCACGGCCGGCTACGCCGACCGCCGTAATGACAACAGTCGCAACAGCGGAGGATACCGCGGCGGAAACTTCCGTGACAACGGACGACCAACGCAGTCGTGGCAACGCCGCGACCGCGACAACGGACCCTCAGCATTCGACAAACTTTCGGGTCCATGCACCATCCACTTCTACATCGACAAACAGGATGGCAAAAAGAAAGCCAGCCACATGCTCAAGGACTGCCGTGAGTTCCAGAAACTCAGCGAAAGCATGGTCAGATGAGGCAACAAGCCCCAATCCCTGCGTTCGGAAACGCACCTGCGCCAGGTGAAATAGCACACGGAGCTCCTCCACCGCCACCTATTGGAGGCCCAAACCAACCAGTCGCACCAGCGCAAAACAACGCCGGGGTTGGATACCCCCCACCAAAGGGAGCACTAAATATGATCCAGAAGGGACGCCCCAAAAACAGGGTGCAGAAGAAAGTCACCCGACAAATCAACTTGGTCGTGGCAACTCCCGCAATCCTCGAGTACCTCAATGGATCGAGTCCCTGCATCACATTCACTCGCGGATCACCCTCGCCAGATCCTCGCCTGTGTCATGCTGCCTGTGCCGAGGCGCAGATCGAAGGCTTCGAGATGAGTCGCGTCTTCATGGACGGCGGCAGCGGCATCAATCTAATGTTCGCAAGCACTCTAGCAGCCATGCGGATCCCGCAATGCAGCCTGGAACAATCAGACACAACGTTCCACGGCATTGTCCCAGGAAAGGGCATATTCCCCCTGGGCAAAATAGGGCTCGACGTCATCTTCGAGAAGCCGGACAACTTTCGGCAGGAGCGCCTAGAATTTGAAGTGGTGGATCGTTGCCGCAATACCACGCCATCCCGGGCGTAGCATTCGCAAGATTCCTGGCCATCCCACACTACGCATACCTACTACTCAAAATGCCAGGACCAAGGGGCGTCATCACGGTCCACGAGAGCTTCACCCGATCGGACCAATGCGACAGGGATTTCAACAAAATCTCCCAGTCTTTCGGCATGCAAGACGAGCTTGTAAGGCTCCGTGAGGTGATGTACAACGGGCACCCCCAAATACAAGGAAAACGCACCGACATGTCCTTCACTCCACCAACACCAAGAAAGTGCAGGTCCATCCGACGGATGCCTCCAAGACGACGCTGATCGCCAACGACCTCAGTCAGGAAGAAGGCGCGCCGTCAATTCCTCCGTGAGCGCTGGAAATCTTACCGGTGTCCTGCGGACATGCCAGAGTTCCTGTGAATTCGCCGAGCACGCACTCAACGCCTTTCCGCACACCAAGCCAAGCCCATCCGAAGACTGTCGCAGCCACGAGCCGAAGCTATCGGCAAGGAAATCAATAGACTACTCGCTGCAGACTTCATCAGGGAAATCAAAGAAAGCGAGTGGCTTGCAAACACGGTGATGGTCCCAAAGAAGGACACGGACATCCTGCGGATGTGCGTGGACTTCACGTCACTAAACAAGCATTGCCCAAAGGACCACTTCCCTCTTCCACGGATCGACCAGATCATCGATTCGACTGCAGGTTGTGAGAAACTCTCCTTCCTCGACGCCTACTCAGGCTATAACCAGATTCGACTCAAGGTCGAAGATCAAGAGAAAACGGCGTTTATCACACCGCTCGAGTATTCTACATAACACAATGCCCTTCAGGCTAAAGAACGCGGGTGCCACGTACCAGTGATGCATGCAGGCCTGCCTCAAGGACCAGATCGGTCGCAATGTCCAAGTCTATGTCGACGACATAGTAATAAAAACCAAGGAGGCAAAGACACTTATCGATGATCTCCACGAGACGTTCGACAACCTTGATCGCTACAGGATCAAGCTCAACCCCGAAAAATGCGCCAAGGCCCCATCAGTCACCGCTCGGGTACTTCATCTCTCAACGAGGATCGAGGCAAACCGAAGAAAATTAGAGCCATCATGACGATGGAGAAGCCGAAAACCTCAAGGGCGCCCAACAGCTCGCAGGACGAGTAGCACTAAGGTGTTCATCACCGCATGGGCGAGAAGGCCCTACCATTCTACCAGCCGCGCAGGCGCATAAGTTCGAGTGGACACCGAAGCCAACGACGATTCGAAAGCCTCAAGCGGCTCCTCTCCACTCGCCAATTTTGGTCACGCCAAAGGAGCGAGCCCTGGCGCCGTACATAGCAGCCACACACCGTGGTCAAGACTGCACTCGTGGTCGAACGACCCGAAGAAGGCAAGACCCACGGGGTCCAGCGCCCAAGTTACTACCTCAGTGAGGTACTGACACCAACAAAGCAGAGGTACCCTCACTACCAGAAGCTAGCCTACGGCGTGTTCATGATGGCTCGACGGCTGAGCCACTACTTCCAGGAGCATCAGGTGATGGTCGTTAACGAGGCACCCCTGAACAGCATCCTGAATAACCCGGAGGCCACAGGACGGGTGGCCCTGTGGGGCATCGAACTGTCACCCTTGGACATCGTCTACGAGAAGCGACACGCAATTAAATCTCAAGTACTTCCGGACTTCCTGGTACATTGGATGGAGCTGCAGCTGCCAGACACCCCAGATATGTCGCAGTCATGGACAATGCACTTCGACGGCTCCAAGCGCGAAGCCGGAGCAGGGGCAGGGGTCATACTGACCTCCCCGCAAGGCGACAAGATGAAGTACGTTCTTCGGATGAAATTCAGAGCCTCCAACAACGAGGCCGAATACGAAGCCCTCATCCATGGCATGAGGATGGCAAAGATATGCGGCACAACGCACCTGGTCATCTACGGTGACTCCAACCTCGTCGTCCAGCAGACGATGAATGAGTGCGATGCACACGCCGAAAACATGATTGTGTACCGCGCGCTCTACAACGCACTCGAAGGAGAATTCGACGGCTGCGAGCTTCGACACGTTGGACGAGAAAGCAACGAGGAAGCCGACAGACTCGCCAACATCGGCTCCACTTGCGCAAAGGTGCCACCAGGTGTGTTCCTTGAACAGATCTGCGTGCCATCCATCAAGCGGAAATTCCCCAAGGGATCACCCGAAGAAGGTAACACTCGGAGCTACGCTACCAAGGACACGAAGGACCCAAAACTGGACACAGAGGTAGCCACGGTCAACCTAATGCAGGTCATGGCGGTCGAAGAAACTTGACGCGACCATACCTCCGATTGATAAACGGAGAACTGCCTGACAGCCCGACAGATGCCCGGCGCATATCTCGTCGGTCAAAAGCCTTCACCATCATCAACGGCGAGCTGTACAAACGCAGCATCACGGGTGTACTACAACGGTGCGTCACCATCGACGACGGCAAAGCCATACTCCAAGACATCCATGAGGGCATCTGTGGCCACCACGCAGCCGCCCTTTGTCGCCAAAGCTCTACGAGCAGGATTCTACTGGCCAACGGCCATGAGCGACGCAAAGGACATCGTCCGAAGATGCAACAGATGTCAACGGTTCGCCGACAAACCGCACGCACCCGGGTCCGAGCTCAGACCCATACCCATAGCCTGGCCTTTTGCTCAATGGGGCCTTGACATGATCGGCAAACTGCCAAAATCCTTGAAAGGGGGACACGTCTTCCTCCTGGTCGCAGTCGACAAATTCACCAAGTGGATCGAGGCCATGCCAGTCACCAACCAGAAGGGCAAAACCGCCATCAAATTCTTCGAAGCCATTGTCTATAGGTTCGGCGTACCGCACAGCATCATCACCGACAACGGATCGAACTTCATCTCCGAAGAATTCTAGGACTTCTGTGAAGGCCTTGGGATCAACATCACGTATGCCTCAGTGGCACACCCGTAAACAAACGGGCAAGTGGAAAAGGCCAACGGCCTAATCGGCGCCGGCATCAAGAAGCGCCTCATGAGCTCACTCGAGCAAAAAGCTGGAAACTGGACGAAAGAGCTACCATCTGTCCTGTGGAGCTTGCGGACTACGACAAACAGCTCCACCGGCTACACACCGTTCTTCATGGTGCACGGAGCTGAGGCCGTGCTACCAGCCGAAGTACGCCACCAGGACCCACGAGTCGTCGCTTACAGCGAAGCCGAATCCACGGCTGCACTTAAAGATGCCGTCAACACACTCGACGAAGCACGGGATATAGCAGCAGCTCGATCAGCGGTGTACCAGCAGAGTCTCCACAACTACCACAGCCGCCGGCTACGCCCAAGGTCCTTCGACGAAGGACACCTCGTCTTGCGACTCAAGCAAAAGCGACCGAATAAATTCGAGTCACCATGGGAAGGACCCTACGTCATTACCGAAGTCATCCCAGGTGGCGCCTATCGCCTCAAGCACGTGGAGTCTGGAGTCGCATACTCCAACCCATGGAATATCTCGCACCTGCGACGATTCTATCCGTAGCAACCTACCCTCCTTTTTTACTTTCAATAAGGCTTTCAGCCAAGGCTACTCAGCCGAACAATGTACCTCCTCCATTACGATATAAATGAAGCTAAGTGTCTCGCCCCAAAACTTCAGTTCGCTATTTTCGCAACTTTACTACATGCTACATACGCACTCGGGGGCTCCCCCCACCTCACGATTTCGTCGACTGAGGATCAAACGTGTACACCTGAGTAGCTGACAACGTCAGGCAAACGAAAAGGACACGTACTCAACCAAAGCACTGCGTGCTAACAACAAACAAATCTTTACAACAAAGGGCACAACACGCCCAGCCGAAATATACAAATTTTACATCTATCTGTTTATTTTTAGGTCCTACCTATTCTGAAGAATAACCCGAGCACGCTGCTCAAACAAATCTACGACCTGTTCGGCATACTGTCTTACAGCTGCGTAATGCAGGCGCATGTCCCACTCACCGCCGTCTGGCCGAGAAGGCGGCCTCGCTGCCACAGTAGCCAAATCTACGTCAGGACGGTGCACCCTCACAAGAGACAAAGCAACCTTCACTCCCGCGACGAGCTGCTGCCACACCAGCTCCTTGACATTGCTCGCACTCCGAAACTTCGACAGAAGACCCGCAAGGGTCGTCGGTACGGCATCCAAAGGAAACATGACGTGCAGCACCGAGGAAAGTGATGTCTGCACTTGGCGGAGCACCCGTGAAACTTGAGAAACACAGTCCTGCACCGTCGCCAGAGCCATGGCGCGATCGCGATCCATCCAGAAGAAGCCGCCGGCCTCCATGTCCTGTTGAGTCAAGCAATTGACCCGAACAACGACACGCTCTTTTTGTTCCCTCGGAGCAAGATTCGCACCTGCGACAATCGCACAGAACAAGAATAAGGCCAGCAGGCTCATCCGAAGAACTGAGCTACAGCTCGAACCAAAGATCAACTTACATTGCAGCTGCTCAGACAGCCGAACCAGCTCCGTCATCAAGTACTCCTCTCTGGCTGCACCACGATCCGCCTTGGACTTCCAAACATCGGCACGACCGCGTAACCCGAGCAACTCCCTCTCCAGACTACGCACGCGATCCCGAAGGAAAGTAAGCTGCGAGGAATCATCCAGCGATTCAGCCAAGGATAGAGCGCAACTGGGTCACCACCCGAAGGAACCTATAGCAGCAGAAAAAGAAAGGAACACAGACATTCAGCCAAGGATAGAGTGCAACTCAGAAGAATTCATTAAACATATAAGGCCACTACGTGGCACAAGTATGGTATTCTTCAAAATATTTACAACAAAAGTAGACTACAAACTACCCTACGTCTACTACGCCTAAGACGCAGGACCCGGAGTCGCCTCGGAGCCAGACTGCCTAGCTTTGGCCCCGCCCTGCTGCCGCAGTGCATACTCAGACAGCAAATCAATGAGCTTGGGCCCATATCGCTTGCAGCGAGCAGAATAGGCAGCAAAGGCTACCTCGGATCCATCCGCAGCCATCGGCATCCGAGAGGTGATCTGAGGCAGATCCAACTCCGCTCCAGCCGCCAAGGCCATCGCCAGCCCGACGGACGCGCCGATGCCCTTCTGCTTGCGCTTGTACGCCTTAGGCGCTTCGGCTGACAGAGCCTCCGCTAGAGCATCCACATCATCAAGGGCGGCGCCCTTCGGGACAAGCTCCCTGTAGAAGCGACCAAGGACCTCCTTCGCCTTGGCAAGGGAGCTGACGATGGTGCTGCAGCGGTCTTCGACCGCCACAGCGGCATCATCTAGAGCACTCCCGTGCTCTAGAGCACCACGGTCGAACTCGATGCCTGCGGCATCTGAAAAAAAATAAGAAGGAAAGCATGAAGAAAATCAGCACATAAGAAGACCCGAAGAAAAAGAAACAAGCACAAAACTAGCACTCACCCGAAAGAGCCTTGGCAGCAGCCATGAGCTTCGTTGCTACCTCTTTTTCACGAGCAGCCGCAACAGTGGCCAGCTGCTCCTCACGATCCGCGGCCTCCTGCTGCAGACGCTCCTTCGCTTCGGTTGCCTTCGTCAGCTCTAGCTCGAGGCGCTCTTTCGCGCCAATGGCGGCTTCGGCTTTCTGCTCCGACTGACCAAGGCTCTTCTTCAGAGCGTCGACCTTACGGAGAGAATCGTTATGCTCCTCTGCATTCAAGACAAACAAGTGTCAAACAACAGAACCAGGATACATCAGAGAGGCATTGAAAGACAGATGGGTACCTTGAAGCTGCTGAAGGTTCGCCTCCAGCATCAGGCGCTCTTGCACCAGCCGCTTGGCCTCCTGCACAAAAGGCTGAGGAAAAAAGCAATAGCAGTAATAAAAAGACTTGGGGGCTACGCCCAACACAAAGGAGTAAAAACAAAATTCGCACACGAAGATACTCGGGGGCTCCCCCCGTGACATAAAATAAAGGAACTTACATGCTCTGATGGTGACTCAAGGCCCGTCACAAATTGAGGCGCAACCACCTGCGCCTCCTGCACAGGAGGATCCGGAGCGGCGCCCCCCGAAGTCGCCACCGTTTGAGGAGGAGGAGACGCAATATTCGACTCCCCCATCATCTCGCGCACACCATCACTGGAGGAATCATGGGAGGAATGCCTGCGTACGAATCAATCAGTACAAGCGCACAAATCATGAAGGAAAAAGGACAATAGTACAACAAGAAAACTTACGAGCCAAGTGAGCTCAGGTCGAAGACAGGAGGAGTCCTTCGGACTCTCTTCTCCTCTTTCTTCTCTTCCTTCTTCTCCTCCTTTTTCTCTTTCTTCTTCCGCTTCGCTGGCGGGTGCGGGGCTACAGCCCGCACAGGAATGGCAGGAAGGGGAGAGGACGAACCTCCATGATCATCACTATGACGCTCAAGGCCCAGAGGGTTCCTGGGAGTCGGAGGAGTTGAAGCATCCAAAGACTCGCTGGAGCTCCGTGCTCGCTTGCGCGTATGATCCTCACTCGACTCGTCGGCATCCTCCGCCGGAGATCGCGCCGACGGCAGCTCGGACACGGACTCAACCACTTCATTATCCGGGGCAGCCGGAAATAATTCGGGCAATGGAGGTACCATGCCCGGCACTTTGAAGCTCTGCAAAATCAGAAGGAACTTTGTTAGCAAACAAAGGAAATAAATGCACATCCTACAAAAAGCACTACGTGCACAAATCTACACCTGCGGTACGGCCAACGTCGAAGAAAATGGAGGAGTTAGCGACTTCCCCGGGATTTCTTCTCCGGCCTTGAACTTCAGCAGCGCACGAAGGGCCCTGTCAAGATCCCCCTCGGAGATTTTCTCAGCCGAAACCCTCGTTGGATCACGGCGACCAGAATAAAGAAACATCGGGTGCGCCCTCACTTGGAGAGGTTGCACCCGACGCTCAAGGAAAGTCTGGATGATGTCCACGCTGTTCACCTCCTTCTCCGGAATCAGCTGGAGATCCTCCACCCAACGGTAAAGGGCCTCTATCTCCGCCTTCTCACCGTCCAAGATTTGGTTTTTCCAAGACCTTTTCGGCTCAATCATTTGGGAGGGGTCAAAGGGAACAAGACCAAAATCTTGCCCGGGCACTACGGAGTCGCGGATATAAAACCATCGCCTCCGCCAGTACTGGACAGATTCGGACATGGAAAAAGAAAAGAACAGAAGATTGGGACTAAGGGAAATGATGCAACCCCCAATGGGATATACACCATCCGAACCGGATTGCCTCTTCACAGAATAGAGCTTCCGGAAGAGGCCGAAGTGCGGCTCAGTGCCAAGCCAGCACTCGCAAAAAGTGACAAAACACGCAATGTGAAGAAGAGAATTGGGAGACAGATGATGAAGCTGAATCCCATAAAAGAAGAGCAGTCCACAGAGGAAATTGTGGACTAGAAAAGAGAACCCACGCATAACGAATGCGAGAAACATAACCCGATACCCAGATGGGGGACGGGGGATTACCTCATTGCCAGGAAGTTTCACGGCCTCCCTATCTTGCGGGATCAGGCCCCGCTCGCGAAGCTTGCGGAGATCGCTCTCCCGCGTCTCTGACCGCCGCCAGCCACCGTCGGTGACACGGGTAGCGGCGGTGCCTTTCTGTCCTCCGGCGGCGCTGGTCCCAACGGCAGACGAGGACTTCTTCGACTTCCCCATTGCGCTACGGCGGCGCCGGTGGTGAAAACGCAGAAACAACGACGGAAATGTGGAAGGAAATCCCAGCGTGCAGCAAGAATCGCTAGAGAACAAGGAAGCAGTGAAAACAAGAACTGGTGCGGTGAAAACAAACCGCTGCTCTCCTCAATGATTATAACAGCGAAGACGACGCACGGCAGCCGTCCATCCAGAAGACCTAACGCCAACGATAGATCCGGCCGTACACGTGTCAGCATCACAACGAACCTTCGTTACCACGCCGTCCACTACGCGCGGAAATCGAGGAGACGCCGTAATTATCTCGACGCCGTGCGTGACCGGTCAATTCAAAGTCAGCAAGTGGGACCCACGCTTCGTCCAGTCAAGTCATCTCTGGCGTAGCAGGCGCTTGAGGTCATCGATCGTCAGCACTGACGTCATCAAAAGCTATACTAGCATCAACTACAATTCTTCGACTCCACAGCTAAGAGTACTCACTCGAATCTTCGATTCGACTAAATACTCGGGGGCTACTCCTATCAGGAGTGCTGGCCGCGCACTTGGAAGATGAATAAAGACAAAGTATTTCTTTGAGTCCTATGTCGAGTCTACGACTCCACTACGGACTCGGGGGCTACTCCCATAGGGAGGATGAATTTAAGCATCTGAAAATTTTCGTGTCCTACGGACTTAACAACTGAACAATGCTTGATCTAAAGTCTCTGCTCGAGTCTACGACTCGATTACACTGGGTTACTCCCATAGGATACCGATCGCGCACCCTATGAAATCTTCGACTGCGATCCTTCGGATCAAGATACAAAAAACTTTTCGGCAACTCTGCCCCAACAAAATGACCGAGTGAGCGACAATCTCCTAGGCCACCCGAAGCACCTCCGTGGTGATAAATGTTCGGATGCGTCTCATGACGCAAAGATAAGACCTGCAGATATCATCGATGGCACGCAACGCACATGATCAAGGCCTCGCTAGTATAAATCCATGCCAACAGGTGTGATGAAAAATCCACGGACGCTTGGTACATCAATTAAAAACACTGGAATTCCACTCCTGTAAGTCCTCCGCGGCCTGAGTCGAATTACGCCAGCATATGTTCCGGGTTCAAGTTAAGGGACTCGAACCTGATGAAGATCGTGTTGTTTCGTCCTAAGAAAGTTAACTGGCCCTGATCCGTCGGGTGAGTCAGGCACGCGCATCGACACACACAAATACTGTTACTACTTAGTTGCACCCGAAAGATTAAAGAGTCCTCAGCCGAATCTACAATTCGACTGATCACTCGGGGGCTACTGACATGGTTATACCCTACGGGTACATGACTTAAGCATACCTGGTCCAGCCCAAGGAAGGCCCACAGTAGATATACGCTGGCCCATGAAGATTTTCGGGTGGTCAAGGCCCATGACGCCTTCGGATCCTTGGAGAGCAAGACTAGCATAGATAGGAAATTCAAAGGGGTAAAACCCTAGAACCTGTAACCGACTAGGACTATGCCCGGGACCTGCCTAAGTCTATATAAAGGCCAGGAGGGCACGTCCTAGATCTCTCGACTCATATTTTCGCACACACCTCCACGCCAGATCGAATCTGCGCACCTTGTAACCTTCGGTTCCGCCGTAATCAAGAGCAGACAAGAAGGAGTAGGGTTTTCCCTCCGGGGGCCTGAACCTGGGTAAATCTCGTGTCCCCTGGTTGCTTGTCTGTTAACCGTGCCACGATCTCCAGCATCCCCATCTTCTCCAAAACCCAAGTCCATAACAATGGGCATTGACGAGATTAAACCTCGTCACTAACAACATCTTTTTAAGGTGCATGGTACTTATTCCACTTCTTTTGGGGAATTTATATGTAAGAGGCAAAGGCTTTAAAACAATTGGCAATACTTTGGGAATCCAGAATAAACTCATTACTAATATAACGGAAGTCATCAGTTCCCATAAAAGATTTAATGCATTCATAATCATAGTTTATACCTGACTTTCTTCCTTTGTCATTCTACCAAGCTTCAGTGTTCTCTTGAATACGGTCTAGGAGATCCCATTTAGCTTCTTCCTTCATATGTGTGAATGATCCAGCACAAGAAGCATCTAGTAAATCTTTATCATGAAGAGAAAGCATGCATTAAAGTTATTGATAATAATATTGTTAGGGAGTTCATGAATAGGACATTTAAGCATTAGTAACTTCAATCTCCCCCTAAGTACTTAGTCGTGTCCCCGGTAATGGACAATTTGAGCATCAAGACATGGAAGCTATCAAGAATCTCCTCATCCCAATTTTCTAAGTTAAAACTTGTGGTTGAACAAGGGTAAAGGTTCACCAATTTCTATTGGTGGTTCCTTGGGAGTTTTTGCCAAACAAAAACTTAGTGTTTTCAACTAATAAGTAAAACCTATTTTAAGCAAAGCAAGCCTAAGATACACTTAGCCAAATTCATGTAGTAACTAGATGCTAATATTCTACTAAGGTATCACTTGCCAATACTATTCCAATGTATTGACCCACTGTGGCAGTAACTTGTGATGTTGCAGGTTACTTTGATAATGATTAGGGGTTACGAGTCTACACTCAACATGCTTGCCTATGGCACATGAAGATGAAGACTTTTTTTATTATATTGTTATGATAAACTCTTGTTCTAGCCTATGGCTATGGAGTTGTAAAAGACTATGTTATCTCTGGAATGACGATGTAATAATGACCTTTGTTTTTGTGTACTTCATCTTAAACCGTGGATGCTAGCAATTGATCTAGGGACTAGCATTGCAATCACAGGGATCTTTACCTTTATAAAGGTGGGATCTTACAGATGGTATCAGAGCACTGTGTTGCCTGTAGGATTATGACCCTAGGATTGGATTAGAAACCACTAAGGAAATTTTTTCAACAATTTCCACACTTGTCTTTTTCTTCTCGTAAATTTTTCTAATCTTCTTTCTCATCTCTATTTGTAGATGAACTCCATCAACGAAGCCGTGAGGAAGGGACCACTCATGACCATGACTCTAGAGTGTGAGAATGAATTTCCCAAGGCCCTCAAGAACCTTATGGTTACCATGGGGATACATGGTGCAGCTGTGTACAAAGGATTCCCCGTGATGGATGAAGGAGTAGAGTACTGGTGGGTGCAACTTCACTTGTACAAAAACAAGGAAGACAACCACAAGGAGTCAGGATTCTGCATGCACTACTAGAAAAACGGCTATAGGTAATCCACACTTCTGTGGCGCACTTGCTAGTGGTGCCCCACGGGTAAAATAGGCGTGGCGCACTGCCCACAGGTGCCCTACGGCTAACTGTCATAAGCGTGGCGCACATGGGGGTGGTGCGCCACGGCTATGTGTGGGCCAGGGCACATGTGGCCACAACACACATACCCGTAGCGCACTAGGTCAAGGTGCGCTACGGATGTTTCATTTATCCGTAGGGCACCTTGACCTAGTGCGCTACGGGCATGTTTGCTGCTGCAGCTGGGTCAACTTAGCCGTAGGGCACTCTGCCATAGTGCCCTATGGCTAAGTGGCATACACCAACTCCACCCCCCCCCCCCCCCCCCCCCCCGTGGATCGCCTTTTTAGGCTTTGCAAAAAATAAAAGAAAATGATAAACACTTCAAAAATTAAATCCTTTCATATTTGGGTAGGTAATGTGGTATAGCTTCTAGTAAAATTAACAAAAATGAGTTTTGACTTTATTTGCAAAAAAAGTCATGCCACGGTAAAAAGGCCGTAACTTTTGCATACGATATCGAAAAAAATCGTATAATATACCAAAATGACGAGAACGAGATTTCGCACCCGCTCGCAACGACCTATGGTCGTTTAGCGATTTTTTAGATTTTCAAAATTCGAAAAGAGTAAAAAGTTACGGTGAAAAGACCGTTTTTTCCTACAGAAAAAAAAATAGAGGGCGACTTACCCGTAGCGCACCACCACCTAGTGCGCCACGGATAAGCTTTGGCGGGATTCAAATTTGAATCCCCACCCCGCCCTTCTCCCTTTTCCTTTCCCCTTTTCCCTTCCCCTTTTCCCTCTTCCTCTCCCTTTCCCTTCTCCTTCCTTCTTCCTTCTCCCTTCTTCCTTCTCCTCCTTCCCCTTCTCCTCTCCTTGTAGTGGCGGCGCGACGTCGGCCTCCTTCTCCTCCTCCTCGCAGTGACAGCGGGCAACGGTGGTGCAACGGTGGCCTCCTTCTCCTCCTCCTTGCAGTGACAACGGGCGACAGCGGCATCCTTCTCCTCACCGACCTCCCTTCCTCCCTCTCTTCCTCCATCTCTTCCTACCTCCCTCTCTTCCTCCATCTCTTCCTACCTCCCTCTCTTCCTCCATCTCTTCCTTCCTCCCTCTCTTCCTACCTTCCTTTCTCCAACCACACCCTTCCTACCACCTCGACGTCGGCGAGGACTAGAGCGTTCACGACCCCTCCCGCACCTCCCTGCCACGGCCATGCTCCGGCGAGGTGACACGACTGCGGTGGCGATGCACGGACCCGATTGCTTTTGCAATTCAAAACGAGGGTGTGTTTTGCATTTTTTTTGTTTTTTGAAAAACACATCTGTGGCGCACCCTGTACCCCTACCCGTGGCGCACCTGGTAGTGCGCCACGCCTATCTCGATATAACCGTGGCGCACCATGCGGCGCCACGCTCTGAGATAGCCATAGCTGAGCCGTGGCGCCGCTAGTGTGCCACGGAAGGCCTTTTCAGGTGCGCCACGAATAGGCGTTTTTCTAGTAGTGATGGTCACCAACTCAGAAATGCACACAATATTCTTTGACTCTGCAAGAAATGCAGCTTGGAATGCCATCAAGGAGCTTGGTGATAGATTCAAGTGCAGGATGCTTAACACCCAAAATGACCTTAGGGAAGAAAAGAAGCATACCCAAGAGTTAGAGACTACTAACCAACGCTTAAGAGAAGACATCATAGACTTAGCAATGGAGTCATGTGATCAAGATCGTCAGATTGCCTCTAGGGATGCCCTGATAGCCAACTTGGCAAGTGAGTGGGAATTGTAACGTACTTCGTTAGTTGGACCACCACACATATCGTTTTATTTCCAAAAATTTGTCTAAGTTATGTTGAACCTTTGATGCATGTAATGGATTTATGTATGCCATGACTTGTGAGTTTGTTGCAAAAGATATGCTTGTGATATTTTTGTCTTGTGATTTTTCTCTGTTTGATGTCGATTCTAACTTTTCTCTATCTTATAAAAATAGATGCCTAATGTTATTATCAACACGGCCGAGGAGTTCAAGGGAGCTCGTTTTGGTACTCGTCTCATTGAGCTCACTAGTGTGCTCAACCTTCCACTTCCTAGCATCATGACACTTCCACTCACCAAGTTTGAGAGGAAGGACCTTTGGGGCTTCAGAGTCACTCAGCCCGGACGCCAGGCAGAGCTAACCACGAAGACCATCACTTTCAAGCTGATGCATGACGATAAGGAGAAAGGCCTAGATGTAGTCATGCAGGAGTTACTTGGGCCCCTGGTAGGGAGACACTCCAGAGAGCTTAGAGGTCTTTACTTTCACCCCTTCGGTAGACGCAACGAGGAGGGTGAGGCTATTGAGTACGAGGATGCTGCTAGAGAGACAATGGAGCCGATTCGTCTGTACCTCCAGGACCTACAGTGTCTTATTAGGCACCTAGATACTGATAGGACCAACGTCATGCTGAGCAATGACGAGCTCCAGGTGCAGCTTCGTGAGAAGGACAAGCTCTTCGTGGAGCAAGACGAGATAGTCAAGGAAATGGAGGCCAAGTTTGAAAGCCAGGACAAGAAATTCAAGAGCCAGGAGAAGAGAGTCCAAGACAGAAACAAGAAGATCCGGGAGATGAAGGAAGAGCTAGAAGCCAAGGACTTCGAGCTTGAGCATCAGCAGGGAGTGATCGAGAGGCTTCATTCACAGAAGAGGGCTCTTAGGGCCAAGATAGAGGCCTTGACTACCAATGTTGAGGAATACAAGACCGCTACGGAGAATGCAGGTCTTACCCTTGTTGATGTGGAGATTGATGCGGAGGAGTAGTGATGGCTACTCATTTATCTTTCATCTACCGTACTTTTGATTATTGAGTCGCAATGACCATCCAACATGTGGGTGGCTTGCTATGGTATGTTTTGCATTTTCCAAACTTGTTGTTTATGTCGTTTAAACTCTATGTTATTTTGATGTTTGGTTATTGTGATTGTCTATGTGATGAATTGTGCATAATAAGCATCTATGGGTATCTCATTCTTATCCTTATGAAAACCACAGATGCCTCCTCGACGTGCCAACCCCAACCCAAACAACAACAATGTCACCCCTGAGATGCAGCAGTTGATGATATCACAGGCACAACTAATGCAGATGATGACCACTTTTATGTAGAACCAGAATCAGAATAACAACAATAATAATAATAACAACAACAA
This sequence comes from Avena insularis, assembly GCA_023614405.1. NCBI lineage: Eukaryota > Viridiplantae > Streptophyta > Magnoliopsida > Poales > Poaceae > Avena > Avena insularis. The sequence goes on from CM042693.1 coordinate 14,252,534, forward strand.
CAACAACAACAACAACAACAACAACAACAACAATAACAACAACAACAACCCGAACAATCCACCAGGATTTTACATGCTCACCAGATTCCTAAGACTGAGGCGTGCAAAGTTCTCAGGAACCACTGATCCAATGGTGGCCAATGATTGGCTATGTTCGGTGAACAAAGATTTGGTAACTGTCGGCTGCACCGATGAGGAAAAGGTCAGGTTTGCAGCACATCTGTTGGAAGGACCAACAGCAACTTGGTGGGATAACTTCCAGATCACCACTCCCATTGAGGATGTGACCTGGGCTATCTTTGAGGATGGATTCCGTACAGCTCACATCTCATCCAGAGTGATGAATTTTAAGAAGAAGGAGTTCCACAACCTGAAACAGCGTCACCGCAGCGTGGCAGAATATATTGAGGATTTCAATAATCTGGCGCATTATGCACCGGATGAAGTTGATACTGATGCCAAGATGTCAACACTCGGATTTTTAATACCAGATGCCTGTTATGACATACATCGCAATCCCAGGATTACCATTTTTGCGAGACATAACAGATTTGGATACCACAGTACATCATCCATTACAAACCCTACATAAAGTCTTACACAAATAAGGATCTCATGATCCAGTTCTTAATACAACTCAAGCAGCAGAAATACGTAATAATAATGGTAGCGTAGGAGAAGCTCCATCTTCGGGGTCACAGGCAATGCTGACGATGGGAGATAATCCTAGTTGTCGTAACCTTCCTGGGGTCCATCATCCTGGTACTCCTCTTCATAGTCCGCCACGGAATAGCTGGGACAAAGCCATGAGTACTCTTTAAGTACTCGCAAACCAATACTAACAAGTGAAGGGGTTTTTTGTAGTAGGACACTAAGCTCTAGGGTTGTTTTGCAAAAAGCCCGATTTACCTCTACTAAGTTCAGAAGCAAGAAAGCTGGTTGAAGTTTTATATCACCTAATTGGGAACTTGAATTTCATATCACAACCTTGTTGTGGTCAAGTCAAATTCTCAATTCATATCACAACTCATTTTGAAAACATCTGACGGGGGAACAGTATGGCCACTCCAACTGTCCATAACCGCGAACACGGCTATTCGAATAGTTTGACACTCTGCAGAGATTGTACACTTTCACCACAACATTCGATACATCCGTCAGGAACAAATCCTGAATTCACCATACTCAGTATGCGGATAATCAATCCTAACCTTTCAATTACACGCCCTAGTATAAGCACCTCTCCTGTGAGTTTGGCCTCCCAACCATGACCAACTGTCATCTTGGGTACTGCACAGGTGGACAATCTTCACAAGGTAGCCTCAGATCAGACCTTGGCCGTGAGGGAACCCATACTAAGGTATATAAGTTTCCAGTCAAGCCCTACCCAATTTTCGGGTATTGTGGTTGTACGGTAAAATTGGAATGGTATCGCATCCATACAACCATCAGTTTTACAAAGGGCTAAGGCTCATGCCTCAACATTTTCATCATCAAAATCATCTGGTGTTCGGAAACACATGTCAAAACATTTCAGTAGAATGACTCATCATTCCAAGGTTTTCATAACCATTTTCACCAAGTATTCCCATCTAAAGTTGATCAAGTTTTATACTTAGCACTAGCATCTACAACTTGTGGTAAGTACTAATGAGTGGTGGTAAACAGGTGGAGTTTAACTAAGTTCAATCTCATGCCTTAGGATGACATCAAGATTATCTAGCTTAGGCCAAATTTAATGCTCTTTATGCAACCTTCAATTATCCTCCTAGAATCTACAAGTCACTTAAGTAAACTCTAAGAGAAAGCTTTGATAAAGAAATAAAGTATAAAGCTTGCCATTAAAACTAGGATGGTTTATCAAGTGGGTGTGATCACATATGCTTAAGGCATATAGTTGGCATGGTAACAAGCAGGTATTTGCTTGCATAAGTAAGGTATCTTGCAAGTGTTAGATTGCTCAATCAACTAGTAGTATTAGGCTTGCCTTGTGCAAAGCAGTGGTTGAAGTTCTCCTCGGCTTCTTCTTCGTAGTATCCTCCTTCCTCCTCGTATCCTTGGTTGGTACTAGCATCTATGAATAAATACGAGGTACACAATCACCAAACAATACTTAAATATTTTCAATCATCACACAAAGGTGTTCTATAGATGATCTAGCATCATCACTAACATTACAAGAATATAGCATTTGCATTATTTATTTATTTTTAGAAAAGTAATTTATACTCATTAAAAAACTACTTAAGATTTAAAATTCTCCAACTCAAACATGGGATCATGTTGACACATGTCATCACCACATATTTCAGTACATGAGAATGTGATTTAAAGTGGTGACACAATTTAATAAGGTTTACCCTTTTATTTTAAATAAAATAAAATGACTAGAAATGCCTATGTGGCATTCTTTTATTACTTGAACATTATTTCTGTAAGTAAACCCATATGTTTTTATATATTCTGAAAGGTATGGTTAAATGTGATTTTTGAGAGTTGGAATCAACTCAAAAGCTATTATGGTTGAAATTTGAAAAATGTTTGAATGCAGAAAAGCTTCTGACTTGTTATTTTTACCAAGGTTGATCTACAGATCCAAATGATTTGAATCCAACAGGCTTGGATTAAGCATTTTAGTATCTTTCTAACAAAATTGGTTTCATGCAATTTTGTTCACTGAATCGAGTTGGGTTGATTTTTGAAACTAGGTACAGAACTGAGTTTGAATTAAATAGAAAAATCTAAATTCAAACGAGTGGGCTGCGCGGGAAGGGTTATTGGGCCAGCCCAGTGTCACTCCGCAGTGCGGGGCTCAGCTGACAGGGGGTTTACCGGTTAGTGTCTCATAACACGCGAAGCGGTACGGGGCGATGTGGTGCGTTGGATTAGAATGAAGATTGACGGCTGAGGGTCGTCGTCGACGATGAACATGTCACCGGCGAGCTCGAACCCTAGCGGCTCGGTGAGGGTGCATAGAGGGCATACCGGGGCTCCAGTGATGACGGCGAGGCAGGCAAACGACGAAGTCGACGATGGCGAACTCAGGGGTGGTCGCGGCAGCTCCGGGGGTGGTCGAAATCAACGGCTCCCTTCTTCTCTAGAGCCGGCCTGCTCCGGCGCAATTCCGGCGAACTGCTGCTCCTCGTGCTCCGTCTAAGGGATGGAATGATTAGTGAGGTGAGGAGAGTGAGATGGTGTGAAGAAATAGAGCGGGGGTCGTCTCCTTTTATAGTGGCGAGAGGGGACCGACGGGCGCGAGCTGAGCTCATCATGGTCGACGGCACAGGAAGCTATCAGCGTGGGCGACGGTAGGGGGCGGTGCTGTGCTCCCTAGCAAAGCTCAACGGCGTGTTGGCGAGGCGTGGGGTGGTGCTGATCGGTCGGAACGCTTTGGTGCTCCGCACTGGCCCGACGGAGGTTTTGATGGCGCACAACACGCGTGGTCTGCGCGGTGGTGAACGGGCGTGCCTGCTGGGTTGCTGGGGTGGTGGTGATCACGCGTGCACACGGCGAGGGCGGTGCGCGGTCTGTGGGCGTGTGTCGAGGGTGGAGCTCTGGCGCGCTCTCGGCATGCTCGCAGAGAAGTTTGGCATGGCCGAGGCGTGTGGTCCAGTGGCTGGCATTTCTCGAGGCTGGGACAAGGAGTGGCGGTAGGGTGCTGGCTAGCTCCCAGACAAGGTTGGCGAGGCTAGTGTGGCCTCTAGCTCGTCGGCGACAACGGGGTGGCAAGTTTGCTCTCGGCATGCTCACCATTGATGGCTAGGCTTGCTTACAGTGCTGCTAAGGATAGTTAAATGAGATAGATGATCTATTAAGGACTAGTTGCATCCAGAGAGGGGACAAGGTTGGCCCCAAACACTGCTCAACATAGTGTTTTTGATTTTGTTGATTTGAATCTGCAACCTGTTTGATGAAATGGCCGCATGAACTTGAGTTTTGAATTTTGAAAAGATTTCTGGTGGGTGTGCTAGGCATGTGTTGAGGATTTTGTGGGTGCTTGGGTTTTGCAAATTGAGCTTGTTTGAGTGGTTTTTGAAATAGTGGGATCTTCCCATATGAAATAGATTCAATTTTAAACTGTCATTTTAACTAAGCATTTAAATGTTTTTGGATGATCACAAAGTGGGCCTTGGTACGTTATTATGAGTACTATCAAGGGGTGCAAAGATCCATACATGTTTCTGTTAAGTTCTGAAAGTTAGGGATAGCCAAAGTAGGCATGGGAGTTAATTTGGCCAAAGTGACCATTCACTTAATTTATTTGTTTTGACTTGTTTGTCTTTGGGAAAAGTTTGGGGATTGTTTAGATGATGTTTATTTCACCTAAGAATCATTTTACAAGCAAAGAAACACGGAACCATGGAAATTCAAAAGAATCCAATGCTTTCATACTTTTAATTGGAAAAGTTTTTGTTAACCCTAATTTTGATGATTAGAGTTTGATGATCCAAGTTTCATATTTTTGGGATGTTACACAAGAGGAAGGAGAAATTCCTCGAAGGACTGAATGATGAACTGAATCTGCAACTATCTGTTGTCTATGTCCCAACCTACCAATCACTTTGTGACAAGGCTACCATCTTGGAGAACAAGATGAAACATGTTGAAAGCAGAAAGAGGAAGCACAGCTTTGACAAGCATAGCTCGGGATCGTCTCACAAGCGTTCCCATCATGATGATAGTGGGAGTTCTGGATCCCACAAACATGGAAAGTACAACAACCATATAAGAACCACAAGAGTGGATACAAGAGCCACCACAATGGAAGTGGAAGTGGTAGTGGAAGTCAGCCTGTCAAAAAAGATCTCAGTCAGGTTGAATGATTCAAGTGTAAGAAGATGTGGCACTATGCTAATGAGTGCCCAGAAAATAAAGTTGAAGGCGCCAACAAGCCCAACCCTTTCCAGAAGTGACAAGTGAACCACATCAATGTGGAAGAGATTTATGAGGAGTCCGATGCTGTGGCTGGTAAGTTCAAACTCAATTCTATTCCAGCACTTGTTCTTTTTGATACTGTTGCATCACATTCATTCATATCAAAAGCATTTGTTGATAGAAATGGGTTTCCAACTGAAAATATTGGGCGTCCAATAAAAGTAAGTTCTCCCGGTGGAGATATGATAGTAAGTCTTGGATGTCGTGATCTTGTGATAGAATTTGGAAAGCATAAGTTTCCAGTTAGTCTGATAATCTTGGATTCCCAAGGACTGGATGTAATTTTGGGAATGGACTAGATGACCAAGTATGAAGGAGTACTAGATTGTGCCAATCGTACTGTCGCACTCACAACCCCGGATAAGAAACGGATTAGATTCAAGTCTAACTTTGAGTCAAAGGGGAGTAAACTAAATTCTCTTAAGGGGGTTAGCATAGATAGTGTACCAATTGTGAGAGAATATCCGGATGTGTTTTCGGAAGAATTACCGGGAATGCCACCAGATAGAGATGTGGAGTTTTTGATTGATTTGCTGCCAGGATCAGGACCAATAGCAAAGAGACCTTACAAGATGTCAGTTGATGAGTTGAAAGAACTCAAGAAACAACTTGGAGAATAGTTGCAGAAAGGATTTATTCAACCAAGCTCTTCATCTTGGGGAGCACCAGTCTTGTTTGTGGAAAAGAAAGATAGAAGTCAAAGGTTATGCATCGATTATCATTCACTCAATGAGGTGACTATCAAGAACAAATATACTTTGCCTAGAATCAATGATTTGTTTGATCAGTTAGAAGGAGCCTGTGTGTTCTCAAAGATTGATCTCCGGTCAGGTTATTTTCAGCTTAAGATAAGGGAACAAGACATACCTAAGACAGCTTTCACCACTAGGTATGGATTGTATGAGTACACCGTGATGCCATTTGGTTTGACCAATGTGCCAGCTTACTTCATGAATATGATGAACAAGGTGTTCATGGAGTTCCTTGACAAGTTTGTTGTCGTTTTCATCGATGACATTTTGATCTACTCCAAGAGCAAATAAGAACATGAAGGACATTTGCGCTTGATACTTGAGAAGCTTAGAGAGCATAAGTTGTATGCCAAATTCAGCAAGTGTGAATTCTGGTTGAACGAAGTTGGATTTCTTGGACACACCGTGTCAGGAGATGGTGTAGCAGTTGATCCCGCAAAAGTGTCACCAGAATGGCGAATGGGAATCTCCTAAGTCAGTGAAAGAAGTTCGTAGTTTCCTTGGCTTGGCAGGATACTATAGAAGATTCATTGAAAATTTCTCCAAGGTAGCTAAGCCAATGACGGAGTTACTAAAGAAAGACAAGAAATTTGCTTGGACTGAAGGATGTGAACTCAGTTTCCAAGAACTGAAGAAGAGACTAGTGACAGCACCAGTCCTACGTCTGCTAGATTTGGAGAAGGATTTCCAAGTTTATTGTGATGCATCTCATCATGGATTAGGTGCAATTCTGATGCAAGAAGGGAAAGTCGTGGCTTATGCCTCGAGACAACTCAAAACTCGTGAGGTGAATTATCCTACTCATGATTTAGAGTTAGCCTCTGTTGTCCATGCACTCAAAACATGGAGACATTATCTTTCAGGAAAGCGATGTGAAGTGTTCACAGATCACAAAAGTTTGAAGTATATCTTCACTCAGAAAGAAATCAACATGAGACAAAGAAGATGGCTAGAACTCATCAAGGACTATGACTTGAGTTTGCAATACCACCCTGGTAAAGCAAATGTTGTAGCGGATGCACTAAGCCGTAAGGTATTTGTGAATGGCCTTACTAAGGGAGAGTTTCTAGATGATCTGCGTGCCCAATTTAGAGACCTTAGATTGGAGATTGTGCCTAAGGGACATCTCATGTCATTGGATGTTCAACCCATTTTGTAGGACAAAATCAAGGAATCCCAAAAGGCGGACAAGGAAATTGAAGAGATTAAAGAAAAGATTGGCAAAGGAAAAGCCAAAGGATTCCATGAGGACGAACATGGTACTTTATGGTATGGAAAACGTATCTGCGTTCCGCAAGACCCGGAGCTTCAGAAACTGATATTACAAGAATCACACAACTCACCATATTCCATTCATCCTGGTAACACCAAAATGTACATGGATATGAAGGAAATATTTTGGTGGAATAATCTCAAGAAGGACATCGCCGAACATATTGCTTTATGTGATGTGTGTAGTAGAGTGAAAGCGGAACATCAGAAACCAGCAGGATTGTTACAACCATTACCTATTCCTGATTGGAAGTGGGACAAGATTGTCATGGATTTCATTACCGGATTGCCAAGGACCAGGTCAGGATATGATTCTATTTGGGTTGTAGTGGATCACCTAACCAAAGTGGCTCATTTCATACCCGTGAAGACAACCTATACATGTGCTAAGTTGGCCAAGATCTATATGAATAGGATTGTGTGTCTGCATAGGGTACCAAAGAGTATTGTGTCTGATAGGGGAACTCAATTCACTTCTCATTTTTGGAGGCAACTGCATGAGTCATTGGGAACGAGATTGGAATTCAAGATCGCTTTTCATCCTCGGATCGATGGATGCATGAAGGACCAACCAGATTCTAGAGGATATGTTGAGGGCATGTGCCCTAGACTATGGAGCTAGTTGGGATGAAAGTCTTCCTTACGCAGAATTCTCTTATAACAACAGCTATCAAGCCAGTATTGAGATGGCACCGTTTGAGTTTCTCTATGGGAGAAAGTGTACCACCGCATTGCTATGGAATGGTGTGGGAGAAACAAACTTGTTCGGGCCAGAGCTAATCAAAGAGGCTGAAGAGAAAGTTAAGTTAGTAAAGGACAGATTGAAGATAGCATAGTCCCGACAGTAGAGCTATGCAGATCCTAAGCATAGAGAAGTCACATATGAGGTGGGTGATAGAGCTTATCTTAGAGTGTCACCACTTCATGGAGTGAAGAGATTTGGAGTCAAAGGAAAATTGGCCCCAAGATATGTTGGACCATTCAATATTCTGAGTCGTAAAGGAGAAGTAGATTATGAGATTGAATTGCTGGAATCATTGTCTGCCGTTCATAATGTGTTTCATGTGAGTCAGCTAAAGAAATGCCATCCAGAGATGGAAGAGACTTCTTTGAAGGATACTATACCTTTGGAGGAGGTCCAATTGGAAAGTGATCTCACCTATGAGGAAAAACCTATCAAGATTCTTGAGACTGCAGAAAGAGTTACTCGGACAAAGACTATCAAATTTTGCAAAGTTTAGTGGAACCATCATTCCGAAGAAGAAGCAACATGGGAAAGAGAAGACGACCTTCAGAAAGACCACCCTCACCTATTTGCTAGCCAATCCGAATCTCGAGGGCGAGATTCACCTTAAGGGGGTTATATTTGTAACATCCCAAAAATCATGATTTCAAAGTTTGCATATCATTCATGCATTCATAATCATTTTAGGATCATTTCCTCAAAAATAGAAACTTTGTGATCTATTATTTTATGCAAGCAAGGCAATAGCCTTAATTCTACTCTCTAATATGAGAATATCTGTTTTGACCAGAAAGGAATTGATCATATGATTGATTGATATTCTCCAAAGCTTGGACAAAGATTTTCAAAACAAAATATGAATTTAAAACCATTCATATGTCTTTATTAAATTAGTGATAAAGGCATTGTTTATTTTAAATTCCAATGGTCCAAAGTAATTTGAGTGAGCAACATTATTCTGTAGCAAAAAAGGTGCAAGCTTTACTTTACAAAAATTCAGTCAAGTTTGAATTCAAACCCATGTGAAAAACATTTGAAAAACATTCCTGAAAATCAAACTAGAAAAAGAAAAGGGAAAAGAAAAAATTAAAAACAGGCGCTACCATTTGAGCCCAACACCAGAACCGGCCCAGAAAGCCCACCCGTGCCAGTCCCCCTCTACCCCTCTCTCACACGCGCGAAACTTACCCCACAGTCACTGACGCTGGGCCCTTCTCCACGTCATCGCCGTCTCCCCTGAATCATCGTGCGCAGACGCCGCTCCGCCGTTACCTCTCTGCAGTGACGGCGTGAATAAACCCGGCGTAAATTCCATTGATTGGCCGCGTGAATGCCGCCCCTGCTCCGGCTACAAAACCCCCTCCCCACTCCGCACTTTTCCCCTCACTCCACTCGCTCGCTCCGCCACCAGGCTGCCCCTATTTTGCGTTACACCGCCGCAGACTGAGCGAACTCCGGCGAGGTATTCCGGTAAGCCTCGTGCTCGCGCCCACTCCTCATTCACTCTGGGATGATCCCCTGTTCCATGCGCACCTCCTGATACGCTTTGTTCATCTGTTTGTGATCCAGAGCGTCGATTTCGATGAGCACCGTGAGCATCTGACGCCATCTCCAACTCCGGCGAGAGATTTAGGTAAAACCCGACCACCCCGTGCCTTCTCCTTGACCCTATCAAGTTCGCCTGAACATTGTGCACACGCTGATACCCTCGGTTTGTGCTAGGGTGGCCAGAAACGTCGCCTTCGTCGCCGTCCGAGCAAACCCGACGCTGTCTCCAACTCCGACGAGCCCCAGCAGCCTCTGCAGCATGCCCCCGCCCACGCCAGCGACACCTTGAGCATCATCGTGTTCTCGCGAGCCTGGTAAGCCACTACTCAACCCTTAGCCCCCTCTGGAATCACCGGAGCATCACCGATAGAAGCGCCGCCGCCAGCACCCATTGGCACCGCCAGTCTTTGGTCGCTTGTGTCGTAGCCGTTAGATCTAGATCCAATGCGCAGGAATAGATCACTTGAACGAACCGGTACGCGCAGATCTGGTCGTGCGCTGCCACTTAAATCCAACGGCTCACATTGATCGATCCACGCGAAACAGTACGCACCAATCAGATAGCGACGCGTGGCTAGAGTTTTGATTTAAAATCTGGATTTAGATCTATTAGATGTTCAAATTTGCAAAATTCATAACTTTTGATCCACACGTTCAAATTTTGTAAATTTTATATCATTGGAATCACGAGAAAGAATTCTATCCAACCATACACTTTGTTTAATGAATTGCTTCTGTAAACTAGGTTGTTTTTGCAGAGATATTTGTAAGCTTATTTTGTGTATAAAAATTATATAGAAAATGTTTTAAGGGCCAAATTGATTTTATTTAGTGTATAATTGTTTTATTTATGATTCAGTACTGTTCCACTTGTCTTGTTTGATTTATAAAAATCATCACATGGCATTTGCATGCATTCATATATTTTTGCTTGTTTATTTTGATATGTGAATTTGGTGCTATCATTTTATGTGTAGATTTTGGTGCTAGTGGTGATTGTGATTGTGAGGATTGTTGCTACTCCCCCAACTACCAAGGCAAGTGGTGCTTCATATTTTTGTCCCAATATTTTTGACTATGCATTAGAAATATTTTGTATAGGGCTTGCATGAATATTTTGCTAAGTATCTATATGTTATGCTTGGGAAATCCTAGTAGTTGTAGAATTGTTAGAATTTTCTCTAAGTTAAGATACTTGCTATTGCCATGCTTAGCCTAGCTAGTAGAAACCAAGGGTGGATTATATATACATGCTATGGAAAATATTTATAAGTCTTTGACTTATGTTTTGCTTAATAAAACAACTAAGTGAATGAAACACCTGGGTGGAATGGAAAGAATGGTTTGTGTTGAGTGGTTACACGAGGCCCATTTCTATGGTTTACCTTTTGTATCTCACCTGTGGAATGCCACCCAGGAACAAAGGGATTTGAGATGCCAAATGTTAAGAAGCTTCTAGTGCAGCCACATGTCAATATGGGCTCTGCCTGGATCATATAGGTTGCAATAACTTAGCCAAATGGACAGTTGGTGGTAGGGGATTGATAGGATTGGAGCGCGTCCATTTTGGTCTAAGGGAAGGCTTCTGAAAGGTCATGTCTTGGTGAAAATCAAGTCTTGTGGGGAAAGTGCACCACCTCTGCAGATGGAAGAAACTAAGTACTTAGTCGTGTCCCCGGTAATGGACGATTTGAGCATCAAGACATGGAAGCTATCAAGAATCTCCTCGTCCCAATTTTCTAAGTTAAAACTTGTGGTTGAACAAGGGTGAAGGTTCACCAATTTATATTGGTGGTTCCTTGGGAGTTTTTGCCAAACAAAAACTTAGTGTTTTCAACTGATAGGTAAAACCTATTTTAAGCAAAGCAAGCCTAAGCTACACTTAGCCAAATTCATGTAGTAACTAGATGCTAATATTCTACTAAGGTATCACTTGCCAATACTATTCCAATGTATTGACCCATTGTGGCTGTAACTTGTGATGTTGCAGGTTACTCTGATGATGATTAGGGATTATGAGTCTACACTCAACATGCTTGCCTGTGGCACATGAAGATGAAGACTTTTTTATTATATTGTTATGATAAACTCTTGTTCTAGCCTATGGCTATGGAGTTGTAAAAGACTATATTATCTCTGGAATGATGATGTAATAATGACCTTTGTTTCTATGTACTTCATCTTAAACTGTGGATGCTAGCAATTGATCCAGGGACTAGCATTCCAATCACAGGGATCTTTACCTTTATAAAGGTGGGATCTTACAAAACACCACTTTTCCATCAAAAACCTGACTCCGGCAGTTCATCCTGCGAGAATCATCCAACATGCAAAAACAAAGGAAGAGACATAAGTAATACCTAATAATAAGACATATATCAATGAATAGAGGCAAATTATGATATAGAATGGTGGTGCAAATTGGACATATCATAGCCCTGATTGCTTGATTGCTTCTTTCATCCAGAAATATTTTCCTCCCAGTGCTAGACATGCTGCTTTGATTTTAAACAGGGAGAAGAAGAGAAATTGCCTGAGTCATGGGCAAGGTTCTGTGCCTTGATTCATGCACATCATGGATGTCCATTACGTAAAAATGAGCTTCTTGATATTTATTATAATGGACTAACTGATGATTCTAGGACATACCTAGATAGTTTTGCTGATTGTGTTTTCAGGAAAAGAACTCCTACAGATGCTAAAGAATTAATGGATAAAATAAGCAAGAATTATGATGATTAGACTTCAACTGAGCTAAATATACCTGAGCCTATTACTCCTGAACCAGTTGTGCCGGAACCAGTTTTAACACCAACACCAAGGAAGAGGGGAGTAATTGCATTAAATGATGAAGTGATGAAAGAAGCTAAGAAATATCTAAAGGAGAAAGGTATTAGAGCTGAAGATGTGAAGAACCTACCTCCTATAGAAGAATTATGTAAGACAATTCCCCACTCATCTACTATTGAGGTACACTCTCTCCACTTTGATGAAGCTGATATTCCCTATGGTAAGCCTTCTGGTCAATGTCTAGAGGAACTTGACACATTTATTGTTAAACAAGGTAATTTTATTAAACAATTTCAGAATCATTTATTGGAAAACTCTAGAGCTATCAATGAGTTGAAAGATATTGTGGAAAGAACTTCTAATGATATTAAAATGCTTTGTAAACACTTTAAAATGGTTCAAACCCAACTTGATCAACTTTCTAAGGTACAAAAAGATATGCTAGTTAATGCCTCAGGAGATAAACATGCTTATGGAACTAGAACTAGGAGTGGTATAGCTACTCAAGATCCTTTATATCCTGAAGGACACCCTAAAAGAATTGAGCAGAATTCTCAACAAGGTGAAAGTAGTGGTAGTCCTTGTAAGAGAAAGAAAAGGAAACATAAAATAGTTGAGGAACCACTTGAACCTGCTGTAGATCCTAATAGTATATTTGTCTCTGATGCTGAAACTGAGATGGTAATGATAAAAATGATGCTCCTGATAAGGAGGAAGTTGAGGAAGAACCTGATAAGCACACTAAGAACACCAGGTACACTAAGGAAGATTTTATTGCTAAGAAACATGATAGTGAGAGAGAACCTTGGGTGCAGAAACCTATGCCTTTTCCAAATAAGAAACACAAGTCAAAGGAGGAAGAACACTACAACAAGTTTTATGAGTGGATGAAACCTTTATTTTTGCAAATTCCTTTGACTGATGCTATTCAATTGCCTCCTTATTCAAAGTATATGAAGGATATTGTCTCTAATAAAAGGAATATTCCTAATGAGGAAATTTCTACTCTGCTTGCTAATTATTCCTTCAATGGTAAGGTTCCAAAGAAACTTGGTGATCCAGGTATACCAACTATTCCTTGCTCTATTAAGAACAATTATGTTAGAACTGCTTTATCTGATTTGGGAGCTAGAGTTAGTGTTATGCCTTTTTCTCTCTACAAGAGACTCCAGCTAGAAAAGTTGATACCAACTGATATATCTTTGCAAATGGCTGATAAGTCAACCATTATTCCTGTTGGTATATGTGAGGATGTTCCTGTTCAAGTAGCTCATAATTTCTTGGTTTTGACTGATTTTGTTGTGCTTGAAATTCCTGAAGATGATAATATGTCTATTATTCTTGGGAGACCCTTTCTTAATACTGCAGGTGCTGTCATCAATTGTAATCAAGGGAAATTAACTTTCAATATTAATGACAAAGATCATATTGTCTATTTCCCCAAGAAGGTTGCTAAGAGATATTGCTTGAATTCCATTGAAAATATTGAGAGCATCAATGTTGGAGAAATATATTGTCCCATTCCATAAGAAAATTTTGAAACTATTATGATTGGGACCATTGCTATCAAGTTTGAGGTAACATAATCACCTTGTGGGATTTTAATGAACAAAGCAATGTTTTCACTGTGGTTACGCTTGCTCACTTTTACTTTTATCCTTCCTAGTCTTTGCCTTTTCTCTTGTTAGCTTCGGTTTTGCTAGTTGTTTGATTTTTAGAGTGTCTTAGAACTTTTGTAGTTTTGGTTTTGGTTTTCTTTTGCTTCTTCTAAAAAAATCTTTTCTGCGAGAAAATCAATTTTCATACCCTGAAAATTGGCCAAAAATAAAGTTTCCCAAAAAATTCAAAATAATTTTTTCCTCGAAAAAAGGGGCAGAGGGACACCTGGAGTGACCCAGGGGGCCACCCTAGGACAGCACACCCCTGGGTGGCGCGGCCAGCCCCCAGGTGGTGCCTTGCAGGGTGTGGCCCACATGTGGCCCTCCAAAGTGCCTCCTCCCAGCCATCTTCTTTCTCTCTCCCGAAAAACACCGGAAAACTTTCTCAAGCTCGAGTTCTTGCTCCCAATTTTGATATTCTTGCTCAGCCCATCTTTGCTGCTGATTTTTGGAGGGATTGATCCTTGGTATGTGCCTCCTCCGCTTGTCCAATTAGATTTGTGATTGGTAGATTGTATCTTGAGTATTTTGCTGCTATAGGTGTCAGGTTGTGTGAGCTTGCTTGATTTTTCTATGCTTAGAGATTTAATTTTGAGGCATGTTTATCCCTCTAGCAAGTTCCTATAGCAGTTTCTCATCATTTATCAACTTGGAAATCACTTGGTTTGATTTTTTGTCTAAAAATTTCAGAAAGGAAGATGAGTGCATACCCACTGAATCAATATGATTTGATGGTACCTGAGCCAATGAAAGTCCATCGTGAGGAAGGAGTTTTCCCTTCCATATATCCATGACATGAATTTATGAGAGCCACGGGAATCCTCTAGGGTTTCCAAACTATGATTACCAATGCAGGATTGGAACACTTTGTTGAAGGGGGACCATTTCAGTATGTTAAGCTAACCATGGCTGTGGTGCAGGACTTCTAGTTTACTTGGTCTTCATCTAATCCTATGGTCCATTATAAAATATACAACATAGATGTCGATCTACCTTCTGCTAATTTCTGTGCAGCAATTAGAGTACCTCATTAGGGATCTTGTGAGAATATCAAGGAGAGGCCTAAGTCACTTATGGATTTATATGCTGAAATTTGCCAAGGTTTTGACTTCTCGAAGGAAAGTGGTAAAATTCAGAACTTTTAGTTCCCATCCATTAGATATTTTGCCTATGTCATTACCAAGTGTATTCTTGCTAGAAAGATTGCTAGAAAGTTATCTTCTTTTGATCTAGCTTTTATCTCAGCTGCTTTGAATAGGGATAGATGTTATAACCTGGGTGCTTTGATAGCTTACCGTCTTACCACTAACTGCGAGAAGGGTGGAATTTGTGGAGGTCTTATCGCCTCTAGGTTGCTATCTTTCCATGGTTTAGAGCCTCACCATTCAGATTATCGGTTCCCCATAGAGAGGCTCAATCTTGATCCCATGGTTCAGCATAACTTTGTGTCTCTAGGGGCTACTGTGAGAAGTTTACCGTATGAATTATCCTTTGTCAAGCGTGGTTGGAGTGGGTGTAGGACTGAGAAAGTATTTTATTTGCCTGCACCTGCTTTGTTTAATTTTGATAACAGGAAAGGATGGTCGCTCATAGAGGAGGAGTTTGACACATACATGGCGGAGCTCTCCCATCAATAGAATGTTGGAGAGGATGTCGAAGATGATTCGGTTCATCCCTACAACTTGGGAGAGTCTTCATACCAGCAGCCCTCATATGATTGGGGCGCGTCTTCTTCTTCATCACAAGCGCCTGACTATGATCATTCCTAGGATGACCCACCAGCTTGGGGTTACTACCCGCGCTATTGAGCCCCACTTAGGCCAAAAGCCTAAGCTTGGGGGTAGGTATACCGACATCACACTCATCTATACATCATGTTTCGTCGGTCCTTTGTATATCCATGTTTCGCTTCCTTTTTAGTTTTTGTTTTTGCTTTCTCAAAACACAAAAATACCAAAAATATTTTCGCTGTTTCTCTTGTTTTGTTTCTTTGCTTTTTAGCTTTGGTTTGCCTCAAAGAAAAATCCATTCTTTGTTTGTTTTTGCTTCGTTTGCTTGCTTAAAAAAATCGAAAACACCAAAAATATTTGTTCTTCTTCTTTGGTTTTGTGAGTTCTTTGCAGGGTTCAGCCGTCCTCAGTGGAGTTTGGTTTCACGTTATTATTCAAGTCACACAAGTGAAGGGCAATAATGAAGATTAAGACAACTTGAGGTGTGGTAAGAGGTTGGTAACAAACTCTATTTGTTTTCATTTTTGTACATATACTCATCATTGTGAGCATGCTTAGTCTGTTCATGTAAGGTGTATGTTATTTACGGATGCTTAGTAGTTCTTGCTTTCTTGTGATTAGCTCCAGCTTGCTAATAGTTTATAGCATGTCATATGGATGTTTGCTTGCATTGTTTTATTCATAACTTGGTATGATATTGTGGTATCTTCCTCTGAACGTTTCATGTGAATCGACTTGGCACATGCTCACGCATGCATATGACTAAACAATAGTCAGTAAGCCTTGATGATTTATTTTGCCTCAGAGTTCTTGTATCATTTTCATGCCATGATTAGTCATGTTTTTTTGCAAGCATGATTATGACAGTTATTGCTCTCTCGTTTGTCGCTCCCTCTCTATTGCTAGCCTTCACTTGCACTGAGTATGAGCTCTACTTGTGCGTCCAACTCCGAAAACCAATATTGCCAACAGTGTCCACCATACCTACCTACTAGCATCATTTGATATTTCAGTGCATATTCATTATGCCTTGTTTTCTTCCAAATAAAATGTTTGACTATTTTGAGAAAGTTAGTTAGTAAAGCTCCCACGAACTTGATGGCACACTTTATTCCTTGCACTTAATAAACCTGAACCATTGTGACTGTCCATGAAAGTTATATGCTTGCAAATTATAGGTTGGGAGTTAGCAGAACCCTGCTGTCACGGGGAACATTTTCAACACTTATGGATACATATCTAGTTGATACCATGCTCTTTTGTTTGCGGATGTCGTCGGTGTGAAATAAAAGGGGAGCTTGTGAGTTCATGGAGTTATATACATGTGTTAGAGAAACGCCTGGGCCGCTAGCCTAAGCCATGCCTAATCATGGTGGAAAGTTGCAGCATTACCATAATGAGCAATTTATGAATCATCCTCAATAAAAACCTATGCAAAGAGCAAATAAAAAGATCACTGAGATGCTCATTGTCTACTTGCCTTGTCATTTTGATTATGGGATAGCTCCTGTATCATGTGGAAGGGGTACCCCGTTGGCGGTTCTCTATGATATGCATGTATTTACAATGACAAGAACTTACAGGTAACTAAAGTTGAGTAGCATGAGGAGCGGCCTTCGTACTCAAGGGACTTGGGATTTCCAGTTTATGGTCTGTCAAGCATATAACTCATATTGGACCTCACTTTCACCTTAACCATGTAAAGATGCCTATGATAGGGGCAATGAGAGCTCAAAGCTAATGAGTACCTTACTTTCAGCATTTGGAAGCCTTTCAAACTTTTCAAAACCCTTTCACCTTCTTGTTGAGTCACCACTTATTCTATGAGCACCTTCTTGAGAGCATAGTTGTCATTATTGTGTTTGTCTCAAAACATGTTTAATTATGTCATGACTTTGATGCTTGTATCTCTGATATGTTTACTTCTAGTCTTCACTTGAACTTCAGAGGTGCCTTGGCATTTGTATTGTGCTCTACAAACAAAGGCAAGCGAGATACCACTCTATCATACCTTATTATGAGCATTGCAATGTTGCTTATGTTTATGTTTCATGCTACTTATTATTATTGAGTTGGTTTCTCTTCATAGCTTGCAATGACTATTGAGTAGACTTAATTGCATACTTCTTATTATGAATGGTTTAAGTATCCATTCCTGTACTAAGAATATTTACATCATATGAAGCAGATATGTTCGTGAAAGTTCTTTTATCGCACTCAGTTTTCAACTTAATTGCTTGAGGACAAGCAATAAGCTAAGCTTGGGGGAGTTGATACGTCCAAAACGTATCTACTTTCCCGAACACTTTTGCTATTGTTTATCCTCTAAACTTGTGTGATTTGGATACAACTAACACGGACTAACGCTGTTTTCAGCAGAATTACCTTGGTATCTAGTTTTTGTGTAGAAAATCAACTATCAAGAAAAATCCCGGAAAATATGCCAAAAATCCTATTTCACTAGAAGATCCACGGAGCCAGAATACGAGTCAGAGGGGAGCCCTGGGTGGCCGACACCCCCTGCCGCGCGGGTGGGCCCACCCCGTGCTTGGGAGGGGTGTGGCCAGCCCAGGCACCCCCTCGGCCTCTCTCTTCGCCTATAAGATGCCTTTAGACCTAAAAACTCAGGAGGGGTCGACGTTTTTCCATAAAGAGTTCCGTTGTGCGGCCACCACCACTAGAAGCCGCGATTCGGAACCAGAAAGTCCGTTCTGGCGCCCTGCCGGGACGGGGAATTTGGGGAGGATCATCGCCATCATCATCACCAACGCCTCTCCATCAACCATCAATGTTTCCCTCATCCATAAGTGAGTAATCCCCCGCTAGAGGCTATGGGGATGGTATGGATTGGATGAGTTCTATCATGTAATCGAATAAGATTGTTAGAGCATGGTGCCTAGTATCTCTATTTGTGCTATTTGACTTTATTGCAACTTGTTGTGCTTAATGCTTGTCACTAGGGACCGAGTGCCATGATCTTAGATCTAAACTTATTATTCAATCATTATGATAGTATCGTTTGTGATCTTATCTGCAAGTTGTGTACACATATCATTGTCTGGATTCAAAGGCCCCGAAGTGACAGAAATTGGGACAACCTGAGGGGATGGCTGTGATGTGAGGATCACATGTGTTCACGGAGTGTTAATGCTTTGCTCTGGTGCTCTATTACAAGGAGCACCTTAATTGCCAGTAGTTCCCTTGAGGCCCCGCTGCCACGGGCTGGCAGGACAAAAGATGGTGTGAAAGTTCTCATTGCGAGCACGCATGACTATATATGGAGCACATGCCTATGATTGTTTAGTACTTGGATGCTTATTCTTATTTATCTTCAATTGACCTAGATCTTGAAGTTACATGTTTAGACTTGTCCTTGCAACGCCCGTCCATCCATCCCTATGCCTACCGCGCTCATATCCTACTGTTTGCTGCTACTGTTACTATTACTCCTGTTTCACTGCTGCTGTTGCTTTGCTGTTGCTACTACAAATTGTTGCTACTAATAAACTTCTGTGAGCAAGAACTATTTCCAGGTGTAGATGAATTGACAACTCAGTTGTTAAGGCTTGCAAGTATTCTTTGGCTCCCCTTGCATCGAATCAATAAATTGGGTAATACTACCCTCAAAGACTGTTGCAATCCCCTATACTTGTGGGTCATCACCCATGTCAATATGAGAACTTTGCAAAGTCTCCATGATGACCCACAAGTATAGGGGGTGTATCGCAGTACTTTTGATAAATAGGAGTGTCGATCCCAACGTGGAGCAGAAGGTGTTGACTAGTGGTATGGAGCAGGAAATCTCTGTAAATACTTAGCAAACGAATTTTTAGGGGTTTTCAGATAAAGCAACAAAACAAAGTGCAGGTAATAAAAACAACAAACAACTGCAGCAAGTGTCCCAATCCTTTCTTAGCAAAGGATAAGCCGGTGGAAATACTTATAAGGACCAAACGTTCTCGAGGACACATGGGAATTTTGTCAAGTGCTTTTGCTTCAAATAGCTAAGTACTCTTCTTTGGTTTTGTAAGTGTTGTGTGGGTGAACCTATGCTAATGTACCAACCTTACTTGGACTAATACATACTTGTGATTAAACCCCCTGCAAGCATCCGCAACTATAGGAAAGTAATTAAGATATAAACCTAACCATAGCCTTAAACTCTGAGATCTTACGCTCCCTTATGCAATGGTGTCCTAACGGGGGTTTAGGTTTCTGTCACTCCGGCAACCCCGCAATTAGTATCCAAATACACAATGCATTCTCCTAGGCCCATAAATGGTGAAGTATCATGTAGTCGATGTTCACATGACACCACTAGAATAATAGGACCACAACTTAAATAATAAACCATTGAATAATAACTCAACACAAATCCACTACTAACAACATGACTTCTCCCATGTCCTCAAGAACTAAACGAACTACTCACAAGACATCATATGGATCAAGATCAAAGATGATATGGTGATGTATAACAATCTGAACATAAACAATAGCAATTTCTAATAGGTAGATATGGTGGACACAAATGGCAAAGGTTTTGGTTCAAGGGTTTGGAAGAATGAGAAGTATGCCTTCTCAAAACAGGTTTTTGGCTAGCAAGGCTAGGTAGCAAGCAAAAGAGTTGAAAGAAACAAGCAAACCTACAAGTGATAAAGCCAAACATGCAATCTTCCTTGGAGACACAAAAGATCTTATATAAAGAATACTAAGCTTATGAGCCAACAAGAAAGAAAATAAATGATACAAAAATACCTGTAAGTTTTTTCTCTTTTTCTTTCAAACCTCAAAAAGTGTTGCTACTGACCAGAACTTGGTTTTCCAAAACCAATTTAGATTTACTTGATGCTCCCAAAGTGACGCCAATACTGGTCGACAAGATCCATCTTATAATAGAGATTGCAAACTAAAATAAGAAGTGCAAAAAGTAAAAGATGAAACTTCTCATTAATACTCCAATAAAGGCACTCACACCAAGGGATACATAGATAACCAAATAAAGGAGAGATACTTCCACATGCAAACCAAACTATAAGATAACCTTTCTACCAAAGATATGAATCCACTAAAAAGGTAAAAGATAAAAGATAAAGGTGGTGATACCGCGACACTCCCCCCAAGCTTGGAACAAGCCAACGGGATGCCAAACCTGATGACGAATTACTCCTTCGGTGGTGGTGTTCTCTTGATAAGCTCCTCAATCAGCTTCCTCAACTCCTCAATCTCAAGTGTTAGAGTACGAATCAACTCCGAATTTTGCTCAATGCGGTTCATGATCATGTCGGACCGAGAGTTCCAATCCTTGCTATTCTTTCCCCACTCTTCCTTATAGTGTGTTCCTCCCCTGCATGGTTAGAACGAGGCATATCCCACATCAAGGGCAAGCTCCCTTTGGGAACATGTTGATATTGACGCTCATGTATAAGAGTGTGGAAGGGTTTCTTGGTACTTGGAGGAGGTGACCGTGTAGAGAGGTATGACGTGGAGGTTTCCCTCCAGTAGACATTTGTGTTGTCCTCCTAAGCTTGGTAGGTTTTGCCACCACTCCAATGCTTGCGCGGGTGTCCGGTTGTGTCGTGGTATTGCCAACGAGTACGCCATGGAGGGGTCCTCATAGTGCGTGTTTAGAGACGTGGGGTAAGGCGGACGGTTGACGGGTACGAGGTAACACAGCTTACCCAGGTTCAGATCCCATGACGGTGGCGGAATCCTACTCCTGCTATAAATCACTATAATGGCAATACGCCGAGTTACAGAGATAGGTTCGCTGTGCGAGGTTATGTGAAGTTGTGCCCTAAAGGCTCCCATAGGCCCGACTTATATAGTCGCCAGGTCCTAGGGTTACAGGGAAAAGTCTATTACTAGTCTTGTGTATCTTGCACTCCAAGGCTCCGGGTACGCTGGTGACTCCACCGTAGCCTTCCTTTATCTGGCATGGGCTTCCCTTCTGGATCCACCTAACTGGGCCGCCCAGCAGGCCATAGGCCATGCTACCGACTATGGGCCACCCGGGTTAGTCGGATAAGAGACATGCTATGAGGATACCCATATAGCATATCCCCAATAGTAGCCCCCGGAGAACTCCGAGATCTTGCGCCGTCTTGCCTCTTCCCGTGGAATGCTCCGTCTAGATGGATGTCGGCAAATCGTCAAGCAACATCTTGTAGTCCTCCCAAAGAACCCTGCAAAGGTTTTCTCCGTCTTCTATAAGTAAGTCAGAGAAACGCTGAATCTTCCATCGTACGCTCCCGTTGTCGGATTAAATCCGTCCATGCCGGAATCTTCGATGGGACGGCTCATCTACCATGTCAGTTATGACGACGTAGGCTGTAGGTCAGCGACGCCTCGTAACTCACACATGCAGAGAACGTAATCATATCCATTTTTCCCGCGCGAGCGATACGAACCGTTGGCGGCAGCGGTTGGAGACGTGGCGAAATTACCGCGCACGTTCACGAACATGTCGTCTACGCGGAAACCATCCGATTAGCTGCACGAATCTTGACACAAAGTAAGATAAATAGTAACCGTGGGACACTTGCCACTTTTCACCCCATTCTCTCGCGTCATCGTCTTCTTCCTCCAGCCGCGCGCCTCCTCGAGCTCTCCGCGAAAACCTCAAGAAACCCTAGCCTCGCTCTCTGCACCAGTCGCGTCCTCTTCCTCCTCTATGGCCAGCAGCTCATCCTCACAATGGCGGCTGCGGCCGGGCGAGCTCTGTCGTCGTGCCCCTAGAGGGTCTGGTCATCCCCGCATCAGCGGTGATAGAAACCACCGGCGGCGACCACAATCTGGCGGCGCTGGAGCCCCTGGAAGAGGAGCCAGACTTGCACAAAGGTGACTGGCGTGGCTCGGACATCACCGGCCGCGACATCCAAGAGATGGTCGCTGAGGGTTACCTCCCTTCGACGGAGGGGCTCGCCTGGCGGGCGACGCCGGCCGGCGAGGTGACCCCCTCTCCCCAAGCCGGAGAGAAAGTATACCTCAAGGCGCAATTGGTACGCGGCGTTTCTCTGCCCATCTCCCACTTCTTCCTGTCCGTCTTGAATCACTTCAAGGTCCAACCCCACAACCTCTCCCCCAATAGTATCCTAGTGCTTAGCAACTTCACGGCACTTTGCGAGGGTTACCTAGGGATTAGGCCTAGGTTAGATTTGTTTGTCTACTTCTTCACCGTCAAACGTGAAGCCGGACACAGTAGGGAGGAGCTTAGAAACTGCGGCACCATAAGCTTCAAGATCCGTCCTGGCCGGCGGTTCTCCGACATCGTCGGCCACGAGTCATGCAAAAACTGGCAGCGGACGTACTTCTATGGCCCCGACATTCCTTTGGCAGGCCGAGAAGTAACGTATCCGGACTTCGTGGATGGAGCCGCCGCTGAAGTCCCCACCTGGCGGTCTCATGCCTCTCTTCCCTCCGACCTCAACGCTTCTCGCGCAATAAGGCGGATCGAGTGGTTCGTAGAGACGGGTCTAACCGGCTTGGACCTAGCCATGTGTTGGTTCATCAGGCGGATCCAACCTCTGCAGCACCGTACGAAGCTTATGCACGAGTACACCAGCGACCGAAGGGATACCCTCCGGATCTCTGAGGGCAACTTCTCGAGCGACTCCGTCAAGTTCCGCCTTAAGGACATCGTCAAGGTGAAGGACAAGAAACGTGGCTTCACCCTTACCTACGACATGTTCGTAGACGGAAAGTGCCCAAAGGTAGGTATTTATTTTCCGTGTATGACATTGCTCCAGTTTTTCCGTCTTGCCAACATCACCTTGTCTAACACGATGATTTCTCACTTAACAGCTTAGCGATCTAGAGGAGGGCAACCTGGCCGCCCAAATCTACGATCCCAAGATGAAGGAAGTCACGGTCGTGTCCAACGATGATGCCCCATTGGCGCGAAAGCGGAAGAGCTCCACCTCTGATGCTGCCGACGGAGGCAAGAAAAAGAAGACGGAGGGTGGAGCCTCCAAAAAGAGTATCGCTCGAGGCGGAAAATAAGAAAGCCACCGGATGTTTGCCAAAGCTCCCCTAGTGTAAGCTTCTTATTCTCCGACATTGTCTTGTTTATCTCTCATTCTGCATTTTATGCATTTTGCACGCTTTCAGGAAGAAAGCCACAACCAGCCTCAAGAAGTCCTCCAAGACTCTTGGGGCTTCTAAAAATATCAAAGATATGCTGCATCGCGACTCTTCCCGCCATCGCCTCGCTACTCCTGCCAAGCCCTCCTCCGCTCCGACAAGCTCCCAAGCCCAGGAGGCACCAGGCCCTTCCGCCATGGAAGTGGATTCTGGCGCCTCTACCGAACTCCTCAGCTTGTCGGCGAAGCGCGACGCAGAGAGCACCGCTTCTTCAAATGGCTGAAGCTCGGCTAAGGATGCCATCAGCGGCAAGGCAAGGTGGGTGCTGGTACCTCTGCTGGCGGCGCCTCTACTCCCCGAAACCCTTCAATTGCCAAGATTATTTACCAGTGCTTACGCGGTAGCACAACTATGGTTCCTGGAGGAGTGCGTCATCTCCGATGTGGGTCTTGAGGAGCTACTCCGCAAGCACATCTTGGCAATGTTGTTTCCTTTGGCAAGCTGCTGGCCGAGAGTGCTACAAACCTCAAGATCATCGCGCTTGTAAGTTTTACTTTACCTTTTGCATTTCATATGAGTATCCCACTGTAGCCCCCGAGGATGTAGACGGAAAAACCATTGGTTTTGCGTCCATATGCTCTAAGAGTGACTAAGTTAGAAAAAACTCTCACTGTAGCCCCCAAGCATTTAGATGGAATGAATTATTCTGACTAGATGCTTTAAGAGTAGCATACATAGTGTTCATAATTTTAAGTGATGTAGCCCCCAAGCCTCTAGTTGTAACTGAATTAGTTCCGACTAGATACTTAAAGAAAAGCTAAGTATTTTCCAAGTTAAAACTTTATAATGTAGCCCCCAAGCTTCTAGTTGAGAAATGAATTAGCTCCGACTAGATGCTTTAAAGAAAAGCTAAGCATATTGCTAATATAAAAAACTCTCGTTGTAGCCCCCGAGCACCTAGATGGAAAATCTCTGACTAGGGGCTCCAAGTAGACTGAACAACGACTTGACTTTGTATTTGTTTCCACAGAACGAGAATGCTCGGAAGGGCATGGCCAACGATAAGTACCAGAAGATGCGCGTGGACCTTGAAGCTGAAAAGGGTAAAACCGCCATCTTGAAGGAACAGATCATCAAAAACAAGAGTCTGTTTTCTTTTTGGGCACTTCCGTCTTACTTTTGTGCCTTCCTTCTTCAAGTACTCACTGTGTACTTTGTTTTCTTCGACTTGCAAAGCATGTAGCCAAGGCCAAGGATATTGTCGAGCAGTCCAAGCACATCCAGCAGCTGGACAGCGAGAACAAGATCCTTAAGAAGGAGAGGGAAGAAATGCTGAAGATGCACGAGGATTCCATGAAAGCCCTGCAGGACTCTGCCTCCACTGAGATCAATCGCTTGAAGGAGGAGCTTGCGATCCTAAAGGATCAGAAGCAAGTTGTCGATGAGCAAAACCTTCACCATAGCGAGGCGTTTAAGCTCCTCCAAAAAGAGAAGGAATACTTGCCGGACGTTGTCTGGCAGGCTAAGGCCAGCATCTTCAGTAAGTGTTCTCCGCCTTGTAGTTCTGTAGTCTGGATACTTAGAATTTTTGAACTCATGCGATCGTTGTCGGAATTTTCAGCGCCCATGGGTTTAACTCGCTCGCCTCCTTCGGACAAGGAATGCATGATTCTTGCCGGCAATTTCGTCAACACCGCCATCACCCAAGCCAAGGAGATCGCCAAGCCCCTCCAAATTTATATCAAGGCCTCTGACTCCGTGGTGAAGTACTCGGAGATTCTGCGCTGAGCCCCCGAGCGTGTCGCAAGCTGGAAAGCTTCATGTGCACGGGCTGGCGCAAGGATGACGTTGTCCATGGTGAAGGCACACTATGAAGGTGCCGACATCGACACGGTGACATCTGGTATCCCCGACGTGGATGATGACGGCAAGGAGATCGATCACGAAGCCATCCCGTCGTCACTCGTGGGCTATGACACCAGGGTTGCCGAGTTGGTGGATGTCGACGTATTCGTGCCCAGGAACTTCCTTGACAACGCCAACCCTGAATCTTCCGAGTCTCCTCACAGTGGTGACGCTGAGGGTGAATCTCCGGCTGGTGATGATGCGGCCTCCAAGTCCCTTGCACCCAAGGAGTGAAAAACACTTTGTAATTCTTGTTTCACCTCTGGAGTGTGCATTGAAAAAACTTGGTGATGTAATCTTAAGGCGGAAAACAGTGGTTGTCGTATCCTGCTACTTAAGAATTAATGCCCAGTATGTATATATTGTTTAAGCAAGTGCTGGCTTATCCGTTACTCTGGTTCTTATGCTTGAATTTTTGTGAGTCGGAAGACTTGTCGTCGGAACCATGCGCTTAGGTGATGATGCCCAATGGCACCATCAATAACCTGAGCACAAAATCGCCGACAATAAGTGCCAAAAGTCACTACTCCAGAATCCACATAAAAACAACAAAGAACGTAGACCGTAAAACTTAAGCTAACGCTCAGAGCGGAATTTTCACAAGTGCAATCGCAAAGCTTGTGCATAAAGGTTTATATGATCCAAAAAATGAACACTAAAGGAGGTAAAAGACTCAGCAATATGAGTGAACCAGAGAGCTTTATTTCATTTTATCATATAAGAGGTACACGATTAGATAAAAATGCTAAGTGTAGAAAGGACGTTGTTGTGCTATGTTCCATGGCCGATCAAGCTCCGGGTAGTCATCATCCGGGTCACGTCGCTTACGCTTATGATCCTCGCTGGGTCTATCCTTGAGCTCACGATTGTCGACAAGGTAGTAAGACCCATTGAGCAGCTCCTTGCTTATGATGAACAGTCCTTTCCATGGCGGGGATAGTTTGTGTGACTTCTTCTGCTTAAGTCGGAGCACTAAATCCCCCTCTTTAAACGAGCGATGCCGGACGCGGCAACTATGGTAGCTGCGTAGCTTCTGCTGGTAGATGGCGGATCTTTGGCATGCCAAAACGCGCTCCTCCTCGAGAAGGTCCACATCTAGGCGTCTGGATTCTTCAGCGTCATCTTCATCATAGGCGGCAACTCTTGGTGCATCGTGGAGGATGTCGGAAGGTAGGATGGCTTCTGCTCCATATACCATAAAGTAAGGGGTGTAGCCGGTGGATCTGTTAGGTGTAGTTCAGAACTCCACAAAGACAGATGGCAATTCTTCCGCCCAGGCTCCAACTCCTCTATGTAGCGGTGCCTCAAGACGTGGCTTGATTCCCTGCAGAATTAATCCATTGGCTCACTCAACTTGACCATTGGATTGTGGGTGTGCCACAAACGCAAGGTTAAGTCGGATGCCTTTGTCCCAGCAGTAGGCCTCCACTTCTCCGAGTGACAAGTTGCTTCCATTGTCGGTGATGATGCTATGTGGGAGACCAAATCTCACCACTAGATCCCGGACAAACCCGAGGCGCTTCCCATCAAGCTTTCTAATGGGTTTATCTTCTATCCATTTGGTGAATTTGTCAATCGCTACAAGCAGATGCGTAAACCCACACGGTGCCGCTTTGTAACGGCCCCACCATGTTCAGCCCCCTGCATCGCAAACGCCAAGTTATTGGTATTGTTCGCAATTCTTCAGCAGGAACATGTGGTTGTCGGGCATAATACTAGCATCATGTGCATTTTTCAACCAGCTTGTCGGCGTCCGCCTTCGCGGTCAGCTAGTAGAATCCTTGCCGGAAGGCTTTCGCGACCAATGATCGAGGAGTTGCGTGATGCCCGCAATCTCCAAGATGGATTTCGCGTAGGATTTCCATACCTTCTAGCTGGGAAACACACTTTAGGTATACACCAGTAGTGCTCCTTTTGTAGAGTTGGCCATTGATTATGGTATAACCCTTTGCTCGTCGTACTATCTGTCGTCTTTCGACCTTGTCGTCGAGCAAAGTTCCGTGCTCGAGATATTCCATGAACGGTTTTGTCCAAGCTGGAGGGGTCTTTGTCACCATGTTGACGAAAGAATCAGCTCTATCCGGGTTGTCGATGTCGGCGCCCTTCACGGATGGTGTGCGTAGATGCTCTAGGAAAACTCCTGGCGGAATTTTCTTGTGCCCTGATCCAAGTTTAGACAATAGATCAGCCGCCTCGTTTTGCTCCCTAGGCACATACTTGACTTCAGAGTCAAGAAGCTCTTGGCTATCTCGTCCACTTCTCGCGATATGCCGCCATCATAGGGTTCCGTAGATTCCTGTGCCCACCACCGCCGGGCAACCAAGTCAATCTCCATAGCAAACTATGCGCTTGATGCCAATATCCTTGGCTACACGCAACTGTGAATGAGTGCTTCATACTCCGCCATGTTGTTTGTAGCCTCAAGTGGATCTTCAAACGTAGTGTAGCTTGTCTCCTTTGGTGATCGCAGAATACACCAGCCCTCGAGCCGTTGAGCATCTTTGATCCGTCAAAGTGCATCACCCAAGATTGATTCGCAACAGAGTGGCATCCGCATCTCCGGCCCACAATAAAATCCGCCAAGGCTTGTGACTTGATAGCGCTGCCTTTTGTAGGTGATCTCAAGGCTGCAAGTTCAATGCCCCACTTCGACCCTTCCTCAGAGCGTCGCTGTTGTTGATAATGTCGAAAGGAGTCTTGCTCACCATCGTGATTGGGTGCTCCTGAAAGTAATGCCTCGCCTTCGTGAAACGAGGAATACCCATAAGCTATCTTTTGGTAGTGCGGGTAACGCTGCTTGACTCGCCAAGACCTCGCCATAGTAAACGGTCGTTGAACTCCGCTACCATAGCCTGTTCCTTCCTCTCTACCACGACGACGATGCTAATAACCCGTTGGTTGCCTCCATGTAAATTAACAGGCTTGTGCTTGCCGGTGCCGCAAGGATAGGCGCCGAGGAAAGAATCTCCTTGAGTCGCTTCAATGTCAGACCGCCTCGTCGTCCATGTGAATTTGTCCGCTTCTTCAAAGAATTTGTACAAATGCGTAGCCTTTTCTCCAAGTCGGTAATGAACCGATTAATCGCTGCAACACAACTCGTTAGTCGTTGGATGTCCTTTAGGCATGCCTGACGGTTTATGTTTAAGATGGCCTTGATTTTCTCCGGGATGACCTCGATTCCGTGCTGGGAAACGATGAAGCCCAATAGTTTGCCAGCTGGAACCCCGAAGACGCACTTCTTAGGGTTGAGCATCATGTTGTATTTCCGAGATTATCAAAGGTTTCTTTAATTCGAGATTAAGTCGCTTGAATTTTTAGACATCACCGCGATATCGCCCACATAGGCGTGAACGTTCCGACCAATTTGGTCGTGAAGACAACGCTGCATTGTCCGCTGGTAGGTAGCACTGCGCTTTTCAACCCAAAGGGCATCATGACATAGCAAACGTGTCGATGGGGTAGTGAACGGCGGCCAATTGGTCCGACTTCCTCATCTTGATCCGTGGTATCCTCGAGTATGCATAGAGAAAACACAAAAGTTTCGAGCCACCGCCGAGTCAATGACTTGGTCAATGCGAGGCAAAGCAAACGGATCTTTGGGACATGCTTTGTTCAAGCCGTGTAATCAACGACATTCTTAATTCATTGGTTCCCTTTGGGGACAAGTACAGATTGGCCACCCATCGGGTGTGAAGGACTTCTGATAAACTCAGCCTTAAGTAACCTAGCTATCTCTTTGCCAATGGCGCTCTCTTCTCATCTCCAAGCGTCAGAGAGGTTGTTTCACCGGTTTACATTTTGGATCTATGTTTAAGCTATGCTCGAAGTTCCCTAGGTACACCTTTCATGTCGGCAGTTGCCAGCAAAGATGTCCCTATTCTCATGGGGAACTCGACGAGTGCGCTTCCTATTTGGGATCCAGGTTCGCCCCAATGGCGACGGTCTTGGAGGCATCGCCAACCACAAGTTCCACCGCTTGGTCTCGATGGCGGCCTTGAACGCAGGAGCGAGTCGAGATCTGCTTTTCGACGCTGCATCTTCGAGTCATTGACCTTGCTCTAGATCTCTTGAATTCTTCAGAGGATGCCTTCCGCAATGGTCGCTTCATTGAT
Source organism: Avena insularis (assembly GCA_023614405.1). Classification (NCBI taxonomy): domain Eukaryota; kingdom Viridiplantae; phylum Streptophyta; class Magnoliopsida; order Poales; family Poaceae; genus Avena; species Avena insularis. The sequence continues at coordinate 14,282,063 of CM042693.1, forward strand.
CTCATGTCCCTTGCCTTGGTAAAGCTTCCGGATACGGTGATGACACCTTGGTCCGTATCTTGAGTTTGTTGTAGAGAAGCATGGCTTGGCCATGAACGTGGAATATGTCGCTACCAGATATGACGTGGTACACGCCTGAAGGGGACCACCTCAAAGGTCATGCGCTCTTGGCGGTAATTATTAACGTCGCCAAAGGCTACCTGAAGTGTAATGCACCCAAGGTACCGAGCCTCCCGTCCAGGAACTACGCCATGGAACACGGTGTTGGTCCGCCTTAGGTTTGCCTCCGTCAAGTTCATCTTCTGCAGCAGTATCCAGTACATGATATTGATGTCGCTTCCACTATCCACCATGCACTTGGAACTCCACGCCAATCAATGGGTTGATGACCATGGCGTATTGGTTCTCCGTGGCCACAAGGTCTGGGTGGTCCATCCTGTCCCAAGTGATTGGAACCTCCGACCAGCGCAGGTATTGAGGGACTGGGGGGAGAGTGGCCATCAGGATCCTTAGAGAGGTCTTCTGTTGTCGGACGGTGGGGGTGCCAAGGAAAGTGTGGTAGACTGGGGCCTTCTTTGCGGGGTTCTTGCCTTGTCGCCGCTCTTGGTGGCGTGTTTAGTCAACGCCCTCCCATGTCACTTGAATCCTTGACTCGCCCTCCTTCTTCTTCCCCTTGCCCTTGCCTCGCGGTCTGTTCTTCCGACTTTTCTTGTAGCCGGACTCCGGGTCTTCCTTGAGGTCGTTGACGAACTTGCAGTGTCGATTGGTATGGGTGGCCTTGCCGTTGACATCAAGGTGTACGAGGCACGGCATATCGCGGAACACTTCATACGTTTGGGGAATGCGGAGCGGCCCGAGTTGGTTTCACTTCCTCGTTGCTGCCCACGGCCTGCTCCCCTTCCTCGGCCATGTTGTCCGCCTTCTCCTCGTCCTGCAAAAGTCATGGCGACCATGTCGGTAGATTGCTTTTCTTCTGGAGCGGTTTTCCGCTTTGTACTGTTGTTCCTCCGAGCTTGGGTTGAACGGCCGCTGTTTAAAGAGCCACGAGCATCGCTCGCAGCCGCGAACTCACTAGCTAATCAATCATCTGATTCAAGTCGATGATTGTCCCGCAAGCGCTTTAGCTTATGTCGGAGTAACGTGCCCTTTCCAATCCATCGATGAAGGCCATGGCGGTTCATGCACTCCGCGCAGGAATTCTTCATATCCAGCCAGCGGAGAGGTAGGCGCGAGATGTCTCATCTTTCTTTGCACGCATCACCGTAGATCGCCCACAAAGGTGGACGCTTGGATGTACCCACAAAGTTCTTGGTGAACGCTTCTTGCATGTCCAGCCAGTTGTAGATAGATTTTTCCGGCAAGTCGTCGATCCATTGACGGGTCGTGGCCGCCAACATTAACGGGAGGTACTTAACGGCGACGTTGGGGTTGCCTCCGGCAATCTCCACCGCGTTGCCGTAGTCCTGCAACCATGTGGCAGGCTTGGCGGTGCCGTCATAGGGCTTGATGGTCTTGTCAATCTGGAAACCTTTGGGGTAAGTTGCGGACTGTATTGCAGGTCCAAAGCAACGTGATTCCAGGTATGGTCCTTCCCGGGCCTCGTGGATCTTATCGATCCGTGAACGTGCATCGTATGGCTCCAGGTTCTTCTTCTTGTTGTCAACAGGGGATGGGCTGCGTGAACGACGCGGGCCTCTTCCGTCATGGTGACTGCTTGGCAGTGACGGAGGCGGAGGTGGCGGTGGGTTAGCCTTCTTGCTGTTACCCTCCTGCGACGCCCCACGCCTGTCACGGTTGCTTGCCGGACGCAGAGGGTCATGGTGTGACCTGCTCTTATGTCCTTGGTGGCGCTCTCCATCATGACGGGTCTGTGCCGTGTTGTCGCGGATGACGATGCCGCACTGCTTTGGTGGGGGCATATCCGTAAGATGGTGAGTCTTGTAATCTTCCTGACATCGGGGGGACCGGGGCGGTGGCGATGGGCGGCGAGGTTGGGCTCTTTCTCCGTGGTCGGAGGATATGGGGATAGCATCCTTCCTGTTGCGCGCATCCCTCCGTCTTCGTTCTGATGAACCCGTCCGCGATCCGACATCCTGAGGAGATCTGTCCCTTGGCGGTTTGTACTGGCTAGATCGGCAGAGCGCTGGGTCAGACTCAAGCCTTTGAGAGGTGGCCTTTTCCTGCTGCTTTACCGCCATGGCCACTAGGTCATAGACCTGTTCTACTGCCTCAGGCAATCTATCCTGCTCCAGAAGGGTCTTGGCGACGGCGAGGTTAAGGAGTGGGGTGGGCATCACCTGCTTGCCTTCACTATCAATGTATGGCTTGGCCTGTGCCGGCTTCGAGGGAGCCCATCCTAGGTTGCGCCGTACACCGGGATCATTGATGACACGAGCCGGAGCTTTCTTAGCCTTCTGCTATTGCAGCAGAGTCTTGTACTCGGCCTCCATTGCTCTTGCTTTCTCTATGAACTTCTGTGCGTTGACCAGATCTCGATCTAGTTTAGCGCCTTGTTCCGCGATGGCTTGTGCCTCCTCCAGTAGCTGCTGGCGCTTCTCGTCAAGATGAGTCACGTTCCGGATATGATCAACGGTTAGTGGCTCAACGAGGAGATTGCCGTACATCACTCTATCAACTGGAGTAACATGGGCTGCTGCTAACGTGGATGCTAGAGGCGGCAAGTTCGCGGTGTTGTTGTTGCTCGGACCGGTGCCGAGTTCCTGCGGCTGCTGCACTGGGTTAGGCGGAGGCGGCATGTCCTTTGCGCGATCAATGTCGTCAGCAATTAGTGGCCCCTTCCCCTTGTCCAGTGCCATAGGCGGATCTTGCCCGAGTTGATCTCCGTCCATCGCTGTCCCAATGGTGATGAACACCCCTCGAGACATGACGGTGTTATTAGCTTGCTCGTCGCGCGAGTACTCCTCCTCCATCTCCTGCATAGCGGAGTCTAGCTCTTCTGGACTGAAGTCTATTTCCTCTGAATCTGCACTGAAATCAGCATAAAGCGCGTCAATGACAGAGTCGGAGGGTGCCAGGACTTCCGCGATGACGGGCGGTGGAGGTGTGACGGCCTCGACGATGATTGGAAGTGGTGGTGCTGCTGCGATGATGGCGGCCGGAGGCGGTGGTGGAGGTGGCTGAATTGGAGGGCTCACACGAGCCAATTACCGCCCGAGCCGCTTCAGCCTCCCAGAGTTGTTGATGGTGTTCACCATGCCTTCAAGGTGAGGCGCCCCGACGCTGTTGCCGCCTTAGAGAATGTCGGAGAAGCGTGCCATGGTCCAGTCCTTCCACAAAGTGATAGATGGCATCATCATTGGGGTAGTGGGCCAGATCGGCTCGTATACGGAGCCACCTGGCCAGGTAATCGCGGGGGTTTTCGCCCTCTCTCTGAACGCAGCACGCCAGATCGAAGATGGTAACCACGCCAACGAACTTGGATCTCTGCTGTCCAGACGCACGGACAAAGCCGGCGAATTTGCAGTGATCTTCCACCTTTATATCCTGCACAGGGGCGGTTTGGGTGGGTCTTGAATTTTTTGATCTTTGCCGGCAAACTCCGAGGAGAGATCCGACATCGATCCTTCCGCGAATGTATCCTGCCCGTAGGCGGTCCGTGCGGGTCTTGATGCTCCTCCGACTCCCAGGGAACTAGTGCCCGAGTCGGTTTCGCCAATGAAGAGGTGGATGTCTCTGATAGGAACGACCGAACACCGCGTAGGGTTCGTCTTCGCCGGGATCCAGAACTTGTTGGGGGGGACGATCGGAACATTGCCGGAGAAGAGAACACGACTGATGGCTACGGTTTCACCGATTCCCGCGAAGATCTTGGTCCTCGCCCGCTGAAGAGCCTGAAGCGCCTCTTGCCCCACGGTGAGCGCCAACTGTCGTGGTATTGCCGACGAGTACGCCATGGAGGGGTCCTCACAGTGAGTGTTTAGAGACGTGGGGTAAGGCGGACGGTTGACGGGTACGAGGTAACACCGCTTACCCAGGTTCAGATCCCACGACGGTGGCGGAATCCTACTCCTGCTATAAATCACTATAATGGCAATATGCCGAGTTACAGAGATAGGTTCGCTGTGCGAGGTTATGTGAAGTTGTGCCCTAAAGGCTCCCATAGGCCCGACTTATATAGTCGCCAGGTCCTAGGGTTACATGGAAAGTCCTAGCCGGACAGGTTACAGAGTTCTACACCGTCTATTACTAGTCTTGTGTATCTTGCACTCCAAGGCTCCGGGTACGCTGGTGACTCCACCATAGCCTTCCTTTATCCGGCATGGGCTTCCCTTCTGGATCCACCTAACTAGGCCGCCCAGCAGGCCATAGGCCATGCTACCGACTATGGGCCACCCGGGTTAGTCAGATAAGAGACATGCTATGAGGATACCCATATAGCATATCCCCAACAGGTTGCTTGTCCTACTCCATGTCTTCTTCATAACCTACCAAAATCTCCTCCTCATTGGGTTTGTGAGCATCCTCTTCCTCGGGCTTCTTGCCTTTGTCGTTGGCGGAGACCATGGTGCTCTAAACTTGACAAGTTTTCCTGACAGAAACAGATCAAAATGAAAACACGATGCACGAACCTCAGGGGATCCGGGGGGTTATATATTACGAAGTTTCAATGCATAAGGAAGGTTTTGACACGAAAACAAGGCGGAGTCGGAGTTCGGGGTGGTCTCACCCCCTCCAGGCGCGGCTAGCCGGGGCCCGTGCTTGGGGTGGGTTTGGCCACCCCGGCCTCCAGTTCCTCCTCTGTTCCATCTCGTGACTTGCCTTATGTATTAAAAACATCAAAAATATTAAAATATTGGGGTTTCACGAACCTTCTATTTTCACCACTTTTACTTATTCAAAGACGAACTTTGCAGAGTCCTTTTCTCCTTCTCATGGAATTTCCTTTCTTACAAGGTCTCACACAAACCTCAATGGCAACATCAGTGTAAGCAAAAAAAATTAACCTTTAGGTGCACACTTCAACTGAAATCCATCAAACAAAGGCTTATGTAAGAGGCAAATGCAAATGATAGCAGAAATCTCTCAAAACAGACCAGTAGGTAAAGATTGATTTTTTCGAAAACCTTCTGTTGCTCACATCAAAAAGTGCAAATCTAATGAAAGTTGGGTAACAACCTAGAGAACAAGCTCAGAAAAATGCAGCTCCAACCGACGTACTAAGCTTCCTCACGAATTTTTACAATGCAACACAAAAATCTGTCCCAGGACAGCCACTTTTCACAACTCCTCTACTTCTCAAAAGTAGTTGAACTTGACACAAAAACCAAAAGAAAAAGGATAAGGAGCGGTTATTACTGAGCTAATAACTTCCAAGACTCATCCAAACTCTTGGGTTATCTCCCAACAAGTACTTTTCTTTACTTCCTTTAAGTTAGGCTTGAAACTTTGAAAGATGCTCACAAAGGTGATATATATCTGGAATGAAAGAGAGCATCAAGAAGCAAATGACCAACACATTTGAGTCTAACCCACTTCCTATGCATGGGGGTATCATTAAAAAACAAATTATTGAAACAAAAATCCACCAGTATAGAAAGACAAAACAGATGCAACTCCAAAGCTTTCAACATAAAACGGGGAAACTTAACATTATTGAGATGCATAAAACCATGTTTCCCACTCTCAAAATAACTTTCAGTGGTACCTTGAATAAAGTTGACAATGTAACCATCAAAGGAATCAATTTTATCACAAGAATGAGCATACTTACAGTCACCAAAAAGAGGTCCAAGGTCATAAACTGGATCAATAGAAGCAAGTTGTTCCATCCTGGAATCTTTATTAGGCAAGTTGTTTTCACAAGGAGCTTTAGAAAATTTGGAAAAGTTAAACTCATAAGAATCTCCATCAAACTTAGTTAAAACTTTCTCCTTCTTACAATCTATAATAGCTCCACTAGTGTTCAAGAAAGGTCTACCAAAAATGATAGGACAAGTTTTACTAGCTGCTGAATTAAGCACTAGAAAATCAGCAGGATACTTAATCTTACCACAAAGAACCTCCACATCTCTTACAATACCAATAGGTCAAACTTGCTCTCTATTTGCAAGGTGAATAACCACATCAATGTCCTCAAGCTCACAAGGACCAATTTCATGCATAATCTCCCTATAAAGCTCATAAGGCAATAACACTAGAACTAGCACCAATATCACATAAACCTTAGTAGCAATGATCACCAATTTTAACAGAAAGCATAGGAACACTAGCTTTTCTAGTCTTACTAGGATGAGAGATAATATTAGAAGCGTCTTCACAGAATACAATGTGCTCATCCTCTATATTTCTAGTGACAGGGTCTTTCATAATAGCTACTACAGGTTCAATATTCAATTCCCCATCAGGCTCCACAGTTTTCTTATGACCTTTAGTATCTGCACTCATCATCATAGAATACTCCTTTACCTTAGTTGGGAAAGGTATTTTCTTAACATAAGGTTCAAGCATAATATGATTAGTAGTACAAACTTTAGTTCTAACAGGAACATGATTAACAACATCTTTATAAGGTGCATGGTACTTATTCCACTTATTTTTGGGAATTTCTTTGTAAGAGGCAAAGGCCTTAAAATAGTTGGCAATACTTTGGGAATCAAGACCAAACTCATTGCTAATATCACGGAAGTCATCAGTTCCCATAAAATATTTTATGCATTCATAATCGTAGTTTATACCTGACTTTCTTCCTTTGTCATTCTCCCAAGCTTCAGTGTTCTCTTGAATACGGTCTAGGAGATCCCATTTAGCTTCTTCCTTCATACGCATGAATGATCCAGCACAAGAAGCATCTAGTAAATCTTTATCATGAAGAGAAAGCCTAGCATAAAAGTTATTGATAATAATATTGTTAGGGAGTTCATGAATAGGACATTTAAGCATTAATAACTTCAATCTCCCCCCAAGCTTGAGTTGTACTCTCTCCATCACGAGGCCAAAAGTTATATATCAGATTTCTATCCTTATGAATCTCACTAGAAGGATAGAATTTAGAATAAAAGAGAGAAGCCATTTCCTCCCATTCCATGGATTGTCCATTCTTCAGCAGCTTATACCATCCTTCAGATCTCCCTTTCAAGGATATAGAGAGTAACTTCTTTACCTGTTCAGTTGTGATACCTGCACACTTAAACAACCCGCATAATTGATGGATAAAAAGCAAATGATCACCGGGATGGACGGTTCCATCCCCAAAATAATAATTATCCATAACACGACCAATAATACTTGTAGGTATCTTAAAAGGATCTATCTCAATAGGTGGTGGTTCATCTACTACCCTAGCAGTGGTAGTAGTTTTCCCAAATAGAAAACCAAGTGGGTTATCCATATTGGAAACAAAGTAACAAATAGAAACAAAAAGCAATACTCACAGTAGAAGTTTCCTTTACCGGTTCCACTCTTCAATAGCGCTTCACTTCCCGGCAACGGCGCCACAAAATAGTCTTGATGACCCACATGTATACGGGGTGTATCGCAGTACTTTCAATAAATAGGAGTGTCGATCCCAACGAGGAGCAGAAGGTGTTGACTAGTGGTATGGAGCCGGAAATATCTGCAAATACTTAGCAAACGGATTTTTAGGGTTTTTTTATAAGGCAACAAAACAAAGAGCAAGTAATAAAGATAACGAATAAAAGCAGCAAGTGACCCAATCCTTGCTTAGCAAAGGACAAGCCAGTGGAAATACTTATAAAAACCAAACGTTCTCGAGGACGCATGGGAATTCTGTCAAGTGCTTTCGCTTCATATAGCTGAGTACTCTTCTTTGGTGTTGTAAGTGTTGTGTGGGTGAACCTATGCTAATGTACCGACCTTAATTGGACTAATACATACTTGTGATTAAACCCCCTACAAGAATCCGCAACTATAGGAAAGCAATTAAGATATAAACCTAACCACAGCCTTAAACTGTGAGATCCTACGCTCCCTTATGCAACAGTGTCCTAACGGGGGTTCAGGTTTCTGTCACTCCGGCAACCCCACAATTAGTAGCCAAATACACAATGCATTCTCCTAGGCCCATAAATGGTGAAGTATCATGTAGTCAACATTCACATGACACCACTAGAAGAATAGCACCACAACTTAAATACTAAACTATTGAATAATAACTCAACACAGATCCACTACTAACAACAAGACTTCTCCCATGTCCTCAAGAACTAGACAAACTACTCACAAGACATTATATGGATCAAGATCAAAGATGATATGGTAATGGATAACAATTTGAACATAAACAATAATCCAATGGTTCCACTCACAAGCATCAACTACAATAGTAATTAACACCGGGAAAGTTTCCCCTAAGAACTAATGCAAGATCCAACATGATTGTTACAACGGACGGAGTGGTGATGATGGTGCTAGTGGAGATGATGGTGTGGATGATGATGATGATCCCGGTGAAGCCTAGCTTGATGACGGTGTTGATGTCGACGATCTTCCCTCTTCGGGAAGGAGTTTCCCCGGCAGAAATCTGTCTGCCGGAGAGATCTTTCTCTCTCGGTGTTTTCCTCTTTGCAGAGGCGGCGGAAATCTATCTATGGTCACTCCCCTGGTGTTAGGGTTCCGTAGGAAAGATATAGGCGAGAGGGCGGAGTCGGAGGCCGAGCAGGTGGGCCACACCTTCCCTAGGGGCGGGGCAAGGTGGGCCCGTGCCTAGGGGGTGTGGGCCCCCTGTGGCCCGGCTGTGCCTCCCCTTCTAGCTTCCTTCGTCTTTCGAGAAAATATATTTTCCCCTTATTTTTCTGGTATTTTTCTGATCTTCACGAAATTGCATCAAAACACCTCTTTTTTCATCAGAATCCAGACTCCGGCAGTCCATCCTCCAAGAATCATCCAACATGCAAAAACAGTGGAAAAGACATAAGTATTACCTCATAATAAGACATATCAATGAATAGAGGCAAATTATGATATAGAATGGTGATGCAAATTGGACGTATCACTCCACAAGGGTGGACATATTGTTGGACTAAAAGAAAATGTTTATTTTGCCAAATATCGTGTGTGTAGGGCTTGTGTTGAAGGAAAGATGCATGATTCTCCCCACAAACCCAATAACATCATAAAGTCCAAGAGGATCTTGGAGCTCCTTCACGTGGATCTCTTTGGTCCTCCATCTCATGGGAGTCTTGGTGGGAAGAAATATTGTTTGGTGATTATTGATGACTACTCAAGATATACATGGGTATAGAGTGAGACCCAACAAAACTTCATCGACTTCGTCAATATGGTTCAACGTTAGTACAATGTCCTCGTGTTGGTAATAAGAAGTTACAACGGCACCGAGTTCAAGAACTACACTTTGAATCGATTTCCTAGTGATGAGGGGATAAAACATCACCCGTTGCTTATACCCCTCAACAAAATGGTGTATCTAAGAGGAAGAACCGGACATTAATGGATATAGCAAGGTCCATGTTGGCGGAGTTTAAGTCTCCATACAGATTTTGGGCTGAGGCAATCTCCACCGCATGCCATGCATCGAACCGGCTCTACCTCCACAAAAAGTTGATCAAGACTCCATATGAAATTCTTACTGGTAACAAGCCCAACGTTTCATATTTCTTGGGGTTTGTAAGTGTTTCTACCTCATAAAAGGTGTTCGTTTGTCCAAATTTGATTTCAAAGCTTTAGAGGGTATTTTTGTTGGATATGGTCTCGATTCCCACACTTATAGAGTCTATGATAGACTCTTCGGGATGTCATAGAGTCTTGTAGTGTGGTTTTCAAAGAATATAATGGCCCTAAGCGGGGCGAGTTGATGTTTGTGATGTTGATGATGAAATACCTCAAGATGACATAAGAAGAATGGTTACGGGATTCATCCGCCCCATTGAGGAACCCCTTGTAGCGGATCGAGAAGAACTATGCTCTACTCAAGTGGAGCCCTCATATACACAACATTAATAAGCTCCTATTGTTGAAGCCAATGATGAATCAATTCAAAGACAAGCTAAGAACCCTCACCAAGTTGATCAGGTTGGAAGCTCCAGGCTGGATTACGTAGCCTGTTCATCGACCGGTTTGTCCAGTCCCGCGTAGTCAATTGCACAAGGAAGATTCATTGAGTCATCATCGAGATCATCTCGACGCCTCTCAAGGAGTATGCCTGACCAAGACCAAGAACAACATGTGCCTCATGATGATGAGAATGAACCCATTGATGATCAAAGTCAAGATAAATGTCAAGAGAGGACCAAAATGATGAAAGAGATCCCCATAAGAAACAACAAGGAGATTGAAGCTCGTCGCAAAGCTCGAGTGAATAGAATGTTGGAAAGAAGGAACCACACTCTTGAGAATGTTCTTGGTGATCTAAAGAGTGGAATGTCCACTCGAGCTTAATTGAAGCATTTTGGTGAGCATCAAGCTCATATATCCATGGTGGAGCCCGAGAAAGTGTGGGAAGCTATTGAAGATTCAGATTGGTTAGAAGACATGCATAATGAACTCAACAACTTCGATAGAAACAAAGTTTAGAAGTTAGTAGAAATCCCAAATATTGCCGCATTGGCACTATATGGATATTCAAGAACAAGCAAGATGAACATGAAATTGTTTTGAGGAATAAGGAAAGATAGGTAGCTCAAGGGTTCTCTCATATTGAAGGCATTGATTATGGAGAGTCATATGATCCCGTGGCTCGCCTTGAGTCCATATATATCCTTCTTGCATATGTTGCACATCATAACTTTAAATTGCAACAAATAGATGTGGAAAGTTCTTTTCTAAATGGTCCATTGCATGAGTTGGTTTATGTTAAGCAACCTCGGGGGTTCGAGGATCCCAACTTCCCAAATCACGTCTACAAACTTGATAAGGCGCTCTATGGGCTTCATCAAGCTCCACGCACGTGGTATGAGCACCTTAGAGAGTTGTTGTTAGACCGTGGGTATGAGGTTGGGAAAATTGATCCCACTCTTTGTAGGGGTTCATACCATGGAAAACAAAAAAATCTATCGCATGAACACACACAAGCCAAGATAAAATCTACTAGATCGGTGTAACGAGTTGATAGAGTACTAACCCTCGAATATCCAAAGAGTTGAACGAGATCGGATTCTCATGGTTGATGTAGTCGTTCACTTACCGATCTTAAGATCATGTAGACGATCCTTCCGGATCCGCGTTCCGGCAGTGCTCGCTTCTAACATGCTTTGCTATATTACGGGGCTCTATGGTTGCGAAGAGAACCCTACTTTACCTACATGGTAAATAAGCATCATGATTCAATTGTTTTCTATTTAACTTTTTGGGGGGGGTGTACCTATAGTGCTATAAATAGCAACTATAGCTTCATTATACTTCGTCTTTACATGTGACCCCCGTGTGGATTTCAACTAATTCCGCAGAAAGCTCAACGTGCATAATATCTTTCTCATGCTATTGTGGAAAAACATGCACCCGATAAAGTTGTTTCGTACACCCAAAGTACACTTCACAAACTAGTCTCGATCCAAAGATCGTAAAGTCGGCTTGGGCCGGTAATCACACAATACCATCAAGATCAAAATTGCAACAATTAGGAAGCATAACAAGATCAATAATGTCGGAATTCAACGACTCCTCTATACTACCTATGCCTATGCATAGACTGCTCTGATACCACTATTGGGGAACGCGCTATGCAAAATGTCGTGGTGGTGGCACGACAGATGCCATGGGTAGGATAAAGTATGGGCCAATGGATGCTAGAGGGATCCGGGGAGGGATGATGTAGTGATTTCTACACTCAAATGACTAACAAGTAGCTCTTTATTCCTCCTCTCAAGGGCTACAAATGCTCCTTGAGCTGTATCAAAGGGAAGAAGAGAACTACTACGCGAGCCCTTCGGCCTAGAATGAATCGATCCCCCTCTCTGGAGCTCATTCCCCTCCTTATAAAGGCATTCCTTGACTCCTTCTAGGGCTGACGTGGCAAGCATATTCTTGGAATATGCTTGTCCCAAAGTGGTAACTCGGCGGGCTCCTTTCCGTGTCCCCCTTCTATCGGTGGCAAGGTTCCAGAGGCCCTCACATGTGCGCCTCGGGCTTCCTCACTGTCACCTTCGTGACGCTTGTCTGACCCTCTGTAGCTCTGCTCTTTGTCCTTAGCGCTTGGCTCTGTCTTGATTCCTCCTAGCCAGCATCTAGGGTTTGACTATAGGCTCCTCCTTCTCCTGCAAGTCTCACGTTACTCGGCCTCATCTCGCATAAATCGTCTCGGTGTTCACCTGCATATAAGTCGACCAGCCTAATTCGGCCAACATAGCTCATACGTCGGCCGAGTAAGGCGTTACTCATTTTATATTTGCCCAGGCTCAACTTATCTCGGCCGGATCTTGCTTGATTCGGCCGACACTTAGTAATTCGGCTTAAGGTAAGGGAGATTCCTTTCTTCTTTCCCCTATCTTGACCCTATCCGGGGTCACCCCCCAACATTAGTCCCTGAAGCTGGTGCGGTCCTTCCGGAAACCTCGGCCGGGCCACATCAGTTTCCAGACATTTATCTTCTTTCTTTACGAGTTATTTCTTAGCCGACGTTCTTTTTCTGTTATCCTCTTCTTCATTTCATCCTTTTCTTGTTGTGGGCTACGCTCCGAGTTATCTCCTTTCGTTCGAGGTATTTGCTTGGCTTCCTGGGTAAGCCTCGTCCTACGTGTACCAGTCATCATTGTTCTCTAGTTTTTTGTTCCTCTACGGTTCATCGACACGCCATGCTGATTATCGCTACTGGCGTCAGTTGACGCCGAGTGGCAGCAGCAGAGGCCGATCCCCTCCTGCGCCATGTGGCCTTCGCTGTGGCTCCACTACATTCGAGCGGTTAAGCGATACACGCGATTATGCAGTTAGCGTGGCACAGCCACGATCCCACTACGGTTTACCCTACGCGGTTATAAAGAGGAGAGCGGGGTAGGATGATTCACTTTCCCCCTTTCTATTCCCTTCGTCTTCTTCCTCGTGCCGCCGCCTCCATTCGTGTTCCAGTGGCCGCGCCACCGTCGTTCTCCCTCGACGGATACGCTGTGGTTCTCTGGCTCCCGCGACCTCGCTGCAGCGCCTCCGCTTTGGCGTTCTCGCCGATAAGTTTTCTTACAGCGTCGCCGCTAGGTCCCAGCGTTAGGCATTTTTATAGTATTCCAAGATTCCCCGTGGCAATGCTTTCTCTGCTCCGCCGTTGTGTTTCTCACCGTCACGACGGGGCCCTGTACCTCTAGGCCTCTCCCCGCCGCCAATTTTTCTTCAGTTGATTCCTCCGATGAGCCCATGTCTAGCTCCGCTAGCGGCGCTCTCGTTGGGGAAGATGACGTTGCGGCTGGCCTAGAGCGTGGTTCCTGGCAGGGTTCCGCGGTTACTCGTCGGGAGATAGAATGGCTAATCAAAACACACCGAATTCCTGCTGAGGTAAGTTGTCGCTTACCCGACAAAGAATCCTCCCCTGTACTCAATGAGGGCAAGTACGTAGTTTTTATGTCCCACTTCGCTTGTGGATTTGGCCTCCCTCTTAGTGACTTTGCTAGGAGCTTCCTAGATTATTTCGGCCTTCAGCCGCATCATCTGCCGGCTAACGCCGTAGCCTCTCTATCGGCCTTTATCTCGGCTTCGGAGGGGTATTTCGACCTATGGCCGTCCGTAGAAGTTTGGTCCAAATTCTTTCAGATCCGAGATAACATAGTGCCGGATAAATCTCTTCATCCTTCTGGAAAATCTCTCACCCAATGCGGGGTTGCATCCATTACACCTCGGAAAAACTTTGTGTTCCCCAGGGTCGCCAGCCTCAAATCTTGTAAGAAGTGGCATAGATAATTTTTCTATGTCAAGAATACTGGGAAGGAAGATAAGATTCGGCTCCCTGCTTTCTCTATCGGTCCTCCCTCCAAGAAGAACTGGATCTACAATCCGAGTAAAAGCCATTCTCTTGCCGAGGCATTTGAGATCTGGCTTAAAGAACTGACTCGTGCTAGGCTTCGAGGTGAAGATTTGATGACTGCGTTCATCAGCAGCCGAATCTGCCCCTTCCAGCTCCGCTCTCATAAGCTCTGTTATATGAGTGGTCCTATGGATCCCAACCGAGTTTCTACGGTTGAGCTTGATGATTATCAGATCTATAAGCGTGTCCGGGCTATTTTTAAGACTGAGATGCCCGAGGAATGGAAATGGGGACTGAAGCCATTTTCTCGCGGGAATCCTCCTCCTCAGGTAAGTTAAACACTGGTGTTTTCTTCCGAGTTGTTTTTCAATTGTACTTTTGCTAACTCTTATTTACTTCTCTCGCGGAGGTTTACGGAGCAGAAGACAGAAGACGCCGAGGTTTTGGCTCTTCCTTGGACTGCTGACCACAATACCCCGGACAATGGGGAACCTGACCAGGAGGAGTTTGTCCCTATCTGCTCGCTGTTGTCATTCCCGAGCAAGACCTCGGCCCATGCGGATTAAGGTGACTCGGACGACGTCCAAATTCTTGAGGTAGTTGCCGCAGTGCCTATCTCTTACGCATTTCTGGCTCCTTCTTTCCCAGCTAACCAAGCTGGTCAGGTGCACGACGCCGAACCTCTTGCTTCCGAGGCTCCTGTTGCTTCGAAGAAGCGCACCGCTTCGATGGATCCTTCTGGTGCTGCCCCCAAGAAGCGAGTCAAGAAACCTGCTCAGCATATCCTGAGGCGTAAGACCATGCCTGGGGTTACTGGGTGAGTTTATTTTTATTTTTATTTCTTGTTTCTCTCTTTCTGTTTCTGACTCAACTTTTACTCCCTTGCAGAGCTCCTCTTTCCGCAAAGCCAAGCGGGCCGAGTATGACAACCCATACCACTCGGCCGTCTTCTCCCCCACCTCCGGAAGATACTCGGGTTCCCAGTCCCTCTCGTGTTGATTCTACTCCTGCGCCGACTAATGTATCACCTCAACAAGTTGAGCCCATTGCTCCCACCATTGTTGCCGACGTAACCCCTACGCCGGATCACCCGGCTGAGCCTGATGTCCCTCTTAAGACCCCCGAGGTTTCCCCCAATGATCCTTTGATCACCGCAGTTCCAACTCCTACTCCAATTCCTACCGAGGATACCACCACCTCGGCCCCTTTGGAAACTATAGTTCCTCCTGCCGCCAAGGACGCAGTTCCCAGTGCTGAAGTTGTTGCCCCCGCTGAAGTCTCTACTAAGAGCAAGAAAGTTGTTGTTACTAAACCCTCGACATCTCAGAAGGGGCCAACAAGCTCTTCTTAGTCCAGCATTGCTGATGCACTTCGCAAAGGAGCTTCTACCGCTAAACCCGGTGTCGCCCTTGCCGCCGACACTCAGCTTATTCTTCATAAGAGTCCGACGGCGGCTGCAGTTACTCAGCAGGCCCGAGGTAAAGTGTTGACCCCTACTGAGAGCGGGCATAGCCTCGTCTCACTGGTGGAATATGCGAACAACTGGAATGCTGCCAATCAACTTGAGGGCAATCCAAGTAGCCAACCATTTCAGCTTTTCGATATCAGCAGTCGTTTGCATATGGCTGCTAAGATTGTTCTTGAAAGTGATAAGATGAACGAGGTAAGCGCCTTCGTTGGTACTTTGTCTATTATACAGATGATACTAAATATACACTAGTCCCCGAAGCTTGCAACCGGATAATTTATTGTTCGTTTGGAAGCTTCATCTTGTTTTAAATGCATTACATGATTTACTTCATATGGATCTGTCTTATGTTTGAATATCCAGCCATCTAGATCCGAGTCAAGTTTTTACTTGATTCGGATCTGTCTTACTTTTGAATATCCAGCCATCTAGATCCGAGTCAAGTTTTACTTGATTCGGATCTGTCTTACCTTTGAATATCCAGCCATCTAGATCCGAGTCAAGTTTTACTTGATTCAGACCTGTCTTACTTTTGAATATCCAACCATCTAGATCCGAGTCAAGTTTTACTTGATTCAGATCTGTCTTAATTTTGAATATCCAGTCGTCTAGATCCGAGTCAAGTTTTACTTGATTTGGATCTGTCTTACTTTTGAATATCTAGTTGTTTAGATCCGAGTCAAGTTTTACTTGATTCAGATCTGTCTTACTTTTGAATATCCAGCAATATAGATCCGAGTCAAGTTTACTTGATTCGGATCTGTCTATTCTTTGTGTAACTTTTTGCCATTTTCAGGTTGCCCATGATCGGCGGACAGCTGAATTTCAAAGGTTGCTCTTTGCACACAAGAAACTTCAAGATAAATATGAGAAGATTGTCCCTGTTGTGAAGAAAACTGGTAAACTAACTAGTCCATGTAGTTTTTCTTACCTTTTGTAAGAGATTTAGTTTTTCGTGCTAACTAGTATTTTGCTCGTGTGCAGCTGGTATCAACAACTTGAATGCTCGAATTACCAAGAAAGTTGGCGTTCTTGAAGGTTAGTTACTCCTTTTGCCTTTTAATTTGTCGACTTTTTGTTCGAGGTAAATCTTGGGTTTCTTACAACCTTCCGGCTTTGGTATAGCCAAGTTACGAACACTTGCAGCGTCGCATCAAGAATGCATATCTATGCCTGATATGATGCTGCATTTTTTAGAACAAGATGCCGCTCATTCGGCGCAACTCAAGGAAAAAGATGATGAGATAACCCGGTTGCGCGGCTAGGTTGAATCTCTTAAGCTTTCCCAGAAGTCCGAGTTAGATAAAGTTGATCAAGAGTTCTATGAAGAAAAGAACCGACTAAGTCTGTAGCTACAAAAATACAAGGAACTTCTTGATGCTGCCGAATTAAAGAACCAGGCGATGAGCGAGGAAATTATTCGCTTTGAGAAGAGTAGGACCGACTGGTCCCGGTATCTCCATAAAATGTGGAGTTACATTCATCGTAAGTTTCTGTATCTCGTCGAGTTATTCTTTCTATTTTCTTATTTTAACTCATATGACGTTCTTTCGTGCAGATCATTTTCCAGAAGCTAAACCTGTGAGCTCCAAAGCTGTGATTTCTGCTCACGAGCGCCGAGGTGTTTCCGTTGCTTCGAGTCAAGAGTATTCCATGGAAGATTTCCTGATTGCCATCGGCGCTGCTATTGGACCAATGAAGATTATGGGAAGAGATCTGGTGTAGGCAGCTATTCGAGCCTACCATGTTCTCTGGCCGAATTCATCGGATATTGATGAAGTTGAAGTGCTTGTGGCGAGGCTAATGGAATCTCAGACTCAACTCAACCTCTGGAGGGAATCTGCTGGAACGGCTGGTGCTGATATGGCACTTACAGCTGTTTTGTCTTGGTACAAGGATATATCCCTCGATATTCTGATGAATCTTTGCACTGGCTCTCCTTGGGTTGAAAATCCGGAGTTTGTTGCTCGCCGTCAAGCCCGTGCCTTCCATCTTATCGAGTATGCTGATTTGCATCATTGGATCAAGGGGCCGAGTTTTCTTCCCAATCCGGCTGATGATGCCGAAGCTGAAGATGCATCGGGTGGTGACTCGACTGATCAAGATGAATCGGAGGATGGTTTGGATAATGCCGATGATTCCAATGACAGCTCAGATGGGGATGACGACGCGTGCTCGTCTTCCAAAGGAACTGAAACCTCTCGAGCCCAAGTTGGCGTATGTGTATGCCAAAATTTATGATTGATAAGTCGGGGAAGTCCCCGAATTTCTGCTTGAGTTACCAAACTCTTATGTGTATGCCAAAAATCAGCGGGCAATATGGGTCAGTTCCCGAGTTATTGCTCGGGTTACTGAAGTTTCACACATGCTCAAAAAATATCAAACAACATGAAGTTGTCCCGAGTTATTACTCGGTTTGTCGAAATGTAATACATAATTCAACACAAAGAACATCATGGGGCAGTCCCCGAGTCACTGCTCGGGGTGTTGAAGTTTAATACATAGTTCAAAATAAGAAAAATCATGGGGTAGTCCCCGAGTCACTGCTCGGGGTGCCGAAGTTTGATACATAGTTAAAAATAAGAAATGATATGGGGCAGTCCCCGAGTCACTGCTCGGGGTGCCGAAGTTTAATACATAGTTCAAAATGAGAAATGATATGGGGCAGTCCCCGAGTCACTGCTCGGGGTCGCGAAGTTTGATACATGCTTGATATTCTGATTTGGTGCATCACGTCACAATATGCAATATAGGGCTTCTAAGTGTAGAACGGGCGAAGTAAGGCTATGTTCCATGGTCTTTTTGATTCATCTCCGACCTTGATTGCCTTGTTCTTTTCTGGTGGCTGAGCGTCTATCAGGTAGTATGCATCATTTTGCAATGCTTTACTCACGATAAATGGTCCTTCCCATGGGGGTGAGAGCTTGTGCATGCCGGCTGTGCGTTGCACTAGCCGAAGAACTAAATCTCCTTCTTTAAAAACTCTTGGATTGACCTTTTTGCTATGATATCGTCTGAGCTCTTGCTGATAAATAGCTGATCTTGATAATGCCAATTCCCTTGCTTCCTCCAGCAAATCCACATCGTCTTGTCGTGATATTTCGTTTATCTCGGCACTTGTGTACTGGACCACTCTTGGCGAGTCATGCATTATATCGGCTGGAAGTACAGCTTCTGCCCCGTATACTAGAAATAATGGGGTATACCCCGTCGATCTATTTGGGGTGGTCCTGAGGCTCCACAGTACTGCTGGAAGCTCCTCAATCTAGCACCCTGTCGACCTTTGCAGTGGTTCGATTAGCCGAGGTTTTATTCCTAACAATACCAGTCCATTTGATCTTTCTACTTGCCCATTCGATGCTAGGTGAGCCACCGAGGCAACATCTAGTCTTATGTGTTTCTCTTGGCAGAATCTAGCAAAAGCTCCTTCAGCGAAGTTTGTACCATTATCCGTGATAATACTGTATGGGTATCCATATCTCAAGATAATATCTTCGAGGAATTTCATGATGTGGGTCTGTCACATTTTCTTATCGGTTTCACTTCTATCCACTTTGTGAATTTGTCCACCATGACCAGAATATGAGTCATTCCGCCTCGGGCAGGCTTGAATGGACCTACCATATCCAAACACCATACAGAAAATGGCCAAGTGATTGGTATTGTTTTTAACTCGGACGAAGGCAGATGTATCTTGTTGGCATAAATCTGGCAACCATTACACCTCTCTACCAATTCTTTTGCTTCCTTCAGCGCAGTTGGCCAATAAAATCCATGCCTAAATGCTTTGGCCACTAGGGCTCTAGACGAGGCGTGATGGCCACATTCTCCCTGATGTATGTCCAAAAGTATTTCCTGCCCTTCTGCCGAGTCAACGCATCGTTGCAGTACGTTCGTGACACTTCTCTTATACAGCTCATTGTTTATGATTGTGTAGGCTTTTGCTCTTCTCACTATCTGTCTAGCCAGGACCTCATCACTCGGCAAGATTTCCTCTTTAAGGAATGAGAATATGGGTTGTGCCCATGTCGGCGCAACTTTCTCCGGGAAAACTATGTTGTCAATTTCCATAATTTCTGCCAACATAACATCTTTGGGCTTTTCCATGTTCACCCGTGGGTCGGCCGAATTAACCCTTAAATAATTCGGGTCATATTCTTTGTCAATTTCCATTGGGGCATTTCCTTCTATCTGTTCTGTCGAGATATGAATTGACTTGGATTCTGGCGAAGGTGTAATCGATGGTTTTCTCAGGTGCTCCAGAGCTATGCCTGGGGGAATTGACTGCCTAGTCGATCCGAGTTTTGATAGTGTATCCGTAGCGTCATTTTCCGCCCGAGGTATGTGATGAAACTCACACCCATCAAAATAACCACTGATCTTTTGCACATAAAATCTATACAGGGCCATATTCGCATCTAGTGCGTCCCAATTTCCTGATACTTGCTGTACTACGAGGTTTGAATCCCCGTAACATAGAATTCGACGTATGCCAATCTCTTTCACCATCTTCAGGCCATGGACCAGTGCTTCATACTCGGCAACATTATTTGATGCAGCAAAATGTATCTGCAGTACGTATTTCAGCAGATCTTTTTTCAGTGAGGTCAATACTATTCCTGTCCCTATCCCATTTCTTAGCTTGGACCCGTCAAAATGCATTGTCCAATAGTTTGAATCTGGTAATGGGGGCTCATACTATACCTTGGCCCAATCCACAAAGAAGTCAGCCACTGCCTGAGACTTAATTGCATCTCGCCTATCAAATTGCGGAGCATAAGGTGATAAATCAATTGCTCATTTTGCTATTCGGCCACTTGCATCTTTGTTGCTTAATATCTCGGCTATGGGTGCTTCACAAATCACTTTTATCGGATATTCTTCGAAGTAGTGTTTGAGTTTTTTCGCCGACATGTATACTCCATAAGCCATCTTCTGGTAGTGCGGGTAGTTCTGCTTTGAGGCCGATAATACCTCACTTAGGTAATATACCGTCCTTTGTACTAATTTATCCTCTTTGTTTCGCTCCACGACAACTACCGCACTTACCACTCTGTTAGTAGCTGCCACATAGAGTAGCATAGGCTCTTTTGACAATGGAGAGGCCAAAATCGGTGTTGTGACCAACATCTTTTTTAACTCATAAAATGCATTATCGGCTTGCGGTGTCCAGATGAACTTGTCGGATTTTTTCATCAGTTGGTATAGAGGTAATGCTTTTTCCCCTAGCCGACATACAAATCGACTCAGAGAAGCCACATCCTGTAAATTTTTGTACATCGTTCAGATACCTCGGCAGTTCCATTCTTTCAACTGCTCGGATCTTAGTTGGATTTGCCTCTATACCTCGGCTGGACACGAGGAAACCGAGTAATTTTCCAGCCGGCACACCAAAGGTATATTTTTCCGGGTTAAGTTTCATTCGGAACCTTCTCAGGTTTGCGAATGTCTGCCGAATATCTTTAAGGAGCATTTTGCTCTCTTTGGTTTTTATAACCACATCGTCTACATACACTTGCACATTTTTTCCTATCTGGTCATGTAGACACTTTTGCATGCATCTTTGGTATGTCGCTCATGCATTACGCAGGCCGAATGGCATGGTGCGATAGAAATAAGCCCCGTACGGGGTAATAAACACAGTCTTTATTTGATCATCCGGGTTTAATGGTATCTGGTGGAAACCAGAATACGCTTCTACAAATGATAACAGCTCACAGCCTGCGGTTGAATCAATGACTTGGTTTATCCTAGGTAAAGGAAAAGGATCTTTGGGACACGCCTTATTGAGGTTCGTGTAATCGATACACATTCGCCATACGATGGCTACATTTGGATCATCCTTTTTATTTTCTACCAACACCGAATTTGATAGCCAATCCGGGTGAAGCACTTCCATGATAAACCTGGCTGCAAGGAGCCGAGCTATATCATCCTCTATTATCTTTCTCCTGTCTTCGGCGAAGCGGCGGAGAGGTTGCTTCACCGGCCTTGCTCCTAGCCTTACATGCAAAGAGTGCTCAACCAACTCCCTCAGAACACCTTGCAGGTCCTGAGTTGACCATGCAAATATATCCCGATTCTCACGGAGGAAGTTGGTGAGATCGCTTTCCTATTTGGCATCTAGGCCAGTACGTACCAATCGTGATGGTGCGCTCCGGGAACTGATCATCAATTTGGATCTTCTTCGTCTCCTTAGTCGGCTGGAAAGATACACCCCCATGCGGATTGGCTAATGCCGGCATATTAAGCTGTGTCGACTGAGCCAGAGCTACCACTTCCTGAATCCTTCTTTTCTCTCTTGCAATTACCAATGACTCGTCCAGGTTTGACCCGGCTGAAGCACATTCCATAGATTTTCTGTAATCCCCTGCCACTGTTATTACCCCCTGAGGCCCTGGCATCTTCATTTTCAAGTAGGTAATGTGGCAGCTACTCATAAACTTACCCAAAGCTGGCCGTCCGAGGAAAGCATGATAGAAACTCTCTAGGTCTACCACCTCAAACTCCAGATTCTTAGTTCTGCAATTCTCTCTTGTGCCGAATAACACATCTACCCGAACCTTCTCAACGGGTTCGCAGGAGAGCCCCGGCACCATCCCATGGAATGTGGTCCTTGTGGTTGCAGCATATTCTGTGTTATTCCGAGCTTATGCATTGTATCCTTGTACATGATGTTGATACTACTTCCATTATCAATGAGTACCTTTGAGAACTTCACATTTATGCTAGGCCCGACAAACGTCGGATCTAGTACCAATGCGTACGATCCTGGGTTCGGCATTATCTTCGGGTGATCTTTTATGCTCTAGGTTATCTCTTGATCGGACCACGACACGTACCTTGGTACTGTCGGCATAACTACATTCACTTACATATGCCGGTGTTGTATGCTCTGCCTATCTTGTTGTTCTGTTGTGAACACACAGTAGGATTGGTGATGTTCCCTGTAATCATTACGTCCATTGTTCCCGGGGTTTCCTCTTCCGTCTTGATTTTGATTTACCACTTGGTGTACTACATCCCTTCGGTCCGAGTTATCATACCTCGGAAGGGGTGGCGGTAACATTAGCTGCTGCGCATTTGCCCCGGTTAGCTGTGGCTGTTGCTGTTGATGTACTTGATGAGGAGGTGCTTGTATGCCTGTCGGGTTTACCATTGCATTGTTCATCCAAGCACACTGGCGAGTAGTGTGGTTGGTTGGTTTGGCCGGGTTTGGCATGTGGAACTTACACGGCTGATCCAACATGGACTCAAATGTGTACTTTGGCCCTTCCTGTCATTGCTTCTTCTGTTCTGGCGTCCACTGCCTCTTCCCTTCATTCCTCGGTGTCCACTGCTGAGGAGCATTCTTCTGTCGCTGATTGTTCCCATGACTCGGCTGATCCTACACAACTGCTGCCACCTGATTGGAAGCATACCTATAATCCGGCCTCTCGTCCCTTCTTCTGCCTCGGTATTCGTTGCGCCGTGATGACCCGACTCCATCTCTAGCATAATGATCCTGCTGCTTCCGATGTTCTACCGACATTAACTTTTGTTGAGTCGGATCCCCTAAGGCGTACGAATCTGCTATCCTGATGGTTTCCGATAATGTGGTTGGCATATCTCTCTACAACCTCTGCCATAACACACTTGCATATCTGCAGCCCTGAGCAAACCAGGCTATCGCTTGAGATTCTATGACCCCTTCGCATGAGTTTCTGAGGTTGCACCACCGAGTCAAGAATTCTCGATCTGTTTCATTGGGCTTATGCTTGCATATTGCGAGCTGTTGCGGCCTGTTTGGCCTCTTATAAGTACTGGTGAAATTATTGACAAACATTTCTTCAAAATCCAACCAACGGTTGATACTCCCTGTTGGTAAATTGTTCAGCCATACTCTGGTTGGTCCTTCCAGCATCTGTGGGACGTATCTTACCGCCCATCGTAAATTTCCGCCAGCTATTATCACTGTCGTGGCATATTCAATTAACCAATCTTGTGGCTTCGTACTCCCATTGTATGTCTTTTGTGCCCCTTGCCAACTGGAAGTTCGGCACGGGTAGTTCGCCCATGATCCGAGGTCCAAAGCACGCCGGACCAGGTGGACCTTGTTATTCCAATAGCTCGTCAATCGATGGCAAGTTTCTATAGATAACTCTCTCTTGTACTCCATAGTGATTTTGTCCACCCTGCTCTGCATAATCCATGTCCGAGTAACCATCATTGTATCTATCATTCGCCTGATTTTGCGGAGCTGGTCTCGCTTCTCGCTCTACTCGAGGCTCATACCTCGGCTGGGGTTCCTGTGGGGGGTACCTCCTCCCTTCCGCCGGGTTTTTATTCTCATGGTTTCCCTTCCGGGGTTTCCGTGATCTCTGTTTGCACGGCCGGGGTTTCTATCACCGCTGTTACCTCGGCTCATATTGCCTCTATTCTCATTGACCTTCCCGGCCACCGCTGGGTCATACGGGACAATCTGCTTATTTCTTTTTCCAGAAGTCACTGCTCTATCTTTTCGCGCATTGTTTCCGGGTGAGGATGTTGCTGCCGCAGATAGTGCGGGGCAGCTCCTGCCGAATGAACCATGCGAGAAGCTCCTGGCTTCGACGGATCAGCCCTAAGCATTTCCTCATTCTGCTGGTTCGCAATGCGTACCAGCTCATTTACTCTTTCTTGTTGTTTTTGCCGGGCTTCCCCGCTTAACCCTTCCAACTCCAGGGCTGCGGCATTCGCCGCCCTGAGGTTCTTTGCCGGGGTACTATACCTCGGCAAGCCTGGATCGACTGAATCATCTGGACGAGCCTCGTGCTCTTTGTTGATATCATTCATGAGGTTCTTTCCTCTTAATCTCAACTCATCTACTCGGTCAGGGGCCACATCTAGTTTGTTTGCCCTAGCATACTCTCGCAGGGTCCTGTTTAAGGATTCCCGCAAAAGCCGACACCTTTTTTGCCTCTACTAGCACTTTCTGTCTAGTTTCTTCTAACTCTGCATGTGCGTTTGCCGGGTCAAGTATCGGCGCTACAGGCGTAGTTAAGTTATCTATAGTTGCCTGAAGGATATTCTCTGGTCTCTCTAGAGGTGGCCATCTTACCCTTGTCGCCTTTGGAGTCACATCCTGCACCTCGGCCGCCCTGGTTGCTGGTGGATCTACCTCGGTGGGTTTTGGAGCTGCCTGCTTCGTGACTACCTGTCCTCCTGTCGCCGGGTCCTTGCTTAGTCCGGCGCCTGCTCCTGCTGCTGGTGTCGGGGCCGTCATCATCACCTCGACGCTGCCTGCGGGGCGTACTCCACGCGGACCGCTAGCAGCACAGAGGGGAGGTTCTCCCGCCTCGATGGCTCGACGCAGGTAGACGCAGGAAGTGTAGACGCCGACGTAGACCTTGTGAGCACCCAGGTTGATGAAGACGCCGTTGCGCGGGGGTGCTTTCCTCCTAAAGCTGCCAGCGTTATCGCTGACATAGTCCCAGGTATCAAATCTATGGACTAAGCCAGAAACAACCCGCTCGCCGGTGTGGATGAAGTTTCTCGTCTGGATCTTGACTCCAGCTAGCACCGCTGCTGGCCCCATGGTGGGCACCAACTGTCGTGGTGGTGGCATGGCAGATGCCATGGGTAGGCTAAAGTATGGGGCCAATGGATGCTAGAGGGATCCGAGGAGGGATGATGTAGTGATTTCTACACTCAAATGACTAACAAGTAGCTCTTTATTCCTCCTCTCAAGGGCTACACATGCTCCTTGAGTTGTATCAAAGGGAAGAAGAGAACTACTACGCGAGCCCTTCTGCCTAGAATGAATCGATCCCCCTCTCTGGAGCCCGTTCCCCTCCTTATAAAGGGGTTCCTTGACTCCTTCTAGGGCTGACGTGGCAAGCATATTCTTGGAATATGCTTGTCCCAAAGTGGTAACTCGGCGGGCTCCTTTCCGTGTCCCCCTTCTATCGGTGGCAAGGTTCTAGAGGCCCTCACATGTGCGCCTCGGGCTTCCTCACTGTCACCTCCGTGACGCTTGTCTGCCCCTCTGCAGCTCTGCTCTTTGTCCTTAGCGCTTGGCTCTGTCTTGATTCCTCCTAGCCAGCATCTAGGGTTTGACTATAGGCTCCTCCTTCTCCTACAAGTCTCACGTTACTTGGCCTCATCTCGCATAACTCGGCTCGGTGTTCACCTGCATATAAGTCGATCAGCCTTATTCGACCGACATAGCTCATACGTCGGCCGAGTAAGGCATTACTCATTTTATATTTTCCCAGGCTCAACTTATCTCGGCCGGATCTCGCTTGATTCGGCCGACACAATTAGTAATTCGGCTTAAGGTAAGGGAGATTCCTTTCTTCTTTCCCCTATCTTGACCCTATCCGGGGTCACCCACCCAACACAAAACAAAAAATTCTAGCGCATAACCAGGATCATATGCAAGGGGAGAGGCAACAGATCATACCCTCGAAGATCGAACTAGCGAAAGTTTGTCGATGGCGAGGTTGATCGTGCGTCGATCCCGCAACAATTCTTAGCGATTCGCTAGGAGATGTATTATCCCACGGACGGCTCCCATGAACATGCACCAATGAAGACGTCATTATCGATGTAGCCGGTACATCGATTCCCGCAGTAGTCGATTAGCCACGAGAAGATTTCTCCTTATGAAGATCTACATGATCAAGTGCTCCAAGTGTTTCACCTCCACCGGTATCCACACGTACAAGCTCAGTGGCACTGCATCTAGGAGTTATCAAGAACACACGATCGAAGCGGGAATATGTCGATGAAGATCCGGCAGCGCTTCTACAGTCCCGTCTAGATTAGATCCAAACAGAGGTAGAACTTGGGCATCGCTCTGGCATCATGGTAGAAGAAGACCTAGGGCATACCAACCTAGGTTTTACTGCCACACCAAGGTGATGGAGGAGAGAGGTGGTGGGGGCGCACGAGGCGGTGGCATGGCGGCAACACGCGCATGGCAGCGGCAGGCGGCGCCTTGACTAGGATTTTGGCCGGGAGGAGGCGGCGAGCTAAGGACACGACTTGAGTGCCTCTTGGGGTGCCTCTTGGTGACCTTTTATGGGTGTCGAGGCCCCTTGGGTTGTCCTTGACCCAGCCCCAAAGTTTGGATGAGTTCCGGTAGGTGTAGGTCAATCCAAACCTTCTCAAAAATAGCTTTCTTTTGCAAGTTCGAATTTGACTAGTGTATCTTTCCTTGCCCTTTATGGCAATGTGGCTGCACCTATTATGGAATTTTCTGAACATCCTAAGATGACCCGGTCACCCCCGGTACCTTCCGGAACCTTTCATAACCTTCTACTTATTTCAAAACCTTCCATATATGTCCGAAACCATTCCGGACATTCCTAGGACCCTAATTCTGGACAGTTCTGAGATCATCCGGGACATGTCGGAACCATTCCGAGACCATCCTAGACACTCTCTAAACCATTATCTCATCTCATTAATGCTCAAAACTTATTTTGAACACTCTCGACAATATTCTCGACACCTCCGATATATTATAAGACACTCCAAACACCTTCGGAATAACTTTATTACTAAATCTTCATTTGTCTCATATTCTAAATGCCATTGAACTCTTAAGTGTGTGACCCTATGGGTTTGAATATTTGCGGACATGTCCGAAACTCATTCCACGACAATGATTCCTATTGTCGTCTTGATACACGTAGTAACCCCGGCAAATAACACGAAGATCTTTATCATGTGAATTGTAGTATTATGTCCGATATATATCGTATTGCTCCATCGATACTTTACATTGCTGGAGATGAAACACTAGGTTATTCTTGTTACCCGACATATACTCTTTACTCATACCGCACTATCGATGTTCATGTGTTTAACGACTTGATCATGTGTCCGCCCAGACAATGACGAACATCATAGTACATGAATGGGTCCAAAGTGTATCTCTCCATCGTCAGGAGTAGCAATTTCCGTAAGCACCCCATATAAATAATTGGCGTTCCATCTGGTAAGAGAAAGTATCAACTTTATGATTACTCCGTTAGGAGCAGCGTCTGGAGAATCTTGCCACGTCCATATTGTACCCAAGTTTACATGTGTATCGCAATCAAACGATCTTTAGTAAAGACAATACATTATTTATGAGAAACTATCGATAACAATATTAACGATATGTTTCACAGTATATCATGTTGGGTCTATCCATCGTCGTTGTTCTCCCAACAACTCCTATCTCATATATCACCAGCAACTCCACAACACATTGTCGTTTTGCCCATAGTCAGGAAATCGGGACTATCAATGATACATGAACTAGTCTTAGAGGCGAGACTAGAGACATCTAGATGGTATTTATGATTCCACACATGTATTAGGGTTTTCCTCCAAATACAGATTATTCAGGACTAATACAATTATAACACGGAATAATAAACTTAATCATGAACATCAAATGTAGAGTAACAGAATTTATTATTGCCTCTAGGGCATATTTCCATCAATAGTTCCATGCCGAGGTTTTGATAAAAGCTTAATGACCTCCGTTTCAATCTTGGGTGACAATTCTAGAGGGAAAATTATCCTAGTCCCCCGAACGATGCATGTTGCTCCTATCGTCCTATTTTCTCCGTGCGACACGTGCCCCTTGCATGGCCAGAGAAACAACCCAGCGTCCCTGGGTACCATCACTCTATCTTATCTCTTTCTCACCGATAGTTTTTTTGTTCCCATATCAGTTCCCCGCCGCCTGTGTAGGAACCCACGCCGCTCGGAGTCGATGACCTCCCCGACCTTCTCCCTCACCGTGGACCTTGGGTCCCCATCTTCGACGACGGCCTCCCACATCTATGCACGTTCCCCACCATGGGCGACAGCTCTGACCGCTGGCGGTGCCCACGCTGGTGTTGGTGCTGCCCCGTGTCGATGGTGCTGCCATGAGTAGGTGCTATCAGCGGCGGTGGTGGTGCTTCCCATGTCGGTGAAGGTGCTACTCCTCCCCCACAATGCTGCTACCGATGAAGCTGTCCGCGCCTGGTGGTGGTGCTTCCCGCGCCGGTGGTGGTGCTGGTGCGACTATGTCTACTGCTACAAGGGCGGCCGAGCTTTGCTGCAACAGGAGGACGACCTTGCTACTGGTAGCGAGAGGCGTTTCTACATGGGACGAGAGGTGATGCTACATGGGGCACCATGTCTTCTATCAACGGTGGTTGGCGCTGCTGCGAGGGGGGTCTTGCTACATGGGCGAGGAAGCGTTGCTACATGCAGGCGGCGCGGTGCTACAAGGTCGAGGTGCTACCGCTACATGGGCGAGGCGGCGCTGCTACACGGGTGAGGCGGCGTTGCTACATGTGGGCGCCGTCGGTGTTACAAGGTCGAGGTGCCGCCGGCGGGCACCGCTGCTGCTACATGGGCGAGGCGACATTGCTATATGCGGGCTCCGCCGCTTCTACAAGGTCAAGGTGCCACCTCTACACGAGCGAGGCGGCATTGCTACACGGTCGAGGTGACACTGCTACATGGGTGAGGCGACATTGCTACATGCGGGCGCCGCTGGTGCTACAAGGACGAGGTGTCGCTGCTACAAGGGGGAACAACGTTGATGCGAGACCACCGGCATTGTTGTGAGCGACCACACTGTTGTCATTGAAGGCAAGTGACGTGCTGCCAAGGGGAAAGGTGGAGGTACTGTGACCTGCGAGCAAGGTGGTTCCAAGGGGGTCGTGGACGTCGTCGAAGCTAGATGCGAAGTGACGGAAACGATTGCTTCAGAAAACGGTGCGGGTTTTCATTTGAAAAAAAAGGAAGAGGTGCATGCGATTGTTGCCTTGCATTGACCACTTGAGGGATACGTGGGACGATGGGACGTTCCTACTGTCCGGAAGACGCTTAGCACGATCCATTTCAGAAACACATCTTTTTAAGAAAAAATTAGATTGTAGTCTGTTACCTAAAAATCCAAAAAACCCCAAATAATATCTACTATCTACTACTTGTTAAAGGTAAGGACGACCTGACGGTGGTACGTCGGCTTTCACCCTCCCGCGCGGAAAAATCGTCGGTAACGCTGACAAACCGGAAGCCCTACTCCGTTTCTGCCCCGAACGAAAAAAAGGTAGAAAACCTGGTTTCCGTCCACACGAACGAGAGGAAAAGAAAAAAACTGCCCACAATCCACGACCATAGCCTTCAGTCGTGCGGCCTTCCTGGCCTCCTGATGCGCCACCGACCCCAATCCTTGTCAATCTGTGCCACCGACCCTAGCTCCGGCGTGCAGCAGCGCCAACACCAGTCGCGCGGCCAGAAATAGCCGCGCTGGATCCCTTGTCCCCCGTCGCCCCATGGTTAGCGCCTGCAATGTCAACTGCCGCCATGATCCAATCAATCAACGGCAACCGCCGTTTAGCAGATTTACCTCCTTCAAGGCCGTCGTCGTCGCTTGCCTTTACGAAAGGTCTGCCACGGCAGAACAACCACCCCAAGGCCTCGTGCTGCGCAAGAAGCCAACGAGCGTCATCATCCAGTCTTCCCACGCCATTGAGCGTGAGTTTCAGGTCGAGCAAGGTGATTTCTCGTGGCTTAACCGTGAACTCCTTATATCAAGCAATATTTCTCCTTTTGATGGTTTCCCTTGGCAATTTCCTGATGTTTGAGTGTTTTATTTAGAATATCCAGAGAGCAAGCCAATCGTTCTTGGCAGTTTACAAGTCATACATGAAAAGTTTATGTATTTGTATTGCCTTCTACCGTACTGTTGAGCATGAAAAGTTCATGTATTTGTATTGCCTTCTACAGTACCGTTGAGCATGAAAAGTTCACATGAGAACACCTTGGAATTTCCAGTATAGTTTATAGGGGCTCTGGTAAGTGTTAGGGATATAATTCGTTAGTTAGATATTGGGTTAGCCTTATCATGACATGTTTGGGTTGAAGCAAACGAGGTACAAGGATATAGTGATATTGTTGTATTACTAATAGCAGCTTCTCAAATACGAATGGGTGGATCCAGGAATGTGGATATTTCATAGATGTACTTGATCATACAATTTCCCTCAAAAAAGGAAGCTGGTGTACAATTTGCTTGATCTTGTGATGATACATCAAGATAACAAATATGTGTGTTTTCTGTATTTTTTTATGTAGATTATGGTCTCAAGAGAATTGGGAAGATCAATTTTCAAACTGATATTAAGTCAACATCCCAGTTCAAGAGGTCTGTGATTTACATAAGTGGTTCTTCTATTGATTAGTTCCGTAGGAGAAAGACTGAATCATACTTGAAGAAAAAGATAAAGCAACTTCAGGTACTTGATCCAAAGTGCAAAATGTTTCACTATTCTTTGCTGATATTTATCTAGAGTACTGCATTTGAGACAAGTTTTGGTACTTGGATACATATAATATGTGGTAAAACTGATGACGAAATCTGTGCTTGGTTTTGTTTTGGGATTCTTGTTGAAGCATTTCCATTTTAGCATGGAGTTTTATTGAGTGGCATTCTAAAGCCTGAACATGTGCTATTTCTATTTTAAATGGTAGATACATGTGGGCAGTACTAGGGATGGATGTATGATAGTGAGTTATGTGTGAAGGAATGATATATATTTGTTGGAACAGTATACTACATATAGATTCTTGGGAGATATAGTTGGTTCATCCGAACGATAAATTAGCGAAGGCTCTATGAGAGGTGCGTACTGGCCTTAGAAGTGAGATGTGGCTTTCTGAAATGTTAAAATGATTTCTCAAGTACTATCCTTGGGTCTAGAGGCTGCATCCTTCCTCCCTGATAGGGACAGACGTATGATAGTGAGGTATGTGTGAAGGAATGATATATATTTATTGGAACTGTATACTACATATGGATGCTTCGGACATATATTTGTTTCATCCGAATAATAAATTAGCGAAGGAAGGGATGGGTGTCATACTGACCTCACAAGTGAGATGTGACTTTCTGAAATGTTAAAATGATTTCTCAAGTACTATCCTTGGGTCTAGAGGCTGCATCCCTACTTCCTGATAATGATCTATTACATGAATCTATTGTTTCAGATTTCCATAATATTTTTTAGATTTATGGCTAATGGTTTTTGTTTGAACTAATGCATCTATTCCATTACTGATACTCCCTCCGACCCATATTAGTTGATTTGGATTTTTTAAAATTTAGATGAACCTATATACTAAATAGTGTCTAGATTCATCCAAATCTAGACAAATCGAAGTCAACTAATAGGTCGGAGGGAGTACCATTTTCATTTTGTCAGTTACATAATATACATCCTTTTGTGCATAGGCAGAAAAAGGGACCAAAATAGTACCCAATCCAACTCAGAATCAGCAAGGACAAACAGTCGATGCTCCAAAAAGGTAGTGCAGCTATTATAGTTGTGTATTACTTCATTTTTTATCTCAGCTTCTTCAATGGTTTGTCTTCTGCATCTGAAATGGAAAGATTCGTGTGGGTGCAACACAAGTGAACAACGACGGATGTGACCTTGGCCTCTCGCTCACCATGCTCATGGCTCTCGCCTGGATGGTCATCATCCTCCGCAGTGTGCCCTTCTACCGCCACCAGGTGTGCCCATAGAAAGCCCATTGTAAGAGCTCTTCAGAAACATAAGTGTGTGATATGGTCTTGTTAATTTAGATTTTTGAAGTTGACATCATATGTGAGATTTTTGTTTCTCTTTGTTAATTTGTTATAGATATTTGTGGTTGTTTCCAGGAAGAGTAAGTTGTCACTGCCTGTGCACAATTTGGTTGAAAGGTTGCTGCATCTCAATGGAAAGGTTGGTTGTAACATAATCGTCAATCCATGTGTGAAAAAGTTGTGTGTTTGACGTACATTTCCAAAAACTACAGAATCACTAATCCTCGAAAGAACGAGACCGCAAGACCATAATGTGAGATGAAGGGTGCAATCTGCAACAAGGAATTATTGCAGAGCTTCACATTCAGTTTTTTCATAGCTGCTTGCCTACTTCAATAGGTATAATTATTATCGTCTTTCTTTCTTTCATAAATTGTATGCATGCAGAAGCTAAACACTAGATTACCTTCACCATGAGGGCAAGAGGTTGGATGTTTCATCAAATTATCCATATTGTTAAACTTTGAAGTTAAACCTCCTTGTATAAGTAGTCAAACATCTTTTGAGGGAAATAGAAGTGGTCAAACCGGGATAAAAATATTATAACCAGTAGATTTGTTTAGAAGTAATCATTAGATTTCGACCGGTGCTAGAGGAAGCAAAGAAACTATGGGCTAGAAGGAAGCAAATAACTCCCTATCATTTACACAAACGGCATGTCTGTATATTTCCATATATGCTATAGGTAAACTAGGAAATTTCTATTATTGTTTACGTGATGTGAAGTTAATGTCTATTGATTTCTTTTGTAGGGGCCTGATGGAATAAAATAAACTATCATCCTTGTTTTCTGTTATGTGCAGTCGTATAGTTTTGTAACAAGAAAATAGTAACCGAGGTTATGGTCTGAAGAATACAAAATAGTTGATGCCTTCTACGTATTTTCTAACTTTTTTAGTACAATTTCTATTCATTTTACTAGATACCAACCCCTAATTTCAGTAGGAACACAGGATAACTTATTATTCACTTGTCATATCATTACCACAAGACCTCAAATGCTTCCATTTTTCCCCTGCTAGGCATCTTTTTCAGTAGGGAGGGCAAGTGTAATAGAAAATTCCCATTTACTTCCATATCACATTTAGTTGATATAACCAGTGTGCTTGGGCCACACTTAACTGTATCGTACTCTTACATCAATAGTTCTCAATGTGACATAGTTTTCAGTGCAAATCATACCGTCTTCTGTATTCAGCACATCCTTATATACATGTGCAAATGTTCATTATTGTGATCGACGGTGTTTATTGTTTTTAGCACCGGCAATGCTTTTATTCATCATCTGACTTTTTCTTACTCCCCACAGAACAAGACGTGAGTATACCGGGGAAGGTACAACGGGTCACCCGATACAAAAGACACATGTACTATCCCACTTGTAGAAATAAGCTATATGCATAGCAGTTTTAACTGTTGAGCATTACCCTCGGCATACCGATGTATATGCCGAGGGCCTTATTTTTCAAGAAAAAATTGCACGCTGGATTTATAAACACATTAGGCTGAGTGCCCCAGCAATTGGTTGTTTACAAGAGGCCATCGGCATACTGACATGTTCCTGTAGCGTCAAGTCACAGTATACATTTTCTATGCTATCTCGGTTTAGTGAAAATATCCAATTGCTCGTGTGTTTATTCAGACAATTGTTATTTCCAGCCTATGATAGGTAACTACTATGTATTTTTTTCTAACTTTTAAGAGTGATTTTCAAGTTATTTCAATATAAAGTGAAGCAAAAAATGTTTGCCCTACAACTCTGAGAAATAATCGGTGATGTTCTATATAACATGTCCTTGTCTTGAAAACAGGACTGTGGTCAGGAAAAGTGTAATCATGAGTGTGTTTAGTCCATCAACACTTGAGCTTGATGGTTGTATACTTTAGAAAAGGAGATACCAAAACAAGCGGATACAATAAAAACGTTGAGAAGATATTAAAAAGAGTGATCTAAAAAAGAATCGAGAGAATAATAAGAAAATTTTACAAATTCACTAAAAAACAAATTTTGGATGTTTTATTGATTTTTTTTGTTTCTTCAATTACCCTCGGATATTCAGACTTGTGGGTTTACTCAGTATATAAATAATGTCTACCTAATAGTTCTGTGACAAAAAAAAGTCTACATTTTTATTATACCAATAGTTACTTCATTGTAGTAACTAACACCAAATAACAAAGGCAATGTGATAGAAGTGTTTCACTTCAGATTGAACTGATACGGCAGATTGAGAGTATAGCACGTATTTTGGGTAACCCAAACTTCATGTTTTTTTCCTTCGACTGGTTTGTGTTGCGTCATTGAAATATTGATTAAAAGATGTATTTGTTCAACTACTCCATGTCAAAAGAAATTTGCATGCACATTATTTTTACACATACGAAGAGCAGAAAATTGAAAAACCATTGCAAAGCACGGGCATTCAACTAATAGAACCCGAAAGCTAACAAGTGCTCGGGTGCTGATTTGATCGATCGAGCCATCGCTTCGGAGCCGTCGGACCGACTGGGATCAGGCCCCGGTCACATGTCCTTCATGCCACAACTCCCGCACTTGATGCGCCTCCGCCCTCAGTCCCTCCCTTCCTCTCATCGCCGGCAAGCGCCGCTGCGCCCATCACCTTCATCTGCCTTGCCGGCAAGCATCGCCCTCCCCTACACTTCCTCCGCTCTAGCGTTGGGCCGGTGAGCACGCCGCAACCCTCACCTTCCTCGCATTGACGGCGAGGTACGCTCGCCCCTCCCTGTTTCCACCTAGCTCGCCCCCCTGGCTCGGGGCACCGGCGGGGACTTAACCGACGCGCTCTGCCCCCTCAGTCGGCTGACTTCCCGATGCCTCATCTGACCGCGTCCCCGGCGAGCTCATGCCCCAGATTTGGCCCGGCGAGTTCCGCCTCGCTGGTTGTCCCTCCCTTGCTTCGCGAGCTCTCCCGCGCTGCCTCTCGCATCCCCTACATCGTGAGCTCAGTGGAGGCTACCGATCCAGGTTCCCCGCTGAGGGAGAGGAGAGGGAGGACATGGTGCGTTGTGCTAAGGACAGTGTTCCGGCAGTTGGTGCTCCGGCCATGCAACTCCTCCACCGCGACCACCACACCCGGCCGGTACCGTCCTTCCTCCGTCTCCCCTGCACTGCTCATCCCCTTATCTCTGGATAAATTGCATAAAGGGCTAAATTTTATGCATGTGCGCTGTTTTTTATCTGATCAGTTTCTATAGTGGCTACTGAATTTGATACTAGATTAAGGGAGCATAGATGAACAACAGAATCCTACTGATTGTTTTTCTTCTGCCTAGGCTGCTCTTGCTGTTGGTCCTGGTAGTGGGCATGTCATGGTGTCGCGCGTGCGGTCACCTGCAGTTTGCTGCTAGCTAGTAGTTTTGATCTGTGTTGTGCTGCTAGCTGATTACGCACAGTCGATCTTTGTTGCAAGCTGAATGCCAATATATGCTATGTCAATTTACAATGTGCAACTTTCCGATTCGCAAAATGCAAAATTTTGTGTGCTACTGAATCTGAAAGTGAATACACGTTGTTTGTAAATTCCAACTCTATACATTAGATAAAAAACACCTGAAATTTAGGTTTTCAAGCACAACTTTACACATTAGAAATTTTATGGGTTAGGGTATTAAATAGTCTGAGGCTATTTTAGGTGTACACCAGAATGCCTAAGTTGCATAATGAACTTAGCTAAGTGCGATTACACCAACATTCTTAAGTTTGTTCCACCAGCTAATCAATTGCTTTGCTAACATTAAAGTAAGTTACTTTTCACCACCTAAATGAGTTTCCGATGTTGCCTACTGATATAAACTAAGTTCCAATCAAGTGATATTTAAGTTGCTTTCAATCATGTTCCAGATTTGATTTACCATATAATCTAAGCTGATTTTAAAATGACCACTACCAAGTTGCCTACTGATATAACCCGCTATGTATTTTTGCTCTGGTTATGCACATCCCGGTTTCAGAAAGGAGGATGAAACATCAGGGCTGCCGTTTTATTCCATCTATGAAGATATTGTCTCTTCAGATGTTTTATTGTACCTCTTAGTTGCAGCATGGATCATGTAGAGTTGTACGGGAAACGCGCGGTAGAGAAAAAAGACGCATATTCCCCTCCCCTCTCCTCCCTAGCTGCTTTGAGAGTCGTGTGTGAGAGGCCGAGGCTCTCTCGTGCCCTTCTCGCCGGAGTAGCCGGCGGGAGGTGGCGGCGGGGAGTCGCCGGAGTAGGCCTAGGTTGTAGAGTAGGTTTGGTAGTTGGCCTTGTGCCGGTAGTGGGCTCCTTGCCCGGATGCGGAGCTCTAGATCTCGTCCCGATCTTAGCTCTAGGGTTCTTCGTCGGTGTCCTAAAGCTTCTCTGGTCGGAGCTTTGGATGGAGGCGGAGGCCACCGCATCGTTAAATAAAGCTTGGGCCTGTTGCCTTTTAGACTGAGATGCTATTTGGCTCCGGCTTCTTCCGCTGTCCGGTCGTGGTGATGTGGAGTGGAAGAAGTGGAGCTTGGTGGTGCTCGGCGCTGGAGGCGACAAGGGAGTCCTTGTCTTTGGCGTGATGCTGGCCTTGGCCGTGCGGCTGCTCCGGTCTCCTGCCGCTTCTCTTCTTCTTCCGACCGGCCGTGGCGGCGAGGAGATCAAGAAGGATGCGCAGAGGCGGACGGCCATCTCCCTCTGCATCTCGCGCGGCTGCCGTGCTGCTGTCGGCGGCCCTCCTGCTACTCGAGAAGACCTGGCCTGCCGTGGTGGCGAGGAGGTTGACTTGAGTGTCTTTGGCTGATGCTGCCGAGCTCTGGGAGCTTCGAGATTCCTCTCCCAGCGTTCTCCAAGCGGCAGCGATGGATGCCGCCGCTATCCAGGCCGGAGGGTGGCTGCGCGTTTCAACAGGGTTTGCTCGAGCCTCTCTATCCTCTTCGGGAGGATCTTCCTCAGCGCCGGAGCTGCACTGAAGTCCCTCGCCCAGCCAAGTGGTCTCGTCCCCGGCCGGAGCAGAGGTGGCGCTTCTTCGTCGTTGTTAGTCGCCGGCCGTTGCATCGGACTTGATTGCGTTTTCGCAATCTTTGCTAGGGTGTTCTTTGTAAAATGTAGGGGTCAGTTTGTAATTTTCTTTCTGTTTGGACCTCTCTGTATTCTGTACACCCACCGCTGAATGAATCTCCTGGGCCCTTCGAGGCCGTTCCGTTAAAAAAAAAGAGTTGTACGGTGATTTTTGGTTAGTTGCCTCTTTTGAAATCCATGCAACCAAATTGGGTACATGATTTTTCATGTAGTTGTTACTATATGACTAAGTTGCATCAGGGATCATGTAGATTTGTATGGTGATTTCTAATTAGTTTCCTTTTATAAAATCCATGCAACCAAGTTGAGTTTTTCCAATGCTTGTCAATTCATGTAAGTGGTGTTTATTTTGTTTCACTATCCTCTTATTTTTAGCGGCATACTCAACCTAATATATAACATGAAAACTAATTGATTACATGTTGCACTCTAAGTTGATTATTACTTCCCCTTTTTAGGTTTTGCACTCAAACAGTCGCTTACACTCGATATGCGCAAGCACAAACTACGTTTACCGAAACCTGAAGAATGTCAAGGGAGTCGCCGTGCACCTCAAGTACAAGTTGGTCAGTAGGTATGTGACATGGAGGGCACACTCTAAGTTGTTGTTCTCATTTGCTTCAAGATGGTGGTTTGAATTTTTCATACTCTCAGATTTTGTGGATCTAAGTAGTTTATGTCTCAATTGCATGTAGTTGTGACAGGTTTGTTGGCAAGTTGTTCTCCCTATACTGAGTTGTTTTAGCTTGATGATTTGATTTTGTCTTTCTCCCGGGGTTTATGGATCTAAGTACTTTATGTCTCAATTGCATGTAGTTGCGTCAGGTTTGCTGCTTAGTTATTGTTCTCCTTATACTAAGTTGCTACAGATTATGATTTGACTTTTGCATTCTCCCTAGGTTTGTGGATCTAAGTAGCATATGTCTCAATTGTATGTAGTTGAAGTATGTTTGTTGTAAGTTGTTCTCCCTATACTGAGTTGTTGGAGAGTGGTGGTTTGTAGATGTATGTAGATCCCCACTTTTATAGGGATCAAGTTGTATACTCATCTTTAGTTAAGTTGTATATGCATGGGTGTAGGATTGTTTTGAGCCGGTGATCATCTAAATGACATGTTCATTAAGTAGCCCATTTAGTTTTTAGCCGAGTTACTATTCTTTGCTTCTTCACATCCATGGACTAGGGGCTGGTCTTTTTGTCTTGTCTGGGTTTATCATCCAAATGACATCTTGCTTGTTAACCACAAGCAGTACACATTGTTTTGTGTGTTTATATGGACCCATATATTTGTTTTTTTCCCTTTGAGATAGTGAGAGTAAAGGCTCATATCATGCATATCAAGTTTTTTTCCTTATAATGTTCAAGTTGCTTATCCATTTCGATTAAGTTACATATTGTTTCTTATTAAGTTGTCGCAACGTCCTTACTAACTTGTAGCTTGAAATGCCCATGGTGTTTTCCAAATCTATCTAAGTAGTTATTTTTATTTCACCGAGCTATAGTCTCCTTTCAATTAGTTGCTTGGTTGCAGCTTGTGACTAGTTGTTCTAGCTAAGTTGCAGCTTTAAATGCCCTTGATTTTTTTGGATCATATAATTGTAGTCTTCCTTTATTCTATTGCTTTATTGATTCACACACACGCACGCACTAAGTTGCATTAGTTTTATTGCTAAGTTGCTTTTTCATGTTGCCGATTCATATAGAATGATCTTTTGCATTTCCACACAGTACTTTTTTGCTTCACACATGAGATAAGTTGTGTTTCACAATGTCGATTTTATATAGAATGATCTTTTTGCTAAGTTGCATTTGCATATAGTACTTTGTTGCTGCATATATGAGATAAGTTCAGTTTTATAATGCTGATTCATATGGAATGTTCTTTTTGCCAAGTTATATTTGCACACGGTACTTTGTTGCTCCAGACATGAGATAAGTTGTGTTCCTTATTTTTTTTGGTAAGAAACCACACCTAATGGTATAAGTATATGTTTATATAATTGAAGCAATATTCTTTCTAACTTGGAAGCAACTTATAATTTCCTGGTACTAACGCTTTGTGTTTTCTTACAGATTAGTGGCAAGTGGTAAAAAATGAAGCATCAATTGTGGAAGTACTGACAAGTTAAACCTGATATGTGATCCGCAAAAAAAACTGTTATGTGCATCGTTGCTAAGTAAATAGATGTTAGTTTATAGTAGTTCCTTTTTTGAAACTGTCATTAAAATTGGCTACTGTGTAAATCCCATCCTGTTTTTTTTTTCTTCTATATATGCATAAGGTTTCTTGGTTAAGTGAATTCTTTATGCCTTTTGAAGTTCTGGAACTCAGTTATATGGAGTATCAATTTCTCTGGAGATGCTCTTTGTTGCTTCACTGTTATATCCTGAAAAAAGGCCTAAAAAAAGCTTTTGCATGCAGTAGCTTTATCTATATGTAGCAAGAAAGGAAAGGAAAAAGGGATATGCGGCCAGGCAACAGTAGGTTACCGTGGAGAGATATTATAGGTAGGGGAGACAGGGGCAGTTGGCCGCACGCGTTGGATTTACCGTGGCCCGTGGAATTAACGGGTTGGCACCGAGTTTTATTTATGGCAACCCATAGTACATCAGACTTTCCGTATTGGGCAGAGGCTCGATCGGACGAGGGAGCAACCGAGCGCTAGCTAGACGCGTCCTAATAGAAAAGCCCATTAAAATTTGGGCAGAATCGACGAAAATAACCCAAATTTAAAAGGATTTCACAAAATGACGCATCTGGAAAACTATTTCACTAGACTAACCATTTTTGTAGCGCCTAATAGAAAGGCGCTACACTCTACAGTGTAGCGCCTTTCAGCTAGGCGCTATGCCCCCTGCCAGCGTGGCACCGCCTGGCCCCTCCCTGGCCTCACCCTGCCGTGTGACGCCCAGGCGCTATGCCTGGGGCGATTAACGCCCAGGCGCTATGCCCCGGATGTAGCGCCTATCTGATAGGCGCTACACATTAATGTGTAGCGCCTAGCAGGCGCTACACCCTGGGACATAGCCTGTCATGGCAGCCCTCCCACCCCTCCCATTTACTCCCGGTGCAGAAGAACAGATAGAGGAGGCCGGCGGTTCCTCCTCCCCTCCCTCTCAAATCCCCACCTCAAATCCAACAGATCTGAGGGATTTGACCGTGGATTTGCTTCCCCATCCCTCCCTCAAGGTATTCCCCTCATTTTCCCTCTCTTTCATCCAATCAATCTTGCACATTATCCTCAAACCCTAGGTTTAGTTGGATTCATAATATGGCATGTTTGTGCATGTTTTTGGTTACTTGTAGTTATATATTAGTTGTATTTTATGGTGAATGGAAGTGTGTTGTATGGATGGTTGTATATGGATTTGTATGGATGTTTGAATAATATGATGGTTGTATATGGATTTGTATGATGGTTGTATATGGATTTGTATGGATGTTTGAATAATATGATGGTTGTATATGGATTTGTATGATGGTTGTATATGGATTTGTATGGATGTTTGAATAATATGCTACCATATATGGATTCTACATACCACACACATTTTATTGATGTTTGGAATATATATGTAGGATGGTGTGGCTACTTGAGGATTACTATGATCATCAACACCGGGCATACTTGATGGCGGAGAAGCATATGGTAATAAAACCATGGTTGAACTTCTTTGCTTTTATTTTTCTATTGATTCAATTGTGTTGGAAAAAGCATAATGTTCAATCTTGTATGTATGCAGAGGCTTCGTCCCCTCAAGATTCGGTCTCATGGCGCGTCTTCGAATGACATGCCGTACGACGAGCGGTACACCGAGTACATCAAGCGGCTAGGCCTCCTCCCTTTCATCACGCTTGTGAGCCGGTCGACGCCGAACCTCAACGCGGCTGCTATCACCGCACTTGTCGACCGGTGGAGGCCGGAGACGCACGCTTTCCACCTCCGGACCGGCGAGATCACTCCTACTCTTCAGGATGTTTTCATGATCTTTGGACTTCCTATCGCGGGGGAGCCTCTCTGTATGAGCACAGATTCTGATGGGTGCCGCAATGCGATGCATCTACTTATTGGCATGGCTCCTGAAGAACTTGAAGATAAGAGCAAAGATAGAGTCCCAGCAGGCGCGACATATGCGTGGATCGTGGAGAACTTTAGAGAATGCCCGAACCCCGCTGAGGTTGAGGTGATCGAGACACATGCTCGTGTGTACGTGTGGTATGTCCTTTCTAGGACTCTGCTTTGGCGACATGGAGGTAGGACCGCTCGATGGATGTGGCTCAAGGCACTAGCAAACTGGGATAGCAATATCACCGGGTTCGGCTCTTGCCTACTTGTACCGGCAGTAATCACATGTGCACTCTATATTCATTTGTATATGTCGAGTCCACATATGCTATAATGACCGCTTTTTGTTCACTTGCGCTTGGACGATGCTTGTCGAGGTGCGAATCTGCCGGAATAGGTGGTGCTATGGTTCTTCTCTCGATATGGAGCCGAACGCTTACCTTGGTCGTCCCAAAGAGGTGGGCCACCATCTTTGGCCATCGTATAATAGAAACCCTCTACGCCAGCCGACTTGGGCTTACAAGTGGGACGTGGTATCGGAGATGACAAGCGATGTTGATGCCATTTACCTCAAGTACACAAACGAGTTTGATGCGATTACGCCCGAGCAGGTAGATGTTTATCTATACGTCACTATCCATAATATTTACTTCACGAGTCAAAATCGATACCAAACATGTTCTTGTGATATGTTGCAGGTGGAGGGAGCCTTATGGTTGTGGGACGAGTTTGGTATTGCTCCGGGTTTGATATTAACCAAGTGCTTGGAGGAACAATCTCTCGACTCATGTCTGCCCATTGATTTGCAATTGGGCGGTTGAGTTTCATATGCCACAACGGGTGATGAGGCGATTCGGGTTGTTTCAAAGGCAACCCTCCGTGTGGAAGGACACCGACAAGGAGCTTCATCGGTTAGTTAGCATGAGAACTTGTGCTCAATTGCTTTGGATGGTACTAACATGGTTCCTTGTTGTTGTTCAAAGGGATGAAGAGGCAGAGGAAGATCAAGAATTGGGATCACCATCATAGGAGGCACGTCATGGAGTTCCTCATTTGTGTGGAGAATGCTCGACGAACAGAATGGAATAATGGAAGAGCACATTGCCCAGTTGCATTTAACAACTACATCCATTGGTTTCTTGGTAGTACCCGTGTCTCCATTTGCCCGCCGTCCTACGAGGAAGAAATATTGGAGGAGCCAGTCCAGTTCGATGAACTTGCCTACACTCAAGATAACCGCAGTCGGAAGGGGACCGACATCCCGCTTTCTTCCTCACTCAACTTTGCGATAAAGTTATCGTTGCCTTCGCATTACTTTCCTTACACTCTCATCTCTTTCTTGCCTAACATGTTCTTGTTCTTGACTCTGTAGAGAACGGAGGTAAAGAAATATGCTGACGATGCCGAGGCGATTCTTTTTGCTGCCCCTAAGGGGAAAAAGGGAGAAGGCATGATACGAGACTTCCTTAAGGTATGGATGCGAGACTTCCTCAAGATAGGCATGTTCTTGTTTTGACTTATGTTGTTATTTGTTATAGCGCTCGGCCCAAAAGATGCGTCGCTTATCTAACGTGCTAGGTTGCGATCCAGTACACAACCCGTCGGTTCTAGGTCCAAGTCGACTACTGATCCGTCGGCCCATCTTCAGGATGATGTTGAGGATGACACCACTTCGGCGATTCGTTCGGAAGATGAGGTATGGGACAACCTTACATGCATTTAGTGCTTTCTGTTTCCCATGCATTTCTCATAGACATACAATCTTACATGTAGCCTCATATGGAGAATGAGACTGGAGGAGAATCGGATTCGTTCCGCATACCGGTGAAGCCAAGAAGCAGTTCAATCATTTGGGCCGGACGACTTCCGTAATAAGGGAAAGGCCAATGTTGTCGAGGACGAGCCGCCACGGAGGTCAAGAGCGACTAGGAGGACGAGAGGCCTACAGTATGATGATGAAGATGAGTCGCAAGAAGAGGAGGTGACAAAGAAGATACCTCCAAGGAGGGCCGAGGCCCAGGGCGTGGACGGAAGTAGGTCATGTATGGCACAATGTTGATGATGATGCACTAGGTTGGAGACTATGTATGGGTTGATGTATGGCACTATGTTGATGTTGTTTAAGACTATGTTCATGTATTGGCACTACGTTGATGTTGTTTGAGACTATGTTGATGTATGACAATTAGTTGATGTTGTTTGAGATTATGTTGATGTTATTTGAGTATATGTTGTTTGATACTAGTATAACAAGTGTTGTTTGAGTATCTGGTGTTTGAAGCTGGCGATTCAGTGTGGCGCTGTCGATAGGCGCTATGCTCTGAGGTGTAGCGCCTATCAGACAGGCGCTATACACTGACTTAGAGTTTTCCCCAAGAGCCAACTCTCGGTTTGCTCTCTGTATGCTCCTGTTAATTTTGGAGCAGACGAAATCTGCTAGCATAGCGCCTAGCAGAACGGCGCATACAGAGAGCAAACCGAGAGTTGGCTCTTGAAATAGCTCTTGTCTGATAGGCGCCTACCGAGCATAGCGCTACTCTGACTTAGAGTTTTCCATGACCAACTCTCAATTTGCTCTGTTAGTTTGAGGGCGAATCTGCTAGCATAGCGCCTAGCAGACAGGCGCTATGCTTGTGTAGCGTCGTTCTGCTAGGCGCTATGCCTTGAAACTGTGTTCAGACCAAACATTTCCCTGTTCTAAGACTTTAACATGACAAACATTACACAAGGCAAATAAAAGACGAGGGATAG
The DNA here is from genome assembly GCA_023614405.1 of Avena insularis. NCBI lineage: Eukaryota > Viridiplantae > Streptophyta > Magnoliopsida > Poales > Poaceae > Avena > Avena insularis. The sequence goes on from CM042693.1 coordinate 14,325,891, forward strand.
CAGTTCATGACATACTCAAATAGAAGCATCTCAAACATGGTGTTCTTGCCCTTAAGGGGCTTTACATACTAATAGTTTGACATCACACTAATAGTTCTTGCCCTTAAGCATCTCAAACAACATCAAACATGGTGTTCTAAAGCATAGGTCCTTTGCCCTTCCTCTTCTTCTCTTCCTCTTCCTCCATGGAGCATACGCCAGCTTGAAGCCTTTCCTCTCTCCAGCACGAGCCTCCTTAGCTTTGCGCTCCTCTTCCTCCTCTTTCCTGCGGATCTCGTCATTACGTTCCTTGCGCTTCCTCGCCATGTCCTCAAATCACAGCCGTTCTTCGTGCGACTTCTTCTTATGGCAAAATCGATCTCTTGGATAGCCTTGTTGGATTGAGGTTGCTCAAGGTCTATCCAAGTGTAGTACACGCATCTGGGAGGAGACTACAAGAAAATAGTGCATGTTAGAGGATATGCTATGGAATAGTTTGGGACACATGAAGAACTAAAAAGCTTTGAGCATACCCATGGCTTGTCGTATGGGTTGCGGCTACGCTCGGGAGAGCGGTTGTAGTTGGCACACATGAAGAACTTCTTTCCCCAACTATCAGATAAGTAGTCTTGGGATTCCTTAACATTGCAATCGGTTCCACACCAACAAATAGGAACCTCTTTCCCATGGGCCTCGTCAGTACGAAACGCCGGCGCAAGGTGGCCTAGCATTGGCCCTCATCTTCCTCTCTTCCTCTTCCTTCTCCTTTTGCCTCTTCCTCTCTTCCTCTTCCTTCTCCTTTTGCCTCTTCCTCTCTTCCTCTTCCTTCTCCCTTTTCTTCTTCCTCTCTTCCTCTTCCTTTTTCTTCTTTGCCATCCACCATCGGGCCTCGGCACATGTGAGTTGATACACAACTAGATATGTGCCAATCAGGACCTCCCTTGAATGGTCTAGCACGCACAATCCAAGGACATCCTTCCGCCTCGCACTTCACCGTGTAACGCTTCTTGATATCCGAGTGCACGACCGTGTAAGGACGATGATGCTTCACCGAGAAGTCCTTTATCCATTGCTTAAATTCCAACAAGGTCTTAAACCTTGATCCTTTGCAAAAGCCATTATTCACTTCATTGCCATCCCGGTAAGAACTTGTCCTTGGTCCAAGCACTATGCCTTTGCCACCATCAACCGTGGCTTCATCCGTGAGACTAAGATCACGAAACAAAGGCACCCGATGGTCCCGCCCCAATACGGTATGGTGGATTTCGTCCTCTCTAGCCGTGAACCCCTCCTCGTCAACTTCTTCTTCGGGACCATCATCATCCGAGTCTGAAGCATAGCCTCGAGAATACGGGAGTTCACGGTCCATGTCATGTTGAGTGATATATTTCTCCAAATCACCAACATTGTTGTCATAGAGTTCAACATCATCATCATCTTCACCCTCACAATCATCATTGTCCTCTTCCAACACTTCGTCTTGGTGTCTTGAAATCGGGCTCAATGTTTGGCTCAAAGGAGGTTCAATCCATAGCTCTTTCTCCACGGGTGGAGGACTCCTACTATCCAATGGGGAAGCACGGCGGTTCAAGTCCAAAGGCAATGAACTATCAACCTTCTTGGTGGCAAATAGCTCAAGAGCCTTGTCTAGTGATTCGGCCACCACCTCCTTGTATGCAAGCCAACGAGCCTCGGAGAAGATACGCATGGTCTTCCAACGGATATGCACTTCAAAACCCACATTATGTCTTCCTTCCAACTCAACAATATCACATGGGTCCATCCATTTCAATTCAATCCTCACTTGCTCCAAGACCTCGGCATAGGTGAGACTACGATCAAACACAATATCTAGCTCATCCGATTAGGTTCTATGTTGCCTTTCAAAAAGGCATCCTTGTCCACATGATGAACATGAACAATTCTTGCCATCCCTAACACATAGGAGAATATGTTCATTAACTAACCATGACAAGATAAACAAAACTATACTAGACACATTACCAAACCATAAAGCTAACAAGAACACCCTCTCTTACATAAGCAAACCCTAACCCTAACCCTAGCCATAACATTCCAATATACCAAACAATGTCATTTCAACAACCCTAAACCTAACTAAATGCTTCATACACATCTTTATAACCAACATTGGCCAATAAATCTAACAAATTTCCAAACATTTCTCTCCAAATCAAATTTCTAGGGTTTCAAGCCAAGTCCAACCAAAATGAAAGATTTCCAAAGGTCAAAGCGAAGGGAATGAGGAGGTACCTCTAGCAGCTGAGGGAGAGGCACAAATCCACCAAATAAAGCTTCCAATGTGAGAGATTTGAGGAGGGGGAGAAGAGGCGCCTCCTTCGTTCTCCTTCCTTGGGTCATTGGGAGTGAATGGGGAGGAGTGGGGAGGCTGCCCATGACAGTTATGTCCTGTGGTGTAGCGCCTATCGATAGGCGCTACACCTGGGCATAGCGTTAGTCGCCTCGAATCGAGGCCAGCGCTGGGCGTCTGCAGGTGAGGCATAAAGTGCCACACTATAGTGTGGCGCCTTAGGCGCTACAAAAAAGGTTAGCGCCAGTGAAATAGTTTTCCAGATGGGTTATTTTGTGAAATCCTTTCAAATTTAAGTTATTTTTGTCCATTCTACCTAAAATTTGCCGGACAGCCTAGGTTCAGCCCAATCCTCTACGTGCCTACGTGCCCCCGTCTAGTCCCGAGTCCCGACCCACACACACCTCCCAGTCCCAGCACGCGCCGTGCCCGCCGCCTGACTTTCCTATGACATCTGGGCCCATGGAACGCTAAGGTTACCTGACAACTCCTGCTCCCGCCGCCGGCTCTCCTCGCCTTAGCTAAAACCCTAAGCCCCGAACCACCACCCGCCGCCGCCGCCGCGTTGCCTCCCCGACTGAGCTCTCCAGAGGAGAAATTGCTTGTTCGGTTCAACCGAAGCGCGCCCCAGCTAAGATCCCATCCACCAGACATGGGGAAGAGGCCGAGGTCGAGGCAGCCTAAGCAGGGCCTCCCCAAGTCCAAGCGCGCCGCCGAGCCGGCGGCCATGCTCGACTCCGACGACGACGAGATCGACGCATGTAATACGTCATCACCCGGCCCCTCTATCTTTCACCGGAAGAGCGTGCTTGCTGTTTGTTATTGCTAGCTGGCTAGTTGTTTGTTTCTGACGCGTGTTTGTGTGTTGTTTTTCGCAGTCCACAAGCAGCGGGACGTTATTCCCCTCGATGTCGACGACGGTCAGTGCTAGGACTGAGACTCTCTCCTGCTCTGGAAATTTCGGTTTAGTTGGTCCATTCCTACCTGTAGTTCACTCAAAACATTCATATGGTGCTATCTTTTTATGGGTTTCAGCGAGGGAGTCCGAGGATGATGATTTGGAGCAATCTGTTTTTGACCTTGAGGTGATTTCAACGCTCCCTCTTTAGTCTTGTTCTTGAGGATTTCTCTGGTCCACAAGTACAAATTATAAGCCAGGACTTGTCGTTAAGGCAGATAGTGACCATTTTCATTACTGGTCTTGATCGGATTTTGCAATGCAAATAACCCAGTAATGAGGCTGCACAGACAGTGCGATCTCGTTAACTGTCATTTTGTGATATATAACCTTGTCTCCAGTTCATTTAGTGACCGTGCTGCCTAATATCAGTTATTTCCATCAAACTGTAGTTGTAGTCTGTTATCTAGCCAGCATCATCTTTTTTTATCTTGCTGGTAACTACCCGTAATCATTTTGTCTCCTGCCTGTTTGACATCTTTTATCATCTTGATCGTTATCTTTAGGGTATTTCTGATAATGATACTGGGGACAGTGAAGGAGATGAGGATGGTGACATCGGCAAAGCCATTGATGCTAAATGGGACAAAGGGTATATTAGACAATGTAAGTCTAAGAATGGCATATTACTATCCAGTTTGCTAAACTTTTTGCGACTGACTGATATAAATTTATTACTTTGTCAACGATATATAATTCATTGAATTGATATAAGTTGACCCGATAAGCATACTTAATTGTGGTCTGTGGTACCTTTGCACTGAGTGTCTGGGTTAATAATATGTTTAAGCATGCACTATGTTAGATGCCAATGATAAGGGTATGCTAGGTTGTTGACATTTGTTCCTTTGTGAAGAAAAGAATCACTAATTGATCACTGAATTCTATTTATGAACTAAAGTTTACACTGCAGATAACATAGCTAGCTTAGGTATTTGCAATAGGCCTAATTGTTAAGTTCTTTACATATTTTTATTCTTTGTCCTGTCTCTGTGAAAACGTGTGCTGCTGACGATGTTCATGTGTTCAATTCCCCCCTTTCCAAGATTTGTACTATTTATTTTGTAATATTTTGAGTGATTTTGATGCAATTGAGTGCTTATTGGAACTTGGAAGTGCACTTCAGTTTGAACTTAGATAGTACGATAATTGAAATATCTAGGTTAGGCTGTTGCACCACTTTTACATTAAGCTTTGACCATGTACAAAGAACTTTGCACATTTGTCCTGAATAGCTGGGCTGAGGTCTTGAACAAGAGTTGCTTTGAATTTCACTGTGCTGTTGGAGTTTGCAACGCCTATCATGATAACATGATTCTTTCTACAAAAAGTTTGTTCCTTGGCACATACTCCCTCCATCCCAAAAATATAAGGCGTGCTTTATTTTGCACGGTCTTTGATGCACAACTTTGACCACTAATATATACCAAATTATATGGATTGGAAATGTAAAAATGGTATTGCTGCATTTATCTTGTAAAACTTCTTCATTTCATATATCTTTTACTATTTTGTGGACAGAATATAAGTACAAATCATAGTCAAAGTTGCAAGTCTTTGACCAGTGAAAATTAAGGGCGCCTTATATTCTGGGATGGAGCCATGGAGGGAGTATATGATATCGGAAAATTAATTTGGCGAGAACCGAGTTGTCTTGTAAATCCCAATTATGGTCATCCCTTGATGCTCAAGGAAATAGAATCTTCTTACCCCATATCCTTCAAATAGCCAAACATTTTTTAATAGATTGTCATTGTTGTCATTCTGTGTAGGGTTAAATATTACGGTGTTCTGCTTCTAGTTTCAGAGTTTGTTAGCGTACCAGTCAACTATATTTTAGCTCCTTTGTTTCATGATTAAAACCGTTGTGTTTGAGAAGTCAAACCATTTATTTAGTTGCACTTGATGTGAGGTTTTGCATATCTGTAACTTAAACATGTCTGTACAGTAGAAAGAACACAGAGGGAATTGAAAAAAATTGCTGGGGATGATGACAACATTGATGAAAGTGAGGAAGAAGAGAAAGACGAAACCATCTGGGGTAAAGGAAAGAAAACATACTATGATGATCGTGAACATTCTGGTGACGATGAAGACTATTTAGATATACTAAGGATGAAAAAGGAGAAGGATAGTAAGCTGTCAAAGAAAGATTTTGGATTGGAAGACGATGAGAGTGACGACGAGGATAAGCCACAAAAGGTGATTGCCTGAACTGTGCACTTTTATTATATTTTCTTGTTTGCCTTAACAGAGGACATCATCCAAAGTTTTCTCTGTTACTATGTTTTCTATATGATTACTATGTAAAGGTACAATGTCGGTGTGCATAATATTAGTTTCACTTAAGGGCAGCCACAGTGTGCCAAAAGCCAAATTGGCCACGTTGGTATTATATAGCAATGATACCATACATGTAGTTTCCCAGTGTAGCGAATGCCAAATTTTATAGGAGCTGGACCCACAGGGGAATAAACAACCAAATTTATTGCAGCAGCGCATGCATCCACTCCCCTTTTCTCCAATAGCATGCAGCAGATTGCTTTTTTTATTCACATGGCACCAGCACAAGTTCTTGCTCCGGTTCCATAAAATTTGGCTTTGGCGCTACCTTCACAATGTAGGGAAACGATGCCAAAAGCCAAAACTGCAATTTGGAACCCCTATTTGGCACACACCGTGGCTGCCCTAAGCATGGTTTTTAAGGCGGTAAGGCATCCTACCCTTGTTCTGACACGTAAGCGGCGACTAAGCGCCTAAAGAGGGCATATTTCTAAGGCGGTGCCCGGGCACCTCATCGCCTAAGCGTCCTAAGGCGGATGCCTTAAAAACCATGGCCCTATGTGACTACCTTTAACTGAACAGGTGCACTGTTTCTTACATACAATAGATTGTTTATTTTTTCCAATACTTCGTAGAGCATATATATTTATTGGTGCGTGAAGCTAACAGGTAATAATATTTGCACATGGTTGTTCCCTGCTAGCAGGCGTGTAGCCCTCAAATCAAGGTTACCGATGAGACATCCTCTTTTGAAAGCTATGCAAAGATGAAAGAAGATTTTGCTGTGCTGTCAAGAGATGAAAAATTGAGTGCGCTATACAGGTATGCTTTCATTCTACTTTTACAATATTGAATTTATTTCTAATTCTTGAATGCTGTTCTGGTAATTGAACAGTAACTAGTCTTATAATCAGTTTACTTATGTAGAGGGTCATTTAGAAATAAGATATGTTCTGTGGCATTGCAAGAAATATTATAAATTTGAAAATACCATCCATTGTGAGAATGGCCTGTCAGGCCCAGGGCTTCATGTGAGTGAATCATTGGATACCATTTTCCAACTCGGTGAGGTTTGTGATGACGCTTATCAGTATTTCCATGTTGTGGTGTCGTATATTGAATGAACCTTGCTGAGTAGCCTTATCGAAGACCTAAACTGTCAGATTTCTAGTGCCTGTAGTAATATAATATAAACTTGGTACATTGCATATGAGATTGCTCTTATTATCCCAGTGCTGATCCATGATGGCATCTATATATTGAATTTAAGGCTGACTATGCAGTTTTGCTACTGAACTGGTTGGATCGACATATGTATGTTGAATTTAATGCAGTTCTGCTCCTGAACTGGTGGGATTATTATCTGACTTAAACGAGGCCCATGAAGAGCTGAAGGCGATAGGACCAGTCACCAATGTAGCGGTAATTTGTTGTTATGGTTGCTTCTGAAATTAGTTGACTTGCTTGTTTCTTGTTCTGCTTGAATTTACTGAATCATTATATATTTTGTTCATTCTACATGCATGTGAGAGAATGAAGGTTTTACTTGAAGATCCTTTTGGCTTAATTTGCATGCTACTTGGATGTTTTTGTAGTTCTATTCTTCTTGGCTAACTATTTGGTTATATTTCGTTGTGAAAGCTCAGCTCCCCATCATGTGGTATTGCACCACCGAACGAAAAGGGCAGGCGCTCTACCATTTAATTGAAATAGAAAAAAATCAAAACAGCCAACTAATATTTACAACGGAAAAAAACTTTAGGAAAACTACATTCTTTTGTCACCAATCCATGTTGGGAAATGTCAACCTTCGCTTGGAACCTCTGGGATATCTATATGCATTCCTCACAAAATTCTTCTCTTAAATTCCAAATGTTCCAGTCCATCTGGATGATTTCTTCAGAGAATTCTTCTCTTTCCTTCCAAATATTCCAGAGCATGTGAAGAAGCAGCTGACCGAAGGGCCTTCTCTACTTCCCATCCATGCCCCTTGCGCTTCGGTTCCACCACTCTTCCTTCTGAGGTCACCTGAGGCAATCAAGTGAATTGAATTTGTGCATTGAATGCCTTTGAGAATTCAAAAGCATGTACGTCGATGTCAAATGGTGTCCCTTTTGATTCTTAGTGCTAGTGCCTTTCCCATGCAACACTATCAGTTTGCACTGACTAAACATAGCTACTGTAATAGCACTGTTCAAAAAATCGGCCAAATCAGTGATTAATAGGCTGATTAATCGCTACTAGGGACCTGAACCATGTCGATTACCACTAATCGTTTGTGTTAATCGTTTCGCCCGATTAATAGCTCAGACACTCTGATTACTAGGTATGTTCCCGATTAACTATGCCACTTGGTCAAAAAGTTGCAAAATTATCAACACATATCGCCCATCCATCCGCTATCCCGCCCCAATGAAGTAGGTTTTGTGAAGCTCCCGCTCAATCCCTACCTCCAGGAGCTCGATTTCCGCCATCACCAACCAGTTCCTTGTCGTTGTTGACCAGTTCCTCGTAGTTTTCGACCAGATCTCAGATACAAGAGCTTGAGCTCCTTGAGGATCTCATCCGGGAGCTCGAGGCTTCCTTTAATAGACTAGATGGTTGAGGTGCAAGAGAAGTCATACGTGTTTTAGGTGCTAATTTTGGTAGGTTGCACCGATTAATAGCCGACCGATTAAATCAGTTAATCGTCCGAATTCCGATTAGTCGCTACTCCCAAGCCAACCGAGGAGTTAACGATTACCGATTTGCTTACCATTGTGTAATAGTAGCATGAATGGGCATTTGGTGTGTGACTGTACATACAGTTTGCTGTTAGCATGTTCTGATGTTTTCGTGCCTTTTTTTACTGCATTTTTTAAGATAACATAAATATTGCTGATGGGCGTTAGTTCTTTTGGCAATTCCATTTCATTGATAGTCTCTTTGAATAATTTGTTTAGGTTTAGCTTCAGTTATGATTTCCCTTGTGATAATAGATTCTGTTTTGCAGGTGACAGCTGGGCAAGGCAAGCAAAAGGGTATAATCCAGCCCTTGGAAGTAAAGCGGGCTTGTCTGTTGGCTCATTGCCAAGCTATTACCTTCTACCTCCTTATGAGAGCCGAGGGATTGTCTGTGCAGGATCATCCTGTAATTGCTCGTCTTGTAGAGACCAAGAGTATGGTAGAGAAGGTATGATTTCTATAACCTTGCCTGTTGTGTTCAGAAGGATTACTACAGTACCATATTTCAGTATTTTAGTTTTTGTATTGCAGTTCTTGCTTCTGACTTTAGGATAATTTCTCAAGAACGCCGGAGATTAGATATCTTCTCTTTTTCACAGATGAAGCTGGCCAATATAAATTTTACAAGGCAGAAAGGGGACACTGATAACCATCCTATGCCTGACAGCAGCGCCCTGAACAAAGTGGATAACAAAGCTTCTCTAGACAAAGAGGAGGGCGTTTCTAGCATTTTACCAATACTAAATAAAGTAAAACAATTACTGGTTCTACTTTATTAGGTTTGTTACATATATTAATCTAGCTATTCAACTCATTATGACAAAAATTCAGGATGGTGGAGTTTCAGAATTGGCAAAGAACAATCGTTTGAATAATGGGCACCATGACATTACCAAAAGAAAGAGCAAGGTTGAACTGCTAAGGATACTCCTTTTATATGTAAAATTTTCAGTTTAATGAGGGTGTAAATGCATAAAAACTGAATAAATCTAAAATTGCAGGATGAGTACATGGGCTTACAAAGCCAGGAAATGTTGAAAGTAAGAGCAAATCTTGAAGAAAGGTTAAAAGAAAAAGGGCTATATAAATCAATGGGCTTGAAGTCGGAGAAGCTGTCAAAAACCAGGGCATCTAATAACAGGTGAGCAGTGAGCTATCTGCTATACCATCTCCTTTTTCAGTCACAATATAATTTTCCATTTTGTATGGTTTTAACAAGATGTTTTGTTGATATTTAGGAGAGATCTGCAAACATTGGATGACTTTGATGATGAGGTGGACAAAAACAATCAAGTGATCAGACCTAGAAAGCTCTTGGTAGACAGACCTAAATTAAATAAAAACAAGGTATCAAATATATGTGCTGTTATGTTGCGGGTTTCCCTTTTTGTTGGATATCTTTATAGTTAGCTAGCTTCAATAAAATCTATAAATCTGCCTTCAAAAGTTCAAGTGTGTAAATTTTGCTTTGATATCCTCGGTAATGGTAAACATAGTTACCCCCGTCTTGTTGAAGATATGTTCTGAAATATTTAATGAGGTTATAGTTGTTGGTTATTAATTTATTCCGTCTATCTACAAGCTTGAATCAACCATTTTGACAACGACTATGGGTTTGGCGTATCCGTTATCATGTGCCTTTATATGCAATTTGTTGTATGATGGTTGGGGCTGCTCCTAACTTTTTTCCTTGTCTGGCCATGTTGCATATATTCAAGTTTGTTTCTGGCGATGATGACATTCCAAAGCGAGATGATATTGGTGAAAGACGGCGAAAACACGAGCTACGTGTTCTTTCAAGAGTAGGAGTTGAAGATGATGATTTGCCAGAAGACGGCGATCATGCTGAAGAGAAGCCTGACCAGTCAAGTGATGAAGTTGACAATAATGATGATGGAGGCTCGGCAGAATCTGAAGATGAATTCTACAAAGATGTGAAAAGGCAAAGGACTGAAAAACTCTTGAGCAAGCAGAGGTACCCACTGTTTGTTCCACCAACAAAACAAGATAAAGATAGTGAGATGCTTTCCCTTAACTAAACTACTGTGCCCTAACTTGTTTTGTTTCTCTATGTCAGAGCTCCTATCGGTGAACCACTGGAGGAGGAAAGTGAAGGAGATGGCAAGAGGAAGATCTCATACCAGGTAAATTCTTCCCCATGACTGAAGTGTATCACACCTCCTATTTTTTATTTTCAGTTTCCTGATGCATCTGTCTAAACAAACAAATCCAAACTTATGCAGATCGAGAAGAACCGGGGGTTGACCCGTTCCAGAAACAAGAAACTCAAGAATCCGCGAAAGAAATACAGGGTAAGTATCATGTTATACGTGGCAGATTGCTTGGGGTGGATGGGCAGTAACATGGTATTAAGAAGGAACTCATTTCGTGTGTTATTCTTCAGCTCAAGCACGAGAAAAAGGTCACTGCTCGGGGAGGTCAAGTGCGCAAGATAAAGAAGCCTTCTGGTCCATACGGAGGAGAAATGTCGGGCATCAATGCAAATGTCAGCCGTAGCACTAGGCTGAGGGGCTGATGGCATTAGCTGCCAGTGCGTCATGCCGTCATGTATGATCATCTTGTGCTCGAGATGGAATTTTTGTTCGGCCTTTGTTCTGTGATTTCTAGTGTATAACATGATTTGTAAGGAATATGAATCGTTATTACATGGTGACTTAAAAGTTTTGCATGGAGAGAAGATAGGCGTAAGAGCATCTCCACTAGCATTCTTAGGAGGGCCTTCCAAGCCAGTTTTTTCCATCCGGACGGCAAAAATTTGCTTGGTCGCGTTCCTAGGATGCCGGATTTGGCTCAGCTTTCATTTGACGTTCCTAGGCTGAACCTGGCGCGCCGGGAGTCACTTGAGAACGCTCGATAAAAGAAAAGGAGGGTGGGCCATTCTTGTCGGCGAGACAATCATTTTCCATCGCAATTTGGCTCTCTTGTGGCATGGAGCTTTCTCCCAGCTATCCCCTCGCCGGCGGCTATGCCCCGCCCTCCTGCCAGTTGAATCCACGCCTATAGAAAGGTCTTCCGTCGCTGCATCCTTTCCCCTCGCCTTAGGCCTTGTTTTCCTTCTCCCGCCTTTGTTGCAGTTCGGCTCTGTCCTGAGCTTCGGCTCACAAAGTGTTTAGTGTTTTGACTGTTTGGCCATGGACTTCGACGACGAGGAGATGTTCGCCTTGCTGCTGGAGAAAGAGATTGCCGCAGCCGCTGAAGATGAAGAGCACATGTGGATCGCCGGCTCCCTGGCCAGGCTATACACGCGGACTATAGCGCCGAAGCGTGGTGGCTCGGTGAAGGGTCGCCCGAAGTGCAAAACAAGAATAGGTGTGTTGGGGTTTCGGTGCAGAAAACAAAAAAAATCCTACGCAAGAACACCCTAATGCCCAAGATCTATCTATATTTTAGTAATGTAGTAACGGCCAAAGGTTTCAAATACATACGTTTATAGTCCGAAAGCGGTTAACGTTTCAAGAGGAACGTGGTTGAAGTAGTCGTGCTCGTAGCCGACCTCAAGGTCGCGAAGCTCCTCGCAGGTCACCCCTTGCTCCAGCATCATGCAATAGTTCAACTCATGACATCCAAGGTGCCCCAAGTGTGGCCTCTCGTGGTTTTGTACACATACGGTGTCCGATGACGACCTTCGGCTCCCCGATTCCGCCGGGAGTGCGAAAATAGGTCTTCTTCTTGGAATCCTCGCAGCGCAACGGCGCACACGGTGAAGCCTTGTGCACACATCCCATACATGGGGGCCACAGTCACAAGGTAGAGAGAGAGGAGAGAAAGTCAACCAAGGAACTTCTCTTGTTGTGTGTTTAATCCCACCGATGGGCACACCTATATATAGGAGGAGGGGGTGTGTCCTCCCTATTAGGTTAGCCATGTCAGACTAATTATTAAAGGAAACAACCAGGAAATAATAACACAGCCGGATGGGCCAAAATTGGAGGCCCAACTTGTGCCCCCAAGACAGCCACAACAGCAGGCCAGCAGCTGGCGCCTGTGGTGGGCTGGCGTTGCCTTCCTCGGTGGCCCATAGCGCCACTGACTTGCAGCACGCCTTGTCGACCAGGGCCGCCCAGCTGGCTGCGTCCCTTGAGGCGGGTGACAACCAGGTGTGGGCCAATTCCTGGCTTGGCCTTGGCGCCACTTCCCAGTGCTTGCTCGTGTGTACTCTTGTGACTCGACCCCTAACAGGGTGCCTAACACAAAATTCCCTTGCCGCCACCCCCTGTGCCGCCTAGTGGGCTAGTTACGGGCCTGGGCTGGGTTCAAAACAACCCAACAAACTGTTTTTGTTGTTTACCTTCTGGGGCTTTCTCTTCCTCCGAGGTTTTGGCCTAATGACAAAGTTTCCCCCATAAATTTCAATATTTATTTAGTACATATTAATTCATAATTAATATAATAAATGCATATTATAAATTGCCATTTATCTAAAACACCTTTCAGTCCTTTTCTTTCTTTCTTTTTCGGAACAACTTCGGATCTCTCTCGGTAACAATTATGGCTTCTCTTTCTCTATTATGATTCTAACTTACAGATGATCTCTAGCTCATCGTACCCTTAAGTGTATCTCCCCATGGATCGGAAATGGCGCAAACATGATTTCTATCAATGATCAACAACGGGACCGAGATGCCCATATTGATCTCTGTACATTCCACGATGACGATGTCATTTGAACCATAAACGTTGAGTCTAATTCCCTTTGTTTTTTAGACACGACTTGTCTGAGATCCGATCGTTTTCTATCATATACCTTATTCAATCTCGTTACCGACAAGTACTGTTTCACTTGTTACCGCGATATTATATCCCCGTTACCTAGTCACATGTTACAACATTATGGATGTAATCTCACCAAGTCGGCCTATGTATCTTACCTGTCACTGGGTGAACAAATCTCGGTCCCGATTCATAGGCCACAACTGTACCTCTGGAATACTCAACATACACCTTTATAATGACCATTCACTAAGTGATGTTTGATGTAGTCCAAACAGCCTCGGGACACAGTGATTAATATGATCTCACGGTCTAAGGAAAAGGAGACTATGCTTCTGACTATTACAACGATAAACCTCGTGACTTAATCGTGTCGCAATCTTTGGGTAATATCCATCATTCACCAATGATATGACCTCATTGTCAACTGACACTATCACCCATGATCAGAAAACCTTAATCATCCGTTGTCCAACGAACTAGTATGAATAGAGGCTACTAGGGACTTTTGTTTCATATCATACATGTAGCAATGTTTCCACTTGCTATAGTTAGCACAATATGAAACTATTACGAACTTATTGAATATAACAATAATAACCATTTATTATTTGCCTCTGGGCACATTTCCTCCAGTCTCCCACTTGCACTAGAGTATAAATAATCTAGCTCGTATTTACTAATCATAAACGATATCACATATGCGTTTATTGATCATGCACGCTCATGAGAAACGTCTTGTCCATGTTCTGTTTTACTAGATCAATATGTCATTTGCAAATCACTAATTTCTTCCTAATTTTGACATTCGCTCCATTATCTTATAATGGGTTGAAGTATTCATTTGGCGAAAAAGTGAGACTTTGTCTCTATTGTTTACAATGACGGTCGATCAGTCAAATTTAACTTTCACTGTTGTGATGTAAACCTTTGAAACACACGTAGCAGAAGTCAAACTTCTTTAGCCAAAACTATACTTCTATATCTATATGTAGATCCTAGTGCATAACATGCAACTATGTGCCTAACTTCACTTCATACAAGTAAGAATTTCTTTCTTAACCTTGTTCCATTTTGAATTACTTCAAAAATCTTATCTAGGACATTCTGAACATCTTCAGAATCAAGTCTAGGAAGCATTCAACATTAATGTATATTAAACTTACCAATCTATCCCGATAGATTTCGTTGTTTAATAACTTGTTCAACTTCATCCATATTTACTAACTCAAATATGATCAACACCAATCACATCATTCATATATGTCATCCACATATTTTAGAATGATGTCATGCTCCCACTCAAATATAGCATCCATATATGAGATCTAGGGATTTCACTTAGCTCCCACTCAAAATATGTCTCTTACATATTGACATGGTATGACTAACCGGGTCCCTATGCTTAGTCACCCTATGAGCATAAAAGCTTATGGCCCACGAAGTCCAAGAAGCACCCGACGGAATAAAGACTTATATTAACCGGTAAGGAATATCCAGGAACCGACATAGAGTTTGTATTAAGAATATTAACTTGTAACCTCTCTGGCTACAAATCCAGGACCCAGTCTCTCATATAAAGGTTGGGAGGACCCGACGAAGAGGACACCTTAATTTTCCCGCAATCCGCCGTGAGCTAGACGCAACTAGCGAATCGACGACTTTGTAACCGAGCTTTCTTAATAATCAGACTACATCGACTTCCTTGTTTGTCTGATCAGCCGACAAAATCTCCAACGCTCTATTTTCCATGAAGCCCTAAGTCCATAACAATGGGCATTGCCGAGGTAACCCCTTGTCAATTGGCTCTGTCTGTGGGAAACCTGAGCGTTGGAGCCATGGATTCGGCGGCTTCCCCTCCATCGAGCAACAATCCGATGATCAAGATTGGTGAGGTCCACTATGATCTCGCTGATTCGCGCCCGCCCACCCCTTTGTTGGCTCTCGTCGAATTCGACCAGGAGACTGATCTCATGATCGGAAGTTTCCACTTTCACATGGGAGCATCCGAGAATCTCTGCCTTTCGGCTCCGCTCAGCTAGGATCCGTCGGCTACATTAGCATCGCCTACGGTGACTCTAGAATCATCTATCAGATCCATAGGAAAGGCCGTCTCTGATCCGTTGAACGTCAAAGATATTTGTGGAGACTCCGCAGATCTGGAAGATCTGGCTGACGCATACAACAACCTCTCTTTCGGCTCAATCTCTGAGTCCACACTACAGTGCAGCTTAAGCTCATCTAGCTCGATTCCTAATGATGCCGAAGAAAGCGCTGACTTTGTAATCAAGAAGGGAGAATCATACCCAGAGCAGGATCCCTGGGACTTCGCTAGATCACAAAATAGTGTCTCCTATGAGTTTAGCAGCAGTGACATCTACTCAAACATGAGGCACCGCCAAGTGTGCGTGATCCAGGATGAAGGAACCTCGTCGCCCCGCAATTCCAACGGTAACCCGATAATTAACCTTGATGATATTTTGTCGGATGATGCACTAGGATGTCATGAGGATAGAGATATCATGATAGAAGGAGAACGTAGAGTCATGAACAGAGGTGTGATGACCCACACGTATAGGGGTGTATCGTAGTACTTTCGATAAATAGGAGTGTCGATCCCAACAAGGAGCAGAAGGTGTTGACTAGTGGTATGGAGCAGGAAATCTCTGTAAATACTTAGCAAACGGATTTTTAGGGGTTTTCTGTTGGAGATATGCCCAAGAGGCAATAATAAAGTGGTTATTATCATATCTTCACACTTATGATAAATGTTTACATACCATGCTATAATTGTATTAACCGGAAACATTAATACTTGTGTGATTTGTAAACTAAAATAAGAGTCCCTAGTAAAGCCTCTTGTTAAACTAGCTTGTTGGTTAATAGATGATCATTGTTTCCTGATCATGAACATAGAGATGTTATTAACAACAGGATCATATCGTTAGGAGAATGATGTGATGGACATACTCCTATAGATAAGCATAGCATAAAGATCAAGTCATTTCAATAGTTCAATTGCTATATGCTTTCTGATACATAGTAACCTGATTCCTTCGACCATGAGATCATGCATATCACCTTTACCGGATGGATGCTTTGATGTCATCAAACACCACACCGTAACAGGGTGGTTATAAAGGTGGCATTGAGTGTTTGGAAAGTATTGGTTGAGACACATGGATCAAGAGTGGGATTTGTCCATCCACATGACGGATAGATATACTCTGGGCCCTCTCGGTGAAATGTCATCCAATTAGCTTGCAAGCATGTGACTGGCTCACAAGGGATCACATATCACGGAGCGAGAAAAGAGTACTTATCGATGTGAGGTTGAACTAGGTATGCGAGAGATACCGAGCGATCATAACCTCGGATAAGTAACATATCGTGAGACAAAGGGAAATTGGTATCGTATGTAAGTGGTTCATTCGATGCAAAGTAATCGTAGAAATATGTAGAGCCATATGAATTTCCAGATTCCTCTATTGGTTATTGATCGAAGTGTCTCGATCATGTCGCATAATTCACGAACCGTAGGGAGACACACTTAAGGATTCGACGTTGTTTGAGTAGTTATGGTATTATGAGAAAGACCGAATGTTGTTGGTCTCGGATGGGATCCGGGATATCACGAGGAGATCCGGAATGGTCCGGAGAATAAGATTCATATAAGGAAAGTCCCATTTCGGAGTTGGGGAATGGTTCCGGTGTTTTCATCGAGAACATTCTAGAAGGTCCCGGAATGTCCGACACTCCGGGGGGGAAGGGTACATGAATGTGTCATTGTAAGTTGGAATGATTGCATCATGTACTAAGTGTTCTTGCTGTCCAAAATAAAGGATTAAATTAAATCCTAAATTGAAAAGTCAAACGGCTAGTTTGAAAGTCAAACGGCAATTTTGGGAAGTGGGAAAAGAGGAGGAGGTGAAGCCGAGTTGGGAGGAGTCCTCCCAAGCCGGCGCCCACCAAGCCGAGTTGGGGAGGGACTCAATCCTCCCTTGGCCGGCCAGCCCCTCCCACCTATATAAGGAGGGGCAGGGCTCCCTCCTAGAACACACAAGTTCCTATCTTCTACCTCCGGTTTAGAGCCGTTTTGGTTTAGAGCTTCTAATTGCTTTAGCCAGCGGTTTAGAGCCTTCTAATTGATTTAGAGCCTTCTAATTGGTGTGTCTAATTACTAGACCACTAATAGCCTCTCTCATAAGCTCCACCATACTGCACGGCTTAAAGAAGCCTGCGGGATTTCCCTCTACTTAGGTACCACGTTGTCTTTGCGGAATCGCGAGGAGAGTGCTACAACCTCCATTTTCTGGAACAAGGAGAGGAAGGTCTTCGTCAGTACGAACGATGTGACCGATCATGAGGCGCTGCGGAGCGTGGCGCCGGAAGGATCGTCTCACGATCTTGAGATCGGAAAAGTATCGACTACATCACCCACGAGAATCTGCTCTCGTTAACCGCTTTGGAATCTTGAGGTGAGTTCCTCTATCGACTCGTTGCTACAATCTAGTAGATAGATCTTGGCTTGTTTGTTTGTATGCGATAGAAATTTTTGTTTTCCATGCTCTGAACCCCCACGGTGGTATCGAGCCGTGTCTATATGTAGATCTCTGTTGCCTGAGTAGAACACAATGGTCATTGTGGGCATTGATGCTTTTATTGTAGATTGCTTTTGTGTACTTTGCATCTAGCGGTATGTTGGGATGAAGCGGCCGGGCTAACCTTACATGACATCGTTCATGAGACTTGCTCCACGCTTGACATGCAACTTGTATTGCATAAGTGGCTCTGCGGTGCTGTTTCTCCTAGCATAGTTAAGATCCAATTTACAACGGGTAATCAACAATGCTAGTATCAATGTTGTGGTTCTTGTTAAGTAAGTTAGAGCGACACTTATTGAAAGCCCCAAACCACGTAAAATATGCAAAGAAAGTAGAGGCGTCTAACTTTGTTTTGCGGGGTGTCTGATGATGTGATATGGCCATGATTGTGATTATATTTGATGTATGCAATGTTCCTTATTGTAAGTTGGCAACGGCGAGAATATATGGTTGTCTTTAATTTACATAAGACCTGCGTGTCTATTCAAAATAGTTGTAATAGTTGAAGCTGGTGGGCGACAACCATGAAGAAGCGTCATTGACCTTGATGCTATGCGGTGATGATGGAGATCATGTTCGTGCTTGAAGATGGAGATCGGAAGCACAAAGAAGAAAGGCCATATCATATCACATATTATGAATTGCATGTGATGTTAATCCTTTATGCATCTTGTATTGCTTAGTAGACGACGGTAGCATTATAAGATGATCCCTCATGCACATAAATTTCAAGTTCTAAAGTGTTCACCCTTAGTATGCACCGTTGCCAAAGCTTGCGCTTCGAAGCACCACGTGATGATCGGGTGTCTTTGATTCAGGTGAATACAACGTAAGCAAGCCAGATTTGCTTATGCGGTAGCTAAGGTTTGATCTTGATGAGCCTAGCATGTACAGACATGGCCTCGGGAACACGGATTACGAAGGTAGAGCATGAGTCATATAGTAGATATGATGAACATGTTGATTGTTCGCCATTGAAGCTATATCAACTCTCGTGATGATCGGTTTTGATGTGGTGGATTTGGTTCGTGTGATCACTAAAACAATGTGAGGGATATTGTTTTAAGTGGGAGTTCACCTAGATTAATTTAATTATTAATTAGAACTCAATTTATCATAAACTAAAATCAAAGTGAATTTGCATAGTTGTTGTAGTCATTGGCATCCGTTTACCACCTTGCGCTTAGTTTTAATTGAGATGATAGAACTATAGAATTCTGGTTAGTTACTTTACGAACTGGTATCGTATTGTTTTGAAGTGTTAATCTAAAGTTTAAAAGTCCTATTGCAAACTTTCAGTAAGTTACCGGTCACTCCATGAAGTTTAATAATTAGTATTAAATCAAGAGTAACAATTCCAAATGTTAGTATATAAGTATCATGTTTATCTCCATGATTCTTGATATTCAAAGGATTGTCTTAATATCAAGGTAATCTAGGATCTGAAAGAGTTGTTTCAGAAACCATGATGTGTGGAAGATATTGTGATATCTAAAACGAAGTTTTGGTTACAACATGATAGAGTATAATATGGCAAAGTTCATGTTCTCATATTTTGATGAGAATTTGCAAAAGGTTGGAGACACTTGTTGTCCTAATCCTCCAAAAGGTTTTGGAAAGCAACATTATACTCATAATTCATCGTTATAAGCTAAAAGTAGCTTGATCATGGACGATTCCATGATAAGGTGAATATTTGATGTAGGTAAAATGTTTACTACACCAAGAGATTACTAAAGAAAGGAATTTGGAAGAACACCAAACATTTGATGATGGTGATCTACTTCAAAGTGCAAGTCCAAAGACATTTGTATTTAATTATACACGCTTTGGATTATGTGTCATATGTATGACTCCACTATTGATGTTGATAGATTCTTTCAAATGTAAATCTTGAAAGAGAATCTCATAAATATGTGGCAGAAAAGAAAAGACTAGAATTGTTCAGCTTAAAGTATATAGATGATATACATGTTATGGCTATATTCTTTGCTTATTAAACAAAGTGGTTCTTAAGCATTTGATACTGAATATGTTGGTATGAATCGTCATACGAAAACAACAGAATTCATGAACTACAATGGCCTAAGTAAATAGCAAAAGAATATGTGATGATGTTCATCAAGAACAAATAAAGGGTTATTATGTTGCTCGTTAAACATCAAAGCTTGCCTTCAAGATTTGTTTTATCAGGTATTATGAGAACAAAAGGGTTGTTCAAATAATTGCCGTAATCCATAAAAGATGGATGATTCGCAAATCTCGTTGGAGACATCACATCCATAAAACTAGTGCTAAAAATGTCGAAAGACAAATTGATTGAAAGATCACTTAGGAAGTGACATCGCCGTTTAAATTATATTGGAAAGAAAACATAAAGAAAATCCATATGGATGGAATTTTGGAGTCTATTTGATTTTGATCAAATGACGTTTGTGAAACTTTCCTAGAGATAATTAAAACTTCGTTCATAGGCCAAAAGGGAACGATGGACTAGCTTATTGGAACTTGTACATATTGTTGTACGAAATCCATTATGAGTAGTCAAGAGCGATGGATTTCAACTTCATATGCTTTCTCCGAAAATTTGAGTGAATATGTGAATATTTACTTAATAAGGATGAAGTGTGAAATATTTGAAAAGTTCGAAAGATTTTCAAGATGAAGTGCAAAATCATTGTAACAAGAATATAAATAGTTTATGATAAGATCATAAAGGAAGATATTTAAGTTACAAGTTTAGCATAATACCTAAGATTTAAGGAATCGGTCCGTGGATTTGCATTTCCCGAAACACCATAAGAGTATGGAGCGTTCGAGATATGTAATTGAACCTTGTTTGACATGGTAAGATCGAAGGTATAATTCATAAAACTGCTATTATATTTTAAAGATTAAAAGCTTTAGAGACTACCGTTTTCCACTAAAAGAGCTCCATCATAATCCGCTGAAATGACACCATATAAGGTTATGGTTTGGGATAAAACCCAAGTAGTCCTTTCTTAAACATTGGTATGCTATGCATAAGAAAGATGTTTGCAACCAAAGTCGGATAAACCTGTCTTTGTATTACTGTTAAGTATTCCTCCATAAACACCGGAGACAAAAGTGTTTGTCGCTTAGAACGTCAAGTTTCTTTGAGAAGGAATTTTTCGTGAAAAGTTAAGTGGGAGGACAATAGAACTTTGATAAGGTTAAAGAACCTTAGCTATATGTGCAAAGTTGCAGCACCGAAAAGTGTTAGGAGGCGACAACAATGCTCATGGCTCACGTGCCTCAAAGGTTGTGGTCACGGAGGTCTAAGTTTCTATTGAAACAAGTAGGTCGGATGAACAATCAAATACCAAGATTTGAGGTTGAATCATTATTTGAGAATAATGAACCTACTACATGCAAAGAAGCGATGATGGGCCACGACTCGTCAAATGGCTTGAAGCCATATAATCCGTGATAGTTCCATACACGAGAAATCAAGTTTTGAACTTGAAGGACCCTCGAAAAGGTGTAAGACCTTGCAGTTGTGTTTGGATCTATAAAGAAGTAGACATGGATGTTTCACATCTATGAAATAGTCGACATGTTGGGAAAGAGTTCACAACAATGTTCAAAGGTTGTATATGACAAGATTTGATCTTTCATAGCGATTTTTAGTCTAGACGGATTAATGTAGCAACCACTACATATAATTTGTTATGTGGTAGTAGAATAAACAAAACAAGTTCTTCTAATATAATGGTTACCTAGGACGTGTGCATGACACGGTCCAAAGGGTTTTGTTAATTAAAATGATTATAAAAGAATATGAAAAATTCAATGGTTGAAGTAAGCATAGCGGAGTTGGAATCTTCACTATGATGAAACTGTTAAAAGAGTTTAATTTCATCGGAGACAATGAAGATGCTTGCATTTGCAAGAAATTAAGTGGGAGCGCTAAGACATGTTTCTAATACATTATGTGGAAGACATATTGTTGATTGGAAATAATGTATCTTTTATTAACACATATTAAGAATTTCATCCCGATGAAAGACTTAGGCAAAACCCAAATATTTGGCATCAATAGGCGCTAATATGGTTGTGCGGAAGTACATAGACGAGATATTGAATGAATTCAATATAGAAACTACAAGAAAGGTTCTTGTTGCACAGAAAGGATTGAAAGAGTTCAATGTTGATGATATATTCAAAGTATTGGCACTTGGTAAGTGAAACAAAGATTCAAGTATAGATTGATACTTGATGTATGAAATCACAAAGAGTATTTATATCAATCATACTGTGATATGTACAAATCCAGATATGTCCTATGCTATAAATATTATGAGCATATACCAGAATGATTCATAAGATGATCATTGGACGATAGTAAGGATATTATTATGATCTTTTGGAAGAACTAAGAGTATATTATTTGTAGAAGTGACAAATAGATGATTAGTTCATTGTAAAAGTACTACATTGATACTAGTTTTGTCACAGAGTACAAATTAAGTTTATCTCAATCTAAACTAAGGGTGGCACAATATAATGGAAAGTGAGTTCCATAATGGATTTGGATGAGTTCCAAAGTTAAGACATTGTGACAGATACTTCAACAAAAGGCTAAGTATATGACTATTATAGCAGCAAAGAGCATTTGTGTCAAGTAGTTTGTTATCAAACTAGGTGTAGTTCATGAGGATAATACTATGAAGATATATTGTGCGACAATATTATCAACATGTTTTAACCTCAAAGAACTAAAGGTCACACCGAAAGACCAAATCATACAAAGCCATCTCATTAGAGAATGAGTGATGCGTGAGAGCGCAAAGACATGCAATTACACACGGACTGGAAGTGTCGATCCGAGATCGATTAACCACTAGCAATCGTGTACATACAACACCGGAAAGCCATAGGTGTTAAATACACAAAGGTTTGAAACTAGATTATTGACTCTAGTGCAAGTGGGAGACTGTTGGAGATATGCCCAAGAGGCAATAATAAAGTGGTTATTATCATATCTTCACACTTATGATAAATGTTTACATACCATGCTATAATTGTATTAACCGGAAACATTAATACTTGTGTGATTTGTAAACTAAAATAAGAGTCCCTAGTAAAGCCTCTTGTTAAACTAGCTTGTTGGTTAATAGATGATCATTGTTTCCTGATCATGAACATAGAGATGTTATTAACAACAGGATCATATCGTTAGGAGAATGATGTGATGGACATACTCCTATAGATAAGCATAGCATAAAGATCAAGTCATTTCAATAGTTCAATTGCTATATGCTTTCTGATACATAGTAACCTGATTCCTTCGACCATGAGATCATGCATATCACCTTTACGGATGGATGCTTTGATGTCATCAAACACCACACCGTAACAGGTGGTTATAAAGGTGGCATTGAGTGTTTGGAAAGTATTGGTTGAGACACATGGATCAAGAGTGGGATTTGTCCATCCACATGACGGATAGATATACTCTGGGCCCTCTCGGTGAAATGTCATCCAATTAGCTTGCAAGCATGTGACTGGATCACAAGGGATCACATATCACGGAGCGAGAAAGAGTACTTATCGATGTGAGGTTGAACTAGGTATGCGGAGATACCGACGATCATAACCTCGGATAAGTAACATATCGTGAGACAAAGGGAAATTGGTATCGTATGTAAGTGGTTCATTCGATCAAAGTAATCGTAGAAATATGTAGAGCCATATGAATTTCCAGATTCCTCTATTGGTTATTGATCGAAGTGTCTCGATCATGTCCGCATAATTCACGAACCGTAGGGAGACACACTTAAGGATTCGACGTTGTTTTGAGTAGTTATGGTATTATGAGAAAGAGACCGAATGTTGTTCGGAGTCTCGGATGGGATCCGGGATATCACGAGGAGATCCGGAATGGTCCGGAGAATAAGATTCATATAAGGAAAGTCCCATTTCGGAGTTGGGGAATGGTTCCGGTGTTTTCATCGGGAACATTCTAGAAGGTCCCGGAATGTCCGGCACTCCGGGGGGGGGAAGGGTACATGAATGTGTCATTGTAAGTTGGAATGATTGCATCATGTACTAAGTGTTCTTGCTGTCCCAAATAAAGGATTAAATTAAATCCTAAATTGAAAAGTCAAACGGCTAGTTTGAAAGTCAAGCAACAATTTTGGGAAGTGGGAAAGAGGAGGAGGTGAAGCCGAGTTGGGAGGAGTCCTCCCAAGCGGCGCCCACCAAGCCGAGTTGGGGAGGACTCCACTCCTCCCTTGGCCAGCCCCTCCCACCTATATAAGGAGGGGCAGGGCTCCCTCCTAGAACACACAAGTTCCTATCTTCTACCTCCGGTTTAGAGCCGTTTTGGTTTAGAGCTTCTAATTGCTTTAGCCAGCGGTTTAGAGCCTTCTAATTGATTTAGAGCCTTCTAATTGGTGTGTCTAATTACTAGACCACTAATAGCCTCTCTCATAAGCTCCACCATACTACTTTGGCTTAAGGCGAAGCCTGCGGATTCCCTCTACTTAGGTACCACGCCGTTGTCTTTGGAATCGCGAGAGAGTGCTACAACCTCCGCCTTCTTTGGAACAAGGAGAGGAAGGTCTTCGTAGAGTACGAACGTGTGACCCGACTGCGGGGCGCGCTGCGGAGCGTGGCGCGGAAGGATCGTCTACGCGATCTTGAGATCGGAAAGAGTACGACTACATCACCCACGAGAATCTGCTCTCGTTAACCGCTTTGGAATCTTCGAGGGTGAGTTCCTCTATCGACTCGTTGCTACAATCTAGTAGATAGATCTTGGCTTGTTTGTTTGTATGCGATAGAAATTTTTTGTTTTCCATGCTACGAACCCCCACATTTTCTGATAAAGCAAGGAAATAAAGTGCAAGTAAATAAAGACATCAAATAATTGCAGCAAGTGGCCCAATCCTTTCTTAGCAAAGGACAAGCCGGTGGTATTACTTATGAGGACCAAACGTTCTCGAGGACACACGAGAATACTATCAAGTGCTTTTGTTTCATATAGCTGATTAATCTTTTTTGATTATATAAGTGTTGTGTGGGTGAACCTGTGCTAATGTACCGACCTTACTTGGACTAATACATACTTGTGATTAAATCCCTTGCAAGCATCTGCAACTACAAGAAAGCAATTAAGATATAAACCTAACCATAGCCTTAAACTCTAAGACCCTACACTCCCTTGTGCAATGGTTTCCCAACGAGGGTTTAGGTTTCTGTCACTCCAGCAACCCAACAATTAGTAGCTAAATACACAATGCATTCTCCTAGGCCCATAAATGGTGAAATATCATGTAGTCGACGTTCACATGACACCACTAGAAGAATAACACCACAACTTAAATATTAAACCATTGAATAATACCTCAACACAATTCCACTACTAACAACATGACTTCTCCCATGTCCTCAAGAACTAAACGAACTACTCACGAGACATCATATCGATCAAGATCAGAGATGATATGATGATGGATAACAATCTGAATATAAACAATAATTTAATGGTTCCACTCACAAGCATCAACTACAATAGTAATCAACACTGGGAAAGTTTCCCCTAAGAACTATGCAAGGTTCAACACAATTGTTACAACCTGATGGAGTGGTGATGATGGTGATGGTGGAGATGATGGTGTGGATGATGATGATGATCCCGATGAAGTATAGCTTGATGATGGTGTTGATGGCGACGATCTCCCCTCTCTAGAAAGGAATTTCCTCGGCAGAAATCTGTCTGCCGGAGAGCTCTTTCTCTCTCGGTGTTTTCCACCCTGCAGAGGCGGCGGAATCTTTCTGTGGTCGCTCCCCTAACTTTAGAGTTTCGAGGAGAAGATATAGGCGAGAGGGCGGAGCCATAGGTGGGCCAGGGTGGCCACACCCCCTATAGGCGCGACCCAGGGTGGCCCGCGCCTGGGTGTGTGTGTGTGGGCCCTCTGTGGCCCAACTCCGCCTCCCCTTTTGGCATCCTTCGTCTTCTGGGAAAATATAATTTTCTGTAGTTTTTCTGGTATTTTTTTGATCTTCGCGAAATTGCATCGAAACTACCAGGGTATGTTGATAATGAACGGGGACAAGCGAGGTCTAAGCTTAATATGAAATATATCAATGAATAGAGGAAAATTATGATATAGAATGGTGATGCAAATTTGACATATCAACTCCCCCCAAGCTTAGACCTCGTTTGTCCCCAAGCGAAAACTGAGCTCAGTAAACATGTCCACAGGTTTATGGAGTGAAGTGTCGATAAAAAGAATACGGACAAGAAGCATCACACTTACCAATACACAACTCATAGAAGAAAGCAACTCACCATTATATAACTTAGCTTGCAAAAAGTATGGGAGTCACAATAAAGATGCATAAAGATAAATCATAGTTGGGATTGGCAAACTTTGTTCTTGGTCAGAGAACAGTTGGCAAACAGTTTTCAAGTAAAGATTTTGTAAATAAGTTTATAACAAGAGTACTCTTTGCTCAAACATAAAAGGTTTTTCACAATGATAGCTTTCAAAGTAATACTCATTTAGATAAGAGTCTTGTGCAAACAAGGAAGATAAAGAACATGATTGAATAAATCATCATATGAATGCTTGAAACACAACAACTCAAATGCTTGCTAGATATAGAGAGGAGTAGGTTCACTGACTCAACTAAGAAGTAGAAGAAAGTCCCTTCATAGAGGGAAGCAGATATTTCAAGTTCATAAAGAGCTTTCAAAAGATTATGGTACTTACTAGCTTTGAGCTCTCATTGCCCCTATCATAAGCATCTTGAGGTGATTAATGTTAAAGTGAACAAAGATGGAGTATATGCTTGATAAAATATAAGTTGGCAATCTCATGTCCCTTGAGTATGAGGGCCGCTCCTCATGCCACTCAACTTTAGTTAACGGTAAGTTCTTGTCATAGTAAGTACATGTGTATCATATAGAAACGTCAACGGGGTACCCCACATGATACAGGAGTTATCCCATAATCAAAATGACAAGGCAAGCAGACAATGAGCATCTCAGCAATCTCTTATTTACCATGGAAAAATGATGCTTTTTTCTCTCTTTCCTCTTTTCAATATGTCTCTCTTTTTTATATAAGAAGAAAGCTTCATAGATTGCTCATTATGGTGACGCTGCAAGTTTCCACCATGATTAGGCATGGCTTAGGCTAGCGGCCCAGGCGTTTCTCTAACACACATACATAACTCCATGGACTTACAAGATCCCCTTGTATTTCACACCGACGACATCCGCAAACAAAAGAGCATGATATCAATTGGGTAGATATTTACAGGTATTGAAAGCGTTCCCCGTGACAGCACGGTTCTGCTAATCCCAACTTATAGATGCAAGCATATACAACTTCGATGACACAATGGTTCAAGTTTATTAGGGGCAAGAAAATAAGGTGTGCCATCAAGTTCGTGAGAGCTTTACTAACTAGTTTTCACATAACAAAATAATTTTTAATTTGAAAGATAGATGAAGCTTGAGAATTTACTTGGATTAGCAATAATGCTAATAGGTAGATATGGTGGACACAAATGGAATGGGTTTTGGTTTAAAGGATTTGATGCATAAGAAGTATTCCCTCTCGGCACAGGTTTTTGGCTAGCAAGGCTAGGTAGCAAGCAAAAGAGTTGAAGGAAACAAGAAAACCTACAACTGATAAAGCCAAACATGCAATCTTCTTTGGAGACACAAAAGATCTTAAATAAAGAATACTAAGCTTATGAGCCAATCAAGAAAGAAAATAAATGATACAAAATACCTGTAAGCGGTTTTCTCTTTTCCTTTCAAACCCCAAAAAGTGTTGCTACTGACCAGAGCTCGGTTTGCCAAAACCAATTTAGATCTACTTGATGCTCCCAAAGTGATACCAATACTAATCAACAAGGTTAATCATATAACAGAGACTACAAACTAAAATAAGAAGCGCAAAAAGTAAAAGATGAAACTTCTCATTAATATTCCACAAAGGCACTCATACCAAGGGATACATAGATAACCAACTAAAGGAGAGATACTTCCACAATGCAAACCAACCTATATGATAACTTCTCTACCCAAGATATGAATCTACTAAAAAGGTAAAAAGATAATGATGTGATACCGCAACACTCCCCCAAGCTTGGAACAAGCCAAGGGGATGCCAAACATGATGACGAATTACTCCTTCGGTGGTGGTGGTGTTCTCTTGATAAGATTTTCAATCAGTTCCCTCAAATCCTCAATCCCAAAGGCTAGAGTACGAATCATCTCCGAGTTATGCTCAATACGGTTCATGATCATGTCGGACCGGGAATCCCAGTCCTTGTGATTATTTTGCCACTTTTCCTCCTGAGAGTGTTCTTTCTCTGCATGGTTAGAACGAGGCATATCCCAACTAGAGGGGAACTTCCCTTTGGGCAACCTTTGGTATTGTTGCTCATGTATAAGAGTATGGAAGGGGTTCTTGGTACGTGGAGGAAGTGACCGTGGAGAGAGGATATGACGCAGAGTTTTCCCTCCTATAGACATTCATGTTGTCCTCCTAAGTTTGATAGAGTTTGCCACCACTACAATGCTTGCAACGGTAGCATGGGTGTCTGGGTGCTTGTCGTCCTTCACGTCCTCTTCATCCCCAACCAAGATCTCCTCCTCCTTGGGGTTTCGAGGATCATCTTCCACGGGCTTCTTGCCCTTGTCGTTGGCGGAGACCATGGTGCCTCTAAACTTGAGAATATTTCCTGACAGAAACAGATCGAAACGAAAACACGACGAGAACACGATACACGAACCTCGAGGGATCCGGGGGGTTATATATTACGAAGTTTTATGACATAAGGAAGGCACTGTGCAAAAATGGGGCGGAGACGGACTCTAGGGGGATCACACCCCCTATTGGCACGGCCAGCTGGGGCCCATGCCACTGGTGGGTGTGGCCCACCTGGGCTCCGTTTCCTCCTCTGTTTCGCCTCGTAACCTTCCTTATGGAATAAAAACATTAAAAATATAAAAACAAAAGGTTTTCACGAACCTTCTGATTGTAGCACTTTTTACCTATTCAAAGAAGAACTCTACTGATTCTGGAGTTTGGTTTCTGATAAATTCTCCTGGAGTCACCATTTGAATAATATCAACATCTTCATTATAAGAATCTCCAGAAATATAATGTTTGAGCCTTTGACCGTTCACCACCTGTGTAGTGTTGTCCTTCAAGGAAGATATTTTAACAGCCCCTGAACGATACAGCTCCTCAATACCAAAAGGTCCTTCCCATTTAGAAAGTAGTTTCCCTGCAAAAAATCTGAGACGAGACCTATACAAAAGAACTTTCTCACCAACGTGGAACTCCCTTTTGAGAATTCTCCTATCATGACACCTTTTTACCTTTTCCTTAAATAGTCTAGCATTTTCATAAGATTCACTTCTCCACTCATCTAAGGTACTCAAGTCGAGCAATCTTTTCTCACCAGCAAGTTTAAAATCTCTATTCAGTTCTTTCACTGCCCAATAAGCTTTGTGTTCTAATTCTAGAGGCAAGTGGCAAGCTTTACCATAAACCATTTTGCAAGGAGACATTCCCATAGGATTTTTATAAGCAGTTCTATACGCCCATAAAGCGTCATTCAACTTTTTAGCCCAATTTTTCCTAGATCTATTAATAGTCTTTTGCAAGATAGATTTAATTTCTCTATTTGAAAGCTCTACTTGCCCACTGGTTTGGGGGTGATAAGATGAAGCAATTCTATGGTTAACATCATATTTAGCAAGAGTCTTCCTAAAACCACCATGAATAAAATAAGAACCTCCATCAGTCATGAGATATCTAGGCACACCAAACCTAGGAAAAATAACATCTTTAAGCATTTTTAAAGAGGTCTTACAATTAGCACTTTTTCTAGGTATGGCTTCTACCCACTTTGTAACATAATCAACAACAAGAATATAAGTATACCCTTTTGAAGGAGTAAAATGACCCATAAAGTCAAATCCCCAACAATCAAAACGTTCAATAACAAGAGAATAGTTCATAGGCATTTCATTGTGTATAGAAATGTTACCAACTCTTTGACATTCATCACACGATAAAATGAACTTCCTTGCATCCTTGAAAAGAGTAGGCCAATAAAAACTAGATTGTAAAACTTTTTGTGCAGTCCTATCCCCAGCATGATGTCCTCCTTAAGCACTGCATGACATTTTATCAATATCTCGTGTTGTTCATATTCTAGGGCACATCTCTGCATAATACCATCTACTCCTTCTTTATATAAATGTTGGTCATTCCAAATAAACGAATTTCCTTCTTTGCTGGGCTGTAAAGGTTGGAGGCAAATACTTGGAAACAATAAAGTTAGCATAATCAACATACCAAGGACTCTCTTGAGGGCTTACCCTTATTGCAGCCAACTATTCATTTGGGAAACTATCATTAACATGCATAGGATCAAAAGAAATGTTTTTCAAACGAGATAAATTATCAGCAACATGATTTTCAACACCTTTCCTATCTACAATATGCAGATCAAACTCTTGTAAAAGCAACACCCATCTAATAAGCCTAGGCTTAGCGTCTTTCTTTGTCATAAGGTACTTAATAGCGGCATGATCAGTATGAATGGTAACCTTAGAATCAACAATATAAGGTCTAAACTTATCACAAGCAAATATTACAGCTAAGAACTTCTTTTTAGTAGTAGCATAATTCTTTTGAGCAGCATCTAGAGTCTTGCTAGCATAATGAATAACATTCAAATTTTTATCCACTCGTTTCCCAAGAATAGCTCCCACAGCAAAATCACTAGCATCACACATAATTTTAAAGGGTAAATTCCAATCAGGTGGTTGGACAATAGGAGCAGTAGTCAAAGCTTTCTTCAAAGTTTCAAAAGCTTCCTTACAATCATCATCAAAAACAAAAGATACATCCTTTTGAAGAAGATCAGTAAGGGGCTTTGAAATTTTAGAGAAATTTTTAATAAACCTTCTCAATTGCTTCAATTTTGGCTCTGTCTACTTCAATACCTCTTTCAGAAATTTTGTGTCCAAGAACAATCCCTTCATTAACCATGAAGTGGCATTTCTCCAAATTAAGAACAAGATTAATTTCTTCGCATCTCTACAAAACTTTATCAAGGTTGTGCAAACAATTATCAAAAGAAGTTTCATAGACGGAGAAATCATCCATGAAAACTTCCACAATTTCTTCATAAAAACCATGAAAGATAGCAGACATACATCTCTGAAAGGTAGCAGGAGCATTACATAAACCAAAAGGCATACGCCTATAAGCATAAGTTCCATAGGGACAAGTGAAGGTGGTTTTCTCTTGGTCTTGTGCTCTCACATCAATTTGAGAGAACCCAAAATAACCATCAAGAAAACAAAAGTGAGTCCTTTTAGACAACCTTTCTAGCATTTGATCAATAAAAGGCAGAGGATAATGATCTTTCTTAGTAACTTTATTAACCTTTCTAAAATCAATGCACATGATATAACCAACCACTACTCTTTGAGGTATAAGCTCATTATTTTCATTAGGCACAACGGTGACCCCCCTTTCTTTGGGATACAATGAACAAGGCTAACCCATTGACTATCAGCAATAGGGTAAATAATACCAGCATCAAGGAGTTTTAACACCTCATTTCTTACCACATCCTTCATCTTAGGATTTAAACTGCGTTGATGTTCAACAACTGGTTTTGCATCAGGTTCTATATTAATAGCATGCTGACATATAGTAGGGGAAATCCCTTCTAAATCATCAAGAGTATACCCCATAGCTCCACGGTGTTTCTTTAATACTTCCAATAATCTTTTCTCTTCCTTTCCTGAAAGTTTAGAGCTAATAATAACAGGATATATTTTATTATCATCTAGATAAACGTATTTAAGATTATCAGGTACAGGTTTTAAATCGAAAACAGGATCCCCTTTAGGTGGTAGTGTGGTACCCAAATATTTCACAGATAGGTTATGCTTAAGTAACTCAGATTGACGAAGGAAAATCTCGTCAATGTCATTTCTTTCCTTCATGAAGACCTCACTTTCATGATCTTCCATATACTGTTGCAAGGCATTCACTACTAGAGAAAACCTTAGGAGAGGCGCACCTAAAAGCATATGCAAGACGCATATTATATGCGCCTCTAGCTTTGAGTCTCGTCTATTTTTTATGCGAGGTACATATGCTTCACATATGCAAGGCACATATAAATATGCGCCTCACATATTAAAAAACAGTAAAACTCACCTATCTAGAACCCTCACAGCAATTTGGAACTCTGAACCATCAGATCTGCCCATCTAACGATCTAGATCAACCGTGTACTCCCGAATCGTTGTTAGCCTCATTTAATCAAAAATCACGGTAAATGGCCCTGCCTACGTGATTGGGCTGCTACTCGGCGGACCAAATTAGCCTTCTCCAGGTTAATCGGCCCGCAAAACGCCTGTATGGGCTTTCCCGGTTGAGCCCTCTTATTATCTTCTGCCTCTGCGTCGTGGGCTCCAGTAAAACAGTAGCAAAGGCAACCCCGTTCTCTGAAATTTGTTTCATTTCCTCTCTCCCTGCTGGCATCGCCGTTCTTCCTCTGCCCGCCCGTTCCCTCGTTGGCGGTTACGTCCGGAAGCGATTCGCGCCGACGAAGAGCCGGAGAGGCGAATCTATGCTTGTTGGTTGCCCATCTCGCTCCATTCCCCGTCGAATTAGAAGAGACCACCCGATTCGTGCAATTCTTCTCCGGCATCGGCGCGTTAACGATGGCGCGCAGCCAGCAAAGTGGGACCCCTTCAAGCGGGCCCGGGATCCTTTGATTCTCCTATGGACCCGGATCACACCTCGAAGAAACGCTTTCCCTTCCGTTCGTGCAGGATTGCGAACTGAAACTGCCGCCGCCGTCATAATCACGGTGGATAAATTTGGACCCTCCTCCTCCTGTAATTATGGTGATTAAGCTCAGCGTTGTTGTCAGTTTCTTCTGTCCTTCGTATATATGTGCGGAGATCGATTATCTTTATGTACCCTTTCTATCCCGCCTTCCTCCTCCATGGTTGGGAGCAGTGTTTCTTGCTTACTGTTGCTTTTCTGTTCGCCCGAACTGTTGCTTTTCTGTTCGCCCGCACAAGCTGGCTTACTATTTTTTATTATTTTCGTTCGGGATTTCTACTCAGGAACAGCTCACTACAACTGCCTGACATTCATTTGAGACTATGGCTGCTGGACAGGTACACCAATCCATGCCATTTTACCTTTGTTTCTTTAGTACAACCATAATGGTGTAAAATTCTTGTTATTGAAAATTAGATTATCAAAGCTAAGAGACGAGGAAGAAGGGCATAATGCAAGTTTCGATAAGCCAAGAGAGAATGACGATGAATTATCATGGACCAGAGCTGAATCCCTGGTCAGTCGGGGTGTGCACCAAGATATGTGGTTTATTAGCAATTTCCCTTTAATCTCTCATGGTCGATGCAGATAATGCCTTATCTAATATTGAGAACAAAACTAATCCTCTAAGGCCCTGTCTTACCTTTTTCTTTGAAGTGTGGCTATGGTACATTTTTCCTTTTTGAGGAGCCATTAGATTAGTTGACAGGCATAGGGATGTTGGATCCATACTATTACCAGTACTTGTACGGTGAGGGAGACACAATCAAGCTTTGCGTTTATGCAAAAAAATTACCAGTACTTGTACCATGAGAGACACAATCAAGCTTTGCGTTTATGCAAAAAAATTACCAGTACTTGTACCATGAGAGAGACACAAGCAAGGAACACTCTAATCCACATATGCAATTTTTTCTCTTGTTCTCATTGTGAGGTGCTCAAATGTACTTATGTTAAACAACTCATCTTTCCTTGTAATATAGGAAATTCATGGTTATATGGCTAACAAAGTAATCAGTGGATATCTGACATTGATTTACTATTTCTAGGAGGACATATATTGTTTTGCTACTTATGATTATGAAGGCAAGGTAACACATGCATCTTCCTAAGTTGTCATCATTGCTTTCTTATTTCATACAATACTAAGTATTGATTACGTATCCCACAAGACTTCGACATTCTTCCACGTGACATTTTGGCAAGCGCGAATGTTCCCCTTATAGAACTATAGGTAGGGTATATCTAACAATGCATATCGCTGTATGTTTTTTCAAGGGACAACAAAAAATTTAATTGTTCCCGATAAGTTTTTCATAGCAACAACCAGCTACTCTATTGTTTATGGAGAATAATTTTGGGTCTACTGGATCAAATTCATTAATCAATATAAACTTGAATTGTTCAAGTTCTCAATTCAAATGTCAGTGTTATCTATGGGAGAAGGTATACTCATAGTTGAAAGCTACAAATCTATTATGCAGTCCTGTCCAATTGGACATGAACTATGTACAGTAAGTTTTCGTCTCTTTCTTGCTGCTCCCAATAACCAAGCTTGTAAGACATTGCGATGCACCTTGGGAATGTTGTCATTCATGAGGGCACTTTTTTTTCTGTAGGTATTTTGTTACTAGATATTGAGCCCTTGACATTAGTCAGTTTTAGTATAACGAAAAGTCCATGTGATTTTTAGATTCAAATGGTTAGATTTTTATAAAGATATTAATGGCGTATCTTATAGCAGTCCTTATGCCACGTTTTTCTGTAAGCTCTATCAATATTCGATATTCCTTCCTGTACTGCTGTCAAATATGTTGTTGTTAACTGACATATATAATCATACAAATCATGCATGCAGTAATTTCATTTTGCTTTCTTCTTGACTCCTTCTGGTTCTTAATTATTTGGGTTATGTTGGATGTCGCAATGCTACCAAATTTATAAATATCTTGTTGTATGGTCCATGCCACTCTGTCAGCGGTGCTCCATTCCCTTTATATATTATACAAAAGAAGCTTCAGTTGTGTACTCGCTTTGTATCATGTAAGAATATAGAAATTGTGTTAGACTGGTGAGAGAACGGTTTGAAGCTTATCTGGGGGTAGTTTCCTTTGCCACGATGCACATTTTTATTATCTATTATGTCTAGCCTTATTGGGTCCCTTGTGACTTAATTCACATGCCATATATTATGCATGCTCATTTACGAATTATTCTTATGTGTGGTTTCTAATTGAATGGTGCTTCTTTCATCTGAGGTCTGAACCAGCATGGTCTGACTGAGAAGTCTGTTCATATTTTAGTTACTTATACGTTTTACTGCGATCAAAACATGTAGCAGGATGTATGATGGATGTGAAGTATATAGATGGTCCCTTTTTATGTCCTACTAGAATGCAAGACATGAATGGGAGACAGAACTACCTTTGAAGAATGTAGCTGCTTGTGGTCTGAATAAGGTTGAATCTGATCACTGCATGAAGTCAGCATATTGGTTTGAGCTGTGCACCAGGTGCTTGACATTAGGGGTGGACACGAAGCTCGAGGCTCGGGGCTCGGCTCAGGATTGACAAGGCTTGGCTCCGGCTCGACTCAGCTCGAAGGTCGGACAAGCCAAGCCTAAATATTGCTACTCAGGCTCGAGGCTCGACAAGCCAGCTCGATGAAGCTTGCAAACCGGCCCGAAGGCTCGGTATAATTACAAAATTTATCGTAACCTTTAGAAAAACATAACAGTTCATAATAAGAACAACAATTGAGCATGAATATATGTGCTCATAGTTGAGTTTATATCACCGTTAGGCAATTCCAATGGAGTAATATAAACTAATTCATAGAAAATAAACACAAGAAGCTATAAATATCCAAGTAAATATGGAATGAGATAACTAAACCAATTGTAAATGACAAAAGGTTGGTTCTCAAATTAGTTGCAAATATATATTTTCTACAAACGCTTTAAAAAGACCAAGGAGCATGCACTGACTGGCATATTTTGACGTGAACCATCTATTACAGAAGGCAAGAATGAATTTTGTGCAGTTTTTTGGTTAGGCTCGCGAGCCGACCGAGCCGAACCACAAGCTCGACGCGCCAAGCCACGAGCCGGATCGGCTCGGCTCGATTTCACCCCTACTTGACATATCACTTATGTAATTTAATCAGTATTATTTGTGACTCTTTGTCGTGAAGAAAAACAGAAATGTAACGGTTGCCTTTCTTAATTTATTGACTTCCTGATCACTTATTGGCCCTTTAATTTCATATACAAAGTTGACTCTATAAGTAAATTGTAGATTATAGTTTAGCATTGATATTTGGATACATTTCGAACCTTTTCTTGCTATGCTAAAGTTGTTATATCCGAGGATTGACACTGATTGTCATATCCGAGGATTGTCTGGAAATTCAGTTTATTGTCTATGATGTTAAATAAGAGGGTTGACAATTCGGTGGTAGAAAGCCAGAATTCACTTTATTGTCCGCGGTGTTAATTAGAGGCGAGTAAACCGCATCAGCGGTCCTAATTCTTTTCATGTGCCTTCACTTTGGTCCTAATTCTTTAAAATTACATATTTGGATCCTAAATCTTTCAGAATTGAGTCACGCGAGATCCTAAACAGGTTTGACCTGAGTTGACAGGTGCCACGTCGACAGCGGGACCCGACTAGACTTGTATATTTGCGAAAAGGCCCTCCCATTTGTATTCCTTCCAAATAACATGTCCCTCTTTTTTCCTACCCCTCTATGGCAATTCAATCTTTTAGAAGGAGACCGTTGACGGAGGTGCTGCTCCAATGAAGGTCACATCATCGCCTGACCCGACCTCTCCTCTCCTTCTTCCTCGCCGGGAAACCTTAGTACTGCACGCCCCTGTCGCCGGTATCCCCTCAATAGTGGGCGCCTCCGTTGCGGTCCCCTCTGCAATGTTGCTCCCCTCGCCGGCATCCCGGCCGCAGCACGCGCCCGACGCTACACCCCTGCCGTAGCGCACCCCTGCAGCCGACATCCCATCCGCCAAGCTTCCTTCTGCAGCGCGCTCCTGTATGAGGCACTCTGCTTGTTGCATTGGCACGTACTCCGGGAGTCCACCTCCACCGTCAGGGGCAGTCAAATCCACCAGGCCACAACCCTCTCTTCCTCGCATTGATAAGGTCCCTAGAGCGCTGGACTATTGGTTCTACCTCATCGCACAAGGTCAAGGGCTGGAGGGTGTCACACCGATGGTGGGAGCCAGGTAAGACAAGGATAAGTGGGGTGCTGGGTGGGGCCAAATGGGCCAAGTCCAACTCCACAGGGACCGAATTTTGGAAGAACTACAATATTGGGGGGCTATTAGCAAATATGCAGGGTGGCTTATATGCGTCATGGGCCCTATTGTTGACGTGGCACTGGTCAACTTGGGTCAAACCGGTTTAGGACCTCGCGTGACTCAATTCCGAAAGATTTAGGATCTAGATGTGCAATTTTAAAGAACTAGGACTAAAGTGAAAGGCACGGGAAAAGAATTAGGACCGCCCGTGCGGTTTACTCATTAGAGGCATTGCACTTCCTTTTTTGTTGTGTTTGGTTTCATTCCTATTACTTCCTCCGATACATATTACTTATTACTAAAATGGATATATCTATATATGTTTTAGTGCTAGATACATCTATTCCAACGATAAGTAATATAGATCGGAGGAAGTATAAAAATGCCCAATACCTTAAACCAAATGTGCTTGTCGCAAAGAGACACCATATCTTGACCATTTAAATGATATTGTATTATCCAATGTCCTAATTTATTTCTATTCCTTTTCTCAAAATAGACGGTGCGGCAACGCGCGCCTTTATGATCTAGTGTGAAGTATAGGAGGCACATATCATACGTGCCTCGCTTATGTTTTACAATGGTCCTTGTATATTTATAGCATATGCGCCTCCTATAGTGTCCTATATGCGCCTCCTATAATATTTTCGAAATTTAAGTTTTACAGATCACTGTAAATAATAGTATACAGATATTCAAATATACAGCACAGTCCAGAATACAGTATAAACAACACAGAATTTTTTAGAAACTTGTAATTGGCCAAAACATAATAGAACCAACATGAATACAATTACGTTACACATCAATCGCGATATACGAGTTCATACATCAACTAGAATCAACAAGTGCCAAGTTCTCACACAACACCAAGTGTTTGTGACACAAGTTCACACCTCCGAGTACAAGTTCACAATCACATTACAACTTCGACGACAGAGCTCTAGCCAATGTGTCTTCAAACGACTTGTATCGACTTGCGTTCTGGTCCAGCGACTTGGGGAGGATGAGCATTGAGAGGCAGCTGCTGGAAAAGGGCGAGCACAACGAGTCGTGCATCTTCTGATCCCATGGGTATGTGACATATCCATCCTGAAGTGTTGCCTTGCTCAACGCTGATGCAACTCGTGTGCCCCTGTTGCCTTCATCAAGGCGGGAGAAACATATTTTACATAGAAATGTCAT
Source organism: Avena insularis (assembly GCA_023614405.1). Classification (NCBI taxonomy): domain Eukaryota; kingdom Viridiplantae; phylum Streptophyta; class Magnoliopsida; order Poales; family Poaceae; genus Avena; species Avena insularis. The sequence continues at coordinate 14,363,878 of CM042693.1, forward strand.
CACAAATTCACAGCAAGACATATTAATACAATATGCAAATTATCCTTTATGAATGGAAGCACTGTCACTGTCCAGATATCTGAGAAGTGAACACGCATGATTTCACTGTAAGTTGAACAGCTAGATATTTCAAGGAATACTACTAATTACTGCATAATTTATGATTTTTAAGGTAGACCTGAACTCTAAATAGCTAGACCAGTTAAATTAGACAATAATGGACTATTATTTCAACAACATCACGGACCAACTAGCTACCAGGAAGCCGCTAATCATTAATGTTCACAACGACCATCATGTCAACAGTCTACTATAACATGCCATATTCCTCAGCAGGGACAACAATGCAGTGAAAGATTAGGACATCCAAATATTCTGCATACTTTGAAACTCGGACTAGATAGCAAGCTTGTCGTTTCACAACTGACTTATAACACGTAGGCATGCATATATACTAAAAACAACACTAGTAGAAAAAGGGCTATCCGTTCGCGATCCCTCAGAGCATTTGTCCCGGTTGCGCCACCAACGGACTAATCTCGGCAGCGATCGGTTCGGCGGACGCAGGGCCAGGGCATGCGTTCGGTTGGTAAGAATCGTCGGTTGGAGCCACCAACGGGACTAAAATGCGTGCCACGCCACGTGGCGTACGCGCACCTAGTCCCGGTTGTGGCTCCAACCGACATCTCTCCCTTCTTTATAAATGCGTCCAGCCCCCTCTGCCTCCACTCTGTTTTTTCGAATGGTGGAAGGTGTGAGGGGTGTGCTAGTTTTTTCTCTTCTATACATGCATTGAAGGTGTTTGATGAAATGTTTGAGTGAAAAATCCCGTTGAATTTCTCATAGAACAAAAATATAGAAGGTGTCCGAGACGCACTTGAGCTTTCTCCTCTTTATTTCCCTCGATCGAGGTTAGCAATCTTATCTTTTCTAGGTCATTGATACAATTCATGTGTCGGTGTGAATTGGTTATTTCACTATTTATGATGTCCTGTTTTTTGATAAACTTACTTATATGATGCAGATGAACGGTCGGGAATGGATGTATGCGGTGACGGTGGCAGCCGTATATCAAAGGCGTGGATAAATTTATCGATGTGGCTATGGCAAACAAAGAGAATGGATTTATCGTTGTCCATGTGTTCAATGTCGGAACAACAAGGTACTCTTCCTCGAAAATCATTCGCGCCACCTGATTATGAAAGGTTTCATGCCCAACTATAATTGCTGGACCAAGCACGGGAAAGAGGGGTTATGATGGAAGATGGTGAAGAAGAAGATGATGATAACAACTATCATCATATGTTTCCTGAATCTGATCTTGCAATGGAAGACAATGGAGAGGAAAGAGGTGAAGAACGGGCTTCGGATGAGCCGGTGATGAACTTGGTAGGGTCATTTCTGATGCAAAGCGAGCGTAAACAGAAAATGAGAAGTTGAAGTTAGAGGGCATGTTAGAAGATCACAAGAAATTGTTGTACCCAAATTGTAAAGATGGCAGCACAAAGCTCGGTACCACTTTGGAATTGTTGCGATGGAAGGCGAGTGTGGTCTAATGACTCCTCATTTGAAAAGATGCTGAAAATAATGAAGCGAAGTTTCCAAAACATAACGAACTTTCCGAGAGTACCTCTGAAGCAAAGAAGACTCTCTGTCCTCTGGGAGTAGAAGTGCAAAAGATACATGCATGCATTAATCAAAGCATCCTCTACAGTGTTAAGGAGTATGAGAATTTAGATAAATGCCCGGTATGCAATGCGTTGCGGTATAAGATCAGACGAGATGACCCTGGTGATGTTGAGGGAGAGCCCCTCCGGAAGAGGGTTCCTGCTAAGGTTATGTGGTATGCTCCTATAATACCAAGGTTGAAACACATGTTCAGAAACAAAGAGCATGCCAGGTTGTTGCGATGACACAAAGAAGACCGTAATAAAGACGGGAAGTTGAGACACCCTGCTGATGGGTCACAGTGGAGAAAAATTGAGAGAGACTTCCCAGACTTTGCAGGTGACGCAAGGAACTTATGGTTTGGTCTAAGTACGGATGGCATGAATCCTTTTGGGGAGCAGAGCTGCAGTCACAACACCTGGCCCGTGACTCTATGTATCTACAACCTGCCTCCTTGGTTGTGCATGAAGCGTAAGTTCATTATGATGCCAGTGCTCATCCAAGGCCCGAAGCAACCGGGCAACGACATTGATGTGTACCTTAGGCCATTAGTTGAAGAACTCTTATAGTTGTGGGGCAAACCAGGTGTACGTGCGTGGGATGAGAACAAACAGGAGCCATTTGATCTACGAGGGTTGTTATTCGTAACCATCAATGATTGGCCTGCTCTTAGTAACCTTTCAGGACAGACAAACAAGAGATATAAGGCATGCACCCACTGTTTAGATAAGACCGAAGGTACATATTTGCATAAATATAAGAAGGTTGTTTACCTGGCGAATCGATGATTTCTTCTGACCAATCATCCCGTAAGAAAGAAAGGCAAGCATTTCAAAGGTGAGGCATATCACCGGAAGAAGCCTGAACTTCCTGCTGGTGATGATGTATTTGGTATGGTCAAGGACATAGAAGTAATCTTTGGAAAGGGTCCCGGCGGTCAATCAGTTCCGAACGATGTTAATCATTCGAAAGCTACCACTATATTCTGTTAATCATTCAACTTGACAAAGGGCGTGTACTAGTCATGGACTCGAAACATAAACCCCTTGAGACGTGGAAGAACATGCAGATACTTCTCCAGCGGTAATTCTAATCATTACGACACTATATCGGCAACGTTCGTGAATTTTATGATATCAAGTACTTAATAACTTATTTTATTCGTTTTCTACGCCGGGCAGCGCTTGGAAACGGTTCACCAACAAGGCTAGGGGTGTTTGGAAAGAGGAGCTTACATTTCAACCACTAAATGTAAGCACCACTAGCTATATCCGCGTATCTCTTTGATTCTAGTTTTGATACAGTTATTATCATGCTTGATTATTATTTTGATTGAACTTTGTTCTTGTAAAGTGCCTGACGCAGGGACCAGGTAACAATCTATGTGGATACTATGTTTGCGAGTTCATCCGGCAGACGTGCGATGAGAAGGGCAGAAATTTAGAGCAACTCCACGTACGTAAACAATTTCTATAGTTTTTAATTACAATCAAATTGTGTTTAGTTTCATTCATATAGGCTGACTCCTTTTTTAAATCAGATCGAACGTCTACGGGACGGTCTTCTGCCAAAGGATCGCGTACGAGCAATTCAGGAGGAATTGGCGGGATTCTTGGATGCAGAAGTCCTAGACCCAAAAGGGGAATACTACTCGGCTGTGTATAGACATGGATTGTAAAAATAGCAATTTTGAAGGAATTAGCCAGTAGCATCGAATAGCAACTTTTTTATGTAGTGCATGAACTCGATCCGTGTATTGAATGTAATATTGTCATGATATTCATGATGTAATATAAGGTTTCTTCATTGATAAGTGCAAATCACTAAATAAACAATAAAACAACCTAAATGAATTCTCTGTCGCAGCACAAAAAGTGGTGAAAATGCTGCCGCGGCAACAAAATGTGCCAAAATGAATTCTCTACCGCGGCAAAGAAATATGCCAAATCTCTGCCGCGGCAGAAGGTTATTAGTCCCGGTTCGTGTTATGAACCGGGACTAATGCTCCAACCCCCCCTCGCCCTCTGCCGCTGCCACGTGTGCACCCTTTAGTCCCGGTTGATGGGGCAACCGGGACTAAAGGTTAGACCTTTAGTCTAACCTTTAGTCCCGATTGCCCCGTCCCGGTTGAGTAACCGGGACTAAAGCCCTGTACCAACCGGGACCTATAGCCCCGTTTCCACCTGTGCAAGCTACCTTTCCTAGATAATACTCCTCTATTATCGAATCTATCTGGCTGATGCTCCTCTATTTTTTTCCCATTTTGTAGGAGTTCATACTAAAATGTCCCATATTCAAGCATACGTTTCTGAATCCGAGCATAATTCACCAGATATCACTATTAGAATACGCAATTCAGTTCATGAATCATCTCATAGGCTCAAATCAGTTTGAACAGCCAAAAATATATTAGTGTATCTCAATTTAAATGCAGCATACAAATAATCTCAATTTAATTCTTTTCTGTACCTAATAGTGTATCTCTTGTCAAAATTATGATCAAATATTAGTGCGTACAGACAATTCTGTCTGCTTCAGGTAATGTCAACAAGATTGATATGATCTTTGTCGAACTTTGCACTTGCAACTTCGTTGGATACTTGTAACATGAACCTATTATTATCTCTTTCACGTTGTCCCCAGATTTCTTACAAGCTAGGATTCTCACGTTTGTTCAGAAGCGATAGCTTCTTCAGACACGTACAGGGTGAGGGTGTGAGTGCCCGGTGGTGTCAGGCATGCAGTACGAGGGGTACGGGAGAAAGGGGAGCGGCGCTCACCTTAGGGTGCTCGGCGAGGACGGAGGTGAGGTTCCAGACGACGGTGGCCGGTGGTAGGCGCTGTCCACGAGGTGGTCTTCGAGCAGCAGCAACAGCAGGTCCTCCACGAGGCGAGGCAGCGGCGAGCTCCTCCTTCACGGGGCGGGCGGCGTCGGGCTCCTCCTCCACGAGGCGGGTGGATCGCGGACGAGGTGTGCTCCTCCTATGGCTGGTTGCCGAAATATCAGGAAGAGGGAAGAGGAGTAGGGGGAAGGGGAGGGAGAGGGGAATGGGGTTGGGGCTCACCTCTCGACGATGGTGGACGGCGGGCTGCTGTGGGCGCGGACGGCCGGCGGCAGGACGACGGCTTCGATCTGGTACTGCGGTACGTGATATGTGTGCGGCTTCGATTGAGAGAAAGGGGAAACCTTTCGTGTAGCTATGCGTGTGTGAGTTACCAGATTATGCGAGGCGCATATTGAAAAGTGCATCTCGTATAATATTATACGAGGCGCATCTGACCCGAATGCGCCTCGTATAATATGCAGTCCTAGACAAATAGCGCAATGCGCTGGTTTCTGTCAAAAAACACATAGCAACCCACTCGTTACATGCCTTGTCCTATTTTAAACCCTGGCCACCCAGGTCCTATTTCAAACAATTTTTTGGAAAAAAAATTTAAATGCCATTTTTCATGTAAAAGCATTGTCCAAACATAATATGAACTATAAAATATACTGCAAATATTTTAAATATTCAAATATTGCTAAAACAACAAAACTGAGTATTCTCAATAAATGTGTTTCGGTGAACCAGGTTTGCTCTTTCAAAGTCCTTGGTTCAGCCCTCGATGTCGACATGCTTTGCGCGCCGACCCTCGCAGTGACCCTATCAAGCGCCGACCCTCGAGATTGAGCAAGCTTCTATGGTGAATCAATGGGGGAAATGAGGTGGGAAAGAGGAGGGGGCGACCAGATTTGTCTTGGTGGAGGAGGAAGAAGTGAGACAAGTGAGTGAGGTGGTAGTTGGCTCCATGTGCAAAAAGCTCGAAAAAGATGGTGCCAGCTTATATGAGGCGCATATTGCACAATATGTGCCTCCTATAATTAAAACTATAGGAGACGCATATAACAATATACACCTCGCCTATGCGGCCACATACCTCCACCCGGGACCACAAGAGTTATTTGAGTCACATATGACCATATGCTCCTCGCATATTATCAAATATAAGAGGCGCATATGACCATATATGCCTCGCATATTCGAACACCTACCAACACGCGGGCCCACACAGATTATGCGAGGCGCATTCTGTCCATATGCGCCTCGCCTATCTGATATATATAGAAGGCGCGTATGACTAGAATGCGCCTCGCATAATCTAGGGCTGCTTGATTTCGTTCATACAGGGATTATAGGAGGCGCATTCTTATTATATGCACCTCGCCTATTTTTATACTAGAGACGCATGGAGAAGGAGTGCGCCTCGCCTATTTTATAGGAGGCACATACGGTCTAAATGTGCCTCCTATAAACATGTCTCCTATAGCCTTTTCTCTAGTAGTGATTGTTAGGAGCAAGAGAAATAGCAGAAAGTTGTTCAACCCTAAAATCCTCATTAGGCAATTCATTTTCATAAGGAGTTTCAGCAATTTTGGAAAAATTAAACTCATAAGATTCTCCATCAAACTTAGTTAAAACTTTTTCCTTCTTACAATCTATAATAGCCCCACAAGTATTTAAGAAAGGTCTACCAAAGATAATAGGACATGTTTTACTAGCTTCTGAACCAAGTACTAGAAAATAAGCAGGATATTTAATCTTACCACAAAGAACCTCCACATCTCTTACAATGCCAATTGGACAAACTGTCTCTCTATTAGCAAGGTGAACAACCACATCTATGTCCTCAAGTTCACAAGGACCAATTTCATGCATAATTTCTCTGTAAAGCTCATAAAAGCTCATAAGGAATATCACTAGAACTAACACCAATATCACATAAACCATAGTAGCAATGATCACCAATTCTCACAAAAAGCACAAGGACACTAGTTTTTCTAGCTTTTCTAGGATGAGAGACAATATTAGAAGCGTCTTCATAGAAGACAATGTGCTCATCCTCTATATTTTTAGTGACAAGATCTTTCACAAGGGCTACTACAGGTTCAATGTTTATTTGCTCATCAGGTTCCACAGTTTTCTTTGTACTTTTGCTAACCACATTAGCTATGATAGAATGTTCCTTTACCTTAGTAGAAAAAGAGATTTTCTCAACATAACAGGCAAAATAGGATCAACAGTACAAACTTCAATGCTAGCAGGAACATGGGTAATAGTATCTTTATAAGGTGCATGGTACTTGTCCCACTCCTTTTTGGGAATTTCAATATAAGAGGGAAAGGCCTTAAAACAATTTGCAAGAACTTGAGAATCAAGACCATACTCAGTAGTAATATCATGAAATTCATCAATTCCCATAAAATATTTAATGCATTCATAATCATAATTTATACCTGACTTTCTTCCTTTGTCATTCTCCTAGGCTTCAGTGTTTTCTTGAATACGGTGTAGAAGATCCCATTTAGCTTATTCCTTCATACGTGTGAATGATCCAACACAAGAAGCATCTAATAAATCTTTATCATGAAGAGAAAGCCTTGTATAAAAGTTATTAATAATAATATTGTTAGGGAGTTCATGAATATGACATTTAAGCATTAGTAACTTCAATCTCCCCCAAGCTTGAGCTGTAATTTCTCCATCACGAGGCCAAAAGTTATATATTTGATTCCTATCCTTATGAATCTCACTAGGAGGATAGAATTTAGAGTAAAAGAGAGGTACTATTTCCTACCATTCCATGGATTGTCCATTCTTCAGCAGCTTATACCATTCTTTATCTCTCCCTTTTAATGATATAGAGAGTAACTTCTTTTTCACCTGTTCAGTTGTGATACCTGCACACTTAAACAACCCGCATAATTCATGGATAAAAAGAAAGTGATCACCAGGATGGACAGTTCCATCCCCAAGATAATAATTATCCATAACACGATCAACAATTCTTGTAGGTATCTTAAAAGGATCTATCTCAACAAGTGGTGGTTCATCTACTACCCTAACAGTGGTAGTAGTTTCCCCAAAAAGGAAACCAAGTTGGTTATCCATATTGGAAACAAAGTAATAAACAGAAATAAAAAGCAATACTCACAGTAGAAGTTTCCTTTACCAGTTCACTCTTCAATAGCGCTTCACTCCCCGGAAACGACGCTAGAAAATAGTCTTGATGACCCACAAGTATAGGGGGTGTATCGTAGTACTTTCGATAAATAGGAGTGTCGATCCCAACAAGGAGTAGAAGGTGTTGACAAGTGGTATGGAGCAGGAAATCTCTGTAAATACTTAGCAAACAGGTTTATGGGGGTTTTCTGATAAAGCAAGGAAATAAAGTGCAAGTAAATAAAGACAGTAAATAATTGTAGCAAGTGGCCCAATCCTTTCTTAGCAAAGGACAAGCCAGTGGTATTACTTATGAGTACCAAACGTTCTCAATGACACACGGGAATACTGTCAAGTGCTTTCGTTTCATATAGCTAATTAATCTTCTTTGGTTTTATAAGTGTTGTGTGGGTGAACCTGTGCTAATGTACCGACCTTACTTGGACTAATACATACTTGTGATTAAATCCCTTGCAAGCATTCACAACTATAAGAAAGCAATTAAGATATAAACCTAACCACAGCCATAAACTCTGAGATCCTACACTCTCTTGTGCAATGGTTTCCCAATGGGGGTTCAGGTTTCTATCACTCCGGCAACCCCACAATTAGTAGCCAAATACACAATGCATTCCCCTAGGCCCATAAATGGTGAACTATCATGTAATCGACATTCAAATGACACCACTAGAAGAATAGCACCACAACTTAAATATTAAACCATTGAATAATACCCCAACACAATTCCACTACTAACAACATGACTTCTCCCATGTCCTCAAGAACTAAACAAACTACTCATGAGACATCATATGGATCAAGATTAGAGATGATATTATGATGGATAACAATCTGAACATAAACAATAATTAGATGGTTCCACTCACAAGCATCAACTACAAAAGTAATCAATACCGGGAAAGTTTCCCCTAAGAACTATGCAAGGTTCAACACAATTGTACAACATGATAGAGTGGTGATGATGGTGATGGTGGAGATGATGGTGTGGATGATGATGATCCCGATGAAGTATAGCTTGATGATGGTGTTGATGGCGATGATCTCCCCTCTCCGGGAAGGAATTTCCTCGGCAGAAATCTGTCTACCGGAGAGCTCTTTCTCTCTCGGTGTTTTGCGCCCCTCAGAGGCGGTGGAATCTTTCTGTGATGGCTCCTATAACTTTAGGGTTTTAAGGAGAAGATATAGGCGAGAGGGCGGATCCAGAGGTGTGCCAGGGTGGCCACACCCCTATAGGCGTGACCCAGGGTGGCCCGCGCCTGGGGGGTGGGCCCCATGTGGCCCAACTCCGCCTCCCCTTATGGCATCCTTCGTCTTTTGGGAAAATATAGTTTTTTTTAGTTTTTCTGGTATTTTTCTGATCTTCGCGAAATTGCATCAAAACACCTCTTTTTCCATCAGAATCCTGACTCCGGCAGTTCATCCTCCAAGAATCATCCAACATGCAAAAACAGATGAAAAGACATAAGTAACACCTCTTAATATGAAATATATCAATGAATAGAGGCAAATTATGATATAGAATGGTGATGCAAATTGGACATATCAAGGTGGAGAGCGCACCGAACACCTAACATTCCAATTCGCGCCTGCGGTCTAGCAGACAGCTAGAGACGCAATATCGGGTCCAGTACCTATGACAGCAGATGCCACGAGAGAGCAACTAATGGCTTACCAGTACTTGCTGCATCACAAAAGAAAAGATCTGCTATGACTGCAGCGGTCCCTGGATGAAAGGAAAAGGTTGACCGATGAATCTAGTTTATGTCGGGCGTAGCTAAGTTCCACTCGAAACTCCGGCAGCGTCACCGGAGGACCACATCCCAGGCGGAGTGCTTCGCGGATGCATCATATTCTAGAAGAGGAAAGGCGCAAGATGGCAAGGAGCTTGGATTTATTGTTCGTGTCAGTTGATTCTGCGGGCAACATCACAACAACAACAACTCAAGCCGCCCTCGTCGTCGCCCAAACTTACCTCCTGACTACTCAGCCAGCAGCTGATGATCCGCTAGCACCTATTCATCACTACGACCTCATGGGATTGGGGATGGTAGGCAACACTCCCGTGCAAGGAGAGCAAGGAAACGCACAATGAGCCGAAAAATCACCACGCCATCGCATCAGCCATCGACATACATGGACCACCCGATGATCCAGCTCCCCCCATCACGCGCGCTTCTCGCGGGAGGACGATGCCAGGAACAACATTACACAAAAAAGGGTCGATAGATCCAGAGAAGAGCGCAACAGACGAAGATATTCTGATGGAGAAAGCGATGACGAGCATGAACCTTGTGGGGCCAGCTGCTTTACCTATTGGGTTTGCAAGACTCCGATACCCAAGGATTTCAAACTCCCTCATGACCACCAAAAGTACGATGGACTCCAAGAACCAGCAGCTTGGCTGGCCAATTACCTGCAAACCGTCAAGCTCCTGGGTGGCTCCAAGGCTATGGCAATGCAAAGCCTCTAGTTACATTTAAGCGGTGCATCACGCTCATGGCTCTAACAATTACCCATGGAATCAATCAACAGTTGGAGCGATTTGGAGGAAAAGTTTATCTGGAACTTCAACTCCACGTTCAAGCAACCCGCATCTATTAAGTAATTAAGGGCTTGCAAGCAGAAACCCGAAGAATCTATAAGGGCGTACATACAACGGTGGAACATCATCAAAAATTCCGTGGAGCACATCTCCTATGAAAGGGCGATAGACGCCTTCAAAGACGGTTTACAGATGTAAGATTTCATCGAAGAGCTGGGACAGGTGAAGCCAAAAACAATCTCTCATCTGATGGATATGGTGAACCATTGGACTGATGGCGAGGATGACGTCCACAATAAACGCGGGAGCTCACCATAAGAGGACCATGACAGTGAAATTATGATAATAGAAGGAGGTGCAATTTTGACGGCTACAGCAAGCCCAACTATGTAGCAGGAGGTTTCGTCGGGGAGGACAACAGAAGGAACAACAACCAAAATAGCAGATATTGCGGTAGCCGAGAAGAGGCGGGAAAATGCAGGCTAAGCTGTCAACACCCGGATTTTTCAATCCTAGATGCATGTTATGCCATACATCGCAATCCCAGGATTACCATTTTTGCGAGACATAACAGAATTGGATACCATAGTACTTCATCCATTACAAACAATACAGAGGTTCTTACACAAATAGGGATCTCATGATCCAGTTCTTAATACAACATCAAGCAGCGGAATACGTAATAATAACGGTAGCATAGGCGAAGCTCCATCTTCGAGTTCACAGGCAATGCTGACGATGGGAGATGATCCTAGTTGTCGTAACCTTCCGGGGTTCCATCTTCGAGGTACTCCTCTTCATAGTCTGGCCATGGGAATAGCCAGGGACAAAGCCATGAGTACTCTTTAAGTACTCGCAAACTAATACTAATAGGTAAGGGGTTTTTGGATAATAGGACACTAGGCTCTAGGGTTGTTTTGCAAAAAAGCCAGGTTTATCTCTACTAAGTTCCAAAGCTAGTCACAATTTTATAACTCCTAAGTGGGATCTTGTAGTTCAGGTCACAACTCTGTTGTGGTCAAGTCAAAGTCTCACTTCATTTCAGAAGTCATTTTGAAAAGTCTGACGGGGGAACAGTATGGCCACTCCAACTGTCCATAATCATGACGCTATTCAATAGTTTGACACTCTGCAGAGATTGTACACTTTCACCACAATATTCGATACATCCGTCAGAACAAATCCTGAATTCACCATACTCGATATCAGGATAATCAATCCTAACCTTTCAATTACACTCCCTAGTATAAGCACCTCTCCGTGAGTTTGGCCTCCCAACCATGACCACCGTCATCTTGGGTACCGCATGTGGACAATCTTCACAAGGTAGCCTCAGCTTAGACCTTGGCCGTGAGGGAACTAATACTAAGGTATATAAGTTTCAGTCAAGCCCTACCCAATATTCGGTATTGTGGTTGACGCAAAAATTGGAATGGTATCGCATCCGCATACAACCATCAGTTTTATAAAGGGCTAAGGCTCATGCCTCAACATTTTATCACCAGAATCATCAAGTGTTTGGAAACACATGTCCAAAACATTTCAATAGAATGATCCATCATTCCAAGGTTTTCATAACCATTTTTCCACCAAGTATTCCCATCTAAAAGTTGATCAAGTTTTATGCTTAGCACTAGCATCTACAGGTGGGGTTGGTACTAATGAGGGGTGGTAACTAGTGGAGTTTTACTAAGTTCAATCTCATGTCTTAGGCTGAGATCAAGGTTTCTAGCTTAGGCCAAATTTTATGCTCTTTATGCAACCTTCAGCACAACTGTCTAGTATCTACCAAACTCTTAGGTAGACTCTAAGTAAGCTTTGATAAAGAAATAAAGTAAGAAGCTTGCCATAAAACTAGGATTGGTTTTCAACAAGCAAGTAGGGTCACAAGTATGGGTTTGTGGCATCAGTAGGGTATCTGGCAAGGGTTGGCTTGCATCAATATGAGTATAAGCTTGCATAGGTATAGTATCTTGCAAGTGTTAGCTTGCACATTCACTAGTAGTATTAGGCTTGCTAAAGTAGAGTGTCTTGCAAGTTTTAGCTTGCCTTGTGCAGAGTAGTGGTTGAAGTTCTCCTCGGCTTCTTCTTCGTAGTATCCTCCTTCCTCCTCGTATCCTTGGTCGGTACTAGCGTTTATGAATAAATACGAGGTACACAATCACCAAACAATACTTAACTACTTGAAATCATCACACACAAGGTCCTATAGATGATCTAGCATCATCTCTAACATTACAAGGTTAAGGCTTGGTTTAAATCTTTTTATTTTAGAAAAGTAATTTCTACTCATTGAAAAACTACTTAAGATTTAATATTCTCCAAACTAAACATGGGATCATGTTGACACATGTCATCACCACATATTGTAGTCCATGGGAATGGGATTTAAAGTGGTGTCACAATTTAATAAGGTTTTACCTTTTTATTTTAATTAGTTAAAGTGACTAGAAATGCTTATGAAGCATTATTTTATTACTTGAACAATATTTCTGCAAGTAAACCTATATATTTTTATATATTCTGAAAGGTATGGTTAAATGTGATTTTTGAGAGTTGGAATCAACTCAAAAGCTTTTATGGTTTAAATTTGAAAAATGTTTGAATGCAGAAAAGCTTCTGCCTTGTTATTTTTGCTATGGGTGATCTACAGATCCAAATGACTTGAATCCAACGGGCTTGGATTAAACATTCACAGGCCTTTCCAACAAAATTGGTTTCATCCAATTTGGTGCACTGAATCGATCTGGGTTGATTTTTGAAGTTGTGTACAGAAGTGTGTTTGAATTTAAAAAGAAAAGGTTTAATTTGAATTGCTGGGCTGCGGGGGAAATTCTAACGGGCCGGCCTGCTAAGCGCAGTGCTCCTGCGGGCTGCTTAAGTGGGTGTCCCCACTCATCAGTGACACGGGGCTGGGCGAAGCGGTATGGGGCAACGTGGATCGTTCGATCTAGTTCTAATCCAACGGCTGGGGGTCATCGTCGACGCGAGACAACTCCGGCGAGAACGAAACCTAGCGCGGCCAGTGAGGGGTGCTGGGGGCTCACCGGGGTATGGGCGAGGGTCGGCGAGGCGGGCGAACGACGAAGTCGATGACGGCGAACCTCCTGGTACCGGTGGCTTCTCCTGGGGCGGCTCCAATCGCTGGCTCCTTTCTTCTCAAGAGGCGGTGGGCTCCGGTGAAATTCTGGCGATGTGGTGCTCGCCTTGCTCCGAGGATGGTGTGGCACGGTCAGTGGGGAGAGGGGAGTGAGATGGAAGCTCACAGGGGTGCTAGTGTTGGGCTAATCTTTCTAGATGATCTACTGAGGTGTGTGTGATCTAACTAGGGAACAAGTTAGGCAAGAATCACTACACACTATAGTGTTTGATGTTTTGTTTGATTTGTGTCTGCAACCTGTTTGATGAAATGGGCGCATGAAATCAAGTTTTGAATTTTGAAATGAATTTTGGTGGGTTTGCTAGATTGGTTCTGGTGAGTCTGCAGATGCTTGGGTTTTGAAAGTTGAGCTTGTTTGAGTGGGATTTGAAAAAGTGGGATCTTCCCATATGAAGAAGATTCAATTTTGAATTGTCATTTAAACTATGCATTTGAAAGTTTCTGGATGATCACAAAGTGGGCCTTGATACTCTGTTATGAGTACATTCAAGGGGTGCAAAGATCCAGAAAAGTTTCTGTTAGGTTTTGAAAGTTTGAGACAGCCAAAGTAGGCATGGGAGTTAAATTGGTCAAAATGACCATTCACTTAATATATTTGTTTTGATTTACTTGTCTTAAGGAAAAGGGTGGGAAATGTTTTAGATGATGTTCATTTCACCTAAGAAACATTTTACAAGCAATGGATCACACAAACAATGTGGTTTTTAAAGAAATTCAAAATCCATGCATACACCTATACATGCATTCATGGGTTTACTTAGAAAAGTTTTTGTTAACCCTAATCTTGGTGATTAGAAATTTGATGATCTAAGTTTAGTATTTTTGGGATGTTACAAACCTTCCCCCCTTAAACAAAATCTCGTCCCGAGATTTGAAAAAGGACGAAAAGATTATCTAGGATTTGAAGAGATCTGGAAACTCCGTTCTGATGTGATCTTCGTGTTCCCAGGTAGCCTCCTCTTCTGTGTGGTTACTCCACTGAATTTTGAGAAACTTGATGCTTCGGGTTCTGGTAGTTCGAAAGGCTTCTTCCAATATACGGATGGGTACTTCAGGATAGGTCAGATCATCATTGATCTCTATGGTCCGGTGATCAATATTCTTGAATACTTCGGTCTTCTCAGGGACTTCGAGACATTTGCGAAGTAACGAGATATGGAACACATTGTGCATAGCTGACATCTCTTCTGGTAGCTCTAGTTGATACGATACTTCTCCTCGACGGTTCAAAATTTTGAAAGGTCCGATATATCTGGGTGCTAACTTTCCCTTGAGTTGGAAACGCTGCATTCCCTTCAATGGCGACACTTTCAGATAAACAAAATCTCTGATGTTGAAGGCGAGGTCTCCACGTCTCTTGTAAGCGTAACTCTTCTGTCGGGATTGGGCTGTCTTGAGGTGCTCACGAATCTTGTGAACCTTCTCTTCTGCTTCTCGTAGGATGTCGGGTCCGAAAATTTGACTCTCTCCTACTTCCGACCAGTTCAAAGGGGTGCGACACTTCCTTCCGTACATGAATTTAAATGGGGCCATTTGCAAACTGGCTTGGTAACTATTGTTGTATGAAAATTCTGCAAACGGCAGACATTCTTCCCATTTGGATCCATATTCTATCACACATGCTCTAAGCATATCTTCGAGTATTTGATTTACTCGCTCCGTTTGTCCATCGGTCTGAGGGTGATACGCGGTACTGAAATCTAGGCGGGTTCCTAAACCTTCTTGGACTTTCTTCCAGAATCTCGAGGTAAACTGAGTTCCTCGATCCGATACTATGTTCTTGGGGACTCCGTGCAAACTAACTATTCTAGCGATGTACAACTCCGCTAGCTTCGAACTCTGATAGGTGGTTTTGACGGGCGAGAAATGGGCGACTTTGGACAATCTGTCCACTATGACCCAACTAGATTCATTTCCCCTACTAGAAGTAGGTAGTCCAGTGATAAAGTCCATTCCTACAGAATCCCATTTCCATTCCGGAATCTGCAAAGGTTGCAACAATCCAGCGGGTCTTTGATGTCCTGCCTTGACTCGCTGACATATATCACACTTGGCGATATAGCTTCCGATTTCTCTCTTCATCTTATGCCACCAAAATTGCTCTTTCAAATCTTGATACATCTTAGTTCCTCCGGGATGGATAGAGTAAAGAGTATCATGAGCCTCCTTCAAGATAACTTCTTTTAACTCAGAATCTGATGGTACACAAAGGCGTCCTTTGTACCACAAAACTCCTTCGTCCTCGGTGATACCGGGTACTTTGTCTGTACCGATACGACGCTTGATTCCGTCGATACTAGCATTTCCTTTCTGCGCCTCTTTAATCTGACTGATCAAAGTGGGCTGAAGTTCTATGCTAGCCAAAAATCCTTCACTTACTAATTCCACTCGAAAATCTTCCATCTCTTTGTGCAAACTTGGTTGCTCCTTCAAAATCATGGAGTTCAAGCGGCACAGCAATCTGCTAAGGGCATCGGCTACCACATTGGCTTTTCTAGGGTGATAGTGAATGTCCAGGTCGTAATCCTTGATTAGTTCAATCCATCTTCTCTGCCTCATATTCAGCTCCTTCTGAGTGAATATATACTTTAGGCTCTTGTGATCCGAATAAATCTCACAACGGTTTCCCATAAGGTAATGTCTCCATGTCTTCAGGGCTAGAACTACGGCTGCGAGTTCGAGGTCATGGGTTGGGTAATTTTGTTCATGTTGCTTCAATTGTCGAGATAGATAAGATATAACTTTGCCTTCTTGCATTAGCACACATCCGAGACCAATCTTGGATGCATCACAATACACATCGAAGGGCTTCGTGATATCAGGCATAATCAAGATTGGGGCTGAAATCAATCTCCTCTTGAGTTCTTGAAAGCTCGCTTCACATTTGTCGGTCCATTCAAACTTCTTGTCCTTCTTCAGCAATTGGGTCATGGGTCGGGCGATACTCGAGAATCCTTCTACGAATTTGCGGTAATATCCCGCCAATCCGAGAAAAGCACGAACTTGGGTTTGAGTGGTTGGGGCTTGCCAATCTTCGACATCTTTCACTTTGGCAGGGTCAACGGCAATTCCTCCGGCTGATACAATGTGACCGAGGAATCCTACCTCATGTAACCAGAATTCACATTTGCTAAACTTTGCATACAACTGATGCTCTCTAAGGGTTCCAAGAATGGTCCTTAGGTGTAGCTCATGTTCTTCTTCTGATTTGGAATAAATCAGTATGTCATCGATGAAAACAACGACAAACTTATCCAGGAAGTCCATAAAAATCTTATTCATGAGGTTCATGAAATAAGCGGGGGCATTGGTTAATCCAAAAGACATGATCAGATACTCATACAATCCATATCTGGTGGTAAAAGCAGTCTTTGGAATATCCTCTGCACGAATTTTGAGTTGATGATAGCCAGTTCTAAGATCAATCTTAGAAAACACCTGGGCACCGGTCAACTGATCAAACAAATCTTCTATCTTAGGAAAGGGGTACTTGTTCTTGATGGTGACATCATTCAACTTCCGATAATCCGTACACAAACGGTTACCTCCATCCTTCTTGTCCACAAACAAGACAGGTGATCTCCATGGGGACGCACTCGGTTGAATCAATCCGATTTCTAGCATGGAATCCAGTTGCTTCTTCAGTTCTTCTAGTTCTGACGGGTTAATACTATAGGGTCTCTGGGCTATGGGTCCTGTTCCGGGGATTAGTTCGATGATAAACTCGATATCCCGATCTGGGGGCATACCGGGCAAAACATCTGGAAATACATTGGGGTATTCGCAGACTATCCGAACTTGGTCAATGGTAGTTTGGGCTATACTCTTGTTACACTTGAATTGGCGAGGTAAGGTTTAAGATATATGCTCGACTGATATTCCGGCGGTACTGGTCATGGTGATGGCTTTCTTGGCACAGTCAATCAATCCTTTATGCTTGGACATCCAATCCATTCCTAGTGCTACTTCCAAACCTTTAGTTCCGAGTACTATTAGATTAGCATAAAAATCTATGCCATGGATTCGGATAGGGACGCTTTGCAAATTTGCCTAGCCTTGGTGGTTGATCCGGGAATTTGTACAATCATCACATGCTTTAATTTGGTTGCTTGAATTTTACTAGTGCAGGCAAATTCTTCGGTGACAAATGAATGCGATGCACCAGAATCAAACAACACTCTTGCAAGTACTGAATTAACAGAAAACATACCCAGCATGACGTCTAGCGCTTCTTGAGCTTCTTCAGCATGCATGAGAAAAAGACGGCCATTGCGGTTGAGTGAATTCCCTGGGGCAAATCTTCTCCCTGGCTGGACACGACGCTGCTGCTGAGCTGGGACATTGGTATTAGGGGCTATAGCATTCTTCTTGTTGGGGCACTCATTGGAATAGTGGCCTTTATTTCCACAGTCATAACAAGTCACTTGTGACTTGTCCTTATTCTGACAGCACAACATTGCTTCCAGTCCTCGGGCGTGTTGGGGTTGGTAGCATTGTTGGTGTTGAATTTGGGTGGGGCACAGTGAAATTGCTAGAGTTGCGGGGTTGTTGTGATTTCCTCCGGTCTAGGGTTTCCACGGTTGGGGTAGGTCGGACGGGTCATAGGGGTCTATTGGTTCTTGGGGCAAATCCTCGAGATGGGTTGGGGCGATACTTTGGGGTCCGATGGGTTCGGGTTGATGCATCATGCGACGCTATGTTTTCATTGGCCTGGTTGATCTTTCCTTCCATCCGGATAGCAGAGTCTACAAGGGCTTCAATATCAACAAAGGGGATATTGATTAACACCGTCGCATCTCGTCATGCACCATTCAGGAATCTTTCTTTCTTCTTGGCTTCGGTGTCTATCTCGTCCGGGGCATACCTAGCTAATGACAAAAATTTGTCATGGTATTCCACTACAGTCATCCTTCCTTGCTTCAACTCTCTGAACTCGTCTCTCATTCTCTTGATTAAACCTGGTGGCACATGGGTTCTGCTAAAGTTGACCTGGAATTCCTCCCAGGTCATCATCTGGCCTCCGGTCATTGCACGCACACTGTTCCACCATGCCCTGGCATCTCCGGCTAGATAATGGGTGGCAAACAGGACTTTCTCGTTGGCTTCGACTCCTGCTACTTCTAAGTTGTTTTCCATGGTTTGCAGCCAATCATCGGCGTCTAGGGGTTCTTCTGACTTGGTGAAAACGGGTGGGTTGGTATTCTGGAAATTCTTGAGCTTAGATTTGTGGTTGTCCTGATTTCCGTGGCCTTGGTTATTGTGGGCTAGCTGGGCTATCTGCTGCAGGGTGGCTAGGTTGGCTTGACGTTCCGCTCTTTCAGCTTCGCGGTCAGAAGTCAACATTTGCAGGATCTGCAACATCGGGTCCGGGGCTGAACCACTTCCTCCACGTGGCATCTGAGGATTGATATCGATCATGAGAAAAGAGGAAAATTTCTAAGGTTTTGGGTCTTTGAAAAGTTTTTAGAGTTTGACTCTAGTTTTCTAGCAACTTGTGTTTTCATTCATTCACTCATAGCACACAGTACAACACACACCACATCAAGGAAAAACAGATGGTTTTAAGAACCATTCTGGAATCTACGATACAGTGGGACCGACTACTACTCACTACGCTAGTGCTCAGTGCTACTACTCCTCGGAGTCTGTGGCTTCATCATCTTCAGCATCATTGATGAAGGCGAAATCATCCTCATCGGTGAAGAAGTCCATGGCCCGATCCTCCAGAAAATCATCGTCATCGCTGAGATAGGAGTAAGGGTCTCTACGAAGATCCTCTCCGGCATTCTCCCTTTCCTCCAACTGCATGTCCCTCTCGTGGATGGTCTCTTCCAGAGATGATATGCGATGGCGAAGACAAGCAATAATGCGCTCCTTCTTGTCGAGCTGACGGTGGCGAGACTTGCGATCCTTTGCTAGCATGGCGATGGTCTGGTCCTTCGTCTTGATGATGGCAGACTTGTGGTTGCAATAGTCACGGCAGTTGTCCAATTCCTGCTGACGATCATACATCATGAAGCTAAGGTGGTCCAATTGAGTCTTCAGCTCGGGGTGGTATGGGGCTTCCAGTGGTTGGACATTTGCATCACGTCTTGGGAAAAACTCAAAGCGAGTACCCTTGATCTGATTGATGCTCTACCCACACAGACGGGAAAGAGCTTCCTGCATTGCTCTGGCAAGTCCATCGAGCCAGTTGTTTTCCCTCAAGGTAAACTGAATTCCCTCCGCTGTGGGAGGTTCAATCTTTCCTCGGAGACTTGCAACAATTAGCCACTGCAGATCTTCTCCTCCTTGATCATTGAGCTGAGCTCCGAAGAACTTGGGGTGTGGACGCTCAAGAAGTTCCGAAAGCTGATCCAGATCCCTCTCAAAGATAAGGTCTCCCCCATTACCAAGTTGGTAAAACTTGCTGTACTTCACGTTCATCTATAAAAATAGAGGATGAGTAGATTAGCAGAGTGATCAAGTGTGTCAAAATTTTATCTATTTTGCAAGAGTTTTTGAGGAACATGAAGTTTTATGAAAGAATTAAAGAGATAAGAATGAGAATAGGTTTTTGTAAATATTTGTTTTCTTTGGTTTTTGAAACTAAGTTTTTGGTTCAACGTCCAACCTAACTAGGGTCTCCTATGGTCAGGATGGCTCTGATACCAACTTGTCAACACCCGGATTTTTCAATCCTAGATGCCTGTTATGCCATACATCGCAATCCCAGGATTACCATTTTTGCGAGACATAACAGAATTGGATACCATAGTACTTCATCCATTACAAACGATACAGAGGTTCTTACACAAATAGGGATCTCATGATCCAGTTCTTAATACAACATCAAGCAGCGGAATACGTAATAATAACGGTAGCGTAGGCGAAGCTCCATCTTCGAGTTCACAGGCAATGCTGACGATGGGAGATGATCCTAGTTGTCGTAACCTTCCGGGGTTCCATCTTCGAGGTACTCCTCTTCATAGTCTGGCCATGGGAATAGCCAGGGACAAAGCCATGAGTACTCTTTAAGTACTCGCAAACTAATACTAACAGGTAAGGGTTTTTTGGATAATAGGACACTAGGATCTAGGGTTGTTTTGCAAAAAGCCAGGTTTATCTCTACTAAGTTACAAAGCTAGTCACAATTTTATAACTCCTAAGTGGGATCTTGTAGTTCAGGTCACAACTCTGTTGTGGTCAAGTCAAAGTCTCACTTCATTTCACAAGTCATTTTGAAAAGTCTGACGGGGGAACAGTATGGCCACTCCAACTGTCCATAATCATGACGCGGCTATTCGAATAGTTTGACACTCTGCAGAGATTGTACACTTTCACCACAACATTCGATACATCCGTCAGGAAAAAAATCCTGAATTCACCATACTCAGTATTCGGATAATCAATCCTAACCTTTCAATTACACTCCCTAGTATAAGCACCTCTCCTGTGAGTTTGGCCTCCCAACCATGAACACTGTCATCTTGGGTACTGCACATGTGGACAATCTTCACAAGGTAGCCTCAGCTCAGACCTTGGCCGTGAGGGAACTAATACTAAGGTATATAAGTTTCCAGTCAAGCCCTACCCAATATTCGGGTATTGTGGTTGTACGCAAAAATTGGAATGGTATCGCATCCAGACAACCATCAGTTTTATAAAGGGCTAAGGCTCATGCCTCAACATTTTTATCACCAGAATCATCAAGTGTTTGGAAACACATGTCCAAAACATTTCAATAGAATGATCCATCATTCCAAGGTTTTCATAACCATTTTTCCACCAAGTATTCCCATCTAAAAGTTGATCAAGTTTTATGCTTAGCACTAGCATCTACAGGTGGGGTTGGTACTAATGAGGGGTGGTAACTAGTGGAGTTTTACTAAGTTCAATCTCATGTCTTAGGCTGAGATCAAGGTTTCTAGCTCAGGCCAAATTTTATGCTCTTTATGCAACCTTCAGCACAACTGTCTAGTATCTACCAAACTCTTAGGTAGACTCTAAGTAAGCTTTGATAAAGAAATAAAGTAAGAAGCTTGCCATAAAACTAGGATTGGTTTTCAACAAGCAAGTAGGGTCACAAGTATGGGTTTGTGGCATCAGTAGGGTATCTGGCAAGGGTTGGCTTGCATCAATATGAGTATAAGCTTGCATAGGTATAGTATCTTGCAAGTGTTAGCTTGCACATTCACTAGTAGTATTAGGCTTGCTAAAGTAGAGTGTCTTGCAAGTTTTAGCTTGCCTTGTGCAGAGCAGTGGTTGAAGTTCTCCTCGGCTTCTTCTTCGTAGTATCCTCCTTCCTCCTCGTATCCTTGGTCAGTACTAGCGTCTATGAATAAATACGAGGTACACAATCACCAAACAATACTTAACTACTTGCAATCATCACACACAAGGTCCTATAGATGATCTAGCATCATCTCTAACATTACAAGGTTAAGGCTTGGTTTAAATCTTTTTATTTTAGAAAAGTAATTTCTACTCATTGAAAAACTACTTAAGATTTAATATTCTCCAAACTAAACATGGGATCATGTTGACACATGTCATCACCACATATTGTAGTCCATGGGAATGGGATTTAAAGTGGTGTCACAATTTAATAAGATTTTACCTTTTTATTTTAATTAGTTAAAGTGACTAGAAATGCTTATGAAGCATTCTTTTATTACTTGAACAATATTTCTGCAAGTAAACCTATATATTTTTATATATTCTGAAAGGTATGGTTAAATGTGATTTTTGAGAGTTGGAATCAACTCAAAAGCTTTTATGGTTTAAATTTGAAAAATGTTTGAATGCAGAAAAGCTTCTGCCTTGTTATTTTTGCTATGGGTGATCTACAGATCCAAATGACTTGAATCCAACGGGCTTGGATTAAGCATTCACAGACCTTTCCAACAAAATTGGTTTCATCCAATTTGGTGCACTGAATCGATCTGGGTTGATTTTTGAAGTTGGGTACAGAAGTGTGTTTGAATTTAAAAAGAAAAGGTTTAATTTGAATTGCTGGGCTGCGCGGGAAATTCTAACGGGCCGGCCTGCTAAGCGCAGTGCTCCCGCGGGCTGCTTAAGTGGGTGTCCCCACTCGTCAGTGACACGGGGCTGGGCGAAGCGGTATGGGGCAACGTGGATCGTTCGATCTAGTTCTAATCCAACGGCTGGGGGTCATCGTCGACGCGAGACAACTCCGGCGAGAACGAAACCTAGCGCGGCCAGTGAGGGGTGCTGGGGGCTCACCGGGGTACGGGCGAGGGTCGGCGAGGCGGGCGAACGACGAAGTCGACGACGGCGAACCTCCTGGTACCGGTGGCTTCTCCTGGGGCGGCTCCAATCGCTGGCTCCTTTCTTCTCCAGAGGCGGCGGGCTCCGGTGAAATTCCGGCGATGTGGTGCTCGCCTTGCTCTGAGGATGGTGTGGCACGGTCAGTGGGGAGAGGGGAGTGAGATGGTGTGAAGAAATCGTGCGGGGGTGGCCTCTATTTATAGTCGAGCGAGGGGACCGTCGGGGCGCACGGTGAGCTCGTCGGGGGCGACGTTACAGGCGGCTAATGGCATGGGCAAGGGTAGGGGACGGTGCTGTGTCTCCTGGCGATGCTCAACGACATGGTCGCGAGGCATGGGGCGGTGTGGTTTGGTCTGGAACGGACGGTGCTCTGCGCGGCAGAGGCGGCGTCTTCGACGGCGGGCGGTGGCTGTATGGCACGGGGCAGAAAATGGGGATGTCTAGCGGTCTCCTGGGTCGGTGGTGATCGTGTATGCACGCGGTGAGGGCGGCGCGCGGTCTGTGGATGCTGGTCGAGGGTGGCGCTCTGGCGCACGCTCGGCATGGTCTGGGCGTGTCTTGTGCGCGTGGTCCAGGGCTTGGCAACGCTCGCGGCTGGGACAGGCAGTGGCGGTGGACGGTGGGCTGCCTCCCAGACAAGGTTGGCACGACTAGTTCTTCCTCTAGCCTGCTATCGACTATGGGGTGGCATTGAGGTGCTCGGCTATTCACCATTAATGGCAATGGCAAGCCCACAGGGGTGCTAGTGTTGGGCTAATCTTTCTAGATGATCTACTAAGGTGTGTGTGAGCTAACTAGGGAACAAGTTAGGCAAGAATCACTGCACACTATAGTGTTTGATGTTTTGTTTGATTTGTGTCTGCAACCTGTTTGATGAAATGGCCGCATGAAATCAAGTTTTGAATTTTGAAATGAATTTTGGTGGGTTTGCTAGATTGGTTCTGGTGAGTCTGCAGATGCTTGGGTTTTGAAAGTTGAGCTTGTTTGAGTGGGTTTTGAAAAAGTGGGATCTTCCCATATGAAGAAGATTCAATTTTGAATTGTCATTTAAACTATGCATTTGAAAGTTTCTGGATGATCACAAAGTGGGCCTTGATACTCTGTTATGAGTACATTCAAGGGGTGCAAAGATCCAGAAAAGTTTCTGTTAGGTTTTGAAAGTTTGAGATAGCCAAAGTAGGCATGGGAGTTAAATTGGTCAAAATGACCATTCACTTAATATATTTGTTTTGATTTACTTGTCTTAAGGAAAAGGGTGGGAAATGTTTTAGATGATGTTCATTTCACCTAAGAAACATTTTACAAGCAATGGATCACACAAACAATGTGGTTTTTAAAGAAATTCAAAATCCATGCATACACCTATACATGCATTCATGGGTTTACTTAGAAAAGTTTTTGTTAACCCTAATCTTGGTGATTAGAAATTTGATGATCTAAGTTTAGTATTTTTGGGATGTTACATAAGCCAGCCGTATCGACCAAAGGAACCTCCGATGTCCCCAATGCAGCTACTAGAGGGGGCGTGCAACATGCATTTTTACATTGATGCTGAGGGAAGGCGACGATCAACCCACCTCGTGAAGGATTGCTGTACATTCCTCAGAATGCAGACGGTAATAAATAACACTGCAAACCGTGGGCACAACGCGGCTCCAGGAACTCTAGCTCTTGTGGCCCCGCCACTACCTCCAGGGCCAGCACCTCTGGGGCAGTCGCAACCTGCTGAGAACATAAATTAGGATGATGAGTACCCGAGATCTAGGGGAGCAATGTTGCTGATTCAAAAAGGGCGCCCGTCCAACAGGATCCAAAAGTTGATCAACCGACAAGTTAATATGGCGGTGACAGCACTACCCCCAACACCTGAGTTCCTTCATTGGTGGGAGCAGGAAATCACCTTCAGTAGGGCCGATCACCCGCTTCAAGTACCTCGACCGGGTCATTCATCCCTCACTGTTGACGCACAAATTGGTGGCTTCGACATGAGCAAGGTCTCCATGGATGCGGGAAGCAGCATCAACCTCATCTACGCTAAAACCCTATGAGCAATGAACATCTCTGTCACAAATTTGGCGCCAACCGAAACATCTTTCCACGGGATAGTCCCAGGTAAACCCGAAATTCCTTTAGGCAAAATCTATCTTGATGTTGTCTTCGGATCCAGAAGTAATTTTAGGCGAGAGAAGCTCGAATTCGAAGTCATGGACTGGCCATCCCAATACCATGTGATCCTGGGGTGCCCAACTTTTGCAAGATTCATGGCAATGCCACACTATGCGTATCTGATGATGATGCCAATGCCCAACAGGATCATCACGGCCAGAGGAAGCTTTACCTGATCCGACAATTGTGATCGGGAGTTCAACAAAATTTCAGAATTCTTCGGGATGGTGACAGAATTTGAGCAGCTGAAGATATCAGCAGACATAGAGCCTTTGCCTGAAGTCCGGTCTATGCCTGACCTAGCATTTGATCAAGCAAAGGATACAAGGGAAGTGCAGCTCTACCGATAGACCGGAAGAAAACGGCCCTCGTGTCCACTAACCTCAACCCTGGATAGGAAGGCGCGCTCATCGAGTTCCTACGTGAGTGCTGGGACATTGTTGCATGGGTACCATCAGACATGTTAGGAATCCCCACGGAACTCGCTGAGCACGCACTTAATTTATACCCCGACACCAGGCCTGTAAAGCAGTCACTCTGCTGTTTTGCAAAACCCAAGAGAAAGGCCATTAGACAAGAAATCCATCGCCTTTTAGATGCCAACTTCATCAAAGAAATCAAGAAAGCACTTTGGGTCGCTAATCCTGTGTGCGTCCCGAATAAAAACACAAAGGAATTGTGCGTGTGTATCGACTTCACCGCCCTCAACAAACATTGTCCTAAGGATCACTCTTCACTCCCGTGAATCGATACAAAATAGCTGGGTGCGAGCGTCTTTCCTTTTTGGACGCTTAATCCGGATACCACCAGATTCGAATGAAGGTGGAAGACGAAGATAAAATAGCATTTATAACACCTTACAGTGTATTCTGCTACACAACGGTGTCGTTCGGCCTCAAAAACACGGGTGCCACTTACCAGCGTATGATGCAAAATTGCCTAGGAAGCCAAATTGGCAATAACTTCCAAGTCTACATCGACGACGTCATCGTCACCACCAAAGAGGATTCGACCTTTATCAGTGACCTTCGAGAAACATTTGATAATCTTGATAAATACCGCATCAAGCTTAACCTGTTAAAGTGTTCCTTTGGAGTACCGGCAGGATAACTCCTCGGATACCTGGTCTCAGCATGGGGGATAGAGGCGAACCTAGAGAAAATCCAAGCAATACTAACGATGAAGAAGCCGACGAATCTCTGCGGTGTTCAGCAACTAGCAGGGCGTGTGGTAGCACTCAGCAAATTTATGTCGCGACTAGGAGAGAAGGCGCTCCCTTCCTACAAGCGTTTGAGGCACTCAAGAAAACACTTTAGACATCACTTGTCTCATGTCGCCAAAAGAGAAAGAACCACTCCTGCTCTAAATCGCCGCCACAAACCAAGTGGTCAGTATGGTCCTGGTCGTTGAATGAGCCGAAGAAGGAAAGACTCATGGTGTCCAAAGGCCAGTATATTATCTCAGCGAAGTTTTATCGCCTTCAAAATAGAGGTATACACACTATCAAAAACTCACATACGATGTGTTCATGACAGCATGCAAACTGCGCCACTATTTCTTAGAGCACCCAATAGTGGTTGTCAGTGAGGCCCTCCTATCCAACATATTGAACAACCTAGAAGCTATAGGACGCGTCTCTCTTTAGGGCATCGAACCGTACCCTTGAGATATCATGTATGAGAAGCGAAAGGCGATAAAATCCCAAGTGTTGCCTGATTTTATCATGGAGTGGACAGATATGCAGTGCGTGGGTTCCCCAGATCTGTCGAGCGCATGGACGATGTACTTCGATGGATCCAAGCGGACAAAAGGAGCAGGAGCAGGCGGCATATTAATATCTCCACAAGGAGAAAAGATGCTATATGTTTTGCGTATGAGTTTCCCCAATGCTTCGAACAATGAAGCCAAATACGAGACCCTGTTACACGGCATGCGCATAGCTAGAGCCTGCGGTGCAACCCGCCTTAAGATTTTTGGTGATTCAAATCTCGTAGCACAACAAGTGATTAACAAATGCGACACTGTTAGCGATAACATGATCACATATCGAGGCTTATTCAACATCATGGAAGCCCACTTTGATAGATGCGAAGTATCCCACATAGGTCAAGGAAGTAACGAGGAGGCCGACGATCTGGCAAACATCGGGTCCTTATGATTTCCTGTGCCACCTAGAGTTTTCTGGGAGGAGATCATGGAGCATTCCATCAAGCCCAAAAAGGTTAAGGATGCAGTGGAAACTAGAAGCAAAAAATCTAAACCAACCAAGGGCTCAGGGGCTATGCTAGCCGAGGAGTACAACAAATAAATCCTCGAAGAAGCGAGGGAACCCGAAGAAGTTATGGTGATCAAAACCACATGGATGCAACCATACATAGCATTCATGATGCACGGAGAACTCCACGAGAATACAATCGAGGCACGACGCATCACCCGATGTTCTAAGGCCTTCAGAATCGTCAATGGTGAGTTCTATAAAAAGAGCATATCAGGAGTACTTCAACGTTGTGTCACACCTGAGCACGGGCAACTCATCCTCAGAGACATACACGAAGGAATCTGTGGACATCATGCTATCAGCTGTGCAATTACAGCAAAGGCCTTCCGGGCAGGGTTTTATTGGCTCACTGATGACTGCAAGTGCACAGATCGTTTGTAGCTAGTTTCGAAATAAAGATATCGATCCCATAGGGAGCAGGAGTTCTGAAGTCTAATAACTCTTGAATTAAATACTAAAATAGTAATGCTAAATAATGTTCTAAGTAACAAGATAAAATGTGAGTTTTATGTAAAAAAGGTATTTTGGGGATTTTGTATAAGAGAACAATAAGTAAAGTAAAACAAACTAAATGCAGAAAGTAAGTATCGCGTATGTAAAAGAGATATGAAACTACAATGGGGAAAAGTGTTCTCAGGGAGTAGTGGATACACCTTTAGCATTATAAAGAGTTTAAGGTAAAGATTATTATCATGAACATTCTCAACTATCTATGTGTGGGAGGAACTCCATAAATGGACGAATAGGCAGCAACCACTACAAACATCATCCTCATAACCACAACAGACAAGTAATCGACATCAATCGAATTACTACGCTATTAAGGTATTTTATCCCATAGGATGTATCCCGTGGCATGGATAATGTTCCGTGAGTTTCCTCGGTTGTTGATACGTAAGGGGTGCTAACAGATTTATAGTCACCGTAAGTGCTAGCAAACCTCCATCTACCAACAAGTAGTTCTCTCCATTTAGTCCCCACAAGAGGAAAATATTGAGAGGTTGACTTCTCTCAACATCAAGATGAAGACAATCTAACACATGATCACAGCGATGAATATCATAATAAACTTTATCTTATTTCAATCTCATGCTAGGGTTTCTCTATATCCCCAAGAACTAATGATCTACTCAGACATGGACGCAATCAACATCATGGCAAAGACAATGGGATCTATCATAGATGAATAGTACTTGTATAAATCCACAACGAGTACGGAAATTACAACAAGATCTAGACAAGATGTAGATGAGATGGATGGAGATGGTGGTGATGCAGCGGTTGATGATGAAGATCAATGCCTTAGCCTCCCAGATCTGTGTAGGGTGAAGATGGATCCCTGGTGGATGAGTTCCCCCTCTAGATCCCTTCCGGAGATGAGGTTTCTGCGATTTCTGGTCGTTCTGTATGTCGTCTCTCCAATCCGATTGCACGAGGCGAAACTATTTGAAGAGGCAGTGGTGGCGGCAGCAACTATACGGCCGGAATTTTTAGTCTCGCTGTATAGTTGGTGGTTAAACCTTCTGGTTGCTGCGATCGTCTCGGGTTTTCTTCTGGTGTTATTGATATTTTCCAAATTAGAGATTTACCCTGTTTTGTCTCCTTTTCACTCCAATACAACTGGTCCAAGAATTGTATCCATCGTATCCATCATTTGTCCTGATCCTGGTGAAAATAGACATAATAGATGCGCACGGACGCCGTAAAATACCAAGATCCTACCACTACAATGCAAAATAATAATATAAAACATGATGCAAATATGCACTCATCAACTTCCCCAAGCTTAGACTCTTGCTCGTCCCGAGCAAGGTTAGCTTAATGGATGTGATCCTCATATTCATGAAGCTGAGTTGATTAAATAAATGAGGCAGTTGCAACATGTGTTTATCATATATGATACATAGGAATAAGTTCATGAATATACCTTACTCGAACCTTCTGAATAATATTAGCAGGCTTCCGCACCTTAGCATTTAATAGTTCACAAAAGATTACTCTCAAAATGATGTAAAAGTGTTTAGTTCGGCCGAATGAGTTAGCGAGGTAGTCCCGAGCATTTTAGGATTAACATATTCACTTGGGATTTAAAATCTCAAATGTTCCTTTGTCTCTCCACAAGATAATGGTGTATTCCTATTTGCTCTCTTCACATTTCCTTTTCTCCCCTTTTTTTATGCTCACACTTTTATTTAAGTGATGTGCAAAGGAGCTAGCCATACATTCCACTTCATGTAGGAATTCAAAGTTTAACAATCTCAATTACCAAATTCCACTTGAATAAGAAGCATATTTATAGCTTGAATATCTACCTCGTCTTGTTCTCACTCTAATTTGATATCACTTTTAGTTTTCCTTTGTTCAAGGTTTCTTTCTCGACTTAACTAATCAGATAATTTTTCCCTTTGTAAATCAAACCATGAATTTACAATATATTGACCAAATTATCTTTGTATGTTCCATTAATACCAATGGTGTGGAAGACTCCTATTGCTATCATCAAGTGCAAGTAAAATTATACTCAAGCCATTCATATATCTAATAATACAAGCACAAACTAAATAATGCTCCATATATGATAATAAACTCGGATTTTCATAAAAGGGATCGACTGTTCTTGAAGGGAATTCTAATGCTGCAAACTTTATTTCTAGGCTCAAACTAATGAAAATCTTAAAATAGTAATATAAAACTTATAAGATATATTACAAGGTCTTAAAGATCTCCCCAATCTTGGAATAAAGCCATGCGGGATCAAATAACTCCTTGTTGGTACCTATTCCTTCTCATGGCTGAGAAGAACATTGCATTCTTCTATGTTGCAAGCCTTAGCTATGCTTTCAAGGCGGCTGCTGAGCTCGGCCATGTCGAATTAAAGCTTCAAAATATTTTTCTGGAGGAATTTCTTCTCATCTCATCTCATCATCTCCATCCTCCACGGGAATATGTCCTCCCAATTTGGGAGAGGCTTGATTTCCTTGATCTCCGGGCTAGATGGCGAGGTTAGATGCAATCACCTTTAAAAGGGGAGGTCGAAAACCCTAGCCGCTGCCCATAACGAGCAACTATACGGGGGTGACCCGTATATGTCTCGCCGTATAGTTGTGAACCGACTTAGCTTTTGCTTCTACGGAGTTACCAACTATACGACCACAACTATACGGGCGGGAATAAAATTCCCGCCCGTATAGTTGGTCGTCAAACTTCCAGTAACCTGGAATAAAAATTCGGAGATGGGTAGATAACTATACGACATCAACTATACGGCCGGAAAAAGGTATTCCTGCCGCATAGTTGGTCGTTAATTTATTGTACCTTTCGAAAACACAAGGGAATATGTAAAAACATCTATATGACCGAAACTATATGGCCGGAATTTTTATTCCCGTCAAATAGTTGGTTGTTAAACCTTCTAGAGTTGCCAAAATTTACATGTCTCTCTGATGGTGGCTCGATTGATTGTTGATCTTCGTTGGGAGATCCCAAGAGGAAGGTAAGATGAGCACAGCAGCAAGTTTTCCCTTAGTAAGAAACCAAGGTTATCGAACCAGTAGGAGGAAGGAAACGACTCAAAGGTGTTGCTAGCAACTTGGAAAACTGCACAACACAAACTCAAGACTTTGCCCCAATGAATAGTGAGGTTGTCAATCTCACCGGTTTGCTGAAAACAAAGGATTAACTGTATGGTGTGGAAGGTAATAATGGTTTGCAGAAAGTAAACAGTAATAGTGGAAGATGTATCAATGGTAAATATTGGACCGGGATCCATAGTTCACTAGAGGTGTTCTCCTTAAGATAAACAAACATGGCATGCTGGGTAAACAAATTAAAGCTGGGCAATTAACAGGACAGAGCAAGGCATAACGATGCAATACTAGACATTCATGATCCTATGAGATTTGATTGGGCAATACAAAAAGATACATAGACCGCCATCCAACCGCATCTATGACTAGTAATCCACCTTCAGGTTATCATCCGAACCCCCTCCAGTATTAAGTTGCAAGCAACGGATAACTTCTTTAAGAAAAGTGTGTAAGGTAAACAATCCACTTGTTCCATGAACAAGAGATCGTTGTTTTCTCCCTAGTAGCAACAACACATCTACAACCTTAGAGATTTCTGTCACTTCCCTTAGATTAAATAGAGGCATGAACTCACTATCGAGCATAAATACTCCCTCTTGGAGTCACTAGCATCTACTTGGCCAAGATAGCTACTAGAAACGGAGAGCATGCAAGATCACAAACAACATAGACATGATAGAATCAATAAGACAAAACCATTAATCAATCTGACATAGTAATCTCAATATCCATCGGATCCCCGCAACCACAACATGCATGATTACAAATAGACGATCTTGATCATGAACAGAGCTCACAAGATCTAAACATGGTAGCACATAGGAGGAGAAACAACCATATTGCTACTACATGGACCCGTAGTCCAAGGTGGAACTACTCACACATCATATCGGAGGCTGGCATGGTGATGAAGAAGGCATCCGGGATGATCTCCCCTCTGGCAGGGTGCCGGGAAGAGCTTCAGATCCCTCGATCATGGTGGCGGCGGCTACAGACTGTTTCATGGAAGATTGATCGGGTACTTAGGGTTTTGGTATCAGGGGCATCTTATAGGCGAGGCGGGGGCACCTGTGGTGGCCGCACCCGAGCGGGCCAGGCTTGGCCGCGCGGCCAAGGGGTGTGGGCCCCTGGTGGCTCTTCTCTGTCTCGTCTTCTGGCTCCGTGTTCCCCACGGTAAAATAGTGAATTTGGACTTTTTTCCGTCCAATTCCGAGAATATTGATTTTATGCCTTTTCTGGAACCAAAAACAGAAGAAAACAGGCAACTGACACTATAGAATCTTGTTAATACGTTAGTACCAGAAAACATATAAACAATATGAATGAAAGTTAATAGCAGTCATGCATCTTTGAAAAGTAGCTGGAGCATTACATAAACCAAAAGGCATGCGTCGGTAAGCATATAAACCATAAGGACATAGAATCAAAGTAGATACTAAACAAGCATGGAACATAAAAAATTATAGATACATTTTCGATGTATCAAGCATCCCCAGGCTTAACTCCTGCTCGTACTCGAGTAGGTAAGTGATAATTTTTTTTGAGGTGACATGCACCATCAAAATCAAGATCAAACCATTTGCAAGCATAGAAAAGCTGGGATTAAAGAACTCTAAACATGAGCATGAAAGATGGAGTTCTAACAGTAAGACAAAGTAACTATGCATGCAACTTGATAGGTTACAAACAAAGATTCATGAATAACAATGCATCGAAAGACGTTTGTTTGTTTGTTTGTTTGTTTCACATATAGAAAACATAACATAGTGGCATTCAGCTTGTCCCTCATGGAGTAGCAAATAAATGCATAGGGCACCTTCAAAGTTCATAAGAGTGACTAGATACAAATAGTTGATGAGCAAGCAATATCAACAATATGCATCAATCAATAAGTTTTGGGACAATGCACATAGAACTAAGAATGGCAACTATGCTCTCTTAATTGGTTCCTAAGGATAGAAGGTGATGACTCAATATAATGGTGGAAGAAAGGCCCTTCATAAAAAGGGAAGCAGGGATTTCAAGTCTCAAAAAGAGCTTCCAAAAATTATGGTACTTGTTAGCTTTCAGCTCTCATTGCCCCTATCATAAGCATCTTGAAGTGATTAAGGTTAAAGTGAACAAACTATGGAGTATATGCTTGACAAAGTATAAGTTGGCAATCTCAAGTCCCTTGAATACGAGGGCCGCTCCTCATGCTACTCAAGTTTAGTTACCGGTAAGTTCTTGTCATAGTAAGTACATGTGTATCATAGAGAACCGCCAACGGGGTACCCCTTGCACATGATACAGGAGCTATCCCATAATCAAAATGACAAGGCAAGCAGACAATGAGCATCTCAACAATCTTCTTATTTACCATGGGAAAATGGTGCTTTTTTATCTCTTTCCTCTTTTCTCCTCTTTTTTCTTTTCTTTTCTCAATCTCTTTTTCTATCTCTTTTTTATAAGAAGAATGCTTCATAGATTGCTCATTATGGTGATGCTGCAAGTTTCCACCATGATTAGGCATGGCTTAGGCTAGCGGCCCAGGCGTTTCTCTAACACACATACATAACTCCATGGACTTACAAGCTCCCCTTTCATTTCACACCGACGACATTCATAAACAAAAGAGCATGATATCAACTGTGTACAATGTACACGTACAATGTTGAAAGCGTTCCCCATGACAGCATGATTCTGCTAATTCCAACGTATAAGTGCAAGCATATATAACATATATGACACAATGGTTCAAGTTTATTAGGGGCAAGAAAAAGTAAAGTGTGCCATCAAGTTTGTGAGAGCTTTAGTCACTAAGTTTTCACATAACAAAGAGACTTTTTAATTGGAAGGTAGATGAAAACAAGAATATACTTGGAATGGTGTAACACACCATGCATATGAAATTATAGTGTACACTTTGTAATAACTTGGTTTCTTGGGAGTTGGATGCATGAGTAGAGCTTACTCATACAAGTGGAGGCTAGCAAAAGACTGGGAACGACCAACTAAGAGAGCAATAATGGCCATAATCATGTAGAGCGACAAAACATTACTAATCAATGAATAAAGTGGTACTACAAGTCAAGGAATAAATGATCATAGAGGCTATGGTGACTGGTTCATAGTCATAACATGGTGTGAGCATGTGCCAAGTCAACCCAAACAAAGCATCAAAGGAGAATACCACAAAATTATGCTTTTGTATGCTAAAACAACGCATGATTCCTTCAAGGCATATTAAGCAATCCCAATTATTTGGAACAAGTCATGCTACATCAATAATCAGTAATCATAAGGTCAAAACAACATCTAGCATGACATGATAAAGTCTAAGTCATAGTCAAAGGAAGCTCCTCTTGTACTATTCAAGCAAGAACTTTCTACTCCTCTCCAACACCAATCAACTTATTTGAAACAACACAGCGAGAAAAGGGGTCCAAACTACTTTATTCAAGCAAAATAAGCAAACAAAAACCAAAAACAAAAACTAAGATGCTCTGAGAACAACATAACAGTGCATGAAACAATAAAAATGAAGTGTCTAGAAAGACCTAGGATTTTTATTTATGAAGAAGGGGATGCCTTGGGAATCCCCAAGATTTGACGCTTGTACCTCTTGAATATTTCTTGGGGTGATACGGGGTGGCATACCCAAGCTTGAGATTTTGTCTATTCTTCATCTCATTACATCATTCTTTCTCTACACGTGAAAATTTTCCTTCATACAAAACTTCACAGAATCTTCATTAGCAACATTAGTGTATTCAAAAGATAATAGACCCTTGGGGATAAAAAGCAAAACTTTCCCTAAAAACACAAGCTACTGTAATAATTCCCTCAAAAATCTCAATTTCCCAAAAACAACTCAAAAAGAAATCAATAAGAAGCAAATGGAAATAATGGCAGAAATCTGTCAAAACAGACCAGCAGGTAGAAACTGAGTTTTTCAAAGACCTTATGTTGCTCAAATAAAAAAGTGTTGAACTAACGAAAGTTAGATAACAACCTGGGGGATTTATTAATAAAATTACATCTCAATCCGACTTACAGATATTTTACACTATTTTTACAGTGGAGCACAAAAATCTGTTTCGGGACAGCAACTCCCGAAATCTTACTTCCCTCTCATTAGAGATTATTATTGGCATAAAAAGCAAATAAAAATGATAAGGAGCAGTTATTATGGAAGTAATAAATTCCAAGACTCAAGAAAACTTTTGGATTATCTCCCAATAAGTACTTTTCTTTCACACCTTTAAGTTAGGCACAAGAAGCAAGAATCAAGTATTTTTAAATGAAGAAGCATTAACATCAAACCTTGCTTTCAAAGAAGGAGCAAAAAGCAACTTATCTCTCCTCATAGGGAAGTATTCAATACTTTTATTGAATGGAAATTGATATTTAATGGTGCCTTCTTTCATATCAATGATGGCACCAACAGTTCTAAGAAAATGTTTTCCCAAAGTAATAGGACAAGGAGCATTGTATTTAACATCCAAAACATAGAAATCAACAGGGACATAAGCTTTGTTAACCATAATAATAACATCATTAACACTCCCCATGAGTTTATTTTTAGCATTATCATTAAGTGGGACATCCAAATAGCAATCTTCCAAAGGTGGCAAATCAAGCATTTCATAAATCTTTCTAGGCATAATAGAGACACTAGAACCAAGGTCACATGAAGCTTTGAGATCAAAGTCATTCACTTGCATATTAATGATGGGTTCCCAACTATCTTCTACTTTCCTAGGAATAGAGGCTTTGTGTTTTAACTTTTCTTCCTTAATTTTAATGAGAGCATCTGTAATGTGCTTGGTGAAAGCTACATTCATATCACTAGCATAAGGACTTCTAGAAAGCTTTTGTAGGAACATAATCACTTTAGAAATATTGCAACCATCAAGATCAAAATCAAACTTAGAATCACTAGTAGTAGACTCATTGGGTTTAGGCATTGTGGTAGGAGTAATAGGGACTTCTTGTGGTTTAGTGGCATCCATATTGGTGGCGGTGATAGTGCACACACACTATTGTTTCTAGCAGTTTTAGCTTCTATTTCCCACTTAGCATGTATTGGGCTAACAGTCTAACATTTTCATCAATAGTAACTTGTATGGCATGAGTAGCAGCAAAAGGTACTTTCCAAAGTTTCAGGTTTAGCAGACATTTTATTAATCAAAGAGGACTGTGCTTTAGACAAAAAGGAAATATTTTTCTCAACATTCAAAAGCTTTTCCTCCACAGTCTTGTTGAAAGTGGTTTGTTTACTAATGAAGTCTTTGAGCATGACTTCAAGTTCGGAGGGAGCACTTCTAGTATTGTTGTAGGAGTTTCCATAGGTATTGACATTATTAAGAGGATAAGGCATATAACTGTTGTTACTACCAAAATTATTCCTATAGGCATTGTTGTTGAAACTGTTGTTTCTAATGAAGTTCACATCAACTTGCTCTTCTTGAGCAACCAAAGAGGCTAAGGGAACATTATTTGGATCAATATGAATTTTTACATTAACAAGCATAGCCATGATAACATCAATCTTATCACTCAAAGAGAAGGTTTCTTCAACAGAATTTACCTTCTTACTATGTGGAGCTCTCTTAGTGTGCCATTCAGAATAATTAACCATCATATTATCAAGGAGCTTTGTTGCAGCACCCAAAGTAATGGTCATAAAGGTACCTCCAGCCGCAGAATCCAATATGTTTCTTGAAGAGAAGTTAAACCTGCATAAAAAGTCTGGATAATCATCCAAGCAGTAAGTCCATGAGTGGGACAATTATTAACCAAAGATTTCATTATTTCCCAAGCTTGAGCAACATGTTCATTATCAAGTTGTTTAAATTTCATTATTTCACTTCTCATAGATATAATCTTAGCAGGAGGATAGTATTTTCCAATAAAAGCATCTTTGCACTTAATTAAAGAATCAATACTATTTCTAGGCAAGGATAACAACCATTCTTTAGCTTTTCCTCTCAAGGAGAAAGGAAACAACTTGAGCTTAAAAATATCTCCATCTACATCCTTATATTTTTGCATCTCACAAAGTTCAACAAATTTATTGAGGTGGGCAGCAACATCATCAGAACTAGCACCAGAAAATTGCTCTTTCATCACAAGATTCAACAAAGCAGGCTTAATTTCATAAAAGGTAGCATCAGGAGCAGGTGGACCAATAGGTGTACTTAGGAAATCATTGTTTGTTGTGCTAGTGAAGTCACACAACTTGGTATTCTCAGCAGATTTCATTTTGGCAAAAGTGGAGCAAACCAACAGCAGCAGCAACTAGAGCAGGAACTAATTTTTTTTTGTTTTTGATAAAAAAAGCAAACCAAACAAAACTATTTTTGTTGGAGTTTTTGATAAAAAGAAGCAAACAAAAACAAGCAAAACTAACTAAGAAAAACAAAAATAAAGTAAATAGAAAGGTTGTTAAGGACTCCCCTTGTGAAGCCGTCCTTAGCCTCCCCGGCAACAGCGCCAGAAAATCTTGATGGTGGCTCAGTTGATTATTGAGCTTCGTTGGGAGACCCCAAGAGGAAGGTATGATGAGCACAACAACAAGTATTCCCTCAGTAAGAAACCAAGGTTATTGAACCAGTAGGAGAAAGGAAACGACTCACAGGTGTTGCTAGCAACTTGGAAACCTGCACAACACAAACTCAAGACTTTGCCCCAACGAACAGTGAGGTTGTCAATCTCACCGGTTTGCTGAAAACAAAGGATTAACTATATGGTGTGGAAGGTAATAGTGGTTCGCATAAAGTAAACAGTAACAGTGGAAGATGTATCAACGTTAAAGATTGGACCGGGATCCATAGTTCACTAGAGGTGTTCTACTTAATATAAACAAACATGGCATGCTGGGTAAACAAATTACAGCGGGGCAATTGACCGGACAGAGCAAGACATAACAATGCAATACTAGACATTCATGATCCTATGAGATTTCATTGGGAAATACAACAAGATACATATACCGCCATCCAACCGCATCTATGACTAGTAATCCACCTTCAGGTTATCATCCGAACCCCCTCCAGTATTAAGTTGCAAGCAACGGATAACTGCTTTAAGCAAAGTGTGTAAGGTAAACAATCCACTTGTTCCATGAACAAGATATAGTTGTTTTCTCCCTAGTAGAAACAACACATCTACAACCTTAGAGATTTCTGTCACTTCCCTAGATTAAATTGAGGCATGAACCCACTATCGAGCATAAATACTCCCTCTTGGAGTTACTAGCATCTACTTGGCCAAGATAGCTACTAGAAACGGAGAGCATGCAATATCACAAACAACACAGACATGATAGAATCAATAAGACAAAACAATTAATCAAACCAACATAATAATCTCAATATCCATCGGATCCCCGCAAACACAACATGCATGATTACAAATAGATGATCTTGATCATGAACAGAGCTCACAAGATCTAAACATGGTAGCACACAGGAGGAGAAACAACCATCTAGCTACTACATGGACCCTTAGTCCAAGGTGGAACTACTCACGCATCATATCGGAGGCTGGCATGGTGATGAAGAAGGCCTCTAGGATGATCTCCCCTCCGGCAGGGTGCCGGGAAGAGCTTCAGATCCCCCTGATCTAGGGACGATGGTGGCGGCGGCTACAGACTGTTTCGTGGAAGATTGATTGGGTACTTAGGGTTTTGGTATCGGGGGCTTCTTATAGGCGAAGAGGCGAGGCAGGGGGCACCCAGCATGGCCGCACCCCCCAGGCACGGGCCAAGCTTGTTACGCCACTGTGGCGTGCCCCCCTGCTTCTCTTTCTCCGTCTTCCGCCCGTGTTCCCCACGGTAAAATATTATCTTTGGCTTTTGTCCCGTCCAATTCCGAGAATATTGATTTTCTGCCTTTTCTAGAACCAAAAACAGAAGAAAACGGGCAACTGGCACTGTGGCATCTTGTTAATAGGTTAGTACCAGAAAACATATAAAAGTAGCTGGAGCATTACATAAACCAAAAGGCATGCGTCGGTAAGCATATAAACCATAAGGACTAATGAAAGTTGTTTTAAGTTGGTCATCGGGATGAACAACTATTTGGGAAAAACCAGAGTATCCGTCCAAGTAGAAAATTTGAGTGTGGTTTGCTAACCTCTCTAAAGTTTGGTCTATGAATGGTAAATGATAGTGATCTTTCCTAGTTTCTTTATTCAATTTCCTGAAACTATACACATCCTATGCCCAACAATAGTTCTAGTATGTATCAATTCATTGTTTTCATTAGGAACAACAGTAAAATCGCCCTTCTTAGGAACACAATGAACATGACTTACCCATTCACTTTCTTTTACATGATAGATTATACCTACATCCAGTAGGCGTACTATTTCTTTTCTTACCACTTCCTTCATTTCGGGCTTCAGCCGTCTATTGAATTCTGCAATTGGTTTAGCACCTTCCTCCATGAATATTCGACGGACGGCTATCATGGGACTAATGCCCTTCAATTCATCCATTGAGCACCCAAAGGCCTCGCGATGCTCCTTAAGTACTTTCATGAATTCTTCTTCTTCATCCCCTGAAAGTTTATCACTAATAATAATAGGGAATTTATTTGTATTATCCAAAAATCTATATTTAAGATTATCTAGTAAAGTCTTTAATTCCGGGGGCGGTAATTCCTCGCCCCCTCTCTTTTTTGGCTCTTCAAAAGCCTCATGAGTTGGAGTCCCTAAAATGGGAAGCGAACCGAATTCACTTTCTAATTCTTCTAGGGACTTGTCCTCCATAATTATTTATTCATAATTTGAGTCTTCATATGCTTCTTCTACTTGATTACTAAAGAAGAGAGCTGACATCTCCTCAATAGTTTTTCCTTTCTCTTCTCCTTGTATTTGTAGAGGTCTGTCTTTAAATTTGGAAAAAGTGGAATTCTTTTTCCGCTTAACCAAGCTTAAGAGACACAATCTCCTTTTTGAGATCCACTTTGGCACCTAAATCATTCAAAAAGTTTCTTCCAAATATAATTGGGCAAAGAGTGTCTCAACGACTACAAAATCAATAGGAAAATTTTCATTGCTAATTGTGATAGTTGCATCTTCAACTACTCCCATTGGATAACATGATTGTCATATCAGTATTATCTATTTTATCCGGTACTATCTCTTATTTTATTTCTAAATAAAAATCATAAGATATAACATTAATTGTGGTGACAAGATCACATAAACCACAATGTGAGGTTTCTTTAAATATGCAGGGAAGAATAGGCTTACCCACATATTTTACCTTAATTTTACCGTCAACAAGTACGAAAGTCTCTTTATAAAGTTCAAATATGTTGCAATGTGCATACATACCCATAATTTCTTCCTTGGTTACCTCTTCATCATTGGTTTCATCCAAAAGTTCTTCAACTTCTGGCACACTTTCCTCTTCTTTCTTCTGTTGTACTGCTTTAACCTGTTCATATTCCAAAATATATTTCTACGCAGTGTTAGGAAAACATATCTCATACATTGGTTCTAGGGAGGCCAGTGTTGCTTTAACTTCTCTTTTCTTCTTAGATTCGGGTGGTGGATCATCCCAACCCTCTTTTGGAGCTTTGATATGTTTTGTAAAAGATTTAACACCATGCAACATAAGATCTGAATCCAAATAAAGTTCTTTGGATAATTCACTAACATCGCCCTTTTTATCATAGTCATGAATACAATCATAATCTATTTCTATGCCTCCTTTGCTTCCTAGACCAAAATTCCAAGAAACTCTATGATCGTGAATTCTATTAAGTAAACCCCAAGCTTTAGTTATGGGAAGATTCATAAAAGCTCCTCTCACGCAAGAGTATAGTTCCAATTTATTAGGTTCAATTAAACCACCATAAAAGATATGAAATAAATACCATTCAAGCAAATCATGATGAGGACATTGATTAAGTAAGTATTTAAATCTTATATAAGCTCTTACTAGTCCTTCATTAGGACGGTTCCTCCAAGTCATTATAAGACGCCTGATTCCAAAAGATTTTGATAAAGGATAATACTTAGCTAGAAACTCACAGGCTAAACTATCCCAGGTAGTAGTGTCTTCTGGGGGTAAAGATCTATACCATGAGAGAGTTGTGCTAGTCAAAGTCTGACTAAAGAGTTTTAGCCTTACCTCATTAGCAGTATACCCCAGTAATTGGAAAGTGCCACATATATCTTTAAAGCATAAGATGTGCTCATATGGATCAGGATTTTCTTCATCTCTAGTAAATTGCTTATTGTGTAAAATACCAAGTAGTAGAGGATTTATTTCAAACCCCCTTGTCTTCTTGTTGGAGTTGTCTCTTTTATTAATATCATAGGGCTTCCCAAAGTGGATGAGTGGGTTAGCACTAGTCAAATGCTCAAACTCCATCATGTTGGTGGGACCCTGTAACTCAAAACAAAACTTAGCAAGACTAAATAAATAATAAAAAACTAAAAGACCTACAATGCTTAGCTCCCCGTCAATGGCATAGCTTGATGACTGCAAGTGCACAGATCGTTTGTAGCTAGTTTTGAAATAAAGATATCGATCCACAGGGAGCGTGAGTTCTGAAGTCTAATAACTCTTGAATTAAATACTAAAATAGTAATGCTAAATAACGTTCTAAGTAACA
The DNA here is from genome assembly GCA_023614405.1 of Avena insularis. Lineage (NCBI taxonomy): Eukaryota > Viridiplantae > Streptophyta > Magnoliopsida > Poales > Poaceae > Avena > Avena insularis. The sequence goes on from CM042693.1 coordinate 14,405,170, forward strand.
AGAACAAATGCGAGTTTTATGTAAAAAAGTATTTTTGGGTTTTTGTATAATAGAACAATAAGTAAAGTAAAAAAACTGAATGCAGAAAGTAAGTATCGCGTATGTAAAAGAGATATAAAACTGCAATGGGGAAAGTGTTCGCAGGGTGTAGCGGGTACATCTCTAGCATTATAAAGAGTATAAGGTAAAGATTATTATCATGAACATTCTCAACTATCTATGTGTGGGAGGAACTCCATAATTGGACGAATAGGCAGCTACCACTGCTCACATCATCCTCATAACCACAACAGACAAGTAATTGATGTCTACGCACTTCTATTCTTGTAGATAGTTGTTGGGACTCCAAGTGCAGAGGTTTGTAGAACAGCAGCAAGTTTCCCTTAAGTGGATTACCCAAGGTTTATCGAACTCAGGGAGGAAGTGGTCAAAGGTATCCCTCTCAAGCAACCCTGCAATCAAGATACAAGAAGTCTCTTGTGTACCCAACACACCCAATACACTTGTCAGGTTTATAGGTGCAATAGTTCGGCGAAGAGATAGTGAAATACAAGTGGTATGGATGATTATAAGACAACGGTGCCAGAAAAGAGCTTTTGACGGGGAGGAAAAGACTAAAGGCAATCTGAAATAAAGAATGAAGCAAGCAAACATGTAACATATCTAGTTACAAATGGTGTTTCAATGCTTAGAAAAGGCCTAGGGATCATACTTTCACTAGTGAACACTCTCATATAAATATATTCTCTTCATGATACTAATCTGAACTACTCTCCGATTGAACAACTCTAATCCATGGTAGGGCTACAAAAGCACTCCTTAAAGTTTGCAATCCCCATCTAGATAACCCCACACTGTCACCTTGAGTGCTAGATGGTTCCGACAAACACCACAATTTCATTGAGACAACCAACTGAAAATATAACTTATGACAAGTATTTATGTAATCTATAGCCTAAGTGCCACACGGTGTGCATGCTGTCACTTTCACACACGTGGGGATAGCCGGAGATTGATTAAAGCACTTGAGTAGCAAAGTAGATCTACTTGATTACAAAGCTCATGACCACAATAATATCACGCATAGAGAGAGAGATGAACACATAGCTACCGGTAGAGCCCTTAGCCTTGAGGAAGAAATACTCCTTCCTCATCATGGGAATCAACAATGGTGATGGAGATGGTGGTGGAGATCGATGGAGATGGCTTCAGGGGCAATTCCTCATCCCGGTAGGGTGCCGAAACAAAGACTTCTGTCCCCTGAATCTCCCCTTCAGTGGCGGCGGCGTTGTGGAACTTTTCGTGGATGTATGCCGATTCATCTAGGGTTTCTGCATCGAGGGCTTTATATATGCGGAAGGGCAAGGTCGGTGGAGGCCCAGGGGGCCCACACCCCTAGTGGCGCCACCAGGGGCTACCAGTGCCACCGTAGGGTGTGGCCGCCCTTGTGTCCCCCTCTGTCTCTCCTTCGCGTTTCCGTATTGCTCCAAGAAAAATAGGCATATTGTCTTTTGTCCCATCCAATTCCGAGAATATTCATTTTTTAGCTTTTCTAAAACCAAAAACAGCAGAAAATAGGCAACTGGCATTGTGCCATATTGTCAATAGGTTAGTTCCAAAAAGTGTATAAAAATACCTCAAAGTGTATACAAAACATAAGACAAATGATATAAAACAAGCATGGAGCATCAAAAATTATAGATACGTTTACAACGTATCAAGCATCCCCAAGCTTAACTCCTGCTCGTCTCTAGTAGGTAAGTGATAAAAATAATAATTTTTGAGGTGACATGCACCAACACAATCTTGATCAAACCATTTGCAAAGCATTGAAAGCTGGGATCAAAGTACTCTAAACATGAGCATGAAAGATGAAGTTCTAACAATAAGACATGGTAACTATGTTGCAACATGAAAGGATACAAACAAAGATCATGAATAACAATGCATTGAAAGACGTTTGTTTGTTTCACATATAGAAAACATATCATAGTGGCATTCAGCTTGTCCCTCATGGAGTAGCAAAACATAAATGCATAGGACACCTTCAAAGTTCATAAGGGTGACTAGATACAAATAGTTCAAGAACAAGCAATACCAACATTATGAATCAATCAATAAGTTTTGGGACAATGCACATAGAACTAAGAATGGCAACTATGCTCTCTAAATTGGTGCCTAAGGATAGAAGGTGGAAACTCAATATAAAAGTGGAAGAAAGGCCCTTCAAAAAGGGAAGCAGGGATTTCAAGTTTCATAAAGAGTTTCCAAAAATTATGGTACTTGTTAGCTTTTAGCTCTCATTGCCCCTATCATAAGCATCTTGAAGTGATTAAGGTTAAACTGAACAAAATATGGAGTATATGCTTGACAAAGTATAAGTTGGCAATCTCATGTCCCTTGAGTACGAGGGTCGTTCCTCATGCTACTGAACTTTAGTTACCGGTAAGTTCTTGTCATTGTAAGTATATGTGTATCATAGAGAACCGCCAACGGGGTACCCCTTTCCCCATGACACAGGAGCTATCCCATATCAAAATTACAAGGCAACAGACAATGAGCATCTCAGCAATCTTCTTATTTACCATGGAAAAATGGTGCTTTTTTCTCTTCTTTCCTCTTTTTTTCTTTTTCTCTTCTCTTTTTTCTCTCTCTCTTTTTTTATAAGAAGAATGCTTCATAGATTGCTCACTATGGTGAAGTTGCAAGTTTCCACCATGATTAGGCATGACTTCGGATAGCGGCCCAGGCATTTCTCTAACATATATACATAACTCCATGGACTTACAAGCTCCTCTTTTATTTCACACCGCCGACATCCATAAACAAAAGAGAATGATATCAACTGGGTAGATATCTACAGGTGTTGAAAGCATTCCCCGTGACAGCACGGTTCTGCTAATTCCCAACTTATAAGTGCAAGCATATACAACATAGATGACACAATGGTTCAAGTTTATTAGGGGCAAGAAAAATAAAGTGTGCCATCAAATTTGTGAGAGCTTTAATCACTAATTTTCACATAACAATTTTAATTTGGAAGATAGATAAAACAAGAATATACTTGGAACAGTGTAACACACCATGCATATGAATTTATAGTGGACTCTTTGGAATAACTTGGTTTCTTGGGAGTTGAATGCATGAGTAGAGCTTACTCAATACAAGTGGAGGCTAGCAAAAGACTGGGAGCGACCAACTAAGAGAGCAATAATGGCCATAATCATGCATAGCGACAAACCATTATCAATCAAAGCATAAAGTGGTACCATAAGTCAAAAACTAAATTATCATAGAGGCTAAGGTGACTGGTTCATAGTCTTAACATGGTGTGAGCATGTTACAAGTCAACCCAAATAAATAATCAAAGGAGAATACCACAATACTATGCTTTTGTATGCTAAAACAGCACATGATTATTTCAAGGCACATTAAGCAATCTTAATTGTTTGGAACAAGTCATGCTACAGCAATAATCACTAAGCATAATGTCAGAGCAACATCTAGCATGACATGATAAAGTCTAGGCCACGGTTAAAACAAGCTCCCTCTTGTACCACTATAAGCATGAAACTTTCTACTCTTTTCCAACACCAATCGATTTATTTGAAACAACTCACAAGGATAATAATCAATAAATATCAGTGAGCTTGTCTCACAAATCCACAAAGAAGAACTAAAAAGTTCTAAGAAAAAATCATAAGAAAACTAAGGCTAAACACAGTGCTAGCAAAAGAGAACACTCACAAAGCAACAAGAGTGAAAACTAGAGTGTTCTAAACAATGAAAACAGAGTGTGTCTCTCTCCAAAATAAGTGTGTTGGGATACAACCAACTTATTGCAGAAAACCAAGCAAACGAAAACTAAAAACTAAAACAAAGACGCTCTAAGAACAACACAATAGTGCATGAAGAAATAAAAATGAAGTGTTCTGAAAGAAAACCTGAGATTTTTATTAATGAAGAAGGGGATGCCTTGGGAATCCCCAAGCTTTGACGCTTGTACCTCTTGAATATTTCTTGGGGTGATATGGGTGGCATCCCCAAGCTTGAGATTTTGACCATTCTTCATCTCATTACATCATTCTTCCCTTACACCTGAAAATTTTCCTTCATACAAAACTTCACACAATCTTCATTAGCAACATTAGTGCATTCAAAAGGTAATAAACCTTTGGGTTTAGTTTCATAACAGCAAAACTTTCATTAAAAACACAAGCTACTATATCAATTCCTTCAAAAATCTCAATTCACCAAAGAGAACTCAAAAAGAAATCGATAAATAGGCAAATGCAAATAATGGCAGAAATCTGTCAAAATAGACCAGCAGGTAAAAACAGATTTTTTCGAAGACCTTATGTTGCTCAAATAAAAAAGAATTGAACTAATGAAAGTTAGATACCAAACTGGGGGATTTATTCAGAAAATTACATCTCAATCCGACATACATAGATTTTTCACGAATGTTACAGTGAAGCACAAAAATCTGTTTCGGGACAACAACTTCCCCAAATCTTACTTCTCTCTCATTAGAGGTTATTCTTGGCACAAAAACCAAACAAAAAGGATAAGGAGAAGTTATTATAGAAGTAATAACTTCCAAGACTCAAGAAAACTATTGGGTTATCTCCTAAGAAGTACTTTTCTTTAACGCCTTTAAGTTAGGCATGATAATTAGAGAAGATGCTCACATAAGAAATATGAATTGAAGTAAAAGAGAGCATCAAGAAGCAAATATAAAACAAATTAAGTCTAACCCACTTCCTATGAACAATAATCTTGTAAAGAAACAAGTCATGAAAGCACAAAGCAGCAAGCAAAGGAAAGCAAAACAAATTCAACTTCAAAATTTTCAACAATAAGAGGGGAAACTTAATATTGTTGAGATACATAAAACCATGTTTACCTCTCTCATAATAACTTTCAGTAGCATCATAAATAAAATTAACAATATAACTATCACACAAAACATTCTTATCATGAGCCACATGCATAAAATAATTATTACTCTCCACATAAGCATAGTCATTCTTATTGATCATAGTGGGAGCAAATTCAACAAAATAGCTATCATTACTGTTCTCATCACCATAATCATCAAACATAGGAGGCATATTGTCATCATAATTAACTTTCTCCTCAATAGTAGGTGGACTGAAAATATCATACTCATCATTGTAATCATCATATATTGGAGGTAAAGTATCATCAAAGCAAATTTCCTCCTCAAAAGATGGGGGACTAAAAAGATCATTTTCATAAAAACTAGCTTCCCCAAGCTTAGACGTTTCCCTAGCATTAGCAATAATGGTGTTCAAAGAATTCATACTAATAACATTGCTATTAGCAGGCAAATAAAGTTCCATAGGTTTTTGAATTTTCTCTTCAAACACTTCATGTCCTAACTCAAGATAAATACTATAAAGCTCTCTAATTTTGTTGTTGTTTTCCATTAAGCCTAACTAGTGAAAACAAGAAACAAAAAGATAAAATTGCAGAATCTAAAGGAAATTGTAAGGTTCCCAACCTTTAATAAGGTAGAGATCCCTGTGTTTACAATGCTAGTCCCTGGATCAATAGCTAGCATCCACAGTTAAGATGTAATATCAAGAAACAAAGGTCATAATACAACTTTATAACCAGGAATAACATAATTTATTACATCTTACATAGCTCATTTGGCTATTACATTACATTGCAGCAGAATATCTATAAGCATGGGGTCCTTCATCTTCAAAGTGCCACAGGCAGACATGTTGGTTGTAGACTTTGTAATCCTAATCAACACACTTCACTAAATCAATCAAACCTGCAACATAACAAGTTACAGCCACAAGGGTCAATACATTTGAATTGTATTGGCAAGTGATACTATGGTAGTATAGTGGAGTCTATCATATATATGCATTTGGCTAAGTGGAGCTTAGGCTTGCATTGCTCAAAATAGATTTTCCTTATCATTTGAAAACACTAAGTTTTTGCTTTGACAAAAATCACCCAAGGTATCTACCAATCAAAGATTGAAGATCCTTTAACCCTTGTTCAACCACAAGTTTTTAACTTAGAAATTTGGATGATGAGATCCTTGGTAGCTTCCATGTCTTGATGCTCAAATTGTCCTTTGCCAGGGACATGGCTAAGTACTTAGATTTTTCACTCCGCAGAGGTGGTGCACTTTCCCCACAAGACTTGGTTTCACCAAGACAAGATCTTTCAGAAGCCTTCCCTTAGACCAAAATGGACGCGTTCCAACCTATCATTCCCCTACCACCAACTGTCCATTTGGCTAAGTTCTTGCAACCTATATGATCCAGGCAGAGCCCATAATGCCATGTGGTTGCACTTGAAGCTTCTCAACATTTGACATCTCAAATATCTTTGGTCCTGGGTGGACATCCACAAGTGAGATACATAAGGTAAACCATATAAATGGGCCTTGTGAACCACTCAACACAAACCTTTCCTCCATTCCACCCAGGTGATTCATTCACTTAGTTGTTTTATTAAATAAAACACAAGTCCTCAGACTTAGAAATTTTTCCATAGTGTGATTATATATTCCACCCTTGTTTTCTATTAGCTAAGCTAAGCATGATAGTAGTAGGAATCTTAACTTACGAAATTTTACTAAGGTTTCATCTACTAGGTTTTCCCATAGCATGGTTTATACTTAGCAAAAATTCCATGCAAGTTTTACTTAGAAAAATCACTAATGCATAGTGAAAGTAATGGGACAAAAGTATGAAGCATCACTTGCCTTTTTGGTAGAGAGTATAAGTTCACCCTTGATCTTTGCAATGTTCACACACTTCAAGTCACTACAATTCAATCAAACAAACAATATTTCAATCTACCATTCAAGCAAAACATCACATAAAATAATAGACAAAACAATACATGCAAGCATGCAAAAGGGTTGTTTTATTTGTAAAAGTGGTTTCTAGTAAGTTATGAACATTTGGTAACACCATTTGGTCATTTTGTAAAGTGGCAAAACCATTTGCAAAAGATTCTACCTCTAAACCATTTTTAAACCAAATCATTATTTCATGTGATTGAAATTGCCTTTAGCAAAGTAATAATTTTTATAGGGTTTACCAAATACATTTTCAAGTCACAAAACTTGGTGTTTGGGGTCAGAGAGTTTATTCCAAAACATTTCTCAAAGGTTTTCATCTAAAACCATTTTTAACAATTAAACCATATTTTTATTTGACTGGAAATGGTTTAAATCCAAGATTCATTCTTTTGCTTCTCCAAATCCATTTTTGAATCTACAAAGTGATTCCTATGGTCAGTAGGTTCATAACACACCATTTGCCAACGATTTTATCCCAAAAATCATTTTAGAATAATTTTTATAACCTAAACAAGCATACAAATGTTTATGCAAAAACAAACATTTTACCAGGAGCTTTTTACTAAACAAATTGCATGGTTGGCTAGGGCTTGTTCCATTGATTCCATTGATATAAAATTTGCAAATTTTGGACGTGTGGATCAAAAGTTATAAGGTTTGCAATCTTGCATCTAAATCAGATTCTAAAATCTGTTTTAAATCAAACCAGTGACACGTGTCTGTTTCTGATTCGCTGATACCGGTTCGCGTGGCTTGAGCAACTACAGCCATTGGATCTAACTGACATCGCACGGCGCAGGTTCACTCTTACCCCTTCGGTTAGTCAATCTATCCAAGCCATCAGATGCTGATCTAACGGTTCCTATCGCTTTGACCAAATAGCACTGGCTAGCTGGCGGCGATGGCGGCCTGGCGAGGTTGCCGGTGATACAGGAAGCTAGAGGAGGAGTGGGGTGGCTCACCAGAATCGTCGAAGCTTGCTGATGCTCAACATGGTACTGGCTGGTGAAGGCGCGCGATGATCGCCCTTAATCGCCACCGGAGTTGAGCCGACCTCGAGTGCGATCGACGTCGACGGGCGAGGCTACGGGTCTGCGGCGGCGGATAGCGAGCACCTGGATGTTCACAAGGCACAGGCGAACAAAATGGTATGAGGCTCTGGTCGAGGCGCGCACGGGTTCAGGCGATGAGGCTCACCGGAGTTGCTTGCAGACGGCGGTGCTGTTAGTTGATGTCATTGCCGGCGCTGTGAGGCACGCGCGAGCGAGCTGGGGATGCAGGGAGATGCGCCAGGGCTTGGGGAATATGTGAGTGTGGTCGAGGAGGCGAGGGGAGGTCTGGTTTCGCCGGAATCGTCTAGGAAAGGTCGTCGGGGCAGTGAGGGTACGCGGAGAAATTCGTCCGGCCTGGGGGCAGAGAGGGTGAGGCGAGAGAGGGGAAAGAGAGAGGAGGTGCTGGCGTTTATCACTGCATGGTCACGGCGAGGGATTAACGCGACATTAAGGCGTAATCAAGCGAGCGTTAATCAGCAGAAAACCGCCGGCGAGGTTTGCGCGCCGGTGAGGAAGAAGAGGGCTGGTGGTGTGGCCGTCTGGCAGCGAGAGAGGGAAAAGGGAAATGGGGTCCATCTGTCAGCGTCTGCGTGGGTTCAAAACTGGGTGCGAAACGTTTTTCTTCGGGAGAGAGAGGAGCTGGGCTAACTGGGCCAGGTGGGCTTATCTGGGCTGGGTCGTCTCTTTCATTTTTTTTTGTACTAAAACTTTTCCTTTTTCCAATTTCAATTTCTGTTTTGAAATTCAATCAAACAATTCAAACAACAAATCGATTCAAAATTCCTCCAAACTTTGCATTGAGTTTTGGTTCTGTTTAACAACACAATTCTAAGTCCCAAAATAAAATAATATTTTTATTCTTTTTAGGATCCATTTATAATTAAATAAAATGGACCTTAGTTATTAAATCAAATGGGTTTTGATTTATTTAAAATCTCCATTTGAAATCTAAATATTTTCAAAACCAAATCAGTAGGTTTTATTTGAAAATATAGAATACTTGGAAAACTTGTTTAAAATAATTAAATAAGTTTTGATGTTTAATTAAAATAGTAAAACCTTTATTTTTAATAAACTTGGATATTAAATCCTTATTATTTTATTTAGATAAACCTTTACTATTTTTATCAAATAGAAATATTTTATTTCAAAAGGCTTGGCCAAGTTTTAATTTGGCTTATAAAATAATCCTTATTTATATTTCTTCCTTTTCATTAGAAAACCAAATCTTTTTATTAAAGGATCCAAAAATAGTAAATCCAAATATTTTTAAATTTTACTGTATTTATCTTTTTAAATCCCTTTAGGATTTTATTGGATCCAGATAGGTTTTGAAAGTTTCCAATTGGGTTCAAAAAGTTTCTTCTCACCCTGAAAATCAACAAAGTTTTATTCGAGCACTCACACACCAAGAAGATGTGAGTACCTTTTACCTTACTTCCCCAGCAATAGCGCTAGAAAAGAGCTTGATGTCTACGCACTTCTATTTCTTGTAGACAGTGTTGGGCCTCCAAGTGCAGAGGTTTGTAGAACAACAACAAGTTTCCCTTAAGTGGATTACCCAAGGTTTATCGAACTCAGGGAGGAAGTGGTCAAAGGTATCCCTCTCAAGCAACCCTGCAATCAAGATACAAGAAGTCTCTTGTGTCCCCAACACACACAATACACTTGTCTAGTGTATAGGTGCACTAGTTTGGCGAAGATATAGTGAAATACAAGTGGTACGGATGATTATAAGAGAACGGTGCCAGAAAAGAGCTTTTGATAGGGAGGAAAAGACTAAAGGCAAACTAAAATAAAGAATGAAGCAAGCAAACATGTAACAGATCTAGTTGCAAATGGTGTTTCAATGCTTAGAAACAAGGCCTAGGGGTCATACTTTCACTAGTGAACACTCTCATATAAATATCTTCTCTTCATGATACTCCTCTGAACTACTCTCCGGTTGGACAACTCTAATCCATGGTAGGGCTACAAAAGCACTCCTTAAAGTTTGCAATCCCCATCTAGATAACCCCACACTGTCACCTTGAGCGCTAGATGGTTCCGACAAACACCACAATTTCATTGAGACAACCAACTGAAAATATAACTCATGACAAGTATTTATGTAATCTATAGCCTAAGTGCCACACGGTGTGCACGTTGTCACTTTCACACACATGGGGATAGCCAGAGATTGATTAAAGCACTCGAGTAGCAAAGTAGATCTACTTGATTACAAAGCTCATGACCACAATAAGATCACGCATAGAGAGAGATGAACACATAGCTACCGGTAGAGCCCTTAGCCTCGAGGAAGAACTAGTCCTTCCTCATCATGGAAATCAGCAAAGGCGATGGAGATGGTGGTGGATATCGATGGAGATGGCTCCGGGGGCAATTCCCCATCCCGGCAGGGTGATGGAACAGAGACTTCTGTCCCCCGAATCTCCCCTTCGGTGGCGGCGGCGCTGCGGAACTTTTCCTGGATGTATGCCGATTCATCTAGGGTTTCTGCATCGAGGGCTTTATATAGGCGGAAGGGCAAGGTCGGTGGAGGCCCAAGGGCCCACACCCCCTAGTGGCGCCACCAGGGGCTACCCGCGCCAACATGGGGTGTGGCCGCGCTAGTGTCCCCCTCCGTCTCTCCTTCGTGCTTCCGTATTGCTCTAGGAAAAATAGGCAGATTGGCTTTTGTCCCATCCAATTCCGAGAATATTCATTTTTTTGCTTTTGGGAAACCAAAAACAACAGAAAATAGGCAACTGGCACTGCGGCATCTTGTCAATAGGTTAGTTCCATAAAGTGTATAAAAATACCTCAAAGTGTAGATAAAACATAAGACAAATTATATAAAACATGCATGGAGCATCAAAAAATAGATACGTTTACGACGTATCAGTAATCGACATCAATCGAATTACTGTGCTATTAAGGGATTTTATCCCATAGGATGTATCCCGTGGCATGGACAATGTTCCATGAGTTTCCTCGGTTTCTAAGTTGATACGTAAGGGGTGATAACAGCTTTATAGTCACCGTAAGTGCTAGCACACCTCTGTCTACCAATAAGTAGTTCCCTACATCAAGTCCCCACAAGAGGCAAATATTGAGAGGTCGACTTCTCTCAACATCAAGATGAATACAATCTAACACATGGTCACAACGATGAATATCATAATAAACTTTATCTTATTTTAATCTCATGCTAGGGTTTCTCCATCTCCCCAAGAACTAATGATCTACTCATACATGGAGGCAATCAACATCATGGCAAAGACAATGAGATCTATCATAGATGAATAGTACTTGTATAAATCCACAACGAGTACGGAAATTATAACAAGATCTAGACAAGATGTAGATAATATGGATGGAGATGGTGGTGATGCAGCGGTTGATGATGAAGATCGATGCCTTAGCCTCCTGGATATGTGTAGGTGAATATGGATCCCCGGTGGATGAGTTCTGTATGTCTTAGCCTTCCAAAGGTGAGGTTTCTGCTATTCCTGGTCGTTCTGTATGTCGTCTCTCTGATCCGATTGCACGGGACGAAACTATTTGAAGAGGCGGTGGCGGCGGCAACTATACGGCTAGAATTTTTAGTCCCGCCGTATAGTTGGTCGTTAAACCTTCTGGTTGCTGCGTTCGCCTCGGGTTTTCTTCTGGTGTTATTGATATTTCCCAAATTATCGATTTACGCTGTTTTGACTCCTTTTTGCTCCAATACAACTGGTCCAAGAATTATGTCTATCGTATCCATCATCTGTCGTGATCCTGGTGAAAATAGACATAAAATATGAGCGCGAGTGCCATAAAATACCAAGATCCTACCACTACAGTGCAAAATAATAATATAAAACATGATGCAAATATGCACTCATCACTCAAAACACTCCAAGACACTAAGGACATCATAAGAATATGTGAGGCGTGCCAGCGCTTTGCAAACAAACCCAACGCGCCAGCAGTAGAACTAGCACCCATTCCATTGGCATGGTCGTTCGCTCATTGGGGCCTGGACATGGTAGAAAAACTCCTCAAATCTTCACCTAGTGGCCACGTCTTTCTGCTAGTCACAGTCGAAAAATCCACAAAGTGGATAGAAGTAGTGCCCATCACCAGCCAAGGCACAACCTTGGCTGTAAACTTCATCAAGTCGATAGTTTTTTGCTTCGGGGTACCTCATAGTATCATCACGAACAACGACACAAGCTTCACATCCATTGAGTTCAAGGATTACTGCAAGAATATGGGCATAAGCATCAGCTACGCTTTAGTGGCCCACCCGCAAAAAAACGGGCAAGTCGAAAAATCCAATGGTCTCATCACCAACATCCTCAAGAAAAGGCTACTAGCCCCACTCGAAAGAGCAAAAGGCGCCTGGGTATCTGAACTACCCTCCATCCTATGGAGCCTACGAACTACCCTTCATCATATGGAGCCTGCGAACTACTCCAAATACTGCTACACAAGAGACCCCTTTCTTTCCGGTCCACGACGCGGATGCCGTGTTTCAATTCGAAATAACTCATGATTCTCCTTGGGTTTCCACTTATGATGAAGAAGGCTTGCAAGAAGCACTCGAAGATGATATCAATGCACTCGACGAAGCAAGAGACGTTGCTCTCCAACGAGCAACGCAATGCCAGCACAACCTGCACAACTATCATAGTTGTCGACTAATTCCCAGGTCCTTCGTCGTTGGGGACCTGGTCCTTCCCCTCAAGCAAGATGGACACTGCAAGGTGGAATCCCCGTGGTAAGGTACTTTCATCTTCACCGAAGTTATCCTCGGTGGAGCATATTGGCTTCAGGACAATAAGACCGCAGTCAGGTACTCCAACCCGTGGAACATTGCGCAGCTGCGATGTTTCTATGCTTAAAGATTTTTACTTTCCACAATTTGTATTCAATAAGGACTACATTCAGACTTCTCAGCCAAAGACTCGTGTTTTACATACAATAAGGCCTACGGCAAGTCTATTATGCCACATGTACCTCCGTACCCGAAGATTAATAAAGCTAAGTTCCCGAAACTCAATCTAGTTTCTCCATATTTTGAATTTATCCTTCATCGCCCACCCGACACTCGGGGGCTCCTCATCTCTGGCGTTTAAAAAAAATCACGCCACCCGATACTCGGAGGCTATGCAAAAAAGTGCTACAAATATATTCGGCTATGTCATTCAGTCTAAAAATCCTTGACCTGCATAGCTGACTCAGCCTTAGGGTGTCAGGAAAACGAAAGGGTCTCGCATACAGGCAGAATAAGCTGAAAACTTTGAAAAAACAATGAATATACATCACAAGTATTATGTTCTATGAAACAAAATTTATATACAAAATCTTTTTTGTTTTGTGTGCAGGAATTGGTTACAACTCAAAGTTAAGGAAAAAATCTTCATCTAGCATTTTTTGGATGATCCGAATAGTGGGGTGAAAAGAGGCTTGGTAATGAGGAGCCATGTAAAGGCAACATCTGGCAGACCAGGAAGATGACGAGATATGAAATCCAAGTCCAAAGTGAGATAATGAGCGTGAACCCATGCAAAGGCCAACTTTGCACCATCAATTAATTGAAGTTTGATGTACTGGCCAATCCTATCGCCCCACTCAAACTTCGCCATCAGTTCAGCTAGGCCTTGAGGTTGTGCGCCTCAAGGAAACATAGCATTATATACCATGGCCAAGGCTCGCCGACAACACTCGACGAATTCCTCCACCTCGGATACTCGATCCTGGAGGAGCACAAGCGTGAAGGCACATTTGTGGCTAGTCCAAAAATCATTATCAATTCCTCGGGAAGCTTCTATCAATGCGTTCATCCATGTGCGTAGTCGATGACCTTCTTCTACCTTGTCCAATCGGATGCCTATGAAAGCAATAACTTTGGGTTACAATCTTTGGGTCAGGTAAAAAGACTCGGGGGCTCGGCAAGGGACACTCACAGCGCATTTTCTCGCTTACGCGTGAAATTTCCTCCAGTATAAAAGCTTCATGTTCTAAAGTTTTTCGGGTCTTCAACTGGGAAATATCAACCACATCTTGCGCAACCCACAATTCAGTTTCCAGCCATTTTATGCGCTGGATCTTTTTGGCATACAAAGGAGGGTCAATAACATGGGTGACCATATTAGACGTTGCACATACAGGTGGCTCAGAAGGATCAGTCGAAGGACCAGCAATATCATGCATCATTTGGAACAAGTGTAAGGATCCCAACCTATAATAAGGTAGAGATCCCTGTGTTTACAATGCTAGTCCCTAGATTAATAGCTAGCATCCACAGTTAAGATGTAATATCAAGAAACAAAGTTCATAATACAACTTTATAACCAGGAATAAAATAATTTATTACATCTTACATAGCTCATTTGGCTATCTCGTTACAATGCAACAGAATATAACAATAGCATGGGGTCCTTCATCTTCAAAGTACCACAGGCAGACATGTTGGTTGTAGACTTGTAATCCTAATCATTAAACTTCACTAATATCAAACAAAACCTGCAACATAACAAGTTACAGCCACAAGGGTCAATACATTTGAATTGTATTGGCAAGTGATACTATGGTAGTATAGTGGAGTCTATCATCTATATGCATTTGTCTAAGTGGAGCTTAGGCTTGCTTTGATCAAAATAGTTTTTCCTTATCATTTGAAAACACTAAGTTTTTGCTTTGGCAAAATCACCCAAGGAACCACCAATAGAAATTGGTGAACCTTAAACCCTTCTTCAACCACAAGTTTTTAACTTAGAAATTTGGATGATGAGATTCTTGATAGCTTCCATGTCTTGATGCTCAAATTGTCCTTTGCCAGGGACATGGGTAAGTACTTAGATTTTACACTCTGCAGAGGTGGTGCACTTTCCCCACAAGACTTGGTTTCCCAAGACAAGATCTTTCAGAAGCCTTCCCTTAGACCAGAATGGACGCGCTCCAACCTATCAATCCCCTACCACCAACTGTCCATTTGGCTAAGTTCTTGCAACCTATATGATCCAGGCAGAGCCCATAATGCCAAGTGGCTTCACTTGAAGCTTCTCAACATTTGACATCTCAAATCTCTTTGTTCCTGGGTGGCCATCCACAAGTGAGACACCAAGTTTTCCCCAGCATACTGGACTTGGTGATGCCCAAGTTTTCCCCAGCATACTGGACTTGCATGACCACTCAACACAAACCATTCCTTCAATTCCACCGAGGTGATTCATTCATTTAGTTGTTTTATTAAACAAAACACAAGTCCTCAGACTTAGAAATTTTCCATAGCATGAATATATATTCCACCCTTGTTTTCTATTAGCTAAGCTAAGCATGATAGTAGTAGGAATCTTAACTTAGGAAAATTCTACTAAGGTTTCATCTACTAGGTTTTCCGATAGCATGGTTTATACTTAGCAAAAATTCCATCCAAGTGTTAGTTAGAAATATCACTAATGCATAGTGAAAATAATGGGACAAAAGTATGTAGCATCACTTGCCTTTTTGGTAGAGAGTATAAGTTCACTTCTTTGATCTTTGCAATGTTCTCTAACTTCAAATCACTACAATTCAATCAAGCAAACAATATTTCAATCTACCATTCAAGCAATTCATCACATAAAATAATAATAACAAAACAATGCATGCAAGCAATGCTAAAGATTGTTTTATTTGTAGAAGTGGTTTCTAATGGGTCATAAACATTTGAAAACACCTAATGTTCATTTTATGAAGTGGCAAAATCATTTGTATAAGCTTTTACTTCATAAACCATTTTTAAATCAAGTCATTATTTTATGTGGTGTAGAAATGCTTTTAATAAGACAAAATTCTATAGGTTTCACAAAATATGTTTTCAAACCATATAACCTTGTGTTTAGGGTCAGAGAGTTTATTTCCAAAACATTTCTCAAAGGTTTTCTTCCAAAACCGTTTTTAATAATTAAACCATATTTTTATTTGACTAGAAATGGTTTAAATCAAAGGTTTATTCTTTTGCTTCACCAAATACATTTTTGAAACCACAATTTGTTTCCTATGGTCAGTAGGTTTAAAAAACACCATTTTCCAAAGATTTTATCCTCAAAATCATTTTAGAACAATTTCTATATTCTAAACATGCATACACAAGTTTCTGCAAAAACAAACATTTTACCAGAAGCTTTTTACTAAACAAAGTGCATGGTTGGCTAGGTCTTGTTTTTCTGAATCCATTGATATAAAGTTTGCAAAATTTGGACGTGTAGATTAAAAGTTATAGATTTTACAAAATCTAGCATCTAATAGATCAAATCTGTTTTAATTCAAACGAGCAGAGCCACATGGCGTATTCTAATTCGTCGGTACCAGTTCGCGTGGATCAGCAACGTGAGGCGTTGGATCAAGTTACATCGCACGGCACAGATTGCGTACCCCTTCGGCGTTAAGTGATTCTATCGCATCCTTACGATCTGCATCGGACGGCTCCTATCGCCTTGCCAAGAACTGGCGGCGCTCGACGGCTGCGCGCGGCGGAGACGTTCGGCTAGCGGCGGAGCTGGTGCTAGAGGAAGCAAGGAAGAGTAAGGAGATGCTCACCAGGTTCAGGAGGTCACGGCGAAGCTCAAGGTACCAGCGGGAAGGCAAGGGGCGCATGAGGTTGCTGATAATTGCTCGTCGGAGTTGCGTCTGACGACGGCCACGCTCTGTCGTCGTCGAGGGCAGCGCTACGGGTCACGCAAGGTCATGGCGATGATGCGCGCGTGAAGGAGAAGGAGAGGGGCGGTCAGGTTCTTACCAGAGGAGTCGCCGGAGAAGAAAGCAGACGGTGGCGCTACTGTTCGTCGTTGTTGTCGACGCTGCAGAGCACGCGCAGGCGAGCTAACGCTACGAGGAGATTCGCCAGGATGTGGGGATCATGTGAGCGTGGTCGAGGAGGCAAGGGGTGGTGCGGGGCTGCCGGAATTCGCTCGTGTAGCTCGTCGGAGCAGCGGCAAAGCAAGGCAGAATTGACGCAGCCTGGTGGCTTACTGGCAGCAGGGTTTGAGGGGAAAGAAAGAGGAGAGGGAGAGGACTTAACGAGCGTGATTGATGAAGGGAATTACTCCTTGCATTGACACGATTTACTCCTGCAAGATCAATGCAGAAACGGCGAGGAAGAACAAGTCGCGTGGGGAAGAAGCTGACGTGGTCGTGGGGTTCATCTGTCAGTGAGAGAAGGAGAGGGAGAGTGGGGTCCATCGGTCAGTGTCCTCGCGGGTTCTTTCTCTGGTGAAAAACGATTCGTTCGAGTGAGAGGGAGAGGTGGGCTGGCTAGGCCTTGTTGGGCTGGGCTGTTCCTTTCACTTTTTTTGTTCTGTTTATTTTATCTTTTTCCATTTCCTTTATTCTGTTTTGATTTTGAACAACCAATCCAAACACTCATTTGAATTCTCTCCTTTGCCAAAATTTGTGTAGATTTAAATATTGATTAAGAGAACATTCTGAAATCATTTAAGAATAATTTATTTATTCTTTTTAAGGTCTTTTAATTATTCAAAATAGGCTCTAGTTTTAAATCAAATAAGATTTAATAATAAATTCAAACACCATTTAAATTTCTAAAAACCTTCGAAATCTTTCAGTAGGTTTTTATTTGATTAATAGGGTGTCAAATAATTCATCTTGAATTATTTGGAAAGTATTTAATATGATTCTTAAACCATTTGAATTGGATTTTTAATTCCATTTGAATTATTTGAAAGTATTTAATATGATTCTTAAACCATTTTAATTCCAATGGATTTTTAAATATGGTTTTAATTCCCTAAATTTTATTTGGAAGATTCCTTTAATCTTAATTAGGTTGAATTAAACAACTTTTATTTTACTTGGGTAAATTCCAAAATACTATTTTTCATGAATTAAATAAGAATTCTTATTAGAGATTTGTCTTTATTAAAATAGGGATAGAATGGTTATTGCCATTTTATTTTATTTTGGAAATTCTTTATCCTTTTATTTTATTTGATTTGGATTATATTCATTCCATTTTCTTATGGATTTGGCCAAGATTTATTTGGTCTTTCAAATATTCTTTATTTAATAATTCTTTCCTTATCTTATAAAATTCACATCTTTTTATTTAGAGATCCAAACTTGGTTATTCCAATTTGTAAAATCTTATTTGATATTTAATTATCACTTTAAATATTTTTAGGATTAATTGACCACCATTTGGTATGGATTTATAGATAGGTTCTTTATTAGCTTTGGAATTTTAATTTCCTTATCTTATTATATTCATAAGATTTTATTTATGTCTCCAATTTAAGTGAAACTAATTTATATGGCTTTATAATATTTCTATTTGTCATTCTTGATCATTTGTAAATGTTTGTTTGACAAGATTTTATATGGATCAAATCCATAGGCTTGGAGATATCTTGGAAATGATTTTTATTCCATTAGGGTTTAGGGTTTGGATTTATTTTCCAAGTGTTTAAATTTCCAGATGCATTTATGAGGAATGCATTTCTTTTGATTTGGATTTGTTGGATTCAAACTTTACCAAAGTTTGTTCAAGATGGGATTTTTAAGTTTGCATTTAGAAACAAAAGTTCCTTTTCACCCTAAAATTCAACAATAATTTATTTTATTTTTCACATTACAAGATTTGGAAAATCTTGGGATGTGACAACAAGATATAACAAAAAAGATAAAACTCAGATATTTGTCTCAAATTATGGAAACCCATGTAGGGGAACAATATATACAAGGATGGAATAGCATATTCAACAAAAGCATGCAACTAAAACAAAGTACAGGACGAAGTTTTTCCAACTGAGAACTAAGCAGAAACTATAACTAAGTATTTTTTTTGGCTGAAGCGGTGACGCTAGCCAAAGGAGCATCTGCGGTAGGCTTGGAGGTAGCAGCAGCGCTTGTAGAAGGATTATAAGTTGTAGCTTTGGCATCAGGGAATTCTTGACCCGTGCCAATAGTCATCAACATGCGAGAAAACTTCTTTGTCTTCTTTATATAAGTCTTAAGTTCAATATCTTCGCCAGAGTCATTGACTGGAAGAGAGTAGCTAACCTTCTTCTAGTCGATCTTTTTGCCATGGGAAAGCACTAGTGCCATTGGTATTTTTGTGCCGTTCTTCGCCTAATTCAGATTGTATCTCGTTAGAGGATTTGGGTCAGCAAGGAATACTGCCATCAAATCATTCAGATCGGTGGGCAAGTCCTTCTCAGGGTAGATCTCTGCATAGAGGGACTTGAAGGCGGCGAGCGAATCAATAGATTACGCCATACGCATGCTATTTGCCTCCAAGGTGCCAATGGCATCCGACAATGGATCAGATTTAGAGATGGCAATGGGTGCCCAATACCCGCTAACCCGATGGGTACCCGCAGAAAATAGGGAGGGTCTGGTAAACAATTACACTCGCGGGTCTGGTTAGCGGTAGAAAACGACACCCAACGGGTCTATCAGAGGTGGATATGGGGGTTCCAAACCCGAACCCGCATACCCGCAGACCCGCATATGACATCTAGTCCCCACATGTCATAGACTAAAAAAATCCTAGAGAAAATACTCCCCACTTCCCAGTTCCCCTCCCACAGTCCCACCTCGCATTCCCGCAAACACGCAAGTGCCGCCGCCCCTCATCTTCTGGCCTTGCCCACTCCCTCCCCCACTCCCTTCTTGCCTGCTTCCTCTGGTGCTGCTGCCCACTCCATTGCCGCCGTGGGCCTGGATGTGCTCAATTCCGCATGAGAAGCGGGAAGCCTAAATTCCTATTTGGCATGTCGCCGTCGAGCTCCAGGGGTCCAGGAGCGCAAGGAGGTGGCACGCATGACGGATTGCCGCCAGCGGGGGTGGGGGCAGGGGTGGCCGGAGCCGAAATCGAAGTCGCACACCCGTAGCCTCGTCCTCTAACAGTGGTGGTTGAGTCCAGAAGAAGGGGAAGACTGACGCTAGTGACAAATAATAGAATCCCAAGTCCCCAACTCCATGGTAATCTGATAAAAAAATTAGTACTGGTTATTGTAGTGGTTATGGACTTGTGGTAGCTGAATATGTAGCACACTAGGTATTAGTTAGTGGTTATGTTGTTGAATATGCTCAAGTTAGAAGACTATATTTAGTTGTAATGTTGTAGACTTGTAGTGGTTAACTCGTTATGTTGCTCTTACATCTATTTCTACTTATGCTTATTATCTTCTTGTATGTGCAAAATTTGTAGATGCTCATCTCGGTGAAGGCATCTTCTGGACTTGTCTTCAAGACACACAAGAAGTGAATGAGGTTAGTGACTACAGTATTTCTATCATGATTCATGATCTACCATATTTATCTGATTGCAATGAAATATAAATAATATACTCATGTTTGTTGTTTGGCAATATGATGCAACTCAAGTTATTGACGGTTTGACCTCTACCTAAGATGAAGTGGAGCTGGCGAGCTGGGAGATCAAATATGGTAGTCTGTAACGCCAACTATCATATATATAGTATTGCTGCCAACTATCATATATATTTTGTTGTGAAATTGTAATTTGTGAAACTGAACTGCCATATGTAAGTTGTTATTGTTGGAATTGGATATGTATTTGTGGAGTTATTGTGAGATATGTATTTTTGGAGTTGTGCTTCCTGTTGTGCTATTATACAGTTCTACTGCTGCCATTTGTTATTTTAATTTGCAAACCTATTTGCTGTCAACCTCTTTGTACGTATATGTGGTGTACTGCATAAATGCACAACTTGTCTTCTGCTGGCGGGTACCCGTCGGGTCCCCATACCCGGTCGGGTCGCGGGTCTGGAGCAATACTAGACCCAGTGGCGGGTAGGTGGGGCGGGTGTGGGTATGGGGGCCAGACCTGGCACCGAACCCGATGGGTGCCATCTAGAATCAGATTTAAGCTCCTCTTGCAGACACAGAGATTGGTCGTAATTTCTATAAAAAGGAGGGAGAAGGTACATTTCAGGAACTCGATAATCAAAAAGAATGCAAGTGTACCAATGGAAGAAGCAGCAAAACTTAATGTAAGGGATGAATTCAAGGCCTCCACATGGAGGCGAAGATCTTTGTCCTGCATATCTGCGGCTTCAGCTTTCTTCTGGATGGCTTTGGCTTCGGAAGCAGCATCTTGCTTAGCTTTTTCAAGCAGCAATTTTGTCTACTTTAGTTCAGCTTCCATCTCATCCACTCGCTTCAGCACTTGATCGCGGATAATCGCGGATTCTTTAGCAGTAGCTATGTCACCATGCAAACGTCATCATACGAAAATGATCACATACAGAAAATCCAGTAGGAAGTAACCAGACATACCTTTGGACTCTTCGGCTTCATGATGAATCTTGATGAAGCGAGAGGACATCTTGACTATTTCGGGCATCATCGGCTGAACCAACAGAGACAAAGTTACTCGGGGGCTAAAATATACCTAGGAACGCCAAAAGAAATACATACAGAAGGCACTTACATCTCGTATGTCGGGTTCTGAGGTATTTTTCAGCTATAGCCACACCCTTGCCGAAGGTTTTATTTTTCTTCAACAATGGCTCAGAGGGTGACGAAGCCGTGTTCTTTGGATCCAACTTAGCAGCAGGCTTCTCCATAGGGTCAACCACGCTCACTTGTTGACCCGGGAACTTCGAAGGAGGAGTTGGAGCAGTAGTACCAGCTAGCGATTTTGGAGAGGTGTCATTATCATCGTCGCTCCAAGTAAAACAGGAATTTATCAACTAAGTATTTATCGGACAAGAGGCACAAGCAAAAAGGATAAGGAACTTACGAGCTGATATCTTCCGCAAGTCAGAATATCCCCTTACGAGGAGCTACATGAGCAGGTTTGACTTTTTGCGGTTTGGACCCTGTTGAATCATCGGAATCCTCGACTATTTCAATAGGATCGGCGTGCTTCCGCTTACCCGTAGAAGGAACCACCTCAAAATCTTCAGCGCCAGCCAAGTGAATTGAAGCAGTATCATGAGAAGAACTGATGGATGCACCGTCATCCTCCTCGACAGTGCCTGGGACTTTGCCGTATCCCTCAGATACAATGGCGCTATCGGGTAGGTCCCTAGCCTCAGGGAGCGGAGGCAAACAAAATAGATGGTCATGGCTCTATTAAGAAATGGAAAATAGCAAAGTCGAAAAGAGAATACAAGGAAACTGCAAATAAAGAGCGGCAGCAGTAAATGGATGTACAAGCTAGAGAATTTTTACCTTAGGTGCATGTTGTTTCTTGGTAAAAGGTTCAATCCGACAATCAGCGGGAACGGGGATTTTCTTTGTCAAAGTCATGAAGGAGCGCACCCTCTTCTCTAGGACTTTCAGTGTCAGATCCTCGGGTGTAATCCTCATTGGATATTTTCGACCGACATAGGTCCACATGCTAGCCAGCCGACCTTCGAGAGGTTGAACACGGATCCGAAGAAAATATGTCAGGATTTTAATACCTGACAATCCGCCATTATGCAACTTCTCCATCTGGTCCAGTAGTGGCTTAATCTCCTTCATTTCTTCGGGAGAAGTGCGCTCTTCCCAGGAAGCGAACCCCCGGCAGGTTTTCATCGGGTCAAAGGGGGCTAACCCAAACTTTTGACCCTCGATGTCTTGGTCCTTGATATAGAACCACTTTGTTTTCCAGCCTTGGACAGAATCTGCAGCTTTCACGTCAAAGTACTCCACATCCGAGCGCACTGAGATTATTGCGCCACCAACGTCATGGACGACAGTGTCAGTGGCATTACAACGAACAAAAAAGAAATGCTTCCATAAGCCCAATGGGGATGGATCCCGATAAAACACTCGCACAAGGCGATGAAAACATCGATATGGAGAATGGAGTTTGGCGTAAGGTGGTAGAGTTGTACGCCATAGACAAAAAGAAGCCCACAGAGAAATTCGTAGGCACGGAGAGAGAGGCCGCAAAAGAGGAACGACGTGAACATTACTCGCCATCCTGATGGGGATATGCCGAGTGGGGTATACCCAGCAGGACGTTTCCTACTAGCCATACTGCCAGCGAGTGGGCATGCAGGACAACGACTGGATCATGACTCAAATGGAAGCCAGGCAACTGGAAGCTGGAGGCCCAAAAGCATAGCTAGGCCCAGTCGGATTAGGTCAAACCTCTTTGAGTCCTTATCCAACTCGGTTGTAGATCTGTAAACCCTAGCAAGGTGACTATATAAACCTCACTAGGGCACGCATAGAACTCACGTTCCATCATACACCCCCTGCGACTCGCCGCCTAGCCGCCGATCTCGCCCTTTGTATTCTCTCATCAATACAATCTAGGAGGAGAAGGTCTTTACCCTCCCGAGGGGCGAACCTGGGTAAAACTCTGTGTCTTTGCCCTCATCTCGCACCGCAGATGGCTGGCTTCCCTTGCCCCTTGTTATACTACTCGCTGCCGATTGCAGCATCTGTTGTGGACATTCCCATGATAGTGGCGCCCACCGTGGGGCCTGGCCGGTTTGGCCTGTGTTCTGCGGCGAGAGCATACTTGCCAATCAACCAGACGATCAACACCGGTCGCATGATCGCCATCGGCGAGATCCTCCAGATCTTGCCGAGCAGCTACATATCGGCGGCGCGCCCGGTCACGTACAACATGATCATGCCAGTCGGCACGATCATCCTCTTCGTCGGCTTCACCGACATCATTGTCTCGGAGGACTCGGCTCGCATCCGCGAGTCGCCACCCGCGATTGGCTCTCTGAGAGTCAGGTCCGTATCATCCATCGCCTCACCACCGAGTACGGCTCGGCCAACAACAACGTGGCCGAGACCAGTGTGGCCACGGATGACGCGACCCTCAACGACGACACCGACTCGGCGACCCAGGCATCAGTCGCCGGATCCATTGTCACCGCATCACCCGTGGGATCCATCACCCAAGTCTCCAACGTGGGGGACTTCGAGGATCCTTCCATCCTCGGGATCTTCGACTCCGACTCTGGATCGGAGAACTCCGGCGAACTCTACGTCGAATTCGGTTGCTTCGTCACGACCTACATGGCGAGCGGCACGAGCGCCCAGCCAGACCCCTTCTCTATGCCGATTCCGCCGACCGCGACGGTGATGGAGGTCGAGGAACTTTGCCTATGCCTGGAGGAGGCGGTTCGCAAGGAACAAGCCGAGCGCGAAAAATTTCGCCTTGAACAAGCGACTATGCAGGAGCTCTCGCTCTAGCACCAGCGCCACATCATGTCGCGCCTGAACCCCACCGTTCAAGGCCGCGCCCTGAACTTCGATGATGAGAACGACCCGGCTCGCATGGCCAACCACGTGGTCTGCGAGAATGCGCCACCAGGAGTAAGTGCCCCGCCACCGCAGCGACGCTCCCCCACCACCACCCAGTCGCACGCCCCCTCTAGACCAGCCAAGGATCATGATCCCCCCGCAATAGCAGGACGCGAACAGTATCGTGCTGTTCTCCACTCCGATGGACAATGTCATCGCGAGTCGAGCCGCGGTCGCCAACCTCAACATTATGGGGGAAGGCGCGCTGCAGATCCATTACGCCAAGGCCCTACTCGCCAAGGCCGTCGAGCAGCAAATCGCAGGAGCCAACTCGCGGGGGCGCATGTACTCCCACTCTTCAGGAAGCAGAGCGGCCTCGAGCGGCCGCCCAACGATGGCAAACACTCTCAATTGCCCACCACCTGAGCCCCTGCAGCTCCAACCACGACCCGCACACGTGGCACTCTCCACCAATGACCTGCGACCGACAAATAACATGATCGCTGCCAACAGGCAGCCAGTCGACGCGCGGACCCACATCATCAACAAACAAAGCTGGCGCGCACGCCAGCCGGATGACCTGAGGTACACCCTCACCAACCGCCGTGACAGTTATCCAAGGGGCTCGCTCAGCCGAGTAGGCCCCCAGTGCTTCAGACCAATGATCCGAGGCAAAAAATATCCAGCGAACTTCAAAGCGCCAAAGGAGATCGAAAAGTACAATCCCTCGTACGACCTGTCCATGTGGCTGGACACATACCTCATGGCGATGGGAATCGCCGGCCACACCAACCTACTCGCCGCTCGCTACCTCCCAATGATGATGGAGGGAGCAACTCGGTAATGGATCAACACCCTCCCAGCAGATAGCACCGATTCCTGGGAGGACATGTGCGACGCCTTCGTCAGGCACTTTGAGGGTTCCTACACCCGCACCACCAGCATCGAGGACCTGGAGCAATGTGTCCAGGGGCCATGCGAGTTGACTCACAACTGGCTCCAAAGTTGGCAATACCTATGGTTCAACGCGGACGGTATCCACCCGGAGACAGCGATCCACTGCTTCAAGACATCATGTCGCTATGAACCACTGGTCGCCAAACTCAAGAGGGTGTACAAAACACTCAACAACATTCCAGACCTCCTCGAGATCGCCAAGCGATATGCGGAGGAGGACCCGAACCAAGAAACCGACGATGAGTCGGGTGGAAATCGCCGCCAAGGCGGCCACGACAATGGGAGGTGACCCGAGCTATGCTACAACAACACTCACCTCACCGGCAAGCGCCGCGTGATGGGTGAGTAGACTTCGTAGCCAACGCTAGTTACGCGCCACGTGACCCCAAGATCTTCCGCCGCGACGAAGGACAACATCGCGACAGCGGAAACTACAAGGCGAGGCTGAAATTCGACCCCGCGGCTCTCCTTAACCAGCCCTATGTGTTCCACAGCAGGGAGGGGAAGCCCGCCACGCACACGACCGCCGACTGCCACACCCTGAAGGAGATCAAGAAGGCACGACGTGGGAGGACCCCAACAACCACCCGCCAAACGACGGGGCATTCACCAACGATGTCGGGTCGCTCCACACCTTCACCAGGTTCAGCACCAAGCACGAGAAGAAGGTCATCGCCCGCTTCGTCGCCGTTGTCGTGGTATTGCCGACGAGTACGCCATGGAGGGGTCCTCACAGAGCATTTTTAGAGACGTGGGGTAAGGCAGAAGGTTGGCGGGTACGAGGTAACACAGATTACCCAGGTTCAGATCCCATGACGGTGGCGGGATCCGAATCCTACTATAAATCACTATAATGGCAATATTCCGAGTTACAGGGATCGGTTCGCTGTGTGCGATATGAGTTGTTCTGCCCTAAAGGCTCCCATAGGCCGGCTTATATAGTCGCCAGATCCTAGGGTTACAGGCAAAGTCCTAGCCGGACAGGTTACAGAGTCCTACATGGTACACAACTAGTCTAACGTGTCTTGCACTCCAAGGCTCCGGGTATGTCGGTAACTCCTCCGTAGCCTTCCTTTATCTGGCATGGCCCTCCCTTCTGGATCCATTTAACTGGGCTGCCCAGCAAGCCATGGGCCTCGCTACCAACTATGGGCCACCCGGGTTATCGGGATTAGAGACATGCTATGGTGATACCCATTTAGCATATCCCCAACAGTAGCCCTCGGAGAACTCCGAGATCTTGCGCCGTCTTGCCTCTTCAGGTTGAATGCTCTGTCTAGGTGAATGTCGGCATATCGTCAAGCAACATCTTGTAGTCCTCCCAAGAACCCTGCAATGTTATCCGTCTTCAACATGTAAGCCGGAGAACAGCTGAATCTTCCATCGTACTCTTCTTGTAGCCGGACTAGATCCGTCCATGCCGGAATCTTCCGATGGGATGGTTCACCTACTCATGTCAGCTAGAGCAACATAGACCATAGGTCAGTGACACCTCGTAACTCACACATGCAGAGAACACAATCATGTCCATTTTCCCGCGCAAAGGATACGAACCGTTGGCGGCGGCGGTGGGAACGTGGCGAAATTTCCGCGCACGCGCTGTCCACGCAGCATACATCCGATCAACTTACACGAATCTTGATGCCGAGGGTTATAAATTACAACCGTGGTAGATTTTATCTTTTTACCTTATTCTCCCCTGTGTCATCGTCTTCCTCCTACGAACACCTCCTCGAGCTCTCCACGCACACGATAAAACCCCTAGTTCTTCCCCAATCTCCCAGTCACCTCTCTCCCCACTCGAATGGCGAGCAGC
Organism: Avena insularis; assembly: GCA_023614405.1. Taxonomy (NCBI): domain Eukaryota; kingdom Viridiplantae; phylum Streptophyta; class Magnoliopsida; order Poales; family Poaceae; genus Avena; species Avena insularis. The sequence continues at coordinate 14,432,051 of CM042693.1, forward strand.
AGCTCCACCCCATCCATGGCGATGATGAAAGAAGCCACTGCCAAGCCGGCAGGCTCCGTCCAGGTGCCCCTAGAGGGCCAGGTACTGCCACACACCGCGGTGGTGGAATCCACCGGCAGCGACCATATTCCAGCGGGGCTGGAACCGTTGGAGGAGGAGAGTGACTCCCACAAAGGAGAATGGCACGGCTCCGATATCACCGATGGAGATGTCAAGGAGTTGCTCGCTGAAGGATACCTCCCCGGCGAGGTCACCCCTTCTCCCCAAGCTAGAGAGAAGGTGTACCTCAAAGTGCAAATGGTACGCGACGTCTCCCTCCCAATCTTCGACTTCTTCTAGCTGTCCTTAGCCATTACCGGGTTCAACCTCAGAACCTTTCTCCGAATAGTATCCTCGCGCTTAGCAACTATGTGGCGCTTTGTGAGGGCTACCTAGGAATTAGGCCTAGGTTAGATCTATTCATCTATTTCTTCACCGTCAAGAGAGAAGCCGGAGCGAGCAAGGACGAGCTCAGAAACTGCAGAACTATTAGCTTCAAGATCCGGCATGGCCAGCGGTTCCCCGACATCGTACGCCACGAGTCCTGCAAAAATTGGCAGAGGACGTACTTCTATAGCCCAGATATCCCTCTGGCCGGCCGAGAAGCCATGTACCCGGACTTTGTCGACAGGGCCGCCGCTGAAGCCCCGACATGGAGATCCCAAGCCACCCTTCCCTTCGACAACCAAGCTTCCTGCACCATAAGTCGGATCGAGTGGTTCATAGAGACGGGTCTGACCGGGTTGGACCTAGCCATGTGCTAGTTCGTCAGGCGGATCCAGGCTCTGCAGCATCGCGCGAAGCTGATGCATCAGTATACCAAGGATAGGAAGGATAGCCTCCGCATATCCGAGGACAACTTCTTGAGTGACTCCATCAAGCTCTGCCTGAAAGATATCGTCAAGGTTAAAGATAGGAAGCGTGGCTTCACCATCACCTACGATATGTTTGTGGACGGCACGTGCCCAGAGATATGTGTTAATTTTCCATGTATGACATATGCTCTAGTTCTTCCGTCTAGCCATTACCATTTCATCTAACACTTCAGGATTTCACTTAACAGCTTAAAAGTCTAGAGGAGGATAGCATGGCTGTCCAAATCTATGACCCCAAGATGAAGGAAGTCACCGTCGTGTCCGACGACGATGTTCCGTTGGCGCGTAAGCGGAAGAGCTCCACCTCTAACGCTGTTGACGGAGGCAAGAAGAAGAAGAAGAAGAAGACGGGCGGTGGAGCCTCCAAGAAGACCACCGCCTCCCTGGAGGCGGAGAAAAGAAGAATTACCGGCACCCCTTTCACCAAGGCACCCACCGTTGTGTAAGCTTCTTATCATCGGACATTGTCTCTTGCTCGTCTTATTCCTGTACTTATACATTTGCATGTTTCAGGAAGAAGGCCACTTTGAGTTTAAAGAAGACCTCCAAAGCATCGGGGGCTTGTAAAAACATCAATGATATGTTGCACCAAGCGTCTCCCACCATTGCCCCTACTACTCCCAGCGTCCAGCCTGCTGCCGCACCGATAAGCTCTCCAACTAAGGTAGCATCTGGCCCTTTTGCCATGGAAGTGGACCCAGGTGTCATCGTGGATCTTGTTGTTGTCGGCGAGCAGGCGACACAAGAAAGTACCGCATCCAACATGGCTGAAGCTCTAGCTAAGGATGCCACAAGTAGCGGTAAGGCGATGGTGGAAGGCGGAACGTCTGCCGAAGGCGGCGCCACTGCACCCAGGACGTCAACAGAGGTCCCGAAGATTGTCTACCCGGGTCTTATGCCGAGTAGCTCAACTTTGGCTCCTGGTGCAGCGCCAACTTCTCTGACTTGCGGTCTTGAGGAGCTGCTCAAGAAGGCGGATATCTTGCACGGAAATAGTCTTTCCTTCAGCAAGATATTTCCCGAGAGCGCCACCAACCTCAAGATCATCGCACTTGTAAGTTTTGCTTGCCTTTTGCATTTCATAAGTAGTATCCCACTATAGCCCCCGAGGATTTAGATGGAAAACCATAGGTCTTTGCATCTGAATGCTCTAAGATGACTAAGCTAGAAAACTTCACACTGTAGCCCCCAAGTATTTAGTTTGAATGAATTATTCCGACTAGATACTTTTAGAGTAGCATACCCAGTGTTTGTAAATTTCAATACTGTAGCCCCCAATCTTCTAGTTGAAACAGAATTAGTTCCGACTAGTTACTTAAAGAAAGATTAAGCATTTTGCCGGGTTAAAAACTCTCACTGTAGCCCCCAAGCCTCTAGGTGGATATTTATCCGGCTAGATGCTCCAAGTAGACTAAGTAACTTTGAATTCTTTCCACATAATGAGAATGCTCGGAGAGGCGTCGCCAACGAGAAGTTCCACAAGATGTTCACTGTGCTGGAAGCCAAAAAGGGTAAAACCACCTTCTTGAACAAATCACCAAGAGCAAGAGTCTGTTTTTCCTTTCAATTTCGCACTCAAGCTTGGTCTTGTGCCATCACTCTCCGACTACTCATTGTGTGTTTTTTATTTCTTCGACATGCAGAAGCTATCGCCAAGGCCAAGGACATTGTCGAGCAATCCAAGCACATTGAGCTGCTGGATAACAAAAACAAGATCCTCAAGCAGGAGAGGGCTGACACTCTGAAGATGCACGAAGAGTCCATGGCGGCCTTGCAGGAGTCTGCCAACACGGAGATCAACCGATTGAAGGAGGAATATGCGATGCTCAAGGAGTAGAAGAAAGCTGCCGATGAGCAGAATCAACGCAACCTTGACGCATACAAGGTCCTCCGACAAGAACGGGACTCCATGGCGGAGACGCTCCAGCAAACCGAGGCCATCATCTTTGGTAAGCGATCTCCGTCTTGTACTTCTGTAAGCCAGGTACTCTGAATTTTTGTGTTATTTGAACTCATGTACTTCTTTGCCTTGCCGGAAATGCAGCTCCTATTGGTTAAACAAATATACCTCCTCTGCCAAAAGAATGCATGGTTCTCACCGGCAACTTCATCAGTACCGCCGTCAAGCAAGCCAAAGAGATTGCCAAGCCCCTGAACATCAACATCAAGGCGGTGGATTATGTCATGAAGTACTCGGAGATTTTGTGCCAAGCCCCCGAGCGTATCGTAAGCTGGAAAGCTTCATGTACCCGGGCTGGTCCAAGAATGTCGCTGGCAATGGTCAAGGCTGACTACGAGAATGCCGATATCGACACGGTGACCTCGGGCCTGTCCGACGTAGACGATGAAGGCCAGAAGATAGATCACAAAGCTATCTGGGCATCGCTCGTGGGTTTTGACACCAGGGTTGCCGAGTTGGTCGATCACAACGTCTTTGTGCCTCTTGAGATCATTGACGGCGACCATCACAGCTCCTCCGAGTCCCTCAAGACCACCGACTTTGAAGATGACCAGGATGGCTCTCCTGCCGCCGACGATGCTACCTCAAAGTCTCCTGCGCCAAAGGAATGAAAAAACACTATGTAATATTTGTTTCCTCTGGATTTATGTATGCGGAAAAAACTATTGCGTGTAATCTTAAGGCAGAAAAACAATAGCTATATGTTTCCTGCTACTCAAGTACTAGTTCCAGCATGTAAATATTTTTTAAGCAAGTGCTTGCTTATCCATTACTTTGGTTTTTATGCTTGACTTTTCGTGAGTCAGAAGACTCGTAGTCGGAACCATGCACTCAAGTGATGATGCCCAATGGCACCATCAAAACCTAAGCACAAAATCTCCGACTCCAAGTGCCAAAAGTCACTACTCCAGAATCCACATAAAGACAACAAAGAACGTGTAGACCAAAAAACGTAAGCTAACGCCCGTAGGCGCAATTTTCACAAGTGCAAATTCAAAGCTTGCGCTTAAAGGTTTTATACAATCCAAAAAATTAACACTAAAGGAGGTAAAAGACTCAAGAATATGAGTGAACCAGAGAGCTTTATTTCATTGATCATATAAGAGGTACACAGTAGATAAAAAATATGCTAAGTGTAAAAAGGACGTAGTTGTTCTATGTTCCATGGCCGATCAAGCTCCGAGTAGTCATCATCTGAGTCAAGTCGCTTACACTTATGATCATCATTGGGTCTATCATCAAGTTCACGATTGTCAACGAGGTAGTAAGACCCATTGAGTAGCGCCTTGATTATGATGAATGGTCCTTCCCATGGCGGGGATAATTTGTGTGACTTCTTCTGCTTAAGTCGGAGCACCAAATCCCCCTCTTTAAATGAGCGATGCCGAACGTGGCGACTATGGTAGCTGCATAGCTTCTGCTGGTAGATGGCGGATCTTTGGCATGCCAATACGCGCTCTTCCTCGAGAAGGTCCACATCTAGGCATTTGGATTATTCAGCGTCATCTTTGTCGTAGGCGGCAACTCTTGGTGAATCGTGAAGGATGTCGAAAGGCGGGATGGCTTCTGCTCCATATACCATGAAATAAGGGGTGTAGCCGGTAGATCTGTTGGGTGTAGTTCGTGAACTCCACAGAACAGATGGTAATTCCTTGGTCCAGGCTCTAGCTGCTCTATGTAGCGGTGCCTCTAGACGTGGCTTGATTCCCTGCAGAATTAATCCATTGGCTCTCTCAACCTGACCGTTGGACTGTGGGTGTGCCATAGATGATAGGTCATGTCAGATGCCCTTCTCCCAACAATAAGCTTCCACCTATCCGAGTGATAAGTTGCTTCCATTGTCGGTGATAATGCTATGTGAGAGACCAAATCTCACCACTAGATCCTGGACAAACCTAAGGGCAGTTGACCCATCAAGCTTTCTAATGGGTTTAGCTTCTATCCATTTGGTGGATTTATCAACTGCTACTAGTAGATGCGTAAACCCACATGGTGTCGTATGTAATGGACCAACCATGTCTAGCCCCCAGACTGCAAACGGCCAAGTTATTAGTATTGTTCGCAATTCTTCAGCTGGAACATGTGGTTGTCGGGCGTAATACTGGCATCCCATGCACATCTCAACCAGCTTGTTGGCGTCCACCTTCACGGTCAGCCAGTAGAATCCTTGGCAGAAGGCTTTGGAGACCAACTATCAAGGAGCGGCGTGATGCCCGCAATCTCTGAGATGGATCTCATGAAGGATTTCAATACCTTCTTGCTGGGAAACACACTTGAGGTATACACTAGTGGTGCTTCTTTTATAGAGTTGTCCATTGATTATGGTATATCCCTTTGCTCGACGTACTATTTGTCTACGCTTGACCTCGTCGGCGGGCAAAGTTCCGTGTATGAGATATTCCATGAACGGTTTTGTCCAAGCCGGAGGGCCCTTTGTCACTGTGTGAACAAAAGAGTCAACTCTATCAGGGTTCTCGGGGTCCGCTCCCTTCACAGATGGTGTCCGTAGATGCTCTAGAAAAACGCCAGGCGGAATTTTTTTGCGAACTGACCCAAGCTTTGACAGTAGATCAGCCGCCTCATTTTCCTCCCTCTGGACATACTTGACTTCGTAGCCCAAGAAGCACCACTTCGTCTCATCCACTTTGTCTCGATATGCCGCCATCATAGGGTTCCGCGCGTTCTAGGTGCCAGCCACCTGCTAGGCTACCAAGTCGGAATCTCCACAGCAAACTATGCGCTTGATGCCAATATCCTTGGCTACGCGTAGTCCGTGAATGAGTGCTTCATACTTCGCCTTGTTGTTTGTAGCCTCGAAGTGGATCTGAAAACGTACTTTAGTTTTTCCCCTATTGGCGACTGTAGCAGTACGCCAGCCCCTGAGCCGTTGAGTAGCTTTGATCCGTCAAAGTGCATCACCCAATATTCTGGCCCCGGTATGGGGTAGCATCTGGCATCTCCGTCCAATCTGTGATGAAATCCGCCAAGGCCTAGGATTTGATAGCGTCGCGTCTGTTGTAGGTGATCTCGAAGGTGGCAAGCTCAATGGCCCACTTCGCAACCCTTCCTGTAGCGTCGCTATTATTGATGATGTCGGACAGTGGAGCTTTTCTGAAAACTGTGATAGGGTGCTCCTGGAAGTAGTGCCTTAGCTTCCAAGAAGCAAGGAACACTCCATAAGCTAGCTTCTGGTAGTGCGAGTAACGCTGCTTGGACTCCGTCAAGACCTTGCTTACATAGTAACTGGTCGTTGAACTCCCTACTCATGCCCTAGTTCTTTCCGCTCTACCACGAGGACGATGTTGATTACCCGGTTGGTGGCCGCCATGTAGATTAACATAGGATCCATAGGCTCGGGTGCTGCAAGTATAGGTGCCAAGGAGAGTATCTCCTTTAGCTTCTTTAATGTTGCATCTACCTCGTCCGTCCATGTGAATTTGTCTGCCTTCTTTAGCAACTTGTACAACGGCAGAGCCTTCTCTCCAAGTCGGCTGACGAACCGACTTACTGCTGCTACGCACCCTGTGAGACGTTGTATGTCATTCAGGCATGTCGAACGGTTTATGTTTAGGATGGCCTTGATCTTCTCCGGGTTGACCTCGATTCCATGTTGGGAAACGATCAAGCCCAATAATTTGCCGGCTGGAACCCCAAAGACACACTTCTTTGGGTTAAGAATCATGTTGTATTTCCGGAGATTATCAAAGGTTCCTTTAAGTCGGAGAGTAAGTCGTTTGACTTTTTAGACATCACCGCTATATCATCCACATAGGCGTGGATGTTCCGACCAATTTGATCGTGGAGGCAATGCTGCATAGTCCGCTGGTACGTAGCACCTGTGTATTTTAGCCCAAAGGGCATCATGACATAGCAAAACGTGTCGTAAGGTGTGGTGAACAAAGTGGCCAATTGGTCCGACTTCCTCATCTTTATCTGGTTGTATCCTGAGTATGCATTGAGAAAACACAAAAGCTGCGAGCCAGCCGTCGAGTCAATGACTTGGTCAATGCGAGACAAAGCAAACGGATCTTTGGGACATGCTTTGTTCAAGCCGATGTAATCAACACACATTTTAATTCTTTGGTTCCCTTTTTGGGGACAAGTACATGATTGGCCACCCATCAGGTGTGAAGGACTTCTCGGATAAAACTAGCCTTAAGTAACCTTGCTATCTCTTTGCCTATGGCACGTCTCTTCTCGTCTTCGAAGCATCGTAGAGGTTGTTTCACCGGTTTGCATTTTGGATCAATATTCAAGCTGTGTTCGGCAAGTTCTCTAGGTACACCTTTCATGGTGCAGGTTGCCAGGAAAAGATGTCCCTATTTTCACGGAGAAACTCGACGAGGGCGCTTGTCCGGGTTGATCTTCCTCCATCACGGTCCCAATAGCGATGAAAACATCTCGGTATGTGATGGCGTTGTCGGCCTGCTCGTCACGCCAAATATCCTCCTCCATCTCCTGCATGGCAGAGTCGAGCTCCTCTAGGCTGAAGTCTATCTCCTCCGAATCAGCGCCGAAGTCGGCGTGGAGCGCGTCCGGGACGGAGTCGGAGGGTTCCGGGGCTTCCTTGATGATGGGTGGTGGTGGTGCAACAACAGCGACGATGACTGGAGGCGGTGGTGCGGCCGCAGCGATGACGACCGGAGGCGGCGGCTGAGGCGGAGGTGCACTGGGTAAGAGCGCGAGCGCTGTCTGGGCTGCTGCTTTAGCTACCGCATAGTTGTTGACGGTGTGAACCATGCCCTCGGAAGTGAGGAGACCCGCGGCCTGCTGCCGTCTTAGCGTATGCCGGAGAAGCGTACCGCGGTCTAGTCCTTCCGCAAAGTGATAGATGGCATCATCATTGGGGTAATGCTCCAGGTCGGCCCTTATACGGAGCCACCTGGCTAGGTAATCGCGGGTGTTTTCACCCTCTCTCTGAACGCAACGCGCCAGATCGAAGATAGTCACCACGCCGACAAACTTGGATCTCTACTGTCAAGACACACGGGTGAAGCCGGCGGACTTGTAGTGATCTTCCACCATTATATCCTGCACAGGGGCGGTTTGAGTGGGCCTTGAATTTTTCCGATCTATGTAGGCCAACTCCAAAGAGAGATCCGACTTCGATCCTTCCACGAACGTATCCTTCCCGTAGGCGGTCCGTGCGGGTCTTGATGCTCCTCCGACCTCCAGGGAACTAGTGCCCGAGTCGGTTTCACCGATGAAGAGGTGGATGTCCCCGATTGGGACAATCGAGCAACAGGTGGGGTTCGTCTTCGCAGGGATCCAGAACTCGTCGGGAGGGACGATCGGAATGTTGCCGAAGAAGAGAACACGGTCGATGGCTACGGTTTCACCGATTCACGCGAAGAGCTTGGACCTCGCCCGTTGTAGAGCCTGAAGCGCCTCTTGCCCCACGGTGGGCGCCAACTGTCGTGGTATTGCCGATGAGTACGCCATGGAGGGGTCCTCACAGAGCATGTTTAGAGACATGGGGTAAGGCGGAAGGTTGGCGGGTACGAGGTAACACAGATTACCCAGGTTCAGATCCCATGACGGTGGCGGGATCCGACTCCTACTATAAATCACTATAATGGCAATATGCCGAGTTACAGGGATCGGTTCGCTGTGCGCGATATGAGTTGTTCTGCCCTAAAGGCTCCCATAGGTCTGGCTTATATAGTCGCCAGATCCTAGGGTTACAGGCAAAGTCCTAGCCGGGCAGGTTATAGAGTCCTACACGATACACAACTAGTCTAACGTGTCTTGCACTCCAAGGCTCCGGGTACGTCGGTGACTCCTTCGTAGCCTTCCTTTATCCAGCATGGGCCTCCCTTCTGGATCCATCTAACTGGGCCGCCCAGCAGTCCATGGGCCTCGCTACCAACTGTGGGCCACCCGGGTTATCCGGATTAGAGACATGCTATGTCACCTTCGACGCGGTGTCCCAAGTCGACGTCCCTCGCTTCCTCAACTGGTCCGAACAACGCATCACCTGGAGCCGCGAGGACCACTCGCCACAGATCGAATATCCGAGGCGAGTCGCCCAGGTGGTCAAGCCCAAAGTGGGCGACTACTGGTTCCCTAAGACATTGATGGACGGCGGAAGCTCCATCAACATACTCTACCTGGACACGTTTAGGCGACTGCGGCTCCCACGGTCGATGATCGAGACGACCTACACCACCTTCCACGGCATCATCCCTGGTCGGAAGGCATACCCGATCAGCAAGGTGACGCTGCCAGTCACCTTCGACACACTAGCAAATTTCCACACCGAGCGAATCGTCTTCGAGCTGGTGCCCTTCAATAGCCCCTACCATTGCGTCTTGGGGAGGCAAGCGTTTGCCAAGTTCATGGCGGCGCCACACTACACGTACAACACGATGAAGCTCCCAGGGCCATGCGGCATCATCACCGTCCACGGCGACCCCGACATGGCATGAGTCGCGAGGCAAAAGCGCCGACCTCGCCGGCACCATCATCGCCGCGGAGGCCAACCATGTAGAGGAGCTCGCCAGATACGCGAGCGGGGTCTACAATGACGACCCCACCATACTCAAGAAGCCCAACTCAGAGAATGGCGGCTCGACCACGTTCGAAGCCACCACGCACACGCACTCCGTTGAGCTGGTCCCGGGTGACTCCAGCCAGACGCTGACGATCGGGACAGGCATGAGCCCCGCATAGGAAAGCGTGCTCATCGAGTTTCCACGTGAGAATCGCGACATCTTTGCATGGAATCCATCTGACATGCCAGGTGTCCCAAGGGAAATCGCTGAGCACAAACTCAACGCCGACCCCAGAGCGCGACCTGTCAAGCAGTCATTGTGGCCCTTCAATGAAGAGCGTCACCGAGCAATCGTCGAGGAGGTGCACCATCTACTCGCTGTAGGCTTCATAAGGCCAATCAAATACTCCAAGTGGCTGGAAAACCTAGTCCTGGTCGAAAAGAAGAATGGGACCTGGAGAATGTGTATCAATTACACAAACCTCAACAGCGCCTGCCCAAAGGAGCAGTTCGTCCTCCCGCGAATCGACCAAATCATCGACTCGACCACAGGCTCGGAGTCGCTGTGTTTCCTTGATGCCTACTCTGGTTACAACCAGATCAAAATGGCAGTCGAGGACGAGGCGAAGACGGCGTTCATCACACAATTTGGCTCATTCTACTACACTGCCATGACGTTCGGCCTCAAGAACGCCAGAGCGACCTACCAGAGGTGCATGCAGGAGTGCCTTCGAGCCAAATTGGCCGCAACATCCACGTCTACATCGACGACGTGGTGGTGAAATCCACTCGCCAGGGCGATCTACTCGCTGACCTGGCCCAAACCTTCGCAAACCTGCAGAGGTACAAGATCAAACTTAATCCAGGAAAGTGCACCTTCGGTGTACCTATGGGGTATGTAGTCTCCAAGCGAGGCATCAAGGCGAACCCCACCAAGATCAACACGATCGCCTGGCTCAGCAAACCCGAGTGCCTCCGCGACGTCTAGAAGTTGGCCGGGCGAGTCACGGCTCTCAGTCGCTTCATCCCCTGGATAGGCGAGAAGGCAATGCCTCTCTACCGCCTAAGGCGCAAGAACCCCACATTCCAGTGGGACAAGGAGGCGGACGACGCGCTCCACGCTCAAAGAAGTGCTACTCGTGGCCCCATTGCTCGCCGCCCCCACCGACAAGGAGCCAATGCTTGTCTACGTCGCGGCATCCGAGTGAGTCGTCAGCACCGTTATGGTCGTTGAACAGCCAGAAGAGGGCAAGGAGTGCCATGTGCAGCGACATGTCTACTACATCAGCGAAGTCCTCACTGAGTCGCGACAGCACTACCCGCAGTACTAGAAGTTGGTATATGCGGTCTTCCGAGCCCAGCGGCGACTGCCGCACTACTTCCAGGAGCACCCAATCACGGTCGTCACCTCAGCGCCGTTGCAGGAAATCATACGGAACCACGAAGCGACTGGGCGAGTCGCCAAGTGGGCCATCGAGATCGGCGTCCAGAACATCAAGTACGAGCCGTGCAAGGCAATCAAGTCGCAGGCCCTGGCTGACTTCCTCGCCGACTGGGAGGACGCGCAGCAACCGGAGAAGTTGTCGTACCTCCATTACTGGTCGCTCCACTTCTAAGGGTCCAAGAACGCAGACGGCACAGAGGCAGGGATACCGCTATCTTCCTCGACACCATCACCAAGCCATCTGTCTCTCCCCCGAGGGAGATCGACATCGGGATACCGCTGCAACCAGAACCAGCCCTGGTCGCCATGATCGTGGATCCAAGCGACTGGACCGCGCCATACATCGCCTACCTCGAGGGAGGGACCCTACCCACAAACGAGACGGAGGCTCGCATGACCGTGTGCCACTGCAAATCCTTCGTCATCATCAACGGCGAGGTCCATAAGCGCAGCGTGACCGGCGTGTTCAAACGCTGTGTGCAGCCCGCGGAAGGTCGCAAAATCCTCCAAGACATCCACGCTGGCGACTGCGGACACCACGCTGGGGCCCGGTCCCTAGTCGCCAAGGCCATGCGACATGGCTTCTACTGGCTAACCGCACACGCCGATGCGGTCGACATCGTCCAACGCTGCGTCGGGTTTCAAAAGTATGCCAATCAAACGCACATACCAAGCTCGGTGCTCAAGACCATCCCCATCACCTGGACATTCGCCGTGTGGGGCATGGACATGGTGGGCCCCTTCAAGAAGGCCCCCTCCGTCTACACCCACCTACTGGTCGCATTCGACAAATTCACAAAGTGGGTGGAGGCCAAGCCAGTCCGCAAGTGCGACGGGAAGACCGCCACCAAGTTCCTACGCGCGCTCATCTATCGCTACGGGCTCCCGCACAGCATCATCACGGACAATGACACCAACTTCGCCAAGTGAGGCATGGCTGAGTTCTATGAGGAGCATAACATACGGCTCGACCTCGCCTCAGTTGCCCACCCGGAGTCTAACGGCCAGGCGGAACGCACCAACTAGAGCATCCTCCACGGCATGAAGCTGTGACTGCAAGTCCCTCTCGAGCAAACTCCGAGGTGCTGGGTCGAGGAGCTCCCCTCCGTCATCTGGGGCATCCGCACCTCCATCAACAGGTCGACTGGGTTCACCCCCTTCTTCATGGTGTACGGCGCCAAAGCCGTCATGCCGACCGACCTCGAGCACGACTCGCCTCGGGTGGTCAACTACGCGGAGGCCGAGAACGAGCTCGCACGCCAGGACGGGGTCGACCAGCTCGACGAATCACGCGACCTAGATCGCTCCCGCACCGCCATCTACCAGCAAGGAATCCGCCGCTACCACAGCCACCGAGTCTGGACTCGCACCTTCCAGGAAGGCGACCTGGTCCTACGACTGATCCAGGATAGGAAGGTCATGCACAAGCTCTCTCCTCCATGGGAGGGTCCATTCGCCATAGGGTGAGTCCTTGGCAATAACGCCTACTACCTCATCGATGTCCAAGGTGATGGACAACTTGATGTCAAGCGGCCGTGGAATGTAAACCTCCTAAGGAAGTTCTACACTTAGAACTCCAACATGTACTCCCCCCGCTATAAAATAAAGATGATCGATTCGCACAAATTGTGTCTACTCTCCAGATCTTGTGCCACTCGCACTCGTAAAAACAGCGTTACGCTAATCACGGAAGTCAACCCTTGGTCGCGCGACCGGCACGGCTAAGTAGTGCGGTACAAGGGCATCGATAACATTTGGGCATTGTGTCGTCCATGAAAAACGCCAACCCGGAGCCCCATCGGAGTCGCCTTGCTCGACTGGCTCGCCAGGACAAAACAACCGCATTCACTTCTTACAGTGACCCAGTCCTCCACATCCTTGGCACAGCGACTCGAACGGTCAAGTACCACGCTGGGGGACTGACGCCAGTCCAAACCCACGTGGCCAGGGAAAATACCAAGTATGAGAGCGCGTCCTAGAGTCGCCATGCGACTGACTCTCCGAGTCAGGTGGAGCGACGCGCTAAATACAACACGCTTCGTCCTCACCTACCTTGGGCATGAGACTAGAACGGCTAAGTACCACTCTCGGGGACTCGTACAACCGACCCCGTTCGTGTCCGGGAAAACGGCTAAGTACAGAGCACCCCATAGGTTCGCCATGCGACTGGCTTCCCAAGCCACGGCGAGTCGACCCCAACTAACTAACAGTACAAAAACAAACATAAACACAAAGACATGAGGTAAACCCCATAAAAGGGCGGAGGCGCTCCGGGACTCGCACAACACAACAATACAAAATCAAAACAAATCTGACAAAATCATACATGCATTCCTTACGGCAACAAATTTTGTTCGCTTGCAAGGGCAGGCATACACTTCTTACAGCTGACGCCAATTGGCAAAGTGATCTACTCCGCAGGTTTCGACGACGATGTGCCACCGCCACCACGGACACAGATGAAGGGAACCCACGGGTTCGACGAATACATCGTCAAGGTGCCCGCCATCACCGATCGAAACGGCTATTACACCTTGAAGTCGCGGTTCGCCGGCTCGGGGTCGTTCGGGGCGACAATTGTCTCTTGATACGGCAGAAAATCGCCCATCGCCGGCACCGAATTGGAGTAGACCGTGGCCCGATCGGTCAACTTCGGCACGTCGGAGATCTCGACCGAGCCAGTCGACGAGGGATACCCGCTGGTGACGTCGTCGAGGTCGAAATCGTCCGAGAAGTGCGCGAGCAAGGTCAGAGCAGTCGCCGCCCCACGGCGGAAAGCCGACCGCGACATGAACTCCACAACCGCCGGATCCCTCTCTAGGTAGCGCCAGACCTTAGTGAGCTCATTGGGGATCACCTCCATCGGTGAAATCTCCTGTACATACGCGCGAATACAGGTCGCCACTCAATTCTCTGCGATGGTTAAAGACGACTGGGCAGCCGTCAAGTCGCTAGAAAGGACCGCCCTTGCGATCCTTCGCCATCGTGGCCGAATGACTCTCTGCAGCAACATGAGCGTGAGTATAAAATCAGGAAAAAGACAGTTATGGAAAAGGGCACCCTGAAAACCTACCAGCAGTCGCTTGCAGCTGGTCGTTAACTTCTTGCACGGAGTAGAGGTCTTTCTCTAGACGCTCCTTGGCGGCCAATCGCTTTGCCGACTCGCATTGAAGGCTCTGCACAGACACGACCAAATATCAGCAAGCATCAAAGAAATTCCTATGTGCCTAGCCGCTGAAATTCAGCTACTAGCCACTCGGGGACTGGACATCGAAGAAAAGCAATAAGAATCTACCCGCTAAAATTCAGCGACCAGATCCTCGGGGACTGGACATACCTGAATAGCCACACCCAGCATGTTGTGCAGATCGATCGCATCCACCGACGGGAGCACAAGAGGCATGCTCCCGCGACGTTGTTTGACCTCCGAGCCTAGAACCTCGGGTGCTTGGGCCGACTGCGCCGACACACTCGCGGTGGAGGCCCTCGCCATAAAGCAAGGGAAAGTCACCACCGCTGCTCCCGCAACACTCGTCGTAGGGCCTTGTAACATCCCAAAAATATTAAACTTGGATCATCAAACTCTAATCATCAAAATTAGGGTTAACAAAAACTTTCCCAACTAAAAATATGAAAGCATTCATATGTGTGTGTATTAAATTTTGGATTCTTTTGAATTGCCATGGTTCTGTGTTTCTTTGCTTGTAAAATGATTCTTAGGTGAAATAAACATCATCTAAACAATCCCCAAACTTTTCCCAAAGACAAACAACTCAGAATGAATAAATTAAGTGAATGGTCACTTTGGCCAAATTAACTCCCATGCCTACTTTGGCTATCTCTAATTTTCAGAACTTAACAGAAACATGTATGGATCTTTGCACCCCTTGTTAGTACCGATAATAAGGTACCAAGGCCCACTTTGTGATCATCCAAAAACATTCAAATGCTATGTTTAAATGACAGTTTAAAATTGATCTATCTCATATGGAAAGATCCCATTATTTCAAAAACCACTCAAACAAGCTCAATTTTCAAAACCCAAGCACCCACAGAATCCTCAACACATGCCTAGCACATCCACCAAAAATCTTTTCAAAATTCAAAATAAAGTTCTTGCAGCCATTTCATCAAACAGGTTGCAGATTCAAATCAACAAAATAAAAAACACTATGTTGAGCAGTGTTTTGGCCAACCTTGTTCCCTCTCTGGTTGCAACTAGCCTTAGTAGATCATCTAGCATCTTTAACTAACCTCTAGCACCACTGTGAGCTTGCCAATGCCATCAATGGTGAGCAGGCCGAGCATCACCATGTCACCCCAGTGTGGACAACAAGCTAGGAGAAGAACTAGCCGTGTCCACCTTGTCTAGCATGCAACCCATGCCTCACCGCCCCCTCTCGACTAGCCCTAGCTCGAAGACAGAGACCAGAACCGCCAGGAACGCCGCGCCTGTGCTGCTGTCGACCATGCCGACGCGCACCCCAGAGCACACGTCGTTCCCATGCAACCCGACCACCTCGAGCCCTTGCCGCTCGCAAGCATGCACCCCACCGTCCCAGGAGACCACCAGACATGTTCGTTCAATCGCCCGTACCCCGTAGCCACCGCTCGCCGTGGAGTTCGCCGCCTCTGCCTCGCAGAGCACCGCACGTTCCCGACCAATTTACACCGCCCCTAAGCTCGCATTCAAGTTCTAGAGCATCGCCAGGAGACCGCCCGTCGATCGCCAACCGCAGCCATGCCTCTAGCCACCCGTAGCCGTGTCGCCACCGTCGTCTGCCCATCCCTCTCGGTCTCGCCGTCGAGCCTATAAAAGGAGACGAGCCCCGCTCGATTTCTTCACACCAGTTCACTCCCCTCTCACCCAGAACCACCCCACCTCACTCCCGGAGCAAGGCGAGCAGCGCATCGCCGGAATTTGGCCGGAGCCCGCCGCTGCTGGAGAAGAAGGAAGCCATCGATTAGAGACGCCCCAGGAGGAGCTGCCGGTGCCAGTAGAATCGCCGTCGTCAACTTCGTCGTATGCCCCCATTGCCGACCCTCGCCTGAGCCTCGGTGAGCCTCCCACGACCCCCACCGAGCCGCTAGGGTTCGAGCTCGCCGGTGACATGTTCATCGTCGACGACGACCCTCAGCCGTTGATCTCACTTCTAATCCAATGCACCACATCGCCCCGTACTGCTTCGCGTGTTATGAGCCACTGACGTGTGGAACCCCCTTGTCAGCTGCGCCCCGCGCTGCGGAGTGACACTGGGCTGGCCCATTAGCATTTCCCGCGCAGCCCAACCATTTGAAATTAGATTTTTCTATTTTAATTCAAACTCAGTTCTGTACCTAGTTTCAAAAATCAACCCAACTCGATTCAGTGAACCAAATTTCATGAAACCAATTTTGTTAGAAAGGTACTAAAATGCTTAATCCAAGCCCGTTGGATTCAAATCATTTGGATCTGTAGATCAACCTTGGTAAAAATAACAAGTCAGAAGCTTTTCTGCATTCAAACATTTTTCAAATTTCAACCCTAATAGCTTTGAGTTGATTCCAACTCTCAAAAATCACATATGATCATACCTTTCAGAATATATAAAAACATATGGGTTTACTTACAGAAATAATGTTCAAGTAATAAAAGAATGCCACATAGGCATTTCTAGTCACTTTATTTATTTAAAATAAAAGGTTAAACCTTATTAAATTGTGACACCACTTTAAATCACATTCCCATGTACTGAAATATGTGGTGATGACATGTGTCAACATGATCCCATGTTTGGTTTGGAGAATATTAAATCTTAAGTAGTTTTTCAACGAGTAGAAATTACTTTTCTAAAAATAAAATAAATAAGATAAAAGCTTTCATCTTGAAATGATAGGTGATGATGCTAGATCATCTATAGTGCACCTTTGTGTGATGATTGCAAATAGTTAAGTATTGTTTGGTGATTGTGTACCTCGTATTTATTTATAGACGCTAGTACCGACCAAGGATACGAGGAGGAAGGAGGATACTACGAAGAAGAAGCCGAGGAGAACTTCAACCACTGCTCTGCACAAGGCAAGCCTAATACTACTAGTTAATTGAGCAAGTTAACCCTTGCAAGATATCCTACTTAGGCAAGCAAATACTTGCTTGTTACCATGCCAACTATATGCCCTAAGCATATGTGATCATACGCACTTGATAACTCAATCCTAGTTTTACTTGCAAGCTTTATACTTTATTTCTTTATCAAAGCTTTCTCTTAGAGTTTACTTAAGTGACTTGTAGATACTAGAAGGATAATTGAAGGTTGCATAAAGAGCATTAAATTTAGCCTAAGCTAGATAATCTTGATGTCATCCTAAGGCATGAGATTAAACTTAATTAATCACCACTTGTTTACCACCCCTCATTAGTACTTACCCCACTGGTAGATGCTAGTGCTAAGCATAAAACTTGATCAACTTTAGATGGAAATACTCGGTGAAAATGGTTATGAAAACCTTGGAATGATGAGTCATTCTACTGAAATGTTTTGACATGTGTTTCCGAACACCAGATGATTTTGATGATGAAAATGTTGAGGCATGAGCCTTAGCCCTTTATAAAACTGATGGTTGTCTGGATGCGATACCATTCCAATTTTACCGTAAAACCACAATACCCGAAAATTGGGTAGGGCTTGACTGGAAACTTATATACTTTAGTATGGGTTCCCTCACGGACAAGGTCTGAGCTGAGGCTACCTTGTGAAGATTATCCACCTGTGCAGTACCCAAGATGACAGTTGGTCATGGTTGGGAGGCCAAACTCATAGGAGAGGTGCCTATACTAGGGCGTGTAATGGAAATGTTAGGATTGATTATCTGCATACTGAGTATGGTGAATTCAGGATTTGTTCCTGACGGATGTATCAAATGTTGTGGTGAAAGTGTACAATCTCTGCAGAGTGTCAAACTATTCGAATAGACGCATCCGCGGTTATGGACAGTTCGAGTGGCCATACTGTTCCCCCGTTAGATGTTTTCAAAATGACTTGTGAAATGAATTGAGATCTTGACTTGAACACAACAGAGTTGTGATATGAAATTCAAGTTCCCACTTAGGTGTTATAAAATTTCAACTAGCTTTTTCTTGCTTCTGAACTTAGTAGAGGTAAATCTGGCTTTTTGCAAAACAACCCTAGAGCTTAGTGTCCTACTACAAAAAACCCCTTAACTTGTTAGTATTAGTTTGCGAGTACTTAAAGAGTACTCATGGCTTTGTCCCTGGCTATTCCCGTGGCCAGACTATGAAGAGGAGTACCAGGATGAGGGACCCCAGGAAGGTTACGACAACTAGGATCATCTCCCATCGTCAGCATTGCCTGTGACCCCGAAGATGGAGCTTCGCCTATGCAAATAGCAAATAAAAATATCGATGAGATGCTCATTGTCTGCTTGCCTTGTCATTTTGATATAGGATAGCTCCTGTATCATGTGCAAGGGGTACCCCGTTGGCGTTTCTCTATGATACACGTGTATTTACTATGACAAGAACTTATCGGTAACTAAAGCTGAGTAACATGAGGAGAGGCCCTCGTACTCCATGGACATGATATTTTCAGTTTATGGTTTGTCAAGCATATAACTCAAATTGGACCTCACTTTAAACTTAACTATCTAAAGATACTTATGATAGGGGCAATGAGAGCTCAAAGCTAATGAGTACCATACTTTCAGCATTTGGAAGCCTTTCAAACTTTTCAAAACCTTTTCACCTCCTTGTTGAGTCACCACTTATTCTATGAGCACCTTCTTGAGAGCATAGTTGTCATTTTTAGTGTAATGTGCTTATCTCAAAACTTGGTTAATTATGTCATGACTTTGATGCTTGTATCTCTGATATCTTTACTTCTAGTCTTCACCTGAACTTCAGAGGTGCCTTGGCATTTATGTTGTGCTCTACAAACAAAGGCAAGCAAGATACCACTCTATCATACCTTTCATTAGAAAACCAAATCTTTTTATTAAAGGATCCAAAAATAGTAAATCCAAATATTTTTAAATTTTATTGTATTTATCTTTTTAAATCCCTTTAGGATTTTATTGGATCCAGATAGGTTTTGAAAGTTTCCAATTGGGTTCAAAAAGTTTCTTCTCACCCTGAAAATCAACAAAGTTTTATTTTATTCATTTATTTTTCACATAACAAGATTTGGAAAATCTTGGGATGTGACAGGCTACCACCCTTAAAATAAATCTCGTCCCGAGATTTGGGGAGGCTAGGGGTTACAAGTTGGTTCAAAAGCATCTAGGGTACTACCACCCTTAAAATATTTTCCAACTAAATTACATCTTGGCTTGCTTGGGATCTTGATGTAACTTTTCTGGACAAACATCTGCATAGTGTCCTTTGTTTTCACACTTGAAACATGTGACAAGGCTGAGATCCTTCATAGGCTGGTTTATCTTGTGCTTCATCTTTTCTGGACAGTTGCTTGCATAATGTCCTGGTTCTTTGTATTTGAAACACATCACTTGGCTATTATCTTTCTTCTTCTTTTCTGGACATTCATTGTCATAGTGTCCCATTTCTTTGCAAGTGTAACATGGCACATGGCTTTTGTCCTTCTTTTTCTTGGGTTTCTCCATAGCTAGGAGTGCTTCTAGTTCATGATCTTCATATGTTATCTCATAGGTAGGAATGTCTACTGGTTTCTTTGACCTTCTATTGCTCCTTGGATAATTCATATGTCTCTTCTTTGGTCCTTTAAATTGGGTCATATTGCATGAAGGTACAAGTTGAGATTTTCCTTTGTCCTCATCCTTCTTGGTAGACTTGGCTTGATAGTCTGCAATCAGTTGTTGCACTCCACCTTGTTTCCTTTGTTGAATTATGGAATAGATGGGGCATTGGATAGGGACATGACTATTTCCTTCACATAGGAAGCAAGCAGCTTGAGATGTGGGGCATTGGCCAACTAGATGTTCCTCTTCACAATTGGGGCATTGATCCCCATGTTCCTTGGAAGTGTGATCCTTGTCTCCATAAATATTGCAGGCTTTGGTTCCTTCTAAAATAACATCTTTGTCATCCTTGTTGTCATAAACTCCTTTGGAAGAGTTGTCTCCAATGTTGATCATTTGAGTGGCCATCCCTTGCAACAATTGGGATTGAAGTTTCAAAATCCTTTGTATAGCTGGGTCTAATCCATTGCTGTTAGCTAAAAGCTGGGTTGTCACTTGGCTCAACTGGGTTTGGTTTGCTAGTAGTTGTTTTCTCATGTTGTTCTCTTGGTTGTTGTTGTCATCATCCTTGTTGTTGGGGTTTCTTGGAGAAGTCATATGTTTGGGTTGGATTGGGATTAGAATAGGCAAAATATTTCTAAGGGAATAATTCTAATCACACACATCATAATTCACACAAGCAATGTGCAAGCAATCACAAACAAACATTCCACTCAAACAACAAGTTTCAAGCATATTTTTAGGCAACCAAAAATATTTTTGTTACACCACATAAGTTGGTGGGTTTGAGTTAAACAAAATATGGTGGTCCATATATATGGTTCACTTGTGATCTTTCCATCCTTCTTAGCTGATTCTTCTTGCATGAGATCATGGCTTCCTTGGGAAAAATCTTGGTCATAAATCCTCAAAGGTGGTCATGGTTCTTTCTAAGTGGTGTTTCCTTAGTCTCCAAATCTTGAGCAAGATTTCTTGTCTCACTTGTCCTTAGTGATATCCAAGGTTGAAGTTCTTGGTGAAAATGATGAAGTTGTTGAAGTCATTAGAGTTGAAGATGTTGAAGTCATTAGAGTTGATGAAGTCCTTAGCTCATGGTGAGGTCTTTGTCCATGGGGTAGGCTTTATCCATCAAGTTTGAAATAGAAGAGATGTAGAATCAAAACCAAAATGGTTGAGGGAAGAGTTTACAAGATTGTTTGTAAATAAGTTTTGGAACAAATACAACTCCTATTTTTCTAAGGGGTTTTGTCCAATCCTAGGTTTACAAATCCTACAGGCAACACAATGCTCTGATACCATCTGTAAGGTTCCCAACCTTTAATAAGGTAGAGATCCCTGTGTTTACAATGCTAGTCCCTGGATCAATAGCTAGCATCCACAGTTAAGATGTAATATCAAGAAACAAAGGTCATAATACAACTTTATAACCAGGAATAACATAATTTATTACATCTTACATAGCTCATTTGGCTATTACATTACATTGCAGCAGAATATCTATAAGCATGGGGTCCTTCATCTTCATAGTGCCACAGTGCGTACATGTTGGTTGTAGACTTTGTAATCCTAATCAACACACTTCACTAAATCAATCAAACCTGCAACATAACAAGTTACAGCCACAAGGGTCAATACATTTGAATTGTATTGGCAAGTGATACTATGGTAGTATAGTGGAGTCTATCATCTATATGCATTTGGCTAAGTGGAGCTTAGGCTTGCATTGCTCAAAATAGATTTTCCTTATCATTTGAAAACACTAAGTTTTTGCTTTGACAAAAATCACCCAAGGTATCTACCAATCAAAGATTGAAGATCCTTTAACCCTTGTTCAACCACAAGTTTTTAACTTAGAAATTTGGATGATGAGATTCTTGGTAGCTTCCATGTCTTGATGCTCAAATTGTCCTTTGCCAGGGACATGGCTAAGTACTTAGATTTTTCACTCCGCAGAGGTGGTGCACTTTCCCCACAAGACTTGGTTTCACCAAGACAAGATCTTTCAGAAGCCTTCCCTTAGACCAAAATGGACGCGTTCCAACCTATCATTCCCCTACCACCAACTGTACACTTGGCTAAGTTCTTGCAACCTATATGATCCAGGCAGAGCCCATAATGCCATGTGGTTGCACTTGAAGCTTCTCAACATTTGACATCTCAAATCTCTCTGTTCCTGGGTGGCCATCCACAAGTGAGATACACAAGGTAAACCATAAAAATGGGCCTTGTGAACCACTCAACACAAACCTTTCCTTCCATTCCACCCAGGTGATTCATTCACTTAGTTGTTTTATTAAACAAAACACAAGTCCTCAGACTTAGAAATTTTTCCATAGTGTGATTATATATTCCACCCTTGTTTTCTATTAGCTAAGCTAAGCATGATAGTAGTAGGTATCTTAACTTAGGAAATTTTACTAAGGTTTCATCTACTAGGTTTTCCCATAGCATGGTTTATACTTAGCAAAAATTCCATGCAAGTTTTACTTAGAAAAATCACTAATGCATAGTGAAAGTAATGGGACAAAAGTATGAAGCATCACTTGCCTTTTTGGTAGAGAGTATAAGTTCACCCTTGATCTTTGCAATGTTCACACACTTCAAGTCACTACAATTCAATCAAACAAACAATATTTCAATCTACCATTCAAGCAAAACATCACATAAAATAATAGACAAAACAATACATGCAAGCATGCAAAAGGGTTGTTTTATTTGTAAAAGTGGTTTCTAGTAAGTTATGAACATTTGGTAACACCATTTGGTCATTTTGTAAAGTGGCAAAACCATTTGCAAAAGATTCTACCTCTAAACCATTTTTAAACCAAATCATTGTTTCATGTGATTGAAATTGCCTTTAGCAAAGTAATAATTTTTATAGGGTTTACCAAATACATTTTCAAGTCACAAAACTTGGTGTTTGGGGTCAGAGAGTTTATTCCAAAACATTTCTCAAAGGTTTTCATCTAAAACCATTTTTAACAATTAAACCATATTTTTATTTGACTGGAAATGGTTTAAATCCAAGATTCATTCTTTTGCTTCTCCAAATCCATTTTTGAATCTACAAAGTGATTCCTATGGTCAGTAGGTTCATAACACACCATTTGCCAAAGATTTTATCCCAAAAATCATTTTAGAATAATTTTTATAACCTAAACAAGCATACAAATGTTTATGCAAAAAACAAACATTTTACCAGGAGCTTTTTACTAAACAAATTGCATGGTTGGCTAGGGATTGTTCCACTGATTCCATTGATATAAAATTTGCAAATTTTGGACGTGTGGATCAAAAGTTATAAGGTTTGCAAATTTGCATCTAAATCAGATTCTAAAATCTGTTTTAAATCAAACCAGTGACACGCGTCTGTTTCTGATTCGCTGATACCGGTTCGCGTGGATTGCGCAACTACAGCCGTTGGATCTAACTGACATCGCACGGCGCAGGTTCACTCTTACCCCTTCGGTTAGTCAATCTATCCAAGCCATCAGATGCTGATCTAACGGTTCCTATCGCTTTGACCAAATAGCAGCGGCGCTGGCGGCGACTGTGCGGCGACAGCGCTCTGGCGGCGAGGTTGCCGGCGATACAGGAAGCTAGAGGAGGAGTGGGGTGGCTCACCAGAATCGTCGAAGCTTGATGATGCTCAACATGGTACTGGCTGGTGAAGGGGCGCACGAGATCGTCCTTAATCGCTCACCGGAGTTGAGCTGGACCTCGGGTGCGGTCAGACGTCGACGGGGGCGAGGCTACGGGTCCTGCGCGAGCGGATAGCGAGCACCTGGATGTTCACAAGGCACAGGCGAACAAAATGGTATGAGGCTCTGGTCGAGGCGCGCACGGGTTCAGGCGATGAGGCTCACCAGAGTTGCTTGCAGACGGCGGTGCTATTAGTTGATGTCATTGCCGGCGCTGTGAGGCACGCGCGAGCGAGCTAGGGATGCAGGGAGATGCGCCAGGGCTTGGGGAATATGTGAGTGTGGTCGAGGAGGCGAGGGGAGGTCTGGTTTCGCCGGAATCGTCTAGGAAAGGTCGTCGGGGCAGTGAGGGTGCGCGGAGAAATTCGTCCGGCCTGGGGGCAGAGAGGATGAGGCGAGAGAGGGGAAAGAGAGAGGAGGTGCTGGCGTTTATCACTGCGTGGTCACGGCGAGGGATTAACGCGACATTAAGGCGTAATCAAGCGAGCGTTAATCGGCAGAAAACCGCCGGCGAGGTTTGCGCGCGGGTGAGGAAGAAGAGGGCTGGTGGTGGGGTCGTCTGGCAGCGAGAGAGGGAAAAGGGAAATGGGGTCCGTCTGTCAGCGTTTGCGTGGGTTCAAAACTGGGTGCGAAATGTTTTTCTTCGGGAGAGAGAGGAGCTGGGCTAACTGGGCCAGGTGGGCTTATCTGGGCTGGGTCGTCTCTTTCATTTTTTTTTGTACTAAAACTTTTCCTTTTTCCAATTTCAATTTCTGTTTTGAAATTCAATCAAACAATTCAAACAACAAATCGATTCAAAATTCCTCCAAACTTTGCATTAAGTTTTGGTTCTGTTTAACAACACAATTCTAAGTCCCAAAATAAAATAATATTTTTATTCTTTTTAGGATCCATTTATAATTAAATAAAATGGACCTTAGTTATTAAATCAAATGGGTTTTGATTTATTTAAAATCTCCATTTGAAATCTAAATATTTTCAAAACCAAATCAGTAGGTTTTATTTGAAAATATAGAATACTTGGAAAACTTGTTTAAAATAATTAAATAAGTTTTGATGTTTAATTAAAATAGTAAAACCTTTATTTTTAATAAACTTGGATATTAAATCCTTATTATTTTATTTAGATAAACCTTTACTATTTTTATCAAATAGAAATATTTTATTTCAAAAGGCTTGGCCAAGTTTTAATTTGGCTTATAAAATAATCCTTATTTATATTTCTTCCTTTTCATTAGAAAACCAAATCTTTTTATTAAAGGATCCAAAAATAGTAAATCCAAATATTTTTAAATTTTACTGTATTTATCTTTTTAAATCCCTTTAGGATTTTATTGGATCCAGATAGGTTTTGAAAGTTTCCAATTGGGTTCAAAAAGTTTCTTCTCACCCTGAAAATCAACAAAGTTTTATTCGAGCACTCACACACCAAGAAGATGTGAGTACCTTTTACCTTACTTCCCCAGCAATAGCGCTAGAAAAGAGCTTGATGTCTACGCACTTCTATTCTTGTAGACAGTTGTTGGGCCTCCAAGTGCAGAGGTTTGTAGAACAACAACAAGTTTCCCTTAAGTGGATTACCCAAGGTTTATCGAACTCAGGGAGGAAGTGGTCAAAGGTATCCCTCTCAAGCAACCCTGCAATCAAGATACAAGAAGTCTCTTGTGTCCCCAACACACACAATACACTTGTCTAGTGTATAGGTGCACTAGTTTGGCGAAGATATAGTGAAATACAAGTGGTACGGATGATTATAAGAGAACGGTGCCAGAAAAGAGCTTTTGATAGGGAGGAAAAGACTAAAGGCAAACTAAAATAAAGAATGAAGCAAGCAAACATGTAACAGATCTAGTTGCAAATGGTGTTTCAATGCTTAGAAACAAGGCCTAGGGGTCATACTTTCACTAGTGAACACTCTCATATAAATATCTTCTCTTCATGATACTCCTCTGAACTACTCTCCGGTTGGACAACTCTAATCCATGGTAGGGCTACAAAAGCACTCCTTAAAGTTTGCAATCCCCATCTAGATAACCCCACACTGTCACCTTGAGCGCTAGATGGTTCCGACAAACACCACAATTTCATTGAGACAACCAACTGAAAATATAACTCATGACAAGTATTTATGTAATCTATAGCCTAAGTGCCACACGGTGTGCACGTTGTCACTTTCACACACATGGGGATAGCCAGAGATTGATTAAAGCACTCGAGTAGCAAAGTAGATCTACTTGATTACAAAGCTCATGACCACAATAAGATCACGCATAGAGAGAGAGATGAACACATAGCTACCGGTAGAGCCCTTAGCCTCGAGGAAGAACTAGTCCTTCCTCATCATGGAAATCAGCAAAGGCGATGGAGATGGTGGTGGATATCGATGGAGATGGCTCCGGGGGCAATTCCCCATCCCGGCAGGGTGATGGAACAGAGACTTCTGTCCCCCGAATCTCCCCTTCGGTGGCGGCGGCGCTGCGGAACTTTTCCTGGATGTATGCCGATTCATCTAGGGTTTCTGCATCGAGGGCTTTATATAGGCGGAAGGGCAAGGTCGGTGGAGGCCCAAGGGCCCACACCCCCTAGTGGCACCACCAGGGGCTACCCGCGCCAACATGGGGTGTGGCCGCGCTAGTGTCCCCCTCCGTCTCTCCTTCGTGCTTCCGTATTGCTCTAGGAAAAATAGGCAGATTGGCTTTTGTCCCATCCAATTCCGAGAATATTCATTTTTTTGCTTTTGGGAAACCAAAAACAACAGAAAATAGGCAACTGGCACTGCGGCATCTTGTCAATAGGTTAGTTCCATAAAGTGTATAAAAATACCTCAAAGTGTAGATAAAACATAAGACAAATTATATAAAACATGCATGGAGCATCAAAAAATAGATACGTTTACGACGTATCAGTAATCGACATCAATCGAATTACTGTGCTATTAAGGGATTTTATCCCATAGGATGTATCCCGTGGCATGGACAATGTTCCATGAGTTTCCTCGGTTTCTAAGTTGATACGTAAGGGGTGATAACAGCTTTATAGTCACCGTAAGTGCTAGCACACCTCTGTCTACCAATAAGTAGTTCCCTACATTAAGTCCCCACAAGAGGCAAATATTGAGAGGTCGACTTCTCTCAACATCAAGATGAATACAATCTAACACATGGTCACAACGATGAATATCATAATAAACTTTATCTTATTTTAATCTCATGCTAGGGTTTCTCCATCTCCCCAAGAACTAATGATCTACTCATACATGGAGGCAATCAACATCATGGCAAAGACAATGAGATCTATCATAGATGAATAGTACTTGTATAAATCCACAACGAGTACGGAAATTATAACAAGATCTAGACAAGATGTAGATAATATGGATGGAGATGGTGGTGATGCAGCGGTTGATGATGAAGATCGATGCCTTATCCTCCTGGATATGTGTAGGTGAATATGGATCCCCGGTGGATGAGTTCTGTATGTCTTAGCCTTCCAAAGGTGAGGTTTCTGCTATTCCTGGTCGTTCTGTATGTCGTCTCTCTGATCCGATTGCACGGGACGAAACTATTTGAAGAGGCGGTGGCGGCGGCAACTATACGGCTAGAATTTTTAGTCCCGCCGTATAGTTGGTCGTTAAACCTTCTGGTTGCTGCGTTCGCCTCGGGTTTTCTTCTGGTGTTATTGATATTTCCCAAATTATCGATTTACGCTGTTTTGACTCCTTTTTGCTCCAATACAACTGGTCCAAGAATTATGTCTATCGTATCCATCATCTGTCGTGATCCTGGTGAAAATAGACATAAAATATGAGCGCGAGTGCCATAAAATACCAAGATCCTACCACTACAGTGCAAAATAATAATATAAAACATGATGCAAATATGCACTCATCACTCAAAACACTCCAAGACACTAAGGACATCATAAGAATATGTGAGGCGTGCCAGCGCTTTGCAAACAAACCCAACGCGCCAGCAGTAGAACTAGCACCCATTCCATTGGCATGGTCGTTCGCTCATTGGGGCCTGGACATGGTAGAAAAACTCCTCAAATCTTCACCTAGTGGCCACGTCTTTCTGCTAGTCACAGTCGAAAAATCCACAAAGTGGATAGAAGTAGTGCCCATCACCAGCCAAGGCACAACCTTGGCTGTAAACTTCATCAAGTCGATAGTTTTTTGCTTCGGGGTACCTCATAGTATCATCACGAACAACGACACAAGCTTCACATCCATTGAGTTCAAGGATTACTGCAAGAATATGGGCATAAGCATCAGCTACGCTTTAGTGGCCCACCCGCAAAAAAACGGGCAAGTCGAAAAATCCAATGGTCTCATCACCAACATCCTCAAGAAAAGGCTACTAGCCCCACTCGAAAGAGCAAAAGGCGCCTGGGTATCTGAACTACCCTCCATCCTATGGAGCCTACGAACTACCCTTCATCATATGGAGCCTGCGAACTACTCCAAATACTGCTACACAAGAGACCCCTTTCTTTCCGGTCCACGACGCGGATGCCGTGTTTCAATTCGAAATAACTCATGATTCTCCTTGGGTTTCCACTTATGATGAAGAAGGCTTGCAAGAAGCACTCGAAGATGATATCAATGCACTCGACGAAGCAAGAGACGTTGCTCTCCAACGAGCAACGCAATGCCAGCACAACCTGCACAACTATCATAGTTGTCGACTAATTCCCAGGTCCTTCGTCGTTGGGGACCTGGTCCTTCCCCTCAAGCAAGATGGACACTGCAAGGTGGAATCCCCGTGGTAAGGTACTTTCATCTTCACCGAAGTTATCCTCGGTGGAGCATATTGGCTTCAGGACAATAAGACCGCAGTCAGGTACTCCAACCCGTGGAACATTGCGCAGCTGCGATGTTTCTATGCTTAAAGATTTTTACTTTCCACAATTTGTATTCAATAAGGACTACATTCAGACTTCTCAGCCAAAGACTCGTGTTTTACATACAATAAGGCCTACGGCAAGTCTATTATGCCACATGTACCTCCGTACCCGAAGATTAATAAAGCTAAGTTCCCGAAACTCAATCTAGTTTCTCCATATTTTGAATTTATCCTTCATCGCCCACCCGACACTCGGGGGCTCCTCATCTCACAAGCGTTTAAAAAAAAAATCACGCCACCCGATACTCGGAGGCTATGCAAAAAAGTGCTACAAATATATTCGGCTATGTCATTCAGTCTAAAAATCCTTGACCTGCATAGCTGACTCAGCCTTAGGGTGTCAGGAAAACGAAAGGGTCTCGCATACAGGCAGAATAAGCTGAAAACTTTGAAAAAACAATGAATATACATCACAAGTATTATGTTCTATGAAACAAAATTTATATACAAAATCTTTTTTGTTTTGTGTGCAGGAATTGGTTACAACTCAAAGTTAAGGAAAAAATCTTCATCTAGCATTTTTTGGATGATCCGAATAGTGGGGTGAAAAGAGGCTTGGTAATGAGGAGCCATGTAAAGGCAACATCTGGCAGACCAGGAAGATGACGAGATATGAAATCCAAGTCCAAAGTGAGATAATGAGCGTGAACCCATGCAAAGGCCAACTTTGCACCATCAATTAATTGAAGTTTGATGTACTGGCCAATCCTATCGCCCCACTCAAACTTCGCCATCAGTTCAGCTAGGCCTTGAGGTTGTGCGCCTCAAGGAAACATAGCATTATATACCATGGCCAAGGCTCGCCGACAACACTCGACGAATTCCTCCACCTCGGATACTCGATCCTGGAGGAGCACAAGCGTGAAGGCACATTTGTGGCTAGTCCAAAAATCATTATCAATTCCTCGGGAAGCTTCTATCAATGCGTTCATCCATGTGCGTAGTCGATGACCTTCTTCTACCTTGTCCAATCGGATGCCTATGAAAGCAATAACTTTGGGTTACAATCTTTGGGTCAGGTAAAAAGACTCGGGGGCTCGGCAAGGGACACTCACAGCGCATTTTCTCGCTTACGCGTGAAATTTCCTCCAGTATAAAAGCTTCATGTTCTAAAGTTTTTCGGGTCTTCAACTGGGAAATATCAACCACATCTTGCGCAACCCACAATTCAGTTTCCAGCCATTTTATGCGCTGGATCTTTTAACATACAAAGGAGGGTCAATAACATGGGTGACCATATTAGACGTTGCACATACAGTGGCTCGAAGGATCGTCGAAGGACCAGCAATATCATGCATCATTTGGAACAAGTGTAAGGATCCCAACCTATAATAAGGTAGAGATCCCTGTGTTTACAATGCTAGTCCCTAGATTAATAGCTAGCATCCACAGTTAAGATGTAATATCAAGAAACAAAGTTCATAATACAACTTTATAACCAGGAATAAAATAATTTATTACATCTTACATAGCTCATTTGGCTATCTCGTTACAATGCAACAGAATATAACAATAGCATGGGGTCCTTCATCTTCAAAGTACCACAGTGCATATGTTGGTTGTAGACTTGTAATCCTAATCATTAAACTTCACTAATATCAAACAAAACCTGCAACATAACAAGTTACAGCCACAAGGGTCAATACATTTGAATTGTATTGGCAAGTGATACTATGGTAGTATAGTGGAGTCTATCATCTATATGCATTTGTCTAAGTGGAGCTTAGGCTTGCTTTGATCAAAATAGTTTTTCCTTATCATTTGAAAACACTAAGTTTTTGCTTTGGCAAAATCACCCAAGGAACCACCAATAGAAATTGGTGAACCTTAAACCCTTCTTCAACCACAAGTTTTTAACTTAGAAATTTGGATGATGAGATTCTTGATAGCTTCCATGTCTTGATGCTCAAATTGTCCTTTGCCAGGGACATGGGTAAGTACTTAGATTTTACACTCTGCAGAGGTGGTGCACTTTCCCCACAAGACTTGGTTTCCCAAGACAAGATCTTTCAGAAGCCTTCCCTTAGACCAGAATGGACGCGCTCCAACCTATCAATCCCCTACCACCAACTGTCCATTTGGCTAAGTTCTTGCAACCTATATGATCCAGGCAGAGCCCATAATGCCAAGTGGCTTCACTTGAAGCTTCTCAACATTTGACATCTCAAATCTCTTTGTTCCTGGGTGGCCATCCACAAGTGAGACACCAAGTTTTCCCCAGCATACTGGACTTGGTGATGCCCAAGTTTTCCCCAGCATACTGGACTTGCATGACCACTCAACACAAACCATTCCTTCAATTCCACCGAGGTGATTCATTCATTTAGTTGTTTTATTAAACAAAACACAAGTCCTCAGACTTAGAAATTTTCCATAGCATGAATATATATTCCACCCTTGTTTTCTATTAGCTAAGCTAAGCATGATAGTAGTAGGAATCTTAACTTAGGAAAATTCTACTAAGGTTTCATCTACTAGGTTTTCCCATAGCATGGTTTATACTTAGCAAAAATTCCATCCAAGTGTTAGTTAGAAATATCACTAATGCATAGTGAAAATAATGGGACAAAAGTATGTAGCATCACTTGCCTTTTTGGTAGAGAGTATAAGTTCACTTCTTTGATCTTTGCAATGTTCTCTAACTTCAAATCACTACAATTCAATCAAGCAAACAATATTTCAATCTACCATTCAAGCAATTCATCACATAAAATAATAATAACAAAACAATGCATGCAAGCAATGCTAAAGATTGTTTTATTTGTAGAAGTGGTTTCTAATGGGTCATAAACATTTGAAAACACCTAATGTTCATTTTATGAAGTGGCAAAATCATTTGTATAAGCTTTTACTTCATAAACCATTTTTAGATCAAGTCATTATTTTATGTGGTGTAGAAATGCTTTTAATAAGACAAAATTCTATAGGTTTCACAAAATATGTTTTCAAACCATATAACCTTGTGTTTAGGGTCAGAGAGTTTATTTCCAAAACATTTCTCAAAGGTTTTCTTCCAAAACCATTTTTAATAATTAAACCATATTTTTATTTGACTAGAAATGGTTTAAATCAAAGGTTTATTCTTTTGCTTCACCAAATACATTTTTGAAACCACAATTTGTTTCCTATGGTCAGTAGGTTTAAAAAACACCATTTTCCAAAGATTTTATCCTCAAAATCATTTTAGAACAATTTCTATATTCTAAACATGCATACACAAGTTTCTGCAAAAACAAACATTTTACCAGAAGCTTTTTACTAAACAAAGTGCATGGTTGGCTAGGTCTTGTTTTTCTGAATCCATTGATATAAAGTTTGCAAAATTTGGACGTGTAGATTAAAAGTTATAGATTTTACAAAATCTAGCATCTAATAGATCAAATCTGTTTTAATTCAAACGAGCAGAGCCACATGGCGTATTCTAATTCGTCGGTACCAGTTCGCGTGGATCAGCAACGTGAGGCGTTGGATCAAGTTACATCGCACACGGCACAGATTATGCATTCTTGGCGTTAAGTGATTCTATCGCATCCTTACGATCTGCATCGGACGGCTCCTATCGCCTTGCCAAGAACTGGCGGCGCTCGACGGCTGCGCGCGGCGGAGACGTTCGGCTAGCGGCGGAGCTGGTGCTAGAGGAAGCAAGGAAGAGTAAGGAGATGCTCACCAGGTTCAGGAGGTCACGGCGAAGCTCAAGGTACCAGCGGGAAGGCAAGGGGCGCATGAGGTTGCTGATAATTGCTCGTCGGAGTTGCGTCGGCACGGCCACGCCTCGTCATCGTCGAGGGCAGCGCTACGGGTCACGCAAGGTCATGGCGATGATGCGCGCGTGAAGGAGAAGGAGAGGGGCGGTCAGGTTCTTACCAGAGGAGTCGCCGGAGAAGAAAGCAGACGGTGGCGCTACTGTTCGTCGTTGTTGTCGACGCTGCAGAGCACGCGAAATGCCTTCTGAGGAGATTCGCCAGGATGTGGGGATCATGTGAGCGTGTTCGAGGAGGCAAGGGGTGGTGCGGGGCTGCCGGAATTCGCTCGTGTAGCTCGTCGGAGCAGCGGCAAAGCAAGGCAGAATTGACGCAGCCTGGTGGCTTACTGGCAGCAGGGTTTGAGGGGAAAGAAAGAGGAGAGGGAGAGGACTTAAGATTGATGAAGGGAATTACTCCTTGCATTGACACGATTTACTCCTGCAAGATCAATGCAGAAACGGCGAGGAAGAACAAGTCGCGTGGGGAAGAAGCTGACGTGGTCGTGGGGTTCATCTGTCAGTGAGAGAAGGAGAGGGAGAGTGGGGTCCATCGGTCAGTGTCCTCGCGGGTTCTTTCTCTGGTGAAAAACGATTCGTTCGAGTGAGAGGGAGAGGTGGGCTGGCTAGGCCTTGTTGGGCTGGGCTGTTCCTTTCACTTTTTTTGTTCTGTTTATTTTATCTTTTTCCATTTCCTTTATTCTGTTTTGATTTTGAACAACCAATCCAAACACTCATTTGAATTCTCTCCTTTGCCAAAATTTGTGTAGATTTAAATATTGATTAAGAGAACATTCTGAAATCATTTAAGAATAATTTATTTATTCTTTTTAAGGTCTTTTAATTATTCAAAATAGGCTCTAGTTTTAAATCAAATAAGATTTAATAATAAATTCAAACACCATTTAAATTTCTAAAAACCTTCGAAATCTTTCAGTAGGTTTTTATTTGATTAATAGGGTGTCAAATAATTCATCTTGAATTATTTGGAAAGTATTTAATATGATTCTTAAACCATTTGAATTGGATTTTTAATTCCATTTGAATTATTTGAAAGTATTTAATATGATTCTTAAACCATTTTAATTCCAATGGATTTTTAAAGATGGTTTTAATTCCCTAAATTTTATTTGGAAGATTCCTTTAATCTTAATTAGGTTGAATTAAACAACTTTTATTTTACTTGGGTAAATTCCAAAATACTATTTTTTCATGAATTAAATAAGAATTCTTATTAGAGATTTGTCTTTATTAAAATAGGGATAGAATGGTTATTGCCATTTTATTTTATTTTGGAAATTCTTTATCCTTTTATTTTATTTGATTTGGATTATATTCATTCCATTTTCTTATGGATTTGGCCAAGATTTATTTGGTCTTTCAAATATTCTTTATTTAATAATTCTTTCCTTATCTTATAAAATTCACATCTTTTTATTTAGAGATCCAAACTTGGTTATTCCAATTTGTAAAATCTTATTTGATATTTAATTATCACTTTAAATATTTTTAGGATTAATTGACCACCATTTGGTATGGATTTATAGATAGGTTCTTTATTAGCTTTGGAATTTTAATTTCCTTATCTTATTATATTCATAAGATTTTATTTATGTCTCCAATTTAAGTGAAACCAATTTATATGGCTTTATAATATTTCTATTTGTCATTCTTGATCATTTGTAAATGTTTGTTTGACAAGATTTTATATGGATCAAATCCATAGGCTTGGAGATATCTTGGAAATGATTTTTATTCCATTAGGGTTTAGGGTTTGGATTTATTTTCCAAGTGTTTAAATTTCTAGATGCATTTATGAGGAATGCATTTCTTTTGATTTGGATTTGTTGGATTCAAACTTTACCAAAGTTTGTTCAAGATGGGATTTTTAAGTTTGCATTTAGAAACAAAAGTTCCTTTTCACCCTAAAATTCAACAATAATTTATTTTATTTTTCACATTACAAGATTTGGAAAATCTTGGGATGTGACAACAAGATATAACAAAAAAGATAAAACTCAGATATTTGTCTCAAATTATGGAAACCCATGTAGGGGAACAATATATACAAGGATGGAATAGCATATTCAACAAAAGCATGCAACTAAAACAAAGTACAGGACGAAGTTTTTCCAACTGAGAACTAAGCAGAAACTATAACTAAGTATTTTTTTTGGCTGAAGCGGTGACGCTAGCCAAAGGAGCATCTGATGAGCTTGGAGGTAGCAGCAGCGCTTGTAGAAGGATTATAAGTTGTAGCTTTGGCATCAGGGAATTCTTGACCCGTGCCAATAGTCATCAACATGCGAGAAAACTTCTTTGTCTTCTTTATATAAGTCTTAAGTTCAATATCTTCGCCAGAGTCATTGACTGGAAGAGAGTAGCTAACCTTCTTCTAGTCGATCTTTTTGCCATGGGAAAGCACTAGTGCCATTGGTATTTTTGTGCCGTTCTTCGCCTAATTCAGATTGTATCTCGTTAGAGGATTTGGGTCAGCAAGGAATACTGCCATCAAATCATTCAGATCGGTGGGCAAGTCCTTCTCAGGGTAGATCTCTGCATAGAGGGACTTGAAGGCGCGGCGAGAGCGAATCAATAGATTACGCGCACGCATGCTATTTGCCTCCAAGGTGCCAATGGCATCCGACAATGGATCAGATTTAGAGATGGCAATGGGTGCCCAATACCCGCTAACCCGATGGGTACCCGCAGAAAATAGGGAGGGTCTGGTAAACAATTACACTCGCGGGTCTGGTTAGCGGTAGAAAACGACACCCAACGGGTCTAGCAGAGGTGGATATGGGGGTTCCAAACCCGAACCCGCATACCCGCAGACCCGCATATGACATCTAGTCCCCACATGTCATAGACTAAAAAAATCCTAGAGAAAATACTCCCCACTTCCCAGTTCCCCTCCCACAGTCCCACCTCGCATTCCCGCAAACACGCAAGTGCCGCCGCCCCTCATCTTCTGGCCTTGCCCACTCCCTCCCCCACTCCCTTCTTGCCTGCTTCCTCTGGTGCTGCTGCCCACTCCATTGCCGCCGTGGGCACTGGATGTGCTCCAGATTCCGCCGCGGGGAAGCGGGGAGAGCCTAGGATTCCTATTTGGCATGTCGCCGTCGAGCTCCAGGGGTCCAGGAGCGCAAGGAGGTGGCACGCATGACGGATTACCGCCCGGTGGTGGGGCAGGGGTGGCCTGAGCCGAAATCGAAGTCGCACACCCGTAGCCTCGTCCTCTAACAGTGGTGGTTGAGTCCAGAAGAAGGGGAAGACTGACGCTAGTGACAAATAATAGAATCCCAAGTCCCCAACTCCATGGTAATCTGATAAAAAAAATTAGTACTGGTTATTGTAGTGGTTATGGACTTGTGGTAGCTGAATATGTAGCACACTAGGTATTAGTTAGTGGTTATGTTGTTGAATATGCTCAAGTTAGAAGACTATATTTAGTTGTAATGTTGTAGACTTGTAGTGGTTAACTCGTTATGTTGCTCTTACATCTATTTCTACTTATGCTTATTATCTTCTTGTATGTGCAAAATTTGTAGATGCTCATCTCGGTGAAGGCATCTTCTGGACTTGTCTTCAAGACACACAAGAAGTGAATGAGGTTAGTGACTACAGTATTTCTATCATGATTCATGATCTACCATATTTATCTGATTGCAATGAAATATAAATAATATACTCATGTTTGTTGTTTGGCAATATGATGCAACTCAAGTTATTGACGGTTTGACCTCTACCTAAGATGAAGTGGAGCTGGCGAGCTGGGAGATCAAATATGGTAGTGCTGCCAAACGCCAACTATCATATATATAGTATTGCTGCCAACTATCATATATATTTTGTTGTGAAATTGTAATTTGTGAAACTGAACTGCCATATGTAAGTTGTTATTGTTGGAATTGGATATGTATTTGTGGAGTTATTGTGAGATATGTATTTTTGGAGTTGTGCTTCCTGTTGTGCTATTATACAGTTCTACTGCTGCCATTTGTTATTTTAATTTGCAAACCTATTTGCTGTCAACCTCTTTGTACGTATATGTGGTGTACTGCATAAATGCACAACTTGTCTTCTGCTGGTGGGTACCCGTCGGGTCCCCATACCCGGTCGGGTCGCGGGTCTGGAGCAATACTAGACCCAGTGGCGGGTAGGTGGGGCGGGTGCGGGTATGGGGGCCAGACCTGGCACCGAACCCGATGGGTGCCATCTAGAATCAGATTTAAGCTCCTCTTGCAGACACAGAGATTGGTCGTAATTTCTATAAAAAGGAGGGAGAAGGTACATTTCAGGAACTCGATAATCAAAAAGAATGCAAGTGTACCAATGGAAGAAGCAGCAAAACTTAATGTAAGGGATGAATTCAAGGCCTCCACATGGAGGCGAAGATCTTTGTCCTGCATATCTGCGGCTTCAGCTTTCTTCTGGATGGCTTTGGCTTCGGAAGCAGCATCTTGCTTAGCTTTTTCAAGCAGCAATTTTGTCTACTTTAGTTCAGCTTCCATCTCATCCACTCGCTTCAGCACTTGATCGCGGATAATCGCGGATTCTTTAGCAGTAGCTATGTCACCATGCAAACGTCATCATACGAAAATGATCACATACAGAAAATCCAGTAGGAAGTAACCAGACATACCTTTGGACTCTTCGGCTTCATGATGAATCTTGATGAAGCGAGAGGACATCTTGACTATTTCGGGCATCATCGGCTGAACCAACAGAGACAAAGTTACTCGGGGGCTAAAATATACCTAGGAACGCCAAAAGAAATACATACAGAAGGCACTTACATCTCGTATGTCGGGTTCTGAGGTATTTTTCAGCTATAGCCACACCCTTGCCGAAGGTTTTATTTTTCTTCAACAATGGCTCAGAGGGTGACGAAGCCGTGTTCTTTGGATCCAACTTAGCAGCAGGCTTCTCCATAGGGTCAACCACGCTCACTTGTTGACCCGGGAACTTCGAAGGAGGAGTTGGAGCAGTAGTACCAGCTAGCGATTTTGGAGAGGTGTCATTATCATCGTCGCTCCAAGTAAAACAGGAATTTATCAACTAAGTATTTATCGGACAAGAGGCACAAGCAAAAGCAAAAGGATAAGGAACTTACGAGCTGATATCTTCCGCAAGTCAGAATATCCCCTTACGAGGAGCTACATGAGCAGGTTTGACTTTTTGCGGTTTGGACCCTGTTGAATCATCGGAATCCTCGACTATTTCAATAGGATCGGCGTGCTTCCGCTTACCCGTAGAAGGAACCACCTCAAAATCTTCAGCGCCAGCCAAGTGAATTGAAGCAGTATCATGAGAAGAACTGATGGATGCACCGTCATCCTCCTCGACAGTGCCTGGGACTTTGCCGTATCCCTCAGATACAATGGCGCTATCGGGTAGGTCCCTAGCCTCAGGGAGCGGAGGCAAACAAAATAGATGGTCATGGCTCTATTAAGAAATGGAAAATAGCAAAGTCGAAAAGAGAATACAAGGAAACTGCAAATAAAGAGCGGCAGCAGTAAATGGATGTACAAGCTAGAGAATTTTTACCTTAGGTGCATGTTGTTTCTTGGTAAAGGTTCAATCCGACAATCAGCGAACAGGGATTTTCTTTGTCAAAGTCATGAAGGCGCACCCTCTTCTCTAGGACTTTCGATTCGAGATCCTCGGGTGTAATCCTCATTGGATATTTTAATCGACATAGGTCCACATGCTAATAGCCGACCTTGAGAGGTTGAACACGGATCCGAAGAAAATATGTCGATTTTAATACGACAATCCGCCATTATGCAACTTCTCCATCTGGTCCAGATGGTGGCTTAATCTCCTTCATTTCTTCGAGAAGCGCTCTTCCCAGGAAGCGAACCCCCGGCAGGTTTTCATCGGGTCAAAGGGGGCTAACCCAAACTTTTGACCCTCGATGTCTTGGTCCTTGATATAGAACCACTTTGTTTTCCAGCCTTGGACAGAATCTGCAGCTTTCACGTCAAAGTACTCCACATCCGAGCGCACTGAGATTATTGCGCCACCAACGTCATGGACGATTAGTCGATGGCATTACAGCGAACAAAAAGAAATGCTTCCATAAGCCCAATGGGGATGGATCCCGATAAAACACTCGCAAGGCGATGAAAACATCGATATGGAGAATGGAGTTTGGCGTAAGGTGGTAGAGTTATGCATAGACAAAAAAAAGCCCTGAGAGAAATTCGTGAAGGCACGGAGAGAGGCCGCAAAAGAGGAGCAGCGTGAACATTACTCGCCATCCTGATGGGGATATGCCGAGTGGGGTATACCAGCGGGGCGTTTCCTACTAGCCATCTTGCCGGTGAGTGGGCATGCGGGACAACGACTGGATCATGACTCAAATGGAAGCCAGGCAACTGGAAGCTGGAGGCCCAAAAGCATAGCTAGGCCCAGTCGGATTAGGTCAAACCTCTTTGAGTCCTTATCCAACTCGGTTGTAGATCTGTAAACCCTAGCAAGGTGACTATATAAACCTCACTAGGGCACGCATAGAACTCACGTTCCATCATACACCCCCTGCGACTCGCCGCCTAGCCGCCGATCTCGCCCTTTGTATTCTCTCATCAATACAATCTAGGAGGAGAAGGTCTTTACCCTCCCGAGGGGCGAACCTGGGTAAAACTCTGTGTCTTTGCCCTCATCTCGCACCGCAGATGGCTGGCTTCCCTTGCCCCTTGTTATACTACTCGCTGCCGATTGCAGCATCTGTTGTGGACATTCCCATGATAGTGGCGCCCACCGTGGGGCCTGGCCGGTTTGGCCTGTGTTCTGGCGAGCATACTTGCCAATCAACAGACGATCAACACCGGTCGCATGATCGCCATCGGCGAGATCCTCCAGATCTTGCCGAGCAGCTACATATCGGCGGCGCGCCCGGTCACGTACAACATGATCATGCCAGTCGGCACGATCATCCTCTTCGTCGGCTTCACCGACATCATTGTCTCGGAGGACTCGGCTCGCATCCATGAGTCGCCACCGCGATTGGCTCTCACGAGAGTCAGTCCGTATCATCCATCGCCTCACCACCATGCGGCTCGGCCAACAACAACGTGGCGAGACGGTGTAACCGCGGATGACGCGACCCTCAACGGCGACACCGACTCGGCGACCCGAGCATCGATCGCCGGATCCATTGTCACCGCATCACCGTGGGATCCATCACCCAAGTCTCCAACGTGGGGACTTGAGGATCCTTCCATCCTCGGGATCTTCGACTCCGACTGGATCGGAGAACTCCGCGAACTCTCGTCGGATTCGGTTGCCGTCCACGACCTACATGGCGAGCGGCACGAGCGCCCGGCCAGACCCCTTCTCTAGGCCGAGTCCGCCGCGACGGTGATGGAGGTCGAGGAACTTTGCCTATGCCTGGAGGAGGCGGTTCGCAAGGAACAAGCCGAGCGCGAAAAATTTCGCCTTGAACAAGCGACTATGCAGGAGCTCTCGCTCTAGCACCAGCGCCACATCATGTCGCGCCTGAACCCCACCGTTCAAGGCCGCGCCCTGAACTTCGATGATGAGCGACCGGCTCGCATGGCCAACCACGTGGTGCGAGAATGCGCCACCAGAGTAAGTGCCCCGCCACCGCCAGCGCAGCAATGACGACGCTCCCCCACCACCACCCAGTCGCACGCCCCCTCTAGACCAGCCAAGGATCATGATCCCCCCGCAATAGCAGGACGCGAACAGTATCGTGCTGTTCTCCACTCCGATGGACAATGTCATCGCGAGTCGAGCCGCGGTCGCCAACCTCAACATTATGGGGGAAGGCGCGCTGCAGATCCATTACGCCAAGGCCCTACTCGCCAAGGCCGTCGAGCAGCAAATCGCAGGAGCCAACTCGCGGGGGCGCATGTACTCCCACTCTTCAGGAAGCAGAGCGGCCTCGAGCGGCCGCCCAACGATGGCAAACACTCTCAATTGCCCACCACCTGAGCCCCTGCAGCTCCAACCACGACCCGCACACGTGGCACTCTCCACCAATGACCTGCGACCGACAAATAACATGATCGCTGCCAACAGGCAGCCAGTCGACGCGCGGACCCACATCATCAACAAACAAAGCTGGCGCGCACGCCAGCCGGATGACCTGAGGTACACCCTCACCAACCGCCGTGACAGTTATCCAAGGGGCTCGCTCAGCCGAGTAGGCCCCCAGTGCTTCAGACCAATGATCCGAGGCAAAAAATATCCAGCGAACTTCAAAGCGCCAAAGGAGATCGAAAAGTACAATCCCTCGTACGACCTGTCCATGTGGCTGGACACATACCTCATGGCGATGGGAATCGCCGGCCACACCAACCTACTCGCCGCTCGCTACCTCCCAATGATGATGGAGGGAGCAACTCGGTAATGGATCAACACCCTCCCGGCCAGAGCAGCACCGATTCACAGGAGGACATGTCGCAACGCCTTCGTCAGGCACTTTGAGGGTTCCTACACCCGCACCACCAGCATCGAGGACCTGGAGCAATGTGTCCAGGGGCCATGCGAGTTGACTCACAACTGGCTCCAAAGTTGGCAATACCTATGGTTCAACGCGGACGGTATCCACCCGGAGACAGCGATCCACTGCTTCAAGACATCATGTCGCTATGAACCACTGGTCGCCAAACTCAAGAGGGTGTACAAAACACTCAACAACATTCCAGACCTCCTCGAGATCGCCAAGCGATATGCGGAGGAGGACCCGAACCAAGAAACCGACGATGAGTCGGGTGGAAATCGCCGCCAAGGCGGCCACGACAATGGGAGGTGACCCGAGCTATGCTACAACAACACTCACCTCACCGGCAAGCGCCGCGTGATGGGTGAGTAGACTTCGTATAATACGCTAATTCTGGCCACGTGACCCCAAGATCTTCCGCCGCGACGAAGGACAACATCGCGACAGCGGAAACTACAAGGCGAGGCTGAAATTCGACCCCGCGGCTCTCCTTAACCAGCCCTATGTGTTCCACAGCAGGGAGGGGAAGCCCGCCACGCACACGACCGCCGACTGCCACACCCTGAAGGAGATCA
Organism: Avena insularis; assembly: GCA_023614405.1. Lineage (NCBI taxonomy): Eukaryota > Viridiplantae > Streptophyta > Magnoliopsida > Poales > Poaceae > Avena > Avena insularis. The sequence continues at coordinate 14,472,966 of CM042693.1, forward strand.
AGAAGGCACGACGTGGGAGGACCCCAACAACCACCCGCCAAACGACGGGGCATTCACCAACGATGTCGGGTCGCTCCACACCTTCACCAGGTTCAGCACCAAGCACGAGAAGAAGGTCATCGCCCGCTTCGTCGCCGTTGTCGTGGTATTGCCGACGAGTACGCCATGGAGGGGTCCTCACAGAGCATTTTTAGAGACGTGGGGTAAGGCAGAAGGTTGGCGGGTACGAGGTAACACAGATTACCCAGGTTCAGATCCCATGACGGTGGCGGGATCCGAATCCTACTATAAATCACTATAATGGCAATATTCCGAGTTACAGGGATCGGTTCGCTGTGTGCGATATGAGTTGTTCTGCCCTAAAGGCTCCCATAGGCCGGCTTATATAGTCGCCAGATCCTAGGGTTACAGGCAAAGTCCTAGCCGGACAGGTTACAGAGTCCTACATGGTACACAACTAGTCTAACGTGTCTTGCACTCCAAGGCTCCGGGTATGTCGGTAACTCCTCCGTAGCCTTCCTTTATCTGGCATGGCCCTCCCTTCTGGATCCATTTAACTGGGCTGCCCAGCAGGCCATGGGCCTCGCTACCAACTATGGGCCACCCGGGTTATCGGGATTAGAGACATGCTATGGTGATACCCATTTAGCATATCCCCAACAGTAGCCCTCGGAGAACTCCGAGATCTTGCGCCGTCTTGCCTCTTCAGGTTGAATGCTCTGTCTAGGTGAATGTCGGCATATCGTCAAGAAACATCTTGTAGTCCTCCCAAGAACCCTGCAATGTTATCCGTCTTCAACATGTAAGCCGGAGAACAGCTGAATCTTCCATCGTACTCTTCTTGTAGCCGGACTAGATCCGTCCATGCCGGAATCTTCCGATGGGATGGTTCACCTACTCATGTCAGCTAGAGCAACATAGACCATAGGTCAGTGACACCTCGTAACTCACACATGCAGAGAACACAATCATGTCCATTTTCCCGCGCAAAGGATACGAACCGTTGGCGGCGGCGGTGGGAACGTGGCGAAATTTCCGAGAAAGCGATGTCCACGCAGCATACATCCGATCAACTTACGAATCTTGATGCCGAGGGTTATAAATTACAACCGTGGTAGATTTTATCTTTTACCTTATTCTCCCCCTGTCATCGTCTTCCTCCTACGAACACCTCCTCGAGCTCTCCACGCACACGATAAAACCCCTAGTTCTTCCCCAATCTCCCAGTCACCTCTCTCCCCACTCGAATGGCGAGCAGCAGCTCCACCCCATCCATGGCGATGATGAAAGAAGCCACTGCCAAGCCGGGCAGTTCTGGCCCAGTGCCCCTAGAGGGCTGTGCATCGCCACACACATGGTGGTGGAATCCACCGGCAGCGACCATATTCAGGGCTGGAACCGTTGGAGGAGAGAGTGACTCCCACAAAGGAGAATGGCACGGCTCCGATATCACCGATGGAGATGTCAAGGAGTTGCTCGCTGAAGGATACCTCCCCGGCGAGGTCACCCCTTCTCCCCAAGCTAGAGAGAAGGTGTACCTCAAAGTGCAAATGGTACGCGACGTCTCCCTCCCAATCTTGACTTCTTCTAGCTGTCCTTAGCCATTACCGGTTCAACCTCAGAACCTTTCTCCGAATAGTATCCTCGCGCTTAGCAACTATGTGGCGCTTTGTGAGGGCTACCTAGGAATTAGGCCTAGGTTAGATCTATTCATCTATTTCTTCACCGTCAAGAGAGAAGCCAGAGCGAGCAAGGACGAGCTCAGAAACTGCAGAACTATTAGCTTCAAGATCCGGCATGGCCAGCGGTTCCCCGACATCGTACGCCACGAGTCCTGCAAAAATTGGCAGAGGACGTACTTCTATAGCCCAGATATCCCTCTGGCCGGCCGAGAAGCCATGTACCCGGACTTTGTCGATGGTCAGCCGCTGAAGCCCCGACATGGCGATCCCAAGCCACCCTTCCCTTCGACAACCAAGCTTCCTGCACCATAAGTCGGATCGAGTGGTTCATAGAGACGGGTCTGACCGGGTTGGACCTAGCCATGTGCTAGTTCGTCAGGCGGATCCAGGCTGCAAGATCGCCGTGGTCGATGCATCGATACCAAGGATAGGAAGGATAGCCTCCGCATATCCGAGGACAACTTCTTGAGTGACTCCATCAAGCTCCGCCTGAAAGATATCGTCAAGGTTAAAGATAGGAAGCGTGGCTTCACCATCACCTACGATATGTTTGTGGACGTACGTGCCCGCAGATATGTGTTAATTTTCCATGTATGACATATGCTCTAGTTCTTCCGTCTAGCCATTACCATTTCATCTAACACTTCAGGATTTCACTTAACAGCTTAAAAGTCTAGAGGAGGATAGCATGGCTGTCCAAATCTATGACCCCAAGATGAAGGAAGTCACCGTCGTGTCCGGCGACGATGTTCCGTGGCGTAGGAAGAGCTCCACCTCTAACGCTGTTGGGAGGCAAGAAGAAGAAGAAGAAGAAGAAGGCGGTGGAGCCTCCAAGAAGACCACCGCCTCCCTGGAGGCGGAGAAAAGAAGAATTACCGGCACCCCTTTCACCAAGGCACCCACCGTTGTGTAAGCTTCTTATCATCGGACATTGTCTCTTGCTCGTCTTATTCCTGTACTTATACATTTGCACGTTTCAGGAAGAAGGCCACTTTGAGTTTAAAGAAGACCTCCAAAGCATCGGGGGCTTGTAAAAACATCAATGATATGTTGCACCAGCGCCTCCCACCATTGCCCCTACTACTCCTGCAATCAGCCATTCAAGACCGATAAGCTCTCCAACTAAGGTAGCATCTGGCCCTTTTGCCATGGAAGTGGACCCAGGTGTCATCGTGGATCTTGTTGTTGTCGGCGAGCAGGCGACACAAGAAAGTACCGCATCCAACATGGCTGAAGCTCTAGCTAAGGATGCCACAAGTAGCGGTAAGGCGATGGTGGAAGGCGGAACGCCGTCTGGCGGCGCCACTGCACCCAGGACGTCAACAGAGGTCCCGAAGATTGTATACCCGGTGCTTACTCCGTGTAGCTCAGCTCTGTCTCCTCGTGCAGCGCCAACTTATCTGACTTGCGGTCTTGAGGAGCTGCTCAAGCAGGCGGATATCTTGCGCGGAAATAGTCTTTCCTTCAGCAAGATATTTGCCAAAAGCGCCACCAACCTCAAGATCATCGCACTTGTAAGTTTTGTTTGCCTTTTGCATTTCATAGGTGGTATCCCACTATAGCCCCCGAGGATTTATATGGAAAAGCATAGGTCTTTGCATCTGAATGCTCTAAGAGTGACTAAGCTAGAAAACTTCACACCGTAGCCCCCAAGTATTTAGTTTGAATGAATTATTCCGACTAGATACTTTTAGAGTAGCATACACAGTGTTTGTAAATTTCAATACTGTAGCCCCCAATCTTCTAGTTGAAACAGAATTAGTTCCGACTAGTTACTTAAAGAAAGATTAAGCATTTTGTCAAGTTAAAACTCTCCTCAGTAGCCCCCAAGCCTCTAGGTGGATATTTATCCGGCTAGATGCTCCAAGTAGACTAAGTAACTTTGAATTCTTTCCACATAATGAGAATGCTCGGAGAGGCGTCGCCCAGAAGTTCCACAAGATGTTCATCTGGAAGCCAAAAGGTAAAACCACCTTCTTGAACAAATCACCAAGAGCAAGAGTCTGTTTTTCCTTCAATTTCGCACTCAAGCTTGGTCTTGTGCCATCACTCTCCGACTACTCATTGTGTGTTTTTTATTTCTTCGACATGCAGAAGCTATCGCCAAGGCCAAGGACATTGTCGAGCAATCCAAGCACATTGAGCTGCTGGATAACAAAAACAAGATCCTCAAGCAGGAGAGGGCCGACACTCAAGATGCACGAAGAGTCCATGGCGGCCTTGGTGAGTCGCCAACACGGAGATCAACCGATTGAAGGAGGAATATGCGATGCTCAAGGAGTAGAAGAAAGCTGCCGATGAGCGTAATCAACGCAACCTTACGATACAAGGTTCTCCGAATAGAACGGGACTCCATGACGGAGACACTCTAGCAACCGGAGGCGAGCATCTTTGGTAAGCGATCTCCGTCTTGTACTTCTGTAAGCCAGGTACTCTGAACTTTTTTGTGTTATTGAACTCATGTACGCCTTTGCCTTGCCAGAAATGCATCTCCTATTGGTTTAACCAATATGCCTCCTCCGCCAAAGGAATGCATGGTTCTCGCTGGCAACTTCATCAATACCGCCGTCAAGCAAGCCAAAGAGATTGCCAATCCCCTTAACATCAACATAAAGGTGGTGGATTCAGTCATGAAATACCCGGACATTCTGCGCCAAGCCCCTGAGCGTATCGTAAGCTGGAAAGCTTCATGTACAAGGACTGGTGCTAGAATGTAGCTGGCGATGATCAAGGCCCATTACGAGAATGCCGACATCGACACGGTGACCTCGGGCCTGCCCGACATAGACGATGAATCCTAGAAGATTGATCAAAAAGCTATCTGGGCATCGCTCGCGGGTTTTGACAGCAGGGTTGCCGAGTTGATCCATCACAACGTCTTTGTGCCTCTTGAGATCATTGACGGCGACCATCATAGCTCCTCCAACTCCCTCAAGACCACCGACTTTGAAGATGATCAGGATGGCTCTCCTGCTACCGACGATCCTACCTCAAAGTCTCCTGTGCCAGAGAAATGAAAAAACAATATGTAATAGTTGTTTCCTTTGGGTTTATGTATGCGGAAAAAACTACTATGTTAATCTTAAGGCGGAAAAACAATATATGTATGTTTCCTGCTACTCAAGTACTAGTTTCAGCATGTAAATATTTTTTAAGCAAGTGATGGCTTATCCATTACTTTGGTTTTTATGCTTGAACTTTCATGAGTCAGAAGACTCGTAGTAGGAACCATGAGCTCAAGTGATGATGCCCAATGCCACCATCAAAACCTAAGCACAAAATCGCTGACTTCAAGTGCCAAAAGTCACTACTCTAGAATTCACATAAAAACAACAAAAAACGTGTAGACCAAAAAGCGTAGCTAACGTAGAGGCTAATTTTCACAAGTGAAAATGCAAAGCTTGTGCATAAAGGTTTTATACGATCCAAAAATGAGCAATAAAGAATGTAAAAGACTCAAATATATGAGTGAACCAGAGAGCTTTATTTCATTGATCATATAAGAGGTACACAGTAGATAAAAAATATGCTAAGTGTAACAAGGACATAGTTGTACTATGTTCCATGGCCGATCAAGCTCCGGGTAGCCATCATTCGGGTCACGTCGCTTACGCTTGTGATCATCATTGGGTCTATCATCAAGTTCACGATTGTCAACGAGGTAGTAAGACCCATTGAGTAGCGCCTTGATTATGATGAATGGTCCTTCCCATGGCGGGGATAATTTGTGTGACTTCTTCTGCTTAAGTCGGAGCACCAAATCCCCCTCTTTAAATGAGCGATGCCGAACGTGGCGACTATGGTAGCTGCATAGCTTCTGCTGGTAGATGGCGGATCTTTGGCATGCCAATACGCGCTCTTCCTCGAGAAGGTCCACATCTAGGCATTTGGATTATTCAGCGTCATCTTTGTCGTGGCGGCAACTCTTGGTGAATCGTGAAGGATGTCGAAAGGCGGATGGCTTCGCCCATATACCATGAAATAAGGGGTGTAGCCGGTAGATCTGTTGGGTGTAGTTCGTGAACTCCACAGAACAGATGGTAATTCCTTGGTCCAGGCTCTAGCTGCTCTATGTAGCGGTGCCTCTAGACGTGGCTTGATTCCCTGCAGAATTAATCCATTGGCTCTCTCAACCTGACCGTTGGACCGTGGGTGTGCTATAGATGATAGGTCATGTCGATGTCTTCTCCCAACAATAAGCTTCCACCTATCCGTGATAAGTTGCTTCCATTGTCGGTGATAATGCTATGTGAGACCAAATCACCACTAGATCCTGGACAAACCTAAGGGCAGTTGACCCATCAAGCTTTCTAATGGGTTTAGCTTCTATCCATTTGGTGGATTTATCAACTGCTACTAGTAGATGCGTAAACCCACATGGTGTCGTATGTAATGGACCAACCATGTCTAGCCCCTGCATCGCAAACGCCAAGTTATTAGTATTGTTCGCAATTCTTCAGGGAACATGTGGTTGTCGGGCGTAATCTGGCATCCATGCACATCTCAACCAGCTTGTTGGCGTCCACCTTGGTCACCAAAGAGAATCCTTGGCGTAAGGCTTTGGAGACCAACTATCAAGGAGCGGCGTGATGCCGCAATCTGAGATGGATCTCATGAAGGATTTCAATACCTTCTTGCTGGGAAACACACTTGAGGTATACACTAGTGGTGCTTCTTTATAGAGTTGTCCATTGATTATGGTATATCCCTTTGCTCGACGTGACTATTTGTCTACGCTTGACCTCGTCGGCAAAAGTTCCGTATGAGATATTCCATGAACGGTTTTGTCCAAGCCGAGGGCCTTTGTCACGGTGAACAAAGAGTCAACTCTATCGTGGTTCTCGGGTCCGCTCCTTCACGGATGGTGTCCGTAGATGCTCTAAACGCCAGCGGAATTTTTTTAACTGGAACTCCCACCCAAGCTTTGGCAAGAGATCAGCGCCTCATTTTCCTCCTCTCGACATACTTGACTTCGTAGAGTCAAGAAGCACCACTTCGTCTCATCCACTTTGTCTCGACATGCCGCCATCATAGGGTTCCACGTTCTAGGTGCCAGCCACCGCTAGGCTACCAAGTCGAATCTCCACAGCAAACTATGCGCTTTGATGCCAATATCCTTGGCCAGAAGTCTGGTGAATGAGTGCTTCATACTTAGCCTTGTTGTTTGTAGCCTCAAGTGGATCTGAAAACGATTTTTAGTTTTTCCCCTAATATTTACGCATCGTAAAGGTGAAAGACGCCAGCCCCAAATTTGGCTTAGCCGCTGGAGTAGCTTTGATCCGTCAAAGTGCATCACCCAATATTCTGGCCCCGGTATGGGGTAGCATCTGGCATCTCCGTCCAATCTGTGATGAAATCCGCCAAGGCCTAGGATTTGATAGCGTCGCGTCTGTTGTAGGTGATCTCGAAGGTGGCAAGCTCAATGGCCCACTTCGCAACCCTTCCTGTAGCGTCGCTATTATTGATGATGTCGGACAGTGGAGCTTTTCTGAAAACTGTGATAGGGTGCTCCTGGAAGTAGTGCCTTAGCTTCCAAGAAGCAAGGAACACTCCATAAGCTAGCTTCTGGTAGTGCGAGTAACGCTGCTTGGACTCCGTCAAGACCTTGCTTACATAGTAACTGGTCGTTGAACTCCCTACTCATGCCCTAGTTCTTTCCGCTCTACCACGAGGACGATGTTGATTACCCGGTTGGTGGCCGCCATGTAGATTAACATAGGATCCATAGGCTCGGGTGCTGCAAGTATAGGTGCCAAGGAGAGTATCTCCTTTAGCTTCTTTAATGTTGCATCTACCTCGTCCGTCCATGTGAATTTGTCTGCCTTCTTTAGCAACTTGTACAACGGCAGAGCCTTCTCTCCAAGTCGGCTGACGAACCGACTTACTGCTGCTACGCACCCTGTGAGACGTTGTATGTCATTCAGGCATGTCGAACGGTTTATGTTTAGGATGGCCTTGATCTTCTCCGGGTTGACCTCGATTCCATGTTGGGAAACGATCAAGCCCAATAATTTGCCGGCTGGAACCCCAAAGACACACTTCTTTGGGTTAAGAATCATGTTGTATTTCCGGAGATTATCAAAGGTTCCTTTAAGTCGGAGAGTAAGTCGTTTGACTTTTTAGACATCACCGCTATATCATCCACATAGGCGTGGATGTTCCGACCAATTTGATCGTGGAGGCAATGCTGCATAGTCCGCTGGTACGTAGCACCTGTGTATTTTAGCCCAAAGGGCATCATGACATAGCAAAACGTGTCGTAAGGTGTGGTGAACAAAGTGGCCAATTGGTCCGACTTCCTCATCTTTATCTGGTTGTATCCTGAGTATGCATTGAGAAAACACAAAAGCTGCGAGCCAGCCGTCGAGTCAATGACTTGGTCAATGCGAGACAAAGCAAACGGATCTTTGGGACATGCTTTGTTCAAGCCGATGTAATCAACACACATTTTAATTCTTTGGTTCCCTTTTTGGGGACAAGTACATGATTGGCCACCCATCAGGTGTGAAGGACTTCTCGGATAAAACTAGCCTTAAGTAACCTTGCTATCTCTTTGCCTATGGCACGTCTCTTCTCGTCTTCGAAGCATCGTAGAGGTTGTTTCACCGGTTTGCATTTTGGATCAATATTCAAGCTGTGTTCGGCAAGTTCTCTAGGTACACCTTTCATGGTGCAGGTTGCCAGGAAAAGATGTCCCTATTTTCACGGAGAAACTCGACGAGGGCGCTTGTCCGGGTTGATCTTCCTCCATCACGGTCCCAATAGCGATGAAAACATCTCGGTATGTGATGGCGTTGTCGGCCTGCTCGTCACGCCAAATATCCTCCTCCATCTCTGCATGGCGGTCGAGCTCCTCTAGGCTGAAGTCTATCTCCTCCGAATCAGCGCCAAGTCGGGCGTGGAGGCCAGTCCGGAGGAGTTCGGAGGTTCCTTGATGATGGGTGGTGGTGGTGCAACAACAGCGATGATGGAGGCGGTGCGTGGCATGGCGATGACGACCGGGCGGCGGGCTGAGGCGGAGGTGCACCGGTAAGAGCGACGCCAAGCTGCTGCTTTAGCTACCGCATAGTTGTTGACGGTGTGAACCATGCCCTCGGAAGTGAGGAGACCCGCGGCCTGCTGCCGTCTTAGCGTATGCCGGAGAAGCGCATACCGTCTAGTCCTTCCATAAAGTGATAGATGGCATCATCATTGGGGTAATGCTCCAGGTCGGCCCTTATAAGAGCCACCAGCTAGGTAATGTCGGTGTTTTCACCCTCTCTCTCAACGCATAGCTACCAGATCAAGATAGTCACCACGACAAACTTGGATCTCTACTGTCAAGACACACGGGTGAAGCCGGCGGACTTGTAGTGATCTTCCACCATTATATCCTGCACAGGGGCGGTTTGAGTGGGTCTTGAATTTTTCTGATCTATGTCAGCAAACTCCGAAGAGATATCCGACTTTGATCCTTCCATGAACGTGTCCTGTCCGTAGGCGGTCCGTGCGGGCCTTGATGATCCTCCGACTTCCAGGGAACTAGTGCCCGAGTCGGTTTCACCGATGAAGAGGTGGATGTCCCCGATTGGGACGATCGAGCAACGGGTGGGGTTCGTATTTGCTGGGATCCAGAACTCGTCGGGAGGGACGATCGGAACATTGCCAGAGAAGAGAACACGACCAATGGCTAGGGTTTCGCTGATTCCCGCGAAGAGCTTGGACCTCGCCCGTTGTAGAGCCTGAAGCGCCTCTTGCCCCATGGTGGGCGCCAACTATCGTGGTATTGCCGACGAGTACGCCATGGAGGAGCCCTCACAGAGCGTGTTTAGAGATGTGGGGTAAGGCGGAAGGTTGGCGGGTACGAGGTAACACAGATTACCCAGGTTCAGATCCCATGACGGTGGCGGGATCCGACTCCTACTATAAATCACTATAATGGCAATATGCCGGAGTTGTGGATCGATTGTGCGCGATATGAGTTGTTATGCCCTAAAGGCTCCCATAGGTCTGGCTTATATAGTCGCCAGATCCTAGGGTTACAGGCAAAGTCCTAGCCGGGCAGGTTATAGAGTCCTACACGATACACAACTAGTCTAACGTGTCTTGCACTCCAAGGCTCGGTAAATCGGTGACTCCTTCAGAGCCTTCCTTTATCCAGCATGGGCCTCCCCAGATCCATCTAATCGGCCCAGCAGTCCATGGGCCTCGCTACCAATCAGGCCACCCGTTATCCGGATTAGAGACATGCTATGTCACCTTGACGCAGTGTCCCAAGTCGGCGTCCCTCGCTTCCTCAACTGGTCCGAACAACGCATCACACGAGGCGCGAGGACCACTGCCACTGGTCGAATATCCGGCGAAGTCGCCCAGTGGTCAAGCCCAAAGTGGGCGACTACTGGTTCCTAAGACATTGATGGACGGCGGAAGCTCCATCAACATACTCTACCCGACACGTTTAGGCGACTGCGGCTCCCACGGTCGATGATCGAGACGACCTACACCACCTTCCACGGCATCATCCCTGGTCGGAAGGCATACCCGATCAGCAAAGTGACGCTGCCAGTCACCTTCGACACACTAGCAAATTTCCACACCGAGCGAATCGTCTTCGAGCTGGTGCCCTTCAATAGCCCCTACCATTGCGTCTTGGGGAGGCAAGCGTTTGCCAAGTTCATGGCGGCGCCACACTACACGTACAACACGATGAAGCTCCCAGGGCCATGCGGCATCATCACCGTCCACGGCGACCCCGACATGGCCGCGGAGTGCGAGGCAAAGGGCGCCGACCTCGCCGGCACCATCATCGCCGCGGAGGCCAACCATGTAGAGGAGCTCGCCCGGATCTGCGGCGGGGTCTACAATGACGACCCCACCATACTCAAGAAGCCCAACTCAGAGAATGGCGGCTCGACCACGTTCGAAGCCACCACGCACACGCACTCCGTTGAGCTGGTCCCGGGTGACTCCAGCCAGACGGTGACGATCGGGACAGGCATGAGCCCCGCATAGGAAAGCGTGCTCATCGAGTTTCCACGTGAGAATCGCGACATCTTTGCATGGAATCCATCTGACATGCCAGGTGTCCCAAGGGAAATCGCTGAGCACAAACTCAACGCCGACCCCAGAGCGCGACCTGTCAAGCAGTCGTTGTGGCCCTTCAATGAAGAGCGTCACCGAGCAATCGTCGAGGAGGTGCACCATCTACTCGCTGTAGGCTTCATAAGGCCAATCAAATACTCCAAGTGGCTGGAAAACCTAGTCCTGGTCGAAAAGAAGAATGGGACCTGGAGAATGTGTATCAATTACACAAACCTCATGGCGCTTTGCCCAAAGGCGATTCGTCCTCCCGCGAATCGACCAAATCATCGACTCGACCACAGGCTCGGAGTCGCTGTGTTTCCTTGATGCCTACTCTGGTTACAACCAGATCAAAATGGCAGTCGAGGACGAGGCGAAGACGGCGTTCATCACACAATTTGGCTCATTCTACTACACTGCCATGACGTTCGGCCTCAAGAACGCCAGAGCGACCTACCAGAGGTGCATGCAGGAGTGCCTTCGAGCCAAATTGGCACAACATCCACGTCTACATCGATGACGTGGTGGTGAAATCCACTCGCCAGGGCGATCTACTCGCTGACCTGGCCCAAACCTTCGCAAACCTGCAGAGGTACAAGATCAAACTTAATCCAGGAAAGTGCACCTTCGGTGTACCTATGGGGTATGTAGTCTCCAAGCGAGGCATCAAGGCGAACCCCACCAAGATCAACACGATCGCCTGGCTCAGCAAACCCGAGTGCCTCCGCGACGTCTAGAAGTTGGCCGGGCGAGTCACGGCTCTCGATCGCTTCATCCCCGGATGGCGAGAAGGCAATGCCTCTCTACCCTAAGGCGCAAGAACCCCACATTCGATGGGACAAGGAGGCGGACGGACGCTCACGCTCAAAGAAGTGCTACTCGTGGCCCCATTGCTCGCCGCCCCCACCGACAAGGAGCCAATGCTTGTCTACGTCGCGGCATCCGAGTGAGTCGTCAGCACCGTTATGGTCGTTGAACAGCCAGAAGAGGGCAAGGAGTGCCATGTGCGACATGTCTACTACATCGAAGTCCTCATCGAGTCGCGGACTACCATAGTACTAGAAGTTGGTATATCGGTCTTCCGAATGGCGGCGCACTACTTCTTCGAGCACCCAATCACGGTCGTCACCTCAGCGCCGTTGCAGAAATCATCGGAACCACGAAGCGGTGGGCGAAGTCGCCAAGTGGCCATCGAGATCGGCGTCCGAACATCAAATCTGGCCGTGCAAGGCAATCAAATCATGAGCCCTGGGTGACTTCCTCGCCGATTGGGAGGGCAAGCGCAACCGAGAAGTTGGTCGTACCTCCATTCTTGGTCGCTCCACTTCTAAGGGTCCAAAACGCGAGCGCAGCAGGCAGGGATACGCTATCTTCCTCGACACCATCACCAAGCCATCTGTCTCTCCCGAGGGAGATCGACATCGATACCGCTGCAACCAGAACCAGCCCTGGTCGCCATGATCGTGGATCAGCGGACCGGCGCCATACATCGCCTACCTCGAGGAAGGACCCTACCCACAACGCAGGGCGGAGGCTCGCATGACCGTGTGCCAGCAAATCGCCGTCATCATCAACGGCGAGGTCCATAAGCGCAGCGTGACCGGCGTCATTCAAGCGCTATGTGCAGCCGCGGAAGGTCGCAAAATCCTCCAAGACATCCCGCTGGCTGCGGACACCAGCGGGGCCCGGTCCCTAGTCGCCAAGGCCATGCGACATGGCTTCTCTTGGCTAACCCGCACCGCGCCGATGCGGTCGACATCCAACGCTGGGCCGGGTTTCAAAGTATGCCAATCAAGCGCACATACCAAGCTCGGTGCTCAAGACCATCCCCATCCACGGACATTCGCCGTGTGGGGCATGGACATGGTGAGCCTTCAAGAAGGCCCCTCCGTCTACACCCACCTACTGGTCGCATTCGACAAATTCACAAAGTGGGTGGAGGCCAAGCCGATCCATAAGTCGTGGGAAGACCGCCACCAAGTTCCTCAGCTCATCTATCGCTCCCTTTGACAGCATCATCACGGACAATGACACCAACCGCCAAGTGAGGCATGGCTGAGTTCTACGAGGAGCATAACATACGGCTCGACCTGCGCCTCGATTGCCCACCGAGTCTAACGGCCGCGACGCACCAACTAGAGCATCCTCCACGGCATGAAGCTGTGCAAGTCCCTCTCGAGCAAACTCCGAGGTGCTGGGTCGAGGCTCCCTCCGTCATCTGGGGCATCCGCACCTCCATCAACAGTCGATTGGGTTCACCCCTTCTTCATGGTGTCTGGCGCCAAAGCCGTCATGCCGACCGACCTCGCACGACTTCGCCTCGGGTGGTCAACTACGCGGAGGCGAGAACGAGCTCATGCGCCGGACGGGTCGACCAGCTCGACGAATCACGCGACCTAGATCGCTCCCTTTTGCGCCATCTACCGGCAAGGAATCGCTACCACAGCCACCGAGTACGGACTACGCACCTTCCAGAAGCGACCTGGTCCTACGATCCATCCAGATAGGAAGGTCATGCACAAGCTCTCTCCTCCATGGGAGGGTCCATTCGCCATAGGTGAGTCCTTGGCAATACGCCTACTACCTCGCCGATGTCCAAGGTGATGGACAACTTGATGTCAAGGGCCGTGGAATGTAAACCTCCTAAGGAAGTTCTACACTTAGAACTCCAACATGTACTCCGCTATAAAATAAAGATGATCGATTCGCACAAATTGTGTCTACTCTCCAGATCTTGTGCCCCACTTTCGTAAAAACAGCGTTACGCTAATCACGAAGTCAACCCTTGGTCGCGCGGCACGGGCTAAATGAGTGCGGTACAAGGGCATCGATAACATTTGGGCATTGTGTCGTCCATGAAAACGCCAACCCGAGCCCCATGAGTCGCCTTGCTTTCGGCTCGCCAGACAAAACAACCGCATTCACTTCTTACTGTGACCCAGTCCTCCACATCCTTGGCACAATGACTCGAGCAGTCAAGTACCACCTGGGGAGATGGCAGATCAAACCCGTGGCGGGAAAATACCAAGTATGAGGCGCGTCCTAGAGTGCATGCGGTGACTCTCGAGTCAGGTGGGCGACGCTAAATACAACCGTCCTCACCTACCTTGGGCATGAGACTAGAACGGCTAAGTACCACTCTGGGACTCGTACAACCGACCCGTTAGTGTCCGGAAAAGCGGCTAAGTCTGAGCACCCATAGGTTCGCCATGCGATTGGCTTCCCAAGCCACGGCGGTCGACCCCAACTAACTAACGGTACAAAAACAAACATAAACACAAAGACACGAGTAAACCCATAAAGGCGAGGCGCTCCGGACTCGCACAACACAACAATACAAAATCAAAACAAATCGACAAAATCATACATGCATTCCTTACGGCAACAAATTTTGTTCGCTTGCAAGGGCAGGCATACACTTCTTGGTGCGCCAATTGGCAAAGTGATCTACTCCGCAGGTTTCGTGACGATGTGCCACCGCCACCACGGACAGATGAAGGAACCCACGGGTTCGACGAATACATCGTCAAGGTGCGCCATCACCGATCAAGCAGCTATTACACCTTGAAGTCGCGGTTCGCGGCTCGGGTCGTTCAGGCGACAATTGTCTCTTGATCGGCGAAAATCGCCCATCGCCCGGCACGAATTGGAGTAGACCGTGGCCGATCGTCAACTTGACGCGTCGGAGATCTCGGCAAAACCGGTCGACGAGGATACCCGCTGGTGACGTCAAGGTCGAGGTCGAAATCGTCGAAGTGCGCGAGCAAAACCGAGGTCGTAGCGATCGCTAAGCCGGCGGAAAGCCGACGCGACATGAACTCCACAACCGCGGATCCCTCTCTAGGTAGCGCCGGACCTTAGTGAGCTCATTGGGGATCACCTCCATCGGTGAAATCTCCTGAACATACGCGCGAATACAGGTCGCCACTCGATTCTCTGCGATGGTTAAAGACGACTGGGCAGCCGTCAAGTCGCTAGAAAGGACCGCCTATGCGATCCTTAGCCATCGTGGCGAATGACTCTCTGCGGCAACATGAGCGTGAGTATAAAATCAGGAAAAAGACAGTTATGGAAAAGGGCACCCTGAAAACCTACCAGCAGTCGCTTGCAGCTGGTCGTTAACTTCTTGCACGGAGGAGAGGTCTTTCTCTAGACGCTCCTTGGCGGCCAATCGCTTTGCCGACTCGCATTGAAGGCTCTGCACAGACACGACCAAATATCAGCAAGCATCAAAGAAATTCCTATGTGCCTAGCCGCTGAAATTCAGCTACTAGCCACTCGGGGACTGGACATCGAAGAAAAGCAATAAGAATCTACCCGCTAAAATTCAGCGACCAGATCCTCGGGGACTGGACATACCTGAATAGCCACACCCAGCATGTTGTGCAGATCGATCGCATCCACCGACGGGAGCACAAGAGGCATGCTCCCGCGACGTTGTTTGACCGCCGAGCCTAGAACCTCGGGTGCTTGGGCCGACTGCGCCGACACACTCGCGGTGGAGGCCCTCGCCATAAAGCAAGGGAAAGTCACCACCGCTGCTCCCGCAACACTCGTCGTAGGGCCTTGTAACATCCCAAAAATATTAAACTTGGATCATCAAACTCTAATCATCAAAATTAGGGTTAACAAAAACTTTCCCAACTAAAAATATGAAAGCATTCATATGTGTGTGTATTAAATTTTGGATTCTTTTGAATTGCCATGGTTCTGTGTTTCTTTGCTTGTAAAATGATTCTTAGGTGAAATAAACATCATCTAAACAATCCCCAAACTTTTCCCAAAGACAAACAACTCAGAATGAATAAATTAAGTGAATGGTCACTTTGGCCAAATTAACTCCCATGCCTACTTTGGCTATCTCTAATTTTCAGAACTTAACAGAAACATGTATGGATCTTTGCACCCCTTGTTAGTACCGATAATAAGGTACCAAGGCCCACTTTGTGATCATCCAAAAACATTCAAATGCTATGTTTAAATGACAGTTTAAAATTGATCTATCTCATATGGAAAGATCCCATTATTTCAAAAACCACTCAAACAAGCTCAATTTTCAAAACCCAAGCACCCACAGAATCCTCAACACATGCCTAGCACATCCACCAAAAACTTTTCAAAATTCAAAATAAAGTTCTTGCAGCCATTTCATCAAACAGGTTCTTGATTCAAATCAACAAAATAAAAACACTATGTTGAGCGGTGTTTTGGCCAACCTTATTCCCTCTCTGGTTGCAACTAGCCTTAGTAGATCATCTAGCATCTTTAACTAACCTCTAGCACCACTTGTGAGCTTGCCAATGCCATCAATGGTGGCGGGCCGAGCATCACCATGTCACCCAGTGTGGACAACAAGCTAGGAGAAGAACTAGCCGTGTCCACCTTGTCTGCATGCAACCCATGCCTCACCGCCCCTCTCGACTAGCCCTAGCTCGAAGGCAGAGACCAGAACCGCCCAGAACGCGCGCTTTGTCTTTGCTTGTCGACCATCTTGCGCACCCAGGCACACGTCGTTCCCATGCAACCCGACCACCTCCAGCCCTTGCCGCTCGCAAGCATGCACCCCCCCGTCCCAGGAGACCCCCAGACAAGTTCGTTCAATCGCCCGTACCCCGTAGCCCCCGCTCGCCGTGGAGTTAGCCGCCTCTGCCTCGATCACCGCCGTTCGACCAATTTCCACCGCCCTAAGCTCGCATTCAAGTTCTAGAAACATCGCCCGGGAGACCGCCGTCGATCGCCAACGCAGCCATGCCTCTAGCCACCCGTAACCGTGTCGCCACCGTCGTCGCCCATCCCTCTCGGTCTCGCCGTCGAGCCTATAAAGAGCGAGCCCGCTCGATTTCTTCACACAGTTCCTCCCCTCTCACCCAGAACCACCCACCTCACTCCCGAGCAAAGCGGCAGCGCATCGCGAATTTGGCGAACCCGCGCTCTTGGAGAAGAAGGAAGCCATCGATTAGAGACGCCCCAGGAGGAGCTGCCGGTGCCAGTAGAATCGCCGTCGTCAACTTCGTCGTATGCCCCCATTGCCGACCCTACTTTGAGCCTCGGTGAGCCTCCCGACCCCACCGAGCCGCTAGGGTTCGAGCTACTTGATGACATGTTCATCGTCGACGACGACCCTCAGCCGTTGATCTCACTTCTAATCCAATGCACCACATCGCCCCGTACTGCTTCGCGTGTTATGAGCCAGCAGCGTGTGGAACCCCTTGTCATTGCGCCCAAGGCTGAGTGACACAGGCTGGCCATTAGCATTTCAGCGCAGCCCAACCATTTGAAATTAGATTTTTCTATTTTAATTCAAACTCAGTTCTGTACCTAGTTTCAAAAATCAACCCAACTCGATTCAGTGAACCAAATTTCATGAAACCAATTTTGTTAGAAAGGTACTAAAATGCTTAATCCAAGCCCGTTGGATTCAAATCATTTGGATCTGTAGATCAACCTTGGTAAAAATAACAAGTCAGAAGCTTTTCTGCATTCAAACATTTTTCAAATTTCAACCCTAATAGCTTTGAGTTGATTCCAACTCTCAAAAATCACATATGATCATACCTGTCAGAATATATAAAAACATATGTGTTTACTTACAGAAATAATGTTCAAGTAATAAAGAATGCCACATAGGCATTTCTAGTCACTTTATTTATTTAAAATAAAAGGTTAAACCTTATTAAATTGTGACACCACTTTAAATCACATTCCCATGTACTGAAATATGTGGTGATGACATGTGTCAACATGATCCCATGTTTGGTTTGGAGAATATTAAATCTTAAGTAGTTTTTCAACGAGTAGAAATTACTTTTCTAAAAATAAAATAAATAAGATAAAAGCTTTCATCTTGAAATGATAGGTGATGATGCTAGATAATCTATAGTGCACCTTTATTGATGATTGCAAATAGTTAAGTATTGTTTGGTGATTGTGTACCTCGTATTTATTTATAGGCGCTAAGTCTTGACCAAGGATACGAGGAGGAAGGAGGATACTACGAAGAAGAAGCCGAGGAGAACTTCAACCACTGCTCTGCACAAGGCAAGCCTAATACTACTAGTTAATTGAGCAAGTTAACCCTTGCAAGATATCCTACTTAGGCAAGCAAATACTTGCTTGTTACCATGCCAACTATATGCCCTAAGCATATGTGATCATACCCACTTGATAACTCAATCCTAGTTTTACTTGCAAGCTTTATACTTTATTTCTTTATCAAAGCTTTCTCTTAGAGTTTACTTAAGTGACTTGTAGATACTAGAAGGATAATTGAAGGTTGCATAAATTGCATTAAATTGAGCCTACGCTATATAATCTTGATGTCATCCTAAGGCATGAGATTAAACTTAATTAATCACCACTTGTTTACCACCCTCATTAGTACTTACCTTTGGTAGATGCTAGTGCTAAGCATAAAACTTGATCAACTTTAGATGGAAATACTCGGTGAAAATGGTTATGAAAACCTTGGAATGATGAGTCATTCTACTGAAATGTTTTGACATGTGTTTCCGAACACCAGATGATTTTGATGATGAAAATGTTGAGGCATGAGCCTTAGCCCTTTATAAAACTGATGGTTATGCGGATGCGATACCATTCCAATTTTACCGTAAAACCACAATACCCGAAAATTGGGTAGGGCTTGACTGGAAACTTATATACTTTAGTATGGGTTCCCTCACGGACAAGGTCTGAGCTGAGGCTACCTTGTGAAGATTATCCACCTGTGCAGTACCCAAGATGACAGTTGGTCATGGTTGGGAGGCCAAACTCATAGGAGAGGTGCCTATACTAGGGCGTGTAATGGAAATGTTAGGATTGATTATCTGCATACTGAGTATGGTGAATTCAGGATTTGTTCCTGACGGATGTATCAAATGTTGTGGTGAAAGTGTACAATCTCTGCAGAGTGTCAAACTATTGAATAGACGCATCCGCGGTTATGGACAGTTCGAGTGGCCATACTGTTCCCCCGTTAGATGTTTTCAAAATGACTTGTGAAATGAATTGAGATCTTGACTTGAACACAACAGAGTTGTGATATGAAATTCAAGTTCCCACTTAGGTGTTATAAAATTTCAACTAGTTTTTTCTTGCTTCTGAACTTAGTAGAGGTAAATCTGGCTTTTTGCAAAACAACCCTAGAGCTTAGTGTCCTACTACAAAAAACCCCTTAACTTGTTAGTATTAGTTTGCGAGTACTTAAAGAGTACTCATGGCTTTGTCCTGGCTATTCCGTGGCGGACTATGAAGAGGAGTACCGGGATGAGGGACCCGGAAGGTTCGACAACTAGGATCATCTCCATCGTCAGCATTGCTGTGACCCGAAGATGGAGCTTAAGCCTATGCAAATAGCAAATAAAAATATCGATGAGATGCTCATTGTCCGCTTGCCTTGTCATTTTGATATAGGATAGCTCTGTATCATGTGCAAGGGTACCCGTTAAGCGTTTCTCTATGAAACACGTGTATTTACTATGACAAGAACTTATCGGTAACTAAAGCTGAGTAACATGAGGAGAGGCCCTCGTACTCCATGGACATGATATTTTCAGTTTATGGTTTGTCAAGCATATAACTCAAATTGGACCTCACTTTAAACTTAACTATCTAAAGATACTTATGATAGGGGCAATGAGAGCTCAAAGCTAATGAGTACCATACTTTCAGCATTTGGAAGCCTTTCAAACTTTTCAAAACCTTTTCACCTCCTTGTTGAGTCACCACTTATTCTATGAGCACCTTCTTGAGAGCATAGTTGTCATTTTTAGTGTAATGTGCTTATCTCAAAACTTGGTTAATTATGTCATGACTTTGATGCTTGTATCTCTGATATCTTTACTTCTAGTCTTCACACGAACTTCAGAGGTGCCTTGGCATTTATGTTGTGCTCTACAAACAAAGGCAAGCAAGATACCACTCTATCATACCTTTCATTAGAAAACCAAATCTTTTTATTAAAGGATCCAAAAATAGTAAATCCAAATATTTTTAAATTTTATTGTATTTATCTTTTTAAATCCCTTTAGGATTTTATTGGATCCAGATAGGTTTTGAAAGTTTCCAATTGGGTTCAAAAAGTTTCTTCTCACCCTGAAAATCAACAAAGTTTTATTTTATTCATTTATTTTTCACATAACAAGATTTGGAAAATCTTGGGATGTGACAGGCTACCACCCTTAAAATAAATCTCGTCCCGAGATTTGGGGAGGCTAGGGGTTACAAGTTGGTTCAAAAGCATCTAGGGTACTACCACCCTTAAAATATTTTCCAACTAAATTACATCTTGGCTTGCTTGGGATCTTGATGTAACTTTTCTGGACAAACATCTGCATAGTGTCCTTTGTTTTCACACTTGAAACATGTGACAAGGCTGAGATCCTTCATAGGCTGGTTTATCTTGTGCTTCATCTTTTCTGGACAGTTGCTTGCATAATGTCCTGGTTCTTTGTATTTGAAACACATCACTTGGCTATTATCTTTCTTCTTCTTTTCTGGACATTCATTGTCATAGTGTCCCATTTCTTTGCAAGTGTAACATGGCACATGGCTTTTGTCCTTCTTTTTCTTGGGTTTCTCCATAGCTAGGAGTGCTTCTAGTTCATGATCTTCATATGTTATCTCATAGGTAGGAATGTCTACTGGTTTCTTTGACCTTCTATTGCTCCTTGGATAATTCATATGTCTCTTCTTTGGTCCTTTAAATTGGGTCATATTGCATGAAGGTACAAGTTGAGATTTTCCTTTGTCCTCATCCTTCTTGGTAGACTTGGCTTGATAGTCTGCAATCAGTTGTTGCACTCCACCTTGTTTCCTTTGTTGAATTATGGAATAGATGGGGCATTGGATAGGGACATGACTATTTCCTTCACATAGGAAGCAAGCAGCTTGAGATGTGGGGCATTGGCCAACTAGATGTTCCTCTTCACAATTGGGGCATTGATCCCCATGTTCCTTGGAAGTGTGATCCTTGTCTCCATAAATATTGCAGGCTTTGGTTCCTTCTAAAATAACATCTTTGTCATCCTTGTTGTCATAAACTCCTTTGGAAGAGTTGTCTCCAATGTTGATCATTTGAGTGGCCATCCCTTGCAACAATTGGGATTGAAGTTTCAAAATCCTTTGTATAGCTGGGTCTAATCCATTGCTGTTAGCTAAAAGCTGGGTTGTCACTTGGCTCAACTGGGTTTGGTTTGCTAGTAGTTGTTTTCTCATGTTGTTCTCTTGGTTGTTGTTGTCATCATCCTTGTTGTTGGGGTTTCTTGGAGAAGTCATATGTTTGGGTTGGATTGGGATTAGAATAGGCAAAATATTTCTAAGGGAATAATTCTAATCACACACATCATAATTCACACAAGCAATGTGCAAGCAATCACAAACAAACATTCCACTCAAACAACAAGTTTCAAGCATATTTTTAGGCAACCAAAAATATTTTTGTTACACCACATAAGTTGGTGGGTTTGAGTTAAACAAAATATGGTGGTCCATATATATGGTTCACTTGTGATCTTTCCATCCTTCTTAGCTGATTCTTCTTGCATGAGATCATGGCTTCCTTGGGAAAAATCTTGGTCATAAATCCTCAAAGGTGGTCATGGTTCTTTCTAAGTGGTGTTTCCTTAGTCTCCAAATCTTGAGCAAGATTTCTTGTCTCACTTGTCCTTAGTGATATCCAAGGTTGAAGTTCTTGGTGAAAATGATGAAGTTGTTGAAGTCATTAGAGTTGAAGATGTTGAAGTCATTAGAGTTGATGAAGTCCTTAGCTCATGGTGAGGTCTTTGTCCATGGGGTAGGCTTTATCCATCAAGTTTGAAATAGAAGAGATGTAGAATCAAAACCAAAATGGTTGAGGGAAGAGTTTACAAGATTGTTTGTAAATAAGTTTTGGAACAAATACAACTCCTATTTTTCTAAGGGGTTTTGTCCAATCCTAGGTTTACAAATCCTACAGGCAACACAATGCTCTGATACCATCTGTAAGGTTCCCAACCTTTAATAAGGTAGAGATCCCTGTGTTTACAATGCTAGTCCCTGGATCAATAGCTAGCATCCACAGTTAAGATGTAATATCAAGAAACAAAGGTCATAATACAACTTTATAACCAGGAATAACATAATTTATTACATCTTACATAGCTCATTTGGCTATTACATTACATTGCAGCAGAATATCTATAAGCATGGGGTCCTTCATCTTCAAAGTGCCACAGGCAGACATGTTGGTTGTAGACTTTGTAATCCTAATCAACACACTTCACTAAATCAATCAAACCTGCAACATAACAAGTTACAGCCACAAGGGTCAATACATTTGAATTGTATTGGCAAGTGATACTATGGTAGTATAGTGGAGTCTATCATCTATATGCATTTGGCTAAGTGGAGCTTAGGCTTGCATTGCTCAAAATAGATTTTCCTTATCATTTGAAAACACTAAGTTTTTGCTTTGACAAAAATCACCCAAGGTATCTACCAATCAAAGATTGAAGATCCTTTAACCCTTGTTCAACCACAAGTTTTTAACTTAGAAATTTGGATGATGAGATTCTTGGTAGCTTCCATGTCTTGATGCTCAAATTGTCCTTTGCCAGGGACATGGCTAAGTACTTAGATTTTTCACTCCGCAGAGGTGGTGCACTTTCCCCCACAAGACTTGGTTTCACCAAGACAAGATCTTTCAGAAGCCTTCCCTTAGACCAAAATGGACGCGTTCCAACCTATCATTCCCCTACCACCAACTGTACACTTGGCTAAGTTCTTGCAACCTATATGATCCAGGCAGAGCCCATAATGCCATGTGGTTGCACTTGAAGCTTCTCAACATTTGACATCTCAAATCTCTCTGTTCCTGGGTGGCCATCCACAAGTGAGATACACAAGGTAAACCATAAAAATGGGCCTTGTGAACCACTCAACACAAACCTTTCCTTCCATTCCACCCAGGTGATTCATTCACTTAGTTGTTTTATTAAACAAAACACAAGTCCTCAGACTTAGAAATTTTTCCATAGTGTGATTATATATTCCACCCTTGTTTTCTATTAGCTAAGCTAAGCATGATAGTAGTAGGTATCTTAACTTAGGAAATTTTACTAAGGTTTCATCTACTAGGTTTTCCCATAGCATGGTTTATACTTAGCAAAAATTCCATGCAAGTTTTACTTAGAAAAATCACTAATGCATAGTGAAAGTAATGGGACAAAAGTATGAAGCATCACTTGCCTTTTTGGTAGAGAGTATAAGTTCACCCTTGATCTTTGCAATGTTCACACACTTCAAGTCACTACAATTCAATCAAACAAACAATATTTCAATCTACCATTCAAGCAAAACATCACATAAAATAATAGACAAAACAATACATGCAAGCATGCAAAAGGGTTGTTTTATTTGTAAAAGTGGTTTCTAGTAAGTTATGAACATTTGGTAACACCATTTGGTCATTTTGTAAAGTGGCAAAACCATTTGCAAAAGATTCTACCTCTAAACCATTTTTAAACCAAATCATTGTTTCATGTGATTGAAATTGCCTTTAGCAAAGTAATAATTTTTATAGGGTTTACCAAATACATTTTCAAGTCACAAAACTTGGTGTTTGGGTTCAGAGAGTTTATTCCAAAACATTTCTCAAAGGTTTTCATCTAAAACCATTTTTAACAATTAAACCATATTTTTATTTGACTGGAAATGGTTTAAATCCAAGATTCATTCTTTTGCTTCTCCAAATCCATTTTTGAATCTACAAAGTGATTCCTATGGTCAGTAGGTTCATAACACACCATTTGCCAAAGATTTTATCCCAAAAATCATTTTAGAATAATTTTTATAACCTAAACAAGCATACAAATGTTTATGCAAAAAACAAACATTTTACCAGGAGCTTTTTACTAAACAAATTGCATGGTTGGCTAGGGATTGTTCCACTGATTCCATTGATATAAAATTTGCAAATTTTGGACGTGTGGATCAAAAGTTATAAGGTTTGCAAATTTGCATCTAAATCAGATTCTAAAATCTGTTTTAAATCAAACCAGTGACACGCGTCTGTTTCTGATTCGCTGATACCGGTTCGCGTGGATTGCGCAACTACAGCCGTTGGATCTAACTGACATTGCACGGCGCAGGTTCACTCTTACCCCTTCGGTTAGTCAATCTATCCAAGCCATCAGATGCTGATCTAACGGTTCCTATCGCTTTGACCAAATAGCAGCGGCGCTGGCGGCGACTGTGCGGCGACAGCGCTCTGGCGGCGAGGTTGCCGGCGATACAGGAAGCTAGAGGAGGAGTGGGGTGGCTCACCAGAATCGTCGAAGCTTGATGATGCTCAACATGGTACTGGCTGGTGAAGGGGCGCACGAGATCGTCCTTAATCGCTCACCGGAGTTGAGCTGGACCTCGGGTGCGGTCAGACGTCGACGGGGGCGAGGCTACGGGTCCTGCGCGAGCGGATAGCGAGCACCTGGATGTTCACAAGGCACAGGCGAACAAAATGGTATGAGGCTCTGGTCGAGGCGCGCACGGGTTCAGGCGATGAGGCTCACCAGAGTTGCTTGCAGACGGCGGTGCTATTAGTTGATGTCATTGCCGGCTTGTGAGGCCTGGCACGCCAGCGAGCTGGGGATGCAGGGAGATGCGCCAGGGCTTGGGGAATATGTGAGTGTGGTCGAGGAGGCGAGGGGAGGTCTGGTTTCGCCGGAATCGTCTAGGAAAGGTCGTCGGGGCAGTGAGGGTACGCGGAGAAATTCGTCCGGCCTGGGGGCAGAGAGGGTGAGGCGAGAGAGGGGAAAGAGAGAGGAGGTGCTGGCGTTTATCACTGCATGGTCACGGCGAGGGATTAACGCGACATTAAGGCGTAATCAAGCGAGCGTTAATCGGCGAAAACCGCCCGGCGAGGTTTGTGAATGGTGAGGAAGAAGAGGGCTGGTGGTGGGGTCGTCTGGCAGCGAGAGAGGGAAAAGGGAAATGGGGTCCGTCTGTCAGCGTCTGCGTGGGTTCAAAACTGGGTGCGAAACGTTTTTCTTCGGGAGAGAGAGGAGCTGGGCTAACTGGGCCAGGTGGGCTTATCTGGGCTGGGTCGTCTCTTTCATTTTTTTTTGTACTAAAACTTTTCCTTTTTCCAATTTCAATTTCTGTTTTGAAATTCAATCAAACAATTCAAACAACAAATCGATTCAAAATTCCTCCAAACTTTGCATTGAGTTTTGGTTCTGTTTAACAACACAATTCTAAGTCCCAAAATAAAATAATATTTTTATTCTTTTTAGGATCCATTTATAATTAAATAAAATGGACCTTAGTTATTAAATCAAATGGGTTTTGATTTATTTAAAATCTCCATTTGAAATCTAAATATTTTCAAAACCAAATCAGTAGGTTTTATTTGAAAATATAGAATACTTGGAAAACTTGTTTAAAATAAATAAATAAGTTTTGATGTTTAATTAAAATAGTAAAACCTTTATTTTTAATAAACTTGGATATTAAATCCTTATTATTTTATTTAGATAAACCTTTACTATTTTTATCAAATAGAAATATTTTATTTCAAAAGGCTTGGCCAAGTTTTAATTTGGCTTATAAAATAATCCTTATTTATATTTCTTCCTTTTCATTAGAAAACCAAATCTTTTTATTAAAGGATCCAAAAATAGTAAATCCAAATATTTTTAAATTTTACTGTATTTATCTTTTTAAATCCCTTTAGGATTTTATTGGATCCAGATAGGTTTTGAAAGTTTCCAATTGGGTTCAAAAAGTTTCTTCTCACCCTGAAAATCAACAAAGTTTTATTCGAGCACTCACACACCAAGAAGATGTGAGTACCTTTTACCTTACTTCCCCAGCAATAGCGCTAGAAAAGAGCTTGATGTCTACGCACTTCTATTCTTGTAGACAGTTGTTGGGCCTCCAAGTGCAGAGGTTTGTAGAACAACAACAAGTTTCCCTTAAGTGGATTACCCAAGGTTTATCGAACTCAGGGAGGAAGTGGTCAAAGGTATCCCTCTCAAGCAACCCTGCAATCAAGATACAAGAAGTCTCTTGTGTCCCCAACACACCCAATACACTTGTCAGGTGTATAGGTGCACTAGTTTGGCGAAGATATAGTGAAATACAAGTGGTACGGATGATTATAAGAGAATGGTGCCAGAAAAGAGCTTTTGATAGGGAGGAAAAGACTAAAGGCAAACTAAAATAAAGAATGAAGCAAGCAAACATGTAACAGATCTAGTTGCAAATGGTGTTTCAATGCTTAGAAACAAGGCCTAGGGGTCATACTTTCACTAGTGAACACTCTCATATAAATATCTTCTCTTCATGATACTCCTCTGAACTACTCTCCGGTTGGACAACTCTAATCCATGGTAGGGCTACAAAAGCACTCCTTAAAGTTTGCAATCCCCATCTAGATAACCCCACACTGTCACCTTGAGCGCTAGATGGTTCCGACAAACACCACAATTTCATTGAGACAACCAACTGAAAATATAACTCATGACAAGTATTTATGTAATCTATAGCCTAAGTGCCACACGGTGTGCACGTTGTCACTTTCACACACGTGGGGATAGCCGGAGATTGATTAAAGCACTCGAGTAGCAAAGTAGATCTACTTGATTACAAAGCTCATGACCACAATAAGATCACGCATAGAGAGAGAGATGAACACATAGCTACCGGTAGAGCCCTTAGCCTCGAGGAAGAACTAGTCCTTCCTCATCATGGAAATTAGCAAAGGCGATGGAGATGGTGGTGGATATTGATGGAGATGGCTCCGGGGGCAATTCCCCATCCCGGCAGGGTGATGGAACAGAGACTTCTGTCCCCCGAATCTCCCCTTCGGTGGCGGCGGCGCTGCAGAACTTTTCCTGGATGTATGCCGATTCATCTAGGGTTTCTACATCGAGGGCTCTATATAGGCAGAAGGGCAAGGTCGGTGGAGGCCCAAGGGCCCACACCCCCTAGTGGAGCCACCAGGGGCTACCCGCGCCAACATAGGGTGTGGCCGCGCTAGTGTCCCCCTCCGTCTCTCCTTCGTGCTTCCGTATTGCTCTAGGAAAAATAGGCAGATTGGCTTTTGTCCCATCCAATTCCGAGAATATTCATTTTTTTGCTTTTGGGAAACCAAAAACAACAGAAAATAGGAAACTGGCACTGCGGCATCTTGTCAATAGGTTAGTTCCATAAAGTGTATAAAAATACCTCAAAGTGTAGATAAAACATAAGACAAATTATATAAAACATGCATGGAGCATCAAAAAATAGATACGTTTACGATGTATCAGTAATCGACATCAATCGAATTACTGTGCTATTAAGGGATTTTATCCCATAGGATGTATCCCGTGGCATGGACAATGTTCCATGAGTTTCCTCGGTTCCTAAGTTGATACGTAAGGGGTGATAACAGCTTTATAGTCACCGTAAGTGCTAGCACACCTCTGTCTACCAATAAGTAGTTCCCTACATCAAGTCCCCACAAGAGGCAAATATTGAGAGGTCGACTTCTCTCAACATCAAGATGAATACAATCTAACACATGGTCACAACGATGAATATCATAATAAACTTTATCTTATTTTAATCTCATGCTAGGGTTTCTCCATCTCCCCAAGAACTAATGATCTACTCATACATGGAGGCAATCAACATCATGGCAAAGACAATGAGATCTATCATAGATGAATAGTACTTGTATAAATCCACAACGAGTACGGAAATTATAACAAGATCTAGACAAGATGTAGATAATATGGATGGAGATGGTGGTGATGCAGCGGTTGATGATGAAGATCGATGCCTTAGCCTCCTGGATATGTGTAGGTGAATATGGATCCCCGGTGGATGAGTTCTGTATGTATTAGCCTTCCGAAGGTGAGGTTTCTGCTATTCCTGGTCGTTCTGTATGTCGTCTCTCTGATCCGATTGCACGGGGCGAAACTATTTGAAGAGGCGGTGGCGGCGGCAACTATACGGCCAGAATTTTTAGTCCCGTCGTATAGTTGGTCGTTAAACCTTCTGGTTGCTGCGTTCGCCTCGGGTTTTCTTATGGTGTTATTGATATTTCCCAAATTAGCGATTTACGCTGTTTTGACTCCTTTTTGCTCCAATACAACTGGTCCAAGAATTATGTCTATCGTATCCATCATCTGTCGTGATCCTGGTGAAAATAGACATAAAATATGAGCGCGAGTGCCATAAAATACCAAGATCCTACCACTACAGTGCAAAATAATAATATAAAACATGATGCA
This sequence comes from Avena insularis, assembly GCA_023614405.1. Classification (NCBI taxonomy): domain Eukaryota; kingdom Viridiplantae; phylum Streptophyta; class Magnoliopsida; order Poales; family Poaceae; genus Avena; species Avena insularis. Next base: position 14,500,963 of record CM042693.1, read on the forward strand.
AATATGCACTCATCACTCACAACACTCCAAGACACTAAGGACATCATAAGAATATGTGAGGCGTGCCAGCGCTTTGCAAACAAACCCAACGCGCCAGCAGTAGAACTAGCACCCATTCCATTGGCATGGTCGTTCGCTCATTGGGGCTGGACATGGTAGAAAAACTCCTCAAATCTTCACCTAGTGGCCACGTCTTTCTGCTAGTCACAGTCGAAAAATCCACAAAGTGGATAGAAGTAGTGCCCATCACCAGCCAAGGCACAACCTTGGTTGTAAACTTCATCAAGTCGATAGTTTTTTGCTTCGGGGTACCTCATAGTATCATCACGAACAACGACACAAGCTTCACATCCATTGAGTTCAAGGATTACTGCAAGAAGATGGGCATAAGCATCAGCTAGCTTTAGTGGCCCACCCGCAAAAAAACGGGCAAGTCGAAAAATCCAATGGTCTCATCACCAACATCCTCAAGAAAAGGCTACTAGCCCCACTCGAAAGAGCAAAAGGCGCCTGGGTATCTGAACTACCCTCCATCCTATGGAGCCTACGAACTACCCTTCATCATATGGAGCCTGCGAACTACTCCAAATACTTCTACACAAGAGACCCCTTTCTTTCCGGTCCACGACGCGGATGCCGTGTTTCAATTCGAAATAACTCATGATTCTCCTTGGGTTTCCACTTATGATGAAGAAGGCTTGCAAGAAGCACTCGAAGATGATATCAATGCACTCGACGAAGCAAGAGACGTTGCTCTCCAACGAGCAACGCAATGCCAGCACAACCTGCACAACTATCATAGTTGTCGACTAATTCCCAGGTCCTTCGTCGTTGGGGACCTGGTCCTTCCCCTCAAGCAAGATGGACACTGCAAGGTGGAATCCCCGTGGTAAGGTACTTTCATCTTCACCGAAGTTATCCTCGGTGGAGCATATTGGCTTCAGGACAATAAGACCGCAGTCAGGTACTCCAACCCGTGGAACATTGCGCAGCTGCGATGTTTCTACGCTTAAAGATTTTTACTTTCCACAATTTGTATTCAATAAGGACTACATTCAGACTTCTCAGCCAAAGACTCGTGTTTTACATACAATAAGGCCTACGGCAAGTCTATTATGCCACATGTACGTCCGTACCCGAAGATTAATAAAGCTAAGTTCCCGAAACTCAATCTAGTTTCTCCATATTTTGAATTTATCCTTCATCGCCCACCCGACACTCGGGGGATCCTCATCTCACAAGCGTTTAAACAAAAAATCACGCCACCCGATACTCGGAGGCTATGCAAAAAAAGTGCTACAAATATATTCAGCTATGTCATTCAGTCTAAAAATCCTTGACCTGAATAGCTGACTCAGCCTTAGGGTGTCAGGAAAATGAAAGGGTCTCGCATACAGGCAGAATAAGCTAAAAACTTTGAAAAAACAATGAATATACATCACAAGTATTATGTTCTATGAAACAAAATTTATATACAAAATCTTTTTTGTTTTGTGTGCAGGAATTGGTTACAACTCAAAGTTAAGGAAAAAATCTTCATCTAGCATTTTTTGGATGATCCGAATAGTGGGGTGAAAAGAGGCTTGGTAATGAGGAGCCATGTAAAGGCAACATCTGGCAGACCAGGAAGATGACGAGATATGAAATCCAAGTCCAAAGTGAGATAATGAGTGTGAACCCATGCAAAGGCCAACTTTGCACCATCAATTAATTGAAGTTTGATGTACTGGCCAATCCTCTCGCCCCACTGAAACTTCGCCATCAGTTCAGCTAGGCCTTGAGGTTGTGCGCCTCAAGGAAACATAGCATTATATACCATGGCCAAGGCTCGCCGACAACACTCGACGAATTCCTCCACCTCGGATACTCGATCCTGGAGGAGCACAAGCGTGAAGGCACATTTGTGGCTAGTCCAAAAATCATTATCAATTCCTCAGGAAGATTCTATCAATGCGTTCATCCATGTGCGTAGTCGATGACCTTCTTCTACCTTGTCCAATCGGATGCCTATGAAAGCAATAACTTTGGGTTACAATCTTTGGGTCAGGTAAAAAGACTCGGGGGCTCGGCAAGGGACACTCACAGCGCATTTTCTCGCTTACCCGTGAAATTTCCTCCAGTATAAAAGCTTCATGTTCTAAAGTTTTTCGGGTCTTCAACTGGGAAATATCAACCACATCTTGCGCAACCCACAATTCAGTTTCCAGCCATTTTATGCGCTGGATCTTTTTGGCATACAAAGGAGGGTCAATAACATGGGTGACCATATTAGACGTTGCACATACAGGTGGCTCAGAAGGATCAGTCGAAGGACCAGCAATATCATGCATCATTTGGAACAAGTGTAAGGATCCCAACCTATAATAAGGTAGAGATCCCTGTGTTTACAATGCTAGTCCCTGGATTAATAGCTAGCATCCACAGTTAAGATGTAATATCAAGAAACAAAGTTCATAATACAACTTTATAACCAGGAATAAAATAATTTATTACATCTTACATAGCTCATTTGGCTATCTCGTTACAATGCAGCAGAATATAACAATAGCATGGGGTCCTTCATCTTCAAAGTGCCACAGGCAGACATGTTGGTTGTAGACTTGTAATCCTAATCATTAAACTTCACTAATATCAAACAAAACCTGCAACATAACAAGTTACAGCCACAAGGGTCAATACATTTGAATTGTATTGGCAAGTGATACTATGGTAGTATAGTGGAGTCTATCATCTATATGCATTTGTCTAAGTGGAGCTTAGGCTTGCATTGCTCAAAATAGTTTTTCCTTATCATTTGAAAACACTAAGTTTTTGCTTTGGCAAAATCACCCAAGGAACCACCAATAGAAATTGGTGAACCTTAAACCCTTCTTCAACCACAAGTTTTTAACTTAGAAATTTGGATGATGAGATTCTTGATAGCTTCCATGTCTTGATGCTCAAATTGTCCTTTGCCAGGGACATGGGTAAGTACTTAGATTTTACACTCTGCAGAGGTGGTGCACTTTCCCCACAAGACTTGGTTTCCCAAGACAAGATCTTTCAGAAGCCTTCCCTTAGACCAGAATGGACGCGCTCCAACCTATCAATCCCCTACCACCAACTGTCCATTTGGCTAAGTTCTTGCAACCTATATGATCCAGGCAGATCCCATAATGCCAAGTGGCTGCACTTGAAGCTTCTCAACATTTGACATCTCAAATCTCTTTGTTCCTGGGTGGCCATCCACAAGTGAGACACCAAGTTTTCCCCAGCATACTGGACTTGGTGATGCCCAAGTTTTCCCTAGCATACTGGACTTGCATGACCACTCAAAACAAACCATTCCTTCCATTCCACCGAGGTGATTCATTCATTTAGTTGTTTTATTAAACAAAACACAAGTCCTCAGACTTAGAAATTTTCCATAGCATGAATATATATTCCACCCTTGTTTTCTATTAGCTAAGCTAAGCATGATAGTAGTAGGAATCTTAACTTAGGAAAATTCTACTAAGGTTTCATCTACTAGGTTTTCCCATAGCATGGTTTATACTTAGCAAAAATTCCATCCAAGTGTTAGTTAGAAATATCACTAATGCATAGTGAAAATAATGGGATAAAAGTATGTAGCGTCACTTGCCTTTTTGGTAGAGAGTATAAGTTCACTTCTTTGATCTTTGCAATGTTCTCTAACTTCAAATCACTACAATTCAATCAAGCAAACAATATTTCAATCTACCATTCAAGCAATTCATCACATAAAATAATAATAACAAAACAATGCATGCAAGCAATGCTAAAGATTGTTTTATTTGTAGAAGTGGTTTCTAATGGGTCATAAACATTTGAAAACACCTAATGTTCATTTTATGAAGTGGCAAAATCATTTGTATAAGCTTTTACTTCATAAACCATTTTTAGATCAAGTCATTATTTTATGTGGTGTAGAAATGCTTTTAATAAGACAAAATTCTATAGGTTTCACAAAATATGTTTTCAAACCATATAACCTTGTGTTTAGGGTCAGAGAGTTTATTTCCAAAACATTTCTCAAAGGTTTTCTTCCAAAACCATTTTTAATAATTAAACCATATTTTTATTTGACTAGAAATGGTTTAAATCAAAGGTTTATTCTTTTGCTTCACCAAATACATTTTTGAAACCACAATTTGTTTCCTATGGTCAGTAGGTTTAAAAAACACCATTTTCCAAAGATTTTATCCTCAAAATCATTTTAGAACAATTTCTATATTCTAAACATGCATACACAAGTTTCTGCAAAAACAAACATTTTACCAGAAGCTTTTTACTAAACAAAGTGCATGGTTGGATAGGTCTTGTTTTTCTGAATCCATTGATATAAAGTTTGCAAAATTTGGACGTGTAGATTAAAAGTTATAGATTTTACAAAATCTAGCATCTAATAGATCAAATTTGTTTTAATTCAAACGAGCAGAGCCACGTGGCGTATTCTAATTCGTCGGTACCAGTTCGCGTGGATCAGCAACGTGAGGCGTTGGATCAAGTTACATCGCACGGCACAGATTGCGTACCCCTTCGGCGTTAAGTGATTCTATCGCATCCTTACGATCTGCATCGGACGGCTCCTATCGCCTTAAGAATCAATGGCGGCGCGGCGGCGACGTTCGGCTAGCGGCGGAGCTGGTGCTAGAGGAAGCAAGGAAGAGTAAGGAGATGCTCACCAGGTTCAGGAGGTCACGGCGAAGCTCAAGGTACCAGCGGGAAGGCAAGGGGCGCATGAGGTTGCTGATAATTGCTCGTCGGAGTTGCGTCTGACGACGGCCACGCTCTGTCATCGTCGAGGGCAGCGCTACGGGTCACGCAAGGTCATGGCGATGATGCGCGCGTGAAGGAGAAGGAGAGGGGCGGTCAGGTTCTTACCAGAGGAGTCGCCGGAGAAGAAAGCAGACGGTGGCGCTACTGTTCGTCGTTGTTGTCGACGCTGCAGAGCACGCGCGGGCGAGGTAACGCTACGAGGAGATTCGCCAGGATGTGGGGATCATGTGAGCGTGTTCGAGGAGGCAAGGGGTGGTGCGGGGCTGCCGGAATTCGCTCGTGTAGCTCGTCGGAGCAGCGGCAAAGCAAGGCAGAATTGACGCAGCCTGGTGGCTTACTGGCAGCAGGGTTTGAGGGGAAAGAAAGAGGAGAGGGAGAGGACTTAAGATTGATGAAGGGAATTACTCCTTGCATTGACGCGATTTACTCCTGCAAGATCAATGCAGAAACGGCGAGGAAGAACAAGTCGCGTGGGGAAGAAGCTGACGTGGTCGTGGGGTTCATCTGTCAGTGAGAGAAGGAGAGGGAGAGTGGGGTCCATCGGTCAGTGTCCTAGCGGGTTCTTTCTCTGGTGAAAAACGATTCGTTCGAGTGAGAGGGAGAGGTGGGATGGCTGGGCCTTGTTGGGCTGGGCTGTTCCTTTCACTTTTTTTTGTTCTGTTTATTTTATCTTTTTCCATTTCCTTTATTCTGTTTTGATTTTGAACAACCAATCCAAACACTCATTTGAATTCTCTCCTTTGCCAAAATTTGTGTAGATTTAAATATTGATTAAGAGAACATTCTGAAATCATTTAAGAATAATTTATTTATTCTTTTTAAGGTCTTTTAATTATTCAAAATAGGCTCTAGTTTTAAATCAAATAAGATTTAATAATAAATTCAAACACCATTTAAATTTCTAAAAACCTTCGAAATCTTTCAGTAGGTTTTTATTTGATTAATAGGGTGTCAAATAATTCATCTTGAATTATTTGGAAAGTATTTAATATGATTCTTAAACCATTTGAATTGGATTTTTAATTCCATTTGAATTATTTGAAAGTATTTAATATGATTCTTAAACCATTTTAATTCCAATGGATTTTTAAATATGGTTTTAATTCCCTAAATTTTATTTGGAAGATTCCTTTAATCTTAATTAGGTTGAATTAAACAACTTTTATTTTACTTGGGTAAATTCCAAAATACTATTTTTTCATGAATTAAATAAGAATTCTTATTAGAGATTTGTCTTTATTAAAATAGGGATAGAATGGTTATTGCCATTTTATTTTATTTTGGAAATTCTTTATCCTTTTATTTTATTTGATTTTGATTATATTCATTCCATTTGCTTATGGATTTGGCCAAGATTTATTTGGTCTTTCAAATATTCTTTATTTAATAATTCTTTCCTTATCTTATAAAATTCACATCTTTTTATTTAGAGATCCAAACTTGGTGATTCCAATTTATAAAATCTTATTTGATATTTAATTATCACTTTAAATCTTTTTAGGATTAATTGACCACCATTTGGTATGGATTTATAGATAGGTTCTTTATTAGCTTTGGAATTTTAATTTCCTTATCTTATTATATTCATAAGATTTTATTTATGTCTCCAATTTAAGTGAAACCAATTTATATGGCTTTATAATATTTCTATTTGTCATTCTTGATCATTTGTAAATGTTTGTTTGACAAGATTTTATATGGATCAAATCCATAGGCTTGGAGATATCTTGGAAATGATTTTTATTCCATTAGGGTTTAGGGTTTGGATTTATTTTCCAAGTGTTTAAATTTCCAGATGCATTTATGAGGAATGCATTTCTTTTGATTTGGATTTGTTGGATTCAAACTTTACCAAAGTTTGTTCAAGATGGGATTTTTAAGTTTCCATTTAGAAACAAAAGTTCCTTTTCACCCTAAAATTCAACAATAATTTATTTTATTTTTCACATTACAAGATTTGGAAAATCTTGGGATGTGACAACAAGATATAACAAAAAAGATAAAACTCAAATATTTGTCTCAAATTATGGAAACCCATGTAGGGGAACAATATATACAAGGATGGAATAGCATATTCAACAAAAGCATGCAACTAAAACAAAGTACAGGACGAAGTTTTTCCAACTGAGAACTAAGCAGAAACTATAACTAAGTATTTTTTTTGGCTGAAGCGGTGACGCTAGCCAAAGGAGCATCTGCGGTAGGCTTGGAGGTAGCAGCAGCGCTTGTAGAAGGATTATCAGTTGTAGCTTTGGCATCAGGGAATTCTTGACCCGTGCCAATAGTCATCAACATGCGAGAAAACTTCTTTGTCTTCTTTATATAAGTCTTAAGTTCAATATCTTCGCCAGAGTCATTGACTGGAAGAGAGTAGCTAACCTTCTTCTAGTCGATCTTTTTGCCATGGGAAAGCACTAGTGCCATTGGTATTTTTGTGCCGTTCTTCGCCTAATTCAGATTGTATCTCGTTAGAGGATTTGGGTCAGCAAGGAATACTGCCATCAAATCATTCAGATCGGTGGGCAAGTCCTTCTCAGGGTAGATCTCTGCATAGAGGGACTTGAAGGCGCGGCGAGAGCGAATCAATAGATTACGCGCACGCATGCTATTTGCCTCCAAGGTGCCAATGGCATCCGACAATGGATCAGATTTAGAGATGGCAATGGGTGCCCAATACCCGCTAACCCGATGGGTACCCGCAGAAAATAGGGAGGGTCTGGTAAACAATTACACTCGCGGGTCTGGTTAGCGGTAGAAAACGACACCCAACGGGTCTAGCAGAGGTGGATATGGGGGTTCCAAACCCGAACCCGCATATGACATGTAGTCCCCACATGTCATAGACTAAAAAAATCCTAGATAAAATACTCCCCACTTCCCAGTTCCCCTCCCACAGTCCCACCTCGCATTCCCGCAAACACGCAAGTGCCGCCGCCCCTCATTTTCTGGCCTTGCCCACTCCCTCCCCCACTCCCTTCTTGCCTGCTTCCTCTGGTGCTGCTGCCCACTCCATTGCCGCCGTGGGCACTGGATGTGCTCCAGATTCCGCCGCGGGGAAGCGGGGAGAGCCTAGGATTCCTATTTGGCATGTCGCCGTCGAGCTCCAGGGGTCCAGGAGCGCAAGGAGGTGGCACGCATGACGGATTGCCGCCAGCGGGGGTGGGGGCAGGGGTGGCCGGAGCCGAAATAGAAGTCGCACACCCGTAGCCTCGTCCTCTAACAGTGGTGGTTGAGTCCAGAAGAAGGGGAAGACTGACGCTAGTGACAAATAATAGAATCCCAAGTCCCCAACTCCATGGTAATCTGATAAAAAAATTAGTACTGGTTATTGTAGTGGTTATGGACTTGTGGTAGCTGAATATGTAGCACACTAGGTATTAGTTAGTGGTTATGTTGCTGAATATGCTCAAGTTAGAAGACTATATTTAGTTGTAATGTTGTAGACTTGTAGTGGTTAACTCGTTATGTTGCTCTTACATCTATTTCTACTTATGCTTATTATCTTCTTGTATGTGCAAAATTTGTAGATGCTCATCTCGGTGAAGGCATCTTCTGGACTTGTCTTCAAGACACACAAGAAGTGAATGAGGTTAGTGACTACAGTATTTCTATCATGATTCATGATCTACCATATTTATCTGATTGCAATGAAATATAAATAATATACTCATGTTTGTTGTTTGGCAATATGATGCAACTCAAGTTATTGACGGTTTGACCTCTACCTAAGATGAAGTGGAGCTGGCGAGCTGGGAGATCAAATATGGTAGTGCTGCCAAACGCCAACTATCATATATATAGTATTGCTGCCAACTATCATATATATTTTGTTGTGAAATTGTAATTTGTGAAACTGAACTGCCATATGTAAGTTGTTATTGTTGGAATTGGATATGTATTTGTGGAGTTATTGTGAGATATGTATTTTTGGAGTTGTGCTTCCTGTTGTGCTATTATATAGTTCTACTGCTGCCATTTGTTATTTTAATTTGCAAACCTATTTGCTGTCAACCTCTTTGTACGTATATGTGGTGTACTGCATAAATGCACAACTTGTCTTCTGCTGGCGGGTACCCGTCGGGTCCCCATACCCGGTCGGGTCGCGGGTCTGGAGCAATACTAGACCCAGTATGGTAGGTGGGCGGTGTGGGTATGGGGGCCAGACCTGGCACCGAACCCGATGGGTGCCATCTAGAATCAGATTTAAGCTCCTCTTGCAGACACAGAGATTGGTCGGTAATTTCTATAAAAAGGAGGGAGAAGGTACATTTCAGGAACTCGATAATCAAAAAGAATGCAAGTGTACCAATGGAAGAAGCAGCAAAACTTAATGTAAGGGATGAATTCAAGGCCTCCACACGGAGGCGAAGATCTTTGTCCTGCATATCTGCGGCTTCAGCTTTCTTCTGGATGGCTTTGGCTTCGGAAGCAGCATCTTGCTTAGCTTTTTCAAGCAGCAATTTTGTCTACTTTAGTTCAGCTTTCATCTCATCCACTCGCTTCAGCACTTGATCGCGGATAATCGCGGATTCTTTAGCAGTAGCTATGTCACCATGCAAACGTCATCATACGAAAATGATCACATACAGAAAATCCAGTAGGAAGTAACCAGACATACCTTTGGACTCTTCGGCTTCATGATGAATCTTGATGAAGCGAGAGGCCATCTTGACTATTTCGCGCATCATCGGCTGAACCGACAGAGACAAAGTTACTCGGGGGCTAAAATATACCTAGGAACGCCAAAAGAAATACATACAGAAGGCACTTACATCTCGTATGTCGGGTTCTGAGGTATTTTTCAGCTATAGCCACACCCTTGCCGAAGGTTTTATTTTTCTTCAACAATGGCTCAGAGGGTGACGAAGTCGTGTCCTTTGGATCCAACTTAGCAGCAGGCTTCTCCATAGGGTCAACCACGCTCACTTGTTGACCCGGGAACTTCGAAGGAGGAGTTGGAGCAGTAGTACCAGCTAGCGATTTTGGAGAGGTGTCATTATCATCGTCGCTCCAAGTAAAACAGGAATTTATCAACTAAGTATTTATCGGACAAGAGGCACAAGCAAAAAGGATAAGGAACTTACGAGCTGATATCTTCCGCAAGTCAGAATATCCCCTTACGAGGAGCTACATGAGCAGGTTTGACTTTTTGCGGTTTGGACCCTGTTGAATCATCGGAATCCTCGACTATTTCAATAGGATCGGCGTGCTTCCGCTTACCCGTAGAAGGAACCACCTCAAAATCTTCAGCGCCAGCCAAGTGAATTGAAGCAGTATCATGAGAAGAACTGATGGATGCACCGTCATCCTCCTCGACAGTGCCTGGGACTTTGCCGTATCCCTCAGATACAATGGCGCTATCGGGTAGGTCCCTAGCCTCAGGGAGCGGAGGCAAACAAAATAGATGGTCATGGCTCTATTAAGAAATGGAAAATAGCAAAGTCGAAAAGAGAATACAAGGAAACTGCAAATAAAGAGCGGCAGCAGTAAATGGATGTACAAGCTAGAGAATTTTTACCTCAGGTGCATGATGTTTCTTGGTAAAAGGTTCAATCCGACAATCAGCGGGAACGGGGATTTTCTTTGTCAAAGTCGTGAAGGAGCGCACCCTCTTCTCTAGGACTTTCAGTGTCAGATCCTCGGGTGTAATCCTCATTGGATATTTTCGACCGACATAGGTCCACATGCTAGCCAGCCGACCTTCGAGAGGTTGAACACGGATCCGAAGAAAATATGTCAGGATTTTAATACCTGACAATCCGCCATTATGCAACTTCTCGATCTGGTCCAGTAGTGGCTTAATCTCCTTCATTTCTTCCGGAGAAGTGCGCTCTTCGGAAGCAAACCCCCGGCAGGTTTTCGTCGGGTCAAAGGGGGCTAACCCAAACTTTTGACCCTCGATGTCTTGGTCCTTGATATAGAACCACTTTGTTTTCCAGCCTTGGACAGAATCTGCAGCTTTCACGTCAAAGTACTCCACATCCGAGCGCACTGAGATTATTGCGCCACCAACGTCATGGACGACAGTGTCAGTGGCATTACAACGAACAAAAAATAAATGCTTCCATAAGCCCAATGGGGATGGATCCCGATAAAACACTCGCACAAGGCGATGAAAACATCGATATGGAGAATGGAGTTTGGCGTAAGGTGGTAGAGTTGTACGCCATAGACAAAAAGAAGCCCACAGAGAAATTCGTAGGCACGGAGAGAGAGGCCGCAAAAGAGGAACGACGTGAACGTTACTCGCCATCCTGATGGGGATATGCCGAGTGGGGTATACCCAGCAGGACGTTTCCTATTGGCCATACTGCCAGCGAGTGGGCATGCAGGACAACGACTGGATCATGACTCAAATGGAAGCCAGGCAACTGGAAGCTGGAGGCCCAAAAGCATAGCTAGGCCCAGTCGGATTAGGTCAAACCTCTTCGAGTCCTTATCCAACTCGGTTGTAGATCTGTAAACCCTAGCAAGGTGACTATATAAACCTCACTAGGGCACGCATAGAACTCACGTTCCATCATACACCCCCTGCGACTCGCCGCCTAGCCGCCGATCTTGCCTTTTGTATTCTCTCATCAATACAATCTAGGAGGAGAAGGTCTTTACCCTCCCGAGGGGCGAACCTGGGTAAAACTCTGTGTCTTTGCCCTCATCTCGCACCGCAGATGGCTGGCTGCCCTTGCCCCTTGTTATACTACTCGCTGCCGATTGCAGCATCTGTTGTGGCCATTCCCATGATAGTGGCGCCCACCGTGGGGCCTGGCCGGTTTGGCCTGTATTCTGCGGCGAGAGCATACTTGCCAATCAACCAGACGATCAACACCGGTCGCATGATCGCCATCGGCGAGATCCTCCAGATCTTGCCGAGCAGCTACATATCGGCGGCGCGCCCGGTCACGCACAACATGATCATGCCAGTCGGCACGATCAGCCTCTTCGTCGGCCTCACCGACATCATTGTCTCGGAGGACTCGGCTCGCATCCATGAGTCGCCACCCGCGATTGGCTCTCTGAGAGTCAGGTCCGTACCATCCATCACCTCACCACCGAGTACGGCTCGGCCAACAACAATGTGGCCGAGACCAGTGTGGCCACGGATGACGCGACCCTCAACGACGACACCGACTCGGCGACCCAGGCATCAGTCGCCGGATCCATTGTCGCCGCATCACCCGTGGGATCCATCACCCAAGTCTCCAACGTGGGGGACTTCGAGGATCCTTCCATCCTCGGGATCTTCGACTCCGACTCTGGATCGGAGAACTCCGGCAAACTCTACGTCGGATTCGGTTGCTTCGTCACGACCTACATGGCGAGCGGCACGAGCGCCCGGCCAGACCCCTTCTCTATGCCGATTCCGCCTACCGCGACGGTGATGGAGGTCGAGGAACTTCGCCTATGCCTGGAGGAGGCGGTTCGCAAGGAACAAGCCGAGCGCGAAAAATTTCGCCTTGAACAAGCGACTACGCAGGAGCTCTCGCTCTAGCACCAGCGCCACATCATGTCGCGCCTGAACCCCACCGTTCAAGGCCGCGCACTGAACTTCGATGATGAGAACGACCCGGCTCGCATGGCCAACCACGTGGTCTGCGAGAATGCGCCACCAGGAGTAAGTGCCCCGCCACCGCCAGGCGCAACGGCGAACGACGCTCCCCCACCACCACCCAGTCGCACGCCCCCTCTAGACCAGCCAAGGATCATGATCCCCCCGCAATAGCAGGACGCGAACAGTATCGCGCTGTTCTCCACTCTGATGGACAATGTCATCGCGAGTCGAGCCGCGGTCGCCAACCTCAACGTTATGGGGGAAGGCGCGCTGCAGATCCATTATGCCAAGGCCCTACTCGCCAAGGCCGTCGAGCAGCAAATCGCAGGAGCCAACTCGCGGGGGCGCATGTACTCCCACTCTTCAGGAAGCAGGGCGGCCTCGAGCGGCCGCCCAACGATGGCAAACACTCGCAATTGCCCACCACCTGAGCCCCTGCAGCTCCAACCACGACCCGCACACGTGGCACTCTCCACCAATGACCTGCGACCGACAAATAACATGATCGCTGCCAACAGGCAGCCAGTCGATGCGCGGACCCACATCATCAACAAACAAAGCTGGCGCGCACGCCAGCCGGATGACCTGAGGTACACCCTCACCAACCGCCGTGACAGTTAGCCAAGGGGCTCGCTCAGCCGAGTAGGCCCCGGTTTCGCACCAATGATCTGAGGCAAAAAATATCCAGCGAACTTCAAAGCGCCAAAGGAGATCGAAAAGTACAATCCCTCGTACGACCTGTCCATGTGGCTGGACACATACCTCATGGCGATGGGAATCGCCGGTCACACCAACCTACTCGCCGCTCGCTACCTCCCAATGATGATGGAGGGAGCAACTCGGTAATGGATCAACACCCTCCCAGCAGATAGCACCGATTCCTGGGAGGACATGTGCGACGCCTTCATCAGGCACTTTGAGGGTTCCTACACCCGCACCACCAGCATCGAGGACCTGGAGCGATGTGTCCAGGGGCCATGCGAGTTGACTCGCAACTGGCTCCAAAGTTGGCAAGACCTATGGTTCAATGCGGACGGTATCCACCCGGAGACGGCGATCCACTGCTTCAAGATATCATGTCGCTATGAACCACTGGTCGCCAAACTCAAGAGGGTGTACAAAACACTCAACAACATTCCAGACCTCCTCGAGATCGCCAAGCGATATGCGGAGGAGGACCCGAACCAAGAAACCGACAATGAGTCGGGTGGAAATCGCCGCCAAGGCGGCCACGACAATGGGAGGTGACCCGAGCTATGCTACAACAACACTCACCTCACCGGCAAGCGCCACGGTGATGGGTGAGTAGACTTCGTAGCCAACGCTAGTTACGCGCCACGCGACCCCAAGATCTTCCGCCGCGACGAAGGACAACATCGCGACAGCGGAAACTACAAGGCGAGGCTGAAATTCGACCCCGCGGCTCTCCTTAACCAGCCCTATGTGTTCCACAGCAGGGAGGGGAAGCCCGCCACACACACGACCGCCGACTGCCACACCCTGAAGGAGATCAAGAAGGCACGACGTGGGAGGACCCCAACAACCACCCGCCAAACGACGGGGCATTCACCAACGATGTCGGGTCGCTCCACACCTTCACCAGGTTCAGCACCAAGCACGAGAAGAAGGTCATCGCCCGCTTCGTCGCCGTTGTCGTGGTATTGCCGACGAGTACGCCATGGAGGGGTCCTCACAGAGCATTTTTAGAGACGTGGGGTAAGGCAGAAGGTTGGCGGGTACGAGGTAACACAGATTACCCAGGTTCAGATCCCATGACGGTGGCGGGATCCGACTCCTACTATAAATCACTATAATGACAATATGCCGAGTTACAGGGATCGGTTCGCTGTGTGCGATATGAGTTGTTCTGCCCTAAAGGCTCCCATAGGTCCGGCTTATATAGTCGCCAGATCCTAGGGTTACAGGCAAAGTCCTAGCCGGACAGGTTACAGAGTCCTACATGGTACACAACTAGTCTAACGTGTCTTGCACTCCAAGGCTCCGGGTATGTCGGTAACTCCTTCGTAGCCTTCCTTTATCCGGCATGGCCCTCCCTTCTGGATCCATCTAACTGGGTTGCCCAGCAGGCCATGGGCCTCGCTACCAACTATGGGCCACCCGGGATATCGGGATTAGAGACATGCTATGGTGATACCCATTTAGCATATCCCCAACAGTAGCCCTCGGAGAACTCCGAGATCTTGCGCCGTCTTGCCTCTTCAGGTTGAATACTCTGTCTAGGTGAATGTCGGCATATCGTCAAGCAACATCTTGTAGTCCTCCCAAGAACCCTGCAATGTTATCCGTCTTCAACATGTAAGCCGGAGAACAGCTGAATCTTCCATCGTACTCTTCTTGTAGCCGGACTAGATCCGTCCATGCCGGAATATTCCGATGGGATGGTTCACCTACTCATGTCAGCTAGAGCAACGTAGACCATAGGTCAGTGACACCTCGTAACTCACACATGCAGAGAACACAATCATGTCCATTTTCCCGCGCAAAGGATACGAACCGTTGGCGGCGGCGGTGGGAACGTGGCGAAATTTCCGCGCACGCGCTGTCCACGCAGCATACATCCGATCAACTTACACGAATCTTGATGCCGAGGGTTATAAATTACAACCGTGGTAGATTTTATCTTTTTACCTTATTCTCCCCTGTGTCATCATCTTCCTCCTATGAACACCTCCTCGAGCTCTCCACGCACACGATAAAACCCCTAGTTCTTCCCCAATCTCCCAGTCACCTCTCTCCCCACTCGAATGGCGAGCAGCAGCTCCACCCCATCCATGGCGATGATGAAAGAAGCCACTGCCAAGCCGGCAGGCTCCGTCCAGGTGCCCCTAGAGGGCCAGGTACTGCCACGCACCACGGTGGTGGAATCCACCGGCAGCGACCATATTCCAGCGGGGCTGGAACCGCTGGAGGAGGAGAGTGACTCCCACAAAGGAGAATGGCACGGCTCCGATATCACCGATGGAGATGTCAATGAGTTGCTCGCTGAAGGATACCTCCCCGGCGAGGTCACCCCTTCTCCCCAAGCTAGAGAGAAGGTGTACCTCAAAGTGCAAATGGTACGCGACGTCTCCCTCCCAATCTTCGACTTCTTCTAGCTGTCCTTAGCCATTACCGGGTTCAACCTCAGAACCTTTCTCCGAATAGTATCCTCGCGCTTAGCAACTATGTGGCGCTTTGTGAGGGCTACCTAGGAATTAGGCCTAGGTTAGATCTATTCATCTATTTCTTCACCGTCAAGAGAGAAGCCGGAGAGAGCAAGGACGAGCTCAGAAACTGCGGAACTATTAGCTTCAAGATCCGGCATGGCCAGCGGTTCCCCGACATCGTACGCCACGAGTCCTGCAAAAATTGGCAGAGGACGTACTTCTATAGCCCAGATATCCCTCTGGCCGGCCGAGAAGCCATGTACCCGGACTTTGTCGACAGGGCCGCCGCTGAAGCCCCGACATGGCGATCCCAAGCCACCCTTCCCTTCGACAACCAAGCTTCCTGCACCATAAGTCGGATCGAGTGGTTCATAGAGACGGGTCTGACCGGGTTGGACCTAGCCATGTGCTAGTTCGTCAGGCGGATCCAGGCTCTGCAGCATCGCGTGAAGCTGATGCATCAGTATACCAAGGATAGGAAGGATAGCCTCCGCATATCCGAGGACAACTTCTCGAGTGACTCCATCAAGCTCCGCCTGAAAGATATCGTCAAGGTTAAAGATAGGAAGCGTGGCTTCACCATCACCTACGATATGTTTGTGGACGGCACGTGCCCAGAGATATGTGTTAATTTTCCATGTATGACATATGCTCTAGTTCTTCCGTCTGGCCATTACCATTTCATCTAACACTTCAGGATTTCACTTAACAGCTTAAAAGTCTAGAGGAGGATAGCATGGCTATCCAAATCTATGACCCCAAGATGAAGGAAGTCACCGTCGTGTCCGACGACGATGTTCCGTTGGCGCGTAAGCGGAAGAGCTCCACCTCTAACGCTGTTGACGGAGGCAAGAAGAAGAAGAAGAAGAAGAAGAAGAAGAAGAAGACGGGCGGTGGAGCCTCCAAGAAGACCACCGCCTCCCTGGAGGCGGAGAAAAGAAGAATTACCGGCACCCCTTTCACCAAGGCACCCACCGTTGTGTAAGCTTCTTATCATCGGACATTGTCTCTTGCTCGTCTTATTCCTGTACTTATACATTTGCACGTTTCAGGAAGAAGGCCACTTTGAGTTTAAAGAAGACCTCCAAAGCATCGGGGGCTTGTAAAAACATCAATGATATGTTGCACCAAGCGTCTCCCACCATTGCCCCTACTACTCCCAGCGTCCAGCCTGCTGCCGCACCAATAAGCTCTCCAACTAAGGTAGCATCTGGCCCTTTTGCCATGGAAGTGGACCCAGGTGTCATCGTGGATCTTGTTGTTGTCGGCGAGCAGGCGACACAAGAAAGTACCGCATCCAACATGGCTGAAGCTCCAGCTAAGGATGCCACAAGTAGCGGTAAGGCGATGGTGGAAGGCGGAATGTTTGCCGAAGGCGGCGCCACTGCACCCAGGACGTCAACAGAGGTCAAGATCAACCGATTGAAGGAGGAATATGCGATGCTCAAGGAGTAGAAGAAAGCTGCCGATGAGCAGAATCAACGCAACCTTGACGCATACAAGGTCCTCCGACAAGAACGGGACTCCATGGCGGAGACGCTCCAGCAAACCGAGGCCAGCATCTTTGGTAAGCGATCTCCGTCTTGTACTTCTGTAAGCCAGGTACTCTGAATTTTTGTGTTATTTGAACTCATGTACTTCTTTGCCTTGCCGGAAATGCAGCTCCTATTGGTTAAACAAATATACCTCCTCTGCCAAAAGAATGCATGGTTCTCACCGGCAACTTCATCAGTACCGCCGTCAAGCAAGCCAAAGAGATTGCCAAGCCCCTGAACATCAACATCAAGGCGGTGGATTCTGTCATGAAGTACTCGGAGATTTTGTGCCAAGCCCCCGAGCGTATCGTAAGCTGGAAAGCTTCATGTACCCGGGCTGGTCCAAGAATGTCGCTGGCAATGGTCAAGGCTGACTACGAGAATGCCGATATCGACACGGTGACCTCGGGCCTGTCCGACGTAGACGATGAAGGCCAGAAGATAGATCACAAAGCTATCTGGGCATCGCTCGCGGGTTATGACACCAGGGTCGCCGAGTTGGTCGATCACAACGCCTTTGTGCCTCTTGAGATCATCGACGGCGACCATCACAGCTCCTCCGAGTCCTCAAGACCACCGACTTTGAAGATGACCAGATGGCTCTCCGCCACGACGATGCTACCTCAAAGTCTCCTGCGCCAAAGGAATGAAAATACACTATGTTATTTTTGTTTCCTATGGATTTATGTTTGCGGTATAAACTATTGCTTTTAATCTTAAGGCTTAAAAAGTATAGCTTTATGTTTACTGCTACTCAAGTACTAGTTCCAGCATGTAAATATTTTTTAAGCAAGTGCTTGCTTATCCATTACTTTGGTTTTTATGCTTGACTTTTCGTGAGTCAGAAGACTCGTAGTCGGAACCATGCACTCAAGTGATGATGCCCAATGGCACCGTCAAAACCTAAGCACAAAATCTCCGACTCCAAGTGCCAAAAGTCACTACTCCAGAATCCACATAAAGACAACAAAGAACGTAGACCAAAAACGTAAGCTAACGCCTCAGTGGCGCAATTTTCACAAGTGTAAATTCAAAGCTTGCGCTAAGGGTTTTATACAATCCAAAAAATTAACACTAAAGGAGGTAAAAGACTCAAGAATATGAGTGAACCAGAGAGCTTTATTTCATTGATCATATAAGAGGTACACAGTAGATAAAAAATATGCTAAGTGTAAAAAGGACGTAGTTGTTCTATGTTTCATGGCCGATCAAGCTCCGAGTAGTCATCATCTGAGTCAAGTCGCTTACACTTATGATCATCATTGGGTCTATCATCAAGTTCACGATTGTCAACGAGGTAGTAAGACCCATTGAGTAGCGCCTTGCTTATGATGAATGGTCCTTCCCATGGCGGGGATAATTTGTGTGACTTCTTCTGCTTAAGTCGGAGCACCAAATCCCCCTCTTTAAATGAGCGATGCCGAACGCGGCGACTATGGTAGCTGCATAGCTTCTGCTGGTAGATGGCGGATCTTTGGCATGCCAATACGCGCTCTTCCTCGAGAAGGTCCACATCTAGGCATTTGGATTATTCAGCGTCATCTTTGTCGTAGGCGGCAACTCTTGGTGAATCGTGAAGGATGTCGAAAGGCGGGATGGCTTCTGCTCCATATACCATGAAATAAGGGGTGTAGCCGGTAGATCTGTTGGGTGTAGTTCGTGAACTCCACAGAACAGATGGTAATTCCTTGGTCCAGGCTCTAGCTGCTCTATGTAGCGGTGCCTCTAGACGTGGCTTGATTCCCTGCAGAATTAATCCATTGGCTCGCTCAACCTGACCGTTGGACTGTGGGTGTGCCATAGATGATAGGTCATGTCAGATGCCCTTCTCCCAACAATAAGCTTCCACCTATCCGAGTGATAAGTTGCTTCCATTGTCGGTGATAATGCTATGTGAGAGACCAAATCTCACCACTAGATCCTGGACAAACCTAAGGGCAGTTGCCCCATCAAGCTTTCTAATGGGTTTAGCTTCTATCCATTTGGTGGATTTATCAATTGCTACTAGTAGATGCGTAAACCCACATGGTGTCGTCTGTAATGGACCAACCATGTCTAGCCCCCAGACTGCAAACGGCCAAGTTATTAGTATTGTTCGCAATTCTTCAGCTGGAACATGTGGTTGTCGGGCGTAATACTGGCATCCCATGCACATCTCAACCAGCTTGTTGGCGTCCACCTTCACGGTCAGCCAGTAGAATCCTTGGCAGAAGGCTTTGGAGACCAACTATCAAGGAGCGGCGTGATGCCCGCAATCTCCGAGATGGATCTCATGAAGGATTTCAATACCTTCTTGCTGGGAAACACACTTGAGGTATACACTAGTGGTGCTTCTTTTATAGAGTTGTCCATTGATTATGGTATATCCCTTTGCTCGACGTACTCTTTGTCTACGCTTGACCTCGTCGGCGGGCAAAGTTCCGTGTATGAGATATTCCATGAACGGTTTTGTCCAAGCCGGAGGGCCCTTTGTCACTGTGTGAACAAAAGAGTCAACTCTATCAGGGTTCTCGGGGTCCGCTCCCTTCACAGATGGTGTCCGTAGATGCTCTAGAAAAACGCCAGGCGGAAATTTTTTTGCGAACTGACCCAAGCTTTGACAGTAGATCAGCCGCCTCATTTTCCTCCCTCGGGACATACTTGACTTCGTAGCCCAAGAAGCACCACTTCGTCTCATCCACTTTGTCTCGATCTGCCGCCATCATAGGGTTCCGCGCGTTCTAGGTGCCAGCCACCTGCTAGGCTACCAAGTCGGAATCTCCACAGCAAACTATGCGCTTGATGCCAATATCCTTGGCTACGCGTAGTCCGTGAATGAGTGCTTCATACTTCGCCGTGTTGTTTGTAGCCTCGAAGTGGATCTGAAAACATACTTTAGTTTTTACCCTATTGGTGACTGTAGCAGTACGCCAGCCCCTGAGCCGTTGAGTAGCTTTGATCCGTCAAAGTGCATCACCCAATATTCTGGCCCCGGTATGGGGTAGCATCTGGCATCTCCGTCCAATCTGTGATGAAATCCGCCAAGGCCTATGATTTGATAGCGTCGCGTCTCTTGTAGGTGATCTCGAAGGTGGCAAGCTCAATGGCCCACTTCACAACCCTTCCTGTAGCGTCGCTATTATTGATGATGTCGGACAGTGGAGCTTTTCTGAAAACTGTGATAGGGTGCTCCTGGAAGTAGTGCCTTAGCTTCCAAGAAGCAAGGAACACTCCATAAGCTAGCTTCTAGTAGTGCGAGTAACGCTGCTTGGACTCCGTCAAGACCTCGCTTACATAGTAACTGGTCGTTGAACTCCCTACTCATGCCCTGGTTCTTTCCGCTCTACCACGAGGACGATGTTGATTACCCGGTTGGTGGCCGCCATGTATATTAACATAGGCTCCATAGGCTCGGGTGCTGCAAGTATAGGTGCCAAGGAGAGTATCTCCTTTAGCTTCTTTAATGTTGCATCTACCTTGTCCGTCCATGTGAATTTGTCTGCCTTCTTTAGCAACTTGTACAACGGCAGAGCCTTCTCTCCAAGTCGGCTGACGAACCGACTTACTGCTGCTATGCACCCTGTGAGACGTTGTATGTCATTCAGGCATGTTGAACGGTTTATGTTTAGGATGGCCTTGATCTTCTCCGGGTTGACCTCGATTCCATGTTGGGAAACGATCAAGCCCAACAATTTGCCGGCTGGAACCCCAAAGACACACTTCTTTGGGTTAAGAATCATGTTGTATTTCCGGAGATTATCAAAGGTTCCTTTAAGTCGGAGAGTAAGTCGTTTGACTTTTTAGACATCACCGCTATATCGTCCACATAGGTGTGGATGTTCCGACCAATTTGATCGTGGAGGCAACGCTGCATAGTCCGCTGGTACGTAGCACCTGTGTATTTTAGCCCAAAGGGCATCATGACATAGCAAAACGTGTCGTAAGGTGTGGTGAACAAAGTGGCCAATTGGTCCGACTTCCTCATCTTTATCTGGTGGTATCCTGAGTATGCATTGAGAAAACACAAAAGCTGCGAGCCAGCCATCGAGTCAATGACTTGGTCAATGCGAGGCAAAGCAAACGGATCTTTGGGACATGCTTTGTTCAAGCCGGTGTAATCAACGCACATTTTAATTCTTTGGTTCCCTTTTTGGGGACAAGTACATGATTGGCCACCCATCAGGTGTGAAGGACTTCTCGGATAAAACTAGCCTTAAGTAACCTTGCTATCTCTTTGCCTATGGCACGCCTCTTCTCGTCTTCGAAGCATCGTATAGGTTGTTTCACCGGTTTGCATTTTGGATCAATATTCAAGCTGTGTTCGGCAAGTTCTCTAGGTACACCTTTCATGGTGCAGGTTGCCAGGCAAAGATGTCCCTATTTTCACGGAGAAACTTGACGAGGGCGCTTGTCCGGGTTGATCTTCCTCCATCACGGTCCCAATAGCGATGAAAACATCTCGGTATGTGATGGTGTTGTCGGCCTGCTCGTCACGCCAAATATCCTCCTCCATCTCCTGCATGGCAGAGTCGAGCTCCTCTGGGCTGAAGTCTATCTCCTCCGAATCAGCACCGAAGTCGGCGTGGAGCGCGTCCGGGACGGAGTCGGAGGGTTCCGGGGCTTCCTTGATGATGGGTGGTGGTGGTGCAACAACAGCGACGATGACTGGAGGCGGTGGTGCGGCCGCAGCGATGACGACCGAAGGCGGCGGCTAAGGCGGAAGTGCACTGGGTAAGAGCGTGAGCGCTGTCTGGGCTGCTGCTTTAGCTAACGCATAGTTGTTGACGGTGTGAACCATGCCCTCGGAAGTGAGGAGACCTGCGGCCTGCTGCCGTCTTAGCGTATGCCGGAGAAGCGTACCGCGGTCTAGTCCTTCCGCAAAGTGATAGATGGCATCATCATTGGGGTAATGCTCCAGGTCGGCCCTTATACGGAGCCACCCGGCTAGGTAATCGCGGGTGTTTTCACCCTCTCTCTGAACGCAACGCGCCAGATCGAAGATAGTCACCACGCCGACAAACTTGGATCTCTACTGTCAAGACACACGGGTGAAGCCGGCGGACTTGTAGTGATCTTCCACCATTATATCCTGCACAGGGGCGGTTTGAGTGGGCCTTGAATTTTTCCGATCTATGTAGGCCAACTCCAAAGAGAGATCCGACTTCGATCCTTCCACGAACGTATCCTTCCCGTAGGCGGTCCGTGCGGGTCTTGATGCTCCTCCGACTTCCAGGGAACTAGTGCCCGAGTCGGTTTCACCGATGAAGAGGTGGATGTCCCCGATTGGGACAATCGAGCAGCAGGTGGGGTTCGTCTTCGCAGGGATCCAGAACTCGTCGGGAGGGACGATCGGAATGTTGCCGGAGAAGAGAACACGGTCGATGGCTACGGTTTCACCGATTCACGCAAAGAGCTTGGACCTCGCCCGTTGTAGAGCCTGAAGCGCCTCTTGCCCCATGGTGGGCGCCAACTATCGTGGTATTGCCGACGAGTACGCCATGGAGGGGTCCTCACATAGCGTGTTTAGAGACGTGGTGTAAGGCGGAAGGTTGGCGGGTACAAGGTAACACACTTACCCAGGTTTAGATCCCATGACGGTGGCGGGATCCGACTCCTACTATAAATCACTATAATGGCAATATGCCGAGTTACAGGGATCGGTTCGCTGTGCACGATATGAGTTGTTCTGCCCTAAAGGCTCCCATAGGTCTGGCTTATATAGTCGCCAGATCCTAGGGTTACAGGCAAAGTCCTAGCCGGACAGGTTATAGAGTCCTACACGATACACAACTAGTCTAACGTGTCTTGCACTCCAAGGCTCCGGGTACGTCGGTGACTCCTTCGTAGCCTTCCTTTATCCAGCATGGGCCTCCCTTCTGGATCCATCTAACTGGGCCGCCCAGCAGTCCATGGGCCTCGCTACCAACTGTGGGCCACCCGGGTTATCCGGATTAGAGACATGCTATGTCACCTTCGACGCGGTGTCCCAAGTCGACGTCCCTCGCTTCCTCAACTGGTCCGAACAGTGCATCACCTGGAGCCGCGAGGACCACTCGCCACAGATCGAATATCCAAGGCGAGTCGCCCAGGTGGTCAAGCCCAAAGTGGGCGACTACTGGTTCCCTAAGACATTGATGGACGGCGGAAGCTCCATCAACATACTCTACCTGGACACGTTCAGGCGACTGCGGCTCCCGCGGTCGATGATCGAGACGACCTACACCACCTTACACGGCATCATCCCTGGTCGGAAGGCATACCCGATCAGCCAGGTGACGCTGCCAGTCACGTTCGACACACTAGCAAATTTCCACACCGAGTGAATCGTCTTCGAGCTGGTGCCCTTCAATAGCCCCTACCATTGCGTCTTGGGGAGGCAAGCGTTTGCCAAGTTCATGGCGGCGCCACACTACACGTACAACACGATGAAGCTCCCAGGGCCATGCGGCATCATCACCGTCCACGGCGACCCCGACATGGCCGCGGAGTGCGAGGCAAAGGGCGCCGACCTCGCCGACACCATCATCGCCGCGGAGGCCAACCATGTAGAGGAGCTCGCCAGATACGCGAGCGGGGTCTACAATGACGACCCCACCATACTCAAGAAGCCCAACTCAGAGAATGGCGGCTCGACCACGTTCGAAGCCACCACGCACACGCACTCCGTTGAGCTGGTCCCGGGTGACTCCAGCCAGACGGTGACGATCGGGACAGGCATGAGCCCCTCATAGGAAAGCGTGCTCATCGAGTTTCCACGTGAGAATCGCGACATCTTTGCATGGAAGCCATCTGACATGCCAGGTGTCCCGAGGGAAATCGCTGAGAACAAACTCAACACCGACCCCAGAGCGCGACCTGTCAAGCAGTCGTTGTGGCCCTTCAATGAAGAGCGTCACCGAGCAATCGTCGAGGAGGTGCACCATCTACTCGCTGTAGGCTTCATAAGGCCAATCAAATACTCCAAGTGGCTGGAAAACCTAGTCCTGGTCGAAAAGAAGAATGGGACCTGGAGAATGTGTATCGATTACACAAACCTCAACAGCGCTGCCCAAAGTAGCAGTTCGTCCTCCCGCGAATCGACCAAATCATCGACTCGACCACAGGCTCGGAGTCGCTGTGTTTCCTTGATGCCTACTCTGGTTACAACCAGATCAAAATGGCAGTCGAGGACGAGGCGAATACGGCGTTCATCACACAATTTGGCTCATTCTACTACACCGCCATGACGTTCGGCCTCAAGAACGCCAGAGCGACCTACCAGAGGTGCATGCAGGAGTGCCTTCGAGCCAAATTGGCCGCAACATCCACGTCTACATCGATGACGTGGTGGTGAAATCCACTCGCCAGGGCGATATACTCGCTGACCTGGCCCAAACCTTCGCAAACCTACAGAGGTACAAGATCAAACTTAATCCAGGAAAGTGCACCTTCGGTGTACCTATGGGGTATGTAGTCTCCAAGCGAGGCATCGAGGCGAACCCCACCAAGATCAACACCTGGCTCAGCAAACCCGAGTGCCTCCGCGACGTCTAGAAGTTGGCCGGGCGAGTCACGGCTCTCAGTCGCTTCATCCCCCGGATAGGCGAGAAGGCAATGCCTCTCTACCGCCTAAGGCGCAAGAACCCCACATTCCAGTGGGACAAGGAGGCGGACGACGCGCTCCACGCTCAAAGAAGTGCTACTCGTGGCCCCATTGCTCGCCGCCCCCACCGACAAGGAGCCAATGCTTGTCTACGTCGCGGCATCCGAGTGAGTCGTCAGCACCGTTATGGTCGTTGAACAGCCAGAAGAGGGCAAGGAGTGCCATGTGCAGCGACATGTCTACTACATCAGCGAAGTCCTCACTGAGTCGCGACAGCACTACCCGTAGTACTAGAAGTTGGTATATGCGGTCTTCCGAGCCTAGCGGCGACTGCCGCACTACTTCCAGGAGCACCCAATCACGGTCGTCACCTCAGCGCCGTTGCAGGAAATCATACGGAACCACGAAGCGATTGGGCGAGTCGCCAAGTGGGCCATCGAGATCGGCGTCCAGAACATCAAGTACGAGCCGTGCAAGGCAATCAAGTCGCAGGCCCTGGCTGACTTCCTCGTCGACTGGGAGGACGCGTAGCAACCGGAGAAGTTGTCGTACCTCCATTACTGGTCGCTCCACTTCGAAGGGTCCAAGAACGCAGATGGCGCAGAGGCAGGGATACCGCTGTCTTCCTCGACACCATCACCAAGCCATCTGTCTCTCCCCCGAGGGAGATCGACATCGGGATACCGCTGCAACCAGAACCAGCCCTGGTCGCCATGATCGTGGATCCAAGCGACTGGACCGCGCCATACATCGCCTACCTCGAGGGAGGGACCCTACCCACAAACGAGACGGAGGCTCGCATGACCGTGTGCCGCTGCAAATCCTTCGTCATCATCAACGGCGAGGTCCATAAGCGCAGCGTGACCGGCGTGTTCAAACGCTGCGTGCAGCCCACGGAAGGTCGCAAAATCCTCCAAGACATCCACGCTGGCGACTGCGGACACCACGCTGGGGCCCGGTCCCTAGTCGCCAAGGCCATGCGACATGGCTTCTACTGGCTAACCGCACACGCCGATGCGGTCGACATCGTCCAACGCTGCGTCGGGTTTCAAAATTACGCCAATCAAACGCACATACCAAGCTCGGTGCTCAAGACCATCCCCATCACCTGGCCATTCGCCGTCTGGGGCATGGACATGGTGGGCCCCTTCAAGAAGTCCCCCTCCGTCTACACCCACCTACTGGTCGCATTCGACAAATTCACAAAGTGGGTGGAGGCCAAGCCAGTCCGCAAGTGCGACGGGAAGACCGCCACCAAGTTCCTACGCGCGCTCATCTATCGCTACGGGCTCCCGCACAGCATCATCACGGACAATGACACCAACTTCGCCAAGTGAGGCATGGCCGAGTTCTACGAGGAGCATAACATATGGCTCGACCTCGCCTCAGTTGCCCACCCGGAGTCTAACGGCCAGGCGGAACGCACCAACTAGAGCATCCTCCACGACATGAAGTTGTGACTGCAAGTCCCTCTCGAGCAAACTCTGAGGTGCTGGGTCGAGGAGCTCCCCTCCGTCATCTGGGGCATCCGCACCTCCATCAACAGGTCGACTGGGTTCACCCCCTTCTTCATGGTGTACGGCGCCAAAGCCGTCATGCCGACCGACCTCGAGCATGACTCGCCTCGGGTGGTCAACTACGCGGAGGCCGAGAACAAGCTCGCATGCCAGGACGGGGTCGACCAGCTCGACGAATCACGCGACCTAGATCGCTCCCGCACCTCCATCTACCAGCAAGGAATCCGCCGCTACCACAGCCACCGAGTCTGGACTCGCACCTTCCAGGAAGGCGACCTGGTCCTACGACTGATCCAGGATAGGAAGGTCATGCACAAGCTCTCTCCTCCATGGGAGGGTCCATTCGCCATAGGGTGAGTCCTTGGCAATAACGCCTACTACCTCATCGATGTCCAAGGTGATGGACAACTTGATGTCAAGCGGCCGTGGAATGTAAACCTCCTAAGGAAGTTCTACACTTAGAACTCCAACATGTACTCCCCCCGCTATAAAATAAAGATGATCGATTCGCACAAATTGTGTCTACTCTCCAGATCTTGTGCCACTCGCACTCGTAAAAACAGCGTTACACTAATCACGGAAGTCAACCCTTGGTCGCTAATCGCACGGCTAAGTAGTGCGGTACAAGGGCATCGATAACATTTGGGCATTGTGTCGTCCATGAAAAACGCCAACCCGGAGCCCCATCGGAGTCGCCTTGCTCGACTGGCTCGCCAGGACAAAACAACCGCATTCACTTCTTACAGCGACCCAGTCCTCCACATCCTTGGCACAGCGACTCGAACGGTCAAGTACCACGCTGGGGGACTGACGCCAGTCCAAACCCACGTGGCCAGGGAAAACACCAAGTATGAGAGCGCGTCCTAGAGTCGCCATGCGACTGACTCTCCGAGTCAGGTGGAGCGACCCGCTAAATACAACACGCTTCGTCCTCACCTACCTTGGGCATGAGACTAGAACGGCTAAGTACCACTCTCGGGGACTCGTACAACCGACCCCGTTCGTGTCCGAGAAAACGGCTAAGTACAGAGCACCCCATAGGTTCTCCATGCGACTGGCTTCCCAAGCCACGGCGAGTCGACCCCAACTAACTAACAGTACAAAAACAAACATAAACACAAAGACACGAGGTAAACCCCATAAAAGGGCGGAGGCGCTCCGGGACTCGCACAACACAACAATACAAAATCAAAACAAATCTGACAAAATCATACATGCATTCCTTATGGCAACAAATTTTGTTCGCTTGCAAGGGCAGGCATACACTTCTTACAGCTGACGCCAATTGGCAAAGTGATCTACTCCGCAGGTTTCGATGACGATGTGCCACCGCCACCACGGACATAGATGAAGGGAACCCACGGGTTCGACGAATACATCGTCAAGGTGCCCGCCATCACCGATCGAAACGGCTATTACACCTTGAAGTCGCGGTTCGCCGGCTCGGGGTCGTTCGGGGCGACAATTATCTCTTGATACGGCAGAAAATCGCCCATCGTCGGCACCGAATTGGAGTAGACCGTGGCCCGATCGGTTAACTTCGGCACGTCGGAGATCTCGACCGAGCCAGTCGACGAGGGATACCCGCTGGTGACGTCATCGAGGTCGAAATCGTTCGGGAAGTGCCCGAGCAAGGTCAGAGCAGTCGCCGCCCCACGGCGGAAAGCCGACCGCGACATGAACTCCACAACCGCCGGATCCCTCTCTAGGTAGCGCCAGACCTTAGTGAGCTCATTGGGGATCACCTCCATCGGTGAAATCTCCTGAACATACGCGCGAATACAGGTCGCCACTCGATTCTCTGCGATGGTTAAAGACGACTGGGCAGCCGTCAAGTCGCTAGAAAGGACCACCCTCGCGATCCTTCGCCATCGTGGCCGAATGACCCTCTGCAGCAACATGAGCGTGAGTATAAAATCGGGAAAAAGACAGTTATGGAAAAGGGCACACTGAAAACCTACCAGCAGTCGCTTGCAGCTGGTCGTTAACTTCTTGCACGGAGTAGAGGTCTTTTTCCAGATGCTCCTTGGCGGCCAATCGCTTCGCCGACTCGCGTTGAAGGCTCTGCACAGACACGACCAAATATCAGCAAGCATCAAAGAAATTCCTATGTGCCTAGCCGCTGAAATTCAGCTACTAGCCACTCGGGGACTGGACATCGAAGAAAAGCAATAAGAATCTACCCGCTAAAATTCAGCGACCAGATCCTCGGGGACTGGACATACCTGAATAGCCACACCCAGCATGTTGTGCAGATCGATCGCATCCACCGATGGGAGCACAAGAGGCATGCTCCCGCGACGTTGTTTGACCGCCGAGCCTAGAACCTCGGGTGCTTGGGCCGACTGCGCCGACACACTCGCGGTGGAGGCCCTCGCCATAAAGCAAGGGAAAGTCACCACCGCTGCTCCCGCAACACTCGTCGTAGGGCCTTGTAACATCCCAAAAATATTAAACTTGGATCATCAAACTCTAATCATCAAAATTAGGGTTAACAAAAACTTTCCCAACTAAAAATATGAAAGCATTCATATGTGTGTGTATTAAATTTTGGATTCTTTTGAATTGCCATGGTTCTGTGTTTCTTTGCTTGTAAAATGATTCTTAGGTGAAATAAACATCATCTAAACAATCCCCAAACTTTTCCCAAAGACAAACAACTCAAAATGAATAAATTAAGTGAATTGTCACTTTGGCCAAATTAACTCCCATGCCTACTTTGGCTATCTCTAATTTTCAGAACTTAACAGAAACATGTATGGATCTTTGCACCCCTTGTTAGTACCCATAATAAGATACCAAGACCCACTTTGTGATCATCCAAAAACATTCAAATGCTATGTTTAAATGACAGTTTAAAATTGAATCTATCTCATATGGAAAGATCCCATTATTTCAAAAACCACTCAAACAAGCTCAATTTTCAAAACCCAAGCACCCATAGAATCCTCAACACATGCCTAGCACATCCACCAAAAATCTTTTCAAAATTCAAAAATAAAGTTCTTGCGGCCATTTCATCAAACAGGTTGCAGATTCAAATCAACAAAATAAAAAACACTATGGTGAGCAGTGTTTTGGCCAACCTTGTTCCCTCTCTGGTTGCAACTAGCCTTAGTAGATCATCTAGCATCTTTAACTAACCTCTAGCACCACTGTGAGCTTGCCAATGCCATCAATGGTGAGCAGGCCGAGCATCACCATGTCACCCCAGTGTGGACAGCAAGCTAGGAGAAGAACTAGCCGTGTCCACCTTGTCTAGCATGCAACCCATGCCTCACCGCCCCCTCTCGACCAGCCGTAGCTCAAAGACAGAGACCAGAACCGCCAGGAACGCCGCGCCTACGCCGCTGTCGACCATGCCGAAGCGCACCCCAGAGCACGCGCCGTTCCCATGCAACCCGACCACCTCGAGCCCTTGCCGCTCGCCAGCATGCACCCCACCGTCCCAGGAGACCACCAGACATGTTCGTTTCATCGCCCGTACCCCATAGCCACCGCTCGCCGCGGAGTTCGCCGCCTCTGCCTCGCAGAGCACCGCACGTTCCCGACCAATTGCCACCGCCCCTAAGCTCGCATTCAAGTTCTAGAGCATCGCCAGGAGACCGCCCGTCGATCGCCAACCGCAGCCATGCCTCTAGCCGCCCGTAGCCGTGTCGCCACCGTCGTCTGCCCATCCCTCCCGGTCTCGCCGTCGAGCCTATAAAAGGAGACGAGCCCCGCTCAATTTCTTCACACCAGTTCACTCCCCTCTCACCCAGAACCACCCCACCTCACTCCCGGAGCAAGGCGAGCAGCGCATCGCCGGAATTTGGCCGGAGCCCGCCGCTGCTGGAGAAGAAGGAAGCCATCGATTAGAGACGCCCCAGGAGGAGCTGCCGGTGCCAGTAGAATCGCCGTCGTCAACTTCGTCGTATGCCCCCATCGCCGACCCTCGCCTGAGCCCCGGTGAGCCTCCCACGACCCCCCACCGAGCCTCTAGGGTTCGAGCTCGTCGGTGAAATGTTCATCGTCGACGACAACCCTCAGCTGTTGATCTCACTTCTAATCCAACGCACCACATCGCCTTCGCTTCAAGGTGTTATGAGCCAACGACGTGTGGAACCCCTTGTTACCAAGCGCCAAGGCGGAGTGACACTGGGCCGGCCCATTAGCATTTCCCGCGCAACCCAACCATTTGAAATTAGATTTTTCTATTTTAATTCAAACTCAGTTCTGTACCTAGTTTCAAAAATCAACCCAGCTCGATTCAGTGAACCAAATTTCATGAAACCAATTTTGTTAGAAAGGTACTAAAATGCTTAATCCAAGCCCGTTGGATTCAAATCATTTGGATCTATAGATCAACCTTGGTAAAAATAACAAGTCAGAAGCTTTTCTGCATTCAAACATTTTTCAAATTTCAACCCTAATAGCTTTGAGTTGATTCCAACTCTCAAAATCACATATGATCATACCTTTCAGAATATATAAAAACATATGGGTTTACTTACAGAAATAATGTTCAAGTAATAAAAGAATGCCACATAGGCATTTCTAGTCACTTTATTTATTTAAAATAAAAGGTTAAACCTTATTAAATTGTGACACCACTTTAAATCACATTCCCATGTACTGAAATATGTGGTGATGACATGTGTCAACATGATCCCATGTTTGGTTTGGAGAATATTAAATCTTAAGTAGTTTTTCAACGAGTAGAAATTACTTTTCTAAAAATAAAATAAATAAGATAAAAGCTTTCATCTTGAAATGATAGGTGATGATGCTAGATCATCTATAGTGCACCTTTGTGTGATGATTGCAAATAGTTAAGTATTGTTTGGTGATTGTGTACCTCGTATTTATTTATAGACGCTAGTACTGACCAAGGATACGAGGAGGAAGGAGGATACTACGAAGAAGTTTAGGAGAACTTCAACCACTACTCTGCACAAGGCAAGACTAATACTACTAGTTAATTGAGCAAGTTAACCCTTGCAAGATATCCTACTTAGGCAAGCAAATACTTGCTTGTTACCATGCCAACTATATGCCCTAAGCATATGTGATCATACCCACTTGATAACTCAATCCTAGTTTTACTTGCAAGCTTTATACTTTATTTCTTTATCAAAGCTTTCTCTTAGAGTTTACTTAAGTGACTTGTAGATACTAGAAGGATAATTGAAGGTTGCATAAAGAGCATTAAATTTAGCCTAAGCTAGATAATCTTGATGTCATCCTAAGGCATGAGATTGAACTTAATTAATCACCACTTGTTTACCACCCCTCATTAGTACTTACCCCACTGGTAGATGCTAGTGCTAAGCATAAAACTTGATCAACTTTAGATGGAAATACTCGGTGAAAATGGTTATGAAAACCTTGGAATGATGAGTCATTCTACTGAAATGTTTTGACATGTGTTTCCGAACACCAGATGATTTTGATGATGAAAATGTTGAGGCATGAGCCTTAGCCCTTTATAAAACTGATGGTTGTCTGGATGCGATACCATTCCAATTTTACCGTACAACCACAATACCCGAAAATTGGGTAGGGCTTGACTGGAAACTTATATACTTTAGTATGGGTTCCCTCACGAACAAGGTCTGAGCTAAGGCTACCTTGTGAAGATTGTCCACCTGTGTAGTACCCAAGATGACAGTTGGTCATGGTTGGGAGGCCAAACTCATAGGAGAGGTGCCTATACTAGGGCGTGTAATGGAAATGTTAGGATTGATTATCTGCATACTGAGTATGGTGAATTCAGGATTTGTTCCTGACGGATGTATCAAATGTTGTGGTGAAAGTGTACAATCTCTGCAGAGTGTCAAACTATTCGAATAGACGCATCCGCGGTTATGGACAGTTCGAGTGGCCATACTGTTCCCCCGTCAGGTGTTTTCAAAATGACTTGTGAAATGAATTGAGATCTTGACTTGAACACAACAGAGTTGTGATATGAAATTCAAGTTCCCACTTAGGTGTTATAAAATTTCAACTAGCTTTTTCTTGCTTCTGAACTTAGTAGAGGTAAATCTGGCTTTTTGCAAAACAACCCTAGAGCTTAGTGTCCTACTACAAAAACCCCCCCTTAACTTGTTAGTATTAGTTTGCGAGTACTTAAAGAGTACTCATGGCTTTGTCCCTAGCTATTCCCGTGGCCAGACTATGAAGAGGAGTACCAGGATGATGGACCCCAGGAAGGTTACGACAACTAGGATCATCTCCCATCGTCAGCATTGCCTATGACCCCGAAGATGGAGCTTCGCCTATGCAAATAGCAAATAAAAATATCGATGAGATGCTCATTGTCTGCTTGCCTTGTCATTTTGATATAGGATAGCTCCTGTATCATGTGCAAGGGGTACCCCGTTGGCGGTTCTCTATGATACACGTGTATTTACTATGACAAGAACTTATCGGTAACTAAAGCTGAGTAACATGAGGAGAGGCCCTCGTACTCAAGGGACATGATATTTTCAGTTTATGGTCTGTCAAGCATATAACTCAAATTGGACCTCACTTTAAACTTAACCATCTAAAGATACTTATGATAGGGGCAATGAGAGCTCAAAGCTAATGAGTACCATACTTTCAGCATTTTGAAGCCTTTCAAACTTTTCAAAACCTTTTCACCTCCTTGTTGAGTCACCACTTATTCTATGAGCACCTTCTTGAGAGCATAGTTGTCATTTTTAGTGTAATGTGCTTATCTCAAAACTTGGTTAATTATGTCATGACTTTGATGCTTGTATCTCTGATATCTTTACTTCTAGTCTTCACTTGAACTTCAGAGGTGCCTTGTCATTTATGTTGTGCTCTACAAACAAAGGCAAGCAAGATACCACTCTATCATACCTTTTTATGACCATTACAATGTTGCTTATGTTTATGTTTCATGCTACTTATTATTATTGAGTTGGAATCTCTTCATAGCTTGCAATGAATATTGAGTAGACTTAATTGCATACTCTTTATTATGAATTGTCTAAGTATCTACTCATGTGCTGAGAATATTTACATCATATGAAGCAAATGTGTTCGTGAAAGTTCTTTTATCGCACTCAGTTTTCAACTGAATTGCTTGAGGACAAGCAATAATCTAAGCTTGCGGGGGAGTTGATACGTCCAAAACGTATCTACTTTTCCGAACACTTTTGCTATTGTTTCTCCTCTAAACTTGTGTGATTTGGATACAACTAACACAAACTGACATTGTTTTCAGCAGAATTGCCTTGGTGTCTAGTTTTTGTGCAGAAAATCAACTATCAGGAAAAATCCCGGAAAATATGCCAAAAAACCTATTTCACCAGAAGACTCACGGAGCCAGAATACGAGACAGAGTGGGGCTCTAAGGGGCCCACACACCCCTGCCGTGCGGGCCAGGCCTGGTCGCGCCTGGAGGGGGTTTGGCCGCCTCAGGCACCCCCTCGGCCTCCCTCTTCGCCTATAAGTTGCCTTATGACCTAAAAACTCAAGGGGTCGACATTTTTCCAGAAAGAGTTCCGCTACGCTGCCACCACCAGAAATCGCGATTCGGAACCAGAAACTCCGTTTTGGCACCCTGCCGGGACGGGGAATTTGGAAAGGATCATCGCCATCATCATCACCAACGCCTCTCCATCAACCATACATGTTTCCCCATCCATGAGTGAGTAATCCTCCGTTGTAGGCTATGGGGATGGTAGGGATTGGATGAGTTCTATCATGTAATCGGATAAGATTGTTAGGGCATGGTGCCTAGTATCTCTATTAGCGCTATTTGACTTTGTTGCAACTTGTTGTGCTTAATTCTTGTCACTAGGGCTCGAGTGCCATGATCTCATATCTAAACTTATTATTGATTCATGATGATAGTATTGTTTGTGATCTTATCTGCAAGTTGTGTACACATATCATTGTCTGGATCCGAAGGCCCCAAAGTGACAGAAATTGGGACAGCCAGAGGGGATGGCTGTGATATGAGGATCACATGTGTTCACAGAGTGTTAATGTTTTGCTTCAGTGCTCTATTAAAAGGAGCACCTTAATTGCCAGTAGATTACCTTGAGGCCCCACTTCAACGGGCTGTCAGGACAAAAGATGTTGTGCAAGTTCTCATTGCGAGCATGTATGACTATATATGGAGCACATGTCTATGATTGTTTAGTACTTGGATGCTTTATCTTATTTATCTGCAATTGCCCTAGATCTTGAAGTTACATGTTTAGACTTGTCCATGCAACGGCTGTCCATCCATCCCTATGCCTACCGCACTCATATCCTACTGTTTACTACTACTGTTATTATTGCTCTTGTTTTACTGATGCTGTTACTTTGCTATTGCTACTACAAAACTGTTGCTACTGATAAACTTCTGTGAGCAAGACTATTTCTAGGTGCAGCTGAATTGACAACTCAGTTGTTAAGGCTTATAAGTATTCTTTGGCTCCCCTTCTGTCGAATCAATAAATTGGGTAATACTACCCTCGAAGACTATTGTGATCTCCTATACTTGTGGGTCATCAGGCCGCGATGGGCCTCGGTGGGAGGCGGCAGATTAGGGCCCGGCCAGCTCGCCTTGTTCATTTTTTTGTTTTCTTAATTATTTTGTAGCTTTTTCATAATAAGTCTAAAATAATTGCTTTTTGTTTCTAAATTTTTATTAAATTCAGTAGAACATCTTAGGGTATTAACTAGAAATACTTTGATTACTTAAAAATAGTGGACTTACTAATCCCATATTAGTCCATAGTAGGGACAATATCATAATTCAAAATATGAGTTTGGAACTAGGGAGTGACTATTCTCGTCTAGGGGTTGACTCTTACTAAAAACTTTCACTGGATCTCTGAAGAAACATCATATTGTGAGTCTAAAAGTGATTTTTAAAAAAATCATGAACATTAGATCATGTGCATGTAGTTCAAACCGGACCCACTTCCTACCGGTTCGGCAGGAAATTGTATTTTTCACCCAGGAAAGGTTTGAGATCTCTCAGTTGGAACATTGTCCATGTAAGGTGGTATAGTATTTTTTAAATGCGGTGATAGCATTGTGAATGAGCATTTTGGTGGTTGCTTCACAAAAAAACCCGTTTTTTGCGCTCGGAAAATTGAAAATGGATCTTTAGTGCGACGAAATAGAAAACTTCCTCCTGCAACATTGTTTGCCATCCCATGATGCACATGCGTGCACAATACAGGCTCATTATCACAAACTATGCCCTGATTCTAGCCATAACATTGGTTATTTGATCCGAAAGCCATGAAACCTCGAACATGATACGTCATTTTGTGAAGGTTTTTTAGAGACATACTCAATTTACCAAGTTTGGTATTTTTCCTTGCAACTATGTCACATAACATGATGCCACATGAAGGATTTACAATGTTCGAACCGTTTTTAAATTTCTTATGCCCGTTTCAAACTATGGTCAAAACAACGCGAGTGAAGGTTCTTAGCTAGGGGCTAGGCCTTGCAAAATTGCTGGTGGATCTATGAAGAAACATCATATTTTGAGTCTAAAAATGATTTTTGCAAAAAAAATCATGGGCATCAGATCATATATCTGTAGTTCAAATCGGACCCACTTCCTGCCGATTCGGCAGGAATTTGTCTTTTTTGCTAGGGGTGGACGAAAAGGTTTGATATAGCATGGGTGGGACATTGTCCATGTAAGATGGTTTACTATTTTTGAAAAATGGGGTGGTAGCATTCTAAAACTGTCATTTGGTGGTTGCTTCACAAAACAGCCTGTTTTTTGCGCACGTAAAATGGAAAATGGATTTCTCGTGCATCGAAAAGGAAAAATTCCTCCTCCGACATTGTTCGCCATTCCAATATGCACATGCGTGCACAATACAGGCACATTATCACAAACTATGTCCTGATTC
Source organism: Avena insularis (assembly GCA_023614405.1). Taxonomy (NCBI): domain Eukaryota; kingdom Viridiplantae; phylum Streptophyta; class Magnoliopsida; order Poales; family Poaceae; genus Avena; species Avena insularis. Next base: position 14,536,934 of record CM042693.1, read on the forward strand.
TAGGCATAACACTCGTCGTTTGGCCCGAAAGCCATGAAACCCCGAACATGATAGATCATTTCTGAGAAGGTTTTTTTTAGACGCAGTCAATTTACCAAGTTTGATATTTTTCCTTGCAACTATGTCACATAACATGATGCCACGCGAAGGATTCACATAGTTCGGACCGTTTTTTGAATTTTTATGCCCGTTTCAAACAATGGTCAAAACGGCGGACATGAAGGTTCTTAGATAGGGGCCTAGCCTTGATAAACTTGCATTGGATCTCTGGATAAAAAACATATTGCGAGTCTAAAAATGATTTTTTCAAAAAATCATGGTCATCAGATAATGTATCTGTAGTTCAAATCAGACTCACTTCCTACCGATTCGGCAGGAATTTGTCTTTTTGACCTAGGATGGACGGAAAGGTTTGAGATACCCCTACTAGGACATTTTCCATGTATGATGGTCTAGTATTTTGAAAAATGGGGTGGTAGCATTGTGAAACTTTCATTTGGTGGTTGCTTCACAAATGCCTCGTTTTTGCGCTCGGAAAATTGAAAATGGATTTTCTGTGCGTCGAAAATAAAAACTTCTCCTGTAACATTGTTCGCCATCCCAAGTTGCACACGCATGCATAATATGGGCACATTATCAGAAACTATGTCGTGATTCTGGCCATAACATTGGTCGTTTGGCCGGAAAGCCATGAAACCTCAGACATGGTAGGTCATTTCTGAGAAGGTTTTTTGATACGCAATCAATTTACCAAGTTTGATATTTTTCCTTGCAACTATGTCACATAACATGACGCCACGCGGAGGATACACCTAGTTCGGCCCGTTTTTGAAATTTGTATGCCCGTTTCAAACAATGGTCAAAACGGCGGGCATGAAGGTTCTTAGCTAGGGGTCGAGTCTCGCTAAACTTGCATTGGATCTCTGAAGAAACATCATATTGTGAGTCTAAAAATCATTTTTTCAAAAAAACATGGGCATCAGATAATGTACCTGTAGTTCAAATCGGATTCACTTCCTACCGATTTAGCATGAATTTGTCTTTTTTCACCGAGGGTGGACAGAAAGGTTTGAGATACCCCTACTGGGACATTGTCCATGTATAGTGGTCTAGTATTTTTGAAAAATGGGTTGGTATCATTTTGAAAAACTCATTTGGTGGTTGCTTGACAACACACCCCATTTTGAATTAGCTCTTTGAACACAAAACAACCCAACCAATCAGAGCACAAGAATTAACAACCCACCGAGCACCTCAGCCATAAATCTGAGCCATTCATATGACCTCCATCCAAGCGTCCGAAATTTCACTTGCCTTCCCGCTAAGGATTTCGGACCAGGGGCGCGAAACCATATCTAAAATGGCTATGTCGAGCGGGCCTAGAGAGTACCGAGCCCCACAAATCCAAGCTAGCCCTAATTCCCCTCCCCTTCTTTTGTGCGTCGCCACCCCCTTCTTCGCAGGCGCCTCCAGCTAACCCTAGCTCCCTTCGCTGCATCCTGTCGAGAGACACTCTCTCCTCCACCGCCCCGAGTCACCTCGTCGAGCCTCCCCGATCCATATTCGTCGCTAGCCCTGCCCCTCCATCCCTTCTCCGTCCCTCTCGACTCCTCCCTCCACCACTCATCTCCTTGTCCATCATCTCCTCCTCTTCCATCTCGTGTGCCTCACCGCAGTTCTCACCGGCCACGCTGCCATCTGTCGCCCATCCTACCACAAGTCACCTTAGCATCCGCCGTCAATCCTCCCTTCTTCCCCTAGCGGGACCAAGAGCACCAGATCGACACTGCCGCCATTGTCCTCTCTATCCGCGACCTCGCCTCTCCAACAAAGATGGACTTGCAGAGGCAACGGCGTCCAGGTTCAGGTTAGAGGACGTGGACGAGGTGGTGGAGGAGGTGGGGATGGAGGTCGAGGAGAGCCCCACCGCGCCGGAGGAGGTCATCGGCACAAGAATCGACTACTACTTCGACTCCTACTCCCACTTCGGTATGCCTGCCCCATCCGATTCGAGGAACGCCATGTTTTCCTGCTAGCCCGCATTGGGGATTTTTAGTTAGTCTATGGAGAACATTGGGCTATTTTATCGTCTCGTTTGCATATGTGTGAGAAGTGAACACGACTGGCTTCGAAGATCGTGATATTTTTCAGAATAGAATTGGATGGAGGGAGTAGCAATTAAACTAGCTAGCTGCTATAGTTCTAAACTTCCGATTCGCTGTTTTACAAGATCATTGTTGTGCTGGTGACTATATTGGCCGTGTGGGCCATGCTACTTGAAACCGCAATTGTTCCTTGCAGCTATACTTGGTTGGTGAGTGTCATCAATTTGTTCAATTGCTAATTTCTTGAAGATGACACTGTGTTCAGATTAAGATGTTTGCTTGGCAATACCTGAAGTTTTGTATAGAAGAATAAGGACTTGAACATGTAAAACACCCGTACTTTCTAGTATGCATCACTTATGATTAGCCCTTTATTTCTAGTATGCACGCGTGTTGGGGATATGCTATATGGGTATCCTCATAGCATGTCTCTTATCCGACTAACACGGGTGGCCCATAGTCGGTAGCATGGCCTGTGGCCTGCTGGGCGGCCTAGTTAGGTGGATCCAGAAGGGAGGCCCATGCCAGATAAAGGAAGGCTACGGTGGAGTCACCAGCGTACCCGGAGCCTTGGAGTGCAAGATACACAAGACTAGTGATAGACGATGTAGGACTCTGTAACCTGTCCGGCTAGGACTTTTCCCTGTAACCCTAGGATCTGACGACTATATAAGTCGGGCCTATGGGAGCCTTTAGGGCATCGATTCATACAACCTCGCACAGCGAACCTATCTCTATAACTCGGCGTATTGCCCTTATAGTGATTTATAGCAGGAGTAGGATTCCGCCACCGTCGTGGGATCTGAACCTGGGTAAGCTGTGTTACCTCGTACCCGTCAACCGTCCGCCTTACCCCCACGTCTCTAAACACGCACTGTGAGGACCCCTCCATGGCGTACTCGTCGGCAATACCACGACAGTTGGCGCCCACCGTGGGGCAAGAGGCACTTCAGGCTCTCCAGCGAGCGAGGACCAAGATCTTCGTGCGAATCGGCGAAACCATATCCATTGGTCGTGTTCTCTTCTCCGGCAGCGTTCCGATTGTCCCCCCTGACGAGTGCTGGATCCCGACGAAGACGAACCCTACGCGGTGTTCGATCGTTCCTATCGGAGGCATCCACCTCTTCATCAGCGAAACCGACTCGGGCACTAGTTCCCTGGGAGTCGGAGGAGCATCAAGGCCCACACGGACCGCCTACGGGCAGGATACCTTTGCGGAAGGATCGATGTCGGATCTCTCTTTGGAGTTTGCCAGCAAAGATCGGAAAGCATCAAGACCCGCACAGACCGCCTACGGGCAGGATATGTTCGCGGAAGGATCAATGTCGGATCTCTCCTTGGAGTTTGCCGGCAAAGATCGGAAAAGTTCAAGGCCCACCCAAACCGCCCCTGTGCAGTATATAAAGGTGGAAGATCACTGCAAATCCGCCGGCTTTGTCCGCGCGTCTGGACAGCAGAGATCCAAGTTCGTCGGCGTGGTTACCATCTTTGATCTGGCGTGCTGCGTTCAGAGAGAGGGCGAAAACCCCCGCGACTACCTCGCCAGGTGGCTTCTGAGGCGCACTGGCCAATTACCCCGATGATAACGCTTTGTATCACTTCGTGGAAGGACTGGACCGTGGCACGCTTCTCCAACATTCTTTACGTCGGCAGCAGGCAACAGGACGCCTTACCCTTGAAGAGATGGTGAGCACCGTCAACAGCTACGCGGAAGCTGACGCAGCAGCCCAGATGGAGCTTGCGCTCAGAGACGGAGAACCTCCGGTTCAGCAGCCGCCGCCACCACCTCCGTCCGTCATCGTCGTAGCAGCACCACCACCTCCAGTCATCGTCGCGGCCGTTGCACCTCCACCGCCCGTCATCGCGGAAGTCCCGGCACCCTCCGACTCTGTCATTGACGCGCTTTATGCTGATTTTAGTGCAGATTCAGATGAAATAGACTTCAGTCCAGAAGAGCTAGACTCCGCTATGCAGGAGATGGAGGAGTACTCGCGCGAAGAACAAGCTAACAACGCCGTCATGTCTCGAGGGGTGTTCGTCACCATTGGGACAGCGATGGATGAAGATCAACCCGGGCAAGCTCCGCCTACGGTGCTGGAAAAGGGGAAGGGGCCACTAATTGCGGTCGACGATGATCGCGCAAAGGTCATGCCTCCTCCGCCTAACCCAGTGCAGCAGCCGTAGGAACTCGGCACCGGTCCGAGCAACAACAACACCGCAAACTTGCCGCCTCCAGCATCCACGTCGGCAGCAGCCCATGTTACTCCAGCTGATAGAGTGATGTATGGCAATATCCTCGTCGAACCACTAACCGTTGATCATATCCGGAACGTGACTCAGCTTGACGAGAAGCGCCAGCAGCTGCTGGAGGAGGCGCAAGCCATCACGGAGCAAGGCGCTAAGCTAGATCGAGATCTGGTCAACGCGCAGAAGTCCATAGAGAAAGCTAGAGCAATGGAGGCCGAGTACAAGACTCTGCTGCAGCAGCAGAAGGCTAAGAAGGCTCCGGCTCGCGTCATCAATGATCCTGGTGTACGGCGCAACCAAGGATGGGCTCCCTCGAAGCCGGCACAGGCCAAGCCATACATTGATAGTGAAGGCAAGCAAGTGATGCCCACCCCACTCCTTAACCTCGCCATTGCCAAGACCCTTCTAGAGCAGGATAGATCGCCCGAGGCAGTAGAACAGGTCTATGACCTAATGGCCAAGGCGGTAAAGCAGCAGGAAAAGGCCACCTCTCAGAGGCTTGAGTCTGACCCAGCGCTCTGCCGATCTAGCCAGTACAAACCACCAAGGGACAGATCTCCTCAGGATGTCGGATCACAGACGGGTTCATCAGAACGAAGACGGAGGGATGCGCGCAATAGGAAGGATGCTATCCCCATATCCTCCGACCACGGAGAAAAAGCCCGACCTCGCTGCCCATCGCCACCGCCCTGATCCCCCCGACGTCAGGAAGACTACAAGGCTCACCATCGCACGAATATGCCCCCTCCAAAGCAGTGTGGCATCGTCATCCACGACAACGCGGCGCAGACCCGTCATGATGAAGAGCGCCACCAAGGACACAAGAGCAGGTCACACCACGACCCTCCATGTCCGACAAGCAACCGTGACAGGCGCGAGGCGTCACAGGAGGGTAACAACAATAAATCTAACCCACCGCCACCTCCGCCTCCGTCGCCGCCAAGCAGTCACCATGGCGGAAGAGGCCCGCGTCGCTCACGCAGCCCATCCCCTGTTGACAACAAGAAGAAGAACCCGGAGCCGTACAATGCGCATTCGCGGATCGATAAGATCCACGAGGCCCGGGAAGCACCATACCTGGGACCACGTTGCTTTGGACCTGCAATACGGTCCGCAACTTACCCCAAAGGTTTCCGGATTGACAAGACCATCAAGCCCTATGACGGCACCGCCAAACCTGCCACATGGTTGCAGGACTACGGCAACGCGGTGGAGATTGCCGGAGGCAACCCCAACGTCGCCGTTAAGTACCTCTCGTTAATGTTGGCGGGTACGGCCCGTCAATGGATCGACGACTTGCCGGAGAAATCTATCTACAACTGGCTGGATATGCAAGAAGCATTCACCAAGAACTTTGAGGGTACATACAAGCGTCCCTGCACTGTGGGAGATCTACAGCGATGCGTGCAAGAGAAAGACGAGACGTCTCGCGCCTACCTCTCCCGCTGGCTGGATAAGAAAAATTCCTATGCAGGAGTGCACGCTCAGACCGCCATGGCCGCCTTCATCGATGGGTTGGAAAGGGATACGTTGCTCCGACATAAGCTAAAGCGCTTGCAGGACAATCATCAGCTTGACTTGAATCAGATGATTCAGTTAGCTAGTGAGTTCGCAGCTGCCGACGATGATGCTCGTGGCTCTTTGCCGGCAACGGCCGTTCCAACCCAAGCTCGGAGGAACAGCAGTACAAAGCGGAAAACCGCTCCAGAAGAAAAGCAATCTACCGACATGGTCGCTATGACTTTTGCAGGACGAGGAGAAGGCGGACAACATGGCCGAGGAAGGGGAGCAGGCCGCGGGTAGCAACGAGGAAGTGAAACCAACTCGGCGCCGCTCCACGTTCCCCAAACCTACGAGGAGTACTGTGATATGCCATGCCTCGTACACCTCGACGCCAACGGCAAGGCCACCCATACCAATCGACACTGCAAGTTCGTCAACGACCTCAAGGAAGACCTGGAGTCCGGCTACAAGCAAAGTCGGAAGAACAGACCGCGAGGCAAGGGCAAGGGGAAGAAGAAGGAGGAGGAGTCCAAGGATTCAAGTGACATGGACGAGGACGTTGACCCCAAGCACGCCGCCAAGAGCGACGACAAGGGCAAGAACCCCTTCGCAAAGAAGTCCCCAGTCTACCACACTTTCCTTGGCACTCCCACCGTCCGACAACAGAAGACCTCTCTAAGGATCCTGATGGCCACTCTCCCCCTAGTTCCTCAATAACTGCGCTGGACGGAGGTTCCAATAACTTGGGACAGGACAGACCACCCAGACCTTGTGCCCACGGAGAACCAGTACACCATGGTCATCAACCCATTGATTGACGGCGTGGAGTTCACCAAGTGCATGGTGGATAGTAGAAGCAGCATCAACATCATGTACCTGGATACACTGCAGAAGATGAACTTGATGGAGGCAAACCTAAGGCGGACCAACACCGTATTCCATGGCGTAGTTCCTGGTCGGGAGGCTCGGTCCCTTGGGTGCATCACACTTCAGGTAGCCTTTGGCGACGTTAATAATTACCACCAAGAGTGCATGACCTTTGAGGTGGTCCCCTTCAAGAGCGTGTACCACGTCATATTCGGCCGCGACATATTCCACACGTTCATGGCCAAGCCATGCTTCGTCTACAACAAACTCAAGATACCCGGACCAAACGGTGTCATCACCGTATCCGGAAGCTTTACCAAGGCAAGGGACTGCGAGATCAACGAAGCAGCCGTTGCAGAAGCTGTCCTCTACATCGAAGAATTCAAGGAGATCCAGAGCAAGGTCAATGACTCAGAGATGCCCGTGTCGAAGAAGCAGATCTCCAACTCCGCTCCTGCGTTCAAGGCCGCCATCGAGACCAAGCAGGTGGAACTTGTGGTAGGCGATGCCTCCAAGACCGTCGCCATTGGGACGAACCTGGATCCCAAATAGGAAAGCGCGCTTGTCGAGTTCCTCCGTGAGAATAGGGACTTATTTGCCTGGCAACCTGCCGACATGAAAGGTGTACCTAGGGAACTTGCCGAGAACAGCTTAAACATAGATCCAAAATGTAAACCAGTGAAACAACCTCTATGACGCTTCGGAGATGAGAAGAGACGCGCCATTGGCAAAGAGATAGCTAGGTTACTTAAGGCTGGGTTTATCTGAGAAGTCCATCACACCCGATGGGTGGCCAATCCTGTACTTGTCCCCAAAAAGGGAACCAATGGATTAAGAATGTGCGTTGATTACACCGGCTTGAACAAAGCATGTCCCAAAGATCCGTTTGCTTTGCCTCGCATTGACCAAGTCATTGACTCGACGGCTAGCTCGGAACTTTTATGTTTTCTTGATGCATACTCAGGATACCACCAGATCAAGATGAGGAAGTCGGACCAGTTGGCCACTTCTTTCACTACTCCATACGGCATGTTTTGCTATGTCACGATGCCCTTTGGGCTGAAAAACGCAGGTGCTACCTACCAGCGGACAATGCAACGTTGCCTTCACGACCAAATTGGTCGGAACGTTCACGCCTATGTGGACGATATCGCGGTGATGTCTAAAAAGTCAAACGACTTAATCTCTGACTTAAAAGAAACCTTTGATAATCTCCAGAAATACAACATGATGCTTAACCCTAAGAAGTGCGTCTTGAGGTTCCAAACAAGTTGTTGGGCTTCATCGTTTCCCAGCGTGGAATCGAGGTCAACCCGGAGAAAATCAAGGCCATCTTAAACATAAACCGTCCGACATGCCTAAAGGACATTCAACGACTAATAGGTTGTGTTGCAGTAGTTAGTCCGTTCGTCAGCCGACTTGGAGAGAAGGCTTTGCCACTGTACAAGTTGCTGAAGAAGGCGAACAAATTCACATGGACAGATGAAGCAGACGCAGCATTGAAGCAGCTCAAGGAGATTCTTTCCTCAGCGCCCATCCTCGCAGCACCCGAGCCTGGAGAGCCCCTGTTAATTTACATGGCGGCAACCAACCGGGTTATTAGCATCGTCGTCGTGGTAGAGCGGAAGGAACCAGGCTACGAGCACGGAGTTCAACGACCAGTTTACTATGTGAGCGAGGTCTTGACGGATTCCAAGCAGCGTTACCCGCACTACCAAAAGATAGCTCATGGAGTATTCCTCGCTTCTCGGAAGCTGAGGCATTACTTTCAGGAGCACCCAATCACAGTAGTGAGCAAGACTCCACCGTCCGACATTATCAATAACAGTGACGCTACAGGAAGGGTCGCGAAGTGGGGCATTGAACTTGCCGCCTTCGAGATCACCTACAAGAGACGTGACGCTATCAAGTCACAAGCTTTGGCTGATTTTATTGCAGATTGGACGGAGATGCCAGATGCTACTCCACTGCCAGAACCAGAGTACTGGGTGATGCACTTTGACGGATCAAAGTTGCTCAACGGCTCGGGGGCTGGTGTATTGCTACAGTCACCAAAAGGAGACAATATGCACTACGTTCTGTAGATCCACTTCGAGGCTACAAACAACATGGCGGAGTATGAAGCACTCATTCACGGACTACGTGTAGCCAAGGATATTGGCATCAAGCGCATAGTTTGTTGTGGAGATTCCGACTTGGTTGCCCAGCAGGTGGCTGGCACCTAGAACGCGCGGAACCCTATGATGGCGGCAATATCGCGACGAAGTGGACGAGATAGCCAAGAGCTTCTTGGGCTACGAAGTCAAGTATGTGCCTAGGGAGCAAAACGAGGCAGCTGATCTACTGTCTAACCTTGGATCAGGGCGCAAGAAAATTCCTCCAGGAGTTTTCCTAGAGCATCTACGCACACCATCCGTGAAGGGCGCCGACATCGACAACCCGGATAGAGCTGACTCATTCATCAACATGGTGACAAAGATCCCTCCGGCTTGGACAAAACCGTTCATGGAGTATCTCGAACACGGAACCTTGTAGCAGTTGACAAATTCACCAAATGGATAGAAGCTAAACCCATTAGAAAGCTTGATGGGGCAACTTCCCTTCGGTTTGTCCGAGATCTAGTGGTGAGATTTGGTCTCCCACACAGCATCATCACCGACAACGGAAGCAACTTGTCACTCGGAGAAGTGGAAGCCTATTGCTGGGACAAAGGCATCCGACTTGACCTTGCATCTGTGGCACACCCACAATCCAATGGTCAGGTTGAGCGAGCCAATGGATTAATTCTACAGGGAATCAAGCCACATCTTGAGGCACCGCTACATAGAGCAGCTGGAGCCTGGGCGGAAGAATTGCCATCTGTGTTGTGGAGTTTACGAACCACACCCAACAGATCCACCGGCTACACCCCTTACTTCATGGTATATGCAGCAGAAGCCATCCTACCTTCCGACATCCTTCACGACGCACCAAGAGTTGCCGCCTACAACGAAGATGACGCTGAAGAATCCAGACGCCTAGATGTGGACCTTCTCAAGGAGGAGCGTGTTTTGGCATGCCAAAGATCCGCCATCTACCAGCAGAAGCTACACAGCTACCATAGTCGCCACGTTCGGCATCGCTCGTTTAAAGAGGGGGATTTAGTACTCCGACTTAAGCAGAAGAAGTCACACAAATTATCCCCGCCATGGGAAGGACCGTTCATCATAAGCAAGGCGCTGCTCAATGGGTCTTACTACCTTGTTGACAATCGTGAACTCAAGGATAGACCCAATGAGGATCATAAGCATAAGCGACGTGACCCAGATGATGACTACCCGGAGCTTGATCGGCCATGGAACATAGCACAGCTACGTCCTTTCTACACTTAGCATTTTTTATCTAATTGTGTACCTCTTATATGATCAATGAAATAAAGCTCTTTGGTTCACTCATATTGCTGAGTCTTTTACCTCTTTTAGTGTTAATTTTTGGATCATATAAAACCTTTATGCACAAGTCTTGCGATTGCACTTGTGAAAATTCCGCCTACGGGCGTTAGCTTAAGTTTTCTGGTCTACACATTCTTTGTCGTTTTTATGTGGATTCTGGAGTAGTGACTTTCGACCCTTATTGTCGGTGATTTTGTGCTCAGGTTATTGACGGTGCCATTGGGCATCATCACCTAAGCGCATGGTTCCGACAATGAGTCATCTGACTCACGAAAGGTCAAGCATAAGAACCAGAGTAATGGATAAGCTAGCACTTGCTTAAAAAATATATACATACTGGGACTTAATTCTTAAGTAGCAGGATACGACAACCATTGTTTTCCGCCTTAAGATTACATCAACAAGTTATTCCCGTGCACACACCAAAGGTGAAACAGAAATTACAAAGTGTTCTTCATTCTTTGGGCGCAGGAGACTTGGAGGCCGCATCATCACCGGCCGGAGAATCACCCTCAACATCAGCGCTGTGATGAGACTCGGAGGAGTCCTGGTTGACGCTATCGATGGTGTTCCTGGGCATGAAGACGTCAACGTCCGCCAACTCGGCAACCCTGGTGTCATAACCCGCGAGTGATGACAGAATGGCTTCGTGATCGATCTCCTTGCCGTCATCATCCACGTCGGGGATACCAGATGTCACCGTGTCGATGTCGGCATCTTCATAGTGTGCCTTCACCATAGACAGCGCCATCCTTGCGCCATCCCGTGCGCATGAAGCCTTCCAGTTCGCGACACACTCGGGGGCTCGGCACAGGATCTCCGAGTACTTTGTCATAGAGTCCGATGCCTTGATATATATTTGGAGGGGCTTGGGAATCTCCTTGGCTTGGGCAATGGCGGTGTTGATGAAGTTGCCGGCAAGAACCATGCATTCCTTATCCGAAGGAGGCGAGCGGGTTAAACCCATAGGCGCTGAAAATTCCGACAAGGATCGCATGAGTCCAATAAACTCTAAGTATCCAGACTACAGAAATACAAGGCGGAGGACACTTACTGAAGATGCTGGCCTTAGCCTGCCAGACGGTGTCTGCCAAGGATTCCTTCTCTTGTTGGAGGAGCTTAAACGCCTCACTATGGCGAAGGTTTTGCTCATCAGCAGCTTGCTTCTGATCCTTTAGGATCGCAAGCTCCTCCTTCAAGCGATTGATCTCCGCGGAGGCGGAATCCTGAAGGGCTTTCATGGAATCCTCGTGCATCTTCAGCATCTCCTTCCTCTCCACCTTCAGGATCTTGTTCTCGCTGTCCAGCTGCTGGATATGCTTGGACTGCTCGACAATGTCCTTGGCCTTGGCAACATGTTCTGCAAGTCGGAGAAAACCACGTGCATAGTGAGTACTCGGAGTTTATGGGCACAAAAGTAAGACAGAAATGCGCAAAAAGAAAACAGACTCTTGTTTTTGATGATATGTTCCTTCAAGATGGCAGTTTTACCCTTTTCGGCTTCAAGGTCTGCGCGCATCTTCTGATACTTGTCGTTGTCCATGCCCCTCCGAGCATTCTCGTTCTGTGGAAACAAATACAAAGTTAAGTCATTGTTTGGTCTGCTTGGAGCCCCTAGTCGGAGATTTTCCACCTAGATGCTCGGGGGCTACAGCGAGAGTTTTTAACTTATCAATATGTTTAGCTTTTCTTTAAGCATCTAGTCGGAACTAATTCAGTTACAACTAGAGGCTTGGGGGGCTACAGCATTGAAAATTATGAACACTGTGTATGCTACTCTTAAAGCATCTAGTCGGAGTAATTCATTCCATCTAAATGCTTGGGGGGCTACAGTGAGAGTTTTTTCTAACTTAGTCACTCTTAGAGCATATAGATGAAAAACCTATGGTTTTCCGTCTACATCCTCGGGGGCTACAGTGGGATACTCATACGAAATGCAAAAGGTAAAGTAAAACTTACAAGTGCAATAATCTTGAGGTTTGTTGCACTCTCGGCCAGCAGCTTGCCAAAGAAAATGCTATTTCCCCGCAAGATATCTGCTTGTCGGAGTAGCTCCTCAAGACCGCACGTCGGAGATGACGGCACTCCTCCAGGAACCATAGTTGCGTTACTCGGCAGGAGCGCCGAGTAAACTATCTTCGGGAATTCGAAGGGTTTCTAGGGAGTAGGGGCGCCGCCTTCGGCAGAGGTACTAGCTCCAACCACCGCCTTGCCGCTACTGATGGCATCCTTAGCCGGAGCTTCAGCCATTTGAAGAGCAGCACTCTCCTGCGTCGCCTGCTCGCCGACAACAGCGAGTTCGGTAGAGGCGCCAGAATCCACTTCCATGGCGGAAGGGCCTGGTGCCTCCTGGACTTGAGAGATTGTCAGAGCAGAGGAGGGCTTGACGGCAGGAGTAGCAGGGGCGATGACGGGGGAGGAGTCACGATGCAGCATATCTTTGATATTTCTAGAAGCCCCAAGAGTCTTGGAGGACTTCTTGAGGCTGGTTGTGGCTTTCTTCCTGAAACGTGCAAAATGCATAAGTACAGTAATAAGACAGATAAATAAGACAATGTCGGAGAATGAGAGGCTTACACTAGGGGGGCGCTTTGGCAAACATCCCGGTGTCTTTTTTCTTTTCTGCCTCCAGGGCGGCAGTACTCTTTTTGGAGGCTCCACCCTCCGTCTTTTTCTTCTTGCCTCCGTCGGCAGCGTCAGAGGTGGAGCTCTTCCGCTTTCGCGCCAACGGGACATCGTTGTCGGACACGACCGTGACTTCCTTCATCTTTGGATCGTAGATTTGGGCAGCCAGGTTTTCCTCATCTAGATCGCTAAGTTGTTAAGTGAGAAATCACCGTGTTAGATAAGATGGCACTGGCAAGGCGGAGAAACTGGAGCAATGTCATACACGGAAAATAAATACCTACCTTTGGGCACTTGCCGTCTACGTACATGTCGCAGGTGATGGTGAAGTCGCGCTTCTTATCCTTCACCTTGACGATGTCCTTCAGACGGAGCTTGACGGAGTCACTCGAGAAGTTATCGACGGAGATTTGGAGGGTATCCCTTCGATCACCGGTGTACTCGTGCATGAACTTCGCGCGGTGCTGCAGAGGTTGGATTCGCCTGATGAACCAGCACATGGCTAGGTCCAAGCCGGTCAAACCCGTCTCTACAAACCACTCGATCCGCCTTATTGCGCATGAAGCATTGAGGTCGGAGGGAAGAGAGGCATGGGATCTCCATGTGGAAACTTCAGCGGTGGCTCCATCCACGAAGTCCGGGTACGTCACTTCTCGGCCCGCCAAAGGAATGTCGGGGCCGTAGAAGTACGTCCGCTGCCAGTTTTTGCACGACTCGTGGCCGACGATGTCGGGGAACCGCCGGCCAGGTCGGATGTTGAAGCTTATGGTGCCGCAGTTCCTAAGATCCTCCCTACTATGTCCGGCTTCACGTTTGACGGTGAAGAAGTACACGAACAAGTCTAACCTAGGCTTAATCCCTAGGTAACCCTCACAAAGTGTCGCGAAGTTGCTAAGCACTAAGATACTATTGGGGGAGAGGTTATGGGGTTGGACTTTGAAGTGGTTCAAGACGGACAGGAAGAAGTGGGAGATGGGCAGAGAAACACCGCGTACCAGCTGAGCCTTGAGGTACACCTTTTCTCCGGCTTGGGGAGAAGGTCTCACCTCGCCAGCCGGCGCCGTCCGCCAGGCGAGCCCCTCCGTCGTGGGGAGGTAGCCTTCAGCGACTATCTCTTGGATGTCGCGGCCGGTGATGTCCGAGCCGCGCCAGTCGCCCTTGTGAGAGTCTTGCTCTTCTTCCAGAGGCTCTAGCGCCGCCATATTGTGGTCACCACCGGTGGTTTCAATCACCGCCGATGCGGGGATGACCAGGCCCTCTAGGGGCACAACGACGGAGCTCGCCGGGTTCGTCGTGGCTTTGCTCGACGCCGCCATCGATGGGGAGGAGCTGCTGCTGGCCATGGAGGACTGGGAGGAGGAGACTGATGCAAAGAGGGGCTAGGGTTTCTTCGAGGTTTTCCGTGGAGAGCTCGAGGAGCTGTGCGGCTGGAGGAAGAAGATGATGACGCGAGAGAATGGGGTGAAAAAGTGGCAAGTGTCCCACGGTTACTATTTATCTTACTCTACGTCAAGATTCGTGCAGCTAATCGGACGGTTGCCGCGTAGACGACGTGTTCGTGGACGTGCGCGGTAATTTCGCCACGTCTCCAACCACCGCCAATGGTTCGTATCGCTCGCGCGGGAAAATCGGATATGATTGCGTTCTCTGCATGTGTGAGTTACGAGGCGTCACTGACCTAAGCCTACGTTGTCATAACTGACATGGTAGATGAGCCGTCGCATCGAAGATTCCGGCATGGACGGATTTAATCCGACTACGGAAGAGTACGATGGAAGATTCAACATTTCTCCGACTTACTCATAGAAGACGGAGAAAACCTTTGTAGGGTTCTTTGGGAGGACTACAAGATATTGCTTGACGATTTGCCGACATCCATCTAGACGGAGCATTCCACGAGAAGAGGCAAGACGGCGCAAGATCTCGGAGTTCTCCGGCTCTCTGTTGGGGATATGCTATATGGGTATCCTCATAGCATGTCTCTTATCCGACTAACCGGGTGGCCCATAGTCGGTAGCATGGCCTATGGCTGTTGGCGACCCGCTTAGGTGGATCCAGAAGGGAGGCCCATGCCGGATAAAGGAAGGCTACGGTGGAGTCACCAGCGTACCCGGAGCCTTGGAATGCAAGATACACAAGACTAGTGATAGACGGTGTAGGACTCTATAACCTTTCCGGCTAGGACTTTTCCCTGTAACCCTAGGATCTGACGACTATATAAGTCGGGCCTATGGGAGCCTTTAGGGCATCGATTCATACAACCTCGCCTAGCGAACCTATCTCTGTAACTCGGCCTATTGCCCTTATAGTGATTTATAGCAGGAGTAGGATTCCGCCACAGTCGTGGGATCTGAACCTGGGTAAGCTGTGTTACCTCGTACCCGTCAACCGTCCGCCTTACCCCACGTCTCTAAACACGCACTGTGAGGACCCATCCATGGCGTACTCGTCGGCAATACCACGACAATGCGCATGTTGTCGCTGGTTCTGGGCCTATATCAGTTTGTGGTCATATGTTTCTGTATCATATTTCTCAACTTAGATACATGACTAGGCTAACAACAAAATATTTGTCATGTTTTGCCTAGGATACATGACTAGGCCTTGTATTGTCTTACCCACACAGATTTTGTGCTCTGTTTAGTAGTACTGTTATTTCACGTTGATCCATTGTCACATCCCAAGATTTTCCAAATTTTGTAATGTGAAAAATAAATAAACAAAATAAATAATTGTTGAATTTTAGGGTGAAAAGAAACTTTTGTTTCTAAATGGAAACTTAAAATCCCATCTTGAACAAACTTTGGTTAATGTTTGAATCCAACAAAATTCAAATCAAGTGAAATGCATTCTTCATAAATGCATCTGGAAATTTAAAAACACTTGAGAAATAAACCAAAACCCTAAAACCCTAATGGAAGAAATCATTTTCAAGTTATCACTAAGACCATGGATTTGATCCATATAAAAATTTGTCAACAAACATTTACAAATGATCAAGAAAGACAAATGGAAATATTATAAAACCATAGAAAATGATTTCACTTAATTTGGAGACATAGATGAAATCTTATGAATTTAATAAGATAAGGATATTTAATTCCCAAAGCTAATAAAGCATCTATCTATAAATCCATACCAAATGGTGAGCAAATAATCCTAAATATATCTAAAAGGATAAATAAATATCAAATAAGATTTTACAAATTGGAACCACCAAGTTTGGATCTATAAATAAAAAGATATGGATTTTATAAGATGAAGAAAGAAATATTTAAAGACCAAAATAAATCTTGGCCTAATCCATTAAGCAAATAGAATGAATAGAATCCAAATCCAAATAAAATAAAAGGATAAAGAATTTCCAAAATAAAATAAAATGGCATTAACCATTCTATTCCTATTTTAATAAAGACAAATCTCTAATAAGAATAATTATATAATTCATGAGAAAATAGTATTTTGGAATTTACCCAAGTGGAATAAAAGTTGTTTAATTAAGTAAAATAAAATAAACCTTCCAAGTAAAATTTAGAGAATTAAAACTATATTTAATTCCATTGGAATTAAAATAAATACCCAATTCAAATGATTTATGAATCATATTAAATACTTTCCAAATAATTCAAGATGAAATATTTGACACCCTATTAAACAAATAAAAACCTACTGAAAAGATTTGGAAGGTTTAAGAATTTAAATGGTGTTTGAAAATATTATTAAATCTTATTTGATTTAAAACAAGGGCCTTTTTGAATAATTAAAAAGACCCCAAAAAGAACAAAGTTTTATTCAAAAATTGACTTCAGAATGTGTTACTAATCAGTATTTAAACCTACACAAATTTTGGTTGAGGTTTGAATTCAAATGGATGATTTAATTGATTAAATAAAATCAAAACAGAATATTAGAAAAGGAAAAAGAAAAACAATCTGAATAAAATAAAAACGAAACAGACTCGACCCAGTCAGCAGGCCCAACTAAGCCCAGTCCAGCCCACTCCCTCTCTTCTCCCGCAGGAAAACGTTTCGAACCTGAGAAGCTACCCGCTCAGTCACAGACCACCGGGACCCACTCCCCTGCCTCTCCTCGATGATGAAATGACCCCACCGCCACGCAATCATCTTCCTCACCCCGCTGACCCCGCCCCTCACCTCACGACCGTTCTCTGCGCTTTGATTCGAGGCTTAATTCCGATTGATGGAGTGATCAATCCATGCCAGTAATCACGCGTACTAAAGCGCATGTGTCCCCTCTCTCATTCCCCTCACTCGCCAGAACCTCTACGCCCCCAGGCCGTCCCCATTTCCGCTTACACCGCCACGGTCTCCGGCGAACATCCGCGGCGATTCCGGCCAGCCCACGCCCCCCCTTGCTCCTCGGGCGACACGAAGCTTGCTCCCGTCTCTGGCGGACCTCCCGTATCGTCGGCCAGCGTGCCCTGCAAGCTCGACAACGTCTCCGCCAGAGCAGCACCACTGTCTGCCTCCGCTCCGACGAGCACTGCTGGTGAGACCATACCTCCCCTCTCCCTCTCTTTCACACACGCATACTCGCCACGACCCTACGCATCTAACACCACCTTTATTTTTCTCTGGCGTGCACTGTAGCCTCGCCACCGTCTTCAACAGAGAGCACCCGAAGGCAGCAAGAACTCCGGCGAGCGATTCAGATCATCCTCGTGCGCCCCTTGCCTCCTCGCGAGTACCTTGAGCTTCACCACGATCCCGTGATTCTGGTGAGCATCTCCTTCTTCTCCCTCGCTTCCTGCATCGCCAGCAACGTCGCAGTCTGACCGCGTGCCGCCACACGCCGCTGCTTAGTGTTCAAAGTGATTAGGACCGTAGGATCGTGATCGAAGGGATGCGATAGAAACTTAACTGAAGGGGTAAGGACAGATCTGTGCCACACGATTCACATTAGATCCAATGCCTCACGGTGCTTGATCCGTGCGAACCGGTACCAGCAAATAGAAACACGACACGTGGCCCTGTCCGTTTGAATAAAAACAGAAATGTTCTATTTGATATGCCAATTTGAAAAATTCATAACTTTCAGACCACACGTTCAAACTTTGCAAATTTTATATCAATGGATTCAGAAAAACAAGTACTTTCTGACCATGCACTTTGTTTAGTAAAATGCTTCTGTTAAATTGTTTGTTTTTGCAGAAACTTGTGTATGCATATTTAGAATATAAAAAATGTTCTAAAATGATTTTTGAGATAAAACCTTTGGAAAATGGTTTGTTTTGAACCTACTGACCATAGGAATCAACTTGTGGTTTCAAAAATATATTTGGTGAAGCAAAAGAATAAACTTTTGATTTAAACCATTTCTAGTCAAATAAAAATAATGTTTATTTATTAAAAATGCTTTTGGGAGAAAATCTTTGGGAAATGTTTTGGAATAAACTCTATGACCCCAAGCACCAAGTTTTATGATTT
The DNA here is from genome assembly GCA_023614405.1 of Avena insularis. Taxonomy (NCBI): domain Eukaryota; kingdom Viridiplantae; phylum Streptophyta; class Magnoliopsida; order Poales; family Poaceae; genus Avena; species Avena insularis. The sequence continues at coordinate 14,555,159 of CM042693.1, forward strand.
GAAAATGTATTTGGTGAACCCTATAAAAAATATTACTTTGCTAAAGACATTTTCAACCACATAAAATAATGACTTGGTTTAAAAATGGTTTATGAAATAAAATCTTTTGCAAATGATTTTGCCACTTTATAAAATGATCATTAGGTGTTTTCAAATGTCTATAACCTATTGTAAATCACTTTTGTAAATAAAACAAAGTTTGGCATGCTTGCATGCATTGTTTTGTTTCTATTATTTTGTGTGATGTTGCTTGAATGGTAGATTGAAATTGTGCCCTTGCTTGATTGAATTGTAGTGATTTGAAGAGTGTGATCATTGCAAAGACAAGGAGTGAACCTATATTCTCTACCAAAAAGGCAAGTGATGCTTCATACTTTTGTCCCATTATTTTCACTATGCATTAGTGATATTTCTAAGTAGGACTTGCATGAAATTTTGCTAAGTGTAAACTATGCCATGGGAAATCCTAGTAGATGAAACCTTAGTAGAAATTTCCTAAGTTAATATTCCTACTACTATCATGCTTAGATTAGCTAATAGAAAACAAGGGTGGAATATATATTCATACTATGGAATATTTCCAAGTCAAGGACTTGTGTTTTGCTTAATAAAACAACTAAGTGAATGAATCACCTGGGTGGAATGGAAGGAATGGTTTGTGTTGAGTGGTTCACAAGGCCCATTCCTATGGTTTACCTTTGTGTATCTCACTTGTGGATGGCCACCCAGGAACAAAGAGATTTGAGATGTAAAATGTTGAGAAGCTTCAAGTGCAGCCACTTGGCATTATGGGCTCTGCCTGGATCATATAGGTTGCAATAACTTAGCCAAATGGACAGTTGGTGGTAGGGGAATGATAGGTTGGAGCGTGTCCATTCTGGTCTAAGGGAAGGCTTCTGAAAGATCTTGTCTTGGTGAAACCAAGTCTTGTGGGGAAAGTGCACCACCTTTGCAGAGTGAAAAATCTAAGTACTTAGCCATGTCCCTGGCAAAGGACAATTTGAGCATCAAGACATGGAAGCTATCAAGAATCTCCTCATCCCAATTTCTAAGTTAAAATCTTGTGGTTGAACAAGGGTTGAAGGATCCCCAATTTCTATTGGGAGATGCCTTGGGTGATTTTGTCAAGCAAAAACTTAGTGTTTTCAAATGATAAGGAAAATCTATTTTGAGCAAAGCAAGCCTAAGCTCCACTTAGCCAAATGCATATAGATGATAGACTCCACTATACTACCATAGTATCACTTGCCAATACAATTCAAATGTATTGACCCTTGTGGCTGTAACTTGTTATGTTGTAGGTTTGTTTGATATTAGTGAAGTTTAATGATTAGGATTACAAGTCTACAACCAACATGTCTGCCTATGGCACTTTGAAGCTGAAGGACCCCATGCTATTGTTATAATCTGCTGCATTGTAATGAGATAGCCAAATGAGCTATGTAAGATGTAATAAATTATGTTATTCCTGGTTATAAAGTTGTATTATGACCTTTGTTTCTTGATATTACATCTTAACTGTGGATGCTAGCTATTGATCCAGGGACTAGCATTGTAAACACAGGGATCTCTACCTTATTAAAGGTTGGGAACCTTACAGATGGTATCAGGGCATTGTGTTGCCTGTAGGATTGTAACCCTAGTATTGGACAAAACCCCTTAGAAAATAGGAGTTGAAATTGTTCCAAAACTTATTTACAAACAATCTTGTAAACTCTTTCCTCAACTATTTTGGTTTTGATCCTACATCTCTTCTATTTCAAACTTGATGGACAAAGCCTTCTCCATGGCCAAATACTTCACCATGTGCAAAGTACTTCATCAACTCTAATGACTTCAACATCTTCAAGTGATTTCAACCTTATTCTCAACAAGGACTTCAACTTGGATTTCACTAAGGACTACAAGTGAGATAAGAAATATTGCTCAAGACTTGAAGACTAAGGAAACACAACTTGGGAATCATCATCACCTTTGAAGTTTTTGAGACCAAGAATTTTCCCAAGGAAACCATGATCTCATTCAAGAACAAAGAAGGATGGAATGATTTCAAGTGAACCATATAGTTGGACCACCATATTTAGATCAAACCAAATTCACCAACTTATGTGGTGTAACCAAAATATTTTTGGTTACCTAAAAATGTGCTTGAAACTTGTTGTTTGAGTGGAATGTTTATTTGTGATTTCTTGCTCATTGTTTGAGTGAATTGTGATGTGTGTGATTAGAATTATTTCCTTAGAAATATTTTGTCTATCCTAATCCCAATCCAACCCAAACAGATGACTTCTCCAAGAGACTCCAACATCAAGAAGAGTGACATCAACAACCAAGAGACCAACATGAGAGAACAACTACTAGCAAACCAAACCCAGTTGAATCAAGTGACAACTCAGTTTTTAGCCAACAACAATGGATTAGACCCAACCATACAAAATATTTTCAAAATTCAATCCCAATTGTTGCAAGGGATGGCCACTCAAATGATCAACATGGGAGACAACCCTTCTCAAGGAGTTTGTGATAACAATGATGCCAAGGATGATATTTTAGAAGGAACTCAAGCTTGCAATATTTGTGGAGAGAAGGATCACACTTCCAAAGAGCATGAAGATCAATGCCCCAATTGTGAAGAGAAACATCCAACCAACCAATGCCCCACATCTCAAACTACTTGTTATCTATGTGAAGGAAATAATCATGTCCCTATCCAATGCCCCATCTATTCCATAGTTTAACAAAGGAAACAAGGTGGAGTGCAACAACTGATTGCAGATTACCATGAGAGAGCCAAGTCTACCAAGAAGGATGAAGACAAAGGAAAATCTCAGCTTGCACCTCCATGCAATATGACCCAATTTAAAGGACCAAAGAGGAGACATATGTATTATCCAAGGAAAAGGTCAAGGAGACCAGGAACTTTTCCTACCTTTAAGATAACATATGAAGAACATGAACTAGAAGCACTCCTAGCTTTGGAGAAACCCAAGAAGAAGAAGTATAAGGAAATTAGCCAAGTGTGGTGCAACAACTGCAAAGAGTTAGGCCATTATGTATCAACTTGTCCATAGAAGATACGTGAAGAAACTCAATCTTATCACATGTTACAACTGTGGTAACCAAGGACATTATGCAAGCAACTGTCCAGAAAAGATGAAGCACAAGATAAAGCCTATAAAGGATCTCAGCCTAGTCACATGTTTCAAGTGTGGAAACAAAGGACACTATGCAGATGTTTGCCCAGAGAAGATTCAACAAGACCCCAAGTAAGTCAAGAAGTAATCTAGTTGGAAAATTTTTAAGGGTGGTAGTACCCTAGTTGTTTTGAGCCAACTTGTAACCCCTAGCCTCCCCAAATCTCGGGACGAGATTTATTTTAAGGGTGGTAGCCTGTCACATCCCAAGATTTTCCAAATCTTGTAATGTGAAAAAAAATAAACAAAATAAATAATTGTTGAATTTTAGGGTGAAAAGAAACTTTTGTTTCTAAATGGAAACTTAAAATCCCATCTTGAACAAACTTTGGTTAATGTTTGAATCCAACTAAATTCAAATCAAGTGAAATGCATTCTTCATAAATGCATCTGGAAATTTAAAAACACTTGAGAAATAAACCAAAACCCTAAAACCCTAATGGAAGAAATCATTTTCAAGTTATCACTAAGACCATGGATTTGATCCATATAAAAATTTGTCAACAAACATTTACAAATGATCAAGAAAGACAAATGGAAATATTATAAAACCATAGAAAATGATTTCACTTAATTTGGAGCCATAGATAAAATCTTATGAATTTAATAAGATAAGGATATTTAATTCCCAAAGCTAATAAAGCATCTATCTATAAATCCATACCAAATGGTGAGCGAATAATCCTAAAGATATCTAAAAGGATAAATAAATATCAAATAAGATTTTACAAATTGGAACCACCAAGTTTGGATCTATAAATAAAAATATATGGATTTTATAAGATGAAGAAAGAAATATTTAAAGACCAAATTAAATCTTGGCCTAATCCATTAAGCAAATAGAATGAATAGAATCCAAATCCAAATAAAATAAAAGGATAAAGGATTTCCAAAATAAAATAAAATGGCATTAACCATTCTATTCCTATTTTAATAAAGACAAATCTCTAATAAGAATAATTATATAATTCATGAGAAAATAGTATTTTGGAATTTACCCAAGTGGAATAAAAGTTGTTTAATTAAGTAAAATAAAATAAACCTTCCAAGTAAAATTTAGAGAATTAAAACTATATTTAATTCCATTGGAATTAAAACAAATACCCAATTCAAATGATTTATGAATCATATTAAATACTTTCCAAATAATTCAAGATGAAATATTTGACACCCTATTAAACAAATAAAAACCTACTGAAAAGATTTGGAAGGTTTAAGAATTTAAATGGTGTTTGAAAATATTATTAAATCTTATTTGATTTAAAACAAGGGCCTTTTTGAATAATTAAAAAGACCACAAAAAGAATAAAGTTTTATTCAAAAATTGACTTCAGAATGTGTTACTAATCAGTATTTAAACCTACACAAATTTTGGTTGAGGTTTGAATTCAAATGGATGATTGACTTGATTAAATAAAATCAAAACAGAATATTAGAAAAGGAAAAAGAAAAACAATCTGAATAAAATAAAAATGAAACAGACTCGACCCAGTCAGCAGGCCCAACTAAGCCCAGTCCAGCCCACTCCCTCTCTTCTCCCGCAGAAAAATGTTTCGAACCTGAGAAGCTACCCGCTCAGTCACAGACCACCGGGACCCACTCCCCTGCCTCTCCTCGTTGACGAAACGACCCCACCGCCATGCAATCATCTTCCTCACCCCGCTGACCCCGCCCCTCACCTCGCGACCGTTCTCTGAGCTTTGATTCGAGGCTTAATTCCGATTGATGGAGTGATCAATCCACGCCAGTAATCACGCGTACTAAAGCGCCTGCATCCCCTCTCTCATTCCCCTCACTCGCCAGAACCTCTACGCCCCCAGGTCATCCCCATTTCCGCTTACACCGCCACGGTCTCCGGCGAACATCCGCGGCGATTCCGGCCAGCCCACGCCCCCCCCCCCTTGATCCCTGGCGCACACGAGCTTGCTCCCCATCTCCTGGCGGACCTCCCCGTATCGTCGGCTCGCCCGCGCGTGCCCTGCAAGCTCGACAACGTCTCCGCCAGAGCAGCACCACCGTCTGCCTCCGCTCCGACGAGCACTGCTGGTGAGACCAGACCTCCCCTCTCCCTCTCTTTCACACGCGCATACTCGCCACGACCCTACGCATCTAACACCACCTTTATTTTTCTCTGGCGTGCACCGTAGCCTCGCCACCGTCTTCAACAGAGAGCACTCGATGGCAGCAAAAACTCCGGCGAGCGATTCAGATCATCCTCGTGCGCCCCTTGCCTCCTCGCGAGTACCTTGAGATTCACCATGATCCCGCGATTCTAGTGAGCATCTCCTTCTTCTCCCTCGCTTCCTGCATCGCCAGCAACGTCGCTGTCTGACCGCGTGCCGCCACACGCCGCTGCTTAGTGGTCAAAGTGATTAGGACCGTAGGATCGTGATCGAAGGGATGCGATAGAAACTTAACTGAAGGGGTAAGGACAGATCTGTGCCACACGATTCACATTAGATCCAATGCCTCACAGTGCTTGATCCATGCGAACTGGTACCAGCAAATAGAAACACGACACGTGGCCATGTCCGTTTGAATAAAAACAGAAATGTTCTATTTGATATGCCAATTTGAAAAATTCATAACTTTCAAACCACACGTCCAAACTTTGCAAATTTTATATCAATGGATTCAGAAAAACAAGTACTTTCTGACCATGCTCTTTTTTGAGTAAAATGCTTCTGTTAAATTGTTTGTTTTTGCAGAAACTTGTGTATGCATGTTTAGAATATAAAAATTGTTCTAAAATGATTTTTGAGATAAAACCTTTGGAAAATGGTTTGTTTTGAACCTACTGACCATAGGAATGAACTTGTGGTTTCAAAAATATATTTGGTGAAGCAAAAGAATAAACTTTTGATTTAAACCATTTCTAGTCAAATAAAAATAATGTTTATTTATTAAAAATGCTTTTGGGAGAAAATCTTTGGGAAATGTTTTGGAATAAACTCTGTGACCCCAAGCACCAAGTTTTATGATTTGAAAATGTATTTGGTGAACCCTATAAAAAATATTACTTTGCTAAAGTCATTTTCAACCACATAAAATAATGACTTGGTTTAAAAATGGTTTATGAAGTAAAATCTTTTGAAAATGATTTTGCCACTTTATAAAATGATCATTAGGTGTTTTCAAATGTCTTTAACCTATTGTAAATCACTTTTGTAAATAAAACAAAGTTTGGCATGCTTGCATGCATTGTTTTGTTTCTATTATTTTGTGTGATGTTGCTTGAATGGTAGATTGAAATTGTGCCCTTGCTTGATTGAATTGTAGTGATTTGAAGAGTGTGATCATTGCAAATACAAGGAGTGAACATATATTCTCTACCAAAAAGGCAAGTGATGCTTCATACTTTTGTCCCATTATTTTCACTATGCATTAGTGATATTTCTAAGTAGGACTTGCATGAAATTTTGCTAAGTGTAAACTATGCCATGGGAAATCCTAGTAGATGAAACCTTAGTAGAAATTTCCTGAGTTAAGATTCCTACTACTATCATGCTTATCTTAGCTAATAGAAAACAAGGGTGGAATATATATTCATACTATGGAATGTTTCCAAGTCAAGGACTTGTGTTTTTCTTAATAAAACAACTAAGTGAATGAATCACCTGGGTGGAATGGAAGGAATGGTTTGTGTTGAGTGGTTCACAAGGCCCATTTATATGGTTTACCTTTGTGTATCTCACTTGTGGATGGCCACCCAGGAACAAAGAGATTTGATATGTCAAATGTTGAGAAGCTTCAAGTGCAGCCACTTGGCATTATGGGCTCTGCCTGGATCATATAGGTTGCAATAACTTAGCCAAATGGACAGTTGGTGGTAGGGGAATGATAGGTTGGAGCGCGTCCATTCTGGTCTAAGGGAAGGCTTCTGAAAGATCTTGTCTTGGTGAAACCAAGTCTTGTGGGGAAAGTGCACCACCTCTGCAGAGTGAAAAATCTAAGTACTTAGCCATGTCCCTGGCAAAGGACAATTTGAGCGTGAAGACATGGAAGCTATCAAGAATCTCCTCATCCCAATTTCTAAGTTAAAATCTTGTGGTTGAACAAGGGTTGAAGGATCCCCAATTTCTATTGGGAGATGCCTTGGGTGATTTTGTCAAGCAAAAACTTAGTGTTTTCAAATGATAAGGAAAATCTATTTTGAGCAAAGCAAGCCTAAGCTCCACTTAGCCAAATGCATATAGATGATAGACTCCACTATACTACCATAGTATCACTTGCCAATACAATTCAAATGTATTGACCCTTGTGGCTGTAACTTGTTATGTTGCAGGTTTAATTGATATTAGTGAAGTTTAATGATTAGGATTACAAGTCTACAACCAACATGTCTGCCTGTGGCACTTTGAAGATGAAGGACCCCATGCTATTGTTATAATCTACTGCATTGTAATGAGATAGCCAAATGAGCTATGTAAGATGTAATAAATTATGTTATTCCTGGTTATAAAGTTGTATTATGACCTTTGTTTCTTGATATTACATCTTAACTGTGGATGCTAGCTATTGATCCAGGGACTAGCATTGTAAACACAGGGATCTCTACCTTATTAAAGGTTGGGAACCTTACATCCATGGTTAGTACTGTTAGCGCCATAGATTGTGTCGTCTTAGCCACACAATTGTAGGTAGTCTACCAATTCAGCTGTTTAGTAGAGCTGCATTCCATCTTCCGGTGAGCTCCTTGAGGAGTAGCATCGTCTGACATTGTCCATGAGGAGCGGCCTGCATCAGTCTTTGTAGTGTGTACTACTGTCTAGTTTCTACTGTATTAGTATTTGTAACAATCCTAGTCTAATATTCTAAACTTTCTAGTTTATTTTGTATACCCATTCTTCAGGCTTCAGTATTTGTAGTGTGTACTGATGCCTATTCATGTATTGCTCTTCCTCAATCTGTAGCTAGTTTCTCATATGCCCTTTCCCTTTAATTTAAAAGGGTGCACGCGGTCACTTGGTGGGCTGTTGTGGGCGTGCCCACTTACATCCTGACACGTGGCTTGTGGTACTTACATTATTTGCTTAATGGTACTTGAAATATACTATGATATCTCTCTACATGTTGTAGTTGAATAATTGAAAACACATGGTGCAACAAAAGTGGCTCTGCACATATATGTTTTTATTTGCAAGTTTAATGCTCCAGCATTGATAAACACTCCATGCTTGCTGACCCCCAACTCGCTTGGTTGTTCTTGCAGACCCGATGGAGTTATGATGCTTACATGTGTGCTGGAGCCCATAAACCCTGGCCACGGCACCGCATTCTCAATCTCCGGATCAGACAAAATTCTTCGCCCTAAACCATTTTTTCTTTTGTTACTTGGTTGATGTGCCATGACGCCATGTTGATTCTGACGTGATGTTCTGAGTCTTCTAGCATGTGATGTTTAATGATATGTATGCTACTTTGAATTACTTTTCTTGCACAACCATGTCCTTTCAGTTATCGAAGTTATTTTTAATGCTAGTGCAAGCTATTTCTGCAGGTCAACCTGAGTTATTTCTCAAGGCCCATGAAAAGGTAAAGCACTCTCAAAGAATGCAGTAATTCAAATATGGTATGGTCATGATACATCTTCCACTTTTACTTGTTTACTTGCTACAAACCATTACCTTCCACACCATACGTTTAATCCTTTGTTACAGCAAACCGGTGAGCTTGACAACCTCATTGATTCATTGGGGCAAAGTCTTGAGTCTGTGTTGTGCAGGTTCCCGTGTTGCTTGCAACACCTGTGTGACGTTTCCTTCCTCATGCTGGTTCGATAACCTCGGTTTCTTACTGAGGGAAAACTTGTTGTTGTGCTGCTTCACACCCTGCTCTTGGGGTTCCCAACAGGCTCCATGTTAGCCATCAAGCTTTTCTGGCGCCGTTGTCGGGGAGGCTAAGGATGTCTTCACAAGGGGAGTCCTCCACTTCCTTTCTCTTTACTTTCTTTTTAGTTTGATTAGTTTCTTTTGCTTGGTTTTGTTTGCCTCTTTTCAAAAACTCAAAAAAATAGTCTAGTTTGGTTTGCTTGCTTTATTCAAAAACACAAAAAAATTAGTTCCTGCTCTAGCTGTTGCTGCTATTTTTGGCTTGCCCATATTTGCCAAAATGAACTCTGTTGAGAACACCAAGTTGTGTGACTTCACTAGAACCAACAACAATGATTTCCTTAGCACACCTATTGCTCCACCTGCTCCTGATGCTACCTTTTATGAAATTAAGCCTACCTTGTTGAATCTTGTGATGAGAGAGCAATTTTCTAGTGCTAGTTCTGATGATGTTGCTGCCCATCTCAATAACTTTGTTGAACTTTGTGAGATGCAGAAGTATAAGGATGTAGATGGAGATATTATTAAGCTCAAGCTTTTTCCTTTCTCCTTGGGAGGAAAAGCTAAAGAATGGTTGGTATCCTTGCCTAGAAATAGTATTGATTCTTGGACTAAGTGCAAAGATGCTTTTATGGGAAAGTACTACCCTCCTGCTAAGATTATATCTATGAGAAGTGACATTATGAAATTTAAACAACTTGATAATGAACATGTTGCTCAAGCTTGGGAAAGAATGAAGTCTTTGGTTAAGAATTGCCCCACTCATGGACTCACTGCTTGGATGATTATCCAGACTTTTTATGCAGGTTTGAACTTATCCTCAAGAAACCTGTTGGATTCAGCTGCTGGAGGTACCTTTATGGGCCTCGCTTTGGGTGCTGCAACAAAGCTCCTTGATAATAAGATGGTTAACTACTCTGAATGGCACACTGAGAGAGCTCCACATGGTAAGAAGGTAAATTCTATTGAAGAAACCTCCTCTTTGAGTGATAAGATTGATGTTATTATGGCTATGCTTGTTAATAGGAAAGCTCCTCTAGATCCTAATAGTGTTCCCTTAGCCTCTTTTGTTGCTCAAGAAGAGCAAGTTGATGTGAACTTCATTAGAAACAACAATTTCAACAACAATGCTTATAGGAGTAATTTTGGAGGTAACAACTATAGGCCTTATCCTCCTAATAATGGTAATCCCTATGGAAACTCTTACAACAATGCTAGAAGTGCCCTCGCTGAACTTGAAGTCATGATCAAAGACTTTATTAGTAAACAAACCACTTTCAATAAGGCTATAGAGGAAAAGCTTTTAAATGTTGAGAAAAATATATCCTCTTTGTCTGAATCTCAGTCCTCCTCGATTAATAAAATGGTTGCTAAACCTGAAACCATGGAAGGTACCTTTGTTTCCACTCATGCCATACAAGTTACTATTGATGAAAATGTTAGACTGTTAGCCCAACTTCATGCTAAGTGGGAAAAGGAAGCTGAAATTGATATAAACAATAGTGTGTGCACTATCACCACTAAACCATAAGTAGTCCCTATTCCTCCTACTACTATGCCTAAGCCTATTGATCCTACTACTAGTGATGCTAAGTTTGATTTTGATATAGATGCTGCAATATTTCTGAAGTGATTATGTTCTTGCAAAAGCTTGCTAGAAGTCCTGATGCTAGTGATATGCATGTTGCTTTCACCAAACACATTACAGATGCTCTTGTTAAGATTAAGAAAGAGAAGTTAAAACACAAATCTTCTATTCCTAGGAAAGTAGAAGATAGTTGGGAACCCATTATTAATATGCAAGTGAATGACTTTGATCTCAAAGCTTCATGTGATCTTGGTTCTAGTGTCTCTATTATGCCTTGGAAGATTTATGAAATGCTTGATTTGCCACCTTTGGAAGATTGTTATTTGGATGTCCTCCACTCAATGATAATGCTAAGAAGAAACTCATGGGGAGTATTAATGATGTTCTCATTATGGTTAACAATGCTTATGTCCCTATGGATTTATATGTTTTGGATGTTGAATAAAATGCTTCTTGTCCTATTACTTTGGGAAGACCTTTTCTTAGAACTGTTGGTGCCATCATTGATATGAAAGAAGGCACCATTAAATATCATTTTCAATTCAAAAAAGGTATTGAACACTTCCCTATGAGGAGAGAGAAGTTGCTTTTTGCTCCTCCTTTGAAAGCAAGGTTTGATGTTAATGCTTCTTCATTTGATAATACTTGATTCTTCTTGCTTCTTGTGTCTAACTCAAAGGCGTTAAAGAAAAGTACTTGTTGGGAGATAATCCAAGAGTTTCCTTGAGTCTTGGAAGTTATTACTTCAGTAATGACCTCTTCTTATCATTTTTGTTTGCTTTTTGTGCCAAGAATGACCTCTAATGAGAGGGAAGTAAGATTTGGGGAGTTGTTGTCCCAAAACAGATTTCTGTCCTCCACCATAAAAATTAGTGAGGAGTCTCTGTAACTCGGATTGATCTGATAATTTACGAATAAATCCCCCAGTATATTATCTAACTTTCGTTAGTTCAATACTTTTATATTTGAGCAACAAACAATTTTACAAAAAATCGGTTTCTACCTGCTGGTCTGTTTTGACAAATTTCTGCCATTATTTGCATTTGCTTCTTATTGATTACTTTTTGAGTTCTCTTTTGGGAAATTGAGCTTTTTGAAGGAGTTGCTATAATAGCTTGTGTTTTTAGTGAAAAGTTTTGCTGTTCCAAAGCTTTGCCTAAGGTCTAATATATTTTGAATAAACTATTGTTGCTAATCAAGATTGTGTGAAGTTTTGTATGAAGGAAAAAAATCAAGTGTAGAGAGAGAATGATGTAATGAGATGAAGAATGGACAAAAGCTCAATCTTGGGGATGCCACCCCGGTGTCACCCCAAGAAATATCCAAAAGGTACAAGCATCAAAGCTTGGGGATGCCCAAGGCATCCCCTTCTTCATCAATAAAAAGCGCAGGTCTGTCTAAACACTTCGTTTTTATTGTTTCATGCACAGTTGTGTTGTTCTTGGAGCGTCTTAGTTTTCGTTTGCTTTGCTTAGTTGTTTAGTTTGCTTGAATAAATTATTTTGGACCCCCGTTCTCGCTGTGTTGTTTCAAATAAGTTGCTTGGTGTTGGAAAGGAGTAGGAAGTTCCTCCTTGAAAGTGCAAGAGGAGCTTGCATTAACTTTGACTTAGACTTTAGCATGACATGCTAGGTGTTGTTTTGACCTTATCCTTAGTGATTATTGGTGTAGCATGTCTTGTTCCAAACAATTGGGATTTCTTAGTGTGCCTTGAAGTAATTATGCGTTGTTTAGCATGCAAAAGCATAGTATTGTGGTATTCTCCTTTGATGTTTTGTTTGGGTTGACTTGGCACATGCTCACACCATGTTATGACTATGACAAGTCACCATAGCCTCTATGATCATTTAGTGCTTGACTTGTAGTACCACTCTATGCTTTGATTAGTAATGTTTTGTCGCTCTGCATGATTATGGCCATTATTGCTCTCATAGTTGGTTGCTCCCAGTCTTTTGCTAGCCTCCACTTGTATGAGTAAGCTCTACTCATGCTTCCAACTCCCAAGAAACCAAGTTTTTCCCAATGTGTACACTATAAACTCCTATGCATGGTGTGTTACACCATTCCAAGTATATTTTTGTTTTCAGCTATCTTCCAATTAAAAACTATTTTGTTATGTGAAAACTTAGTGATTAAAGCCCTCACGAACTTGATAGCAAACTTTATATTATTTGCCCCTAATAAACTTGAACCATTGTGTCGTCTATGTTGTATATGCTTGCACTTATACATTGGAATTAGCAGAACCATGTTGTCATGGGGAATGTTTTCAACATTGTACTTGTACTTTGTACTCAGTTGATATCATGCTCTTTTGTCTATGGATGTCACCGGTGTGAAATAAAGAGGCAACTTGTAAGTCCATGGAGTATGTATTTTGTGTTAGGGAAACGCCTGGTCCGCTAGCCTAAGCCATGCCTAATCATGGTGGAAACTTGCAGCATCACCATAGTGAGCTATCTATGAAGCATCCTCAATAAAAAGCTATGCACATAGTAAATAAAAAGATTGCTGAGATGTTCATTGTCTGCTTGCCTTGTCATTTTGGTTATGGGATAGTTCCTGTACCATGTGCAAGGGGTACCCCGTTGGCGGTTCTCTATGATACGCATGTACTTACAATGACAAGAACTTACAGGTGACTGAAGTTGAGTAGAATGAGGTGTGGCCCTCGTATTCAAGGGACTTGAGATTGCCAACTTATACTTTGTCAAGAATATACTCCATAGTTTGTTCACTTTAACCTTAATCACTTCAAGATGCTTATGATAGGGGCAATGAGGGCTGAAAGCTAACAAGTACCATAATTTTTGGAATCTCTTTTTGAAACTTGAAATCCCTGCTTCCCTTTATGAACGGCCTTTCTTCCACTACTATTGAGTCTCCACCTTATACCTTTAGGAACCATTAAGAGAGCATAGTTGCCATTCTTAGTTCTATGTGCAGCGTCCCAAAACTTATTGATTGATGCATATTGTGATATTACTTATTCTTGTGCTATTTTTATCTAGTCACCCTTGTGAACTTTGAAGGTGTCATATGCATCTATTTGCTACTCTATGAGGGACAAGCTGATTGCCACTATGCCATGTTTTCTGTATGTGAAACAAACAAACGTTTTTCAATGTATGTTATTTGTGATCTTTGTTTGTAGCCTTTCATGTTGCATGCTTAGTTACTTTGTCCTATTGTTAGAACTCCATCTTTCATGCACATGTTTAGAGTTCTTTGATCCCAGCTTTCAATGCTTGCAAATGGTTTGATCTTGGTTTTGATGGTGCATGTCACCTCAAAAATTATTCTTTTTATCACTTACCTACTCGAGGACGAGCAGGAGTTAAGCTTGGGGATGCTTGATACGTCGGAAACGTATCTATAATTTTTGATGTTCCATGCTTGTTTAGTATCTACATTGCTTTGCTTTGTCTACACTTTGAGGTGTTTTTATATCTTTTCTGGAACTGACCTATTAACAAGTTGCCATAGTGCCAGTTGCATGTTTCTTCTATTTTTGGTTCCAGAAAGGCAGAAAATCAATATTCTCGGAATTGGACGGGACAAAAGTCAAAGTCAATATTTTACCATGGGGGACACGAATCCAGAAGACGAGACAAAGAAGAAAACCAGGGCGGCCAGACCCCCTAGGTGCGGGTGGGCCCACTCCACGCCCACGCCGCGTCTGGGTAGGGTGTGGGGCCCCTGGCCGCCTCCCAGCCTTGCCTCTTCGCCTATAAGAAGCCCCCGATGCAGAAACAATGGGCACCCGATCAAAACTCCATGAAACCGTCTATAGCCGCCGCCATCATCGTCCCTAGATCGGGGGATCTGAAGTTCTTCCCAGCACCCTGCTGGAGGGTAGATCATCACAGAGGCCTTCTTCTCCGGTATGATGCGTGAGTAGTTCCACCTTGGACTATGGGTCCATGTAGTAGCTAGATGGTTGTATCTCCTCCTTGTGCTTTCATGTATAGATCTTGTGAGCTCCGTTCATGATCAAGATCTAATCTATTTGTAATCATGCATGTTGTGTTTGTGGGGATCCGATGGATATTGAGATTACTTTGTCAGATTGATTAATGGTTTTGTCTTTATGATTCTATCATGTCTGTGTTGTTTGTGATCTTGCATGCTCTCCGTTGTTAGTAGCTATCTTGGCCAAGTAGTTGCTAGTGACTCCAAGAGGGGATATTTATGCTCGATAGTGGGTTCATGCCTCTAGTTTCCAAGGGAAGTGACAAAAATCTCTTCGGTTGTAGATGTGTTGTTGCTACTAGGGAGAAAACAATGATCTCTTGTTCATGGAACAAGTGGATTTTTTACCTTACACACTTTGCGTAAAAGCAGTTGTCTGTTGCTTGCAACTTAATACTGGAGGGGGTTCGGATGATAACTTGAAGGTGGACTTCTAGTCATAGATGTAGTTGGATGGCGGTCTATGTATCTTGTTGTATTGCCCAATTGAATCTCATAGGATCTTTTTTTCTAGTGTTGCATTGTTATGCCTTGCTCAGTTCCTGTCAATTGCCCTGCTGTAATTTGTTTACCCTTCATGCCATGTTGTTTATCTAAGGAGAGCACCTCTAGTGAACTATGGAACCCGGTCTAATCTTTAACATTGATACATCTTCCACTGTTACTTGTTTACTTGCTGCAAACAATCACCTTCCACACCATACGTTTAATCCTTTGTTACAGCAAACCGGTGATCTTGACAACCTCACTGATTCGTTGGGGCAAAGTCTTGAGTCTGTGTTGTGCAGGTTTCCTTGTTGCTTGCAACACCTGTGTGACGTTTCCTTCCTCCTGCTGCTTCGATAACCTCGGTTTCTTACTGAGGGAAAACTTGTTGCTGTGCTGCTTCACACCCTGCTCTTGGGGTTCCCAACAGGCTCCATGTTAGCCATCATCCATACAACATCACTGTTGGAGATATGCCCAAGGGGCAATAATAAAGAGGTTATTATCATATCTTCATGCTTATGATAAATGTTTACATACCATGCAATAATTGTATTAACTGGAAACATTAAAAATTGTGTGATTTGTAAACATAAAAGAGTCCCTAGTAAAGCCTCTTGTTAAAATAGCTTGTTGGTTAATATATGATCATGGTTTCCTAATCATGAACATCGAGATGTTATTAACAACAAGATCATATCATTAGGAGAATGGTGTGATGGACATACTCCTATAGATAAGCGTAGCATAAAGATCAAGTCATTTCAATAGTTCGTTTTCTATAAGCTTTCTGATACATAGTAAACTAATTCCTTCGATCATGAGATCATGCTAATCACCATCACCGGATAGATGCTTTGATGACATCAAACACCTGTGACTCCCCTGGGATTAAGGCAAGACAAATCCCAGACCTTCGTATGAACATAAGCCTAACCTAATCTCGAAAGCGTATAGAGAAAGAATTGATAACACAACAGTGACCATACGACACAAAATTTATTACAACAAGCTCATAACTGAGCTAAGAACCAAAATATTACAAGCAGAGGTCACTGACCACAAACATCAAACAACGGAAAGCAAATTATGCTATTAAGTATAGCAAACTTAACAAATGGCCTAAGAGGCCTGAAGCATAACGATGGCGTCCAATCCATAGATCCCAGACTGCCGACTAGGAAGTCCAAACTACTTGTCGATGTCGATGCCGTAAAGAACTCATCTTCTATGGTAACACTTAATCAGCTACAAAAGTACCAACAAAGCAAGGGTGAGTACAGGGTGTACTCCGCAAGACTTATGGCTGGTGGAGTTATTTTGCATAAATCCATCTTTGTTTTGTAAAACAAGAGGGAGAAGAATCTCGACTAATCGGAATATTTTAAAAGGGGATAAGAGAGCGGTATCTCCAACTTTGATCATCTCTTGATATCCACCGAATCGTCATCAGTTGAACCTATCTAGGATCACCCCCTCGATCCCTGAGGAAGCATCCTTAAGCACACGTTGCTCAACTTGCCATGTTTTACGATTAGGTTCAAGTTCTCTATGATCTTTGAATCTGGTTTCTAAGTCGTCCATAAACGTGGACACGGCTTTTCAAAAATATTTATCCCTGTAGGGGTGTACAACTTTACCCACACGTACCAACCGATTCTTAATGCCAAGCTATAAGCCCTCTTCCTTGGAAGGCCGGCAGAGAGTGGTTGACCACGACCTTTACCTTGCTTTCGCCGAGACCATGAGTCATGCACTAGGGAGATGTCGCCGTAACAGGGTCGAGTCCTAAAGTCGGTCCCTAATGATGTGAACAGGGTTTGAGATTACGGTTGTCGGGCATCTCCCATTCCCTGCCACGCTTACCTACATGTATAAATGCACCTCCATTCAAGAACATCCAAGATGCGTATGTCGAATGGAAAGCCCGAACTATGTGACTCATGGAATCTACTCAGCAAGTTAGTTGGTCGAGGGGGTTTCCAGGCCCCCGTGTGGCTATATGCTCGTCTTGGTCCATAGGCAAGAACTCAGGTCCTAGTAGTGGCAAGTATGGGACTGCAAAAACCACAACCCACCGTGGCCTCTCATACAAGACTTGGCATGTTTATTATCCATCTCTGATCATACCACGTCATCCTGTCAAACTAGGTTCATTCTCAGCTCTGATTCATCAACCAGATGGACCAGTGGTACCAGCTAAGCATGGCTAAGCACAACAGAGGTAACAACTCTAGCAACGCGTCACAAGCCAAACCCTAGTTATGCTATGAGCAGTGGATCACGGAATATAGGCTATAAAGGAAACATGCATCAGATATGATTACTCTATCTATCGATAAAAGACTTTGGAATCGTATGCACATGGCAAGAATGAAATACTTTGAAAGCATAGGATTCATATGTATGTGTGGGGCTTCACTTGCCTTTGCCAGTTGATATCCGGAAAGCAGAGCTTTGGACATATGGTACTTGACTTGGTTCTAGTTGATC
This sequence comes from Avena insularis, assembly GCA_023614405.1. Taxonomy (NCBI): domain Eukaryota; kingdom Viridiplantae; phylum Streptophyta; class Magnoliopsida; order Poales; family Poaceae; genus Avena; species Avena insularis. The sequence continues at coordinate 14,572,723 of CM042693.1, forward strand.
AAGTATTTGTCTTCGAGCTTCGACGGTGCTGATATCGGTCTTCGATCTCGATCCCGATTCCGATATCGTATTCTACCGAGGAAGAACCAAACACCGGAAAGAGAGGGAAACAATCAACACATGGCATCGATGAAATGCTCAAGCAAGGATGATGATATGACAAGTTAATATGTACTTAAATAAACCCCTAAGGCATGCTTGACAAATTAATCGGGGTCCCGAGGGGTACAAACCCTAATTCGGGAAAACCCCAGAGGCCTATGAGAGGGGTTGATTTTTTATTCTAATTAAGCTTGCAATTGAAGTTGTTTGACAATGCATGATTATAGTTTAAATAGATAGAGCTCATTTTTCTGAACATTTTGATATATTATACATATTTTTCTGACTTATAAATAATTAGATATGAATTTTACAAGTTTTATATCATTTTCTGGAATTATTAAACCATTTAAAAAGGTTTACTGCGTCACTGTGACGTCAGCGTAGGGTGGGGGTCGTTTCTTACTGGGGTTGGGTCTAGCCCCAGTCACTGACTGTTGGGCCCTGGGTTGGGTCAACCTGCCACGCAAGCACGGTTTGGTCAGCGCCCACGTCAGGCACACGTAGACACCACGTCGACGCCACATGGGCGCCACATCGGCGACACATGAGCATGCCAGACAGCACGTCGGGGACGGCCAGGGATGGCGGAGGACGGCTAGCGGGGCTGCGCAAATATGTGTGTTCGAACTAGCGAAGCGAGGCAAGCACAATAGGGGCGACGCCTCTAAGGATTGGTCACCAGAACAGTGGCTTCATCAACGCGCGGCGGTGGAGCTTGCAGGCAAACGACGCGCGGCGGCTACAGAGGGGTAGGGAGGATTTGGAGGGGTCTGCGAGGTCTGCGAGCTCACCCTGGGGACGTTGGTGGCGACGGCGAGATGACGTGAGGTCGACAGCGACGGCGGATGACGACGACGGCGGTCGTCGGGCTCGAGGGAGACGGTGACCTTGGCGATGATTGGGAGCGAGCGAGGTCGATTCCGTTGGCGAGGTTGATCCACACGACGAGGCGGAGCTCGTAGCACTATTGGCAGGGCACGGGATGGTCGGAGGCGACGACGACGAGCAGCGAGCGGCGGCTAGGGTTTCGGTCAGAGGAGGATAACGCGAGAGGGAGGTCGTCTGAGAGGGGAAGAGGATAGGGATGGAAAGCATACATGCTAGGGCAGCTCTTATCCTTCTCCACGCAGCGGCAGACGATGGGATGCAGGCGGCACCGATCGACGGCCGGCGGCGCGATAGGGAGGAGCTTGCCTAGGAGGAGGAAGACGACGAAGGGGAGGGGCTGATGCAGGCCTGGCTGGCCCTGCGTGGGCAGGGCTTGTGGGCGCTGGCTGTGGGACGCACCCTAAGCGACAGAGAGTGAGGGGGAGAGAGATGGGCTCAGCCCAGGTTAGGTTAACTACATATTTTTTTCTTTAAATCCTTTTTCTTTTCTGTTTTCATTTTCTCTTTTGTAATTTCAAATGCAAAATTGTTTTGTGTATTTTGAAGACGCCAAAACTTTGTAAACATTTCAAACATTGTAGGGGCACTGGTTACTGTTTGGGCTCCATAATATTTGTAGTTTTGAAAACTCAAAACCACTTTGAATATGTTTCAAATAGAAAGGAGAAAATAGGGTATAGGGTTTTGAGAGCATTTTCATTTCATCCATGCATTTTAATATGACGATGCTCATGAATGCACAAATAAACCTTGATTACTATTTAATAAAACTAGGGTTGTTACAATTCTATCCCCCTTAAAAGAATCTCGACCCGAGATTCCTAGGTAGGAAGATAGAAGGAACATGGTTACACTAAACTTCAACGAACTTCTCGAAGAGGTTGATCCATGCCACCATGACGAGTGGACGAAGCGCTTCATAATCTTCAAGGTGGCTGCTCACACTAAAGATGAGAGGGAATGACACGGAACCACAAACTGAGTATCTCATGGTCAACTCATGGGTAGATGCTTCACGAACATATCTAAAGCCAACATACATGAAACACGCCAAGGTAACGGAGGAAACAAAAGGAGATGGTTTCAAGGTGACAGGTAACTGGTCTTCATAAGGATTGAGACCATGGAACTTGCAGAAGAGAGTAAACTTCTGAGGGAAGGAACTTCCAACAGATTGAAACATGACCACAGACTTCGGAAAAGTGAACCTCTACTAAACAACTTAATAGAGCTTTACAGGAGGAAGAGATAGATACCAACAAAACCAAGCTATTTAACTACTTTTGACACAGAAGGGTCATTCTTTCATTCAACAGAAGGCCAAGACGGAAAGGTGTTTTAGTGGAGAGGACTCGTAAGAGTCACAAGGAACATGTAGCAAGAGGAACTATTGATTACTAGAATCATGGTTGCTCTTCGAACATGTTTAAGAAAGCAGAAAGGAAACTCTTTAATTCATCCAGGCCTATCAAAATCCTTGCCAAAGATTATGATATCACTTCACACCACCAATATGAATAGTTTAGAAGATTTCGATGACACGAGAAGAAAGAAACTTCATTCTCAGACTCCAAGTACTTGGCATAACAAGACGCTTGCCATCATAAAAGGGTCTGGAGGATCGACCAAGAGACATTTAGCAACACTACTTTAAATGTTCTCCTTGATGTTCGAAACACCGATAGTAGGCTACTGACAAGCCTTTAACCAGTCATCAAGTAAAGGTCGGACTTCGTTTACAAGGAAACCATAAGCACGACTCCTATAATAAATCATAGAAGATGCCTCATGAAGAATGGTTGTTATTGTTGATTCAAGCGGGTATGGCGATAGGTATTCCGACTAATGGTGCCAACCATTACATCAACCTTGCCAGAGTTACAATAGACCTACGTCATAACCTTGAGGAACACCAATCATTATTGCTGCTTAAGATTCAGCTTTGATTAAGTGTAGAGATACTTTAGACTCAGCATGTCCGAATAGAAAGGGTGCAACATCTACCACAAGGTAAAGTTACTAGATTTTTAAGACATGGACTTCAATGTCAAGCTCCAAAAGATGAGCTAGATTGCAGAACCCATGTGATAGAAAGTTATCAAAAGATAATTGCATCTACATGAATTGTTTGCAACGAAAAACAACTGAATCCTGTTTAGGAAACATTTAGGAGGATATCGAAGTTTTGTTGGACTTCTTATCTTCCGTGAACAAATCAATCACTGGCTTGGTGTTCTTGGAGGATCATCTCGATATGTGAAGGTATCAACCTACCATATCAGGAATACCTCGCACATGCTTGACTAATTTGAAATGATTCCCGGAAACAAAGATAACTCTTCTCGAATCCACGACGACATCTTTCAACATTTGCACGTGAACCAGAGAAGGTTACTTCTAACATACAGAACACATAATTCGAGATAACACGAAGATGGTTCTCAAAAGTTTTCAACATTAATGCCAAATGTTCCACATGAATCTCATATAACATGGAGAAGATAAGGATGTCATCGATGGGCTCAATAACAAACTTATCAAGACACTCCATTAAGAGGGACTCATATGTTGCTTGGACAAAGCAAGAATATTGGTCAGACCAAAGAACATGAAGATGCATTCAAGTGAAACATCACGAGAGGAAACATCATCAAGATAGTCCTTGGAACTGAGCTTGATTTGACGATTGCCCAAATCAAATCAAAGGAGGGAAGTAACATATCCACAGAGGACATACTATCTTACTTCAGCACGAATAAAACTAGACATCCCTTTAAGGAGGAATAGAGTTGGATAGAACTTTTGTATTACAACTCTCCAAGTTGTTGTTTAGGCCCAACCAACTAGTTCAGGGGTATCCATTACGGATCCTTGGAGAAAGGAGCGGTTTAAAGAAACAGCTTACTCAAGAACCTGACAATACGGTCATGTGGCAACATGGCAAAACTTCTAGTAGACATCTAGAATATCACGAACCACCGATATGTCACTTAGTTCGAGAGGAAACTTGCCTGGTAAGGCAAGAAGACGTAGTCTTGGAGCTTCGGCACAAGCCTAACTCTTTGACCGAAGAGAGTGCACTAGAATAGCGGACTTAGTAGCACAATCATCCTTTGCTTAGTGATAGGGTTAACCAATCACGCTAAGAATGACACAAATGTCCTTAGAGTTCAAAGCGATGACAATTGCTAAGAATCTTAGATGGCCACATTATTACGCACACACATCATTCACGAGCACGGAAGCTCGGGGAAGGGTGGGTAATTATGTGTAAGAGCATCACTTCATTAAGAGGGTCATGAAACTCAGCACGACCTCTTAGTATAAAAGAGTGTGACACTTTAAGGTAGAACAGATAAAAAGTAAACAATGTTTCTTGATCTACGGATTGCAACACTTTGACCTGATCTTAGAAATGACGAGGTACTGGAGTTTCTTTCTCCTAGACAACCTGGAATGGTTTGTCTAGATGGACCACAAGTGTATCTTGCATCGGAAGATACCAATGCATTTACTACTTGGCTACTAACTGGTAGACAAAGGTCGGAAAACAACAAGGTAAGGAAGAACATGCTCAGAATAGAATCACGAGATGTAGACGCATAGGTCATCAATCTTCCGAAGACTAATGCATAGAAAAGGAAGGTGTGGCAGAGTCACGAGCATAGATGTGAGACTCCGTAGGAGAACTCTTGTTGTGATCTGTTTGGTTCCATTGAAGAACATCTGCCATAGCTAGTGGTAGGGGAAGTCCTTTATCATCACTGTTCAATAGCGACAATATCCACAAGCTTGAAGGCTATACTATAAGGTACTAGCCATCCTGAGGTAATGTGTGAACATTAACAACAGGGATCAACCAAATGGATCTTGGATTAAAGGTCAGCTTCATGTACAAGATTCTCAACACCAGAATCCAGCACAATCGGGGATCTTAGGTTCAAGTCTAAGAGTTAAAACCCAAAGAAAGGAATAACTATTACTTGAGTGACAAAGCGTACACTACAAGATAGTAATCACGAGGTAGCTTCCAATAGAGGAAACGACTTCTGAAGTACCCAAACAAATAAAAAGGAGGCACACGAGGCGAAAGGAAACCTCGAAGCCTAGAACAGAACATTGTGGAACCATCAACATGATGTTGTGGACCCTTAGGGTAGGGAGATTATGATAGAAAGAAATCTCTCAAATGAATAGGATCAAAGAAAACAAGGAGCACACACACAACTGACTCTAGAGAACTTAACACTAGGTCAAATGGTTGAGAACCGGCATGCCAAAAGGCACCTAAGTTTTGAAAGACTGGACGTGATAGCAAAACTTTTCCAAATCAACACAAGATAAGATGACCTAGAGTTAGAGCGAATCTGGATAAGGAGAAAAAGAAGCATACCAGAGTTTTCGCAGATAATTTTCATCTTTGAAAATAGTTTTCACAAGCACTAGACTCAACATCGACCAATAGAAAGGTTTCCTACAGTCGGTACTGCTCTGATACCAAAACCTGTGACACCCCGGGATTACAGCTAGACAAATCCCAGACCTTCGTCTGAACATAAGCCTAACCTAATCTCGAAAGCGTATAGAGAAAGAATAGATAACACAACAGTGACCCTACGACACAAAATTTATTACAGCAAGCTCATAACTGAGCGAAGAACCAAAATATTACAAGCAGAGGTCACTGACCACAAACATCAAACAACGGAAGGCAAATTATGCTATTAAGTATAGCAAACTTAACAAATGGCCTAAGAGGCCTAAAGTATAACGATGGCGTCCAATCCATAGATCCCAGACTGCCGACTAGGAACTCCAAACTACTCGTCGATGTCGATGTCGTAAAGAACTCATCTTCTATGGTAACACTTACTCAGCTACAAAAGTATCAACAAAGCAAGGGTGAGTACAGGGTGTACTCCGCAAGACTTATGGCTGGTGGAGTTATTTTGCATAAAGCCATCTTTGTTTTGTAAAACAAGAGGGAGAAGAATCTCGACTAATCAGAATATTTTAAAAGGGGATAAGAGAGCAGTATCTCCAACTTTGATCATCTCTTTGATATCGACTGAATCATCATCAGCTGAACCTATCTAGGATCACCCCTCGATCCCTGAGGAAGCATCCTTAAGCACACGTTGCTCAACTTGCCATGTTTTACGATTAGATTCAAGTTCTCTATGATCTTTGAATCTGGTTTTCATGTCGTCCATAACCGTGGACACGGCTTTTCGAAAAGATTTAACCATGCGGGGGTGTACAACTTTACCCACACGTACCAACCGATTCTTAATGCCAAGCTATAAGCCCTCTTCCTTGGAAGGCCGACAGAGAGTGGTTGACCATGACCTTTACCTTGCTTTCGCCGAGACCATGAGTCACGCACTAGGGAGATGCCGTCGTAACAGGTCGAGTCCTGAAGTCGGTCCCTAATGATGTGAATAGGGTTTGAGTTTACGGATGCCGGGCATCTCCCATTCCCTGCCACGCTTACCTACATGTATGAATGCACCTCCATTCAAGAACATCCAAGATGTGTATGTCGAATGGAAAGCCCGAACTATGTGACTCATGGAATCTACTCAGCAAGTTAGTTGGTCGAGGGGGTTTCCAGGCCCTCGTGTGGCTGTACGCTCGTCTTGGTCCATAGGAAAGAACTCAGGTCCTAGTAGTGGCAAGTATGGGACTGCAAAAACCACAACCCACTGTGGCCTCCCATACAAGCCTTAGCATGTTTATTATCCATCTCTGATCATACCACGTCATCCTGTCAAACTAGGTTCATTCTCAGCTCTGATTCATCAACCGTATGGACCAGTGGTAGCAACTAAGCATGGCTAAGCACAACAGAGGTAACAACTCTAGCAACGCGTCACAAGCCAAACCCTAGTTATGCTAGGAGCAGTGGATCAGGGAATATAGGCTATAAAGGAAACATGCATCAGATATGATTACTCTATCTATCAATAAAAGACTTTGGAATCGTATGCACATGGCAAGAATGAAATACTTTGAAAGCATAGGATTCATATGTATGTGTGGGGCTTCGCTTGCCTTTGCCAGTTGATATCCGGAAAGTCGAGCTTCGGACATCTGGTACTTGACTTGGTTATAGTTGATCAAGTATTTTTCTTCGAGCTTCGACGGTGTTGATCTCGGTCTTTGATCTCGATCCCGATTCCGATATCGTATTCTACCGAGGAAGAAACAAACACCGGAAAGAGAGGGAAACAATCAACACATGGCATCGATGCAATGCTCAAGCAAGGATGATGATATGACAAGTTAATATGTACTGAAATAAACCCCTAAGGCATGCTTGCCAAATTAATCGAGGTCCCGAGGGGTACAAACCCTAATTCAGGAAAACCCCGGAGACTTATGAGAGGGGTTGATTTTTCTTCTAATTAAGCTTGCAATTGAAGTTGTTTGACAATGCATGATTATAGCTTAAATAGATAGGGCTCATTTTTCTGAATATTTTGATATATTATACATATTTTTCTGACTTATAAATAATTAGATATGAATTTTACAAGTTTTATACCATTTTCTGGAATTATTAAACCATTTAAAAAGGTTTACTGCGTCCTTTGGACGCCGTAGGTGTGGGGTCGCTTTCTTCGGGCTGGGTCTAGCCCGAGTCACTGACTGTTGGGCCCTGGGTTGGGTCAACCTGCCACGCATCCACGGTTTGGTCAGCGCCCACGTCAGGCACACGTAGACGCCATGTCGACGCCACATGGGAGCCACATCGGCGACACATGAGCATGCCGGAGAGCACGTCGGGGACGGCCAGGGACGGCTAGTGGGGCTGCACGAATATGTGCGTTCGAACTAGCGAAGTGAGGCAAGCACAATAGGGGCGGCGCCGCTAAGGATTGGTCGCCGGAACAGTGGCTTCATCAACGCGCGGCGGTGGAGCTTGCAGGCAAACGACGCACGATGGCTACAGAGGGGTAGGGAGGATTTGGAAGGGTCTGCGAGGTCTGCGAGCTCACCCTGGGGACGTTGGTGGCGACGGCGAGATGAGGTGAGGTCGGCAGCGACGGCGATTGACGACGATGGCGGTCGTCGGGCTAGAGGGAGATGGTGACCTTGGCAACGATTGGGAGCGAGCGAGGTCGAGTCCGTTGGCGAGGTTGATCCACACGACGAGGCAGAGCTCATAGCACTATCGGCAGGGCACAGGGTGGTCGGAGGCGACGACGACGAGCAGCGAGCGGCGGCTAGGGTTTCGGTCAGAGGAGGATAACGCGAGAGGGAGGTCGTCTGAGAGGGGGAAAGGATAGGGATGGAAAGCAGACGTGCTAGGGCAGCTCTTATCCTTCTCCACGCGGCGGTGGACGGTGTGATGCAGGCGGCGCCGATCGACGGTCGGCGGCGTGATAGGGAGGAGCTTGCCTGGGAGGAGGAAGACGACGAAGGGGAGGGGCGAAGCGGTACAGGCCCTGTCTGGGCCACGCATGAGCTAGGTGGGCCGTGCATGGGCTGGCTGTGGGACTCATGCTGAGCGACAGAGAGCGAGGGGGAGAGAGATGGGCTCAGCCCAGGTTAGGTTAGCTATAGATTTTTTTCTTTAAATCCTTTTTCTTTTCTGTTTTCAATTTCTCTTTTGTAATTTCAAATGCAAAATTGTTTTGTGTATTTTGAAGACACCAAAACTTTGTAAACATTTCAAACATTGTAGGGGCCTTGGTTACTGTTTGGGCTCCATAATATTTGTAGTTTTCAAAACTCAAAACCACTTTTAATATGTTTCAAATAGTAAGGAGAAATAGGGTTTAGGGTTTTGAGAGCATTTTTATTTCATGCATGCATTTGAATATGATGATGCTCATGAATGCACGAACAAACCTTGATTACTATTTAAGAAAACTAGGTTTGTTACAACACCACACCATAACTAGGTGGCTATAAAGGTGGCATTGAGTGTTTGGAAAGTATGTGTTGAGGCACATGGATCAAGAGTGGGATTTGTCCATCCATATGACGGATAGACATACTCTGGGCCCTCTTAGTGGAATGTCATCCAATTAGCTTGCAAGCATCTGACTGGCTCACAAGGGATCACATATCACAGGAATGAGAAAAGAGTATTTATCGGTAACGAGGTTAAACTAGGTATGCAGAGATACCGACGATCAAACCTCGGATAAGTAAACTATCGTGAGACAAAGGGAAATTGGTATCGTATGTAAGTGGTTCATTCGATCGCAAAGTAATCATAGAAATATGTGGGAGCCATATGAATTTTCATATTCCTCTATTGGTTATTGATCGGAGAGGTGTTCGGTCATGTCCGCATAATTCACGAACCGTAGGGAGACACACTTCAGTATTCGATGTTGTTTAGTAGATATGGAATGTAAGTAGGGAGACCGAATGTTGTTTGGAATCTCGGATGGGATCCGGGATATCACGAGGAGATCCGGAATGGTCCGTAGAATAAGATTCATATAAGGAAAGTCCAATTCCGGAGTTTGGGAATGATTCCGATGTTTTCATCGGAGAGGTTATAGAAGGGTCTAGAAGGTTCACCAGACCGGAAGGGGAAGGGTACATGAATGTGTCATGAATAAGTGGAATGATTGTATCATGTCCTAGGACACCTGGTTGGGCATTTATAAGAAAGATATTAAGCTCCAAATTGAAAGTCAAAAGGCAAGTTTGAAAAGTCAAACTAGGACAATGTATCCTGGTGGAGGAAGGAAAGAATCCTTCTTTCCCTCCACCACAAGCCAACAAGGAGAGGGAGTTGGGGAAGGATTCAAACTCCCCTATCCCAAGCTGCCTTCCCTCTCATCAATAGAGGGGAGGGGGTGCCCCAAGAGACACACAACCAGCCCCTCCCCACCTACCCCCCCCCCCCCGCCGTCGCCGCCGGCCACGCCTCCTCCTCTTCGGCCCTCTAAAACCTAGATCGCTGGAAACCCTAGATCCACCATAACCTGCTTTGGCTTAGGCGAAGGCCTGCAGGATTTTCCCTCTACTTCCAACACCACGTCGTCGTGCTGCCGGAATCACGAGGGGAGAACTACAACCTCCGCTGCCTGCTGGAACAAGGGAGAGGAAGGTCTTCATTGAGTACCGAATGTGTGACCGAATGCGGAAGCGCTGCCGAAACGTAGCGCCGGAAGGATCGTCTACACGATCTTGAGATCGGCAAGTGTACGACTACATCACCCACGAGAATCTGCTCTCGTTAACCTCTTTGGAATCTTCAAGGGTGAGTAATCTAATCGACTCGTTGCTACAATCTAGTAGATATATTTTCGCTTGTTTGTGTGCATGCAGTAAATTTTTTGTTTTCCATGCTACAAACCCCTACAGTGGTATCAGAACCGTGTCTATATGTAGATCTATTGCATGAGTAGAATGTCGTGGTATTGCCGATGAGTACGCCATGGAGGGGTCCTCACAGTGCGTGTTTGGAGATGTGGGGGAAGGTGGACGGTTAACGGGTATGAGGTAACACAGCTTATCCAGGTTCAAATCCCACGACGGTGGCGGAATCCTACTCCTGCTATAAATCACTATAAGGGCAATACGCCGAGTTACAGAGATAGGTTCGCTATGCGAGGTTGTCTGAGATTGTAAGTTATCGTGCCCTAAAGGCTCCCATAGGCCCGACTTATATAGTCGCCAGGTCCTAGGGTTACTGGGAAAAGTCCTAGCTGGACAGGTCATAGAGTCCTACACCGTCTATTACTAGTCTTGTGTATCTTGCACTCCAAGGCTCCGGGTACGTCGGTGACTCCAACCGTAGCCTTCCTTTATCTGGCATGGGCCTCCCTTCTGGATCCATCTAACTGGGCCGCCCAGCAGGCCATAGGCCATGCTACCAACTGTGGGCCACACAGGTTATCCAGATAGGAGACATGCTATGAGGATACCCATATAGCATATCCCCAACAGTAGCCCCGTGAGAACTCCGAGATCTTGCGCCGTCTTGCCTCTTCGTGTGGAATGCTCCGTCTAGATGGATGTCGGCAAATCGTCAAGCAATATCTTGTAGTCCTCCCAAAGAACCCTGCAAGGTTTTCTCTGTCTTCAACACGTAAGTCGGAGAAATGCTGAATCTTCATCGTACTCTTCCATAGCCGGACTGGATCCGTCCATGCCGGCATCTTCTAATGTGACGGCTCATCTGCCTATGTTAGCTAGGACGACGTAGGCTTAGGTCAGCGACGCCTCATAACTCACACATGCAGAGAACGCAATCATGTACGATTTTCCCGCGTGAGCGATACGAACCGTTGGCGGTGACGGTTGGAGACGTGGCGAAATTTCCACGCACGTTCGCAAACACGTCGTCTACGCGGCAACCGTCCGATCAAGCTGCATGAATCTTGACGCTGGAGATGATAAATAGTAATCATGGTGGAATTTCTACCTTTTACCTCATTCTCACCTCGCGTCATCTTCTTCCTCCAGTGCGTGCCTCCTCGAGCTCTCCGTGCCTAACTCACAAAAACCCTAGCCTCAAATCCGCACCAGTCACATCCAACCTCTCTCCATGGCCAGCAGCAGCACCTCTCCTTCAATGGCGGCGTCGAACGAAGCCGCGGGGAAGCCGGCGAGCTCTATCGTCATGCCCCCAGAGGGCCTGGTCATCCCCGCATCGGCGGTGATCGAGTCCGCCGGCGGCGACCACAAACTGGCGGCACTGGAGCCATTGGAGGAGGAGCTAGACTCGCACAAGGGCGACTGGCGCGGCTCAGATATCATGGACCATGATATCCAGGAGTTGATCGCCGAGGGCTACCTCCCTACGATGGAGGGGCTCGCCTGGCGGGCGGCGTCGGTCGGCGAGGTGACACCTTCTCCCCAAGCCGGAGAAAAGGTGTACCTCAAAGCCCAACTGGTACGCGGCGTCTCCCTGCCCATCTCCAACTTCTTCCTCTCCATCTTAAACCACTATAGAGTCCAGCCCCAGAATCTTTCTCCCAACTGTATCTTAGCGCTTAACAACTACGCAGCGCTCTGCGAGGGTTACTTAGGGATAAAGCCTAGGTTATACCTCTTTGTGTACTTCTTCACCGTCAAACGTGAAGTCGGATCTAGTAAGGAAGAACTTAGGAACTTCAAGATCCGACCTGGCCGGCGGTTCCTCGACATCGTCGGCCACGAGTCCTGCAAAAATTGGCAACGGACGTACTTCTACGGCCCAAATATCCCTCTGGCTGGCCGACAAGTAACGTACCCGGACTTTGTTGACGGAGCCGCCGCTGAAGCCTCGTCATGGAGATCCCAGGCCTCCCTTCCCTCCGACCTCGATGCTTCACACGTCATAAGGTGGATATAATGGTTAGTAGATACGAGTTTGACCGGCTTGGACCTAGCCATGTGTTGGTTCATCAGGCGAATCCAACCTCTGCAGCACCGCGCGAAGCTCATGCACGAGTATACCGGCGATAGAAGGGTTAGCCTCTGCATCTCCGTGGACAACTTCTCGAGCGACTCCGTCAAGCTCCGCCTTAAGGACATTGTCAAGGTGAAGGACAAGAAGCGTGGCTTCACCATCACCTATGACATGTTCGTAGATGGTAAGTGCCCAAAGGTAGGTATTTATTTTCCGTGTATGACATATACTCCAGTTCTTCCATCTTGCAAATGGCCTCTCATCTAACATGGTGACTTCTCACTTAACAGCTTAGCTACATAGATGAGGACAGCATGGCTCCTCAAATCTATGATCCAAAGATGAAGGAAGTCATGGTCGTGTCCGACGACGATGCTCAGATGCTAGCCTTGGCAGTGAGCTCCACCTCTAACGCTGCCGACGGAGGCAAGAAGAAAAGACGGAGGGTGGAGCCTCCAAGAAGACTACCACCGCCCTGGAGGCGGAAAAGAGAATCCCCTTTGCCAAAGCACCCCCACTTGTGTAAGCTTCTCTTCCTCCGACATTGTCTATTTATCTGTCTTGCTCCTGTACTTATGCATTTTGCACGTTTCAGGAAGAAAGCCACGACCAGCCTCAAGAAGACCTCCAAATTGAGGGCTTCTAGAACCATCAAGGACATGCTGCATCGTGACGCATCTCCCGCCATCGCTCCTACCACTCCCTCTGTCAAGCCTTCGTATGCCCCGACAAGCTCACAAGCTAAGGAGGCATCTGGCCCTTCCGCCATAGAAGTGGACTCAGGTGCCTCTACCGAGGTTGCTGTCATCGGCGAGCATGCGACGCAGGAGAGTGTCGCCCACCAAATGGCTGAAGCCCCGGCTAAGGATGCCATCGGTAGCGGTAAGGCGGTGGTGGAAGAAGGTACCTCTGTCGTTGGCGGCGCCCCCGCACCCAAGAAAACCATAGCCTATCCAAAGATAGTCTATTCGGTACTTACACCGGGTAGCACTTCTTTGGTCCCTGGTGCAGCACCGACATCTCCGACGTGCAGTCTAGAGGAGCTCCGCCGACAAGCAAAAATCTTGCAAGGAAACAGTGAATCCTTTGGCAAGCTGCTGGCCGAGAGTGCTACAAACCTCAAGATCATCGCACTTGTAAGTTTTATTTGCCTTTTGCATTTTATATGAGTATCCCACTGTAGCCCCCGAGGATGTAGACGAAAAAACCATAGGTTTTTGCATCTATATGCTCTAAGAGTGACTAAGTTAGAAAAAATCTCACTGTAGCCCCCAAGCATGTAGGTGGAATGAAATATTCCGACTAGATGCTTTAAGAGTAGCATACGCAGTGTTTATAAATTTCCATACTGTAGCCCCCAAGCCTCTAGTTGTAACTGAATTAGTTCCGACTAGATGCTTAAAGAAAAGCTAAGCATATATCCGAGTTAAAAACTTTATACTGTAGCCCCCAAGCCTCTAATCGAGAACTGAATTAGTTCCGACTAGATGCTTAAAGAAAAGCTAAGCATATTGCAAAGTCAAAAACTCTCATTGTAGCCCGGCGTCTAGGTGGAAAATTTCCGCTAGATGCTCCAAGCAGGCAAACAACGCTTTTAACTTTGACCTTTTTCCTGAGCGAGAGTGCTCGGAGGGCATGGCCAACGATAAGTACCGAAGATGCCTTGATTTGGAAGCTGAAAAGGGTAAAACTGCCTTCTTGAAGGAACAGATCACCAAGAGCAAGCGTCTGTTTTCTTTTTCGCATTCCGACTTGGTTTTGTGCACATATTATTCGAGTACTCACTATGTAATTTACTTTCTCTGACTTTGCAGAAACCATCGCCAAGGCCAAGAATATTGTCGAGCAATCCAAGCACATTCAAGAGCTGGATAGCGAGAACAAAATTCTTAAGCAGGAGAGGAATGACATGCTGAAAATGCATGATGAGTCGACGAAGGCCCTGCAGGACTCCGCCACCGAGGAAATCAATCGCTTGAAGGAGGAGATTGCGATCTTAAAAGATCAGAAGCAAGCTGCCGATGAGCAGAATCAACGCCATAGCGAGGCGTATAAGCTCCTCCAACAAGAGAAAGAATCCTTGGCGGACACCCTCTGGCAAGCTGAGGCCAGCATTTTCAGTAAGTTTTCTCCGTCTTGGATTTCTGTAGTCTGGCTGCTCTGAATTTCTGAACTCATGCATTTCTTGTCGGAACTTGTAGCTCCTATGGGTTTAACCCGATCGCCTCCTCCAGCCAAGGAATGCATGGTTCTTGCCGGCAACTTCATCAACACCGCCATCACGCAAGCCAAGGAGATCGCCAAGACCCTCCAGATAAACATCAAGGCATCGGACTCCGTGGTGAAGTACCCGGAGATTCTGCGCCGAGCCCCCGAGCGTATCACAAGCTGGAAAGCTTCATGTGCACGGGTTGGTGCAAGGATGGCGCTGTCAATGGTGAAGGCACACTACGAAGATGCCGACATCGACACGGTGACCTCTGGCATTCCCGACGTAGACGACGATGGCAAAGAGATTAACCATGAATCCATCTTGTCGTCGCTCGCGGGCTATGACACCAGAGTTGCCAAGTTGGTAGACGTTAACGTCTTTGTGCCAATGAACACCATCGAAAGCGACAACCAAGGTTCCTCTGAGTCCCTCCACAGCGCCGACTTCGAGGGTGGTTCTCCGGCTGGTGATGATGCTGCTTCCAAGTCACCTGCGCCAAAGGAATGAAGAACAACTTTGTAATATTTGTTTCACCTTTGGTGCATATGCGGAAAAAACTTGTTTATGTAACTTAAGGCGGAAAACAATGGTTGTTATTTCCTGCTGCTCAAGAACTAGTTTCCAGCATGTATATATTGTTTTAAGCAAGTGCTAGCTTATCCATTACTTTGGTTCTTATGCTTGACCTTTCGTGAGTCGGAAGACTCGTTGTCGGAACCATGCACTCAGGTGATGGTTCCCAATGGCAGCGTCAATAACCTAAGCACAAAATCGCCGACAATAAGTGTCGAAAGTCACTACTCCAGAATCCACATAAAAACGACAAAGAACGTGTAGACTAGAAAACTTAAGCTAATGCCCGTAGGCGGAATTTTCACAAGTGCAATCGCAAAGCTTGTGCATAAAGGTTTTACATGGTCCAAAAATGAACACTAAAGGAGGTAAAAGACTCAGAAATATGAGTGAACCAAAGAGCTTTATTTCATTGATCATATAAGAGGTACACAATTAGATAAAAAATGCTAAGTGTAAAAGGGACATAGCTGTGCTATGTTCCATGGCCGATCAAGCTCCGGGTATTCATCATCCGGGTCACGTCGCTTACGCTTATGATCCTCGTTGGGTCTATCCTTCAATTCACGATTGTCAACGAGGTAGTAAGACCCATTGAGTAGCGCCTTGCTTATGATGAGCGGTCCATCCCATGGCGGGGATAATTTATGTGACTTCTTCTGCTTAAGTCGGAGCACCAAATCCCCCTCTTTAAACGAGCGATGCCGAACACGGTGACTATGGTAGCTGCGTAGATTCTGCTGGTAGATGGCGGATCTTTGGCATGCCAAAACGCGCTCCTCCTCGAGAAGGTCCACATCTAGGCGTCTGGATTCTTCAGTGTCATCTTCGTCGTAGGCGGCAACTCTTGGTGCATCGTGAAGGATGTCGAAAGGCAGGATGGCTTCTGCTCCATATACCATGAAGTAAGGGGTGTAGCCGGTGGATCTGTTGGGTGTAGTTCGTAAACTCCACAGCACAGATGGCAATTCTTCCGCCCAGGCTCCAGCTGCTCTATGTAGCGGTGCCTCCAGACGTGGCTTGATTCCCTGCAGAATTAATCCATTGGCTCACTCAACCTGACCGTTGGATTGTGGGTGTGCCACAGATGCAAGGTCAAGTCGTATGCCTTTCTCCCAACAATAAGCCTCCAGTTCTCCGAGTGACAAATTGTTCTCGTTGTCGGTGATAATGCTATGTGGCAGACCAAATCTCACCACTAGATCCCGGACAAACCTGAGGGCAGTTGCCCCATCAAGCTTTCTAATGGGTTTAGCTTCTATCCATTTAGTGAATTTATCAATTACTACAAGCATATGCGTAAACCCACAAGGCGTTGTCTGTAACGGTCCCACCATGTCTAGCCCCCAGACTGCAAACGGCCAAGTTATTGGTATTGTTCGCAATTCTTCAGCAGGAACATTAGGTTGTCGGGCATAATACTGGCATCCCATGCATATCTCCACCAGCTTGTCGGCGTCCGCCTTCGCGGTCAGCCAGTAGAATCCTTGCCGAAAGGCTTTCGCGACCAACGATCGAGGAGCGGCGTGATGCCCGCAATCTCCGAGATGGATTTCGTGTAGGATTTCCATACCTTCTAGCTGGGAAACACACTTTAGGTATACCCCAGTAGTGCTCCTTTTGTAGAGTTGCCCATTGATTATGGTATAACCCTTTGCTCGTCGTAATATTTGTCGTCTTTCGACCTCGTCGTCAGGCAAAGTTCCGTGTTCGAGATATTCCATGAACGGTTTTGTCCAAGACGGAGGGATCTTAGTCACCATGTTGACGAAAGAGTCAGCTCTATCCGGGTTGTCGATGTCGGCTCCCTTCACAGATGGTGTGCGTAGGTGCTCTAGGAAAACTCCTGGCGGAATTTGCTTGCGCCCTGATCCAAGCTTAGACAGCAGATCATCCGCCTCATTTACCTCCCTCGGGACATACTTGACTTCGTAGCCCAAGAAGCTCTTGGCTATCTCGTCCACTTCGTCTCGATATGCCGCCATCATAGGGTTCCGCGCATTCCAGGTGCCAGCCACCTGCTGGGCAACCAAGTCGGAATCTCCACAGCAAACTATGTGCTTGATGCCAATATCCTTGGCTACATAGTTCGTGAATGAGTGCTTCATACTCCGCCATGTTGTTTGTAGCCTCGAAGTGGATCTGCAGAACGTAGTGTAGCTTGTCTCCTATTGGTGACTGTAGCAATACACCAGCCCCCGAGCCGTTGAGCAGCTTTGATCCGTCAAAGTGCATCACACAGTACTCTGGTTCCGGCAACGGAGTAGCATCTGGCATCTCCGTCCAATCTGCAACAAAATCCGCCAAGGCTTGTGACTTGATAGTGTCGCGTCTCTTGTAAGTGATCTCGAAGGCGGCAAGTTCAATGCCCCACTTCGCGACCCTTCCTGTAGCATCGCTGTTGTTGATTATGTTGGATAGTGGAGTCTTGCTCACCACTGTGATTTGGTGCTCCTGAAAGTAATGCCTCAGCTTCCGAGAAGCAAGGAATACTCCATAAGCTATCTTCTGGTAGTGCGGGTAACGCTGCTTGGACTCCATCAAGACCTCGCTCACATAGTAAACTGGTCGTTGAACTCCGTGCTCATAGCCTGGTTCCTTCCGCTCTACCACGACGACGATGCTGATTACCCGGTTGGTTGCCGCCATGTAGATTAACAGGGGCTCATCAGGCTCGGGCGCCGCAAGGATAGGCGTTGAGGAAAGAATCTCCTTGAGCTGCTTCAATGCTGCATCTGCTTCGTCCGTCCACGTGAATTTGTCCGCCTTCTTCAGCAATTTGTATAGCGGCAGAGCCTTCTCCCCAAGTCGGTTGACGAACCGACTAACTGCTGCAACACAACCTATTAGTCGTTGAATGTCCTTTAGGCATGTCGGACGGTTTATGTTTAAGATGGCCTTGATTTCTCCGGGTTGACCTCGATTCCGCGCTGGGAAACGATGAAACCCAACAATTTGCCGGCTGGAACCCCGAAGACGCACTTCTTAGGGTTAAGCATCATGTTGTATTTCCGGAGATTATCAAAGGTTTCTTTTAAGTCGGAGATTAAGTCGTTTGACTTTTTAGACATCACCGCGATATCGTCCACATAGGCATGAACGTTCCGACCAATTTGGTCGTGAAGGCAACGTTGCATTGTCCGCTGGTACGTAGCACCTGCGTTTTTTAGCCCAAAGGGCATCATAACATAGCAAAACATGATGTATGGGGTAGTGAACGAAGTGGCCAATTGGTCCGACTTCCTCATCTTGATCTGGTGGTATCCTGAGTATGCATCGATAAAACACAAAAGCTCTGAGCCAGCCGTCGAGTCAATGACTTGGTCAATGCGAGGCAAAGCAAACGGATCTTTGGGACATGCTTTGTTCAAGTCGGTGTAATCAACGCACATTCTTAATTCATTGGTTCCCTTTTTGGGGACAAGTACAGGATTGGCCACCCATTGGGTGTGAAGGACTTCTCGGGTAAATCTAGCCTTAAGTAACCTAGCTATCTCTTTGCCAATGGCGTGTCTCTTCTCATCTCCAAAGCGTCGTAGAGGTTGTTTCACTGGTTTGCATTTTGGATCAATGTTTAGGCTGTGCTCGGCAAGTTCCCTAGGTACACCTTTCATGTCGACAGGTTGCCAGGCAAAGATGTCCCTATTCTCACGGAGGAACTCGACGAGTGTGCTTTCCTATTTGGGATCCAGGTTCGTCCCAATGGCGGTGACCTTGGAGGCATCGCCTACCACAAGTTCCACCGGCTTGGTCTCAATGGCGGCCTTGAACGCAGGAGCAGAGTCGGAGATCTGTTTCTTCGACGCGGGCATCTCTGAGTCATCGACCATGCTCTGGATCTCTTTGAATTCTTTGTTGTAGAGGGCATCTTCTGCAACGGCTGCTTCATTGATCTCGCAGTCCCTTGCCTTGGTAAAGCTTCCGGATACGGTGATGACACCGTTTGGTCCGGGTATCTTGAGTTTGTTGTAGACGAAGCATGGCTTGGCCATGAACGTGTGGAATATGTCGCGGCCGAATATGACGTGGTACATGCTCTTGAAGGGGACCACCTCAAACGTCTTGCGCTCTTGGCGGTAATTGTTAACATCGCCAAAGGCAACCTGAAGTGTAATGCACCCAAGGGACCGAGCCTCCCGACAAGGAACTACGCCGTGGAAGATGGTGTTGGTCCTCCTTAGGTTTGCCTCCGTCAAGTTCATCTTCTGTAGTGTATCCAGGTACATGATGTTGATGCTGCTTCCACTATCCACCATACACTTGGTGAACTCCACGCCGTCAATCAAGGGGTTGATGACCAAGGCGTACTGGTTCTCCGTAGGTATAAGGTCTGGGTGGTCCGTCCTGTCCCAAGTAATTGGAACCTCCGACCAGCGCAGGTATTGGGGAACTGGGGGGAGAGTGGCCATCAGGATCCTCAGAGAGGTCTTCTATCGTCGAACGGTGGGGGTGCCAAGGAAAGTGTGGTAGACTGGCGCCTTCTTCGCGAAGGGGTTCTTGCCCTTGTCGTCGCTCTTGGCGGCGTGCTTGGGGTCAACGTCCTCGTCCATGTCACTTGAATCCTTGGACTCCTCCTCCTTCTTCTTCCACTTGCCCTTGCTTCATGGTCTGTTCTTCCGACTTTGCTTGTAGCCGGACTTCGGGTCTTCCTTGAGGTCATTGACGAACTTGCAGTGTCGATTGGTATGGGTGGCCTTGCCGTTGACGTCAAGGTGTACGAGGCACAGCATATCACGGTACTCCTCGTAGGTTTGGGAAACGCGGAGCGGCGCCGAGGTAGTTTCACTTCCTTGTTGCTGCCCACGACCATCTCCCCTTCCTCGGCCACGTTGTCCGCCATCACCTCGTCCTGCAAAAGTCATAGCGACCATGTCGGTAGATTGCTTTTCTTATGGAGCGGTTTTCCGCTTTGTACTGCTGTTCCTCCGAGCTTGAGTTGGAATGGCCGTTGCCGTCAAGGAGCCGCGAGCATCATTGTCGGCAGCTGCGAACTCACTAGCCAACTGAATCATCTGGTTCAAGTCAAGCTGGTGATTGTCCTGCAAGCGCTTCAGCTTATGTCGGAGAAACGTGCCCCTTTCCAACCCATCGATGAAGGCGGCCATGACGGTCTGAGCATGCACTCCTGCGCAGGAATTCTTCATGTCCAGCCAGCGGGAGAGGTAGGCGTGAGATGTCTCGTCTTTCTCTTGCACGCACCGCTGTAGATTGCCCACAGTGCAAGGATGCTTGTATGTACCTTCAAAGTTCTTGGTGAACGCTTCTTGCATGTCCAACCAGTTGTAGATAGATTTCTCCGGCAAGTTGTCGATCCATTGACGGGTCGTGCCTGCCAACATTAACGGGAGGTACTTGACAGCGATGTTAGGGTTGCCTCCGGCAATCTCCACCGTGTTGCCGTAGTCCTGCAACCATGTGGCTGGCTTGGCGGTGTCGTCATAGGGTTTGATGGTCTTGCCAATCCAGAAACCTTTGGGGTAAGTTGCGGATCGTATTGCAGGTCCAAAGCAACGTGGTCCCAGGTATGGTCCTTCCCGGGCCTCGTGGATCTTATCAATCCGCGAACATACATCGTACGGCTCTGGGTTCTTCTTCTTATTTTCAACAAGGGATGGGCTGCATGAACGACGCGGGCCTCCTCCGCCATGGTGACTGCTTGGCGGTGACGGAGGCGGAGGTGGAGATGGGTTAGCCTTCTTACTGTTACCCTCCTGCGACGCCTCACGCCTATCACGGTTGCTTGTCGGACGCGGAGGGTCATGGTGTGACCTGCTCTTGTGTCCTTGGTTGTGCTCTCCGTCATGACGGGTCTGCTCCGCGTTGTCGCAGATGACGATGCCGCACTGCTTTGGTGGGGGCATATTCGTACGATGGTGAGCCTTATAATCTTCGCGATGTCAGGGGGATCGGGGCGGTGGCGATGGGCGACGAGGTCGGGCCTTTTCTCCGTGGTCGGAGGATATTGGGATAGCATCCTTCCTGTTGCGCGCATCCCTCCGTCTTTGTTATGATGAACCCGTCTGGGACCCGACATCAAGAGGAGATCTGTCCCTTGGCAGCTCATACTAGCTAGACTAGCAAAGCGATGGGTCGGACTCAAGCCTCTGAGAGGTGGCCTTTTCCTGCTGCTTCATCGCCTTGGCTACTAGGTCATAGACCTGTTCCACTGCCTCGGGCGATCTATCCTGCTCCAGAAGGGTCTTGGCGATGATGAGGTTAAGGAGTGGGGTGGGCATCACCTGCTTGCCTTCACTGTCAATGTATGGCTTGGCTTGTGCCGGTTTCGAGGGAGCCCATCCTAGGTTGCGCCGTACACCAGGATCGTTGATGACGCGAGCTAGAGCTTTCTTGGACTTCTGCTGCTGCAGCAAAGTTTTGTACTCGGCCTCCATTGCTCTAGCTTTCTCTATGGATTTCTGCGCGTTGACCAGATCTCGATCTAGCTTAGCGCCTTGCTCCGCGATGGTCTGCGCTTCCTCCAGCAGCTGCTGGCGCTTCTCGTCAAGCTAGGCCACATTCCGGATATGAGCAACGGTCAGTGGCTCAACGAGGAGATTGCCGTACATCACGCTAGTCGTCCTAATCCTCCAAAAGGTTTTGGAGAACACATATACTCGCGATTCACCGTTATAAGCTAAAGCAGCTTGATCATGAATAATTCCATGATAAGGATGAATATTTGATGTAGGTAAAATGTTTACTACACCAAGAGATTACTAAAGAATGGAATTTGAAAGAACACCAAACATTTGATGATGGTGATCTACTTCAAAGTGCAAAGTCCAAAGACATTAGTATTTAACTATACATGCTTTGGACTATGTGTCATGTGTATGGCTCCACTATTGATGTTGATAGATTCTTTTAAACAGAAAAGGAAATACTGAAAGAGAATCTCATAAATATATGGCAGAAAGAAAAGAAAAGACCAGAATTGTTCAGCTTAGGTATATAGAGGATATACGTGTTATGGTTGTATTCTTTGCTTGTTAAATAATGTGGTTCTTAAGTATTAGATACTAAATTTGTTGGTGTGAATTGTCATATGGAATAACACAATTCATGAACTACAATGGCCTAAGTAACTAGCAAAAGAATATGTGATGATGTTCATCGAGAACAAATAAAGGGTTGTTGTGTTGCTCGTTAACATCAAAGCTTGCCTTCAAGATTTGTTTTATCAGGTATTATGAGAACAAAAGGGTTATTCAAATAATTGTCGTAATCCATAAAAGATGGATGATTTAGACATCTTGTTGGAGAAATCACATCCATAAAACTAGTGCTAAAAATGTCGAAAGACAAATTGATTGAAAGATGCCTGCTGCCGTCTTAGAGAATGCTGGAGAAGCGTGCCGCGGTCCAGTCCTTCCACGAAGTGATACAAAGCATTATCATCGGGGTAGTGGGCCAGATCGGTCAGATATCTTGAGCCACTGGCCGGTGTCCTTGGGGTTTCGCCTCTCTCACAATGTAACGCGATCGAAGATGGTAACCACTTCGACGAACTTGGATCTCTGCTGTCCAAACACACGGGCGAAGCCGGTGGATTTGCAGCGATCTTCCACCTTTATATCCTGCACAGGGGCGATTTGGGTGGGCCTTGAATTTTTCCGATCTTTGCCGACAAACTCCAAAGAGAGATCCGACATCGATCCTTCCGCGAACGTATCCTGCCCGTAGGCGGTCCGTGCGGGCCTTGACGCTCTTCCGACTCCCAGGGAACTAGTGCCCGAGTCGGTTTCACCGATGAAGAGGTGGATGTCCCCGATAGGAACGATCAAACACCACGTAGGGTTCGTCTTCGTCGGGATCCAGAACTCGTTGGGAGGGATGATCGGAATGTTGCTGAAGAAGAGAACATGACCGATGGCTACGGTTTCGCCAATTCCCGCGAAGATCTTGGTCCTCACCCGCTGAAGAGCCTGAAGCGCCTCTTGCCCCACGGTGGGCGCCAACTGTCGTGGTATTGCCGATGAGTACGCCATGGAGGGGTCCTCACAGTGCGTGTTTAGAGACGTGGGGGAAGGCGGACGGTTGACGGGTACGAGCTAACACAGCTTACCCAGGTTCAGATCCCATGACTGTGGCGTAATCCTACTCCTACTATAAATCACTATAAGGGCAATATGCCGAGTTATAGAGATAGGTTCGTTGTGCGAGGTTGTCTGAGATTGTAAGTTATCATGCCCTAAAGGCTCCCATAGGCCCGACTTACATAGTCGCCAGGTCCTAGGGTTACAGGGAAAAGTCCTAGCCGTACATGTCACGGAGTCCTACACCGTCTATTACTAGTCTTGTGTATCTTGCACTCCAAGGCTCCGGGTACGTCGGTGACTCCAACCGTAGCCTTCCTTTATCCGGCATGGGCCTCCCTTCTGGATCCATCTAACTGGGCCGCCCAACAGTCCATAGGCCATGCTACCAACTGTGGGCCACCCGGGTTATCCGGATAGGAGACATGCTATGAGGATACCCATATAGCATATCCCCAACATAGAACACAATGGTCATTGTGGACGTTGATGATTTTGTTGTCGATTGCTTCTTGTGTACTTTGCATCTTGCGGGATGATGGGATGAAGCGGCCCGGGCTAACCTTACATGACATCGTTCATGAGACTTGCTCCACGCTTGACATGCAACTTGTATTGCATAAGTGGCTTTGCGGGTGCCTATTTCTCCCAACATAGTGAAGATTCAATTTACAACGGGTGATTGACAATACTAGTATCAACGTTGTGGTTCTTGTTCGTAAGTTAGAACGACACTTGATGAAAGCCCCAAACCACGTAAAACATGCAAAGAAAATTAGAGGCGTCTAACTTTGTTTTGCAGGGGTGTGTTGTGATGTGATATGGCCATGATTGTGATTATATATGATGTATGCAATGTTCCTTATTGTAAGTTGGCAACCGGCAGGAGCCATATGGTTGTCTTTTAATTTCGTCTAGACTTGTGTGTCTATTATTCAAAGTAGCTGTAATAGTTTATGCTGGTGGACGACAACCATGGAGCGGCGCTATTGACCTTGATGCCACGCCGGTGATGATGGAGATCATGTCCGTGCTTGAAGATGGAGATCAGAAGCACACGAAGAAATGCCATATCATATCACATATTTTGAATTGCATGTGATGTTAATCCTTTTATGCATCTTGTATTGCTTAGTTCACGGTGGTAGCATTATAAGATGGTCCCTCTCACAAAATATCAAGTTATAGAGTGTTCGTCCTTAGTAGGCACCGTTGCCAAAGATTGTTGTTTCGAAGCACCACGTGATGATCGGGTGTGTTAGATTCTGCGAGTGTATACAATGGGAGCAAGCCAGATTTGCTCATGCGGAAGCTAAGGTTTGATCTTGACGAGCCTAGCATGTACAGACATGGTCTCGGAACACAGAATATCGAAAGGTAAAGCATGAGTCATATAGATGATATGATGAACATGATGATTGATCGCCTTTGAAACTATATCATGTCACATGATGATCGGACTTGGTGTAGTGAATTTGGTTCATGTGATCACTAAGACAATGTGAGGGATATTGTTTTGAGTGGGAGTTTAATAGCAATATGATTAAAAGTTGAACACTATTTATCATAAATTAAATCAAAGTTATTTTGCATAGCTGTTGTAGTCATTGGCATCTGTTTACCACCTTGCGCTTAGTTATAGTTGAGATAATAGAACTATAGAATTCTGGTTAATTACTTTACGAACTGGTATCGTATTGTTTTGAAGTGTTAATCTAAAGTTTAAAAGTGCTATTGCAAAATTTCAGTAAGTTCCGATTACTCCGTGAAGTTTAATAATTGGTATTAAATCAAGAGTAACAATTCCAGTGTTAGTATATAAGTATCATGTTTATCTGCATGATTCTTGACATTCAAAAGATTGTTTTAATATCAAGGTTATCTAGGAACATCATATGTGGAAGATATTGCGATATCTGAAACAATGTTTTTGATTATAACATGATAGAGTATAATATGGCAAAGTTTATGTTCTCATATTTGATGGGAATTTTCAAAAGGTTGGAGACGCTAGTCGTCCTAATCCTCCAAAAGGTTTTGGAGAACACCATTATACTCGTGATTCACCGTTATAAGCTAAAGCAGCTTGATCATGAATAATTCCATGATAAGGATGAATATTTGATGTAGGTAAAATGTTTACTACACCAAGAGATTACTAAAGAATGGAATTTGAAAGAATACCAAACATTTGATGATGGTGATCTACTTCAAAGTGCAAAGTCCAAAGACATTAGTATTTAACTATACATGCTTTGGACTATGTGTCATGTGTATGGCTCCACTATTGATGTTGATAGATTCTTTTAAACAGAAAAGGAAATACTGAAAGAGAATCTCATAAATATATGGCAGAAAGAAAAGAAAAGACCAGAATTGTTCAGCTTAGGTATATAGAGGATATACGTGTTATGGTTGTATTCTTTGCTTGTTAAATAATGTGGTTCTTAAGTATTAGATACTAAATTTGTTGGTGTGAATCGTCATACGGAACAACACAATTCATGAACTACAATGGCCTAAGTAACTAGTAAAAGAATATGTGATGATGTTCATCGAGAACAAATAAAGGGTTGTTGTGTTGCTCGTTAAAATCAAAGCTTGCCTTCAAGATTTGTTTTATCAGGCATTATGAGAACAAAAGGGTTATTCAAATAATTTTCGTAATCCATAAAATATGGATGATTTAGACATCTTGTTGGAGAAATAACATCCATAAAACTAGTGCTAAAAATGTCGAAAGACAAATTGATTGAAAGATCACTTAGGAAGTGACATCGTCGTTTAAATTATATTGGAGAGAAAACATGAAGAAACTCCATATGGGTGGAATTTTGGAGTATTTTGATTTTTGATCAAATGACGCTTGTGAAACTTTCCTAGAGATAATTAAAACTCCATTCATAGGCCAAAAGGGAACGAATGACTAGATTATTGGAATTTGTACATATTTGATGTATGAAGTCCATTATGTGTAGTCAAGAGCGCGATAGATTTCAACTTCATATCTTTCTCCGAAAATTTGAGTGAATATATGAATATTTTACTTAATGAGGATGAAGTGTGAAACGTTTGAAAAGTTCAAAGACTTTCAAGATGAAGTGCAAAATCAATGTAATAAGAAAATAAAGAATTTATGATAGGATCATAAAGGAAGATTTTTCGAGTTACAAGTTTAGCATAACACCTAAGATTTGAGGAATCATTCCATAGATTTATGTTTCCCGAAAACACCATAGTAGTATGGAGTGATCGAGATATGTAATAAAACCTTGTTTGACATGGTAAGATCAAAGGTGTCATTTATAAAACTTCCATTATATTTTGAAGACTAAAGCTTTAGAGACTACCGCTTTTCCACTGAAAATAGCTCCATCATGGTCCGTTGAAATGACACTATATAAAGTTATGGTTTGGGATAAAACCCAAGTTGTCCTTTCTTAAACATTGGTATGCTATGCATAAGAAAGATCTTTGCAACCAAAATCGGATGAACATATCTTTGTGTTATTGAGAATAATCATTGAGTATTCCTCCATAAAACCAAAGACAAAAATGTTTGTCACTTAGAATGTCAAGTTTCTTTGAGAAAGGAATTTTCCGTGAAAATTTAAGTGGGAGGACAATAGAACTTTGATAAGGTTAAAAGAACCTTATCTATATGTGCAACGTTGCGCAGCGCCGAAAAGTGTTCCGGAGGCAGCAACAATGCTCATGGCTCACGTACCTCAAAGGTTGTGGTCACGGAAGTCTAAGTTCCTATTGAACCAAGTAGGTCGGATAAACAATCAAATACCAAGATTTGAGGGTTGAATCATTATTTGACAATAATGAACCGACTACATGCAAAGAAGCGATGATGGGCCCTGACTCCGTCAAATGGCTTGGAGCCATAAAATCCGTGATAGTTCCATACACGAGAAATCAAGCTTTGAACTTGAAAGACCCTCTAGAAAGGTGTAAAACCTTACAGTCGTGTTTGGATCTATAAAGAAATAGACATGGATGTTTCACATCAATGAAATAGTCGACATGTTGGGAAAGAGTTCACAACAATGTTCAAAGGTTGACTATGATAAGATTTGACCTTTCATAGCGATATTTAGTCTAGACGGATTAATATAGCAACCACTACATATAATTTTGTTATGTGGTAGTTGAATAAACAAAACAAGTTCTTCTAATAGAATTGTTACCTAGGACATGTGCATAACACGATCCATAGGGTTTTGTTAATTCAAAGGATGCTAAAAGCGTATGCAAACTTCAATGGTTGAAGTGAGCATCGCAGAGTTGGAATCTTCACCATGATGAAACTGTTAAAAGAGTTTAAATTCATCAGAGATGATGAAGATGCTTGCATTTGCAAGAAATTAAGTGGGAGCGCTAAGACATATTTTTAATACATTATGTGGAAGACATATTGTTGATTGGAAATGATGTATCTTTTATTAACACATATTAAGAATTTCATCGCGATGAAAGACTTAGGCAAAACCCAAATATTTGGCATCAATATCTATATAGATAGATTGAGACGCTAATATGGTTGTGCCAAATGTACATAGATGAGATATTGAATGAGTTCAATATGGAAATGACAAGAAAGGTTCTTGCCACATAGAAAGGATTAAATCGAAATTCAAGTGTATTGACACTTGGTAAGTGAAATAGAGATTCAAGTATTGATTGATACTTGATAAATAAAATCACAAAGAGTATTTATATCAATCATACTGTGATATGTACAAATCCAGATATGTCCTATGCTCTAAATGTTATGAGCATATACCAGAATGATTCATAAGATGATTATTGGAGGATAGTAAGGATATTCTTATGATCTTTTGGAAGAACTAAGAATATATTATTTTTGTAGATGTGACAAATAGATGATCAGTTCATTGTAAAAGTACTACATTGATGCTAGTTTTGTCACAAAGTACAAATTAAATTTATCTCAATCTAAACTAAGGGTGGCACAATATAATGGAAAGTAAGTTCCATAATGGATTTTGATGAGTTCCAAAGTTAAGATATTGTGACAGATACTACAACAAAAGGCTAAGTATATGACTGCTATTATAGCATCAAAAGAGAGCATTTATGTTAAGTAATTTGTTATCAAACTAGGTGTGGTTCACAGCGGGATAGTACCATGAATATATATTGTACGACAATATCATCAACATGTTTTAACCCCAAGGAACCAAAGGTCTCACCAAAGGACCAAATTTATACAAAGCTATCTCATTAGAGGATGAGTGATGCGTAGAGACGCAAATACATGCAATTACACACGGACCTGAAAGAGTCGGATCCGAAGACCAGTTGACCACTAGCAATCGTGTAAATACAACAACGGAAAGCCATAGGTGTTGAATACACAAGATTTGAAACTAGATTATTGTCTCTAGTGCAAGTGGGAGACTGTTGGAGATATGCCCAAGAGGCAATAATAAAGAGGTTATTATCATATCTTCATGATTATGATAAATGTTTACATACCATGCTATAATTGTATTAACCGGAAACATTAATACTCGTGTGATTTATAAACATAAAAGAGTCCCTAGTAAAGCCTCTTGTTAAACTAGCTTGTTGGTTAATATATGACCATGGTTTCCTGATCATGAACATTGAGATGTTATTAACAACAAGATCATATCATTAGGAGAATGGTGTGATGGACATACTCCTATAGATAAGCGTAGCATAAAGATCAAGTCATTTCAATAGTTTGTTTGCTATAAGCTTTCTGATACATAGTAACCTAATTCCTTCGACCATGAGATCATGCTAATCACCATCACCGGGTGTATGCTTTGATGACATCAAACACCACACCATAATTGGGTGGCTATAAAGGTGGCATTGAGTGTTCGGAAAGTATGTGTTGAGGCACATGGATCAAGAGTGGGATTTGTCCATCCATATGATGGATAGATATACTCTGGTATGCAGAGATACCGACGATCAAACCTCGGATAAGTAAACTATCACGAGACAAAGGGAAATTAGTATCATATGTAAGTGGTTCATTCGATCGCAAAGTAATCATAGAAATATGTGATAGCCATATGAATTTTCAGATTCCTCTATTGGTTATTGATCGGAGAAGTGTCTCGGTCATGTCCGCGTAATTCATGAACCGTAGGGAGACACACTTAAGGATTCGATGTTGTTTAGTAGATATGGAATGTAAGTAGGGAGACCGAATGTTGTTTGGAATCTCAAATGGGATCCGGGATACCACGAGGAGATCCGGAATGGTCCGCAGAATAAGATTCATATAAGGAAAGTCCAATTCCGGAGTTCGGGAATGATTCCGATGTTTTCATCGGAGAGGTTCTAGAAGGGTCTAGAAGGTTCACCGGACCGGAAGGGGAAGGGTACATGAATATGTCATGAATAAGTGGAATGATTGTATCATGTCCTAGGACACATGGTTGGGCATTTATAAGAAAGAGATTAAGCTCCAAATTGAAAGTCAAAAGGCAAGTTTGAAAAGTCAAACTGGGACAATGTATCCTGGTGGAGGAAGGCAAGAATCCTTCTTTCCCTCCACCACAAGCCAACAAGGAGAGGGAGTTGGGGAAGGATTCAAACTCCCCTATCCCAAGCTTCCCTCCCTCTTATAAATAGAGGGGAGGGGGTGCCCCAAGAGACACACAACCAGCCCCCCCCCCCGCCGCCGGTCACGCTTCCTCCTCTTCGTCCCTCTAAAACCTAGATCGCTGGAAACCCTAGATCCACCATAACCTGCTCCGGCTTAGGCAAAGCCCTGCAGGATTTTCCCTCTACTTCCGACACCACTCCGTCGTGCTGCCGAAATCACGAGGGGAGAATTACAACCTCTGCTGCCTGCTGGAATAAGGGAGAGGAAGGTCTTCATCGAGTACCGAACATGTGACCGACTGCGGAAGCGCTGCCGAAACGCAGCGTCGGAAGGATCGTTTATGCGATCTTGAGATTGGCAAGTGTACGACTACATCACCCACGAGAATCTGCTCTCGTTAACCGCTTTGAAATCTTCGAGGGTGAGTACTCTAATCGACTCGTTGCTACAATCTAGTAGATATATCTTGGCTTGTTTGTGTGTATGCGGTAGAATTTTTTTGTTTTCCATGCTACGAACCCCTACAATCACTACACATAGATCGACCTGATACCACTGTTGAGGTTCCGGTGTAGAAAACAAAAAAATGCATACGCAAGAACGCCCTAATGCCCAAGGTCTATCTATTAGTAATGCAGTAATGGCCGAAGGTTTCGGATACATATCCTTGTAGTCCAAAAGCGGTTAACATTCCGAGAGGAACATGGTTGAAGTAGTCGTGCTCGTAGCCGACCTCAAGGTCACGAAGCTCCTCACAGGTCACCCCTTGGTCCAACATCATGCAGTAGTCTAGCTCACGACATCCAAGGTGGCCCAAGTGTGACCCCTCGTGGTTTCGTACACATACGGTGTATGATGACGACCTCCGGCTCCCCGATCCCGCCGGGAGTGCGGAAGTAGATCTCCTGCTTGAAATCCCCGTAGCTCAATGGCACACACGGTGAAGCCTTGTTCACACATCCCATACATGGGGGCCACGGTCACAAGGTAGAGATAGAGGAGAGAAAGTCAACCAAAGATTTTTTTGTTGTGTGTTTAATCCCACCCATGGGCACCCCAATATATAGGAGGAGGGGATGTGCCCTCCCATTAGTCTAGCCATGTGGGACTAATTATTAAAGGAAACAACCAGGAAATAATAACACAACCAAATGGGCCAAAACTAGCGCCCCAACTTGTGCCTCCCAAGGAAGTCACAGTGCAGTAGCCATTGGCACCGTGAGCCGGCAGTCTTGCCTCCTGGCGACCCACAATGTTGTGGCAGTGTGTTGGTAACCCATACGGGCAAGCCAAGACATCTGCGACCCAAGCGAGGCTGGAGCATCCAGTGGGTAGGCTTGGCCATGGCGACCTAAGCGCACCTTCTCGCCTGTGTGCTTGCCCGGGTGGGCTACTGCGCAACCGCGACCCACCAAGTGCGATGGCGCCTAGCGATCTTCTGCCCCCCGTGCGTCGCCTAGTACCTGCCGCTCGCCTAGGCTAGTTCAAAACCGACCCAACAACGACTATTTGTTGTTTTTACTCCCTTTTCGGGGTGGCTTTCTCCTGGGCCAATTCCCTCCGGGGTTTTGGCCTAATGAGAAAGTTGCCCCCATAAATTTCAATATTTATTTAGTACATATTAATTAATAATTAATATATAATAAATGCATATTACAAATTTCCATTTATCTGAAACACCTTTTGGTCCTTTCCTTTCTTTCTTTCTCCGAACGACTTCAGATCTCTCCCAGAACAATTCCGGCTTTCTCTTTCTCTACCGTGATTCCAACTTACAGATGATCTCTAGCTCATCATACCCTTAAGTGTATCTCCCCACGGCTTGGGAATAGCACAAACATGATCTCTATCGATGATCAAAAGCAGGACCAGGATGCCCATATTGACCCCTATACATTCCATGACGATGATGTCATTTGAACCGTAAATGTCAAGTCCAATTCCCTTTGTTTTTTCGATACGACTTGTTCGAGATCCGATCGTTTGGTATTAGATACCTTGTTCAATCTTGTTACCGACAAGTACTGTTTCACTTGTTACCGCGATATTACATCCCCGTGACCTTGTCACATGTTGCAACATTATGGATGTAATCTCACCAAGTCGGCATTATGTATCTTACTCGTCACGGGTGAACAAATTCTGGTCTTGATTCATAGGCCTCAACTATACCTCTGGAATACCCAACATATACCTTTATAATCACCATTTCACCGAGTGACGTTTGATGTAGTCCAAGCAGCCTCGGGAAAAAGTGATTAATATGATCTCACGGTCTAAGGAGAAGGAGACCGCGTTTCTGACTATTGCAATGATGAACGTCATGACTTGATCGTGTCATAATCTTTGGGTAATGTCTGCCATATCATTCACCAATGATATGACCTCGTTGTCATCTGGCACTATCACCCATGATCAGGAAACCTTGATCATCCGTTGCCCAACGAACTAGTATGAATAGAGGCTACTAGGGACTTTTGTTTCATATCACACATGTAGCAATGTTTCCACTTGATACAGTTATAGAATAATATGAAACTATTACAAACTTATTGAAATATGACAATAATATCCATTTATTATTTGCCTCTAGGACACATTTTCTCCAAGAGGGCTATTGCATATTGTACGTCAACTACTTCGCTGCCGACCCGCTGTACGAAGAGGCCGTGTTTCAGCGCCATTTTAGGATGAGCCAGAAACTCTTCCTCGAGATCGTGCATGCCATCTGGGAGTATGACCCCCTACTTCATATGCAAGAAGGAATGCACCAGCATGGTAGGGTTTTTTCCCTCTGCAGAAGTGCATAGTGGCGATGAGGTTGTTTGCATATGGAGCTCCGGGTGACAGTACCAATGACTATCTCCGCATGGCCAAGTCCATCACCATCGATTGTTTATACAAATTCTGTAGGGTAGTGATTCTAGTGTTTGGACCATAGTACTTGAGAACACCCACTGCTGAAGACACTACTCGGATCCTCGCAGTCAACGAAAGTAGAGCATTTTCTAGGATACTTGGAAGCATCGACTTCATGCATTGGCATTGGAAGAACTGTCCATTTGCTTGGCAGGGAATGTACAAATGCCACAAAGAAGGTTGCACTGTGATACTTGAGGCAGTTGCTATACATGATATTTGGATTTGACACTTCTTCTTTGGCATGACAGGATCGAACAACAACATCGACGTTCTCCAGTGCTCAAATGTCTTCGCCAAGCTTGTTGAGGGTCATGCTCCACCAAAGGACTTTGAGATCAACGAGCACCACTACAACAAGGGATACTATCTTGCAGATGAGATCTATCCAAGATGGCCAATATTTATGAAGACTATCTTAAACCCTATGCTCTCCAAGCATGCTTAGTTTTTCAAGGAACAAGAATGTTGTAGGAAAAACGTGGAGCAGACATTTGGTGTGCTTCAACAGCGATTTGCAGTTGTCCAGCTCCCCACTATGATCTGGTCGAAATGTTAGATATCGAACTAAGAGCATCTCCACTCGGCTACCTAGGACGCCGAACCCAGGGCGAAAATTAGGCCCGGATGCCGAAAAACGGCCCAATCGCGTTCCCAGGAACCTCTTTTCGTCCGGATTTGGACCAACTTCGGTCCGAACTTCCCAAGACATTCCTAGGATCTTGTGAACGCCCTGGGAACGCCGGACGAAATGAATTCTCCGAGTGGACCGGCCCTGTCAACGATCGAAGCCGAGTCGTCGTCGTCCTTCCCGTTGTTTCCCCTTTTCCTGCCCTTGCCGCTACACCCCTCCCGCCCTCGCCGTCGGCATCAGCCTATAAAAGCCCTACATCTCGCCCTCTCCCTTCACACTCTCTCACACCACTCCTAACTCCGGCAAACTCCAGGCGCTCACACCTTTCCACCTCCACAACTCCGCCAAAATGCCATGGCCGACAGATTCCCCGGCGACATTGCGGCGGCGAACGGCCGCGCATGCTGCAGACGTGGGAGGCCCTGTTGCTCCACGACGCGGGCTATACGGCGCCGCCGGACTTTCGCCTCCCAATCGGCTGGAATCTCAACGCTGACGGGATCCCTATTCTGCCGGTGCCGAGCGACGAGGACATGGCCGGCGAGATCCAGGCGACTATCGCTGCCATGGAAGACCCGGATCTCGCCGAGGATCCTGACAACCTGGTCTTCTAGGAGCAGTTCTTCGCCGACAAGCGCTTTCAGGAGCTCGCCCGACACGAGGACGGGCTGCTTGCCGCGTCTGTCACAATGGCGTTCGCCGCCGGTGGAGCGTTCTGGCGAACTTCGCCGTCGTTAGAGCACATCCAGGCAACCGCCCATTTCGGCATGTAGAAGCAGCATCAAGCGTCGGCCACGGCTATGGCCTTTTCCTAGTTTAAATTCGATGTAATATATGCATCATATCCGTAATAATTAATGAAATCCGCCTATATTCCCTCAAATTTCGCCGTGTTTAACTGAATTTAGCCGAACGCGGAAACTCGGTCTAGGAACGCGAGTGGAAAACTCGGTATTTATAGACAAAATCGAGTTTCATCTGGTCCAAACTTAGTCCGAATTTTGGTCTAGGATCGTCCAATGAGCGAGGATGCTCTAGGTGTTTGTGGCTTGGCGTGTGGAACCAGATGGTAAAGGCAAGTGTAGAAAAAAGTTTTCGGCTAGTTTCCCTTCCCGCACCCCGATACAGCCCTCGGCGCCACCGTTCTGCTAGTTTCCCTTTGCTCTTCCCCAAAACAGAACAAAAAAAACTAGTTTCCCCTTCCCACGACCCAACTGCGGCCTCGGCGCCGTCTTCCTCCCACCGCCCAGCCAAGTCCCAAACCCAAGCAGCAAATAGCAGCACGCCGGTTCGCGGCAAAAGCAATCCAAGATGTGCGGCAGGGCCCGGTGCACCCTCAGTCCTGCCCAGGCCGCCAGGGCTTTCGGTTTCCCAAGCACCACCGCCGTTGGGGGAGCAGGCGGTGGCGGAGGAGACGCCCCCGCCGTACCGACGCTCCAGATGGATAGGTAGGAGAAAAATCTCCAGTTTGAGGGGTCGCCAAGGAAGTTGTGTTTTCTTACAGTAGTTTTTTTTTTTTTTTGATGGTATCTTACAGTAGTTTATTTGTTGTTATTGTACTCAGGTTTCACCCGTCGTATAACGTGTCGCCCGGGGCGTACCTCCCGGTGGGGGTCGTGCGCGAGCTGGGCGAGGAGCATGCGCCAGTTATCCAGTGCATGAAGTGGGGGCTTGTACCCAGCTTCACAGGCAAGACCGAGAAACCCAACCATTTCAGGATGGTATGGACGGCCCGCTCTGTTTTTACAGTATTTTCGTGTTACGCATCAGTATCAATCTGGAGAAGTTTTGGTAGATAATAGATTGCAGATTAGGCTCTACTGCGATTGGGTGTTTGTGCTTTCAATGCTTCCTTATGTCTCTACTAGCAACTACCCCACGAACAACATGCATATCTTACACACATTATACTCGGCCAATAAACTTGTTATAGTAGGAAAATTAATGGGTGATGCTCATCACTTATTTTGTTTCTGCCACAAGGCCGGTGGTTGGTTTGTATGATTCCCTTGCATTTTTCGAAGTGCACCTTGCTATAAGCAAGCGTGAAAAAAATCGCATGGCAATACAACTAATAAATCTTCTAGTCGTCGTTTAGGATTTTTACGTAGCTATTTTTTGACCTTTTCAACCCCTTTTGTAACCTCTTACTGCTTTATATGAATATAAAATTTGCACTTAAACTCCCCCCCACCCCCCCACCCACACAGATCCAAAAACTGTAGCTATGTTACATCTGCATGGCCCTGTGGGAGACATGGAGGTCCGATCGTGACGTCGGTAGCTGGTATCAAACTTATACATGAATACTTTTGATTTGGATGGATAGCTTTTTATACAACCAAAAAGCTATTTGATCCTGATAACATGCTTTCTGAAGTTTGTTAGGAATAGGGTATTTGTAATCCTGGATTTTTTGTGTGTATTTCAATGGGAATGGAAGAATTGGAAGCCCTGCCTAGAAGTTCTTTTTTACATCTACTACTTCTATCCATATCACCATATGCAATATACTTTTTTTAGTTCGTCTAATTCACGTTTGACTGTATGGCATTCATTGATAATTATCTGATTTTTATCCTGCTCTGGGCGTATCATAGGTCTTCAACTATACCTGCAGTGGAGCTTGATTTTCTTCCCACGGCTCTGTTTTCATTCCATAACTGATTTGGTTTTCAAAACATGAGTTAATTGATTTTGTTATGCAGTTCAATGCTAGATCAGAGTCTATAAAGGAGAAGGCTTCATTTCGACGACTTATCCCGAAGAATAGGTGTCTTGTTGCAGTAGAAGGGTATGGACATACACTTCATTGTTATCATGTGCAACTTTTATTTATGGATCTGTTATATCTATGTTGTGCATAATTATGTTCTGCGATGTTCTATATCTGAGGCTTATGTGCTATTGATTAACGCACTTTGTTCAATATTGACTGATATATTTTTAAGGTTGTAGTAGAATGGTTTGGACCTTGAAGTCCTTGATAACAAACAATGTCTAACCGATACAGTTTTCTAAACCGAGGGTGGTCCAGGGTTCATGACATAGGAATGGAGATAACATGGTTTATGACCCAATTAATTTACTAGTAGCCATCTTGCTCAATGTTTTTGTTTGTAGCCAAAATTACTAAGCGATGCATGGGACCACTAATAAGGTGTTCCACCATAAATATACCTGAAGATGTGTGAGTATGTTGTTAAAGTTGTATATGTCCATTCCCTTTATATCCCCCTTGTCTAAGGAGTTTCTTGCACTTTACCCCATACATCTATATGTTGGCCTTTGCTCCCCTGGGAATACTAAGTTGCATATTTCCCAGCATGGTATCAGAGCCCAGCTAGGGTCTCTTCGCATACAGTGACTCCGTGCTTGCTCCACCGCCGCTACCCGCTGCTTCTCGCCGCAGCTGCACCTGGGTTTCTATATATATACATATATATTATATAGCATAAAAGATTTTGTTTGCTATTTTTTTGTGTAAATGTATTCAAGTCGAAGCTAACAAATAGTCTGCTGACTACATTCTTATGTTGACCATGCGTTGATGTTTCACACTGGTGCAGGTTCTTTGAGTGGAAAAAGGATGGATCAAGAAAGCAACCATATTACATTTATTTGCAAGATCAGAGACCTCTTGTTTTGGCTGCCCTGTTTGACACATGGAAAAATGCAGAAGGTTAGGATGTTTTTTTCTCTTCCATAGCAGGCATCATTATATTCTTAATTGGAAATTCAGCGGGGCATTATTATTATTATTATTATTATTTTTCGTGAAACGCAAAAGCTTTGCGTTTCGATTCATTGATAGAAAGACATACAAACAGGCTCAGAG
Organism: Avena insularis; assembly: GCA_023614405.1. Classification (NCBI taxonomy): domain Eukaryota; kingdom Viridiplantae; phylum Streptophyta; class Magnoliopsida; order Poales; family Poaceae; genus Avena; species Avena insularis. The sequence goes on from CM042693.1 coordinate 14,609,912, forward strand.
GAGCCAACACCCCATACAACTCAACCTACTAGACCTACGGGACCGCGGGGATCAAGGCACGGAGGCCAATCGCACCAGCAGCAGCCCACGATCAAGCTTCAGAGCGTACCGTGTCGAGAAGGCTACTCATGCTTGGCGACACATTGTCGAAGACGACCGCATTACGCTGCTTCCAAATCCACCATGCTGTCAACATGACCAGCGAGGACGTCCCCTTGCGCTATGGTCGTATCCAGAATGGGTTAATGCTCTAATGGTTACTAAAGGAAATTTTTGTTCCCAATCCATGCTAGCCAAAATGCGATTCAAGTTTTTCATATGTGGGGGTCTTTCTGTGATTCGCCCATGTGAATTGCCGACCTGATAGAACTAATTCTCTTAGGTCCAAGCTTTCAATTATAGCATTAAAAATAAAAGGCCAGTGTGCATTAAAATTATCATTATTCTTCTCGTCTTGGCGCCTTATGACGTTGAAATCACCTCCAACTAGCATAGGAAGTTGTTCGTTCTCACAAAGACGTACAAACTCAGCCAAAAATTCTGGTTTATGCTCATCTTGAGCTGCACCAAGACTGGACGTGGGTAGAAGATCACTTCTAAATGTTTTGTATTAACATTTAAGTATTAGTAAACACATAGTGAGTATCAACACTACCGATATTTTTGTTGCCTAACTACACCATGTGAGAGCTGCTATTATATTTTGAAAAGCTTTTGTGGTGTTGCTCTTTTATTTTTGTGTAATTCTTTTCGCTTCCTGCTGTTTATGTATAATAGCTGTGCCTAGTTTCAATTTCAGAATCATTGAAACATGAAACTGTAAATGGTCCTCACTCAAATCTCTTTTAAGTGATAATTTATCTGCAATTTTTTTATATCTGCTATTTCACATGCTACTTTTGCCAGGAGAAAGCCTTCATACATTTACCATTTTGACTACTCGTTCGTCAACTTCATTGCAGTGGCTTCATGGTTAGTTGTCGACTCTTTCCCCCAGGATCTCAGATCTTCAATGCATTTACTAATTTGACTACTCATGCTATGCTCTCAGTTGACTTCATGCTTTTCTTGTTGAACTTGGCCTCACGGTTATTAGGATAACTCACAAGTGACAACATCTGATTGTTTTGATCTTCACACCTATGTCTGGTTATTGTATCTGTGGGTGAAAACAGAACTGGGATATTGCTCATCCTGTATCCTGAACCACATTTTTTTCGGAGTCGGAGTCAAACATGGATAGTGCTGGATACAAATACAAGTGCCAATAGTATCAGATACAACTGGATTGTAAACGGGGTGAGCTAAATATCGATAATCTTGGTTATGAATGTGAAGATCAATCAACCATTCAAGATTCATTTCGAAAAAAAAAACATTCAAGATTCTCAAAATGCGACTGCATTTGCAGTTCAACTACCAAATGTAACTCATAGATAAATGTTTTTCATTTGCTATGCATGTACTGAGAAATCTAGAAGCCATTGGATAACATGTAGGTAGGTTTTTGAGAAGTTACAAAGTTAACCTACTGAAAGAATTGTTTTTGGAAAATTATGTACAAGTACAACGGGAGCCACCTTAGATGTAGACTGAGATGTATAGTCTGTGCAAGTTGGTTTGTTGGATATCACATATTAAATTCTGCTAGAAAGCCAGAGGCACATGATATCTCCCGTGGACAAGCAATCACACGAAGATGACACACGGGATTTGTTAACGAGGTTTGCAAATGCGCCTACATCCATGGGGCATGACTAGGTCCTCCCCATTAATACCGCAAAAACTGGCCACCCAGGCGCCAGCGCATGCGGCCAGCCACGCCGTTCGTTTTTGGCAGGAGGATCACTTTGTTCGTTAGAGTTCACCCCATGCCTAAGTCATGCCCTCTTGTTTTGTTCTAGCAAGGTGGTCAAGTTAGTTTGTTACCGAGATGTATCACTTGTGTCTTAATTTGTAGTTCTTCATTGGATAATTTTGTGGAAGATGGACAGGGGAGAGGGTGCTCAGATAGTCTGTTGGCTACTTCTTGTCATAGATTTTTTAGGGAGAGGGAAAAGAGTGAGGGCGATATGCGCAATAGGAGGAGGTGAACTACCATAGACACTGACTCCCAATCTTCAATATACATCAATGGTAAATATATTTTTGGCAAATGACAATACCGTTGAGGAATAATACCATACTTTTTGAGAGATTGTTGTGTCATGACTATGCAAATCATTCTATTTACAGCACTGTGACAATAACTAAGGCTTGTCCTTCAATTTAACGGCGATAAAGGAAACATGTTTGCACACAAAAAAATTGTGGAACTGATTAGTGAGGTTGCTTTTGCAGTCACTTATGATTTGGTTTGGCTCTTTTTGAGACTCCTGTGAGGACACATAAAATGCCACTATTTGAGATTTCTCTGTGATTTCAGATAGAATGCCTGTAATCTTGGGTGATAAAGACTCTGTTAATGCTTGGTTGCACAATGCATCTGTGAAGCTCGAAGAAATTACTGTACCCTATGAAGGAGCTGATCTAGTAAGTTCCATGCTATGCATTATCTTACAAGTACACACTAATCTATTATTTATAGCATTTTTACATTAAAGAACAGTATTGTCTGGAATCTTCTAGTTTAACTTTGTTAATGATTGACGGACGACAAGGCATTAGGTTGATAACATGAGTATACACTGATATTTAAGGGATCCCTTCTGCAGGTTTGGTATCCAGTGACAACTTCAATGGGCAAAACTTCTTTTAATGGCCCCGAGTGCATCAAAGAGGCAGGTTCACTACATTCTGTTGATAATTAATTGCAGTACAGTTTAAGATATAGGACTCTGTTTTGGTTCGAAATTAAATTGAATGTTGCTTGTCACACGATCTGCTATGCTCAGTTTATTGCTGGCTTTGCCTAGAGTTGGCAGGGTAAAATGCAGTGGAACTGCTCAGTTTACACTTTACAAGTATCAACCAAACTGATTCTCAATATCTACTGTTATGAATATCAACAAAGTATTTCATCGAAGTAACATGCAAATAACTGTTGAGCTGTTTGATCTTCAAAACTTGAGATTGTTGAAATATTGAATTTAATGGAAGTACAATACTACACTAGCTAAATTTTGTCCAGTATCCACTTGGTGGGATATGTTGACAGATTCCAATGATAGTTTTCCTTTGTATTTTCCAAATCGCAGAGAGACAAATGCTTTCTTTTCTACTGCTTGTGAAAGTGCAGGTACAAATACAGCCTAGCGAAAAGCCTATTTCAGAATTCTTCATGAAGAGATCAGCTACGCATGGGCAATCATTGAAGCCCAATAAGACATCACCAGAAGTAACACAAGCCTTCAGAATTGCAAAAGAGGAATGCGATGAATTGGGAGAAAATGAACTAGATAAAACAGACAAACAGCAGCCTGCAGAGGAGTGTTCTAGTGCAGTTAAGGATGAACCTGCTGCTCTGGAACCACAAACTTTTTATACTGCTCATAGCATCAAGAGAGAAGACGTTTCGGAATCAAACCAGAAACAAGATATTTTTGGGATCAAGAGGAAGATCGAGCACGCTGAAGTCAATGCAGAGATGAAGACAGAGAACAGCGGTAGATCGCCCACTGGTCCTGTTAGAAGGAAGGAAAAATGCCCCAAAACTGCTTCAGATGGGCAATTGTCACTGCTATCGTTTTTCTCAAAGTAGCTTCCCAGGTGTTTTAGTTTTCTGCATTTGGCCGTCAGTTGTTAAGAGCCTACCTAGTAATCTTTGTTACTTTGAAATGTTGAAGCATGCTGGGTCGTTCGGATGTTCTAAATTTCTGCATTTTGACATCTGTGTTAGGCATAACCGTGCTAATCTGGTCCTAGTTACCATTGGTACCAGGAAGCGTTAGAGCATCTCCAGTCGTGTCCCCCAAACGACGCTCGGCGTAAGTGTCGGATTGGTCGTTTGGGGCACAATTCCAGTTGCGTGCCCCGAACAACGCTGTTCAACCAAACAAAATTCATTTAAAGTATGACGAAATTTTACAACCAAACAAAATTCATTTAAAGTATGACGGAATTTTACAAGCCGGGTAAATTTTAACTAAACTTAAAGGGTAGAGGCTGCTAGCTTGCATTAACACTGTCGCAGAGGGCAAAGCCATTACGGTGACGAGACGACTCTGGCCATTAAGCCGCCACAGGGAGATTGGTCATGACATAAATAAGAGTAAGACTGAGCATCCCCGTGCCAATGATGAGACTTCCCTGCAAATGCCACGTCGCATGCAACGTTTTTTGTGTAGCCGGGATGACGTTGGACAAGCTATTGGGCTATGCCGGACGAAAATGGCCTTTGGGGCACTCTCCAGCTGGCCCCGAGCTCTTTGGAGGGTGGTTTGAGAGAGGTGACTGGAGATGCTATTACTTACGGTTTTGCTAAAGAATGGCTAACATGAGCTTCCTCGCTGCTGCTCCGCATCCATCATCAACATGGTGGCAACAATTTTAGCCTTTAGACCAACTAGCCACCAGCCAAAATATGAGATTAAATATAACATAGGTCTCAAATATGGCCTTACAATATTTTATTAGGAAGATAAGTTTTGAAATTTTTGGATAAGAAAACAAATAAACCTTTTTAGAGGCAAACCAATTATAGAAATACCTTTAATAATTTTTATCTTTAAAATAGATGAGTGTCACATGATGTAGAGATCATTTATAAACTTTATGTTTTAAAAATAAAACCTTTATTTAAAGGAACAAAGATGTAGAGCTTTTTGAGACAAAACCATTTAAATAGGTTTTGATCAAAACAAAGGGGTTAATAGATACTCTAAATATTTTCCCCACTTGACATGGTCATTTGATTGATCTTTATTTGGGTTGATTTAGATGCCCATGCTTAGCAAGGTATTCATACAATCAAAAGTTCGCAAGTCAAATAAATTCAACCTTCACTAAAGAGCATGTGTCTCAAGGATGATCATGTCATTTTATTAATTTAGTCTTTGAAAAGATTTCAAATATGAAAGTAGATATTTGGTGAACTCCTTTCCATAAAATAAATTGGAGATATTATATCTTCCGCTTTTCTTATAGCTTTTCAAAGATGTTTTGGAAAAACTTTTCTTCAAATTTTTTTGACCAGGAAAACCGTAAGGATCCCTTACGGTGTAATTTTTATATTAAAGGGTTATAAAAAGAGTACACAAGAGAAAATATCTACATGTCAAGGGAGAAAAAATAATGAAAATATAACAAAAAAATAAAATTAGAAGAGTTCAATCTAATCAGCCAGCAGCTTCTTGTGAGCAACCTTAACTCTATGCACAATCAAGCTTAAAAATTTCTTAAAGACAACTTTCCAAGCTTGCAAAGAAGGCCTCTTGAAAGGGCATGTATGCCCCCATGTGTGGTTTTGGTAATTAATGACAATCTCTATGGACTAATGTGTAAATTGAATTTCACTTGTAGGTTTGTCCATTGGCATCGCTTGGGCCATGTGTTGGTCTCAAGGTTGGAAGATGAAGAAATGTCCAAGGGCTTTGTGCCCATTGGAATCATGAAGAAAGAAGGAGCTTGAAGGTTGATCAAGACATGTGCAAAGAGTTGCATCAAGATGGATCAACCTCAAGTAGGGAAGAAGAAGGACGAGCTCAAGATGCGCCATCTCTAGAAGATCTCATGCTTGAAGCTTGCCATCCTCGTGCTCATGGAATGATGAAGATAAGTTCAAATAAGAGGTTTCCCCATGGAGTATGGGGGAGCAATTTGCAAGTCTTCATCTTCATCAAGCAAGAGCATCCAAGAAAGGTGTTTCCACTATAGAAGAACAAGACGGTCTACATCAAGTTCAAGTGGGATGCTCAAGGCAAAGGTATGTTCTTGATAGGGCTTTTCTTTTGCCGGTCTAGTATTGTTAGTTGGGAGACCGGGTTTAAGATAGATAGTCGTACTATCAAGAGGGGCTCTCAAGCGGGTGTCTCGTTTGCATCGTTCGGAGAGAGCTCAAACATTTGCATTCATAGCCTCATCTTTCTTGGTTATTATTTGGTTCTTGTCCATGAGAGGATCTAGAGCTTGTGGTCATCATCATAACAAGCTCTAGTTTATCATCTAAGGATTTCACTTGCATATCTTATTGCGGTTTTTGATCTTGCGAGTTTTCCGGCTCCACACCTTGGGGATACCTCACATATATATTCATGGTATTTTATCCCCAAGGTAATACCCAATATTTCGACTTTTTGTTGGATTCTATTCGTCGTTTTGTTTCCAACAAAATTGGTTTCATCCCGTTTGGAGTTCGGATGCAAAAGTTATTGCGTTTCTGGTTTTCTGATTTCTGGAATTTCCCTGACCAGAAGTTCCGGCTTGCCATCGGAAGTTCCGCTAGGGCATTTTTGCCGCCGAAAGTTCCGGTGGAAGTTTCGGGCCTTCTTCCGCTCACGCTCAGTAACCTTCTGTTTTGGATGTGCTATTTGACGGAACTTCAGTCGGAATTTCCACCAGAAGTTCTGCTCCCACCGGAAGTTCCGGCCAGGGACCGGAAGTTCCGCTCAGGCAAAAAGTTCCGGTTGAATTTCCGGCTCTTGTTTCGCTCATGTTCAGTAACCTTCTGTTTTCGTTGTGTCTATTTGACGGAACTTCTGTCGGAACTTTCACCGGAAGTTTCGCTCCCACCAGAAGTTCCGGTGAACCGGCGGAAGTTCCGACCAGGATTCACTTTTTTAGTTTCTCGCTCCGCAGTTTTTGACCATTGGCTGTGTGCCACCGAAACTTCCGGCCTCCCACCAGAAGTTCCGGCCAGGAGTCGCGAATGCCCATAACAGGCAGATCTGGGAGCCCTTTAAAAGGGACTCCTCTTCCCCTTCGTGGGTACTAGCTTTTCTTCTTGGTTCTTGGATTTCTCTCTCTCCTCCATTGCTAACCTTGAAAAAGCTTTCCCTCTCCCTTTCCCTTCCTATGATTCTTGCATCTTTTTGAGGGATTTGAGAGAGGAGATCTAGATCTACAATCCCCCCAAGCCAAATCCCTTCTTTGTGAAGGAATCATTGGGATCTAGATCTTGGAGAGTTTTGTATTCTCCTCTTGTGTTCTTCCTCCCTTATTCCCCTAATAACTTTTATAGCTTTGTTGGAATTTGGGAGAGAAGGACTTGCCCTTGCATTTGGTGCATAGGTTTGAGTTCTCCTCGGAGATTCAGTGAGTTCAAGCTTGTGAGATTATTTCTCTTGGGTTCCTTGGAACCCTAGACGGTTGTGTGGTTGGATTATTAACCTTTTGTGGCTTTGTTGGCCTTTTGTGGCATTTGTAGCCTTTTGTGGCTTTGTTGTTGGGAGCCTCCAATTGAGTTGTGGAGTTAGCCCCAATCTTGTACGGGTTCGGTGACCGCCCTCGAGCGTCCCATAGTGGAGCGAGTGCTCGCCTTTTGTGATGCGCACTCGGGAGAATAGGGTGAGCCTTTTGTGGCGTCGGTGAGTTACGTGCTTCCGCATCTGGGGTGAAGCCTTGGGTGGCGTTGGGTGAGCATCGAGCCACCACACCTCGAGGTGAGCCATTTGTGGCGTTCGGAGAGCATTGCGCCATCGCACCTCTCCAACGGAGACGTAGCTTCTTTAGAAGTGAACTTCGGAAAACAAATCTTCGTCTCCGCGTCCATCGGTTATCTCTCAACCGAGCCCTTTACTTATGCACTTTACATTGTGATAGCCATCGTGCTTGAAATATTTATATCTTGCTATCATCTTGTTGCTTGTATTGCTTAGCATAGGTTGTTGGTGCACTTAGGTGAACTTAGTGGCTAGGTTTTGTGCTCAATAAATTAAACGTTAGTTTTTTTCCGTATTTACTTGAGCCTAAACCGTAATATTTTAAAACGCCTATTCACCCCCCCTCTAGGCGACTTCCTTTGTACTTTCACCTCTTCTTCTAAAAAATATACTCATTACCGAAATGGGTATATATTTAGACTATATGGTAGTTCTAAAAAAAGACTAGATGACATTACGTTGCTTCCAGATACTCCAAAGAGCACACATAGCAACTTCAAAAAACTCCAGTCCGCTAAAACTCATTTTTTCCATCTAAAACAACGCGTCGGTCCCCTAGCTATAGATGTCTCTCTCTCTAAGCATGATTACACATGATGCAGTTCACACCAGTATCCAAGTGCCAATGGCGTCTATCCATCACGCCTCTCGTGTTAAGGCGATCTACTAAGAATAACAAAAAAAACCGTTTACTGGTGCAAAACTTTACTTTTCCATAGTTTTATGAATACCGGGGAGACTTGCAAGCCTTCAAAAACAAATTAAGCACCATCTGTCTAAGCTCATGAGAGTGTTGAACATCAACCACCATACATGAATCCACCGGATCCATAGACCGGCTAGATGACCGGGCCACCTCCCCCCTCCAATGCCATCGATTGAAGCGACGCAGGATGGAGGAAGAGCAGGGACAAATTTTCTAACACGATGCAGTCTCCTCCATAGAAGCCACGTCTCAAGGAAGAACCAGGCCAACCCTAACTACATGCCGGAACCCGGTTTCCCCACCCCTCCCATTGCCAGAGCGGTGGACGGAGGAGGCAGAGACCAGCAGCCGGTGGCTGGTTGTAGTGTGTGTGTGTGGGGGGGGGGAGGGAGGGGGGCAGACGGAATCGCCCGATTCTTTTTCCATGGAGAGTCGTGGGCGAAGAGGTTTTAAAGTCTGGAGGTTCCATTTGCATACATGGCGCCCAAAAGTTTGCCCAATAGAGTTTCTCCCAACTGCACCCTAATTTCGAAAAAAATAATCTTGTGAACTGGGCAAACTCGTCAAATTTGCAGGATTAGAGTTGTGTTTTGGGTTTCTCAAAAAAAAAAGTTATGTTTTTTGGGCCGGTGTCAGGAGATTAAGTGGATTCGTACGGTGAATTCAGCAAAGTGTTGTGATCTCGTTGCGCGGGCAAGAAGTGATGGGCTGAGCCTACGGCCCAGTTATGAATGGCGAGTATGAGAATATCCAGAGCAGCCTAATCCCCGAGCATCTTCTCAAGAAAAGGGAAAATGCCTAATCCCCGGCAATGCACGCCGGCCTCCATGGCTGCACAAGAGTAGACCCGCCGTCCTCCCAACCGTCCCGTTCCATGGCGCCGCCGCTCCAGCAGTTCCACCCGTGCCGCCTCCTCCTTCGCCTCCGCCTCCCCACCTCCGGCCGCCTCTTCCTCCGTCTCCACCTCAGACCCCTCTCCTGCTCCTCCTCGCCAGCCGCGCAAACCCCACCTCCTCAGCCGATGCCTCTGCACGGCCCCTCGCTCCGCCGCGGCAGGCGGACCGCTCCCGACCACCCCGAAGAGGACCCTCTCCTCTCCTTCGCGCGCACCTTCGACCTCGCCGCCCTTCGCGTGCCCGCCGCCGCCTGCGCGCCGCTCGAGCGCCGCCTCCGCGGCCACCTCCTCAACTGGCCCCGCGTCCGCAACATCGCCCGCCTTCCCAACGACGACGGACACGCCCTCCTCCTCTCCCCCTCCACGCCAGCCCTCCCGGCCTCCCCGCTGACCGCGGTGGCGCGCCGTGACAAGCTGGCCCGCCAGTTCAACGCCCGCGGCTTCGTGCAGTTTCCCAACCTCGCTAAGATGTCACGGCCGCCCCCGCGGACTCAGAGGGACAAGAAGGGGGAAGGCAGAGGCGGCGAGAAGGAGACCAAGCGAGAGAAGAACACGGTGTATGTTGTGAAGGTGCCAGGGGAGGAGGAGGACGGCGACGAATGGAAGGGTTTGGTCGGGGAGGAAGGGTTTGGGAGGGGCCCGTGGAGAGGGGAACCCACCAGACTGCTGTTGCTGGACGAGAGCTACGCCAACAGGAGGGTGGACGACCTCCCGCAGGCTGTTAAGGTGATACCTACTAACCACTTCCATAAATAGCAGTTGTTCAATTAGAGAGATGGCTTACTGGTTGAGGTTTTGTACAGTTTGAGATTTTATCACTTAGCACCATTATTGGGGATTTTTGTCACAGAACCACAACCATTGTATTTTGTTTCACAAAACACCAATATTTGGGGTAATGGTTTGCATAAAACACATAAAACGTTGTTAGCTCGTTTGGCAACTAATTAGAGTGCATAGCCCACCCGTCAGGACGCCACCGTGACATATATGGTCTAAATCTGATCTTAGCAACCACTTTTTTTGTTCTGGAACGTATTATCTAAATCTGATGTCCTGTGTAGTTATAATTTTAGTGAATATTGTCTACTGGTCATTCATTTGTGTGTAGCAAATGCTATACTTCCAAGTGTGTTGGTGTTGACCATCTTGTCTAAATCTTATGTCCAGCGTGTAGCAAATTTTACAGTAATGCAGTTTTCAGTTGAATACAACACAGGCGCAGCCTGAACATACCTAGGAGCAGATCAAACCATCCAAGTTTTATCCAGATTACAGAAAACTGGACCGAGGAAATCATACATCAAAATTCCTATAGGAAATTGGAGACATTGCAAAATTCCGGTGCTGCAGGCGTTGGATTCAAACAGCTTTACAGGAGGAATCTCTGCTAATTACTAGTCAAACGGGTTAATGACAAGTTATGTGTTTTGTGTAAACCATTATCCCAAATGTTGGTGTTTTGTGAAACAAAATACAAAGGCTGTGGTTCTGTGAAAAAAGCCCAACAAGTGGTGTTAAGTGATAAAATCTCGTACAGTTTGGGAAATGGTTGATTGAAGATTGGAAGAGTATATTGTTCAGCACTTTGGTTGGTACCCATAACTGCAATCTAGACCAGAATCGTTGATTGCATAGTGCAAACTCTGTTTTCAACAAGAAATGAGGAAGATTGCAGCTGGGAAGTTTTTGAAACTGAAAATAAATGGCCAATTCCTAGTTGTTAGTATCATACTTGATTTGAACTCAAGAATGTGTGGTTTCTAATAAACTCCCAGGCTTTAGAGAGCTGTAGATAAATGCTATATCAAGAGGAGATTCAAAGGCATGATGTACACCCTCTGTTCCACGATTTGGTTTGGCAAAACATACTACATTATGGAACAGAGGGAGTAGTATTTTACTCATTTATCATGTACTCTTGTTGTTACACATTTCTTCTCACCATGTAAGGCCACAACTTGATGATCAGTTAGGAGAGCATTTCAACCTTCTATATCTATGAATTTATTCTGATCCTGTAATTAATTTGTATGATTGCAATCTGTTCCTTCTGTAACTATGCACCCTACTTCATCCAAGCGACAATTTCTTTACTGCTTTTGATTGCTTACTTCTCCAGGTTGTGTTAGACGATGAAACCAAGCAGGGAGGATATGAGCTTGTACAATGTCAGCTAACTTTGTTCTATAATTACTGGCCAATGAATGAGGTACCTTAACATTTGGCTGCCTTCGTTATATATATTTGTTTTGACTTCTAAGCCACAAATATGATTTACTCCAATTAAAGAAACAAGAGGATTCTCATAACAATCAAAATTTTGTACCTTGCAAAAAAGGGAATATGATCTTGGTTTTCCAAGCCTGAAACCACCTTAAGAAACATGTTTGGGTGCCCTTTTGAACACAATTCACATTTTTTTATACTACATGCAAGCTAATACTTACAAACTTGCCTCAGGATCAAACAAATGTAGGGAAAAATTAGTTTCTATGGGCAGTGTTACCTAGACCTGGCAACTTGTTTGAAATGCGTGAAAACTCAACAAATCTACTTTTTTTTCCTTGTGAAGACCTTTTATTCGTTAGTACAAGAAAATCAGAGTTCTATGGTGATGAAAATTAGCATATTTATATTTTTAACTTGGTTGTTTCTGAATTCTTGAAGTTTTATGAGATTCTAGTGCCCTAATTCCTGGAACCTGATTTGTCGGACCTCTAATTTATGTTGGTATCTAATGCTTGTGCTGTCCAGGTAACACTGCCATTGCAAATTCAGGATTCTGGCAAATAAATGAATCTGTCCAGGTTAGATTGAGATGTTGTAATACCCGTGTCTGTTTCTAGTTCTGGTAAAATTAGTGTTCAATCTTGTCCAGAGATATGATCCGAGAAAATGGTATCAATATATCCTTTTGTGTCATTGTATTGACAGCAAAAAAAAGTCAGATGGCGACCACTTATAAACTGTTTTATTCCTAACATTTTGGTGCAAGTCTGCAATGATTTGTTTTCTGTTTAAGTTAATGCACTGTGACAGAAACATCTATCAATATAGTATGTTTGCACATCATTAGTCTGTCCGATATCTTGATCTACGTTGTCCACATGGAAGAACTGTGTAATGCTCTTATATATTGTTTTATCTACGTTGATCCCCAGCTTATCTTCTGTAGGTTTTAGAGGCGTTACTTCCTGAAGGAATAATCATTCCCGCAGGCTTTGAGACAGTAGGGCATATTGCTCACTTGAACTTGAGGGATGAACACTTGCCCTACAAGGAACTTATAGCTCAGGTAATGTCTGATTACATAATGTGTTGGTTTCTCAACCTTGTTTTGAACAGTTTTTCTTGAATTGTAATATAACATAATTCACGTACAGGTTGTGCTAGACAAAAACAAGCCAAAGATCCGAACTGTTGTCAATAAGACTGATGCTATTCAAAATGATTACAGAACAATGCAACTTGAAATCTTAGCTGGTCATGATTCCCTTGTTACAACAGTCATTGAGAGTGGCCTTCGTTTTAAAGTTGATCTTGCGACAGTGTATGTTCTTATCCTTACCTGCCTTGTACTTTTTCTGACAACATTCAGATTATTTGCCATCATATAGTCACCAGAGATTTTAAGTTTAGCGTACAAAAAAATCATGTACATCTCTTATCGTTTATCTATTATTGTGCCATAGTTTAGTGGCTAAGAAACTACTACTCCCTCTGTCCCGAATTAGATATCGGAGATTTGTCTAGATTCGCATGTATCTATACACTAAAACGTGTCTAGATACATGCGAATCTAGACAAATCTCTAACATCAAATTCAGGACAGAGGGAGTACTTTTTTTTTCTATTAACATTCTATAATGCTGTTCCAGTCTTGTACTTTGCCAGTTTTCCTTTTGATCCATAGCGATCAATAAACCAAACCTTATTCAAATCAACACTAGTATTCTCCAGATAGCGTTGGAGTAATAGTCATAACACCAATAATTTTTAATAAATACATAATTCACGAAAAAGAACTGCTAGCTGACGCAAAACATCACTAGGAAAAAGGGGAACATAAGAAAAAGTTCCACGAATGCAAATATTAAACCTGATACATGATCTAAGAATAATATTTCAAGAAACAGGAAATTTCAGCTCATGTACAGAGTAATACTCTCTCCGTCCTAAAAAGGATGTCATAGATTTATCTAGATTCGTATGTATCTAGACACGTTTTAGTGTATAGATACATGCGAATCTAGACAAATCTGCGACATCCTTTTCAGGACGGATGGAGTAGTAATTTCTGGTTTGCTTCGATCATGACACATACGATTTTTAATTTTTGGTTAAAAACTCTGAAGTAACTGTAAGAAATTTTCTTATCCATGATTGCATGTGAACATGATATGGAGAGATCTGTTGACACATCTATCTCCGGCTCCCTAGGTATCATATTGGCACTTTCTTATCATAAACTTCCCGCATTGAACTAATTCAACAAACGCCAGGTCTTGCTGGGCCAAACTGTGCTGACCAGCTGTGCAGTAAACAAAATCCTTAACAGTCACGTAAATTCCAACAGTAGTAAGAGATGCTCTCGGTGCTTCACCAGTCTGCACCTTCACATTTTTCCTGGTTTAGGTCGCATTATCATCAGTGCTTATCATTCATCAAGCATGACTGCGAGAAAATGATAGCTTCCGAGTTATGAATAAAAATAATAATGCAAAGTTTCTTAAAGTTTGTTTAGGTAAAACTAACAAATGCTGGTGAAAAAGTTGCATTACATATTATTGAGAAAAAGGGTGTCTGGTTCACAGTATCCATGTGCATAAAGCGTGGATTCCAGTTTTGCTTGAGGTTTAGGAGTGATGGCTGAAAACCGGAAACACAATGCTCTATGTTGTTGAACACAATTCTCAATCTCAAAACTGGTCACTATAGTCTTGGTTATTGTTTGTGCTTGTAGTATTTCTAGTATCAACTATGTTTTCCCTTTCTTCAGTATGCTTTGATGGTTGAACTATTTGTTTGATCTCTTATGTAATGATTATCTGGTACAGCTATTGGAATTCTAGATTAGCAACCGAAAGGCAGAGGCTTGTCAACAGCATCTTTAGAAGTTCTGATGTTGTCTGTAAGTTTCTATGTGCACCTTTTGAGTACTACTCCCTCCATCCCCATTTACGCGGTGTCCTTGTATTTCTCTATTTAACCTTGACCATTAGTTAGAACAATAATATATGAATCACATGTCATAAAAATTATACCATTAGAAACTTCTTTCAAATACGAATTCAGAGTATAATTCTTATGTCAAATGACATGTTTCATTGGTCAAATTGATGGTCAGACTTGAACCTCGAAATATGTGGGCACCACTAAAATGGGATGGAGGGAATAAATGATGTTGTTGCATTTCTAACCAGGGGCATTGTGTATTTTGCTTTGTAGTAACATATTCCTTTTAGATTCTACTGATTCATTCCATTTAGAGCAATTCGTATAATGATCTATGCTGAAAGGTTATACACCCCATCGTTTTGCTTCTTGGTGTTCAAAGTATTTTAAGCAAGCTCTGAGAAAAACTTGCTTGCCTGCACACCTAACACAAGATATTTGACATCAATATACCATAATTTTCCTTGTAAAATCATGTTTAACTGTGATAATATATCTGAATTTGTACTCCCTCTGTCCCAAATTAGTTGTCCTAACTTTATCTAGATTCACATGTATCTATACAGTATAACACGCCTAGATACATGCTTATCTAGACAAAGTTGGGACAAATAATTTGGGACGGAGGGAATATATTAAGTTCTGTCAACAAACCAATGTGCCAATTAGGAATCAATAGACTCGTTAATTGTGGAATTTAACCTGACAAGCTTGTAGATCAATACTGGTGCTTGTTTGCAATGGTCTTGCATCTAAATCTACTAGTATGGTCTACATCTGTATTGGTCCTAATGCATTATGTGTTCATAGTTAACCAGTGTATAGCAATCATCAACAAATTTTAATGTTGCTAATATCATGTTTTGTAGTTGACCATTTTGTTAAACTCCGAAGGTTTTACTTAACCACACAACTAACTATTCGTTTTCCATCCGGATGCAGGTGATGTGTTCTCTGGTGTCGGTCCGATAGCAATTTCAGCTGCAAAAAAAGTCAAATATGTTTATGCAAATGACTTAAACCCAACTGCAGTTGAGTACCTTGAAAGGAACATTATTCTTAACAAACTTGAGAGGAAAATTGAGGTAATTTGCCAATCAAACTTCAGAATATACTAGATAGCACTGTTCTTTTTCTAGTCTAGTACTACAATTATCAAGCAAGTTATAACTGAACATTCCGAAAAGCTTGCGTTTTCTGTGGAAATATAATTTCACAGTTCTCTCGTGTTTATTTTGGCCTGTACTGATTAGTGCATAGTTTGATTAGCTGGAATGTGCTAACAATATTTTGTTAAACCAGGTTTTTAACATGGATGCTAGAAGGTTTGTTAGTGCAATATACTCAAGCCAACATGTGCATCCTGTCACACAAGTGGTAATGAATTTGCCCAAGGATGCTGCAGAATTTTTAGGTGAGTATGGTTGTTATTTTCCTCTTAAATGGCGCCCATAGCTGGGTTGGCTTTCCTTGGTGAAACTTTCTCTTTGGTTTGTACTGTAAAGGATCATATCCCACTACACAGTACACACAGATGCAAGTCCAGTTCAGTATAAATTTTATGGAGGCACAGGCATATACTTCACCACTGAGGCACTGAACACACGTGTGTGTGCTCTGCTTAAATTTGTAACATGCTGTAGAAAATTCAGTCCTCACTTTACTGGTGTTATTAGCATACTCCCTCTGTTTCATATTACTCCGCATCTCGTTAGGCTTGGTCAAAGTCAAGTTTCACAACGTTTGACCAAGTATACATGATAAAATATCAAAATCTAAAATACCAAATGGATATAATATGAGATTATAGTTCATTATGTTTCTAGTAGTATAAATTTGGTATTAAATAATTTCATATCTTTTTCTATATATTGATCAAACCTAACGAAGTTTGACCTTGAGCAAGCCGTGTGGAGTAATATGAAACGGAGGGAGTACTATAATTTCTGCCTATGTTGGCTCCTTGCTCTGCTCTCTGCCTAGTTACAAAAGACATAAAGGAGCAGATGTTCAGATGAGATACATAAGAGGTCGTTTTCTTAAAGTTGTATGAGCGGACTCGTACCAGCACCAATTCATTCCCAAGAGGGATTGAATCAAGCAACTGAATATGTTAGATGAACTGATTTCAAAATGAGTTGATTTACGAAACATGAGATGGTATTCCACTCTGAGCAGTGATTGTGGATACCACGATCCCTGTTTTAGAGCAATGCTAAATATGATTATTTAGAGTCAAAGAAGATGCCATACTGTTGGAAATGCTATCATAAAAAAATAACCAACCAGTCTTTTACTATTTTTCCAGGCCCAAATATTTTTTATAAACTTTTTATTTTCATTCTAATGAGAGAAACATGTTAATATCTTCGTCTCCTTTGTTTTAGATATTTTCAGAGGAATTTTAAGAAACCGGCAAGCGGGACAACCTTGTGTCATGCCAAAGATCCACGTGTATGGATTCTCCAAAGCCGAAGATCCCGAGTATGACTTTAATGAGGTATACATGTGTTGTGGTAATAAAACATTATTCTTTCTGTTGGAATCACTTAACTCTATTAACCAAATTAACACATACCTAAAACCGCAGAGGATAAATCTAGCATTGTGCGACAGTGTGGGCAACATGGAAATGCACAGAGTACGGCTTGTTGCTCCTGGGAAATGGATGCTCTGTGCATCTTTTACCCTTCCAGAATCGGTTGCAATGGCAAAACCAAATTACATTATGTGTTAAGTATTTCTATCTTCTTACTACCTAGAGAACTCCCGCTTGTAACACTGCATGTAAATTGAGTCGAGCTTTGCAAGTTTTCTCTGAATATGGCCCTGAAGGTAAGAAGCATAATTAGAGGAATTTTATGCGACTATTTTGCGGCCAAGAAGGAACATTTGCGTATTGTTTTTAGGATGCCCCTTTTGCACGGCAGTGCTGTATGGAGGTGGAAGTGTTTGTGTATATGGCCAATGTTTGACAGCAACAGTTGGGAGGGTGCCCACCTGAAGAATCAGTTCCTGGGCACCCTTGTAAGCTTAGATGATGACCGACTGCATGTCTTTGTCTTATGCGCTGTATGACACCTGTCAGTCACCGAATCACGCAACACAGTCGTGCATTGAGGCAGTACATCCAAGTTATGTGGTGTCAAGGGCTTTATCGCTGGTAACTCTTATGGTAGTTGACACTTGACAGGGCATTCCAGGATCTGGGTTTGCAAACTAATGGAGAAGTGTAAGCTCCTGGGAGCAGGCTGGGTGAAGGCCGACAAAGATGGGAAACTGGTTGCCACTAAGAGCAACTCCAACCTTCCACTAAACCCCTTTTATAGAAGCTCCCTACCTTCCTATTCCTTTTTCTCTCCTTTTCTCATATCTAGCCTACATAAACTGTATCCATGAGATGTATTAATATAGTCTACACGAACTACTTGAGGCACCATATTACTTCATTCTACCATGTATATTTCGAAAACGTTTCAAATATTCACATGTCATAGTTCAAATTTGAAGTTTTTGAGTGCACACAATGGAAAGCATGATGGTCAACATAGTATGAACCAAATAGTTCAAACACATTCAAAATACATTGCTCTATGGGCATATCGAAACTGATGGTCAACATAGCATGAACCAAATAGTTCAAACACATTCAAAATACATTGCACCCCCCCCCCCCCCCCCCTCCCAAACTTATGAAACTGGAAACACAAGGATGAACATGATTGGCTGATACCCCTTCATACGTTTCGAACAGAAGGGATATCGGTTAATCCTAGCCATCCTCGTCTCTTCAATTTCATAAGTTTTGGGGGAAGAGGGGGGACACCGAAGCAAAAGTCCTCGAAACTGAGAATAAACCTCTTTGCCGCCAATACGGCGATGCATCTCAAGAAGATATCATCAGTGTCCTATTCATATCCATTTAGAGCCTGGCTGCTAGTGAACATGGTTCACCAAACGGGCGTGTTACACTTTGAAACAAGGAATTTAATGCTTGAGTTGTACAAAAAGCAATAGTCTCCCGGTGGCCATGGAGGGCAGGTTAGAGGTAACCTGAAGCTCGTTTGCGATCATGACGCCGGACAGCCCGGATTCACCTCCAAGCTGGTAACCTCAAGTTGGTCGGGTTCATGATAGGCAGCAAGTCGAGGAGGACGACGTTGATCTGGATCTGACTGTCATTCTCGACACAGGCCACTGAACTGGGAGACATAACCAGCACTGGAGGATTTCCCCTTCCAAATTTGACTCTTTTTTCTAGTACTAGTAGAACAATTTTCTAATTCCACTAGAGAATCCCAAATATTCCCAGCAGGCGCGTTTCCGTTTCCCCCGGTCGTGTGGCAGGCAGTGCAGCGAAGCTACACGGATCGCCCCATCCGGTTCAGGACTTCAGGTTCAGCCATCCTTCCATCATTGTTCTTGCCTGCCCCTGCCTCTTCTGTGACTCTCCGCGCAGATCACTTATTCCCGTTACCGTGGTACACTCGATTTCGTAGCGGGTGCGTTTCCGTTGCCTCCGACCGCTATATATGTCTGTCCGCGGAGTGGCGCAGCGCACATCCCACCGCCACCATCGCGACCCACGACGATGCAGATCTTCGTGAAGACCGTCACCGGGTAGACTCTGACGCTCGACCAGCGACACGGTCCACAGCGTCAAGGCCAAGATCCAGGACAAGGGAGGCATCGTCGTCACCTCCGACTCTGACGATGATCGGCGTCAGCTACCGTCTCTCGTCTTCGCCGGGAAGCAGCTAGAGGAGGAAGACGGCCAAACCCTGGCCGACTACGGCATCTGCAAGGAGTCGACGCTGCACCTCGCGCTCGGCCTCCGTGGCGGCCATCGGGGCACCTACGCCCATTGCATGGAGCCCAGCCTCCGAGATCTTGCGCTCAGCTACAACGAGAACAAGCTGGTCTGCCGCAAGTACGTGCATACATATACATGCTTGATTTCTTTCATCTCGGTCTGACATTACATGGCCTGACTTTCTTCCGCCATTGATTTGTTTCTCGATAAAATTAGGTGCTATGCACGCCTTCCTCTCAGGGCTACCAACTGCTGCAAGAAGAAGTGCGGCCGCAGCAGCGACGTAATGTTCTCTCTTCCAATTACTCCTACTACATATTCATTCTCACATTCTGTGATCTGAAGTATTTCTTTTTTCCTTCTAGCTGAGGAAGAAGAAACCGTTTGGACGACATCGTTGGTGAAGAAACTTTAGCACGACAGCAGTGACATGCATACTGACTACCCTGCAGAACTGACAAGCCTCACATAAGGAGCGGTGGATTGATAGATATGATCGTTCGTTCGCTTTCCTCTGCGCGAATGATCTGCGTTCTTTTTTTTTTGCTTGGCATACATATATGCAGAATTAGTGGTGTAACATGGTGTCTACAGTCTCTATGTTTATATGTCCCAAAGCAATACCGATTTTTCACATGTGGTGTGGCAGTACAGCTCCATCTTCTTAATTTTGATGACCTTTGTAGAAATATTTGATGGAGAGGCGAGAACGACAACGCGCCTTCGACTCGTGCTACTATTTATAGTCATTGCTAGGTGGTCAATGAACCTATTTGTAATTTTTATCATTTTTAGGATTCTTTGTATTGCCGTTGATGAGTATTAATAAATCGGTGGAATTTTCCCAAAGTCTACTCAAACGTAGGTTGAGACCGCTAGTAGCGTTGCTAGGAGCATCCTGGCTTGCCCCCGTAGTGCATCGGTTTTTTGGAATGTAGGGCACATCCCCAGCTTCAATAAAAGAAGCCCTAAAAGTAGAGCAGTTATTGTTACAGAATTAGAAGATTACTACTTCCTCCGTCCTAGAGTGTAAGTCACAATCCTCTAATATCTTGACCCAAGGCTTAACGTGATTGGGACTGAAATTGTGACTAATTAGGCCGGACTGTGATGCTTCGTATCTGGTACAGCCAATAAAAACAGCCCATAATTACTGCATGCATGATGGACGTGCCAAACCGATGCATGTGGAGGAGAGAAAGGTGCGGGCTGCATGTGCTAATTAATTCTAATTAATGCAAAATTGTGCCTTGTTTGCTTCATACGCCGGGCAATCTGAAAATGAGATTGTGACTTACACTCGAGGGAGTACAAAGCATGGGAGTGTCACCACTCCATAGCGTAACAAAAAGTAAAACTTGACTATTCTGCAACTTCACTAAGCAACAACTATAGCCCCAGCCACACTCTTCGCAATATCACATATAGAAAGGGTCAAAGACATCAGCCATTCTCAAATCTTTTAACTTTAAACATCCATCCATGGCTCTTGTGGAAGAACTTATTGGCCACCAAGCAATCGTCACTACTAGAAAACAACTAATCCGTGGCGTACCTGTTTTGATCATCTATGGCGCACTAGGGGTGCACCACGAAGCGCATGCTACGGGTAAAAGTTAGCTGTGGCGCACTAGGGGTGCGTAACGGGTAAAAGTTAGCCGTGGCGCACTAGGTGGTGCGCCACAAGTATGAAAAGTTAGCCTTGGCACACTAGGTGTTGTGCGTCACGGGTACGATTTCAAATTTAAAAAAAAACAGGATTTGATCTAGATCTAGATCTAGATCGAGCCGCCGACCGTCGTCATCGTCGGTGTTGTCGCCTCGTCGAAGGTGGTCGCTGCTAGAGGTGGTCAGAGGAGGGTGTGGTCAGAGGCTGATGGAGGAGGGCGCGGTCAGAGGATGGTGGAGAAGGTTGCGTTCGGAGGTGGTCGGAGGAGGGCGCCGTCGGAGGATGGTCGGGAAGGGTGCATCCGGAGGTGGTCGGAGGAGGGCATCGTTGGAGGATGGTCGAGGAGGGTGCAACCGGAGGTGGTCGGAGGAGGGCACTGTCAGAGGAGGGTGCAGCCGGAGAGAGGAGAAGGAGAATTGAGGAGAAGGAGAAGTGAGGAGAGGGAGAAGGGAGGAGAAGTGGAGAAGGAGAAGTGGAGGTGGAGGAGAGAAGGGGAATACAAGGGATGGGTAGGGAAGATAAGGAGGGGTAGGTGGCCGGGGTGGTGCCCGCCCAACTTACTCGTGGCGCACTACACGATGGTGCGCTACGGGTAAGTGGCCTCACTTTTTTTTCTGCGGGAAAAAAAATTGATATTTTGACCTTAAGTTTTTATCTTTTTCGAATTTTAAAAATCTAAAAAATCGCTATGCAAGCATATGCGAAATTTCGTTCTCGTCATTTTGGTATATTAAACATTTTTTTAGACATCATATGCAAAAGTTATGGCCGTTTTACCGTGACCTAACTTTTTTTACAGAAAAAGCCGAAATTCATATTTGTTAATTTTCTTATAAACTAGACCATATTACCTACCTAGAAGTCAAAAGATTTTTTTTAAGTGTTTATCATTTTTTTTTGCAAGGCTAAAAAGGCGACCCGCCGAAGGATGGAGTTGGGAAAATAGGCAGCATACTTACCCGTGCGCTACAACTATATTTCATACCCGTGGCGCATCACTATGTGGTGCCATACGGGTAAGTATGCTTCGACCACCTCTGCCCTGACTCACATGTAGTGGTAGCGCACCTGTAGCATGTGCGCCACAGGTACTTGACTTACCCGTGAGGCACTTTTCAGCCGTGCGACATGGCTATTATATCCGTGGGGCACCATTGGCACGTGCGCCATAGATGTGTGGATTACCTATAGCAATTTTACTATAGCAATTTTTCTAGTGCGTTTGGCTCTCCGCTGCATGATTCACAGGTTTTGCTTCTGCAAACCAATTTAGAAATGTAAATTGTGCAAAATAGTAGATATGATGCTAACTGGATCCATATGGAAGATACTTCTAAAACATGCATCATTTCTAGTTTTCCAAATACTCCAAAAGATTCTAGCTACACCAGTTGCAAAAAGAGACGACATCTTCCTACCCTTAAAGTTTAGAACCCAGCTCCATAGCTCTTCCACTTTGGAAGGCATCCCGGGGAGATCAAAAGCAACATAAACTACTCCCCAAATGTATCTAGCCACAACACGTTTATAAAAAAGATGATCTATATTCCCCTTCTTATTACAGAATCTACAAGTCTCATCTCCAATCCATCCTCTTTTAACTAGTACATCTTTAGTAAGAATACTCCTCTTAAAAGTAAATCACAAAAAACTTTACTCTTAGAGGAATTTAATAAACCAAAATCTCTCATACCGCACATCTACTTGATGAGTTTTTAGAGCTAGATACATGGACTTAACTATAAAATTACCCTTTTCTCTAACATCCATCTATAACCAGCTTGCTTGTCATTCAAAACCACACTAGCACAAAGATTTTTTAGATCATACGACATCTTAATTGTCTCACCAAAGATAACTTTGCAGAAACAAATAACACCCCACCCCATTAAAAACTTTATCTACTGTTATATTAACACTAAAGATTAAAAGATATAATCTAGGAGAACACTCCCTCAGAGGTTGTCTCCAATCCATGCATCATCTCAAAAGAGTGTTCTCTCCCCATTAACAAGTATCTTCCTACAGAAATGATAAAACATGCTAGAGACATTCATCGGACCTTTGCCAAAAATGAGATTGATTAGGTTTTCTTGAACACTAAGGCAAAGTACATCTCTTAAGATATTTAGCCCTAGATAAATTCTGCCAATTCCCTTCGGTCGTCTCAAGTTTCCACAACCATTTACTTAAAATACATGTGTTCATGATATTCAAATCTATCACTCCTAGCCCTCCCATTTCCAAAGGTTAAAAAATACCTTCCCATTTAACTAGATGAATCTTTCTAACATTCTCCCTTTTATGTCAGAAAAGTG
Source organism: Avena insularis (assembly GCA_023614405.1). NCBI lineage: Eukaryota > Viridiplantae > Streptophyta > Magnoliopsida > Poales > Poaceae > Avena > Avena insularis. Next base: position 14,633,029 of record CM042693.1, read on the forward strand.
TTTTCCTAAAGACTCCATCTTCTTCAAAGGACCTTTAGATATTTCATATAAGGAAAGCATGTACAAATAAACATTACTTAAACAAGATCGTAACAAATCCAGTGTTCCACCATATGATAAAAAATTCTCTTGCCAAGTATGAAATTTGCTCTTAGCTTTCTCCTCATAAGGCTTACAATCACTATTACTAAGCATCTTATGGTCCACTAGGAGTCCCAAATATTTAAAAGGTAATTCACATTATACACAAGTGAAGACAATAGCATAATATTTACTTCTATCCTTGGCCTCTCCCAAACAAATAACCTCACTTTTATGCGAATTAGTTTTAAGTCCAAAAATATGTTCAAAGAAACATAAAATACGTTTAAGATTTCTGGCACTTTCCAAGCAATCATCAAATAGAAAAATGGAATCATCAGCATATTGTAACATACTCACACCACCTGGTATCGGTTCAGGTATCAAAGCTTTAATCATACCACTCTCTTGTGCTCTATGTACTAAAATAGAGATAACATCTATGACTACGCTAAATAAAATAGGAGATATAGGATCTCCATGCCTAATCCCTCTCTGATCATTAACAATAACCTCCTATCTGATCTTTAACAATTATAGCTACTTTTCCATCATTCACAACACTCCTAATCCATTTCACAAATAAAGAAGGGAAACCTTTCATCAAGAAAACTTTTTCCAAGAAAGGTTTTTCAATCTTCTCATATGCTTTTCCGAAATCTATCCTGAATATAACAACATCATACTTATTAAGTTTTAGTTCATGCAAGGTTTCAGGCAAAAGAACAACACCATCTAAAATATATCTACCCTTAATGAATTCTGTATAGCAATCTTATCATCAACTAAACTAGTTCTATTATTCACCACTTCTATGAAGATCTTAAAGATAACATTCAACAAACATATATGCCTACAATTTTTGAGATTATCATCACCTTGAGTTTTAGGGATCGAAACTAGTAAACCATAATTAAATCTAGAAATCTCCAAATTACATGGAAGAAATAATTAAAGAGATATAAAAGGTCATGTCCATTGATGTCCCAAAATTGCTGATAGAATTCAGCTGACAGACCATCAGGGCTTGGACTTTGTTACTAAGTTTCATGTTAAAGACAACAATCCTGATCTCCTCCAAACCAAAAGGTTCAACAAATATATGTTTATCTGCATTGTCCAAAACTTTTGCAATTGGTAACTCTAGACTAATAGAATTGATCTTATCACTATCACTGAACAGATTCTTGTAAAAAGAGGTAGCATAAAGTAAAATATCATGATCAACATGAATAATCATATCTTCCTCCCTAAGGGAGATAATTATATTTCTCCTTTTCTTACCACTAGCTTTGGCTATAAAGTAATAAGTTAAAGAATCTTCTTCCAACAAGTTTCACTCCATGGATTTTTGAAGCCATTTAACCTCCTCTTCTGTTGTAAACTTAATTGAGTCTCCAGATCTTATTTAAGTTTATAGTCTTCCATAGATAAACTATTTAGCTCGCTATCTCTATTTATACAATCAATATCCTCTAAAAGCCTCTTCTTGTTCCTCTTATTATCACCTTCACAATTATATTTCCTACCTTTCAAGACACTTCTAAGCTTCATAGTTCTATTCTACCAAAAATCAATCAAAATTCTACCTCTAAAAGTTGAGAACCAAACTTTCTTAACCACCTCCTCTAGGTTAGGTCTAAGAAACCAACAAAGTTCAAACTTTAAATTTTTAGTAATTTTTTGGCTTGTTCAGCCTGAAATCAATTGCCAAAGGAACATGATCAGAACCAAATCTAGGGAGAGTTTTAACAAAACAAGAGGATATTTATTCTCCCATTCAGGACTCACAAAAAATCTATCCAATTTCTCAAACGGAGGATCTTTTTGGTCATTAGAGCAAGTAAAGCACCTTCCAGCAATATCAAGATCCCTAAACCCACAATGCTCAGTAATTAAATTAAACAAAAAATACCACTTAGAAACTCTTTTCTTTTTATTACTATCACTAGATTTTCTAATGATATTAAAATCAACACCAATCATAAAAGATAAATCAATACAATTGAAAATTTATAACAATTCAATAGGAAAAGCCTTTTTATGTTTATATGAGGAGGTCTATAAACTAGTAACAAGTCCCATTGAAAACCTAATAATCTATCTTTCAAGACTAATCTAATAAATTAAACACCACCACTGTATTCTATACCTTCATATAAATCATCATCTACTCCAAGGATCATACCTACAGCTAAACCTCTAGATCCTACCAGATGCCAAATAAAGTTTTTTCTACCAGACATAAAATTAATTTGAAAGGAAAAGAAGCTCTTTTAATTTCAATTAGTCCTATAAAGTATAAATCAAAATAAATACTATAATTATTAACTAAAGTTCTAACATTTACACTCCCTACACCTCAAATATTCCAAATAAAACCTAACATAAAAGTTACACAATAAGTTTCCTACTACAACCTACATTTCTATGCAATCCTGGAATATTAACTTTACCTCTATCTCTTACTTTACCAATGGAATTCCTATGTCTATTTAATCTTCCTAAAGAAGCCATACCTCTAATATAGGCATCAAAATATTCATCAAAAGAACTATCATGCCTATCATCATTAGAGCTATCAGTAATGTCTACATCTGAAACTATGCCTATTTAAACTTCCTAAAGGATCCATACCTCTAATATAAGCATCAAACTCATCATCAAAATATATCAAGGGATCTTGAAGTTCATGGTAGATCGGAGAATTGCTAATGGTATTCAACACAAGTTGATGCTTGATTTGATTTTACCTTAGAATATAAAAGTTAAGGAAAATCTAGTGGCTGGTGCACTCTCCTGGAAGCAACACACACTTTTGGCTATCTCTGCTATTATTCCTAAATAGATATCTGAGTTTGAGGACTCATACATCCAAGATCCTCTTTGCAAAGATTGTTGGAACAACTATAGCTGGATCCACACAGCAAACCAAAGTTCTCAGTCCATGATGGTGTGATTAGATACAATGGAAGTCTATGTAGGCAACATTCCTACTTTGAGAACAAAGCTTCTTGAAGCATTGCATTCCTCAGTAGTTGGTGGACATTCTGGATACAAAGCAACTTACCAGCGAGTGAAGAAAGTATTTTATTGGATTGGTCTCAAATCAGCAACAAAAAAATTTGTCAGAGAATGCCCCACCTGTCAAAAAGCAAAAGGTGAAAACAATCATTATCCAGGCCTTCTAGACCCATTTCCCATCCCTGGCATGGCATGGACACACATTAGCCTTGATTTCATTGAGGGTGTTCCCAAGTCAAATGGTAAGGAAGTAACACTGTTCGTGGTTGACCGCCTTACTGATACGTCGGAAATGTATCTATAATTTTTGATGTTCCATGCTTGTTTAGTATCTAATTTGCTTTGCTTTGTCTTTATTTGAGGTGTTTTTATATCTTTTCTGGAACTAACCTATTAACAAGTTGCCACAGTGCCAGTTGCCTGTTTTCTTCTGTTTTTTGTTCCAGAAAGGAAGAAAATCAATATTCTCGGAATTCGACGGGACAAAATCCAAAGTCAATAACTTTCCGTGGGGAACACGAAGTCCAGAGGGGATACAGAGAGGCAAGCCAGGGAGGCCACACCCCCCCTAGGTGAGGCCAGGTGTGGGCCCACGCCTAGGCAGGGCGTGGGCCCCCTAGTCGCCTCCCGGCCTCGCCTCTTCGCCTATAAGAAGCCCCCGATATAGAAACCCTAAGAACCCGATCAATAATCCATGAAACCTTCTGTATCTGCCGCCACCATTGATCCCTAGATCGGGGGGATCTGAAATTCTTCCCGGCACCCTACCAGAGGGGAGATCATCCCGGAGGCCTTCTTCTCCGGTATGATGTGTGAGTAGTTCCGCCTTGGACTAGGGGTCCATGTAGTAGCTAGATGGTTGTATCTCCTCCTTGTGCTTTCATGTATAGATCTTGTGAGCTCCATTCATGATCAAGACCTAATCTATTTGTAATCATGCATGTTGTGTTTATGGGATCCGATGGATATTGAGACTATTATGTCAGTTTGGTTAATGGTTTTGTATTTATGATTCTATCATGTCTGTGTTGTTTGTGATATTGCATGCTCTCCGTTGTTAGTAGCTATCTTGGCCAAGTAGTTGCTAGTGACTCCAAGAGGGGGTATTTATGCTCGATAGTGGGTTCATGCCTCTAGTTTCCAAGGGAAGTGACAGAAATCTCTTCGGTTGTAGATGTGCTTTTGCTATTAGGGAGAAAACAATGGTCTCTTGTTCATGGAACATGTGGACTATTTACCTTACACACTTCGCTTAAAATAGTTGTTTGTTGCTTGCAACTTAATACTGGAGGGGGTTCGGATGATAACCTGAAGGTGGACTTCTAGTCATATATGCAGTTGGATGGTGGTCTATGTATCTCGTTTTATTTCCCAATCAAATCTCATAGGATCTTTCTGACTAGTATTGCATTGTTATGCCTTGCTCAGTTCCTGTCAATTGCCCTGCTGTAATTTGTTTACCCTTCATGCCATGTTGTTTATCTAAGGAGAGCACCTCTAGTGAACTATGGACCCCGGTCCAATCTTTACCATTGATACATCTTCCACTGTTACCTGTTTACTTGTTGTAAACCATTACCTTCCACACCATACGTTTAAACCTTTGTTACAACAAACCGGTGAGCTTGGCAACCTCACTGATTCGTTGGGGCAAAGTCTTGAGTTTGTGTTGTGCAGGTTTCCACGTTGCTTGTAACACCTTTGGGACATTTCCTTCCTCCTACTAGTTCGATAACCTTGGTTTCTTACTGAGGGAAAACTGATGTTGTGCTGCTTCACACCTTCCTCTTGGGGTTCCCAACGAAGTGCTAACTAGCACCATCAAGCTATTATCTGGCGCCCTTGCCGGGGAGGCTAAGGACGTCTTCACAAGGGGAGTCCTTCACTTCCTTTCTCTTTACTTTGTTTTTAGTTTGCTTTGTTTCGTTTGCTTGTTTTTTTTTTGCCTCTTTTAAAAAAAAAAACCAAAAATTAGTCTAGTTTGGTTTGCTTTCTTTATTCAAAAACACAAAAAAATTAGTTCCTACTCTAGTTGCTGGTCTGTTGTTGCCTTGCTTGGTCATGCTTTATATCAATGGATGGTTTCTTTGAAACTAGTTCTTATTGGCAAGGTGGGTTCACGGAAGAACAAAAGTATTATTATAAGGAACACCGTTTGTCACAAAAAGGGAAACACTTATGGGAACAAATTGTAAGTTGAATACTATTGCTAGAGACGTGTGCTCTACTTATAATATCACTTATTTCTTTAATAAATCTTGTTGCTGTAGGAGGTACAAACACCTGCCTTTTTAATGTGAGTATAAAGATAATGTTACCATATCCTCTTATGTTAAAGGAAATTATGACTGTGATGATGTGGAACAAATTGAAGAATTTATTGCCTTGAAGGGTGCATTTGAACTTGTCAGTTTGCTTGAAAATACTGACGATGCACCTTATGAATGCGAGGTTTATGAGATACTTAAATTCTGCTTTGATAATTACAAAGAAGAAAATAGCTATATTCTTGAATATTTTAATAGATGTTTTTCACAGATGGAAGAGACTAATGCCTTGCAGGAGCTTATGTAAGAAGAAATTGCTGAAACTAAAAGCTCATTAGATGAAAAAAGAGGAGGAGAGTGATGAACAAAAGGAGAAACAATGGATCTACCCATACTTACCTTCTAATGAGAGTAACTCTTTATCCCCTATATTATTTGATTGTATCCCATGCTTACCAAAGGAGGATGAATGTTATGTTCCTGTGGATCCTTTTGAAATATCTACTTTGGGTAAAACTTGTGAAGGTTTTAATCCCACTATTTTTGAGCTTGATAGAAATGATATGTTTGTAGATCATGAAAAACATGTTTTATGTGATAGTTATATTGTTGAGTTTATTCATGATGCTACTGAAAGTTATTATAAGAGAGGGAAATATGGTCTTATGTATCTCAACAATATTAAGTTTCCCCTCTTTATGTTGAAAATCTTGAAGTTGCACTTGTCTTGCATTCCTATGCTTGTTACTTTGTGCTTCTTTGATTTATTTTCTTATAAGATTACTATGCACAGGAAGTGGGTTAGACTTAAATGTGTTTTGAATTTGCTTCTTGATGCTCTCTTTTACTTCGATTCATATTTCTTATGTGAGCATCTTCTCAAACTATCATGCCTAACTTAAAGGTGTTAAAGAAAAGTACTTGTTGGGAGATAACCCAAGAGTTTCCTTGAGTCTTGGAAGTTATTACTTCAGTAGTGACCTATCCTTATCATTTTTATTTTCTTTTTGTGTCAAGAATGACCTCTAATGAGAGGGAAGTAAGATTTGGGGAGTTGCTGTCCCGAAACAGATTTCTGTCCTCCACCATAAAAATTCGTTGGGAGTCTCTGTATCTCGGATTGAGCTCAAAATTTATGAATAAATCCCCCAGTATGTTTGATAACTTTCGTTAGTTCAACTCTTTTTGATTTGAGCAACATAAGATTTTCGAAAAAATCGGTTTTTACTTGCTGCTCTGTTTTGACAGATTTCTGCCATTATTTGCATTTGCTTCATATTGATTCCTTTTTGAGTTATCTTTTAGGGAATTGAGATTTTTGAAGGAGTTACTACAGTAGCATGTGTTTTTAGTGAAAAGTCTTGATGTTCCAAAGCTTTGCCAGAGGTCTAATATCTTTTGAATAAACTAATGTTGCTAATGAAGATTGTGTGAAGTTTTGTATGAAGGAAAAATTTCTGGTGCAAAGAGAGAATGATATAATGAGATGAATAATGTACAAAAGCTCAAGCTTGGGGATGCCACCATGGTGTCACCCCAAGAAATATCCAAGAGGTACAAGCGTAAAAGCTTGTGGATGCCTAAGGCATCCCCTTCTTCATCAATAAAAAGCTCAGGTTTGTCTAGACACTTCGTTTTTATTGTTTCATGCACATTTGTGTTGTTCTTAGAGCATCTTAGTTTTCGTTTGCTTTTCTTAGGTTGTTTAGTTTGCTTGAATAAAGTAGTTTGGACCCCCGTTCTCGCTGTGTTGTTGCAAGTAAGTTGCTTGGTGTTGGACAGGAGACGGAAGTTCCTGCTTGAAAGTGCAAGAGGAGCTTGCATTGACTGTGACTTAGACTTTAGCATGATATGCTAGGTGTTGTTTTGACTTTATGCTTAGTGATTAATGCTGTATCATGTGTTGTTCCAAACAATTGGGATTGCTTTCTGTGCCTTAAAGAAATTATGCGTTGTTTTAGCATGCAAAATCATAGTATTGTGGTATTCTCCTTTGATGCTTTGTTTGGGTTGACTTGGAACATGCTCACACCATGTTATGACCATGACAAGTCACCATAGCCTCTATTATCATTTAGTCCTTGACTTGTAGTACCACTCTATGCTTTGATTAGTAATGCTTTGTTGCTCTGCATGATTATGGCCATTATGCTCTCTTAGTTGGTTGCTCCTAGTCTTTTGCTAGCCTTCACTTGTATGAGTAAGCTCTACTCATGCTTCCAACTCCCAAGAAACCAAGTTATTCCAAAGTGTCCACTATAAAATCCTATGGATGGTGTGTTACACCATTCCAAGTATATTCTTGTTTTCAGCTATCTTCCAATTAAAAACTATTTTGTTATGTGAAAACTTAGTGAATAAAGCCCTCACAAACTTGATGACACACTTTATATTGTTTGCCCCTAATAAACTTGAACCATTGTGTCGTCTATGTTGTATATGCTTGCACTTATACGTTGGAATTAGCAGAACCGTGTTGTCACGGGGAATATTTTCAACATTGCACTTGTACTTTGTACTCAGTTGATATCATGCTATTTTGTCTATGGATGTCATCGGTGTGAAATAAAGAGGGAACTTGTAAGTCCATGGAGTATGTATTTTGTGTTAGAGAAACGTCTGGTCCGCTAGCCTAAGCCATGCCTAATCATGGTGGAAACTTGCAGCATCACCATAGTGAGCTATCTATGAAGCATCCTCAATAAAAAGTATGCATATAGTAAATAAAAATATCGCTGAGATGCTCATTGTGTGCCTGCCTTGTCATTTTGGTTATGGGATAGCTCCTGTACCATGTGCAAGGGGTACCCCGTTGGCGGTTCTCTATGATATGCAAATACTTACAATGACAAGAACTTACAGGTGACTAAAGATGAGTAGCATGAGGTGTGGCCCTCGTATTCAAGGGACTTGAGATTGCCAACTTATACTTTGTCAAGCATATATAATCCATAGTTTGTTCACTTTAACCTTAATCACTTCAAGATGCTTATGATAGGGGCATTGAGGGCTGAAAGCTAACTAGTACCATAATTTTTGGAATCTCTTTTTGAAACTTGAAATCCCTGCTTCCTTTATAAAAGGCCTTTCTTCCACCACTATTGAGTCTCCACCTTCTACCTTTAGGCACCATTAAGAGAGCATAGTTGCCACTCTGTGTGCAGTGTCCCAAAGCTTATTGATTGATGCATATTGTGATATTACTTGTTCTTGTGCTATTTGTTTCTAGTCACCCTTGTGAACTTTGAAGGTGTCCTATGCATCTATTTGCTACTCTATGAGGGACAAGCTGATTGCCACTATGCTATGTTTTCTGTATGTGAAACAAACAAACGTTTTTCAATGCATGTTATTCATGATCTTTGTTTGTAGCCTTTCAGGTTGCACGCATAGTTACTTTTTCCTATTGTTAGAACTCCATTTTTCATGCACATGTTTAGATTTCTTTGATCCCAGCTTTCAATGCTTGCAAATGGTTTGATCTTTATTGTGAAGGTGCATGTCACCTTAAAAATTATTCTTTTTATCACTTACCTACTCGGGGACGAGCAGGAGTTAAGCTTTGGGATGCTTGATACGTCGGAAACGTATCTATAATTTTTGATGTTCCATGCTTGTTTAGTATCTACTTTTCTTTGCTTTGTCTTTCTTTGAGGTGTTTTTATATCTTTTCTGGAACTAACCTATTAACAAGTTGCCACAGTGACAATTGCCTGTTTTCTTCTGTTTTTGGTTCCAGAAAGGCAGAAAATCAATATTCTCGGAATTGGAGCGGACAAAAGCCAAAGTCAATAACTTTCCGTGGGGAACACGAAGTCCAGTGGGGAGACGGATAGGAAAGCCAGGGCGGCCACACCCCCCTAGGCGCGACCAGGTGTGGGCCCGCGCCTAGACAGGGTGTGGGCCCCCTGGTCGCATCCCGGTCTCGCCTCTTCACCTATAAGAAGCCCCCGATGCAGAAACCCTAAGAACCCGATCAATATTCCACGAAACCTTTTGCAGCCTCCGCCACCATCGATCCCTAGATCGAGGGGATCTGAAGTTCTTCCCGGCACCCTGCCAGAGGGGAGATCATCCCGGAAGCCTTCTTCTCTGGTATGATGCGTGAGTAGTTCCACCTTGGACTACGGGTCCATGTAGTAGCTAGATGGTTGTATATCCTTCTTGTGCTTTCGTGTATAGATCTTGTGAGATCCGTTCATGATCAAGATCTAATCTATTTGTAATCATGCATGTTGTGTTTGCGAGGATCTGATGGATATTGAGATTATTATGTCAGTTTGGTTAATGGTTTTGTCTTTATGATTCTATCATGTCTGTGTTGTTTGTGATATTGCATGCTCTCCGTTGTTAGTAGCTATCTTGGCCGAGTAGTTGCTAGTGACTCTAAGAGGGGGTATTTATGCTCGATAGTGGGTTCATGCCTCTAGTTTCCAAGGGAAGTGACAAAAATCTCTTCGGTTGTAGATGTGATTTTTCTTTTAGGGAGAAAACAATGGTCTCTTGTTCATGGAACATGTGGACTGTTTACCTTACACACTTTGCTTAAAGTAGTTGTTTGTTGCTTGCAACTTAATACTGGAGGGGGTTCGGATGATAACCTGAAGGTGGACTTCTAGTCATAGATGTAGTTGGATGGCGGTCTACGTATCTTGTTGTACTTCCCAGTCGAATCTCATAGGATCTTTATGACTAGTATTGCATTGTTATGCCTTGCTCAGTTCCTGTCAATTGCCCTGCTGTAATTTGTTTACCCTTCATGCCATGTTGTTTATCTAAGGAGAGCACCTCTAGTGAACTATGAAACCCGGTCCAATCTTTACCATTGATACATCTTCCACTGTTACTTGCGTACTTGCTGCAAACCATTACCTTCCACACCATACATTTAATGCTTTGTTACAGCAAACCAGTGAGCTTGACAACCTCACTGATTCGTCGGGGCAAAGTCTTGAGTTTGTGTTGTGCAGGTTTCCACGTTGCTTGCAACACCTTTGGGACGTTTCCTTCCTCCTACTGGTTTGATAGTCTTGGTTTCTTACTGAGGGAAAACTGCTGTTGTGCTGCTTCACACCTTCCTCTTGGGGTTCTCAACAAAGTGCTAACCAGCACCATCACTTACCAAGTTTGCACACTTTATACCCATGTCTTGCCCTTACACAATCCAGTCAGTGGCACAAGCCTTTATTGACAATGTGTTGAAACTACATCGCCCCTATTGTTATTGTATCAGATCGTGATATGATATTCACTAGCAATTTGTGAAAAGATATTTTAAGTGCTCTCAAAGTGGATCTGTGTTACAACACTGCCTACCACCCACAGTCTGATGGAAAAACCGAGCGCGTTAACCAATGTGTGGAGAATTACTTGCACTACATGATTTTATCAGATCCTCACAAGTGGACAACTTTTCTATCAATGGCGGAGTATTGGTATAATAGATCTTTCCATTTTCCCTAAAAAGAACTCCATTTGAAACCTTATATGGATTTTCCCCACCAGCCATGGGTGAATTCTCTATTCGAGAAAACCCTGGTAAGGAAACTCAGGATTTCATCACTAGCGCCAAAGAATGTTATAATATTTATCAAGGAAAATCTCTAAAAAGCTCAATCCCGGATGAATAAATATGAAGACCGTCATCATGTGGACAAGGTATTTGCCCCTGGCGATATGGTGTACATCAAGTTACAACCATAGATATTGCCGACATTTGGTCTTTGAACATCAATGGAGCTTCAGTCAAAGTTCTACTACCCTTTTTGCATGCTCATTCGAGTGGGACAAGTGGCCTATTGTCTCCAATTGCCTGACCATGTGACTATTCATCATGTCTTCCACGTGAGTCAATTTAAGAAGCACCTGGGACCTGATGGCGCCCAGTACTGTCATGGGACGCTTCGTTGGAAACCCCAAAAGCAAGGTATGATGAGCACAACAGCAAGTTTTCCTTTAGTAAGAAATCGAGGTTATCGAACCAGTAGAAGGAAGGAAACGTCTCAAAGGTGTTGCAAGCAACGTGGAAACCTGCACAACACAAACTCAAGACTTTGCCCCAACGAACAATGAGGTTGTCAAGCTCACCGGTTTACTGTAACAAAGGATTAAATGTATGGTGTGGAAGGTGATGATGGTTTGCAACAAGTAAACAATAACAGTGGAAGACGTATCAATGGTAAAGATTGGACCGGGGTCCATAGTTCACTAGAGGTGCTCTCCTTAGATAAACAACATGGCATGAAGGGTAAATAAATTACAACAGGGCAATTGATAGGAACTGAGAAAGGCATAACAATGCAATACTAGACAAAAAGATACTATGAGATTCGATTGGGCAATACAACAATATACATAGATCGCCATCCAACTGCATCTATGACTAGAAGTCCACCTTCAGGTTATCATCCGAACCCCCTCCAGTATTAAGTTGCAAGCAACAAACAATTGTTTTAAGCAAAGTGTGTAAGGTAAATAATCCACTTGTTACATGAACAAGAGACTATTGTTTTCTCCCTAGTGGCAACAACACATCTACCATCGAAGATATTTCTGTCACTTCCCTTGAAAAGAAGAGGCATGAACCCACTATCGAGCATAAATACCCCCTCTTGGAGTCACTAGCAACTACTTGGCCAAGATAGCTACTAACAACGGATAGCATGCAAGATCACAAACATGATAGAATCAATAAGACAAAACCATTAATCAATCTGACATAGTAATCTCAATATCCATCGGATCCCTGCAAACACAACATGCCTGATTACAAATAGATTAGATCTTGATCATGAACGGAGCTCACAAGATCTATACATAAAAGCACAAGGAGGAGATACAACCATCTAGCTACTACATGGACCTGTAGTCCAAGGTGGAACTACTCACGCTTCATACCGGAGAAGAAGGCCTCCGGGATGATCTCCCCTCCGGCAGGGTGCCGGTAAGAACTTCAGATCCCCCCGATCTAGGGACAGACGGTTTCGTGGAATATTGATCGGGTGTTTAGGGTTTTGGCATCAGGGGGACTTTATAGGCGAAGAGGTGAGGTAGGGGGCCACCAGGGCGGCTGCACCCCCCAGGCGCGCCTAGCCCTAGGCCGCACCGCCAGGGGGTGTGCCCCCCTGGTGAGCCTCCTCCGTCTCATATTCTGGCTTCGTGTTGCCCACGGTAAAATATTAACTTTGGCTTTTGTCCCGTCCAATTCTAAGAATATTGATTTTCTGCCTTTCTGGAACCAAAAATAGAAGAAAACAGGCAACTGGCACCGTGACAACTTGTTAATAGGTTAGTTCCAGAAAACATATAAAAACACCTCAAAGTATAGACAAAGCAAAGTAGATACTAAACAAGCATGGAACATAAAAAATTATAGATACGTTTACGGCGTATCAAGCACCCCCAAGCTTAACTCCTGCTCGTCCTCGAGTAGGTAAGTGATAAAATAATAATTTTTGAGGTGACATGTACCATCAAAACCAAGATGAAACCATTTGCAAGCATTGAAAGCTGAGATCAAAGAACTCTAAACATGTGCATGAAAAGATGGATTTCTAATAGTAAGACAAAGTAACTATGCATGCAACATGAAAGGTTACAAACAAAGATTATGAATAGCATGCATTGAAAAACATTTGTTTGTTTCATATACAGAAAACATGACATAGTGGCAATCAGCTTGTCCCTCATAGAGTAGCAAATAGATGCATATGACACCTTTAAAGTTCATAAGAGTGACTAGATACAAATAGCACAAGAACAAGCAATATCAACAATATGCATTAATCAATAATTTTTGGGACACTGCACATAGAACTAAGAATGGCAACTATGCTCTCTTAATGGTGCCTAAAGGATAGAAGGTGGAGACGCAACATAGTAGTGGAAGAAAGGCCCTTCATAAAGGGAAGCATGGATTTCAAGTTTCAAAAAGAGCTTCCAAAAATTATGGTACTTGTTAGCTTTCAGCCCTCATTGCGCCTATCATAAGCATCTTGAAGTGATTAAGGTTAAAGTGAGCAAACTATGGAGTATATGCTTGACAAAGTATAAGTTGGCAATCTCATGTCCCTTAAATACGAGGGCCACACCTTATGCTACTCAACTTCTGTCACCTGTAAGTTCTTATCATAGTAAGTACATGTGTATCATAGAGAACCGCCAACGGGGTACCCCTTGCACATGGTACAAGAGCTATCCTATAACCAAAATGACAAGGCAAGCAGACAATGAGCATCTCAGCGATCTTATTATTTACTATTTGGATAGATTTTTATTGAGGATGCTTCACAGATAGCTCATTATGGTGATGTTGCAAGTTTCCACCATGATTAGGCATGGATTAGGCTAGCGGCTCGGGCATTTCTCTAACACAAAATACATAACTCCATGGACTTATAAGCTCCCTCTTTATTTTACACCGGTGACATCCATAGACAAAAGAGCATGATATCAACTATGTACAAAGTATAAGTGCAATGTTGAAAATGTTCCCCATGACAACATGGTTCTGCTAATTTCAACGTATAAGTGCAAGCGTATACAACATAGATGACACACTGGTTTAAGTGTATTAGGGGCAAAGAATATAAAGTGTGCCATCAAGTTCGTGAGAGTTTTAATCACTAAGTTTTCACATAAAAAATATTTTTAATTGGAAGATAGCTGAAAACAAGAATATACTTGGAATGGTGTAACACACCATGCATAGGAGTTTATAGTGGACACTTTGGAATAACTTGGTTTCTTGGGAGTTGGAAGCATGAGTAGAGCTTACTCATACAAGTGGAGGCTAGCAAAAGACTGGGAGCAGCAAATTAAGAGAGCAATAATGGCCATAATCATGCAGAGCGACAAAATATTACTAATCAAAACATAGAGTGGTACTACAAGTTAAGGACTAAATGATCATAGAGGCTATGGTGACTTGTTCTTAGTCATAACATGGTGTGAGCATGTACCAAGTCAACCCAAACAAAACATCAAAGGAGAATATCAAAATACTATGCTTTTGCATGCTAAAACAACACATGATTCTTTCAAGGCACACTAAGCAATCCCAATTGTTTGGAACAAGTCATGCTACAATAATAATCACTAAGCATAAGGTCAAAACAACACCTAGCATGACATGCTAAAGTCTAAGTCACAGTCAATGCAAGCTCACTTGCACTTCCAAGCAAGAACTTTCTACTCCTCTCCAGCACCAATTGACTTATTTGAAACAACATAGCGAGAACGGGGGTCCAAACTACTTTATTCAAGCAAAGCAAACGGAAACTAAGACACTTCAAAAACAACACAACAGTGCATGAAACAATAAAAATGAAGTGTCTAGATAGACCTAAGCTTTTTATTGATGAAGAAGTGGATGCCTTGGGCATCCCCAAGCTTTGACGCTTGTACCTCTTGAATATTTCTTGGGGTGACACCGGGGTGGTATCTCCAAGCTTGAGCTTTTGTCCATTCTTCATCTCATTACATCATTCTCTCTCTACACCTGAAATTTTTCCTTCATACAAAACTTCACACAATCTTCATTAGCAACATTAGTGTATTCAAATTCACTCTAAACCTGAGTAAACTTAGATACTAAAAGAAGTCTAGATACATTTGATTTACAAAGCTAAAACATCTTATATTTTAAAAGGAAGGAGTACTTGCTATCGAAGACTGCAGGTACTTCTTCGAGATGAAGTAGATGCAAAAGTTAGCAGCCGGTAAACATTTTTAAAAACATTTTCTAATTCTCATATTGGGCCAAGTCTTCTAGAAAGACGGGATATGAAACTTATACGCGTGGGAAGATATAAGCATTTATGGTAAATTTTGCAACAAAAACAAATCAGTCCACCTAAACCATTATATCCCATTTTCCTATTCTTTGCTCTAAAATAATAACTTAGTAGAATACTTGTGGGTATAACAAATCGAGGAATGTGGGCCAAAAATAAATATAAATTTCCGGATTTTATATAGTAAAGAAAATAAAAACTATACTTGTGTTAATGGGCCGCAGTGCCTGTCCGTTGCACCGTACCTACGGAATATGGGCCACAAATCCCTTTCTTTAGTGCGAACTGAATATATAGGAGGCGAAATATGGTTGGCCTAGATTCTGTTGGCAATGTTCTCGTCTTCTTGAAGATGGCCCTGTTTTTTTTTTTTTGGCTAATAAGGGCCATGTTGGTCGCTAACAAACTATTGTGCCGCACAGATTAGAGTTCTTCTCCGATGAAGATTATCTCTACCAAACAGCAGCTTGCAATGTTTTTGGTGTGGGTGGTGGAGCCTATTTTGTAATCTGTACCTCAAAGAGGCACCGGATGTGCAACATTTGAAGATGCAGGGTATACTTGTTTGGCCCCGGGAGCCGCAGCCCAGAGCCCTAGAGGAAACGAATGTGCTGGTTGACCGGAACAAGTAGAGTGAACAGTCCACTGCTTGGCCGAGAGTCGCCTATTTCGGATATATATTGTCTGTTTTAGTACGTTTGGATCGGCTGACGGATAGGAAAATGATCATTATTTGTTTCAGTTAAGAAAAGTGCCCGGCGGCTCGATCCATTTTAATCCCGGATATGTCTTGGGCTTTGGCAGGCCATGTCTTGTGCTCTTGCAAGACATCTCTTGACTTCTCTCGCCGGAGCAGGCTACACACGACGGCGACGTGCTCGTCGGAGCGGGATACACACGATCGCAACGACGAGTGCCATGACGCCGACCACGAAGAAGACGTCCTCCAGAAGCTTAGAGAAGGACTGCTCAGTGAAGCACAAGTAGGGGCTCACCTTGGCCCGCAGACGGTATGCGAGCGCATCAGGAGAGCATGTCGATTGCGGGTGGGAAGAAAGAAAAAAAATGAAAGCCAAATAGGTTGGTGTGGGTCAGTGGGTGGTTGTCTAGTGAGCCAGATCCATTAAGAAGAGGACAGTTCGACTGTCCACGGTGTGTCCAACTCTATCCAAAGCTAAACCAATTCGGTCAAAAATACATCGTGCCCGGACAGTTTGTCCCTTTGGATAGACGCGCTCTTGTGCTAGTTTTCACAGTTAGTCTGTCCGTTCGGAGCATTTCATACAGGCCGCGATTGAATGGAGATGCCCTAAGAAAGTGTGGGTCATTCGCAAGAGAGAGACAAGACAAAAAAAAACGAGTAGCTGAATCGGGTGAGGTGCCCGTCTCGCTAAGCTAAAGCAGCTCAGTCCAGACCAGGATCCATTCGGCCGTTGACCCCGAACGCACGTACGACCAGTAAGGCAAGTAGCCAAGTAGGCAACTCGTCGGCAGTCAACACCGCCAACTTGAAAAGAGGAAAAGCTCGCGGGAGGCATTACCAAGTTATCGCCATGATCCAGTGGACAAAGCTTGACCGGCCGTCGGTTGACCATGAAGAACACGATACAATCTCTGGTCCAAGTCAGCGCGACATGGCCGGATTAGCTCGTGCGCAAGTGGAAAAGGCAGAGCAAGGAAGGCAAACGACGAAAGTCCAACTGCCATGGCGTATTGGCATACGTATAGCTTGACAATGCATGCATTTTCCCGCAAAGAATGAAACAGAGCTTGCAACTTGAATTCCTGACGACTCGTACCGTTGGATTTACGAAGTTTGCTCGTGCGTGTGTACTTACGTGTATCTTCCAAAGATTAAATCTTGAGGCAACTTGATGGGGTGCATAGGCATTTGACTGTTGATGGAGTAGTCGAGCTGGGGCTCTGCATTCTGTCGTTGCACATGCACCTTCGGTGGTTCCTGGGGGCGTGAACGTCTATTTTCGCATAATCCTTGCGTTCGACCGTGTGACTTTTACTAGATTCAATGCTGTAAACATTGACTTATAAGCTACTCTCGAAATATAAGACATTTTAGATTATGAAATAAATGTATCTAGATGTTTTTTAGTAGTATATAGATTCACTCCGAACCTTTACGAACATATACACTCTAAAAGACGTCTAGATACATTTAATTCACAAAGTTAAGACGTCTTATATTTCTAAACGGAAGGAGTATATCACATTTCGAGAGGTTCAACATCCTACAAACACCCAAGTTTCTTTCACCTAATCTGTAGCCAGCAAATCGTAGCAACTAGAACTAGGCAAATCCATTGATTGGTTGCTACTGGGCACATCCCACTTACCGGTAGCACCTCCCTGATAAGTATTTCCCAAATACGAAATAACAGCTACAAGCATCATCAAGTAACTTAGTTAAAAATCATTTTCCTATGCTAGTTAGAAGCCACTCCTATTATTAGACACTTTCCAGATAATCCTGTCACCTTATGGATAAAAAGTACCATCATCTAAAGAGTTAAATATTTGTTTGATATATAAGCAAATCATTGTGGTATTTGATCTCTAGGGAAAAAAAGTTAATGTTCCCATGGATCATAGAATCTCACCACCCCCCTGCTAACACCAAGCAAATATCATATATAGATCCTCAACACGGCTCAATATTCATAACCAACACTAATTCTTCCAGTAGTATTACATTAAAAAGTTACCAGACATGTTAAGGCATCCAAGAAAGTATCAACGGAATCAACCTTTGAGTTGATATCATAACATCAGCAAGGTGTATACTTAGATAGTAATCAATTGATAGAATACCATCGTCAGTAGTTCTAATCCAACCATAGAACTAAGATCATCATAGTATCATAGCTATAACAGTAGATTAAGCACAACTTTATCATAGTTGAGAGTAAATAGAGAGGGATAAGAACCCTAGAACAAAACACGAACCCTAATTAGGGTTAACATCTAGTAATCAGTGAGGCAATCCGAGAGAAACTGAGAGAGGAGAGGAACAAGAAGACTCACCTTTAGCCTCGCTCAGCAAGAAGAGGAAGTAGAGGGCAAGAGAGAGCCGCCGGCAAATTCATGGCGGCACAGGGAGCACCAGGAGGCGCTACAACCCGCGTGTAAGCCGCAACCACGACGGCCAGAGGAAAAGCACGTCGGTGCTGGGCATCACCTCACTGCTAAATCACCAAATGTATCAACCGGGGAGTCACCGGAGCAAGGCACCGCAAGAGGAGCCACAAACCCTAGCCACCAGAGAGATGTCGTGACCAATGGAGGGGTCGAGTGGCGAATTGAATCGACCGGCCGACGATCATCGCCAATCAAGCGTAATGACTGGCGGCGACAAACTGAGCGGCGAATTCGGCGGCGGCGGCGACGCGGGTCGCGAGAGGAGAAAGGGGATCAAGAGAGAGGGCACGCGTGTGCTCTGGGTCGGTTGACCCAGAGCACCGGGGTGGGTTTAGCCTAACCACTGGGCCAAACTTGGGCTCCGTCCCCCGCAGCCGCTTGGTGCCTACGTCGACTTCCCCGATAACGCCGTCCCCGCTCCGCCGATGACCCCGACGCGCGGCGAGTCTTCGCACTCCCATCGGTTGCGCCGCTTCTTTTGGGCGCACGATGACGACGAGGAGCACGATGCGCTTGTCGAATCCATACGCCTCTCCGTGGCCGTGCTGCGGGAGGAGCTTCGCCGCGAGCACGAGGAGATAGAGGCCGCCATTGCCGCGGTGGAGGCAGGCGAGCACATGGATAAGGAGGCCGCCATTGCCACGGCGGAAGCGGCCGAGCGCGCGGATGCAGCCAGCAGATCCGAGGGCCACGACCTCGACCCCGACCTCATGGACATGGACACCATCGTCCTCGACGACTAGGCGGCGGCGCCACGGCCACCGCGCGCCAGCGAGCTCCATTGTTGGTCCGCCGGGGTAGCGTCGCCGTGCATTTACCCTTAGAGAGCTCGTCCACTAACTATTTGGGTTTTTCATTGTAATTTTGATTTGCAACAGCTATGTATGTACTGTATGTACTGATCAAAGCCCCTAGTATGAATCGCGGCCTAAAATTTTCCGGGAGTTTTTGAATCAAATTTACAGTTTATCAGTTCAGTTATTGATCTGCGTCACACGCTTGTAAACTGAAAAATACGAGTTCGGTGGCTTGAACTTGCATTATTCAGTTCACAAATTTGCAGAGATGTTAGAGATGCTCTAAGAAAGTTTGCAAGTGCAAGCACAGAAGAATTGCTCGTCTCGTTGAAAATTGAATCAGTGGGTACTGCCTAATCGCCGCCATATATTAAGACTAGACTAGAGGAACAAAAATCGCCCGTAAGAAATTAACAATCCCGGAACATTTTTGGGGCTGAAAAAGAAAGCACGGCACCGACGTTGGAACGGATTCGTGATTCTCCGTTTCTCACCGTGCCGTTGTGTGGGCGGTAAACGCCTGGGCTGACCGGGCACGGTTGGACCGGAGCAAAACCGGGCGTGCATGCGTGCTGTGCTTCACGACGCACACCACACGGCCAGGCCAGGCCAGCACAAGGAGACGAAACGAAACGTGCCACCGATGAGCGATGACGCCACGCCGCCAGCTGGCGGGCCCCACACCTCCCCTCGCCTCGGTCTTGCCGCCCCGAGCCTAGCAATAGCTAGTAGTAGCGCCAACGGCTACCTCTTCTCCCTCCCGTCCCCGCGCGCTCCGGACACACGCGCTCGTCCACACAAGTCCCGCTCGAGGCCCTGACACCTGGGACCAGAGTCAGATCTGTCACCAGCACCAGAAAGTTGTGGCCGCGTTCATCCTTTTATCCGCTCCACAGGCAGAAACCCAAATAAACGATCTAAACGATCCGTTTTAGTCCGTTTAGATTGAGTCATCTATATTTTCGGGTCATGGTCCGGTCTGTTTGGCCAGCCGCGCACAGCAGCGCGATTCAAACAGACAAAAACGGACATGCAAGCCCAAAAAAAAAAAGACACATTGTGAGACTGTATCTGAGCAAGTCTATGTCCGCGTCTGTCTGAACAGACGCATCCGTGCCCCAAATTTGATGTCTGAATAAGTCGTTCCGCGGTGCGTCAGTCCGGATGGGTGATACCGCTCGCAATGGCAGACCTTAGTGGAGGCCAACATGGGCCATGGCCCCCCAACTAAATGAAATTTTGCATATATTACTATCTATTATCACTTTTCACATACAAAACACAAAATTCTTCAAAGTTGATGGTCAAGGTCTGCCACTGACTGCTGGGCACCGCAAACGTCTTGCGTGTCCACGCACGAACAAATTTGGACTCGCTCGGACCGTCTGAATAGATCCGGTGAAGCTGCCCTGATGAAACCAGGTGTGCTCGTGCTCAGGTTCACGCTCGCCTGGGAGCGGGACGACACGGTTCAGCTAGCTAGCTCAGTCGATGAAGCAAACGGAAGCGTGATAGCGACCTGAGAGGGGTTGCTTAGCCGGGTACGCGATGCGATAAAGGTCACTCACTTTGCCTTCAACGTTCGTCTCTCTGGTCCGGTCCGGTCCAACCGCGCGCCGGCCGGCCAGTCAGCGCGCCTTCTCTCCTCCTCCTCCACCTCGCATCCGAATCCCAAAGCATTCTCTCCTTCCAGACGTCACTCCCCTTCCCGGCACGTTCCCGTTGCAACCGCCGCCGCGTGTCCCCGTCGCGCAGCACACGGCCACACACCCACACAAATCGCGTGTCCAGCCAGCCAGACTCCGACACGTCGTCACGCGTCTCTCCTCGGCAGATCGCCGTTTGCCCGTCTGGGTGTGCCGTGTTCGGCCGAGAGGAAGGGATGAGACGGCCAGGGCCAGCCAGGTGGTTCGATCGGTCTCATTGGGGAAACAAACTGAGCGAGACGGCGGGACCGCGTCATTCCTATGAGGAGAGAAGGGAAGAGGGCGCGCGTTTCACGTCTCACATGTACTGTACGCAGCTCTCAGGCCCAACAGCTCTGCTTACTTCTGTGTCACACGGGATTAACGCATCTTTGACCTGCTGCGGTGCTGCGGCCGTTCAGTCAGTCGTTCACGCTTCTTTGTGACTGCCAGTGTCTATCCGAGTTTTTCCTAGGAACTGCCCGTGCTTACAAAAAACATTGGAATTTGCATTTTCAAACATTTTTTTTTTGCTTTTCTATGCGCTAGTTTGATTATACATTGTCTATACTACCTCCATTCCGGTAGATTTGGCCGTAGATTTGGTCAATAAAATAAAAATTATATTTAACAAAAGTTATACCATTAGATTCATATTTAAAATACGCTTTTAATAGTATAATTTTTGTGACATATAATTTGTATATTCTCGCGACCACGATTTTCTAGGGCTCTCTCATATAGGCGATCCCATCAACCCTCGACCTCAAAGGAGGACCCAGATACATTCTAAAGCCTCGGCATAACACATATATAGTGTTAAGATGTTTATAAATTACCATAATATCAAAAGAATTAAAGCAGCTCGTCTGGCCGGCAAGCCTGGACAACAGGTGCCTTGGGTTCGCCACTCCTCGCTCTCCGATGCTGGCGCCATTGGTTTCCCTTTTCTTCTATATCCATAACGACGGTTGAAGTGTCGGGAACCTCGGACAATATGACCAGTTCTCGTTAAGGATGATAATTTTACCCACGGGTACGGGTACCCGCGAATATCCTACCCACATGGACAGGGTACATGCACACTTTTAGTACCCATGAATAATACCCATACCCTATCCGTTAAGTGACGGTTACGGCCACGGGTATAGGCTTGTATCCATGAGTATACGCATACCCTATCCGTTTATTCTGACATGTAAAAATTACATGTAGAGTTTTAACTTATACGACTGAGAAGCCTAGTGACAAGTACGAGATTACAATATTTTATATTTTGATAATTATTATGTACTCGTCTACCTATTATTGAGTAGAGATAGTTATATTTTTATCAAATATGCTATTGGTGAATATAAATTTGTGAAAAACTTGTGTACTATTAGATCAACACATCGGGTACCTAACGGGTATGGGCATGTATAAAGTTTTATACCCGCGGGTATGTGTAAAGTTTTCTACCCATTAACTACACGGATATGGATATGGTATTGCTTTACCCTGCCCACTGCCATCATTAGTTCCCGCAGGGTCTTCGAGTTCTCTGGTGTATGGGCATCGGCGACGATGAGAATAAAGGTCCTAAGCCCACCCTAAATCGTTGTTCTTCCCTGGATGAGCGTCGGCAAGCTGAAGTTTGGAGTCGATCCTCGAGTATTAGGCCTAGCGTAATAAAAGTTTGTCTCCGGTAGCCGAAGCTGGGATTATCATCCAACACTTCTCGGAACTAGCTTCTTCGAGGCATCCGTCTCCCAAGATAGTCTTCATCGGCAGCTCCTGGTCTACGTCAACGTCTTCGCGCTCACCGCTTCTACAAACACTTGGGTTTTTTCAAGTTTTTTCTTACACGAGTTTTGTCATGCCGGATAGGGGGCATAGAGGCCGCATCGAGCTTTGCTCATGGCGCGCTGTCAAGGGAGGCATAAGGAATATGGTGTTGAACTTTTCAAAAAATTATGCTATATTTCTTTTTGTAGGGATGTTCTTGTAAGGGCTAGTTTCAGATAATATGTGGCTTTATGTCTTTTCCACACAAAAAATACCTGATGTTCTCACTAGGACGAAGAAATGAAATAAAAGGGTCTATTTGTTCCTATAGAATGGATTCGACAAAATCCTTATGGATTACTTGTAAAAATGCAATAATTTTTGGGATTTCAAAAGACTGGGTTTTTTCCTATCAAGTTAAAAAACTTTATAAAAATCTGAAAATTTAGAAACATGAAACTTTTGGTGTGATATATTGTCATGGTTTACTACTACTGATGCTCCTGCTACTACTCTACTATTAGATCTTGTAATCATTTCGGCCTTCTCCCCTAACCAAGAAGAGGCGGTTGTACAATCTAGGGTTTTGGCAATCAAACCACCGGTGGCACAATGTTGCACAAATGTCCTCTGCTTTTGTATAGTATTCACTGTATATTTGTTTCTACATGATTTTTATGGTTTTCGTATTTATTTCCGTTTCCGCAAAAAATGAAACAAATGCTTTTTGTCCATTTTTGTCCGTTTTCATCTCCAGTTAGAAAAGTTATTTCAACGTGTGTAGTAGTAAATGTTTTGATAGAGATGAGTTTTTTCCTTAAATAAAACAACAATTTTTGCAATGTTGTGATACATAAGTAAAACTGCACAAGAATGTAATAGAACACCTACATTTGTACATAAGAACACAATTTTTCAATGTTGTCATACATACTCCCTCCTTCACGGTTTGCAGGGCGCCTAATCAAATTTGGGTATTTCCAAAACTGCAACGTTTCTAGGCGCATAAGAATTAATTATTGATTAATGTGGCAGTTTTCTTCTTCACTTTCTATGCATGCAACAGTCTTCCACCAATGCATACACCTTAACCGCTCATTAATAGGCCTAATTTTCAGCCAATACGTTTACGCCTAGGTCCATGAGATTTTTGTAAAGCGCCCTGCAAACCATGAAGGAGGTAGTAAGTAAAATCACAATTTAATAGAACACCTACATAAGAAGCATTACCACCAAAAGCATGGGCCAATATAAGTTTGGTCAACAGGAAACCTAGCCCTATAATTGCGCCATGAAGTTCGCTGGTTGTGCATGAGCGTGAGCCAGCAGTAGTATCTTGCAACAGACAAAACATAATTTAAAAACAGTCAGCTAGTCCAGTTCACGGCCCTAGGGGTAACGCTACGCCTAGTCCATTTCTCACGGGAGCGGCCACCGCGACGCGTACTCGCCCCGTATATAAGCCCGTTCAAACGACCGTTTGCCCCAGAGCGCCAGAGGCCACAGGGAGCAGACCAAATCCTAACCTAACCACAGAACA
Source organism: Avena insularis (assembly GCA_023614405.1). NCBI lineage: Eukaryota > Viridiplantae > Streptophyta > Magnoliopsida > Poales > Poaceae > Avena > Avena insularis. The sequence goes on from CM042693.1 coordinate 14,657,137, forward strand.
GATCGTGGAAAAAGCAAAGCCAGGAGGCGGAGCCGCAGCGAAGACCGCGTCCTCGCCTCGCCTCGCCATGTCCTGCACGGTCGCCATCCCGAGCTCCCCTGTCTTCTCCCCGTCGCGCCGCCCACTCTCCTGCAAGGCCGCCTCCGCCTCACCGGAGTCCGCCTCCGTCTCGTCGCCCGCGCCGCCTGCGTCCACCGCCGGCTCGCCGCTCCGGCCCTTCTCGCTGCTGCGCGCCCAGATCCGGGAAGAAGCCTCTCCGACGCCTCAGAAGTCCGGCTCATCCGCCGCCGGGTCGGTGCTCAAGAGGCGGCGGCCGGCACCGCTCCTGGTGCCGGTGGACGGCGCCGCGGTTGCTGCTGCAGCTGCGGCGGCTGTAGCTGCGGTCGAGTCGGATCCGAGGAACGAGGTGGAGGAGCAGGGGGATGAGTTCGCGGCCTACTGCCGGAGGGGCAGGGGGAGGAGAAGGGTGGAGATGGAGGACCGGCATGTCGCCAAGGTCGCGCTCGGTGGAAACCCCGAACTGGTAAGCTCCATTCAGAACTACTTGTGCTTGTTATGAATTTCTTTGCACGATTTCTTTAAGATTCAGGACCCTGCAGAGGGAAAATTTCAGTCGTTTCTAAACTTTCTCCTTTTTCCCCCAACTCTGCAGTCGATGTTTGCTGTCTTCGATGGCCACGGTGGGCAGAACGCGGCGGAGTTCGCCGCCGAAAACATGCCCAAGTACATGGCAGGGGAAATAGAGAAGGTGGATGGCGGTGACATTGACCAAATCGAGGGAGCTGTGGAGAAGGCTTACCTGAAGACTGACGAAGAGTTCCTCAAGAGGGAGGAGAGCGGAGGAGCGTGCTGTGTCACCGCATTGCTCCACAAAGGCGGCCTCACGGTGTCCAATACAGGAGATTGCCGTGCCGTCCTCAGCCGGGCAGGAAAGGCAGAGGCGATCACCTCTGATCACCGGGCCTCGCGTGACGACGAGAGGGAAAGAATCGAGAGCCTGGTAAGAACCGACTGTCCTAGGCTTGAGTTTGCTGCAAAATTTGGATCCATCAACTTATTTGTGTGTTCTAGTTCCCTGCAATTGATTATGTGACTCATGGTATTTCTGTCGCTAATTTTCAGGGTGGATTCGTGGTGAATTACCGAGGAACATGGCGAGTGCAGGGCTCCTTGGCAGTCTCAAGGGGCATCGGCGACGCCCACCTCAAGCAGTGGGTGGTTGCTGATCCAGACACCAGGACACTCCTTGTTGACCCACAGTGTGAATTCTTGTTACTAGCCTCGGACGGTCTGTGGGACAAGGTGGAGAACCAGGAAGCCGTAGACATCGCCAGACCTCTCTGCATCAGTGACGACAAGGCTTCTCGCGTGGATGCGTGCCGAAGGCTTGTCGATACCGCGGTTGCCAGGGGCTCTACCGACGACATCAGCGTTCTTATCATACAATTGCAGAAGTTCACAGGTTCTTCTTAACTTGCCGCCATTGCTAGAGGAACTAGACTCTCACTCTAGGAAGTAGCACTAACAGAGTGGTGTCAAGGGGATGACGAGCAGGATATGCTGATGTGTGACTTCGCAAGCAAAAAATTTAGGTGTGCTTGCGCTATTTTGCTGGGGGGTTAACATTAGATTCTTTTGGAGCAGCACCCTTCTTTGTATGTACTTATTTTAATTTAATTCCATTCGTTCTTTGAACTAATGTAATAAGGCAGGATTAGTACTCACCTCGTACTGGAAGAGGCTATTTCGAATGTAAATGGTTGACTGGCTGGTTCAGTTTATGTGAGACTCGTTGATTCATAATAGTACTTGTTAACTGGTAGGGCCTTGTTGCTAAGTGCTACAAGATGTAGTTTGCTGGATCTCGTGGTTATGCTCGTCGATAAGTCTTATGGACATCACATATTTGACTTGAAATCCGATTAATGCGACTGACTGGTTTGAGAAACAGGGCTAGTTTGGAGGAGATTAGTGAAAAGGGTATCTGAGTTCTTGACTTTGGGAGTTCAAAGGTCTGACGGTCATCACAAATTAAACTTGAAATCCGCTTAATGGGACTGACTGGTTTGATAAAATAGGGGTAGTTTGGAGGAGATTCAAGAAATGGATATCTGCTTTCTTGACTTTGGGAGTTCTAAGGTCCCTTTAGTAGGTGAATGAAGAAGTTATCACATTCAATTAGACCAGCATGTGTTGCCCAAAATTTATCAAATCCAAACTCTCGAAGATCTTGGTAGCGCGCCTACAAGGGAGTTCTTAGTTCCTTTTCGTATAGGTGAAAAAAAAGTAGTTATCAGCATTCAATAAGGCCAGCATGTGTTGCCTAAAATTTATCAAATGCAAACTCTCAAAGATCTTGATAGCGCGCCTACAATTTTTTGTTGTATTTGTGCGTTTTTTTTTTTTGCTGTATTTGTGCTTTGTAAAGTAATTTGTCGCATCGACATGTTTCATAGTCGTAACAGCTGGTGTAAAGCTCCAAGGAAGTAGTTTGCATATTCAAACCTCTAATCCAAGTGTTAAAACATCACAAAGGCAACAACAAAGAAATAATTCGGCATAAAGTAGGATCAGACGATCAGACAGTGAATTGACTGAATTTTAAAGTCTAACTACAAAATAAATATGATCAGACGGTCTGTGTTGCTCCACACACCAACTCATCAGGGGCGCTACAGCCGACAGCGAGCTTGATTAGCCGATTGGAAACAGAATTGATTCGAAGATGCACGCGCAAAGGCACACCATACCTGCCGCGACTCCATGACCACCCACCGGGCTGAATAGCACCTAGAACCTGTAACGCGTGTTCGAGATATATACTCCAATAATGAAAGCATCCGCGTCGAATACTGCCCAATTGAGTAACCACAAGTAGTACTAGAAGTCGTGGCACACATTTCGTTTGATTTCTGCACGGCCGCGTGTGTGTTCAGACTTCGGACAGAAAAATGTTCTAGTCAAGTCCTTATGTTTCGGAGCTGGCTAGTCAAGTTTTTTTTATCAATGTTTATAGAGCTTTCTTGCTGAGCTCTGCTGTAGACGGAGTTCGGCTCCTATGCAGTTGTGTTGTCACTGTATTGATGCTGTAGGTTTTAGAACTGAAGTCCACTCGAACTGATCCAGAGGTTGGGAGCTCGCCAGCCTCGTAGAATAGACCGAACAACTGCTGCGGCAACGTTTTGTTAGGGCAACTCCGCCCCTCAAATAGTTCATGTTTCCAGACATAATATGTCCGTTTGAGGGGGCGGTGGCAGTAGCGGAGAATGGTTCAAAAGTTTGATTAATATTTGTATTGTATAAAAATCAGTTTTGTCAGCTATTCAAGGATTTCAATCAAAATCTCATCGCACGTCACAAATTACAAGCACAAGATAATAGGACTTATGTTGATATATATATATATATATATATATAGAACATACGATCGTACCAATAATGAGACCTTAATGCCGTCCAAAGACCTAGGAAAAGTTCTAGCTTATTTTTGAAAATATTTTTAATTTAACCAAGATCAAGACTTTTGAACATCTCCCGCTCAAGATGTAGCACACTCATAAGAAAATATCTATGTATTGTGAAGTTTATTTCGTTACTATTTATGATATTTGAAAACTTTTATTATATTTATTAGGACTAACATATTAATAGTTGCAAGAGTTTAGAAGTTTTTTTTTACACTTTGATATATAGGAATTGCATGGATATTAGGTGAATCCCAAAGTAGCTTGCTATGAAACTCGGAGTTTCTCAAAGTTTGTCCCTACAGAACAGTCTTAGAGATCGCCAAAAGCTTCATGAAGATGGTGTCAAATGAAAAAGGATCAAAACATGAAATTTGTGGGCCTTTTCCAAAGGTTTCATTTGTCTATTTAAACTTCAAAATCCGAGTACGGCAAGAAAGTCTGTTTTATTGAGCAGAAAACAACGAAAATTATATACACAGAGAAGCTTATATATATATTTATTTATTTACCTACATATATATGTAGTCCCCTCCATCCCTAGGCAGTGGAATATATTTGCAAACACTTTCTCCGGTGCACCCAATGTCGCCCATCAAACGGACATGGGCATGCCTGATTTTCAAAGAGTTGGAAGGACAAAGTTACATAGTTCAACTACAAATCTAAATAGTTCAGCATATAGTAGAGTTCAACATATTTGAAACAACAACATAATTAGAATAACTAGTACATTATACGAAATTAGTACATTAAACTAGCACCTATTCAGAGTCAGAATTGACCATGATAATAACAAGAGCATATTCATGTGGCGGCAACGTGGATTGGCATATTAAATTTATGAGCTAACCAGTTCATCAAAAAGTCTGAATTGATGGAGAAAGGACGATAATGCATTTCAACATGGCATCCTCATCCTTGAGCTCCTTCACAATGGTGTCCCAAATGACAACATCATCGTTGGTCTCAGCCTTAGACATGTGCAACCAAGCCAAACCACGCCTTCTCAACGCCCTCATCATCCTCGGTAGCATTGTAATACCCTCGAATCAGCCATATGCAAGTTTTAGCGATTTTCGCCAAACCCGCATGGATACGATTCAAAGGTGCCCACCAGGTACTTGCGTACGGGTGGAAAATGAAGTAATATCATTACACAATAGTCCACGATGAAACCCATAGAACAGATATATACAACAACTACTTAACGAGTCAAGAATACAGATATATATTACAAAGATCCAAATCACCTTGAGAACTATACAACATCCGAGTACGGATAAGATGTAAATTGGACTAACGTCCTTAAAGAATAACCAATGGCATCCATAACCCTGCCTAGGCCAAGCCGGAAGGATAACCCTGCTAACAACGTCGATCTCAAACCTGCTAAAACAAAAGGGGTGCCGACAAAGGGCAAAGGAAAAAGAGAGCGGTCAGTACTGAGGCCAGTACACGACAAGACTTAGAATTCGGCGGCTCTCGCCTACATAGGTATGGTGGACTGAAGCGGTAGCACAGCATGCACTAAATAACCTATAGAGACTCGATACAACTATAGACTATCAGAGAGAGGTAAGAAAGACCTATGTGGTATCAACCTGATACTAACATCAATCATACCCATCCTAATAATTCCCCATCGAGACCAAACTAGGAAGTCCTGCCGAGAAAACTCACACGGTTGACAGTTTTATTCATTCTTTCCATGGTGGTTATCCAACTTATTATTCATATCAGATCCAAATCAAATTATAACAGTAAACTTTAGTTATGGTTGTCTATGATCAAGAAATTATGCTCCAAGTCGTCCATAACTACGAACATGGCTTTTCGAAAATATTTAACCGTGTAGGGATACACCAAAGTTTCCACACGCACTTCAACCCTTTTGCCAGATCAATTAACATACACCCATCGGTATGTCGGCGGGGCCTCGGACACGACGCTTTCCCAGACCCAAAGTAAATACATGGGGGCCACCCCACTAAGCTACCTGTAATAAAGTCGGCCGGCTCCAAAGACGGACCCAGAGGTTGCGAGATCGGCCAAGAGATCAGAGGCCATAGATATAATCCTCAACATAACGACTCACATCCTAAACAGTAGAGTAGTAAACGCTTATCAAGCAATAGATAATAAACATGTCATACATGGCATTAAAACCCCAAACTAGTTTGTGGCCCTCAGTACAGTACTTTGAAATCAGATACTAAACCGATAGGGGTGTCCATACACTCCACATGTGGTTAGAGCGCTCAGTCTCGGAATAGGTGTCAAGAACTCGGATCCTAGGTGGACATAGGAAGCCGGGATAATAACCAGATCTCAATTATTACCCCTCTGTGCCTCTATATTAATTATATCTACTCCCAACATTTAATTAACAAGTTGTAATTAAATCCACAATCATCTCCACCATTAAGAATATGCCAACCCCCAACATCAGTGGCACTCGACGATGCGAAGTAGCACCTCAAGAACTACGACTCGCAAGGCCAACTGTCTACCCAAACAACAAGCTATAGGAGGTATCCAAAGAAATATAGGGGTTGCAAATAATATAACAGGGGTACGAAATCTAAAGCATCGCAACACAGATAGCAATAGATTAATAGGAGGAAGTAAAGTCTATAAATGTAAAATAGGAAGAAAGGGGGAGAATGCTCGTCTGGGAAATATTGCCGAAGGTTTATCCGAAGATCGGGTCGACACTCGTATCAATTCATCGGCCTAATCCGTCAAGAAGCAAAACACTAAAAGAAATACCAAATGCACTATTTAATACTATGACAGAAGATCAGGCATAATGCATGATATGACAAAGATGTGGTGCAACTAGGCAATATTAAGCGTAACCAGGGTCCCGACAATTAATTAGTGGGTTCATGTTGTTTAGATACCCTATAATTTAAATGTTGGCTTAATAAGGCAAAACATAGCGGTTCGCTACACAAATTTAAATGGGGCCAAAATAGACTAGAAAAGCCCGCATATACGCTCCATATTTAATTATTAGATGAGTCGGCTATTTAACCCAAATCCACAAGATAATATGTATGCAAGCATGTATGACCCAGTGCAACAAGTTTTATATATAGAATTTATGAAAATAGGGCATCGAAAAGGGACACACTTTTGGTTCCTAAGATCTTGGTTACGAAGGGTCTATGGACTCTGGGAACAGGGCTTCAGATCCGTGATGGAAAACTTGGTGTTCAGCTTCGATTGTCGATGGCGAACTTGGTTTCGTCGTCGGGGCCTTAGGGTGGCATCATGGTGGTACTCGTCGGTGTCTTCGCCGGCCGATCTTGGTAAGCAGAATGGACAAAAATAACCCTTCTGAATTGGATTTCATGAAATGGCCTCTCGCCGTAAAAATTTCAGTGGACTAACCCTTTGGGTAACGCCTAACAGCAAGGAACTACACTCTGCTGTAGGCGCCTTCGCTAGGCTATGCCCCGCCAAAGATGGCACCGCCTGGCCCCACCCGGAGGCATAACGCCCAGGCGCTATGCCTGTGTCGAGTAACACCCAGGCGCTATGCCCAAGGTGTAGCGCCTATCTTCTATGCGCTATGCTCTTAATGTGTAGTGCCTTGAAGATATGCACTACACTTTGAGACATAGCCTGTCACGCGGCAGCCCCTCCCCACCCCTCCCCATTCGCTCCCAGCTCGACCTAGCCAGGAAGAACAACAAGGAGGCGCCCTCTTCTCCCCTCTCTTCTCCCCCCTCAAATATCTCACATTGTAAGCTTCATTTGGTGGATTTGTGCCTCTCCCCAGCTGCTAGAGGTACCCTCCCTCATTCCCCTTTGTTTTGACCTCTTGAAATCTTTCATTTTGGTTGGACTTGGCTTGAGACCCTAGAAATTTGATTTGGAGAGAAATGTTTGGAAATTTGTTAGATTCATTGGCCAATGTTGGGTATAAATATGTGTATGAAGCATTTAGTTAGGTTTAGGGTTGTTGAAATGTCATTGTTTGGTTTATTGGAATGTTATGGCTAGGGTTAGGGTTAGGGTTAGGGTTTGCTTATGTAAGAGAGGGTGTTCTTGTTAGCTTTATGGTTTGGTAATTTGTCTAGTATATTTTTGTTTATCTTGTCATGGTTAGTTAATGAACATATTATCCTATGTGTTAGGGATGGCAAGAATTGTTCATGTTCATCATGTGGACAAGGATGCCTTTTTGAAAGGCAACATAGAACCGGACCCGGATGAGCTAGATATTGTGTTTGAGCGTATTCCCACCTATGCCGAGGTCTTGGAGCAAGTGAAGATTGAATTGAAATGGATGGACCCATGTGATGTTGAGTTGGAGGGAAGACATAATGTGGGTTTTGGAATGCATATCCGTTGGAAGACCATGCGTATCTTCTCCAAGGCTCGTTGGCTTGCATACAAGGAGGTGGTGGCCGAATCACTAGACAAGGCTCTTGAGCTATTTGCCACCAAGAAGGTTGATAGTTCATAGCCTTTGGACTTGAACCGTCATGCCTCCCCATTGGATAGTAGGAGTCCTCCACCCATAGAGCAAGAGCTATGGATTGAACCTCCTTTGAGCCAAACATTGAGCCCAATTTCAAGACACCAAGATGAAGTGTTGGAAGAAGACAATGATGATTGTGAGGGTGAAGATGATGATTATGTTGAACTCCATGACAACAATGTTGGTGATTTCGAGAAATATATCACTCAACATGACATGGACCATGACCTCCCGTATTCTCGAGGCTATGCTTCGGACTCGGATGATGATGGCCCCGAAGAAGAAGTTGACGAGGAGGGGTTCACGGCTAGAGAGGCCGAAATCCACCATACCATATTGGGGTGTCTTTGTTTCGTGATCTTAGTCTCGCGGATGAAGCCATGATTGATGGTGGCAAAGGCATAGTGCTTGGACCAAGGACAAGTTCTTACCAGGATGACAATCACGTGAATAATGGCTTTTGCAAAGGATCAAGGTTTAAGACCTTGTTGGAATTTAAGCAATGGATAAAGGACTTCTCAGTGAAGCATCACCGTCCTTACACGGTCGTGCACTCGGACATCAAGAAGCGTTACACGGTGAGGTGCGAGGAGGAAGGATGTCCTTGGATTGTGCATGCAAGACCATTCAAGGGAAGTCCCGATTGGCACATATCTAGTTGTGTATCAACTCACATGTGTCGAGGCCCGGTGGTGGATGGAAAGGATGCAAAGCACGAGCACCGACAACTCACCTCCGAGTTCCTCGCTTATAGGCTTTCCAATGACATCACGTCGTTTCCAATAATGAGCATCAAGATGGTCATGGAGCTTGCGAAAGCCCTCTTTCACTATGAGGTGAAGTACGGGAAGGCATGGAAGGCTAAGCAAGCCGCATTCAAGATGTTGTACGGTGATTGGGAGGAATCTTATAACCGAATCCCAAGGTTGTTGGGAGCGATGGCCGATGCTAAACCGGGCATGGTTCATGTGGTTGAACCTTTGGGGAACAAGACAAGGACTGTAAACGGAAGAACCGTTCGAGTTTTTGGCCATGCATTTTGGGCTTTAGAGCAATGTGTTCAGCCATTTGAACATTGTAGGCCGGTCATCTCCGTTGATGGCACCTTTATGACTGGTCAATTCAAGGGCACTATATGGATTGCAATAGCCAATGATGCCAACAACCGGTTGATTCCTTTGGCCTTTGCTTTGGTAGAGGTGGAAAACAATGATAATTGGGAGTGGTTCTTCCATCTTTTAAGAACCAAGATATTAACCCCTCATAGGGAAATATGTGTCATCTCGGACCGTCATCAAGGAATTCTTAATGCGGTGGACCAAGATATTCCCGGGCATGCTCCGTTGCACCATCGTTGGTGCATGAGACACTTTTGTTCAAACTTCTATAGGGCATGCAAGAGAAAGGATTTGGCCGATGATCTACAAGATTGTTGTCTCGCTTTCACGGAACGTCGTTTCTCAAACTTGTACAACAAATTGCTCTTCAACAAAGAGCTCAATGCGGGTGGTCGAGAGTTTATCGATAGGATCATTGAAGAAAGGACAAAGTGGGCACGAGCTTTCGATGATGGTGGCCGGAGGTACGTCCAAATGACAAGCAACATGGCAGAGGCCTTCAACAAGTTGCTCAAAGGTGTCCGTGCATTGCCCGTCACGGCAATAGTCCGATATACATTCGACATGATGAATGGGTATTTTCTTAAATACTTAGAGGAAACGGACCGGCAGATTGCGGGGGACTACAAGAACAAGTACAAATACAAGTAACCACCTAAGGTTGATGATTGGATGCAATTTCAGTCAAAGAAAGCGAATGCCCAAGTTGTCCCGAAATATGATAATGACGAGCTAATTTACCAAGTTACGGAGCCCGGAGGTACAACGGCTGATGGTGTCCAACACGGAGGCCGAGCTTTCAAGGTCTCGCTCAAGACTTGTGAGTGCACATGCGGAAGGCCATCATTGCTTCATCTTGCCTGCTCGCACTTGCTCGTGGCGTCTCGCCGGTGACATTTGGATTACAATAATCCGCTCACGGTGAGAGAGGCTGAGTTCTCTATTGAGACTACTAAGTCAACATTGTCCTTTCCTTTGTTACGGAAGTCGTCCGACATCCAGCGATTGAACTGTTTCCTTGGCTTCATCGGGTATGCGAAACGAATCCGGTACTCCTCCTCCGTCTCATTCTCCATACGAGGCATCTACATGTAAGATTGTATGGCTATGATAATGCATAACCGATGGGGTTGTGTACTCAGGATCGCGGCAACCTAGCAGGTTAGATAACCGACGCATCTTTTAGGCCGAGCGCTATAACAAATAACAACATAAGTCAGAACAAGAACATGCCTATCTTGAGGAAGTCTCGCATCCATACCTTAAGGAAGTCTCGTATCATGCCTTCTCCCTTTTTCCCCTTAGGGGCAGCATAAAGAATCGCCTCGGCATCGTCGGCGCATTTCTTTCATTCGCTACAGAGTCAAGAACAAGAACATGTTAGGCAAGAAAGAGATGAGAGTGCAAGGAAAGTAATGCAAGGGCAACGATAACTTTACCGCAAAGTTGAGTGAGGAAGAAAGCGGGATGTCGGTTGATACATTGGAAACGTATCTATAAATTTTGATGCTCCATGCTTGTTTAGTATCTACTTTGCTTTACTTGTCTACACTTTGAGGTGCTTATTACATGTTTTCTGGTACTAACCTATTAACAAGTTGCAACAGTGTCAGATGCCTGTTTTCTGCTGTTTTTGGTTTCAGAAAAGTTAGTAAAGAAATATTCTCGAAATTGGACGGGACAAAGGACAAAGTCAATAACTTTCCGTGGGGAACAAGAAGTCCAGAGGGGAGACGGAGAAGAGGGCCAGGGAGTCCAAACCCCCTAGGCGCGGGTGGGCCCTGCCCCGCGCCTGGGTAGGGTTTGCCCGTCCTAGTCGCCTCCCGGACTCGCCCCTTCGCCTATAAGAAGACCCCGATACAGAAACTCTCAAGACCCGATCATATATCCATGAAACCGTCTACAGCCGCCGTCACCATCGTCCCTAGATCGAGGGGATCTGAAGCTCTTCTCGGCACCCTGCCAGAGGGGAGATAATCCCGGAGGCCTTCTCTCCGGTATGATTTGTGAGTAGTTCCACCTTGGACTATGGGTCCATGTAGTAGCTAGATGGTTGTATCTCCTCCTTTGTGCTTTCATGTATAGATCTTGTGAGCTCCGTTCATGATCAAGATCTAATCTATTTGTAATCATGCATGTTGTGTTTGCGAGGATCCGATGGATATTGAGATTATTAAGTTGGTTTGATTAATGGTTCTATCTTTATTATTCTATCATGTCTGTGTTGTTTGTGATCTTGCATGCTCTCCGTTGCTAGTGGTTATCTTGGCCAAGTAGTTGCTAGTGACTCCAAGAGGGAGTATTTATGCTCGATAGTGGGTTCAAGCCTCTAGTTTCCAAGGGAAGTGACAGAAATCTCTTCGGTTGTATACGTGTTGTTGCTACTGGGGAGAAAACAAAGGTCTCTTGTTCATGGAACATGTGGAATGTTTACCTTACACACTTTGCTTAAAGCAGTTGTCTGTTGCTTGCAACTTAATACTGGAGGGGGTTCGGATGATAACCTGAAGGTGGACTTCTAGTCATAGATGCAGTTGGATTACGGTCTATGTATTTTGTTGTATTGCCCAATCAACCTCATAGGATCTTTCTAGCTAGTAATTTCATTGTTATGCCTTGCTCAGTTCCTGTCAATTGCCTCGCTGTAATTTGTTTACCCTTCATGCCATGTTGTTTATTTAAGGAGAGCACCTCTAGTGAACTATGGACCCCGGTCCAATCTTTACCATTGATACATCTTCCACTGTTACTTGTTTACTTGCTGCAAACCATTATTTTCCACACCATACGTTTAATCCTTTGTTACAGCAAACCGGTGAGCTTGACAACCTCACTGATTCGTTGGGGCAAAGTCTTGAGTTTGTGTTGTGCAGGTCTCCACATTGTCAACAACACCTGTGTGACGTTTCCTTCCTCCTACTGGTTCGATAACCTCGATTCCTTACTGAGGGAAACTTGCTGCTGTGCTGCTTCATACCTTTCTCTTGGGGTTTCCAACGAAGCGTTCCACGACAAGTATTGGGCGCCATCAAGGTAATCTATGGCGCTGTTGCCGGGGAGGCTAAGGACGTCTTCACTAGGGGAGTCCTTCACTTCCTTTCTCTTTACTTTGTTTTTAGTTTGCTTAGTTTCTTTTGCTTGGTTTTGTTTGCCTCTTTTCAAAAATAATCCCAAAAAATTTATTCTAGTTTGGTTTGCTTGCTTTATTCAAAAACACAAAAAAATTAGTTTCTACTCTAGCTGCTCCTGCTGCTGTTTTTGGATTGCCCACCTTTGCCAAAATGAACTCTGCTGAGAACACCAAGTTGTGTGACTTCACTAGCACCAACAACAATGATTTCCTAAGAACACCTATTGCTCCACCTGCTCCTGATGCTACTTTTTATGACATTAAGCCTCCTTTGTTGAATCTTGTGATGAGAGAGAAATTTTCTGATGATCCTGCTGTAGGGTTCGCAGCATAGAAAACAAAAAATTTCCTACGATGTGAACTATGTACCAAGATCTATCTACTAGATACAAACAACGGGCGGATGTATATCCGTAGAGAACATACCCTTGAAGACCGACAAAGCTTAACGAGTTAAACTCGTGGTTGATGTAGACGTTCTCTTGCCGATCTCAAGATCGAGAGGAAGTCCTAGCGCCGCAAATCAGCAGCGCATCCGTGCTCGCACACACGTTCGAGGCACCGAGCAACCTCCGCCTCCTCGCTCCAGCGATGCAGCGGAAGCACAACTCTTTCTTGCCGAATAGCCACCGGGAACATGTATCTCGCTAGTCCGAGACCATGGGGGATAAATTCTAGAGGGGGAGAGAGATCCTTCACGAGGAGGTGTGTGAGACAAGTGAGGAGGGGGGCTCCTTTTATAGGAGGAGGGGGGCACCCAAGGGGTGGCACGCCATGGGGCTGCCCCTCCCTCCTTCATTCATGTGGGTGGACACCACTCACAAAATGCCCTTTAAATTTCCTCCACTCAAAAGTCCACTCAAATTCCCATTAAATTTCCACCAAATTTAATGCAAACTCTCATTAAATAAAACTCTTTTATTTTATTCAGAATTTTGTCAATTACTTTAATTACAAACATTCACAAATGACCCCTTGCTAGAATTCCATTTCACATGCATAACCACTTTATGCAATTTCACCCGAAAACCTGTTTCGGTATCTAGTGAAATAAATTCCTGCGCTTGTTCATTCTTTCGGCATGAAACATTTGCTCCAATTGGATGTCGGTGTCTCTTAAGTGTGTCACCCTACGGTTCGTGAATAATGCAGACATGATCGAGACCCCTCTCGGATCAATAATCGAAGCGGATCCGAGACCCATACTGACTCCCACACATTCAACGATAACTTTCTTGTGATCATCGGAACCTTTTACGCTAGTATCTTAATCCCTTTGTTTCACGATATATTACATGTCCGAGATTCGATCATCGGTATCTCCATACCTAGTTTGATCTCGTTACTGACATGCACTCTTTTCTCGTTCCTGTGATATAACATTCTAGTGATCAAATCACTTGCTTGCAAGCTAATCAATGTTCGGCCTCCGTTGTTGATCCCGCTACCACAGGTTGTTTGGAGCTCCTCCAACTAACCGCTCCGCCATTCATGAGAAATACGTATCCGGATTGAGACTTAGAGTCATCCGGATCGGTGTCAAAGCTAGCGTCGACATAACACTTAGCGATGAGCTCTTCTTCACCTCAGATACAAGAAACATATCCTTAGTTCTTCGTAAGTACTTAAGGATATTCTTGACCGCTATCCAAAGGTTCCAACACGATCCGATTGGTACCTACTAGTGAAACTAATAGCATGTGCCACATCCGGTCTTGTACATAGCATGGCGTACATTATAGAGCCTATGGTTGAAGCATAGGGGACTTTGTCCATTATCTCTCTTTCTTCCGCCGAAGCCGGACTTTGAGTCTTACTCAATGTCTTGCCTTGCAACATAGGTAAGAACCCCTTCTTACTTCCGTCCATTTTAAACTTCTTTAAAATCTTATCAAGGTATGTACTTTGCGATAGCCCTATTAGGCGCCTAGATCTATCTCTATAGATCTTTATGCCTAATATGTATGACGCTTCACCTAGGTCCTTCATTGAAAATTTGCTATTTAGATAACTTTTAACACTGTTTAAAAGATTTATATCATTTCCGATCAATAATATGTCATCCACATATAATATCAGAAATGCCACATTGCTCCCACTCACTTTCTTGTAAATACAAGCTTCTCCATAAGTTTGGACAAATCCAAACTCTTTGATCACCTTATCAAAGCGGAGATTCCAACTTCGTGATGCTTGCTTCAATCCATAGATGGATCTCTGAAGCTTGCACACCTTGTTAGCATCCTTAGGATCGACAAAACCCTTTGGTTGTATCATATACAACTCTTCTTCAATATTACCATTGAGAAACGCGGTTTTGACATCCATCTGCCATATCTCATAATCGAAATATGCAGCAATTGCTAACATAATCCTAACTGACTTTAGCATCGCTACGGGAGATAAAGTCTCATCGTAGTCAACTCCTTGAATTTGTCGAAACCCATTTTGCGACAAGTCGAGCTTTATAGACGGTCACATTACCATCAGCATCAGTTTTCCTTTTGAAAATCCATTTGTTCTCCACGGCCTTTCGGTCGTGAGGTAATTCCACCAAGTTCCAAACTTGATTTTCATACATGGATTCCATCTCGGATTTCATGGCTTCTAACCATTTGTTGGAATCCGGGCTCATCATCGCTTCTTCATACGCAGGTCATCATTTTCATCAACCATGAAATTCATGACAGGATTTCCGTGATTCGGAGTGCACGCGCGTCATGTTTGACCTGAGGTTCGGTAGTACTCTCTTCGGAGTTTCATGATCATTATCATTAGTTCCTCTTCAGCAGGTGGAGCCAACTCGAACAACTTCCGCTGTGCTACTCGCCATACTTTGAAGAGAAGGTTCCACAACCTCTTCGAGTTCTACCTTCCGACTTCTCACACCTTTCGCGAGAAACTCTTTCTCTAGAAAGGATCCATTCTTGGCAACAAAAACCTTGCCCTCGGATCTGTGATAGAAGGAATACCCAATAGTTTCTTTAGGGTATCCTATGAAGACGCATTTTCCGCTTTGGGTTCGAGTTTATCCGGTTGAAGTTTCTTCACATAAACATCGCATCCCCAAACTTTAAGAAATGACAGCTTAGGTTTGTTTCCAAACCACAATTCATACGATGTCTTTTCAATGGATTTAGATGGTGCCCGATTTAAAGTGAATGCAGCAGTTTCTAGTGCATAACCCCAAAATGACAACGGCAAGTCCGTCAGAGACATCATAGATCGAACCATATCTAATAAAGTACGATTACGACGTTCCGACACACCATTTCGCTGTGGTGTTCCGACAGGCGTGAGTTGTGAAACAATTCCACACTCTTTCATGTGAGTGCTAAACTCATAACTTAGATACTCACCTCCACGGTCGGACCGTAGAAATTTGATCTTTCTATTACGATGATTTTCCACTTCATTCTGAAATTCCTTGAACTTTTCAAAGGTTTCAGACTTGTGTTTCATCAAGTAGATATAACCGTATCTACTCAAATCATCCGTGAAAGTAACAAAATAACGATATCCACCTCACGACACACTCATTGGACCACATACATCGTAATGTATGATTTCCAATAAATCACGCCTGCTCCATTGAACCGAAAACGGCGTTCTAGTCATCTTGCCCATAAGGCATGGCTCACATGTATCAAATGATTCATAATCAAGTGATTCCAAATGTCCATCCGAATGGAGCTTCTTCATGCGTTTAACGCCAATATGACCTAGACGGCAGTGCCACATATATGCGGATATATCATCATTAAGTTTAATCCTTTTAGCATCAACATTATGAATATGTGTAACATTATCATCGAGATCTAATAGAAATAAACCATTCATCATCGGTGCATGACCATAAAAGATTTCATTCATATAAATGGAACAACCATTGTTCTCGGATTTAAATGAATAACCACTTCGCATCAAACACGATCCAGATACAATGTTAATGCTCAAGGTGCACCAGATAACATTTATTCAAGTTTATAACTAATCCCGACGGCAAGTGGAGAGGCAGCGTTCCGACGGCGATCACATCAACGCTTGATCCATTGCCGACACGCATCTTGACCTCACCCCTTGCTAGCGGTCGCTTGTTCCGCAGCCCCCCTGATTCGAGTTACAAATTTTAGCAATCAACCGTATCAAATACCCGGTGCTCTGCGAGCACTAGTCAAGTACACATCAATAACATGTATATCATATATACCTTTGTTTGCCTTGCCGAGATACTTGGGGCGATTCGCCCAAATGGCGATCCCCTTACAATAGTAGCACTCGAATCAGACTTAGGTCCAACTCGGGTTTCTTTTCAGCGCAACAACAGGCTTGCCGCCTTACTTCCTTCCGCTTTTCCTTCTTGTCTTTCTTGAAACCGGTGTTCCTATTGATCATCAACACTTGATGTTCCTTTTGATCTCCACTTCTGCAGTTTAAGCATTGATGTAAGCTCGGGAGAGACTTCTTCATGCCTTGCATATTATAGTTCATCACGAAGCTCTTATAGCTAGGTGGCGTAGACCGCAGAACACGATGGATGCCTAAGTCAATGGGAATCGATATTCCCAAGGACACAAGCTTATCGGCGAACCCGACATCTTGAGTACATGCTCACTAACGGAGCTGTGCTCTTCCATCATGCAGCTAAAGAACTTTTCTCGTTGTAGCTCTCACAGCAGCATGTGTGTCGAAAATCATTTTCAACTCACCCATTGTATCAAATGCATTGCCGTTTCAAAACGCTTTCGAAGTTCCGGCTCTAGCCCATACAATATGCCGCAATGAACTAAGTTGTGGTCCTCCTGACGAGTCTGATAGACATTCTTCTCCTCGTCAGGGGCATCATCAAAAGGTGGGGGGCCTAACGGCGCTTCTAGCACATATTGCTTTTGTGCAGCAGAGAGGAGAATCCTCAAATTCATGGCCCATTCGGTAAAGTTGCTACCGTTCGTTGCTAGTTTCTCTTTCTCCATGAACACATTGAAATTAAAAGCAGGTGGTGCCATCTACAACAGAATTTGTAAAGTTTAGACTAAGTGTATGATAGATTGAGTTCAACTAATCCATATTACGAATGAACTCCCACTCAAAAACGACATCCCTCGTGCCTTTTTGGTGATTACATGAACCAAATCCACTACACCAAGTCCGATCATCACGTGAGTCGGTATAGCTTCAAAGGCGAGCATCAAATGGGCATCATATCAACTATATGACTCATGCTTAACCTTTCGTCCGTGTTCGAGGCCATGTCTCAGACATGCTAGGCTCGCCAAGTTAGAACCTTAGTATTCGCGTGTGTAACTGTTTTACACCCGAAATATGGTCGTGGATCCAAGAACACCCGATCATCACGTGATGTCTTGGAGCGACGAAAACATAATCGGTGCATACTAAAGGAAGAACACATTCTTATCTTGATATTTAAATGAGGGATCATCTTATTATGCTAACAAAGCGCTAAACAAGCAATATAAGATGCTATCAAACATCATATGTTTATTAGTGAAATGATATGGTTCCCGCAGATGATCTCTATCATGTGCATCGTGGTATGATCACTATCATACCTATATGTGTAAATACAAGGTCTATGGATTTTACACGCTATGTGTGTTGTAAGAGTATCATCTCATACTTCTACTTACAACACTACCATATCATAACACTAGCCCAGCAACAATCTAAACTAGACGCCTCTAATTTATCCATTGCAAGTTTTACGTGGCTTAGGGCTTTCGAGATAGAACCGTTCTTACCTACGAACATGAACCACAATGAGGATAACCAAATTGTTGACAACTCGCTTGCAAAATAGATATTGACTATAGTAGGAGAGACAGACACCCGCTAGCCACTTATGCAAACTAGTTGCATGTCAAGCGTGGAACAGGTCTCATGTGCGAGGACATGTAAAGTTTGTCCGGGCCGCTTCATCCCACTATGCCACCAATATCCAAAATTACAACAAAGGAGCAACAACATGATCATCATCGCCCACATACTCATATGTGTACTACCCGTGTAAAGTATCTATGCATAGATCCGGCTCTGATACCACTGTAGGGTTCGCAGCATAGAAAACAAAAATTTTCCTACGATGTGAACTATGTACCAAGATCTATCTACTAGATACAAACAACGGGCAGATGTATATCCGTAGAGAACATACCCTTGAAGACCGACAAAGCTTAACGAGTTAAACTCGTGGTTGATGTAGACGTTCTCTTGCCGATCTCAAGATCGAGAGGAAGTCCTAGCGCAAATCAGCAGCATCCGTTTCGCACACACGTTCGAGGCACCGAGCAACCTCTGCCTCCTCGCTCCAGCAATGCAGCGGAAGCACAACTCTTTCTTGCCGAATAGCCACCGGGAACATGTATCTCGCTAGTCCGAGACCATGGGGGATAAATTCTAGAGGGGGAGAGAGATCCTTCACGAGGAGGTGTGAGAGACAAGTGAGGAGGGGGCTCCTTTTCGCGGCGGCGGGGGGGCACCCAAGGGGGTGGCCGCCGGCCATGGGGGCTGCCCCCTCCCCTCCTTCATTCATGTGGGTGGACACTCCACTCACAAAATGCCCTTTAAATTTCCTCCACTCAAAAGTCCACTCAAATTCCCATTAAATTTCCACCAAATTTAATGCAAACTCTCATTAAATAAAACTCTTTTATTTTATTCAGAATTTTGTCAATTACTTTAATGACAAACATTCACAAATAACCCCTTGCTAGAATTCCATTTCACATGCATAACCACTTTATGCAATTTCACCCGAAAACCTGTTTCGGTATCTAGTGAAAAAAATTCCTTCGCTTGTTCATTCTTTCGGCATGAAACATTTGCTCCAATTGGATGTCGGTGTCTCTTAAGTGCTACGGTTCGTGAATAATGCGGACATGATCGAGATCCCTCTCGGATCAATAATCGAGCGGATCTCGAGACCCATACGACTCCACACATTCAACGATGACTTTCTTGTGATCGTCGGAACCTTTTACGCTAGTATCTTAATCCCTTTGTTTCACGATATATTACATGTCCGAGATTCGATCATCGGTATCTCCATACCTAGTTTGATCTCGTTACCGACATGCACTCTTTTCTCGTTCCCGTGATATAACATTCTAGTGATCAAATCACTTGCTTGCAAGCTAATCAATGTGATATCACCGAGAGGGCCCAGAGTATATCTATCCGTCATCGGGATGAACAAATTCCACTCTCGATCCATGAGCCTCAACATAACACTTTATTAGTTCTGAATCCATCTTTATAATCACCCTGTTACGGTGTGACGTTTGATGTTATCAAGAAACTCTTCCGGTGTTAGATTGACATGATCTCATGGTCTAAGGATTAGGATCACTTCGTAAGTTGTTATAGCAATATAAACTCAATGACTTTGATCGTAATGCTATACTTCGGATGAATGTTCATCACACCATTACACTAATGTTGTGATCCCGTTATTAACAACATCCAATGTCCATGATCAGGAAACCTTGATCATCTTGTTAATCAACGAGCTAGTTTATGAGAGAGGCATAACTAGGAACTTTCTGTTTGTTTATTAAACACACATGTATTAACGTTTCCGTATTAATACAATTATAGCATGCAAAATAAACATCTATCATATACTTGGAATACACATAATAAACACTTTATTATTGCCTCTCAGGGCATATATCCTTCACCTGCTGCCCATCTTAATAGCTTTGTTGAACTTTGTGAGATGCAAAAGTATAAGGATGTGGATGGAGATATAATTAAGCTCATCCTTTTTCCTTTCTCTTTGAGGGGAAAAGCTAAAAAATGGTTGCTATCTTTGCCTAAAAATAGTATTGATTCCTGGACTAAGTGCAAAGATGCTTTTATTGGAAAGTATTATCCTCCTACTAATATTATTGCTATGAGAAGTGATATTATGAAATTTAAACAACTTAATAGTGAACATGTTGCTCCTGCTTGGGAAAGAATGAAATCTTTGGTTAAAAATTGCCCTACTCATGGACTCACTGCTTGGATGATTATGCAGACTTTTTATGCAGGTTTGAACTTCTCCTCAAGAAACCTATTGGATTTTGCTGCTGGAGGTACTTTTATGGGACTCACCTTGGATGCTGCAACAAGGCTCCTTGATAATATGATGGTTAACTACTTTGAATGGCATGTTGAGAGAACTCCACATGGTAAGAAGGTAAATTCTGTTGAGGAAACTTCCTCTTTGAGTGAAAAGATTGATGTTATTATGGCTATGCTTGTTAATGGTAAAGCTCCTCTAGATCCTAATAGTGTTCCCTTAGCCTCTTTGGTTGCTCAAGAAGAGCAACTTGATGTGAACTTCATTAGAAACAAAAATTTCAACAATAATGCCTATAAGAATAATTTTGGTAGTAACAACAATTATAGGCCTTATCCTCCTAATAATGACAATTCATATGGAAGCTCTTACAATAATGCTAGAAGTGCCCCCTCTGAACTTGAAGTCATGCTCAAGGACTTTATTAGTAAACAAACCACTTTCAATAAGACTATAGAGGAAAAGATTTTAACTGTTGAGAAAAAATATCCTCTTTGTCTGAAGCTCAAACTTCCTTGGTTAATAAAATGGCTGCTAAACCTAAAACTATGGAAAATACCTTTGCTACTTCTCATGCAATACATGTTACTATTGATGAAAATGTTAGGCTGTTAGCTCAACTTCATGCTAGGTGGGAAAGGGAAGCTAAAATTGATAGAAACAATAGTGTGTGCACTATCACCACTAAATCACAAGTAGCCCCTATTCCTCCTCCTACTATGCCTAAGCCTAGTGATCCTACTACTAGTGATGCTATTTTGATATTGATGGTTGCAATATTTCTGAAGTGATTATGTTCCTACAAAAGCTTGCTAGAAGTCCTGATGCTAGTGATATGCATGTTGTCTTTACCAAAGACATTACAGATGCTCTTGTTAAGATTAAGGAAGAGAAGCTAAAACACAAAGCTTCTATTCCCAGGAAAGTAGAAGATAGTTGGGAACACATTATTAATATGCAAGTGAATGACTTTGATCTCAAAGCTTCATGTGATCTTGGTTCTAGTGTCTCTATTATGCCTAGGAAGATTTATGAAATGCTTGATCTGCCACCATTAGAAGATTGTTATTTGGATGTCCCACACAATGATAATGCTAAGAAGAAACTCATGGAGAGTATTAATGATGTTATCATTATGGTCAACAATGCTTATGTCCCTGTTGATTTCTATATTTTGGATGTTGAATATAATGCTTCTTGTCCTATTACTTTGGGAAGACCTTTTCTTAGAACAGTTGGTGCCATCATTGATATGAAAGAAGGCACCATCAAATATCATTTTCTATTCAAGAAATGTATTAACACTTCCCTATGAGGAGATAGAAGTTTCTTTTTGCTCCTCCTTTGAAAGCAAGATTTGATGTTAATGCTTCTTCATTTGAAAATACTTGATTCTTCTTGCTTCTTGTGCCTAACTTAAAGGCGTTAAAGAAAAGTACTTGTTGGGATATAACCCAAGATTTTCCTTGAGTCTTGGAAGTTATTACTACTGTAATGACCTATCCTTATCCTTTTTGTTTGCTTTTTGTGGCAAGAATGACCTTTAGTGAGAGGGAACTAAGATTTGGGGAGTTGCTGTCCCGAAACAGATTTCTGTCCTCCACCAAAAACATTCGTGAGGAGGCTCTGTAACTCGGATTGAGCTCAAAATTTACAAATAAATCCCCCAGTATGTTGGATATCTTTCATTAGTTCAACACTTTTTTATTTAAGAAACAGAAGATGTTCTAAAAAATTCGTTTCTACCTGCTGGTCTGTTTTGACAGATTTCTGCCATTATTTGCATTTGCTTCTTATTGATTACTTTTTGAGCTCTCTTTAGGTAAATTGAGTTTATTTGAGGGAGTTACTTCAGTAGCTTGTGTTTTTAGTGAAAAGCCTTGCTGTTCCAAAGCTTTGCCAGTGGTCTAATATCTTTTGAATAAGCTAATGTTGCTAATGAAGATTGTGTGAAGTTTTGTATGAAGGAAAAAATTCAGGTGTAGAGAGAGAATGATGCAATGACATGAAGGATGGACAAAAGCTCAAGCTTGGGGATTCCACCATGGTTTCACCCCAAGAAATATCCAAGAGGTACAAGCGTCAAAGCTTTGGGATGCCCGAGGCATTCCCTTCTTCATCAATAAAAAGCTCAGGTTTGTCTAGACACTTCACTTTTATTGTTTCATGCACAATTGTGTTGTTCTTGGAGCATCTTAGTTTTCGTTTGTTTTGCTTAGTTTGTTTAGTTTGCTTTAGTAGTTTGGACCCCCGCTCTCACTGTGTGTTTTGCAAATAAGTTTGCTTGGTGTTTGGAAAGGAGTAGTAAATTCTTGCTTTAAGTGCAAGAGGAGCTTGCATTGACTGTGACTTAGACTTTAGCATGACATGCTAGGTATTGTTTTTGCATTATGCTTAGTGATTATTGTTGCAACATGTTTTGTTCCAAACAATTGGGATTTATTAGTGTGCCTTGAAGAAATTATGCGTTGTTTTAGCATGCAAAAGCATAGTATTGTGGTATTCTCCTTTGATGCTTTGCTTGGGTTGACTTGGCACATGCTTACACCATGTTATGACTATGACAAGTCACCATTAGCCTCTATGATCATTTAGTACTTGACTTGTAGTACCACTCTTTGCTTTGATTAGTTTGCTTTGCTGCATTGCATAATTATGGCCATTATTGCTCTCTTAGTTGGTTGCTCCCAGTCTTTTGCTAGCCTCCACTTGTATGAGTAAGTTCTACTCATGCTTCCAACTCCCAAGAAACCAAGTTATTCCAAAGTGTCCACTATAAACTCCTATGCATGGTGTGTTACACCATTCCAAGTATATTCTTGTTTTCAACTATCTTCCAATTAAAAACTATTTTGTTATGTGAAAACTTAGTGATTAAATCCCTCACGAACTTGATGGAACATTTTATTATTTGCCCCTAATAAAACTGAACCATTGAGGCAAATTTATTGTATATGCTTGCACTTATAAGTTGGGATTAGCAGAACCGTGTTGTCACGGGGAACGTTTTCAACATTGCACTTGTACTTTTTGTACTCCGTTGATATCATGCTCTTTTGTCTATGGATGTTACCGGTGTGAAATGAAGTGGGAACTTGTAAGTCCATGGAGTTTGTATTCTGTGTTAGATAAACGTCTAGGACGCTAGCCTAAGCCATGCC
Organism: Avena insularis; assembly: GCA_023614405.1. Lineage (NCBI taxonomy): Eukaryota > Viridiplantae > Streptophyta > Magnoliopsida > Poales > Poaceae > Avena > Avena insularis. Next base: position 14,680,588 of record CM042693.1, read on the forward strand.
TAATTATGGTGGAAACTTGCAGCATCACCATAGTGAGCTATCTATGAAGCATCCTCAATAAAAAGCTATGCATATGGTAAATAAAAAGATTGCTGAGATGCTCATTGTCTGCTTGCCTTATCATTTTGGTTATGGGAAAACTCCTGTACCATGTGCAAGGGGTACCCCATTGGCGGTTCTCAATGATATGCAAATACTTACAGTGACAAGAACTTGCCTAGACCCTAAGTTGAGTATCCATGAGGTGTAGCACTCATAGTCAAGGGACTTGAGATTGCCAACTTATACTTTGTCAAGCATATACTCCAGCTTTGCTACTTTAACTTTAACCACTTCAAGATGCTTATGATAGGGGCAATAAGGGCTGAAAGCTAACTAGTACCATAATTTTTGGAAGCTCTTTTTGGAACTTGTAATCCCTGATTCCTTTACAAAAAGGCCTTTCTTCCACCATTATTTGAGTCTCCACCTTCTACCTTTAGGCACCATTAAGAGAGCATAGTTGTTATTCCGTGTGAAATGTTCCAAAGCTTATTAATTGATGCATATTGTGTTATTACTTGTTCATGTGCCATCTGTTTCTAGTCACCCTTGTGAACTTTGCAGGTGTCCTATGCATTATATTGCTACTCTATGAGGGACAAGTTGATTGCCACTATGCTATGTTTTATGCATGTGAAACAAACAAACGTTTTTCAATGCATATTATTCATGATCTTTGTTTGTAGCTTGTCATATTGCATGCATAGTTACTATGTCCTATTGTTAGAACTCCATCTTTCATGCACATGTTTAGAGTTCTTTGATCCCAGCTTTCAATGCTTGCAAATGGTTGGATCTTTATTGTGAAGGTGCATGTCACCTCAAAAATTATTTTTTTATCACTTACCTACTGAGACGGAGGTGAGTTAAGCTTGGGGATGCTGATATGTTGGAAACGTATCTATAATTTTTGATGCTCCATGCTTGTTTAGTATCTACTTTGCTTTACTTGTCTACACTTTGAGGTGCTTTTTACATGTTTTCTGGTACTAACCTATTAACAAGTTGCAATAGTGCCAGATGCCTGTTTTCTGCTGTTTTTGGTTTCAGAAAAGTTAGTAAAGAAATATTCTTGGAATTGGAGGGACGAAGGACAAAGTCAATAACTTTCCATGGGGAACAAGAATTCCAGAGGGGAGACGGAGAAGCGAGCCAGGGAGGCCACCCCCATAGGCACGGGTGGGCCCTACACCACGCCTGGGTAGGGTTTGCCCCTCCTGGTCGCCTCCCGGACTCGCCACTTCGCCTATAAGAAGCTCCCGATATAGAAACTCCCAGGACCCGATCAGAAATCCACGAAACTGTCTGTAGCCACCGTCACCATCGTCCCTAGATCGGGGGAGCGGGGTCTAAAGCTCTTCCCAGCACCCTGCCGTAGGGGAGATCATCTCGGAGGCCTTCTCTTCGGTATGATTCGTGAGTAGTTCCACCTTAGACTATGGGTCCATGTAGTAGCTAGATGGTTGTATCTCCTCCTTTGTGCTTTCATGTATAAATCTTGTGAGCCCCGTTCATGATCAAGATCTAATCTATTTGTAATCATGCATGTTGTGTTTGCGGGGATCCGATGGATATTGAGATTATTAAGTTGGTTTGATTAATGGTTCTATCTTTATGATTCTATCATATCTATGTTGTTTGTGATCTTGCATGCTTTCTGTTGCTAGTGGTTATCTTGGCCAAGTAGTTGCTAGTGACTCCAAGAGGGAGTATTTATGCTCGATAGTGGGTTCATGCCTCTAGTTTCCAAGGAAAGTGACAGAAATCTCTTTGGTTGTAGACGTGTTGTTGCTACTAGGGAGAAAACAACGGTCTCTTGTTCATGGAACATGTGGACTGTTTATCTTACACACTTTGCTTAAGCATTGCTTGCTTGCAACTTAATCTTTGGAGGGGTTCGGATGATAACCTGAAGGTGGACTTCTAGTCATAGATGCAGTTGGATTACGGTCTATGTATATTGTTGTATTGCCCAATCAACCTCATAGGATCTTTCTAGCTAGTAATTGCATTGTTATGCCTTGCTCAGTTCCTATCAATTGCCCCGCTGTAATTTGTTTACCCTTCATGCCATGTTGTTTATTTAAAGAGAGCACCTCTAGTGAACTATGGACCCCAGTCCAATCTTTACCATTGATACATCTTCCACTGTTACTTGTTTACTTGCTATAAACCATTATCTTTCACACCATACGTTTAATTCTTTGTTGCAGCAAACCGGTGAGCTTGACAACCTCACTGATTCGTTGGGGAAAAGTCTTGAGTTTGTGTTGTGCAGGTCTCCACGTTGCCAGCAACACCTGTGTGACGTTTCCTTCCTCCTACTGGTTCGATAACCTCGGTTTCTTACTGAGGGAAACCTGCTACTGTGCTGCTTCATACCTTGCTCTTAGGGTTTCCAACGAAGCGTTCCACGACAAGTATTGGGCGCCATCATCGGTACCCTCCCTGACCTGCCGGTTGTACTGAGTGTAGGCAAGGTCATCGAACTGGACTGGCTCGTCCAATATTTCTTCCTCATAGGACGGCGAGCAAATGGAGACACGCGTACTAGAAAGAAACCAATGGATGTAGTTGTTAAATGCAACTGGGCAATGAGCTCTTCCACTATTCCATTCCGTTCGTCGAGCATTTTCCACACAAATGAGGAAGTCCATGACGTGCCTCCTATGACGGTGATCCCAATTCTTGATCTTCCTCTGCCTCTTTCTGTCCAACCTGAATAACAAAGAACCATGTTAGTACCATTCACAGCAATTGAGGACAAGTTCTCATGCTAACTAACCGATGAAGCTCCTTGTCGGTGTCTTTCCACATGGGAGGGTTGCACTGAAACAACCCGAACTGCCTCATCACCCGTTGTGGCATATGAAACTCAACCGCCCAATTGCAAATTGGGCAGCACATAAGCCAGAGACATTGTTCCTCCAAGCACTTCGGGTTAATATCAAACCCGGGAGCAATACCAAACTCGTTCCCACAACCATAAGGCTCCCACTCCACCTGCAAAATATCACAAGAACATGTTTGGTATCGATTTTGACTCGTGAAGTAAATATTATGGATAGTGACGCATGCACAAACATCTACACCGCCAGCGTAATCGCATCGAACTCGTTCGTGTACTTGAGGTACATGGCATCAACATCGCTTGTCATCTCCGATACCACGTCCCACTTGTAATCCCAAGTCGGGAGGCGTAGAGGGTTTCTATTATACTCTGGCCAAGGATGGTGGCCCACCTCTTTGGGACGCCCAACTAGTAAGCATTCCCAGCTCCATATCGAGAGAAGAACTATAGCACCACCTATTCCGGCATTTTGGCCTGCCCTACGACAGGCATCGTCCAACTACAAGTGAATAAAAAAGAGGTCAGGATAGCATATGTGTGGACTCGACATATACAAATGAATGTAGAGTGCATAGGTGGTTACCTGCCGGTACAAGTAGGCAAGAGCCATCGAACCCCAGCTGATATTGCTATCCCAGTTTTCTAGTGCCTTCAGCCACATCCACTGAGCGGTCCTACCTACGCTGTCAGCAAACAGAGTCCTAGAAAGGACATACCACACGTACACACGAGCATGTGTCTCGATCACCTCAACCTCGGCAGGGTTCGAACATTCCGCAAAGTGCTCCACAATCCACGCATATGTCGCGTCTGCTGGGACTCTATCTTTGCTCCTATCTTCAAGTTCTTCAGGAGCCATGCCAATAAGTAGCTGCATCGCATTGCGCCACCCATCGGAATCTGTGCTCATATAGAGATGCTCCACCGCGATAGGAAGTCTAAGATCATGGAAACATCCTGAAGAGTAGGGGGTTCTCGCCGGTCCGGAGGTGGAAAATGTGCGTCTCCGGCCTCCACCGGTCGACAAATGCTGTGATAGCAGCCGCGTTGAGGTTCGGCATCGATCGCCTCACAAGCATGATGAAAGGGAGGAGGCCTAGCCGCTTGATGTACTCGATGTACCGCTCGTCGTATGGCATGTCATTCGAAGACACGCCATGAGACCGAAGCTTGAGGGGACGAAGCCTCTGCATACATACAAGATCGAATATTATGCTTTTTCCAACACAATTGAATCAATAGAAAAATAAAAACAAAGAAGTTCAACCATGGTTTTATTACCATATGATTCTCCGCCATCAAGTATGCTTGGTGTTCATGATCATAGTAATCCTCAAGTAGCCACACCATCCTACATATATATTCCAAACGTCAATAAAATGTGTGTGGTATGTGGCCATTGTTTCAATTTATACAATAAACTACAAAGAATATGGGAGCATATTATTCAAACATCCATACAAATCCATATACAACCATCATATACAATGCAAATCAACAACACACTTTCATTCCCCATCAAATACAACTAATATATAACTACCAAGTAACTAAAAACATGCACAAATAGGCCATATTATGAATCCAACTAGACCTAGGGTTTGAGGATAGTGTGCAAGATTCATTGGATGAAACAGAGGGAAAAGGAGGGGATTACCTTGAGGGAAGGATGAGGGAGCAAATCCACGGTAAAATCCCTCAGATCTGTTAGTTTTTGCTAGGGATTTGAGTGGGAGGGGAGAAGGGGGCAGCAAGGCGCCTCCTTGCTGTTCTTCCTGGCGCCTGGGAGTGATTGGGAGGGGTAGGGAGGGGGCTTGGACGCGACAGGTTAAGTCCTAAAGTGTAGCATTAAAGTATAGCGCCTATCAGATAAGCGCTACATTTTGGGCATAGCGTCTGGGCGTTACTCGCCCCAGGCATAGCGCCTGGGCGTCACATGGCCGGATGGGGCAAGGGAGTGTCACGCTGGCAGGGGGCATAGCGTCTAGCGGCAAGGCGCTACCCTGTAGAGTGTAGCGCCGTGCTGTTAGGCGTTACCCAAAGAGTTAGTTCAGTGAAATTTTTACGGCGAGAAGTCATTTCGTATAATCCTATTCAGAAAGGGTTATTTTGTCCATTCTGCCGATCTTGGCACCAGGGAGGTTACTTCTCGCAGCGTTGGTTTTGGGGCATTGGATCTTGAACAGCTCCGAGATGATCTTGTTACGGCACGGAAAACATGGACTTGGCACCGAACTGTCAAGCCACGGAGAACTTGGATGACCGGTGGTATTGCGGGGTTCTGCCAAGGACTAGTTTTTGCGTATTATTGCCAACTCTCCAGCTGAAACGAAACCGAGCTATTCTTCCTATTCTAGCAGGGGTGGCACCTTAGAAATAACATTGTCCATGCAAATGATAAGGCCTCAATTAGTGCATCATGATAAAATCATGACGATCTGAAAGGAAAGGTCACTGTTTTCAAGTCGGAGCCTCCTAAGCCTCATATAGTTGAAGGCTTACGGTGGCGACCTCCTACAACAGATGGACTAAGGCCAATGTCGATGGTGGCTAGGATTCACAAAGCAAAAAGGCAGGGTTGGGCCTGATTATACGTACGAGATGCCACAAGAGCTTTAAACATCTTGAAATGGTGGTTCCTTCGAGGGTGCGAGAGTGCAGAATAGGCTAAAGCTCTTGCCTGCCTTGAGGGTCAAGCATGGAGAGATGCAAGTGGATCAATATTAGGGTACCCCTATCCTCCTTAGTTTAGCAAAATGAACTAAACAATAACATCATTATTTGGAAAGTTACTTCATTTCTTAAACTAGGGATGGTAAAGGTAACGTAATGGTGACCCACTTTGCATCTTTACAAACATGTCATTGATATGCGATGTTTGCTAGCTACCATTGAAACGGACTTCATTAGGGTGGTGATTGCCGTGACATTCAAACTTACACTCACCGGTGCATTTATAGAGAAATTTAGGAATTCCTGGGACTTCATCAAACTATTTATCTTAGCACAGTCAACCGAATAAAGTAACACATAATCCGGCGCAATTCGGTAAACATGTCATCAAACTATTTATAGATGATGTAACTATTTCCGATAATCAATAAAGTTGTCGTGGTTGGTCCCTCCCCCCTTCCCCCCAAAAAAGGTGATACAAAACCGAGCTGTGTGTTGACCCCTGATGGAAGACAATCATAAAACCTTTTGCCTAATTAATAAAGCTGGTGGTTCCACTCGCAAAATAAAATAAAATATAAATCTCGTGGTTCTACTGGCAAAATAAAAATAAAATATAAATCTCGTGGTTCCCCTCAAATCAAACTATAAATACATGATCAGGTGGCCTGTGTTGCTTCAGATATATACTCACGAGTCGAGCTACAGCTGGCAGAGAGCTCGCACTACACGCTACGCCGAGGGACAAAAGCCGTCGACGTAGCCTCGATCCCCGTCAGCATAGGCTACGCCGAGGGCTGCCCTCGGCGTAGCATCCTCGGCAAAGACCTCCGTCGGCGGAGGCACTTTTGGCCTTCGGCGTAGGCTATGCCGACGGGGTCGGCATAATAATGGCAGGTTGTAAAATAATCAAAAAAAAGTTTCAATTTTTTTTCTCAACTTTTTTAAATCTTTGAATTGTTTGAATTGTTAATCTCTCACTTGGAACATTTTTAACACTAACTACACTTAATCTTTGATTAAATTGTAATCTTGATCAAACTTCCCGATCGGTCAGCCATTCTAACACTATTCCATCTTCAGCATGCTTAACTTCTTCGTTCCTTCCGAATTAATTTCCGCAAAGCAATTTGTATCTAGTTGTCAATACTATGATATCAATCCTATTAACTCTTATATCATTATGTCACATGTTTTTATTTTTGAAATTACAAACACTTATTTAAGTAAACAACAATGAATAAGTAAAAATATTACTGAATTCAAATAAAAAAATTATTGAATTCAAATAAAAATATAATAATTTTACTTTTTCATATTTTTCTATTTAATATGGAATAATTAATATCTTTAAATCCGTAAATCGGAATTTGATAAATAATATGTCTAAATTGATCAGAAAAATGAAAGGAATCTAAATATAATATCCATATCAACTTATCACACCCCCCCGTTTTTGAATTATCTATTTAGTGGTTGCTTCACAAAATCCCCTGTTTTTTGCGCTCGGAAAATGAAAAATGGCTTTTTGGTGCGACGAAAAGGAAAACTTCCTCCTACAATATTGTTCATCATCCCATTATGCACATTCATACACAATATGGGCATTATCACAAATTATGCCTTAATTCTAGCCATAACATTGGTCATTTGACCCGAAAGGCAGGAAACCTCGAATGAGATACATCATTTTGTGAAGGTTTTTTAAGAACATAATTAATATACCAAGTTTGATATTTTTCCTTCCAACTATGTCACATAATATGACACCATATGAAGGTTTCACCTTGTTTCGATCGGTTTTGAATTTTTTATGCTCATTCTAAACTATCGTCAAACTTTGCCGAACGTCGGGCATAACGATTCTTAGCTCGGGTCCGAGCTTCGCTAAACTTTCATTGAATATCTGATAAAATAGCATATTGTGAATCTCAAAATTATTTTTGTAAAAAATCATGAGCATCAGATCATGTACCTGTAGTTCATATCTGACCCACTTCCTACTGATTTGGTAGAAATTTGTTTTTTTTCACCAGGGATGGACGGAAAGGTTTCAGATCCCTCTGTTGGGACATTGTTCATACAAGGTGGTCTAGTATTTTTGTAAAATAGGGTGGTAGCATTTTGAATTATCCATTTGGTGATTGCTTCACAAAACTCCTCGTTTTTTGTGCTCGAAAAATGGAAAATGGCTTTTTGGTGCGACGAAAAAGGAAAACTTCCTTCTGCAATATTGTTCTTCATCCCATGATGTACATGCATGTAAAATATGGGTACATTATCACAAACTATGCCTTGATTCTAGGCATAACATTGGTCACTTCACCCGATAGTAAATCTCAAATGAGATAGGTAATTTTGTGAAGGTTTTTTTGAGACATGAACAATATACCAAGTTTGATATTTTTCCTTCCAACTATGTCTCATAATATGACAACACGCGAAGATTTCGGATTGTTTCTATCGGTTTTGAATTTTTTTATGCCCGCTTTAAACTATCGTCAAACTTTGGCGAACGACGGGCATGAAGATTCTTAGCTCGGGGCTGAACCTCGCTAAACTTGCATTAGATCTCTGGTAAAATAGCACATTGTGAACCTCAAAATGATTTTTGTAAAAAAATATGAGCATCGAATCATGTACCTGTAGTTCATATCTGACCCACTTCCTACCGATTCGGCAGGAATTTATCTTTTTCACCAGGGATGGACGGAAAGGTTTGAGATCCCCTTATTAGGACATTGTCCATATAAGGTGATCTAGTATTTTTTTTTAAAAATGGGGGGTAGTATTTTGAATTATCCATTTCGTGGTCCCTTCACAAAAACCCTCGTTTTTGTGCTCAAACAATAGAAAATGGATTTTTGATTTGAAGGAAATGAAAACTTTCTCCTGCAACATTGTTCATCATCACATGATGCACATGCATGCACAATATAAGCATATTATCACAAACTATGCATAACATTGGTCATTTGACCCGAAAGCCAGATAACCTCGAATGAGATAGGTCATTTTGTAAAGGTTTTTTTAAGACATAAAAAATACTAGACGAACAAGCGAGCTTCGCCTCGCCGCCTGCCTTTTGATATAATACGCTGTGGCATGCTCTGTAGAATTGTTTTGCTACGCTAGTAACAATTGCAGGCACTTTGCCATGTCCATACCCTTGAGCTGATACCAAGCAAAATCTTGGAAGAGTACATAGTGGACCATGGTTAGGAAAATTTTATCCTACATAGTGGACCATGGTTAGGAAAATTTTATCCTTCCTAAGCTAACAGAAGTTTCACCAAGTTATTTTCAGGGCCTCGTAATCCCAACGTTTAGAATCCCAAAATTTTACCATATAATCTTTGTCCTTTCCAATTAGGAGAGCAACATATGTTATTCTTCTCTCTTTTCTCACATACATTAACCTTTTAAATTAGTGACAATCAATGTTGTTGCATGGTAACTGAAAGTTTAGATAGAAGTAAAACCTGCTCGTAATTGCCTAACAAACATGAGATGCCTGAAGTTTTAGGTAGATATAAGTCCAGTCATTAGGTTCTGGTCTTGAAATTCTACACAACCAAAAGAGAAATATACTCCTATTAGAGCATCCCCTGACGCACGTTTAATAGCCCTCCAATGCGTGCATTGGAGCACCGGACATAAAATCACCACGCAGCCGACGATATTTCGACGATATTTACACCTAAACACTGGCAAACCTTGTAGTGCTCTCCTCTAGCAAGAGCGAAACAACCTTATGAATCTGACTATACTCTGCTTTGCATCAACCGGATTTCCTACATGGTACTCTACTTTCTACAGTCTATTCCAGAGAATCAGCCTGAACACAAAGACGTTGCCGCACACTTATCAAAAGGACCAGTGGACCACCTTGTTCTTTCTTTAGGCCTTCCCTGATGTTGGTTGTGGCTGACTGGGTCTTCTCCAGATTAGTCTTCTAGGCCTACAGAATTACAGAATTACAGAAATTGTTAAACTTTGGATCATTAGAAAAGACATATATATATATGTATCAATGCTTGTTCATCACCCACTCCCCACACAAATTTTCTTAAGAGACTAATATATTTTGTGCATCTTTTGAGGAACAAATAGAATGGTTCATGATCACACCAACTGCTGATCTTTTACATGTATTTTGAATAAACTAAGAACAACGCGAACTGTGACATTTTATTTGAATCGGTCTTGATCTACTTTGTAACTGTTCATCAGCTTGCCAACTATTTTAGTTTCTGGGGCTTGTTGATCCTTCTGTAAATAAGGCATCCACTCCTTACTTCCATGTATGGGACACGAATTTCATAGGACATATCAATTATAGTGATTAAATAGGCATATCATGTAATCCTTCTGAATAGACACGATAAACTTGATATACTTGCGAAGAATCCGACAAAGTGAAGAAATTTACTGAAAACTCGATTATATGCTCTAGATAAAAATGGCACAAAATGTGACTTACAACAGCTATCTACGTGACTTTATGGTAGGCAAAGCAAAAAAATACAAGCTAAGATTTTGAGTCATGAATGACTATGATGTTAGTCTATCACTGATTTACATGTTATTCAAAATTTAACACTTGACACAACAACTATTTATTAACTTCGCAGATCAGGTCACATCTAAATAATATGATAGACTCTGGATCTGCTGTCATAATTTGTCAAACAATAGACAATATTTCTGTTCCCCAAGTCCTAGCTTTCCAGGAGCACAAATTTTCATCACCTTGCATAATTATTGAGAATATGGTCATGGAGAATTCATATAGAGTATATGGATGCTAGTGTTGGCATGGTATCCTGCTAGCAAATTGACTCAAATAGCAACATGAATAAGGGCATTTAAATACAACCTCCATCTGCATATTCTCCAAGGTCTGTGCACTTCGGAGATTTCGAGATATATAAATAACATTTAGATCATTACAAAGGAGAGATGAGATTTTATCAGACATTCTAGCTCAGAGTCCGATCTTCCAGATTGATATAATTTATTGATATGGTCTTCCTATGATACATCAATGTGATGGACAACACTGAAATCTTGACAGGTGCTAGAATGAACAATATCCAAGATGGAACACTATATCCAAAAAGGCGTAAAGAACAGGCAGACCGGATACACAAAATTAGTTAACATGGAGACTAAATACCTTCCACTTGAGGCATTACTTCAAGACTGTTTTCGATAGTGCACAATGATAAGAGAGCATCACTATGCTTCCTGATACAAAACAAGAAAATGATTGACAACAAAAATCTGATATTACTTACCTACTGCCAGTTACTTTTCCATCTAAACAAAATGAGATGGTATGAATTTCACAAGAAAAGAAAATAGCAGCTAACTACTTACACAAGTAAACTAAATATAAATGGAAAAACACATGGTTTTCTCAAAGTTTTCTACTAACAGAAAAAGACATGCATGGTGAACATTCTCCAACTCTAATAAATTTATATGTAGATAGTGGAAAACGCATTATTAAGGTCCTTCTCCTTCTCAAAAATCTGGAATGCAAATAACCAAGGTGCCATACCAAAATAATCCAAGAAATAGCTGATTGGGCATTATTACTTAATAGGATACAAATCCAAATTTGGTTTCAATGAAAGAATAAATTACGGAAGTACAGTTAATGCAATTATCTGATTGTTCTTATTATGCAACTTTAGTTGCAGATAGTAATTATCAAATTTCAGAAATATAAGGCATTGCATATACAGAACTATATAATTTTCACATCAGTCTTGGACCAACGATTAGGACGTTACCGCTGTGACAGAACCGCCACCATGATGTACCTTAACAACAAATCTAGGGCCATGGAAGAAAAGGCAGAGGGAAAAAGCTATGTATTAGAGGCTAGCAATAATAAAAAGCATGCAGCACAGATTAGATGCTAGTCGAAGCAACGAATTGTCTAGAAATATTTATGCTTATAGCACAAGCGTGGAGAGAGACTGGTCTTGCCTCAGACTAATGCTCATGCGGTTAGAAATTTAAACAGCAAAGGCTGGAGACAAATTTCATATTTATAACACTACAACAAAAACACACCTAAAATGAGTATCAAACTTATTATAGAAAGTAGGAAACAGATGTCTCACCTCCAACCTCGGGACGCCGCTGCCGACCAGCCACGCCACCTCCATTGCCTACCACATATCCAGCTCCGCCAACATAGGTTACGGTAACCGAAATCTGACCCACCAGTCTAAAAGAACGCCCCAGATAGTTCTAAACAAAAAAGAAATGAACGATATCATGATGACTGGCTGAGTGTGCACACAGGCAACCTGCATCATGATATTGTATACATGCCTCCACAGGTTCAAATATCCCGAGAGAAGAACGGTTACCATCAATAAACACCAATGTCTCAAAAAGTTGACTATATGTTCACAGTAGGCAACATAAGAAAGAGCTAATTGCTAGTTCAAGAACATTCAAATACAGTAAGTTCAATTCGTAATATAAGAAAGAACATGTGTAAGCAAATGCATGAGCGGTAATAAATATAAATTTTATCCTACTAATTGAGTGGATGCTCAAAATCATTAGAGAGAATTTTAATTTGTGGCTCAGTGAATGCATTCAGCGAGTTGCCAATCTCACATGTTTAAGTAAATCAAGGTCAAATGCTCTAGACAATTGACTTCATCTACAGATAATAATTTGCCATAGGTTATTCTGCCATAACCTGATTCACAAAACTCTCTGCAGCACCGAAACGGGACGATGCGCTGGGGTACTCACCGATGTGCAGGGATCAATCAACAGCCGCCGTTTCGTTGCCATCAAAGGAGAGCAGCAGTAGGTCGAGCTCGAGATTGGACATGACCAGTCGTTCCCGTCAAAGAAGAGCAGAACCAGGTTGCCGTCGGAGGAGACCAACCAGCTCTTCCATGTATTTATGGCGGTGGTCTCGTACCTGTCCTTCTCCGGGCCCGGGAGGGGGCTTCGCCTGCACGCCTAGAAGCGAGCATCGCCATCACGGGGAAAGCTGCTCCCTTGTCCATCAATGGGCGGAGGTCCTTGACGCCAGGGTAGACACTAGGGCGACGGCAGAGATCCTTGACGCCGGTGTAGACACTGGGGGCGGTCCTCGACGCCGGTGTAGACACCGGGGGTAGCGGCAGAGTGGCTGGGGTGGGCGTCGAGAAGGAGGAGGTGGCGGCGTAGTGGCTGTGGTGGGCGGCAAGGAGGAGGAGGAGGAGGCGGCGGCGGCGCTGGGACGAAGGACACGGAGAGGAGCGGCAGAAGAAAAGGGGAGACATGGAAATCACTTTCCCCAAATCAAAGCGGCAAAGAAGTTGAGAAAAACAGCTCCACAACGCACCGACGACCTGAAGCCCAGGCCCACATGCCAGCCTACAAGGAACGGCACAACGCTCCGCAATTGTTCTGAGATCGCTGGCTTTTGCTCACACTTAAGCTATAGAATAATACTAAGTTTAATATTTTTTTCTTTCAACTATGTCACATAATATGACATCACGCAAACGTTTTGCACCGTTTCGGTAAACAAATTTATGTAAACAAATTTCTACCGAATCAGTAAACAAATTTCTACCTTTTTTAAGACATAAAAAATATACCAAGTTTTATATTTGTCAGATAACCTCGAAATGAATTTTTTATGCCCGTTTTAATCTATGGTCAAAACGGCGAGTAAATATCTAATATTTGAGTGTAAATAGATAGATCTTATTCTTATGCAAATTTTGATATATTATTTATATTTTTCTAAATTACAATGATTTTTTTAAGATTAATAAGATAAAAGATAAAAATAGATATGCCGAGGGCGGCTGTCGACGTAGCCTCTCCTACGCCGACGGCCAGCTTTATGGGACGTCCAGCTCGTGGCCTAAGCCTATGACCCCGACTTTTGACCGTCGGTGTGTAGCTCCATTTCTATAGTGTCGATGAGCCGAACAATTCTTTTATCCCAATATAATTGGCAACGTACGAATTGCGATTGAAAACAAAATGCATTTGATGATGCACGCGCTAAGTTGCACCATCCTGCCGCGACTCCATGACCGATCGACGCTCCGTACGTCCAGCGGTCCAGATCGTCGGAAGAACCTGTGCTTTGGAACGAAACGCGTGTTCGAGAATCGAGATACCTACTCCAATAATGAACGTATCCGCGTGGAATACGATGGAGGTGCCGATTATTTGAGTAACCAGAAGTAGTACAAGTCGTCGTAGCAGCACACGCACGCATCTCTTTCGGTTTCCACATTGCCGTGCGCGCGTTCAGACTTCGGACAAAAAAATGTTCGGTCAACTCATTCTGTTCCGGAGCTGGTTAGAGCAAGTTCACTAATAAAACCCGTTGCTAAGCCAGCGACCCACATTATTTATAGTCAATCTTATAGCTAATACATATAATAGTTAGTTATAATTATGTACTATTTTATTTGACTAAGGCTCATCTTACACTCACACTAAAAACAAGTACAGTAAGCTTAGTCAGCAGGCTATAAGAGATGCCGTGTCATTCAAAAGATTCTCTACTATCTAGAAAGAATACCGATGTTCCGTATTATGCCACTACGTCGCTTCCCTTCGTCGCGCTTCCCTCAGTGCTACCGTCCCGCGAGATACTCCGCGACCCACACGAGTCATCCCCGCTTTGTCCGCCCCTTCCCTTCCAATCCCGAATCCCACGTTCTCATCTACCTCTGGAATAGCCACCGACGGCGCTCTCCTCTCCAGGACACCGGCAACACCCTCCTCCCCACATGGCGAGATCCTTCATGCAGGAACCCTATCAGGGCTGTGGGATAGCCCGTGCATGGCCACATCAAGCGATCCTCCGCGTGCAGCCTGCCTGAGCGATGTACGTGCCTGTCGTCGGCCTCCTCATCACAGCCCCCGCCTCCATGAGCCTCGCATATCTGGATCTACGCCGCTACCCTCTGCCCCGGCAAGCCCCTGTACCACCTCTACGGGATCTAGGCCGTCATCACCGATCACGCCGACAGCAGCGGTCGAGCCATCGCCTTTAGCCTCGCCGCCTCCAAGCTCGGACTCATTCTCTTCGGCCGCAACCTGGACACGCTCCCCGTCATCTCCGAGGAGATCAGGTTCGAGCACCCCAAGACCAAGGTCTGCACCTTCGTACTCGACTTCGACGACTATGGCCTTGGTTACATATGTGCCTCCAATTTCGGCTTCCTTCCCCGACTACAGTTGATGGCCACCCACTCAATCCCCTTCTGTAAGTACACGTCCATTAAACTAAATCAATTTAGATTGGAGCTAACACCTCTAGCACCACCACGGTGTCCGCACACTACTACCTCGGTGTCATGTGTAATGTTGTTGCTGACAGAGGAGGTGAAACATGAGGTTGACATTGGATGCCTATAGAGATCGATGCGAGAGAAATTAGATGGGTAATAAAAAGGGACTAGAGAATCAGTAGCCTAGACGAAAGTGGTAATCAAAAAATCTTTTTGTAGGAGGTTGTATACTGAAAGTGAATTTAGTTGTTTATGATGCTTAGTCTCTTAAACATAAAATATCAATTTAGGCTATTGTAGTTTGTTTGGCCAATTATAATGGGGATAGAGACTAGAAACTAAAATTCTGGACATTTTCATTTCTGTAGCCAAATTAATTCTACATGATGGCAAATAGAAAGGTACATGATTTGTACATGTAAACCTGACTGGAGTTTGCCTGAGTAGACCACATATATACATAATGTGTCAAGTTTATACTGGTGGCAAATGTATTAAGTTGACACGATGACAGACAATGCCATAGAATGCTGATACTGAAAGTGCTTTGTAAGTCCGTGAAAAAATGTATTTAAACTTGTTTTCGGTTTAAGGTTTCAGTACAAAAATGATGACGGTCAATCCCCTACTGAGCGTCTTGTCCTTGACAAGTATACATGCGGATCTTCTTGTGTCCTTGATGATATTGTCGCAAAAGTAAAAATAAGTTAATTTTGTGTTTTTGGATGATTTGTAGTAGTCAAACAGTGAAGTTGCATGATGAAAAGAGAGCTATTTCATAAGCAGTCGTACTATATATTTTGTTATTTTATTAACTAAAAGTTCAGTGGTGTTATAAGCTAATCAACAATGGCAGATTGGTAACTTCGACATTTGTTTTTCGACCCTCTTTCAGAAATACTACACCTGAAGCTACATACAAGGTTTCTTTTTTCCTTTTCCGTTCCAGTTTGGCATCTTGATTCACAGCCGCACATTCTTATTGATCGACAAGGCATGGTCATCGAACATTTTTCTGTATACTTAGAATACAAACAAGAGAGTATCTAACTTATGGGCATGTTTTACATCAGAATGACCTCCTATGTAAGCTGCATGTTATTTGAATCATGCAATCAAACAGAGGTTTGTTATTTAGGTTTATTTATGGACTAAAAGACCTCATGTGTGGGGATCGTATAGCCAGTAGTACATGGTCTCATGGTGACATTGATTTCAAATTGATATTATACATTCTTATAGGAACTGCAACAGACCTATTGCTCATTTTTTATGGTTTGTGTAATTGTTGACAAATTTTAGAATAGGATTTTGGGTTTTACTTCTGCAATTATTTCCTGGTAGACCTTTTTACTCCATGTTTATTGTCGGTTGCATACTTATAATTAACAAGGAATTAATTACTTAGAAAGATAGAGGTTTTTCCATCTCAACAATTAAACATAGGGTGGTACGGTGAGTTCACATTTAGAGCTCTTGGTTTCTGAGGCCTGTGTATGAGATGAATGTCATTAGAGAAGCACTATCCATATAATCTATAAGTTTTGCTAAAGCAGCCAACCTGAAGTATGATAATCCATGCTCTGCAACGTGGGAATTGCCGATTAGCACTATTTCTTTCAATGTAATGCTTCTAAAGAAATTCTCCATTGTGTTGCTACCTATAAAACTATCTTCCTTGAAACCTGGGAGTTGAGATTGGTAGAAGAATCTCACTAGACATGGTTTGGTTAATTGTTATCTATTGGTGCGCACATGCTTTTTTACCTTCCATAAACTTTTATTGATTTAAAGTATTCCCTCCACTGATTTTAATCCATGTATAAGATGGTTATTGTACATTATTTCCATTTTTTCCAGGATTTTATGAATTCATACAACATAATACTTCACAAGTAGAATTCTTTTAAGGCTCTAATATCTTCTACACTAGCTTCAAAAGGGAAATAGTTGATTTAATTCTTTAACGGTGACTCCGTGCACTGATTTTTTTCCAATGCAGTAGACATACAACAAGTGCAAGCCGGGTGACCCTTTTCCAGTAATAGTGCAAGCCTGGTATTGTTGACTTCGCTTCACTCTGCAACATGTTGTTTGCCAATAAGAGCATCTTCTCCATGGTGAGCGATATATCCTCCTCGTATGATTTGTTTCAGCATAATTTCCACCCGGTGTGTTGTGGACTAGCAATAGTTAGTATGCCACTCCCTTTATCATATATAATGGTTCGGAGAACTATCAACATGTAGAATATCACTGTTATTTGACACAAACCGTCCCTTGGCTTCAGATGCTCTAACCCTGTGCGATTTTGTGCATTGTTATTCAGCATATACCACATGTTTGATATGTTTTCCATGAATAAATGATTTTTGATTTAACAAGAATTAAACACATTCTAAGAATTTTTTTAGCCTTCTTACACTCATGTATCGGTGTCCAAACACAAGTCCATGTTCAGAACTAAGATGTGGGTGTGCTTCAGATTACATCATGCCATGGATTTTATCTCCATTCTGTTAGACACTTTATTATGTGTAGATGCAATATTAAGTGATATTTTTATTTTTGGTGTTTCAGATGTGTTTCATTGGACATCCTCACTAGAAAATTGTTGGTGCATATGGGGCATGAACATGATCTGTATTGTGCACATGATAGTAGTGAAGCGGTCGGGCACCCGGGAAAGGAAGAGCATAGGTGGATATCGTGAGCCGGTGATAGTAGTGATGAGGTGAATCGCCAGGATGGTGCGCATGCCCAAATCTATCATAGCTAGCATGTATACTAGAAGGTCATTCCGGTAGAAACACCTGACATGTCAGCAGTTGTTGTCACATTGTATGTATACAGGAAGTGACAATCGATTAGGTTCGTTGGTGGACCATTTTGGGGAACCCCATTTATAGCTGGTTATGGATGGATATTATGTACTTCAGTTCAAACTGCAAGACATATTGTTGTAATGAGGAATGATGTACTTGAATCAAATATTTGTCCACAAAATTGGTGGTACGATTTTGTCAATATATCATTTTGTTAGAAACTCTGAATCATGTGTGTAGTGTAAACCACTCTTAAGTCTTCGATATAGCTGGTAGCGTTAATTTTGTTCCATGCCACTGAATGCTATTTGTTTTGAGAAGGCACCACATAACTTGTTGAAAATATTGTGATCTTTTGGTATCTTTTATCCTTCTATAAAAACTAAAACTTACTATTTCTAATGACCCAAAGAAAACCTGTAGGTCTATAGTATTATGTATGAGCAAGTTTTTGTGTATGCATGAACGAGGTTGATATGTTTTGCTTAAGTGGACACGGTTAGCGAGAAAGGACATGAAGATTGACTGCTAGGATTTTCCAGCTTCATACTAACAGTGTTGTTGCTTAGATAAGTGTAGCAGCTTTAGCATAACATAGATATTTTCCGGTTTCTTCTTGAGAATGTGCATGTTGACATGCCTCTGCTCATCAAAACTTGACAATGATGCATGGTGTGCATGAGAAATCTAAAATTACATGTTTGACAAGATTAGTTAAAGTTTTATAACCCGTTGCAACGCACGGGAATGTTTCCTAGTAGATGGAAAAAGAGAAAAGAGGAGAGAGAGTGAAGCGAGTGCTTCAGGAACCGCCGGCTGTAGCACAGCTACCGATAGAAAAGGAGCTTGCATGCAGCCTACTAGCCTAGGCCCAATAGCATGTGTGCCTTAAATAAATAAATCTTAATTAAAATCCATCTAGTAGCCAACCTAATAGCTAGTCTATTGTATAGACGGGCTTTTGTGTTAGCTATAGATAACGTGGCATGAGTATAGAGCCCGTAACGGGCTGTATTATTAGTCTTGCTCTAATCTTCTCTCTCCACTTCTCTCTCCTCCACATTATCTTAAATATATTATTTAAAGCCTTATAGCTTGCTTACATAAGCTTATTATACTTGCTCTTATTCAAGTTTCCAATGAATGTTTATGAAGCATAATTCTAAAGTAAAGAAGAAGTTTATGCTTTGCTGTAGCCCTGTTTGTCCATCGAATTTCTTCCCAGCAGGTTACTCTTTGGTCTATATTAATTTCTCAACTTTGTCTAGATATAAATTCATCTAGTCAAAATAATTAATTAGATACGTATGAATCTAGATAAAGTTGATGTCATTAATATAGACCGGAGAAAGTGGTAAATTTTGGATGGATGTTTATTAGCTTTTTTCACCGTGCTATGATGTACACACGTGTTTGTCTGGCGAATTTGACCTAGAGTTCTTGCATCACTTTAGCTGCATTTTTGAAGGAAAACAAAGAGATGTTCTTGTTGTGTAAATCCCCGAGATCCAAATGCAAAACTTTCATGTTATAAATAAAATGGACAATAGTCAAATTTAAAATATTTTTTACATATTTGAAATTGGATTTTTTAATATTCTCATTTTTTGTAATTTCTTGGGAATGTTCACAACGATTTATAAATTTCTTGTGTTTCCCTAGTGTACCCTATTTTCTTCAAAATTATCAGAACACCTTTTTCTATTTGAAAAACATATTTTCTCAGAAATTGTTAAAAGCTCGCTCTACATGTTGATTTTAAGCATCTGATTTTCTTGGAAAGATCCTCTAAATTATGTTTATTCTTTTTCCTGAGTTAGGAAGGTTTCCTCCCCAGTACAATTTGTGCTCTGACTGGGTCATCATGCCTGTGAAATCGGCATCAATTATAGAGTTGAGGGATAAATCATAACCTTCGTTATACGTTTTTCCTACCAGTCACTTTGCAGCTAATTCTAAAGAAAATGTATGGTTCCACGCAGTGCGATGAAGTTGATAGACGCATTGCATTATCACAGAAGATAGGTAGATAAAAAAAACGTATGCTTGCTTGCTTGCTTGCCAGTTTTGGTCAATAATGCTACTTCTACAGACAGACTAGTACAAATTTTTTGTTACGGACTGAGTTGTGGATCACTGATTTGCTCGAGAGGGATTTCTGGAAACCGCCCGGCATTTTCTCTCCAATCTCACAGCCCCACGTCTTGTCCGTATGCTTAGTCCGTAAAATAAATCTTTGGTACTGGCAAATTAGTCCGGAGACGTTGGGAAGCTGGGTTGTAGTAGGCTGACTCGAGAACCTCCGAATATGTTGCTCCAGCCCAATCTAACCCGACTCTAGTAGTATCACATACCAAATCATCCTTGTCAAAACAATCTGCCCTAGGAACGATGAAACGAGCGGCGGTTTCGCTCCCGGACGACCTGGTCCTCGAGATCCTCGCCCGCCTGAAGGACGCGCCGGCGCTCTTCCGATGTGCAACGGCGTGTAAACAGTGGCGCCGCCTCATGGCCAACCCCTCCTTCCTTCGCTACTGCTGGCCGGAGGAAGCATGCGCCTCCATCGCCGGCTTCTTCACCAGGGAGCAGCGCGATGGGCAACAACTGGGCCCACCGTGCTTTGTCCCAGCGCCGCGGTCAGCAATGGGCCGTGGTTGCCGTGCCCTTAGGGCCTTCCTGAAGCCCGCGCCCTCCGGCGGCCACATCTTAGACCGCGCCGATCCGCTCGTGTCGCGTCACGGCCTCCTCCTCGTGCGCCTCGACCGGCACGGCTATCATGTCGATCCGGACCTAACCGTCCTTTACCTGGCAGTGTGCAACCTGCTCACCGGCGAGTGCCATGTGCTTCCACCTTTAAAGTGTGGCTGGGTCGACCGCTGGAGCGGGTACGCCATATTGAGCAGCACAGACTGTGCCTCCAATAGCGAGCAACATCTGCCGGCGCCATCGAGTAACCCTCTGTCTTTCAGAGTGGTGATCATGGACATGGGCTACAATCTCTACACGTTCTCCTCTGGCCAAGCGAGCTGGGGCACGCCGACCTTCAGCGGTGTGAACACCCACAACTACATACCGGTTTCTCACGGCGCCGCCGTGGTGTGCCGCGGCACGGCGCGCTGGCTCTTTCATAACCTGACTATGTCATGTCTATGCACCATTGACATGGATGTCCAGACGGGCCATGTCTCCTTGACGACGATTCCCTTCAGGGTAGACTCTAGGACGTGTCGCCCATGTCTTACCCTCGCCATCGACGGGACGATTTCACTGATCGACATTCAGATGGAAGGGCAAGGGCTTGAGCTCATAAAGATTAGGAAAATTGTGGATGATACTGCAGAGTGGCTTGACACTCGAACGATCAAGCTAGAAGAACCATGCAAGATGCTCACTAACCTATACATGTTAGAAGAGAAGTATGGCACCATGGTTATCACATGTTCCGGTGGGCGCACGCATGTGGCTGACCTCGAAACCGAGACGGCCGAGGAGCTTTTGGAATGGCCCCGACACCATGCTAGCCGTGCAGAGGTTGTGCCATTGCAGATGGATTGGTTCACGTTCTTCCTTTCTCGTCTTGGCAGTCGAGCAGGAGAAGATGCCTACGGGGCACATTAATTAGCAAGAGTTTGAGATCACCATAATTTCCCCTCCCTTAGCTTATATGAAGCCACGAAGGAGTTGGTGTTGGATAAAATTAATTGTCGTGTGAAGCTATATATGAATAAATTCTGATCACGACTGGGCTTAATATTTTCTGTGAGAGACTGGTTAGGGACGGAGACATATACACCATTGTCTATAGTGTGGAATCTGTTAGATCCCTAGGATCATCTAGTTCAAGATTGAGCCACACAAGAGAAAATCAGAGGTGTATACCTTGATCAGAAGGTCCAGCCATGGCCTCTTCTTAATCTGCTCCACCTGAACCTTGTTGATGATGGTGAGAGGTTCTTCCTAGTGTTGTAGGTGTTGTGCTTGATCAGAGAGAGAGAGAGAGAGAGAGAGACCATCCGAATGAGAGTGTAACTCAGCTCAAACCCTAGGTCCCCTATTTATAGCACTTGCACTAGGGGAACCAACACCTCTAAATGGATGGTCAGGATGCCCCCAATGGCTATTAATCAACAGCCCCTAAAAGCCATAATATTGACTTATTTGATCACAGAAAACTTCAAATCACTTATATTCAACATTCTTCCTCTTGATCGTAAGAATAAACTTATAAGCCCATTTCTCAACAAAACAACATATGAGACAACAAAATTATAATGGTCATAGAGTACCGCAAAACCCGGTTACTACCATATACCACTTTATTTTAAAACAGTACTTCTTTAACTTAGGAGCTCCACCAACTTATACTTATGATAAACTTATGAGCTCAACTCTTTATTAGAACTTATACAGAGACAATAAATTACAATGGTTAGTTAAGTATCATTGAACTAATTGACTACAATACATCATTACATTAAAGAGAAGAACCATTCTTAGACTTATGGAGAGATGGTGTCATAACGGTCCCAATTCCAGGAACAAAAGCTTTCTGCCAATCCCATGCTAGCAACGTGCTCTTTAAACACACTAGGTGGCAAGCCTTCCATAAGTGGATCCGCTAACATTGTGTTAGTCCTTATATGCTTAATACTTATCGTATGATCCTGGATTCTATCTTTCATAACATGATACTTGATGCCAATGTCTTTGGCAGCAGCACTTGACTTGTTGTTACTCGAATAGATCACTGTTGGTGGATTATCACAGAAAAGAGTGAGTGGCTCAGATATACTGTCAATCACCCTTAAACACGGAATGAAATTCTTCAGCCATACTGCTTGCCCGGTTGCCTCATAACATGCCACAAACTATCCTGCATTGTTGACGATACAGTAACACTTTGCTTGGTTCTTTTCCAAGAAATAGCTCCTTCTACTAGGGTGAAAATATAACCCGATGTGGATTTCTTAGTGTCAACGCACCCCGCTAAATCAGCATCTGAATAACCCATCACCTCAAGGTTATCAGTTCTCTTATATGTGAGCATGACGCCTTTAGTGCCTTGCAAATAACGCAAAGACTTCTTAGCAGCCTTCTAGTGATCCAACCCTGGATTAGATTGATATCTTCCAAGCATCTCGGTTATTAATGCTAAGTCATGGCGAGTGCACACTTGTGCATACATTATACTTCCAATGATTTAAGCATAAGGAACTAACTTTATCTGCGCGGATTCATAATCATTACATGGGCACTCGGAAGTCCCAAACTTATCGCCCTTGACAATAGGAGAAGGCGAGGTTGAGCACTTATGCATATTGCTTTTTGAGTACCTTCTCAATATACGATGTTTGTGATAGCCCCAAGATTCCTCTGGATCTATCTCGGTGAATTTGAATTCCTAAGACAGAAGCGGCTTCACCAAGATCTTTCATGTCAAACTTTGAAGAGAGAAACCTTTTAGTTTCTAGTAGCATATTCTTATCACTACTGGCTAAGAGTATGTCATCAACATACAATATCAGGAAGACAAAATTGCTCCCTCTGAACTTCACATAAATGCAATTGTCCACTTCATTCTCTTTGAAACCAAAATTCTTTATGACTTGATAAAACTTGAAGTACCATTGCCTTGAGGCTTGCTTTAATCCATAAATGGATTTCTTAAGACGACATACTAAATGTTCCTTTCCTTCCATAAGAAAACCTTCCGGTTGAGCCATGTAAACATACATGTAAGTCACCATTCAGAAATGCCATTTTGACATCCATCTGGTGCAACTCCAGATCATAATGAGCCACAAGTGCCATAATAGTTCTGAGCGAGTCCTTAGAAGAGACATGTGAAAAAGTCTCATTATAATCAATACATTCTCTTTGAGTAAATCCCTTAGCCAGGAGCCTTGCTTTGAACCTTTCGATATCACCTTTGGAGTTACATTTGGTCTTATAGACCCATCTACTTCCCACATTTTTGGCTCCTTCAGGAATTTCTACTAAGTCCCATACATCATTAATGCTCATGGACTTCATTTCATCTTTCATAGCATCAAGCCATTCTGATGAATGATCACTTTGCATGGCTTCCTTAAATGATGCAGTATCATCATCCAACATCGACTCATTCATATCCTCACTCATATAAGTCATGTAATCATCAGGAATAACAGAATTTCTAGTCCGCTTTGACCTTCTGAGAGGTGCATTATTTGGTACCTCAATCACAACTTCAGACTTCTTAGCATCTTCCATAGAAGTATCATTAGGTATGGATTTTGACGGAGTCACTGGTATCTCAGCAGGAGTAGGATTAGCAGTTCTTTCAACTAGAGATGTAACCTCAACATGAACAGTAAACACTGGTTCTTGGATCATAGGCACCGGGACATATTCTCGTTTCTCCTCCAAGGTTATTTCCCTGGGAGTCATGATCCCCCTCAACACATCGCTTTCCAAGAACATAGCGTGTCTTGTTTCAACAAACTTAGTGAATTGCTTTGAACAATATAAAAATATGCCTTAGATTTGCCAGGATAACCAATGAAATGGAAGCTGATAGTCTTGAGATCTAACTTTCCCATAATTGGATTGAAAAATCTTGCCTCAGCAGGGCATCCCCACACATGCAAATAAATCAGGGTAGGTTTTCTCCCAGTCCATAATTCATACGGCATTTTCGGCACTGATTTACTGGGGACCTTATTAAGAATATGTGCAGTTGTATTTAGAGCTTCTATCTATAAACCAAGCGGCAAAGTGGAGTAACTTAACATACTTCTTACCATATCCATAAGAGTATGATTCCGCCTTCCATTTTGCTGAGGTTCGTCTGGTGCTGAATACTGAGCAACAATACCATTTTCTTGTAGGAAGATAGCAAAAGGTCCAGGAATTTGGCCATAAGAATTGTGTCTTCATAGTATCACCACCACGATCACACCTTACAACTTTGATCTTTTGACCAACCTGATTTTCAACTTCAGCTTTAAATATCTTAAACTTTTCTAATGCCTCAAATCGTTTTTTGATAGGATAGATGTATCCAAAACGGGAGAAGTCATCGGTCAATGTTATGAAGAAATCAAAACCATCCACTGATTTCACATTAAACGGACCATAGATATCCGTGTGAACAATTTCTAAAACTCTCGTGCTTCGATTTGCACCTTTCTTGATTCTCTTAGCATATTTACCTTTGATGCGATCAATATATTGATCCAGATCAGCATCTGAGAAATCCAAAGGATGAAGAACTTGCTCCTTAATGAGACGCTCGATTCTCCCCCTCAAAATATGGCCTAGACGATAGTGCCATAGTTTTGAAGAAGTCTCGTTATCATCACGCTTATGTTTGGTACTAACATTCATATTAGAAGAGGCATTAACTTCACTTATGGAACCAAGATAAAGTTTGTCTTGTCGGAAGGCAAGACCAATATCATTATTATCAAACATAATTATACATCTCTTATTCCCAAAGTCATAGTGAAAACCATCATCATCTAAGCATGAGACGGACACAAGGTTTTGTCTCATAGAGGGTACATAAAGCACATTATGTAAACGAAGCATAAAACCATTATGGAGTGTAAGTGTAAACTCTCCAATAGCCTCATCTTCAGCTTCAACACCATTAGCAACTCTAATGGTTCTTTCCCCTCTTCTTAGGGTCCTCTTTATATCGAATCCCTGTAATGAATTTGCAACATGGATTGTTGCACCTGAGTCAACCCACCATGTATTAGTGGCATAATCAACATAATTGGATTCGTCAATAAAGGTTATAACATTAGTACCTTTCTTATTGAGCCATTTCATGAACCCAATACAACCCCTCTAAACATGTCCACTTTTTCCACAAAAGCGACATCCATTAGGTTCTTTACCATCAGCATTAGGGAGTGCATTTGCATTAGGAGCTCTGTTAGGGTTCTTTTGCTGAAAGAATTTATAAGGTTGCCCTTTATATTTAAACTAAGTAGGTTTAGGCTTCATAAAGTTTTTCTTCTTTTGAGAATGCTTGAACTGATTAACATGATCAACTCGTCCAACGTTAAGCCTTTCCTCATCTTGTACACATCTAGCCATCATTTCATCCATGCCCCATTTAGAATCCATCGCATTGTAATTGATGGTGAACAGAGAGAACTCCGTGGGCAAGGATGACATAATAAAATGGACAAGGAAACCGTTGGAGATTTCCATATCCATTGTCTTAAGTTTAGTGGCCATGTTAATTTTCCTCATGATATGCTCTCTCAGACTCCCAGTTGGATCATACTTTTCATCAATAAACCTTCTAATGAGGCTTGTTGCATAAATTTTGGATGATCCCTTAAACTGGTCCTCAATCTTTCCAAGGTAACCCTTGGCAGTCTGAGAGTCTGGAATAGCTCCCCTCATACTTTGAGTAATGGAACCCTTAATGATCATGAGGCACTTACAATTTGAGTCCTCCCACTTAGTTTTCTCATCATCATAAGCCCTTTTTAGGGCATCATAATTCTCATCACATTTAGCAGGTGCTATAGGAGGATCCTTAATGAGGGCATAATCAATATTCAGCAAAGCTAAAGTGGTCTCAAGCTTCTCCTTCCAAGTACCAAAATTGCTACCAGTCAACTGTTATATGCCATTAATGATTTCGGCAATTTCAGATGCATTAGATGCTGCAAAATAAAACAAATGCTTTAAGTAAGCATTACCGTATCATACTCCTTTCATCAATCTAGTCTATATCAGCTTTGACTAGAAATAGACATAATCAATAAAATTTTGTGATTAGAATATCTGCCAATCAGCTTTGGCCAGAATGACAGATATTAGCCACACTTAATTAAATCCTCTAATCATATAAATTTATTTTACCAATCTAGTACACATCAGCTTTGGCCAAAAGTGAAAAGGACCAATAAAATTTCACGGTCAAAAATGTCCAGAATGATAGACATAAGCCATGCTCAATTTGAGGATTTATAGACTTTATTTTGCAGCAAAACATTATTATTACAATTTATTTGTAAAACAACACAAAATAATCAATCAAGCATGATTAAACACATTAATATTACTTAAGTATGGCACATAATTTCATGACATAAGAATATAATACCACACAACTTTGTTCCATAATTGACATAATAAGATATGCCAAAACTTAGCCCCAAAAATCATTTATATAATCCCTAACTTATAAACATTAATACTTAAAATTTATACATTATCTGGGCCCATAAAGAAATTTGGCCCACAAAACCCTAAACCCCTTTTACTGATTTTAATTTAAATTTTTTAAAGAAAAAACTTCCAGACTGGGTCAAAACTGGCCTAGCCCATCTCCCCCTTACCCCTTTTAGTGGACCGCTAGCCCATTAAGCATCCAAGGCTGCCAACTGTTGGATGCGATCCAACGGACGAGGGCGCGCCTGCATGGATCAAAACCAATGCGCGACGACGCCCCCGGGCCCATCCCTAGCCCCCATTTCCCCCTCCCCTTCATATGGTTCCCCCGCAGCGAGCGAGAGAGAGCGAGACGAGCGGCAATGACAAGCGCCAGCACCATGGAGGAGAAGATGTGGCGTCGACCAGCACCCCTCGCTGGAGCTGCATGCGGCTTTGGCTAGCACACACCTCCGTCGAGCGGCTCTGGGCAGCGCCCTTTTGCAAGGAGACAGCACGCGCGCAGACGTCCCTATGCGCGGCCCAGGGACGCCAGGGGGTGGTGTGGCCCCCTGTGGCCCATCTCCACTTTCCCTTCTAGCTTACTTCGTGTTCTGAAAAAATAGGGATTTCCATATATTTTCTAGATTTATCTGATCTTCGCGAATATTGCATCTCGATCCATCAGAATCTTGACTCCGACAGTTCATCCTCCAAAAGTCATCAAACATGCAAAATAGATGAAATAACATAAGTATCATCTCTTAATATGAAATATATCAATGAATAATAGTAAATTATGATATGTAATAGTGATTCAAAATGGACGTATCAACTCCCCCAAGCTTAGACCTCGCTTGTACCCAAGCGAAAGCTGAACTCAGTAAACATGACCTCATGTTTATGGAGTGAAGTGTAGATAAAAATAACACGGACAAGAAGCATCACATTTACCAATACACGGATCATAATAGAGAACAACTCACTATTATATAACTTAACTTGCAACGAGTATTGGAGTCAAAATAAAGATGCATAAATAAAATCATAATTGGTGATGGCAAACCTTGTTCTTGGTCAGAGAACAATTAACAAATTATACTTAGTTTTAAGCAAAGCTTCTATAAAGGAGTTTATAAAGCAGGAGTCTCTTGCTCAAACATAACGGTCTTTTCACCTACAAATATAGTTTTCAAAGTCATAATCATTCAGATAAGAGCATTGTGCAAAACAAGGAACATAAGAAACAAGATTGAATAAATCAACATATGGATGATTGAATCATAACTACTCAAATGCTTGCTGGAGATAGAAAGGAATAGGTTTACTGCGGTGACCCAGCATACCACTGCATGTGTAATACACTATAGACGTTGACATGACATCCACAGAACACTGTTCCGTACATATCACATCCCTCAGAGTGGTACAACAGAAACATTGCGGGTCCATATTACAAACATTCACACATTATTATTATTACAATACCAGAAGTTCAAGACTTCAAAAGGTTTTAGCTTACAAACCAAAATATAAAGTGTTTCAGCGGAATTTAAAAGTAGCAACTCCAACTAGGAGTTGAGCTCAGCAGCTTATTCTATAGAGTTCATGTTGCTCGGCTCCGTCGGTTACTACTAACTAGGATACTTAGTTGGACTCGTTATCATTGACACCATAGCGGATTCCGTAATCCACTTCTTCAACACCTCCTGATAGGTCATGCTCCTCGTAGAACACATCTTCTTGGCATTCGGCTGCATACATTGGCACGTCTTCGGGATCCTCAGAGTCTAAGCAAGGGATCAAAGGAAAGGATGAGTAATAGCGTTACCCAACAAGTTCATTATATCCAAGGTGGGAAGTTTGATGCTGTAACTACCACCTCGGACTATAAGTCCTTGGCACTATGCAGTTTTTCGTAAATCTTTCTTCAAAGATGGATTTTATTATAAAAAAAATCTATGACCATCAGCCTTCACAGGTTGACCAGAACTTTCATGGAGTTCCTTTCCTGCCACGTCCGTAGCTCCTTCCCGGAACAAGGAGTAACAAGTTACAATTCTTACACTCTGTAGAGGTGCGTTACTTTACCCATGAGAGATCAAATCCTTGTTGCACAACCGGGCATACTTTCCCATCCACAATTCCATGATGTGGGGCCCAGTAGTTGGTCCAAGACAATCATTGCCCCCTTCGCGACCTCGCATGCCTCCTTGGTGTACACCATGCCCACATATTGAATTACGGCAATGGTTTTTACATACCGTTAGATGCCAGAACTATCGTGGGACGTTGAGGGTTCCCACCCATATGCTGCATATCCTCTACGAATTACCAATTAATACGCATGCTACGAGGATAACATCCACGACCTGCACATCCGGCTACATGCAAGAGGAAGAAGATATAGCTAACTTCTCTGTCCCATTCCAAATCTCATGGCTAACGCGTAATATACGGCGCTAGAATCACTCATATCAGGGTTTATTAAGTCCCTAATTGATCATCATTATTGCAATTAGAACCCTAAGTTCTATTGCTCCATTATATCATCACTTAGGATGATATCTAAGATTTCTTTATTTGTGAAAATAATATTTTCTTTCTTTAGAGTATATATGATAACACACAATTTGCAAATACTTTGATAAAGACTCTTCAAAGGATATGAGCGAGTGATGAACTTGCCTTATGATGGCAAGGTAGTGAAGTCTGATGCTTGCACTGGACCTTGAGCTTCTATGTCTACAAAAACATCATTATTGCCCTATAAGGACAATATTTAAAGAAGCAAAATGATTATTCAAAGTAATGTAATGCATCATTTAACTTTATATGTATTCTCCCCATTATTATAAAAATTATTTTTAATAATAAAGTATTTATAAATATTAATTTTTTAATATTTATAATAGAATATTGTATTCTTCTATTTTATTTCCCTTTTATTTGAATTTTATTGATTTAATAATTCCTTTAAGAATTATCATTTAATTACCAAAAATTGTTATTAAATATTTGTTTAATAATTTTCTAAAATACTACAATATTAATATATAATGAAAGTGTTTTTTATTTATTTTTATCATCTTTCAATAATTTTGTAAAATTCCATAAGGAATATTAAAATTACAAAATTCTTAATAAAATTTATATGTTTAAAATTTTATTTCTTAATTTATTTGGATAGTTTGGATTTTTGTGAATCCAAAAATATTTTATTTATAATTTTTTCACTTTTATTTTATTTTCTAGAATTTATTTAAGTTCATGGGCATTTTAGTCTTTTCCTATTTATTAAAACAGGCTCTAAATGATTTGGTTTGACTGTTAGGGTTTATTGGGCCCTTGTGGCCTAGTAGGGCAAAGTCAAAACAACACCCTGAAGGGTTTTCGGCCCACCCATCCCAACTCACTCTGTGTCTCTCCCTCGATTTCACCTCTCTTCTTCTCCTCTCCCGACCCCGTGGTCAGCGATGCTGTCACCGGCGATTCGCGCCGTCGTGGACCTTCCTGGCCGCCGCCATGGTGCGCGGCGAGGTTGTCGACCACGCTCGTCCATCTGGTCTAGTTTGATTTGATCCTGGGGCCCTTCCATGGTCAGGCTAGCTGTAACATCCCAGGATTAGCACCTCGAAATAGACAGGACACATGTTTGTGCATTGCATTCATGCATAAGAAAATCCGGGGAATTTTCGCGCAAAACTAAAGAAGCTGTAGAGGGATCAAGATCTCTCTTGCTCTGATGAAGACATCAGGGCAAGTGCGATGGATTTCAACATGACCTCTATTGTACTCTTATGTTTGAGGGAAAGGAAATACAAATTTGAATATTCAATTGATGAATCAGAATTCTAAAAGAATTTGAAATGGAATAACAAATGGAAACTAAATTGTAATGGAAAATAAGAGGTGAACTCCTATTTATAAACAAGGTATAATCTTTTATTCAAATATAAAAGATAGTGGAAATTTAAATTAAATGAAATGAGTAAATGAGTAATGTAATATGATATTACAATAATAAAATAATAAACAATAATTGATAAAGAATAATCTTATTTACATTACATATTATTATATTATCTTTACAATTATGAACCAAAGGGATAAAAGATAATGAAATAGAGAGGTATCATTTTATTATAATAGCACAAACATTACAATATTTTTATGAAGTTCCCAAAAAAATGAAGAATTACAATAAAGAATAAAAGAATAAAAGTAAACTACTATAAAACAAATAAATGTAAAAAAGAATTACATAAATGAATTAAATAAAGGAATACTTAATTTCAAGAAAATATACATATTACATTGTCTTTACAATATTCAAGTACAAAGAAGAAATTACAACAATAAGAAAATATTACAAATATTATTACAACAATGAATAAATATATAATACACTTTACGAAATAAGGAAAAATTTACAAAAATAATAAAGAAGTCTCATATAAATCTTCATGTCCTGAAGGTTCCTTCCCTGATCTTAATTCCTGGAAAATAAAACATAAGACAAACTAAAATAAAGAATAAAAGGAAGGGTTAGAATGTTAGTATTACTCTCAGATTCAGCATACAAATGATATGCTTAAATTCATCATTGAGTAAGCTAAAGAGGGAGCCAAGTGGAGAATCGGTTCTTATCATCAAAGAAAGCTTCAGACTAAGCATCATAAGCCAAGGGGCAAATTTCACCAAATCAGATATAGTAAAAAGATAAACAATTAGAAAATGTCAAGTTTCACTTGATCTGATCCATTGGGGGTGAGTCAAGCACCAAAGTAGCTCACACATTTGCATGGTGTTGTGCTGTGAAGCCCAGAGGCATCACAAGGAGTACAAAGGTAAGCACACAGTCGTAGCTGATAAGCTAGAAGCAGATCAGAGTTTCTCCACACACCACACTTAGCCAGAACTACACTTAGATCACTGGTTCATCCTCAGGAACAACACATGTTCTTTCTCATCACCACAAGATCATCCATTCATTTCTTCACACCAGCACCAAACCCACCACCCAATCAACATTTGGTTGCTTATTCAAGCCATCCAAGAGGATATCAAGTAGTAGGAGGGGGAAAGGAGGCATATCACAGGAGAATAGGTAATCACAAGAAGCCAGTTCTATAGGATCCAGAAGGACAAGGTTCAGGAGCACAAGATTCACATGTGTAGGCTGATCAAGAGAAAGGCAGCAGTATTAGAAGGAGCAAGCCAAGTGAGCAGTAAGGAGGAGCAGATCAAGAGGCATCTAGGAACAAGATCCACTAGGAACCACAAATCACAACACAGAATCATCAACAACAAAAGTTTGCTATACCACTACTCATGCATAGTATCTGTTCTTGTTCTATTTCACCATCATAAACAAGGGAATAAAGGGGGTTATTGCAAACCAATATCTAATCAACTACTCTAAAACTAGCACCTTTCTAGGAGAGTAGGAGAATAGTTTATCTCTCAGAATTGCATAGAAGTGCTATGCAAATTCATCATAGAGAGTAGAAGGCAACCAAGTAAGTATCTGATTTTATCAAGATTTAGTGTCTAAGTCTTTGCATCATAGACTGGAACATATTGCACATAACCAAAAATCAAGGGCTAGTGATCCTTAACCATGTAAAACTCATTCCAGAGCTAATTAGCCTCAGACCATGCATCATGGGCATTCAAGTCATAAATTCTCATCTAAACAATTCACACCAGTCACAATACCAACTCATTTACCCTCACTACTAGCAGCAGATTAACCAATATATCCAAATTGGTATTGGTTCTTATCATTTTAAGCAAGCAAATCATTTGAAAGGCAATCTCTCAGTAAGCATAGAGTTGCTATGCTAATTACATCCTAGAGCTAGAATAAGGCAACCACATTATTTTCTTTAAAGGGAATCCAAGCCTCAGTCTTTTGCATCCTTGGCATTGGACTAGAAATTAGCCAGAAAAGAAGCCAGAGAAGATCTATCATTTTCCTAGACCATGAAACCAGGAATCATTTCTAGATCATCTGGACACTTTACTGCCAGCTTGACAGTAATAATAGCATATGCAAGTTATACTTGCAGAGCATCTTCCTTTAGAGGAAAAACTCAATTCTCCAACAATACATCTAGTAATCTTATTTTATTGGCTTTGTTGTCAATACAAGCATACCGTTAAATCAAATATCAACCATGAATCAGGATGCATGGTTAAGTAACACTACAACTAGCAGGATTGAACCATCAATCACTCTAATCCAACCACATCATAGAAGTCACCAGACATGAGCCATTAGACTAATCACGGCCAGTAACCTTACTAAAGTGCATTAATCTGGGACAAGATCAAGCTTCTTGTATAGATGGAAATACAAGGATTTAATAACCACAAGCCATCTAATATTTTTCATCAACATAGTTTCCTCCACTTAGCAGTTCAAACGAAATCAGATCCTTATCACACAAACACTAGGACAGAGCATCTGTGCTATTTAGGATAATCCTATCATCACAGAGAGAACTCCAGAGAGGAATCAAGTGGAGAAAAGAAAAAGAGAATTTCCACTTACCTGTGGTCCTCGCTTAGAGATTGAAGAGGAAGCAGATGGGGTCATCGGTGGCTGGTACGGCACGGCGGCACAGGGAGCACGGTGGCACTCGACCTGCACCAAGCCGCAACATGTAGTCCATCAGTGTCCTGGAGCACCACCGTAAGCTCAAAATCGAAAACCTAGTACCAGAAAGAAGATAGGGGCGAGCCCGTTATAGCCTTAGAGGCAAATCGAACTAGAGGGCCAAGTCGTATAGAAGAGGTGGTAATCGATAAGTCTACATTGCCGTCGGAATCGTCGGGTAACAATGGCGACAGCGGCCAAAGAGGAACGGGAGGGGAGAGGTGTGAGCGTCGTGTGTGGGGTGCGTGTGAGGGAGATGTACTTGGGTCAGTTAGTGGGCCAAATGCGTTAGTGGGCTAGGCTGGCTCACGGGCTGAGCCCAGTTCCAAAAGAATAACTAAATAAAATTTAATGTAAAAAGAAATAAAATATAATAAAACTTAAATTAAATAGTTTAATGTAAGAAACACTTTAAGGAATTTTCTAAAAAATAGGGCCACCTCATAAGAATATATATAAAATATTCAAATCATCACCAAAGTAAGAGTTACTTAATAAAAATATAAATTTACTGTTAAATAAAAAATAAAGCAAATAAATATTAACACCATTAAATCCTAAGTGAAATTTCATAAAATAAGGAAAATTTCTAAAAATAAATAAAAATCATTTTTGTGTATAAAAATAAATCCACTATTTTATAAAAATACTAACTCAACTTTTTTTATAAATAAAATTTGAAGTAAATATTTAAATACATTTAATCCTTTATGGGATTTTATAAACATAAAAATAATACTTAAAAATTAAATAAAAATCATTTTTAAGATCTTTAATAAATATATTACACTATAAAAATATTAAATATATAATTAGAAAAGTCTTTAATATTTTAAATAATAAATCCTTATCTAATACCTATTTAGTGAATTCTTTAAAACAATTGTTAAGTAAGAAATAATCACAATTCTTATAAACCTTGAGCAATTAGTGTCTTTGTACTAATTCCAAACCCATAACTTAAATTCATAATCAAACTTAAGTATAACTTTTAACTTCAAGATAGTCTTTTAAAAATCTTATTAAAAAACTCTTTTAAATAAACATTGGGTATCACTCATTTATATAATATGGTGAATAATTATTATATCTTAACCACTATTAACATAACTTTAAATTCTAACAAATCACTAAGATCATCTAATTATGTTTCCATTAAATAAATACCTATTCTTTTCAGAATAGCAAAACAAATTTAATCTAATCATTCACTAAAATATAAAGTGAATAATTCCACACCTTAGTTATACCTATCATAAATCTAAAACTTGGGAATAATTGAAACATATTACATCTTAAGTTTGCTTACCCTTTTAAAGTTAACTTTAGTCCCAAAGCTTATAAACATCAAGTCTAATGCACTACTTATGTTTTTATAGTTAACTTTGGTCTATTTCAATTAAGACATAAAGCATCTCAAATTTAGACTATTCAAGCAAACATAAACAACATCAATCACATTCTATCCATCATATTATAAAATCTATTAGGGTTGTTTAAACCTTAGGAAGGAAATCTTTTCTTCAAATGTTATTCTTTTTTCCACTTCAAACAATAAACTCATAATAAGTTCTTCAACTCTTAACAACTCAATCCCAAGGATGTTTATCAATAGACACCAGATGACAATTAACCATAATCACATAATTTTATACTTCACTTGTATATTTTGAATTGTTAACACTTAAGTTCCTTATAAAGGTCATTACTTATAAAGTAAAATTTGAAGATAAACCAACTCTTAAAAGAATCATTTGAATTCACTTCACTCAAAGTATTGGGGATTCACTTTGGGAGTTTTACAAAATGCATATCATTACTTATGCATAACTACATCTTGCTTCTTTAAACATTAGTCCTTACCGGACCAATGATGTTAATTTCAGATCTTGGATCTTATATTGTCTCGAAGACCGTGAGTGCATAATCTTGCAATCACAAAAGGCAAGTTCACACTTGCTCATGTCCTTTGGTTATTTTCTGTAAAGTATTTTACAAATCCAATGTGGACATCACCTGCATTTGAAAAAGGTCCGAAAACACTATTTTCATAATAATATGATTATAGGTTATTACCATAAATTACTATGAAAGTTCCGGTGGTAAAGGAACATATTATCTAGGACTTAACAACCAATGTCGCCAGTGATTCTTGCGCCGTATATTACGCGTTAACCATGAGATTTGGAATGGGATAGAGAAGTCAGTTGTATATTCTTCCTCTCGCATGAAGCCGGATATGCAGGTCGTGGCTATTATCCTCGTAGCGTGCATATTAATTGGTAATTCGTAGAGGATATGCAGCATATGGGTGGGAACCCTCAACGTCCCACGATAGTTCTGGCATCTAACGGTCTGTACAAACCATTGCCATAATTCAATATGTGGGCATGGTGTACACCAAGGAGGCATGTGAGGTCGTGAAGGGGGCAGTGATTAGCTTGGATCATCTACTAGGCCCCACACCATAGGAAGTGTGGACGGGAAAGATCGCCCGGTTGTGCAACAAGGATTTGATCTCTCATGGGTAAAGTGACGCACCTCTGCAGAGTGTAAGAACTGTAACTTGTTACTCCCTGTTCCGGGAAGGAGCTACGAACGCGGCGGGAAAGGAACTCCATGAAAGTTCTGGTAAACCCGTGAAGGCTGACGGACATAGTTTTTCAAAATAAAAGAAACCTTTGAAGAAATGTTTATGAAAACTTGCATTGCCTACGACCTACGGTCTGTGGCTGTATATATAGTGCATCAAACACTCCTTTTCTAGTGAACTTGCTGAGTACGCTCGTACTCAACGTATCTTCTTAACCCTTGCTAGGTTCTAAAGCTAGTACAGACGATGTCTACATCAAGTTATGCTCCAGGAATCATCACTAGAAGCTAAAGTTCTTCAATGAAGTCAAGAAAGTCAACATCTACATCAACTCAAGTGAAGACAAAGTTACTGATTAGATAAGAATATAATCTCTAGCCATAGAACCTATTTCTATAGTGTATTGCAATAGCAGCAATGCCAGACCAATAGTTCAGA
Organism: Avena insularis; assembly: GCA_023614405.1. Lineage (NCBI taxonomy): Eukaryota > Viridiplantae > Streptophyta > Magnoliopsida > Poales > Poaceae > Avena > Avena insularis. The sequence goes on from CM042693.1 coordinate 14,717,120, forward strand.
TATTAGTCTGATTAGTAGGATCGTGATGAGTTGATTATTTCCAATTCTTCTTTGTAAGAAGTTTCTTTCTCTCTCTTTAACCGAGAGTGTTCTCTGGATCTTATGTAAAGAGTCGAGTTGTAACCTATAGTCATGTCTTGGACCTGCTGTGTTTCTGTTGTACCACTCTAAGGGATGTAATACTAGTGAACGGTGTTTCATTGGTGTTATGTCAATGACTATAGTGTACTACATCATGCAGTGGTATACTGGGTCACCGCACAAGACCCTTCCTGAACCCTAGGGTTTGGGGATGGTGCTGCCACCGCCGCCGTGGATCCTCCCATGGTGAGGTGCGATGCTCGTGTGCTGCTTTGGCCGCCGCCATGACTGGTGCGGGTTGCAGCGCCCTCTGGGGTGCTCCCCGTGCCGCCGAGAGCTCGTTGGCCATTCTTCTTCCTCTTCAATTCGTCAGCGAGGATCCTGGTGAGTTGTGCTTCTGTGGATTCTAGTTCATCTTATCACCTTGGATTCCTTTGTGTGTATCTAGTGGCCAGTATAGCTTGTGCTTCTATTGCTACTAGGGTTCATTTCTGGTGCTTGTAATATGCTCCTATGGTCTGGTTATGATGTTTAGTGGGGATTTGGGTGCTCTGCACCTCAGTGCTTGTGGTCACCCCTTTGATTGTGTGGTGCTGTTGTTGGTTTGTGACTAAGGCTAGATTAAATGCTAGGGTTGCATAGTATTGCCTCTGGTTGGTGCTCTGGTGAATTGATGTGTTTATCTGTTGTCAGTATCTTGATACTGACAGTGATGATTCACTGACCTAGTTATTGTTGGCTTGCCAGATTATGTTTGGTCTGAATTTTATTCAATAGAATTCAATGATTCTTTGATCATGAATAAATAATTAGGATATGATCCCTGTATCTAGTCTCAGGGAGATGATTTGATAGATGATTTGTGTAGATTGGAATATTTGATTGTATTTGTGATAAGGTCAGTGCTTATGAAACCTTCTTAGGATGGTACATAAGTAGATCTTGTTGTTGGCTATACTTATAGTCATTTCTGGGACTTGATAGATGTTGATAGATAAGTTGGGGAAACTTATTGTTTGATCCAGCCAATGATGCTGGTCTGAGGCTCTAGGAACTAAGTTCCTATGTTGTTGTCATCTTCAAAATTGATTAATACATCAACTGCTTACTAGATCTTGGATCCTAATTGGTTAAATATATATGGTTTTGTTTGTGGCTTATAAAATATGAGGTGCTACTCCTTCTTGGAGATGTGCCCAGATTTTGTAAAAACAAATGATAGAATATAGAAGTTGCCTTTGGTATCACCAATTCTGTGAGGCTGGTTTGAGAATTTGTTTTTTAATAGATTTTGATCCTGATCTTTATATTTAAAACCTCTAGGATAGATTCACCCCACTTGGGTGATTATTGAGAGGTTGTCTTATGCATCAGCACATATATTCTGCTTGGATAAGATAAACATATCATGTGGTTGTTTATGATACTCACCACAAAATCTATGCTTGTGATGGCTTGATGTGCTGGTGGTGTTGCTGGTCTGGTTCAGTCCTTCTCCTCTTGATGATGTTCTTGTGTTCCCCTGATGCTTGTGCTTGACCTTGATAAGCTCTGCTCCTCCTAGCTCATGTGAGCTTGGCCTTGCTATTCACCTGATCCTTCCCCTCCTTATGTCACCATCAGGTGATATGTGGCTTGATCTGGTGTGAGATGGTGTTGCTGGTTTATTTGGCTCTGGCTAAGCTAGTTGTTCTTGTGTGGTGTGAGCAGTGAAGAGATGCACTAGTGCTTCCCCACGGCTATGCTGAGAAGTTTTGTGTGATTGGGTTGTTGTTATGGTGTTGACAGCAGACACCATGCAGTTTGGTGTGTGTGCTGCTTGTGTGCCTGCTGTACAACTTGTGGATATGTTCTGAATTTGAGAATTACTTTTATCAGGTTACCTTTTACTTGGCTGGTGAAACTTTCCCCTCCTTGCTATTTATTTGACTTATGGCTTGAAATTATGAAAGATATATTCTTTCATATTGGTGAAACTTGCCCCTTTAAAAGTACTCAATGATGAATCTTGAACAGTGCACTTCACTGTCAATTCTGAGAGTAATATAATTTTAACCTTAACTTTTTTTTTTTGTGTTTGTTTTGTAGGTACCAGACTTGGGAATTCAAGATTTTAGTTTAGGTTTTCTTCTTTATTTGTAGAATAGTCATATGTAATATTTCTTTATTCTTTTGTAATTTTATTTTTATCCTTTTGTAATAAAGATTGTACTATTATTCAATAAAGAAATATTATATTTCTATTTATATTATTGTAAAGATTGTTGCTCATTTCCATAAGTTACATTTTGTAACTCATTTATTGAATAAGATTTTGAAATGAACATTCTTATTTTTAATTGTTTTTCTTTATATAAAGCTTGAACTACTTAATTATTAACCCTTGACTAAAACATAATATTCAAACATTTTTTTTAATCCTTTTTAACTATAATTTCAAACATTCAAGTTTTAAATTCAAATTCCATCTCCCAAAACACTCTAATCCATAAAGATCATATCAAAGTCTATAACAATCACCCTCCAAGACTATACCTAATCTCAAAGCATGAAAGAAACTTTGATCACTTAAGGTTTTTATTTGGCGAAAATTTACCCACATCTTCACAGATGAATGCATGCACTATCACAAATTCTTAAATCTACCCTTCATTAGTTCCTAAATGCTGGGATGTTACAGACTCCCCCCCCCCCTTAAATTAAACTTCGTCCCGAAGTTGGTTGAGATGTACCTGAATAGTTCTAGATAGGTTTTTCTTAAATCCTCTTGTTTCTCCCAAGTGGCTTCCCTTTCAGGGTGATGTTCCCACTGTATCTTGCAATACTTAATTGCCCTATTCCTCAACTTTTTCTAGTTTTCTTCCAAAATTCTACAGGGCTTTTCAACATAAGTCAAGTATGCTTGTAGCTCTATCTCTTGATGTTTGATTGCATCATCTGGAACTTTCAAACATTTACGAAGTTGTGACACATGGAAAACATTATGCACTTGAGCCAATCTTGATGGTAACTCTAAAGCATAAGCTATAGTCCTGTTCTGACTCAATATCTTGAATGGCCCAATATATCTTGGACTCAACTTTCCTTTAACTCCGAATATTTTAACCCCTTTCATTGGACTTACTTTCAAATATACCATGTCTCCCACTTCTGGATGCCAAGATCTTCGACTTTGATCAGCATAGCTTTTCTGCCTGCTTTGAGCTATTTTTAATCTATCCCTAATCTTATCAATGATATCTTGTTTTTATTTGATATAGTCTGGCGCAAATTCCTTGCTGCTTCCAGGCTCATACCAACATATTGGTGATCTACACTTCCTTCCATACATAAGCTGATATGGAGCTGCCTTCAGACTACTCTGATAGCTATTATTGTAGGAAAATTCTGTCAATGGTAGATGATATTCCCATGTACCTCCAAAATCTAGTGCAGAAGATCTTAACATGTCTTCTAATATCTAATTCGTTCTCTCGGTTTGACCTCCTGTCTTTGGATGATAAGTTGTGCTGAAATCTAATTTGGAACCAAGTGCTTCATGTAATTGCTTCCAAAATGCTGAAGTAAACACTGATTCCCTATCAGTTACGATCTTTTTGGGCACTCCATGCTTACTTACTATCTCTTTGATGTAAACTTCTACTAACTTCTCGGCATTATCTTTCTGATTTACCGGAATAAAATGTGCACTTTTAGTGAGTCTGTCCATAATTTCCCATATCATATCCTTCTGTTTAGGTGTCATTGGCAATCCTGTGATGAATTCCATACCTATTTCCTCCCACTTCCATTCGAGAATTTCCAAAGGCTGTAATGGTCCTTCTGGACTTTGATGTTCAGCCTTCACCCTTTAGCAAGTATGGCATTCTGATACATATTTAGCAATGTCCCTTTTCATGTTATTCCACCAGAATAGTTCTTTCAAATCCATATGCATCTTAGTACTTCCTGGATGTATATAATATGGTGTTTCATGTGCTTCTCTGAGTATGACATCACGAATCTTAGTGACATCTGGAACACAAAGACGGTCTTGAAACCATAAATACTCATAATCTCCAAGGCGAAAAACGGATTTTTGCCCTTGAGATATCCTCCAAATTTCCTTAGCAATGAAAGGATCTTCTGCTTGATGTCTAAAAATTTCATGCTTAAGATCACTGTCCCGCTCTGCAACTATCTGCATAGTAGCTAATCCTCCAAGAACCTATGTTCTAATGAATTGAAGCTCTAATCTTTCCAAGTCCATTTGTAACTCTTTTGGTAGCTCCCGATTGCTAGGCTGAATATCTGCACTTTTGCGACTTAAAGAGTCTGCTATCACATTTGCTTTTCCTGGAGTATAGTTGATTGTTAAATCATAATCTTTGATTAGTTCCAACCAACGCTTCTGCCTCATATTCAACTCCTTTTGAGTGAAGAAATATTTAAGACTTTTATGGTCAGTGTATAACTCACATCTGGCTCCATAAAGAAAATGCCTCCATCCTTTTAGCGCAAAAACCACTGCTGCTAACTCTAAATCATGAGTTGGATTGTTGACTTCATGTGGTTTCAGTTGTCTTCAACCATAAGCAATTACTTTCCGATCTTGCATTAACACACAACCCAAGCCTTCTTTAGATGCATCACAATATATTGTAAAGTCTTTCCCTGTTTCTAGAACTGCTAAGATTGGAGCTATGGTTAACCTGGTCTTCAATTCCTGAAAACTCGCTTCACATTTCTCATCCCAATTGAATGGTGTATTCTTCCTTAACAACTTGGTCATTGGTCTAGGTATTTTGGAGAAACCTTCAATGAATCTCCGATAATAACCAGCCATCCCCAAGAAACCTCGAATTTGTTTCACATTGGTTGGTGCAGTCCACTCTAGTACTGACTGAACTTTAGATGGATTTACAGCAATTCCATCTTTACTGATCACATGGCCGAAGAATTCTACCTCATCTAGCCAAAATTCACACTTACTGAACTTAGCATAAAGTTTAAGTTCCCTTAGAGTCTGCAATGCTATTCTCAAATGATCAGCATGCTCTTCCTTATCCTTGAAATATATCAGAATATCATCAATGAAGACTATGACGAACTTATCCAAATAAGGCATGAAGATTTTGTTCATCAGATTCATGAATATTGCTGGTGCATTGGTGTAATGCCCGAAAAATATTAAAAATTAGAAATTGATTGTTATTTTATTTTGTGCATCATCATGACATCATCATGCATATTTTATCCGTAAAATTATTTTAGCAAACCATATTTTGTTTTACTAAATATCCAAGTGGTTTTATTAAACCCGTCTCTTGTTCTTATTTTAAAATTAAAATAAATAATATTTCTTGCAGCAAAAGCTTTTCTTGTTTTATAAATAAAACTAGGTTAAAAGTCCGTCTAAAGTTTTGGCCCAAAAATAGTCTTATCTAGTCTACTTTGGACTATATAAATAATCCTTTTTTCTTTTTCATTCAAACCCTAGACCCAATCCCAAATCTGAAATCCACATCTGAATTCCCCACCTCTTTCTTTTTCCTTCGCCACCACCACCCGCTGGAACAACACCCCACACCAGCACTCCCAGGCCGAACTCGAATCCACACACCCAACTCGTTTCCATGCAGGAACCCACCACACCCAACACGCCACCACACATGCACCCGCCCTTGGCCCCAGCACGCACACGCACCACGCACTCACGCGACCACATCGCAACACGGCACACACGCACCGTACGGGGCCACCAACCCCGGGTGCCCCGATCGATCCCCAACCTCGCGCTCCCAACCTCGAGCCAGCCCTGTCCTCGTTGCCTCCACACGCGTGGTCGTCGCCAGCCGCCGCCAGGGGCTCGCCCAGCTCCTCCAGCGCAGCCCTACATGACCTCGCCTGCATTCGGCCGCTATGCCGTCACCTCGCCCTCGCTCCTCTCCGCCGCCTCGTCTCGCTATCTACGCCCTAGCGCCTCGTTGTCGAGCCTTCACCGTCCTCTGGGCCGCAACCATGCACGCCTCCTCCCTGCACAGCCGTCGCCGACGTCGTCGCTTCCTTCCCGTGCCCATGCGCATCTCCAGCATGCCATCATGCGCCCTCGATCTCGAGTTCAGCGCTGTCGTCCCCTTCCCGAGGAAGCTCGAGCTCATCGACCCTGCCCCTCTTGGCGCTCCCTCCAGTACGGCCGGCCACCCGCGAGACCCTCCTCTTCTAGGGCGTCCGCTAATTCCATCTGCAACTGTTCTACAAGCTCTGTGCGTCATCGGTCTGTTTTAAGTCCAAGTACACGCGCATGTATCTGTTTGGTGCCTACCTTGCTGTTGTTGTCGATCCTCTCTGATGCTTGTGGTGCTGCGATCTGTAGTGAGCTAGTGGTCGATGGAGTGGTGTGGTTCCACTAGAAGAACACCACCGAGAACAGTAACAATGACAAGTTACCTCTGCTGAGATCGAACTTGATCCCGTCAAACTTCAAGATCTTCGATTCTGAACCTAATGTGTGACTCCTTCCCGATACCCTATTTTGATAAATATAATACAATTTGTGCATGTTAAATTATTCATGCTTGCATACATATATTATTGTTTGGGGTTATATGGCGATTCATATACTAAATAATTATGGAATATATGGGAGTGCTATTTGTCTTGTCCCGGTTCCATTTAATATTGTGTAGTGAACCGATGCCATGTTTATATCTTGTTAACCAACATTTAAATTGTGTGGTAGATAAACAATTCAAACCATAATATTTATTTTTCGGGATCCCGATTCCGCTTAATATTTCTAAGTGGGACCGCATATTGCCATGCCATGCATCATATCATAATCATGCCGGATCTTTTGTCTAGTATTAAATATTGCATCAGGTGTTCTTTCTAGTGTTTGCTTCTTCACTGGATAGGACGATGAGTGGATGCGAGAAATGACAAGCCTCCGGATACTCGATTTTGTCTCAAAGGCGAGCATTCTCCCTCTTCTACCTATTTTGCATTTATAGTCTTTACTTCCTTCCTTTGATCTATTGCTATCCTTATTGTCGATGCTATAGTACCGTCCCTTTATTTACCTACTCCACTATATTGCCTTGGTTATCCTATTGCCTTGTTTGATTAGCTAGCCTTGTCCTTGCGAGTCGTAGGAATGCTTAGTATTACTCTCATACAGGTGGAACATGATACTTGGATATTGATAGTGATAAGATAAATTAAATTGGTGATGTTGGTTATGGTTTCACCTAATGATAAGGCCCCAGCAGGGACCACCTTTGGGAACTGCTTGAGTCGACCTAGGACCCGTTTGTTCTACGATACCAGTTCTGAGTTGATCGCGCTAACCAAACGTGGGGCCTCTAGGATCCCCCCTCAACTACCGGTGCTATTCGTATATCCAGAGGGTTACAAAATTGGTTTTCTATTTGGTGCATACGCATAATATGTTCTCAAACATGGGTGAGTTGATATGTCTTCGGACTTGATATTTTGGTTGATTGCCATGGCTTGCATACATAAATCGCGGTACACGGTGGCGCACCCACGGTGTGTACAAGTTACCCCGCAGGGCCCGATCCACCAGTAGGCGCAAACGCTATGACTTCCTTGAGAATCGGCGTACCTATTGGTTGGTTTCCCATAATAGGTGATGCCTCTGGATATGCGCGTAGTTATGGGACAGTTCTTGTTGTGAGATTCGGATGGCACGCGTGATATGTTGCCTGAAGGGTTGAGCATGCGTTTGGGTACAGTAGTGCACCCCTGTAGGGTAAATCTTTTCGAGAAGCTGTGTGTCCACGGTTATGGACGCCTTAGGAGTACAGTGTCATGATCATAGACAATGCCACTAATGTTTTGCCTCTAATAATTTGACTAGTAATTAGCCTTATCAACTAAACACCTGCTTTACTAAAATTTCCACTGTGTGTGTTCCTCAAGGGGACTTCCTCGACTGGTCTTCGAGGGGGAATCTTCGGATGGGTTATGTTTAGTGTTATATATAGTTATCGTATAGTGCTCTCTTATCCCGCTCTAATAGCCAAAGTTGTAGTGTGTCTCTATAAGTTAGATAGTGCAAGCCTTGCTACCGCTGAGCCCACCATACCTATGTAGGCGAGGACTGCCGAATTCTAGTCTCGCCGTGTACTGGCCTCGGTACTAACCACTCTCTTTCTGTTTTTCCTTTTCCCTTTGTCGGCACCCTTTTGGCTTGACAGGTATGTGAATGACGACGTTAGCAAGGTTACCCTTCCGGCTTGTCCTGGGCAGGGTTGGACACCGCTTGGTTATTCTTCAGGACTCTTAGTCCCATTTGGATCTTGTCCATACTAAGATATTATCTTGCTTTCTTCTTGAGTTGTATCTTTGTATTGTATCTTTTGTATTCTTGACTCGTCGAGTTGTTGTTGTATATATAAGTTCTTGTGTACTCTTTTGTAAACTGTGGTGATGTAACTACTTGTTTATCAAATCCCACCCACACGAAAGTGTCTGGTGGGCGTCTTTGAATCGCTTCTATGCGGGTTTTGGCGGGAAATGCTAAGATCTGCATAGACCCGATTCTGGGGCGTTACAATTGGTCAAACCAAATGGTACAACCAGATACTCATGGTGTCCATATCTTGAGACAAATACTGTTTTTGGAACATCTTCATGCCTGATTTTTATTTGATGGTATCCAGATCTTAAGTTGATCTTTGAAAATACTTCGGCTCCTTTCACTTGATCAAACAAATCTTGAATTCTCGGTAAAGGATACTTATTCTTTATAGTAACGTTGCTAAGATTTCTATAATCTCCACACATCCTTCTTCCACCATCTCTCTTATCCACAAAGATTACCGGTGTTCCCCATGGGGATACACTTTCCTGGATAAACCCTTTTCTGACTAACTCATCAATTTGCTCTTTGAGTTCTTTTAATTCTTTGGGTCCCATCTTATAGGATGCTTGAGCTATTGGTGTTGTACCAGAATTAGATCAATAGTGAACTCTATCTCACGATCTGGTGGCATTCCTGGTAGCTCTGCTGGAAAAACATCTTGAAATTCATTTACTACAGGAATATCTTCCAATTTTACCTCTTTCATTGAGTTCAACTGCAGATCCACCATGATATGACTGTGCTTATCTGCTTGGTAAACTATCCTTGCTCCACTTGGAGTTTTAATCGAGACAGTTTTCTCCTCACAATTTATCTGAGCCCCATGCTCCATCATCCAGTCCATACCCAGCACTATTGCAATACCCTTCAAAGGAATCATGTAAAGGTCTGCAAAGTATGTACAACCACAGATCGAGATAACCTGATCTTGTTTAATGTGGCGTACAATCACATTTCCCCCTGCCGTAACTACGGTCATAGGGTTTTCTAACGTTGCCCTTCTAATCCCGAACTTATCACAGAATTCTTCAGAAATGAATGAGGTAGTTGCACTAGTATCAAATAGAACTTTGCCGGGATTGGTAAGGATATTGAGCGTACCTATCACTGCATGCTCCGAATTATCCACCTCCTCTAGGGTTGCGCAATTCAGCTTCCCGGTAGGTCTGTTCCTCTTGCCATTGTTGTTCTTGACATAATTTCCTCCTCGATTGGGCTGTCCATTTCCTCCATTGGCTTGTCCTCCTACTTTGGTACGCCAACCTCCTGGTGGTTTGCTCGGACAATCGGGTTTGATATGTCCCTTCTGACCACAACCGTAACAAATCACTACAGGATTTTTGCATTCCCTCTGGAAATGCCTTGGAATTCCACAGTTGTTACAAATAACATTCCTTCTAGGATTGGATTGATTTCCACCACTGCCTTTATAATTGTTATTGTTGTTGTTACCATAGGCCTTGTTCCGGGGTTTGAACTCTAGATTGGGTTTAGGTTCACTTGCCTGAATTCTCTTGGTTTCCTTCTTGGCTCTCTTCCTCCTATCCTCTTGGACATTCTTATAGTCATCTTCAAAAGTAATTGCTGCATCCAGCAACTGCTGATAAGTTTTATTATTAGACAACCTTAACTGCATTCTCACAAATGGATTTCACCCTCACAGGAAATGCTTCTTCCGCTTCTCTTCTGTGTTAACATCCTCCTCAGCATAACGAGACAATTGACTAAACTCCCGGATATACTTCATGACACTAGTATATCCCTGCTGAAGCTCCTCAAAGTCTCTTTGCTTCAACTCCATAACACTCTCCGGAACATGATATTCACGGAATCTCTGCTTGAACTCCTCCCAGGTGTACTCTCTTCCTGGTTGTTGCATGGCCAACTAATTCTCCCACCATGATGTTGTAGGTCCAGTCAGAAGATGAGTTGCATACCTCAATTTCTCCTCATCATTGCAACCTACAGTCTTTAGCTTTCTCTCTGTATCTGCTAACCAATCCTCTGCATCCATTGGTTCAGAGGCTGATGCAAAAGGTAACGGCCTTGCATTCTGGAAGTCAGAAAGACTCACTCCTCCACCTTCAGGTGCCCTCTGATTTGCTCGTCCCAACAATTCCTCCATGAACTTGTTCTGGGTCTCTTGCATCATTTGCATACACTGCATAAAGTTCTGCTCCATTAACGGCCTCATTGGTGGTGGTGGTAATGCTCCCTGATTTACTGCATCTGCATTGGCCTTCTCTTTGGCCTCACGTTCCATCTGCTGCTGCTCAGATTCGGTTTCTACACCCGTATCCATGACCCTCTAGTCCTACAACATAAAGCGAATACTCATAATTACATCATGCACATGTGTTCTGAGTTCGACTTTACGCATAGAACTAGTCACACAATGAAGATCCAAAGAAAATCCAAATATGCATTTCACATATTATACATAATATCATAATAACACAAAGTCATTACAACATATACCATATAGGTATAATCACAATACTACCTTATTTATCTAACTATCTTATTTCTTGGAGTACAATACACAGTACTTGATACCTCTAAATAATTGCCTACTTCTAGTAGTAACTATGCTCATCATACATGCCTGATGTCCAACCGTGATGGCATGATGTTCGTCGCACAGTTTGTGGAACAAATGGCCTTCCCGAAGGAACATACTCAGTATCTGAAACTGTCAGGACTTGAGTCATTACTCAACCTGAGCGCATTGGCCCCCTCCAGCTCAGCTGAAAAGTCTTCAGAAACATATTCAACATTATCTCTCGCTTGCATCTCCTGAGCTTCATTCCTTGAATTGTCAACAGGATACGCAGATCCTGCTGCTTCCCAGGTGCTCCTTTGGGCAAGATAGTTAAACATCGGATAATGTATATTCCCTGGGTTTTGAGAAGATGTTGATGATTCAAACTCTCTTTCCTCAGGATCTTCTTCTGCATCCTGATTATCTATCGACATGGCATTTCTACTACTGTTACTAGGGTTAATTCTTGCACCCATCTAGCTAGATTGTCCAACATTTCTATCAGAACCATCTGTGGACATCTGGTGTTCATGAGATCCTTCATATGATCCCCTTCTCCAACCATCAGAATTCTCAATAGGAAGTTCTGAATCAGAACCATCCTCTGAACCCTGTGGTACTGCATACCTCATATCCATAGTAGGATCATGTATAGGTTCAGGACTTGGTGAATAAGGATATGGTATAAAAGATTCAGGATCTATAGGTATATCCTTAAAGTTAGGTGTTGCACTACTACTTGCTTCCTTCTCCAACTGGAATGCTAACTGCTTCCTCCTTTCTGGATCCGTTAGATCCTCTAACATATCATTTTTATCTTAGAAAATCACTTGATGTGTCTTATAAAAAGACGCAACGAGTGTTCGTTATCTATCCATAAACTTGGAAGCTAACTTAGGATGCTTCTTAACTAAAGTAAGATGATCCGGTATAGGCTCCGAGTCTATAGAATCATGAGGTATCACAGAAAATGTGCTACCTTCTAACTCCTTGGCTTTATGCTCCCGGATATTATATTTCTATTTATATTATTGTAAAGATTGTTGCTCATTTCCATAAGTTTCATTTTGTAACTTGTTTATTGAATAAGATTTTGAAATGAACATTCTTATTTTTAATTGTTTTTCTTTATATAAAGCTTGAACTACTTAATTATTAACCCTTGACTAAAACATAATATTCAAACATAATTTTAAATCCTTTTTAACTATAATTTCAAACATTCAAGTTTTAAATTCAAATTCCATCTCCCAAAACACTCTAATCCACAAAGATCATATCAAAATCTATAACAATCATCGTCCAAGACTATACCTAATCTCAAAGCATGAAAGAAACTTTGATCACTTAAGGTTTTTATTTGGCGAAAAATTTACTCACATCTTCACAGATGAATGCATGCACTATCACAAATTCTTAAATCTACCCTTCGTTAGTTCCTAAATGCTGGGATGTTACATTTACTGACTCAACTTAAAAGTAAAAGATAGACCCTTCGTAGACGGAAGCGGGGATTTCAAGTTTCATAAAGAGCTTTCAAAAAATTATGGTACTTACTAGCTTTGATCTCTCATTGCCCCTATCATAAGCATCTTGAAGTGATTAAAGTTAAAGTGAAACAAATATGTAGTATATGCTTGAGAAATCATAAGTTGGCAATCTCATGTCCCTTAAGTACGAGGGTCGTTCCACATGCTACTCAACTTTAGTCACAAACAAGTTCTTGTCATTGTAAGTATATGTGTATCATAGAGAACCGCCAACGGGGTACCCCTTGCCCCATGACATAGGAGCTATCCCATATCAAAATGACAAGACAACAGACAATGAGCATCTCAGCGATCTTTTTATTTGCTATTTGCATAGGTTTTTATTGAGGATGCTTCATAAAATGCTCATTATGGTTACGCTGTAAGTTTCCACCATGATTAGGCATGGCTTAGGCTAGCCTCCCAGGAGTTTCTCTAACACATATACAAACTCCATGAGCTTACAAGTTCCCTTTTATTTCACACCGCTGGGATCCATAAACAAAAGAACATGGTATCGACTGAATAGAATAAGTGCAATATTGAAAGCGTTCCCCATAAAAACATGGTTCTGCTAACTTTCAACTTATAATTTGCAAGTATATAGGCAACATAGATGACACAATGGTTCAAGTTTATTAAGGGCAATATAGATGACACAATCAGTTATTTCTGAATGAAGGGAGTAATTCTAATTTTATCCTGCCGATGTTGAATCCCACAATGGCTTTGCCTGGTAGCCCTAGTAGAGCGATGCCTCTCGTTTCTTCCTGTGAAGAAGACAGGATCAACCTCTCTTGAGGGTCCTTGGCGCGATTTTCCTAGCAAACTTGTCTAATTCCATCCATTATCATCAGCACCAGTTTGTTAAGGTGTATTAATTTTAATTTTTTCAAGAATACATGTTGGAAGGTGTATTAATTTTATATAAAAAATGCTAAACATCACTGTCAGATGACAAGTTATGCTTCCAACTAGAGGTCATTTTTGGTTTTTAAAACATTGACTATGTTCAGAATTTATGGTTTTTAAATTCATTTTTTAACAAAGGGAACACCGGATCTCAAGAGTCAAAGACACTTTCCGCAGATAAGGTCATTTTTGCTTCTCCCGTGTGAATCTCGAGTTATACATTAAATCTTATAGAGTTGGGATTATGTAAATAGGTAGATAAAAATTCGCATAATAAACACCAAAGGATGCTTCGTAGATTAGCCGTGAGGCAGGCAATCACAAATCAGCCGAAGTAGCGAGGTTCGATTATCGGAAGTACGCTTGCACACGACGCTTGGGGGTACGATTTACACACGATGCAATATCCAGCGGACTTCCTTTGAGTTAACCTGATACGTGAAGGGCTCATATTCATTGTCGCACTGTACAAAATTCGTTCATATTCTGTCGTGTGCATAGCAGCACTCGAGGATTAGCCGCACATGACCCACAAATCAGCCGAAGGAGCGACGTTTCGCTGATTTGCCGCCGGAGCTGAGGAATCTGGTGCCCACCTACCCGGCTCAGGAGCACCTCGCAGCCGTCCGCCAGATTCCCAAACTGGCTACTGACGTGTGGGTCCAAAGGACGCGCCCCCGCAGTTACGTTTCCGCAACAACACGCTGGTCCTGTGGTCCCCATCCAGGTGGGCATTTTCCCTTCTCACGAAGAGACCGAACCCTGACGGCTGACGTGTCCCATGAGGAATACGTGCACTGCCTCCGTTCTTTTGTCTCGCCGATTCTATATAACCTGCGCCGCTCCTTTTCGGATCTCCCGCAGAAAAGTGGGCAAAATAAGGCAACAGAGAGGAAGAATCCGAAACCCGCTTCTCCGCCGCGCCCGTCGCCCGCTAAGCTCCGCCTACGCTTCCTTCCCGAATGGCCTCATCCCCTTCGCCGCCCCCGCCGCCGCCGCCGGCCGAGGAGCCACGCAGCGGCGGCGGGGGAGGCCGGCCGCCGATCCCTCCCTACGTGAAGGCGGCGGCGGGGTCGCTGGGCGGCGTCATGGAGGCGTGCTGCCTGCAGCCAATCGACGTCGTCAAGACCAGGCTGCAGCTCGACCGCACGGGGACCTACCGCGGCATCGCGCACTGCGGCGCCACCGTCGCGCGCGCTGAGGGCGTGCCGGCGCTCTGGAAGGGCCTCACGCCTTTCGCCACGCACCTCACGCTCAAGTACGCGCTCCGCCTCGGCTCCAATGCCATGCTGCAGTCCGCCTTCAAAGACCCCACCACAGGCAAGGTCTCCGCGCAGGGCAGGCTCGCCTCCGGGTTCGGCGCCGGCGTCCTCGAGGCGCTCATCATCGTTACCCCATTCGAGGTAAGATTGCATACCACCTCTGTTCCTCTTACTTTCTTTCTTCTACGAGTTACCAGATCGTTCATGATTCCCTGGCCTGGCTACAAACAACGCCCCTTCACATTGTTTAAGTATAATTTGCACAGCTCGAGATGATTCTTGCCAGGATCTTCGTTTATTTTATCGATGTTAAAGTTGCATCGTTAACTGTATGTATAAAAAAAAGAACGAAAAAAACAAACAGGTCCAGCAGTTAGTGAGTCATGCATGTGAATGATGCCAGATGCAAGTCCTGGCAATTTGTCTTTTGGGATTAAAAATTGACAGCGTGTACTTTGCAGTCAAATTGCAGTTTGCCAGTACCATGCCAACCTAATGATCAAACAATTGGCTGCCCATTAGAATAATGTCAAATGCATTTGACCGAGAAGTTGTATCTGTTGGCATTTGGGTGCCTACTAGAATGCTGTCAAATGAATTTAACCAAGAAGTATACTCCATCCTTAGTCTCAGCTCTAAAATGAAAATATCAGCATTTTACAGTAGTATCTCTCAGGTCTTATTAGCATGGTATTATCAGCAAAGACTAGAGAACCAGAGTGGAGTAGGATTTCGATTGGCATATGCCTAATTTGTGACCTCCACAGCTTTTTTGGTATTGTATAAACAGGGGAGCAGGGCTTGGTCCTGTCATACTATATGACATCAGTAGTAAAAGTTTCTTGAAGTTGCAAAATTATAGGAAAATGCACACGCCAACACTAAAATGGAATGTTCTACCGAAAACCACCATGATATTTTTTTCAGATTTAGTTTACTCATCATTGACTATAAGTGTGGTGTTCTATAATTGAGTTGTCGGTGCATGCTGAAAACTCTGTCACACCAAGATAACCAAGCATTGCTGGTTATCACACGTCCAAAGCGGGAAAATAAAACATTATAGAAATGTCTGACTTCTGATGCTGTTGTCAGTGGCGGAGCTAGGGGGACCAGCACGGGCCCTAGCCCCCCCTATGACACGGTGCTTCAAGGGAAAAACTACTTTTGAGGTAGATTTATGTACTCTAATGCTGGAAAATTAGCTTAGCCGGCATGGACGGATCCAATATAGGTCAAGGGTGTACAAATGTACACCCAAAAATTTATGCAAAAAAGTTCATATATAGTATATGGTGGACATATGTATCACTTCTGGTATTTCCTAGCATGTATGTGTTGCGTTTTCTCATCCAAATCGAGCTCAAATCTACATTTGGCAAATAGTAGGGTCTGATAAAGAGTCTATTTTCAGATTTTCGCCTTTATGTTTTGTGTTTGTTGAAATTTGTACACCCAAAATTAAATTTCTGGATCCGTCCCTGTTAGCCGGCCCCTCCTATGGAAAAGTATGGTCGCTGGCCCCCTTTGAGCTCTCATCCCGCCTCTGCCACTGACTGTTGTGATATTTAATAGGGGAAGCTGAAATGCATGTTCTGTCACTATAATCATGTTTTTTTCTCAAGCATAATTATGTTAAATTTAAATCTGTTGAGGCAATTGTTGTGTTTCTTTATGATGGATGTAGGTGGTAAAGATCAGATTACAACAACAGAAAGGACTAAGCACAGACCTTCTGAAATACAAAGGGCCCATACACTGTGCAAAGACAATTGTCCGTGAGGAAGGCCTTTTTGGTTTGTGGTCTGGAGCATTACCAACTGTTATGCGCAATGGCACAAATCAAGCTGCCATGTTCACAGCCAAGAACACGTTCGACATTGTTCTCTGGAAGAAGCATGAGGGAGACGGGAAGGTTCTCCTGCCATGGCAGTCCATGGTCTCTGGGTTCCTTGCAGGAACTGCAGGGCCAATCTGCACCGGACCTTTTGACGTCGTGAAGACGAGGCTGATGGCCCAAGGGAGAACCGGCGACATCAAGTACAAGGGCATGTTCCATGCGATACGGACGATACACGCCGAAGAGGGCCTCCGAGCCCTGTGGAGAGGCTTGCTTCCCAGGCTCATGAGGATTCCACCTGGTCAGGCTATAATGTGGACAGTGGCTGATCAGGTGATGGGCCTCTATGAGCGAACATATCTGCAGTCAGCAAGTGTGTAGCTCTCATAATACTTGGAAGCTCCACTGAAGTTCTTTCGTCGGTCTTCATTATTTTTGGCACGTCAGGCGATGCTCCGAAATCGGTCGACGTAACAGTTAAGCACCTGGATATTCATTGGTTCATTGCTAAGAGTTGGGAGTAATGAACTCATGTACCCTTGTAGTCAGTTATGGGCATATCCCTTCCTGTTTTCATAATTCATAATAAGATGTTCTGGTGATTTATGAATGCGAAGCATAGATCCGCTTGCTGTGCTCATCCGTGGAAAGATAGTGATGTTAATATCTGGGCCCTGGGCCAGCTAGAAGAAGTGATGGAACCCATGACAATGAGCAAACTTGGGCTCTCATATTCATCATAGTTTCAGCCCGGCTGCTGTCACTCTCTGCAGTCTGCAATAATCGGCACTGGCCTTTTGGGAGTAGCTGCAACTCAGACCACTAGCTTCGAGTTTCAATACCAGTCGACCACAAAAGAATCTACTGTAGATTCAACAACATGCCACTAAGTTACCACATGAAGTTTCCGACGAGTTTGTCACAACTCACAAATAACCTTTTTCAAGAAGTTTGATACAAACTGAACTTGACTCCATGCAGTAGGACGCCATACAAATAAGTTAGTTTGTAAATTGTTTTCAGAATGAGGTTATTTTGTGCTTAGCTTGCATGAATAGGTTAATTTCGTCGAAGTTACTCGTGACACAAGGTATCTGACTGGTCACCAAATCCGAGAGGGGGCAATGATGTCGGTGACACAGGGATCACACGGCTTAGCATAGCGCTTTGTAGCTCAGCTTGCGCATTACATGAGTGCGGCTCATCCTACTCCGATCCGCTGGCTCTAGGATAGTAGGCATCCAATTCGGCGACGCCGTGAAAAGTTCAAGGGATCTGATTCTTCTGCTGTTGCAGATCAACGTATATCAGCCATTCAACCCTGTCCTCACGTGAAAATCCCATGGTATTTTTGCTTTGAACAACCAACTCCGTCCGTCATCGATCATCTGTTTCTTGACGCAGTCATTCATAATAACAGAGCTAAATTAATTAGCTTGACCTACCTGGCAGTAGCAAACTAGAGCTAGCTAGCACACAGAAAAGCAAAGAAAAAAGAGTGCGCTACTTTGGCTCCAAACCAATTCTACTATGCAATCTAATACTCCCTCCGATCCATATTATTTGTCGTTGAAATGGATATATCTAGCACTAAAATATATCTAGATACATCCATTTTAATGACAAGTAATATGGATCGGAGAGAGTACAATAGTACAATAGCACATTTAATACTTACCAAAATTGAAATTAAGCTTAGCCACTACAAGTTGTCCATTTCATCTGGTCAAAAGAATAGTTGTTATGTCTTAATTTAAACCATCGTCAATTCGTCATCCCTTCGCTTAGCTATTCACATCAGGACTAAACCGACTGCTGATAAATAGACTGAACTACTACCAACTTAACATATGCCTCTGCTTTGCTTCTGTTGTGCATAATGAAGCCAAAGCAACCACTCCTACTACTAAAACCCAGCTATATTTACATTCATGGATTCTTAGATTAGCCTCCCAAAAGCAGTGTAGCCAGGTCAGTCAGTTCCTGGCCTCCACGCTCATCACCTTTCTCCAGCAATCTCCCGCGCTCCAAGCTGCGCCGACAGTATATTAGCTTCAAAGCTGGTATCAACAAGTCAATTATCCACTAAATAAAAGTGAGACACATTACCTTGGGCTGCCTTCTCAATCCACGGACCGTTCATGATGTTCAAGATGCTGCACGCATCGCTGTATTCTAGATCGGGCAGTAACTTGGGCGTCAGCAGGAAGCACCTAGCCACATTCACAAACAGACAATGGGGGTTAGGGAGAGAGGGTGCACCAGCAGATCCAAGTAAAATATTGTTGCGAGCTGAGCAACTGACTGTGGTGTATTAAGTTGGCTCGCGGCTCTGACAAGCTGCTGGAACATCTTCCTCTCGTTTATGGGGTCCATTCCTGCAGTTTTTGGGAGAAGCTACTGCATCAGTTGTGTGATATATGGACTAGTACTGTTCATAAGAACACAAGATGCGCAGGTGTCGCCTTGCCTTGGTTTATCTCATCAACCACCCGAAATGGGCAGTTGGTAAGATCTTGAAGCGATACAAGGTACAGGATGGTAGAAACTGACCGCTCCTATAAATGACATGAAAATGACAGTAATTATAAGCACGCATTAAAAGAAAAGCAAACACAATACATCTGAAAACTTGTGTTCATACCCCTCCAGATTGGTGATGAGCACTTAGGACCTGCAACTGACCAGTTTGCCTGTGGAAAATAATACTCAGAAATTATTTTAAAAGAGAGAAAAATTATGCCTCAGAATAAGGTACAACAGAAACATTGTACAAGCCCTTGAACAACATTGAAGTACCAAATACAGAAAAAAAAAACAAGGAAAACAGAAAATCTTATAAGACAGTGCAGACAAATTCTTCTCTGCAAGAATAATAGAAATAGTAGTATTGCTCATATGCTGAACGAAGTGGAAGTTGACAGTAAGTGCTCAGCTCAATATAAGGACCAGCTCCTGAGACTAGGAAGTAGAGAGTTTAAGCAAGCATGAAAGAAGAAAAATAGAGTGTTGAAAGTACTCCCTCTGTCCCAAAAAGAATGTGGCGTATTTTTCTAGATTTGCATGTATCTATACACTAAAACGTGTCTAGATACAAGCGTATCTAGACAAATCTGCGACATCCTTTTCAGGATGTAGGGAGTATAAGCAATCTTCAGCCATGAGTATATGAATTACGCAAGATAAAACAAATTTTACGTAAGACAACATTTCTTCAGTGCACACGGACAGCTTACTTTTTGTGTGCTTCACTTGATTGTATCTATTCTACTACCTACTTCAATGGGACACAAAATGGTGGGACACAAAATGGGTGCACTGCTGCCATGGGATAAAAGGCACCAACTTAGCTCCCCTGAACGAATTACCGAGACCTCCAGTGTTACGAAACACATTGTACTGAAAGAGAACTCTGAAAACTGCTAGCACAGGACATTGCTAGAACTCCAGCAGAGGAAGGGTCCAGAGAAAAACTCAGCAAACGGAAGGTGTTCTCATGATTTTTGAGTCGCCGAGTCAAGTCAAGTCGCCGAGGCTGTGGCTTGTGACTTGCCGACTTGAGTCAACGACTCAGCTCGTATAGTCGCCCCAAGTCGCCCTGCTACAGTGCACGTCAAGTTGGCCTGTTATCTATTATTTTTTAGCAATGTTGACCTGTTATCTATTGCAGCCCGGCCTACAACCCCCAGATTCCCACCGCGCGGCCCAAGGCCTGGCCCAACCAAAGCTCTAATCGAGAGACCCCCAGATCCCCGCCACGCGGCCCAAGGCCTGGCCCAACCAAAACCCTAATTGAGAGAGAGCTCTCCCAGACTCCCACCAACCACCACTCTTCATCCAGATCCCATCGAGTGCCTCCTTTCCCGAGCTCCCATGGCCAGCCTCCGACTCGACGCTGCCATGCTCTGCCTCCTCCTGCGCCGCCGTCCTCGCCATGCTCTGCCTCCTCCTCGACGCCGCCGTCCTCGCCATGCTCTGCCTCCTCCTCGACGCCGCCATGCTCTGCCTCCTCCTGCGCAGCCGTCCTCGCCATGCTCTGCCTCCTCCTCGACGCCGCCATGCTCTGCCTCCTCCTGCGCCGCCGTCCTCGGGCATCAAGTCGCTGAAATCCTGAGGCAAAAGTCGCTGTGTAGTCACAGGAAATCGCCGTCAAGCCAGTGACGTGGCGCGACTTGCTCCGTGAGTCAAGTCGCCTGCGCGACCCAGCCACGCCGCGACGACTTGGTGATTAGTCGTCGACTAATCGGCGACTATACGGCGACTCAAAAATCATGGGTGTTCTGATGGTTGTTCCTGACTCATGACCACAATGATATGAAAAATGAAAAGTGAGCTGGAAATGCAAGAAAGTAGAGACTTGGTCAACACTGTGCTTAATGGATAAAATTGAAGATCGCTTATCAGGGGATTGTGCTTTAAACACACTATAGTGTAGAATTAAACAAGGTCGAGCTATAACTCCTCATTGCTCTAAAAAAAAAAAGCTACAACCGCTCACGATAAAAAAATAACCCAATAAACATTTGGTAGGACTAAGCTTGGCTACCCCGTCCCCCCCCAGGTTTAAGTCAGCAAGGGATGCACTAACCAGCATGGTTGCCATCAGGCATCAGGAAACAGTATTATTTTTTTAGCAAAGTGCAGTGGTATCGGCTATTACTTGCCCAATTTCAAGAAATAAAAACCAGTGCACTCACTTGGAAGAGAAACTCACCTAAACTTCACCTTTATAAGAATACCGTATTGACTAAAATCGAGACCATGCTCATCTGCCAGGAAATTTGGAACAGCAATTGGTATATCATCCAAAAGAGTACAAATAATGATATAAAGCAGATCCAACATACATACCAAGTGAAACCTCTCCAGCTACAGCCATTTCTTGGAAGTTGCGACTAAAGGTGTCATTTATTTTTAAAACAAGCGATCGGAGAGTTGGCAGCCATTTACCCTAGAAAATCAGCAAAGTCAAGACGGGAGTGACAAGATTGCATAAGGTTGAAAAATGATGGTAATATAGGTCATTAGATGAAATGCCCGAACCTTGGTAGTTTCTATTTCAGAGCAGCATCTCTCACATTCTGCTTTATCATCTTCAAGTTTTGTTGATATTGATTCTATCTACACAATTGAGACAAGCAATGTCTTTGTCAGCAAGAAACCATATAGAAGTAGCAGACTGCTGAGTAGCTCAAAGGAATATACTCCCTCCGTCCAGAAATAACTGACTTGAGTTTGTCTAAATTCAAATGTATCTATACAAAATGCGTCTAGATACATTCGAATCTAGACAAACCCAAGTCAGTTATTTCTGGACGGAGGGAGTAGTATAATTTGGTGCATGAAGTGCATATTTGCCATGAATCTATCAGCTCAAACTTGGTCTTCCGAAATTGTTCGAGGCTCCGATCCCTTTATCTAAATTACTTTATTAGCATGAGGATAGCAACTGCAAAATATGTGGATTCTGCAGGGAGTTCTTTTTTAACCCACACTAAATAGTGACACATTCTTCCTACAATGGATAATGTTCGCTTAAGGGGACATCACTAAAGCCTAACCAACCTCCACAAGTTATAATGCCCCTTTTTAATAACCCCGCCATTGATTCCCTCAGTTGTGCAGAGCAAGGTTCAAGAAAAACGTGTTGGTACTTCCATCAGAAGGCCAGTGAAATGTTATGGAGAGGCAACTCTGCCAACGATTACTGAAAATGATGAAAAAATAATACCCCAGCTAAATGGTTTTTGCTGGCTGACCAGTCATTCTAGTTTTCCAAAAACCTCCTCAAAACTTTATATTCCAGGGGAGACATATAGATACTGAAAGTATGAGGCAACAATGCAAGCAAAGCTAACTTTGCATTCATTAGTAATACACTGGTAATGGTGGTGTACCTCACGTTGCCTGTTTTGATACTCCTGCAGCACGTTTTGGTTAAGAAACAGCATAGAATTCGCTTCAGATTCAGTATCATGTATTGCACCTTGCAGTTCTTCTATGGTACCAGGCATCTGCAATTAGAAAGGCGATGAAACCACCAAAAATGGGTTTTAATTTCATTTTTTAAACAGAGAAGAGTCCCGAAGGGCCCAGAGCTGTATTAAACAAACAGTAAGTGCATACAGCTCACAACAGGACCCCAACTACAAAGAAAATTACAGACTGGTCCCTGCATTTTACACCGAGGACCCCAAACAGAGAAACTAGATTGCAATTGGGTCCACAGCATCTCCTTCTTTGATCCAACCCTGCCGAGTGCCGATACCAGGGACTACACCACTTGGGTCAGCAGAACCTCCGTCGCATCTCCTCCGTTAGGAAGAAGAGGCCACAGACTCGGAGCCGCAAGATGAACTCCGCTTTGGCAGCCAGGCCTGGAGGAACAATATAAGTCGTCCTTCAGCTGAAAGATACTGCAGATTGACGACTAAGACTAGAAGTGGATCGCCGCTAGGAGGGCGCCGTAGTTTGTGCGCAAACTCGGAAGTGGATGGACTCAGGCCCAATCGACCGCTTGCAGAACTCCACTCCTCTCATGTGCTTCTTCCATCACCCCAATGGCAACAGGAAGCGAGAGAGAGCAGCGAGGAGTCCTCAGAAACAGGGAGAACAACAAGCTTATTTGAAGAGCTCACCCAGATCTGGCTTCCACCATCACTTACCACTATGGGAAACTACCTGGAGGAGAATAAGGCATCCTCCAACCACCGCTCGGAGGTGCCAAAGATGAGCTCCACCACAGCATGACGCCAGACGCCTCTAAGGCAACAACAACCTTAAACCTAGCCCTAGACCCAGCCCTACGACAACAACAAGGATTCGCTGGCCTCCTAATCCATCACCACACCGACCAGCGCGTCCGCCGGGGGCGAGAGGAAGAGGAGCTGGGAGGCCCCAGATGACTCTCAAACGGAGGAGACAAGCAAGAGGAGAAGAGTGGGGAAAGGGATGCAGCTAAGACAAGTTGTTTATTTGGTCTAAGAAAACGCCATCACATAGGGCATTATAGATTCAAAGGATCGGACTACCTAGTGGCGCCGCATATGCACCGTGCGGCGCCTGCTGACCCGCCTACCGCAGCGCCGACCAAGCGCATCGTCCCGCAAAAAGTAATATGCTGCAGCACTGGAGCTAAGCTAAACACCAAATCACTGGCCCCTAGATGAACTCAGCAAAATTACAAGCTGCATGCAAAGGCGGGGCTTGAATTGTCAGCAAATACAGGACAACTTGATGAGCTCAAACGGTGAAGCTGGTATCATAAAAGCTAGGCTAGCAAAAAGTTTGTCACTGTTTGCCAGATAAACTAGACAGGGTTGGCAGATAAACTACACATAGCTGCCAGATTTATACGATAGCTGAATTGTTGTAGAAATGAACAAACTTGCCAGGTGCATAATGTGGTTATCGAGATAAATACATGGTTGACTGGTTCCAAAAACATGGCAGTTGTCTAGTCTAGGAAGAGAAGATGGAATAATGCCAACCAGATTCTAAATGAGCGGAGCGAGAGCATCACACGCGAGAAATTGGATGTACTACGGGAGTAAAACAAGGTTGAGAAGTTCCAATAAAAGATGTGATGGGTCATGGGTAGGTTCTCTAAGTGGGGTGCCATAAAGTTGGCTCCACTGGGCCCCACGTCAATTCCTGGTTCAACCCGGTTAATCCAGGACTGCTAGTCAGGCCTGATAATGACCGCTTGTACTATGCGCGTGAATCTCAGCGCACCGCCGCACGGAAAGAGTGTGTGCAGCGCCTATAAGTAGATTTTCCCTTCAAAGAATGAAAAGAAAAACTGGATGAGCTAGACAAGAAAGCAGCAATAACTAATCCAGAGTTCCAGACTTTTGAACAATAACACAATAGACATTATTGTAGATATATGTGGCCATAATAACTCTTGACAAGTACACAAAGAATGAAGATTTGTAGAGTAGGAGCATTCTAAGGAACTAATATCAAATAAATTCCCTTGCCTTATACTCCCTCCATCCCTTTTTAGGTGGCGCACGCGCTTTTTAGGTCAAGTTTGACCATCGAATTGACCAGCGAAACATGGTGTATATGTTATGCATGCCATACCATTGAATTAGTATTCAAATAAAGTTTCTAATGATTTAACTTTAATAACAAGTAGCAGCTGCATTATTGATCAAACTAGTGGTCAAAGTTTAAACACGCAAAACAAAGGCGCCGCATGCATTGGGATGGAGGGAGTAAGAAAAGATTAAGACTGCCAGTGATTGAATGAGAAAAATGAGGCTGCTGGGCCATTACCATAAGTAAGATTTCAAGGAAGTTCTGATTATTCTCTCGGGGAGCACATAATCCAAAATAGATAAATAAATAACTGACAAAATATGCATTCCAGTGGTTGCATCTTGGAGTGTGTACACATTCGGTTTTTCCATTGTACTTTCTAACCTTGTTATGACACCTTTTCATAGTTTGATACTTCTAATATATAAGGTAGGGGGATTTCTACATTTTGCGTCAACAAAAACTATACCTTCTAGCAGACTAGTCACCATAGTTGTGTTATAAAATCGAACTGGAAGAACAATAGATATTGCAATTTTGTTCTTTTATGTTCCATTTGCAAAATTTATCTATCTGAATAAGTTTATCCTTTTACTGCAAAATATTCAAATCCTGTATAATTTCTAAGTTTATTAAAATTAATTCAGGATATACCTTCTCAAACTCTTTTGCAAGGTCTTCGGTGATCATAGATATTGACTCTGCATGCTGTTTTGCCTTGAGCAGCAGCTGTCTATGCTCTTGAGTGATTCTTTTACCTGATGAGAAAATTAAAAGAACCTATTACGAAAAGAATAAGACACCATATGGTAAACTATTCGTCAATCAATGTCAGTGAGTATCGAAATAAAATATTGACTGCTTGAAGGCCAACAT
Organism: Avena insularis; assembly: GCA_023614405.1. Classification (NCBI taxonomy): domain Eukaryota; kingdom Viridiplantae; phylum Streptophyta; class Magnoliopsida; order Poales; family Poaceae; genus Avena; species Avena insularis. The sequence goes on from CM042693.1 coordinate 14,742,576, forward strand.
ATACTCAAACTGTCACACAAAATATATATAATATAAAAAATTCTATAAAAGATGAATAACTGCTGCTACTTATTTATTAATACTACTATCATCAGATAGATCTGTTCAAACTAACAAGAATCCCCATGGCATCAAACATTTTTATCTTTAAGGAACAACTATTCAACATGCAAGCACGTATAACTTCTCAGTGAAGCTCCGAGTGAGAAATTCCAAGCATTATTTCATAGATCATACAATGCTGGATTTCCAGGACTGTCTTGCAAGTTACAATATTTGGTTTGGGAGAACCAAGTTATCAAGTATCTTTCTGTGAGAACCCAACTTTCTGAGATTAGAGCTGTGGTGAAGTTTGATCTTAGGTCAACACTGCAGGCAGCCATCCAGCATGGCGAGTTGGCGACAGATACTACAAAGTAGTAAAGTTGACGAAGGAACTGCTTATGCTTTGATTAATAATGACAAAAGGCCTGGCTTATAGAGGCGTCTTAGCTAACAAGGAATTCCACAAACTTGGAAAGAAAATCACAAATATTCTCTAAGAGGTTCATATTTTCAACCAATTGACCAGATAGATAATGAAGTCTTCATATTTAACTTTGGTGCTCCAGGGCAGGCTTCCTGTCAGCAGGCTGGACCCACGACGTTGTCATGTGATGCCACAAGAAACAATCTTCGACATTCCTATTGTAAAGAATGACCCGCCAATTCACCCAATATGTAAAAAGCATGTTTGCGGTCCATGATCATATAGACATATATTGATAGCAGTAGAATCAAGATTTGGATCGTCAACCAGTGCAGCAACAACATACTAGTGTGTAGTACTCCCTCCGTTTCAAAATATAAGATGTTTTACGTTTGCGAAGGTAATGTATCTAGACACCTTTTAGTGTGTAGATTCGGAGTGAACCTTTTCGAACCTACACACTAAAAAGTGTCTAGATACATTATCTTCACAAAGCTAAAACATCTTATATTATTAAACGGAGGGAGTACCACATAAAAATCATACTGAAAAAAATACTTCGCTGGTAATTCCGTGTCACGGCCTTACAAAAAAATGGATATAATCTGTCAACAAAAAATGTACACCCAAAGACCAAAATAGTTCATATCAAGGCAAAATCTCGATGCAAAAAGGGAACATAAGAAAGAATAGCTTAGACGCCTACCAACTAACAATATTTCAATATATATACTCGCTAAAAACAGCAATGCAGTTGGTAGCACCAACTCACAGTTTTCATATTCTTTGGCCGCGTGAACAGCATCCTTTTCAAATTTCTTCACATCCTTTTCCATCTCCCATATCTATGAGATGCAAATGACGATTAAAGAGAAAACATACAGAATGTTGGATATAAAAAACTTCTACAATTTTCTCGTGATGATACCAGGATAGATAATTTTATGTAGTAAAACGTTTAGAGGCATGGAACAACACAAACCATAAGCATTTATAATTGGATGAGCTCACCATTTTCTCATGTTAGTTTTTTCTGGTTTGTGCACTGTTCACAAATGTGTGCACTGTGACTGCTTTCTCAAGAAGCATACCTTTGTATCAAGCTCAATAAAAGCCATGTTCTTTTCAGCAGAACTCCATTTGAGAGCAACAGCTTCAACAAGTAAACTCTAAGAGATAAAAAACAATATGAAGTAAGAATATGTAGCCTTGATGATGATCACGATAAACGAAATATTGGTGGTTAGCTTAAGAAGTACTAGCCTTGAGTTTTATCATAGCTCGAAATCGTTGATCATTGAACTTAGCTAGCTGATCAGTAAGCTTTCTTGTGCTGGATTCCACGTCTTCCTCTTGAGATATGTCCTCCAGAATTCTTCTTTTGATATCTAGAGAGAAGAACAGCATATTATGTAAGCTACATGTAGAAGAACAGGGAAAAAGTAACGTACCTATACGCCTTTGTATTTCTTCCCTCCTCTTCTTATGGGACCTCACCCTGTCAATAATTGTCTCCTAAAAATATGACAATCAAAAGATAAGCATTATCAGAAACAACTGAGCTTAGTTGAATATAATGAAGTTAATAGCATTAAGAATATATGAAACCTTTTTCTTGCGGATTTCTGCCTCTTCATCTTCTAATTTCCTCTGGTCTTTCTGGATCTCTCGTAAGGCTTCCTCCATGCCTTCAACCTTTTTCTTAAGTTCATCGTTTTCAGATCGAAGCATTTCAATGTCACTGATATTCAAGTCTGCAAGAAAAAACTGATAAGAATCATGGGTAAACCATACAATCCACTAACTTATTAAGGCGGAGATTGCAACACATACCGCACATGAAGAGACGAGATGGATAGACTGAATCAACATTTGCTGACACATGATCACCATATCTCGATCTAGACCATCGATAATGGTTACGAGGAGTCCAAAGGTCAGAAATACCTAACTTTATCACTTCGTCTGCTCTTTCATCTGCTTGATCTGTACCTATATACTTCATGGGCATGAAGAAGAAGCAGAACTCTTTGAAGTCATAAACATGCAACTTGGTACAGATTCATGAATTGGATATAAGCAGTGTTGTACCGATTGATCCACAGAAGCCTGAGTAATCAAAACATTTTTTACAGCAGGAGGAGCTTCAAATTCTTGATCAAGTCGTGATTTGATCCCAAGTTGCTTCATCTGTCAAAAGAACAATTAACATACTCAAAATTTATTCCGTCATTTTATTTTTGCCCTCGAGCATTTTGATTGGGCACAAAGATAAAGAAAAATCCAAGTTGATAAAGTCAAAGAGGATCACATAATGTCCTCACATTAAGTGTGTAGCTAAGACAGACATGATGATTTATGTAGATGGAAGTGAATTGTTCATGCACAAACAATTTAAAAAGAGGTTTGAACAAGCATGAAAGAGAGACTAGCGTTCAATTTGCTTCGATATGTTATACTAAGGGACAGGATTTCGAAACAAAATGGCGCTCGTGAAACAAAGGGGGGAATAACAATAAGTAATAGATATTGATGTACTAAAATGCTAATTTGCCTGGTATATATGTGCTGACCTCCAGAGTAATGTTGAATGGCTGACACCTGATGCTATTGCTCCCTGTGTAGTTCAGAACAGGAATACCATATTGCTTCAGTTGTCTAACCAAGAGGTCACGGTCGGAAGCATCCTGGGTAATGAATGACTGGCACATGCAGTGAAATGGCAGTTAATTTGTTTGCAGATATAATGTTTTCGCAAAAGAAATAGACAGTAAGAGAAGGAACTTAGATCTAGAAAACAGTTTCTGGAGATGTTGTCCTATTAGACACTAATCATCTTCAGTAACTGGACGATCAGTCTGCTCTGCACATTAATCGTGCACAAGACATGGGCACAATGTGCAATAGCACGCCCACAGAGACCTGCGGCCACTGGTAGACCTGCACAGGTTCGAGCAGAGGCTCCTTGCTTTATACCACCTCCATTTCGCAATATCACCCAGGATGCCTACCTGTCCCACACAGAAAGAAAGAGCATGGAGCCCCGGCCCGACCTGTAAGTCCGCTAACGTAAAGCGAGGAGTTGAGCCTGAACTGGCGAACCGAAGTCACTTTCGTAACCATACTTCCTACAGCTAACACGTGTCGATGGACCAAATTTGTTGCATCAGGAGGCAAAAAAATTAAGTAATATTTGATGGGACAGGACCATACTTGAGCAAGCATGATCCAGTACCATCAAATATTACTTCAGCTTTATGCCTCCTAGGGTATGCTAGCCAAACATATTATAAAATGGAGGGAGTAAACTCAATGAAAATGCTAAAACTAAGGAAAACAATTAGTATACCCACCAGGATTTAGCAGCGGAACATGAAAAATTATCAAAGTATTAGTACCTTCCATACATAGTTTGGAACATGGTTTTCCAAGTAAGCAGCGTGAGTCTTGTTCTGAATATTAACCTGAGATCAGTCGAAGAAAGTATAATGATAAGCCTCTTGGATGCAAAGCAAACAGCAGTTGGTGGGCACGCAACAAAACAAACCTCAAGGAGAACAGGCCCATAAACTTCTCCCCTGAACATATTTTTGTTATTTTGCACCCAGTAGTATGCCTCACTGATTTTGTCAGCACCAGCTCTTTCCAATGCTTGGAGTAGCTTATTGTTCTTACTTTCCATTTGCTTCAACCTGTAGGAAATGTTTATTAGGTAGCCATGTCACGAATAGTGTATATAGATGGTAGTTGACAAGCTGGATACCTATCAGAACACTTCCTCAGATTTTCTCTCTCCTGAGCTAAACAACGCTCCTTCTCTTGCCGTCTGAGTTTGAGCTCGTTTATGCCACACGTTGTTTGTGCAATTTCATCTGTTAGTTGTGCCTGTGCAAAAAGATAAATTTAGATGCAGATGTAAATACCATTGCTACTCAATACTGTGTTAATGTGAGACATTAAACTGGATAGGATGGTTACAAATGTGGACAGAAAGCTGCATAAATACAAAGCAAAAGGTCAGGAAAACAAAGTAACTAAACTAACCATTTCAGCTCTAGGTGGTTCATATGGTTGTACATGTTGAAGTTCCTTTTCAGCAGTGGTAAGAGCTTCCCTAGCATTTGAGATCCTTTGTTGCCGAGATCTTTCTTGCCTTTTCAGATCTTCTATGTCATCAAACGTGGTTTTCAATCGTGCAATCTGATACCACAACAGGTGTAAAGGATCGACAACAGAAAAAACTGCACTAAGGAGCTGATTTGGGCAACAAAAAAGAAGAGTTCATACCAGCTGCCCTTCCTCATCTGTAACTTCCCGACGCTTGTTTGTGTTTTGATTTATTTGGTTGTTTATCTTCTTGGTACTTGAAGCATGAGTCATTTTCTCTTTCTTGATCTCTCTACATAAATACAGAGGAGCAAGAAGATGTGTGTTCCACTTCCATTAGAAATCAAACATCTCAGTAAGTCAGACAAAGCTAAATTGTGAAGGAGAAACTTTTACTGAACCAGAAATGCAATGTCAAAATATTAGCATTTTGCTATATCCCTGGGGTAATCAGAAATTGAGTTCCAGTTAAGAAGGAATGATATCTAAAAGGTGTTGAAAGAATATTAGTTCAAAAGTGACAGATGTACATAGTAGGGATATCAAAAGAAGCACGCCATGACAAACACCAAACCATGCAGTACTAGGGACTTCCGGAAACATCTAGAGAGTGATTTGCAAGTGAAGAAAAGTAATAACTGAACTGGATCCTTTTGACTGTGGTACATACTCGATCGGGGCTTTTGCATCTTGCCAGATCTTGGCTGCTTCTTCCATTTTCTTCTTGGAGCTTTTTTCTTCATTCTGTACATTTTGAAATTCCAGTTTCTTCATGTCGTATTTGAGCCATGGCAGCTTCTTCTTCATTAGCTCAGCCTAGGGCACAATCAACCAAAACAGTATTGCAATAGTATCGTGATAAAATTACTGTCTATAACATTCATAGCCAAACAATAAAACGGACCTTTTTCAGAAGCTTATCTCTTTGCCTGACACGTTGGACATCTTTTTCTTGTTCAGCGTTGAGAGCCTTTAGATTGTTCAAGGTCTGCTCCTTTTGCTTTACAGTCTGAAATTCGATATAAGCTCGGTAGCTTAGAGAATAAAAGATGATAATGTATGGAGCAAGAAAAGCTTCAGATGTTGAAGCAAACATAAGATAGAAATGAATGTTGATATTTACCACTTCGAGAATCCTGAGCTCTCTGCTCCTTTCTATGAGCTGGCGATGCTGAACGGGTAAATTAGGATCACCAACGGCCTTCTCGGTCTCTTCTAGCAGCTGGATGGGAGTCAGCTTCGCAAACTCACATACCCGATCTTGTGGCAGAAACTAGCAACAGAAACAATCACCATCGTCAGGTATAGTAGCTTCACAGTCGCTCTCATGGGGAAAAGAAAACAAACATGAGATACACACCTGAGTTAAGTTGTTAATTTGAATATTGAACTTCTTGATGACATCTATAATTTCCTTTTTGGGGACAGTGGCACCTGCAGGAACGGAATATCCATTTTGTTGAGCAGAAAATACACACATTGCCGAATTAAAATACGTGCATGATACTGTCAAATGGTAAATGGGGGGAACAGGGTTACCGTCGAGGAGCCACTCGGACTTGTTGTTGGTGTCTATCTTCCGGGTGATGCAGATGTCACGGCCGGGCGCGTCGCCGCGGAGGGAGAGCCTGACGTGTCCGGAGTCCTCCCCGCGCTTGACGAAGGCCCTGACGCTGGACGCCCTGCCGAGGATGGAGGGGTCGGCGGCGAGGGCGAGGGCGATGGCGCATACGAGAGAGCTCTTGCCGGATCCGTTGGGGCCTACGACGAGGTTGAGGCGCGGGCCGGGGCGGCAGACGAGGCGGTCGTAGGTCATGAAGTTGCAGAGCTCGATCTCGACGATGTTGCCCGGCACGTAGTCGTCTTCGCCCCTCTGGGGCGCGGCGGGGGGCCCTGCGGCGGAGGAGGAGGAGGGCTCGAGCTTGGGGCGCTTGGCAGCGCGGGGGGGCGCCATGGGCGGCGGAGGAATGGTGGGGTTAGGGCTTTGGGCGCGGTGGGTGTGGGGAATTTGGAGGGAAAGAAAACGGGATTAATCGGAAAAACTGCGCAGTGACGACGACGACGCATCGATCGTGGCGCCCAGCAAGCCGGGAGGATTCACGACGCCTAAAGCGTACTGGAGACGGGCCGGCCCAATAACGTCAAACATATCACGAGTGTCGAGATAAATCTGGACATGCATACGACCAAGGAAAAAAAACTACTCCGTAGCTTTTGTTTCTGGCAGATAAAGAAACAGGCTGTCCGTAGTTAAACGGTGATGATTAATTGTTTGTGGACTGTGGGAAGCCAATAACTTTGATTAAACGGCGATGATTACCGTAGCTAGCGCGAGCTTGCTATACCAAAGCTATAGCTTCATAATAGTAGTAGTAGACTACTAGTACGCGTCTATTATTTTTGTTTAAAATGAAAAGGCCATGATCAATTAATAAGGGTTCATGAACATCTTTCAAAAAATCATGATCTAATTTTTAAAATCATGAACATTTTTAATCAAATTTAAAAATGTGAACAAAAATTCAAAAATCATGAAGCAATTTCAAAAAAAAACATAAACAAAATTTAGAAACCATAAACCAAATTTCAAAATCATGAACCAAACTTTAGAAAACATGAACACAATTTCAAAAATCATAAAGTAGTTTTAAGAAATCATGAACCAAATTTAAAACCATAAACCAAATTTTGGAATTCGTGAACCAATTTTAAAAAATCATGAACCAAAAATTTAAAAGTATAAACCAAATTTAAAAAACATAGAACCAATTTCCAAAAAAATCATGAACCCAATTTAAACTTTGAACATCTCTGCTAACACGACAAGGCTAAATTATCTAGTGGAGTACATGATATGCCAAGCTTGGCATTTCTTCTCTTCGGCCGTCATCTTTATTGTTCAATGTTCAACGCCTCACCTGGTCACATGCACATATGTATTCATCATGCTTGCCAGTGCTTCATCCCACACTCCAGAAAGGCGCAAAACAATCTTTATCCATTGTGATGTGTGAAAACTCAGAATAATTGTCCTACAAGCACACATGATTTGGAGTAAACATCAAGGCCTTTGATACGTCTCTTTTTGCCCCAGGATTTGTATACTTGGATATGGAGCTATGTGCGATAAGATCAGCTTTTTTATCAATAGTAAAAAGAGCATAGGAAGTGATCGGCTGTGCATTGACTGCTCATTAAGCAACTTTTTTTTTCTTCCAAAGTTGCTCCGACACTTTGAAAGTGAAAAAAAAATGCCTGAAAAGTTGCATCTATGTATCTCGCCTACAGTCTCATTTTGAGAAAGATCAAATTGCATTGTTAGTTTGTCACAGCAAAAGAAGACAGTGATGGTGTTTGTGCTGACAGCATGTTTGCCAGAGGTTTTAAACCAAAAGCCCGACCATGGTTACTCCGTTGGAAGGAAGAAAAGTACGGTGTGACAGTCACCCTCTTACCACAAAACAACGAAGGCGCTGCCACATTGCTCTTCTTCCATGCCTTTGGTGTCACCCCACTTGCTCTTTCTCCACCATCCTTGTGAATCGATGTTGGTCGAACCTCCTGCCACCGCCACTAGTGGTCCGCGTTGCTCCTGCTTCGCCCCGCCATGCTGAGATCACCACCCTCGCCATCCCAAAGCAATCTTCGACCAACCTTTTAAGGCCTTTGTGCCCCTTTCTTCTTCGACTTCGACGAACCATGCACCCACCAACACTAAATTTAGATCTCGGTGCCACCTCACTCTAGGCTCAGCATATATTCTCTGCAAGGATCTCTGGTGATCGTCGCGACGTCGCTGCTCCCGCGAGGTGGTGCGGGAGGTGGATGACGCGGGTGGAGGAGAGTAGCACGGGAGGTGGGAGACACAGCTAGGGTCGAGAGAGAAGGACGTGGAGAAGAAAGAGGAAGAGGGATAAGGGCGCACCGGGAGTGGTGTGTCCCACCCACGGGGACACTCGTGTCACGTAAGAGGACTGTTGCAAGAGCGGTTAACTCGTGTCCCAAATATGTACTTTGTGACAATGATATTAGGCGTCTCGATCTATCTCTGTAAATCTTTATGCTAATATGTAAGCTGCTTCGCCAAGATCTTTCATTGAAAAACTATTATTCAAATAATCCTTGACACTATTAAGAAGGTCTACATCATTTCCAATCAACAATATGTCATCTACATATAGTATTAAGAATGCTACAGAGCTCCCACTCACTTTCTTGTAAATACAAGCTTCTCCATAAGTTTGTATAAAACCAAAGCTTTTGATTACCTTATCAAAACGTTGATTCCAACTTCGGGATGCTTGCTTCAATCCATATATGGACCGTTGAAGTTTGCATACCTTGTTAGCATCTTTAGGATCGACAAAACCTTTGGGTTGCATCATATACAACTCTTCATCAATGTCTCCATTGAGGAACGCCGTATTGACATCCATCTGCCATATCTCATAATCATAATATGCAGCGATTGCTAACATAATCCTTATAGACTTTAGCTTCGCTACTGGTGAGAAAGTCTCATCGTAGTTAACTCCTTGAATTTGTCGAAACCCTTTTGCGACAAGTCGAGCTTTATAGACAGTAACATTACCATTAGCATTTGTTTTCTTTTTGAAAATCCATTTGTTCTCGACAGCCTTATGGCCATCCGGTAAGTCCACCAAAGTCCATACTTGGTTTTCGTACATGGATCCAATCTCGGATTTCATGGCTTCTTGCCATTTATTGGAATCTGGGCTCATCATTGCTTCCTCATATGTCGCAGGGTCATCGGTGTTATCCACCAACATGACACTCATAATGGGATCATACCAATCAGGAGTGGTACGAGTTCTCGTTGACCTGCAAGGTTCCGTAGTAACTTCAATCGAAGTTTCATGATCAACATCATTAGATTCCTCTCTTATTGGTGTAGGTGCCACAGGAACTACTTCCGGTGTTGCGCTACTCGCAAGTTCGAGAGAAGGTTCAACAACCTCGTCGAGTTCTACTTTTCTTCCAGTTACTTCTTTCGAGAGAAATTCCTTCTCTAGAAAGGATCCATTCTTGGCAACGAAGATTTTGCCCTCAGATCTATGATAAAAGGTATACACAATAGTTTCCTTCGGGTATCCTATGAAGACACATTTTTCCGCTTTGGGTTCAAGCTTGTCCGGCTGTAACTTCTTTACATAAGCTTCGCAACCCTAAACTTTAAGGAACAACAATTTAGGTTTCTTTCCAAACCATAATTCATACGGTGTCGTTTTAACGGATTTAGATGGTGCCCTATTTAAAGTGAATGCGGTTGTTTCTAATGCATAACCCCAAAACGATAGCGGCAAATCTATAAGTGACATCATAGAACGAACCATATATAAGAGAGTTCGATTACGACGTTTCGGACACACCATTACAGTGTGGTGTTCCCGGCGGTGTCAATTGTGAAAGTATTCCGCATTTCTTCAAATGCTCGCCAAACTCGTAACTTAGATATTCACTTCCATGATCAGATCGCAGAAATTTAATCTTCTTGTTACGCTGATTCTCTACCTCACTTTGAAATTCCTTAAACTTCTCGAAAGTTTCAGACTTATGTTTCATGAAATAGATATACCCATATCTACTCAAGTCATCCATGAAGGTAAGAACATAACGATAACCACCGCGCGATTCTACACTCATTGGGCCACACACATCGGTATGTATGATTTCCAATAAATCTGTAGCTCGCTACATCATACCAGAAAATGGAGTCTTAGTCATTTTACCCATCAGACATACTTCGCATATTTCAAGTGATTCGAAATCAAGTGATTCAAGAAGTCCATCGGAATGGAGTTTCTTCATACGCTTCACTCCAATATGACCAAGGCAGCGATTGCCACATATAGGTCAAGTTATCGCTCAATTTCAAACGTTTAGCTTCAATGTTATTAATGTGTGTATTTCCACAATCGAGATTCAATAAGAATAGACCATCTATCAAAGGTGCATGTGCATAAAACATATTACTCATATAAATCAAACAACCATTATTCTCGGACTTAAACAAGTAACCATCTCGCAATAAACATGATCCAGATATAATGTTCATGCTCAACGCATGCACCAAATAACAATTATTTAAGTATAAAACTAATCCCGATGGTATATGAAGAGGTAGCGTGCCGACCGCGATCACATCAACCTTTGATCCATTTCCAACGCGCATCGTCACCTTGTTCTTCGCTAGCTTCCGTTTATTCTGCAGTACCTGTTTCGAGTTACAAATATGAGCAACCAAACCAGTATCAAATACCCAGACACTACTACGAGTACTAGTGAGATACACATCAATAACATGTATATCGGATATACCTTTCTTCTTGATGTTGCCGTTCTTCAAATCCGCCAAGTACTTTGGGCAATTCCGCTTCCAGTGACCTTCTCACTTGCAGTAAAAGCACTCAGTATCAGGCTTAGGCCCAGCCTTGGTCTTCTTCGCCGGCACGGCAATTTTCTTACCGTCCTTCTTGAAGTTTCCTTTTTTCTTAGACTTGCCTTGCTTCTTGAATTTGGTGGTCTTATTGACCAACAACACTTGGTGGTCTTTCTTGATCTCCACTTTTGCAGATTTCAACATGGAGAAGAGTTCTGGCAACGTCTTGTCCATGTTTTGCATATTGTAGTTCATCACAAAGTTCTTGTAACTTGGTGGCAGTGATTGGAGGACACGGTGAATCCCCAAAGAATTAGGAATCACTACACCTAAACTTTGGAGTTTATTTGCGTGCCCAGACATCTTAAGCACGTGCTCACTGACGGAGCTGCCCTCTTCCATCTTGCAGTTAAAAACTTTTCAGAAGCCTCATAACTCTCAATTGCCGCATGAGCCTCAAATATCATTTTGAGTTCCCGAACAATATCATGTGGGTCATGGTTATCAAACCTTTTCTGAAGCTCCGATTCCAAACCATACAAGATAGCACTGAGCGTAGATCTTGATTCTTCCGAGTGAGGTAAACATTCTTTACTTCATCGGTAGCAGTAGCTGCAGGCGGGTCACCCAGCAGTGCATCCAGCACATAGGTCAAATTACCAGCATTAAGGACAATTCTCAAATTGCGGAACCAATCCGCGAAGTTGCTTCCATTGTTTTTCAACTTTTCTTTCTCTAGGAACGCATTAAAATTGATGGTAGGGGCCATCATTGATCTACAACATATTTACAATAGTTTAGACTAAGTTTATGACAAATTGAGTTCTAATTAATAGTTAAATTAATCTAGGTGAACTCCCACTCAAAACAATATCCCTCACATTGTTTTAGTGATCACACGAACCACATCCACCACATCAAAACCGATCATCACGAGAGTTGATGTAGCTTCAATGGCGAACAATCAACATATTCATCATATCTACTATATGACTCATACTTTTCCTTTCGGTGATCCGTGTTCTGAGACCATATCTGTACATGCTAGGCTCGTCAAGATCAAACCTTAGCTTCTGCATGAGCAAATCTGGCTTGCTCACGTTGTATACACTCGCAGAATCTAACACACCCGATCATCATGTGGTGCTTCGAAACAATGAGCTTTAGCAACGGTGCTTACTAAGGATGAACACTTTAAAACTTGAAATTTTTGTGCTTGAGGGATCTTCTTATAATGCTACCGTCGCAAACTAAGCAATACAGGATGCATAAATGATTAACATCACATGCAATTCATAATATGTGATATGATATGGCCTTTCTTCTTGTGCTTCCGATCTCCATCTTCAAGCACGAACATGATCTCCATCATCACCGGTATGGCGTCAAGGTCAATGACGTCGTTTCATGATTGTCTTCCACCAGGTTCAACTATTACAACTACTTTGAATAGACACGCGGGTCTTAACGGAATTTAAAGGACAACCATATGCTCCTGCCGGTTGCCAACTTACAATAAGGAACATTGCATATATCATAATAATCACAATCATGGTCATATCACATCACAGCACATCCCTGCAAAACAAAGTTAGACGCCTCTATTTTTTTTGCATATTTTACGTGGTTTGGGGCTTTCAATAAGTGTCATTCTAACTTACGAACAAGAACCACAACGTTGATGCTTAAACTATCAAGTGCCCGTTGTAAATTGAATCTATACTATGATGGGAGAGACAGACACCCGCAAAGCCACTTATGTAATACAAGTTGCATGTTGAGCGTGGAGCAAGTCTCATGAACGATGTCATGTAAGGTTAGCCCGGGCCGCTTCATCCCATCATACCGCAAGATACAAAGTACACAAAAAGCAATTGATAATAAAAGCACTACCGCCCACAATGACCATTGTGTTTTACTCGTGCAACAGATATACATATAGATACGACTCTGATACCACTGTAGGGGTTCGTAGCATGGAAAAAAAAAATTACCGCATGCACACAAACAAGCCAAGATCTATCTACTAGATTGTAGCAACGAGTCGATAGAAGCACTCACCCTCGAAAATTCCAAAGCGGTTAACGAGAGCAGATTCTCGTGGGTGATGTAATCGTACACTTGTCGATCTCAAGATCGCGTAGACGATCCTTCCGGCGCTGCGTTCCGGCAGCGCTTCATGATCGGTCACACGTTGACTTTCGATGAAGACCTTTCTATCTCTTGTTCCAGCAGGCAGCAGAGGTTGTAGCACTCTCCTCGTGATTCCGGCAGCACGACGGCGTGGTGTCGGAAGTAGAGGGAAGATCCCGCAGGGCTTCGCCTAAGCCGGAGCGAGTATGGTGGAGTAAGAGAGGGCCTTGGCGATCTATGGATTAGAGGCACCAAGGGGAGGTGGTGTGCCGGCGGCTAGGGCTTGGAGAAGCCCAAGTCGGTGACTTGGAGGAGGCCCTGGCGGCGGCAACACTTGGAGGTGGTGGCGCCTAGGAGCTAGGGTTTGGGGTGTGAGGGGTAGGGGTGCGCCCTACCCCTCCTTATATAGGTGGGGAGAGGCGGTTTGGGAGGAGGGAGTCCTCCTCCAACTCCTCCTCCTTGGCCGGCGGGTGGAAGGAGTGGGATTCCTACCCTAGGTAGGTTTCCTACTCTTCCTCCACCAAGGAATGTTCGGATTTGACTTTTCAAATTGGCGTTTGACTTTCAAACTTGAATTTGATTTCTCTCTTCATATTGCCCAGCCAAGTGACCTAGTACATGATGCAACCATTCCACATTGTCATGACATATCCATGTACCCTTCCCCTTCCGGAGTGCCGGACCTTCCAAACCCTTCTAGAACATTCCCGGTGAAAACACCGGAACCATTCTCCAACCCCGAAACAGGACTTTCCTTATATGAATCTTATTCTCCGGACCATTCCGGATCTCCTCGTTATATCCCGGATCCCATCCGAGACTTCGAACAACATTCGGTCTCTTACTCATCATTCCATAACTACACAACAACATCGAATCCTTAAGTGTGTCTCCCTACGGTTCGTGAATTATGCGGACATGACCGAGACACTTCTCCGATCAATAACCAATAGAGGAATCTGGAAATTCATATGGCTCCCACATATTTCTATGATTACTTTGCGATCGAATAAACCATTTACATACGATACCAATTTCCCTTTGTCTCACGATAGTTTACTTATCCGAGGTTTTGATCGTCGGTATCTCTGCATACCTAGTTCAACCTCGTTACTGATAAGTACTCTTTTCTCATTCCCGTGATATGTGATCCCTTGTGAGCCAGTCACATGCTTGCAAGCTAATTGGATGACATTCCACCGAGAGGGCCCAGAGTATATCTATCTGTCATATGGATGGACAAATCCCACTCTTGATCCATGTGCCTCAACCCATACTTTCCGAACACTCAATGCCACCTTTATAGCCACCTAGTTACGGTGTGGTGTTTGATATCATCAAAGCATCCTTCCGGTGATGGTGATTAGCATGATCTTATGATCGAAGGAATTAGGTTACTATATATCAGAAAGCTTATAGCAAACGAACTATTAAAATGATTTGATCTTTATGCTACGCTTATCTATAGGAGTATGTCCATCATACCATTCTCCTAATGATATGATCTTGTTTATTAACAACATCTCAAAGTTCATGATCGAGAAACCACGATCATCTATTAATCAACAAGCTATTATTATAAAGAGGCTTTACCAGAGACTCTAATTTAGTTTACAAACCACACAAGTATTAATGTTTCCTGTTAATACTATTATAGCATGAATGTAAACATTTATCATAAACACAAAGATATAATAATAACTGCTTTTATTATTGCCTCTAGGGCATATCTCCAACAAAAAAAATACAAATAGAATAAGACATATTATTTTTTGCTGTAGATGTCGCTTCTATGTTTTCTTGGTATTTTCATGCAATGACTGAAACTGAGCTATAACACAGATATTTTCACTTCCAACATACCGGTCTACCGCATCCTTGTGGTTGCCAACTTGCCATATGTGTGCATCAGCAACGGTGGTGCTGCTGGCTAATCTCTGAAAAGCAAATTCACTTCGATCACAAGTTCAGTTCTATTGTGTCTCTAAAGTCCGTTTACATGTTCACTGAACAACCACGAGCATATATTGAGTAGGACATTGTGTACAGAAGAATAGATTAAAGATGGGGTTTCTTTTCGCAACTGCATCATGAACCTTATGACTGCGTTGTTTAACTTTTCATGTACACTACATCGGTTATGTTTTAGAGCAAAACCTTTTCATCCATCTGGGTCTTGTTTATTCCATAAAATGAAAAACACACCCATTGACACATGTGTGTGCTATACTAACAGAATACACCTATTCACACTACATAACCATACATACGACGCACGCAACAGCTAGCCTGACAGTCTGCTCCACACGCATAGCAGTAGAAACACACCTGTAGCAGGTAGAAGCTCCATTCCATCAGATCGATTCGCCACCGATTAACGACCTGATGTGATTCCCTAATTCGCCTTGTTCATCCACTTCATCCAAGGAGTAATAAGCCTCCTCTTGAGTTTTGTGATTCCCCTCTTCCAATTGGAATCTATCGATCAGAATAACCGAATCCATCACAAAAGAGAAGAAGAATAGGAAAATACACCAAGTACAAATGGCTGTATACAACGTCTGCACAAGGATAAGCTGGAGCAAACAAGTAAACAACACGGACGGAGTAGCATCCCTTCACCGAGGTAGTGCAAGAGAGCATCTAGTGCAGAGCTGCGTTGGCCAAGTCGCGTGTGCTCGGGGCGGCTGAAGAAGTAGGATTTGGGATCTAGGCGACGACAGTGGACGGCTCCGTTCAGAGAGCAGGTGCTTGGGGCGGCATCATCTCGGACGTAGCAAAGAGGCAAATCTGGTCCGGGCAGGACGGGATCTGGGTGGAGATGGTGGCGGCGTAGAGCACGTGGTCGAGGCGGCGTCTGCTCAGCCGTCGAAGAGAGGCAGAGCAGGTCGGGGCATGAGGGGATCTGGGGCGTAGTTTGTGGTGGCGTCTACGACATGATCTCATGGGTCGTGGCGGCTTTGATTGGGTGCCAGCAGTTTGGCGCTGTGAAGATCTTACAGCGGTGTAAAATCTAGAGGTCGAGGCGGCGCCACTCGCCGAAGATCAAGGCCGATGCGGGTGGTAGTTTACGTGGGAGAGGAAGGAGAGGAGAACGAACAGGGGCGGAGGGATCGGGCAAGAACATACCGTTCGGTTTATGTCGATAAACTCGGCGGTGGCAGGTGGCGTAATAGCTACTAACAACCAAGGGTAAAACCAGAAAGAAAAATGACGGACGACAGACGAAAACCACCTCTAGACAAATTATATAGTAATAAAGATCTAGCAAAAGAATTGGTCGTTCGGGCGTATCGTGGTACGTCGGATGTCATCCCATGCTGAGTTATCCACACGGCGCTAGTACAAAAAAAACCTCTGAACCTAGCAAAACATTTCGAGGGGGATGCCCACACTGCCACTAACCTGAAACCTAACTGTGCAGCAACAGGTTGGCGTGACCTGGCAAATTTTATGGGGGCAAAGCGACGACTCGGACAGACGTCGCGGGCCAGTAGTAAAAAAATGGTGGTGGGATGATGAATGAAGACGGGGAGGGCAGCGGTTTTGCGGCTGGCCGGTGCCGTGCATCTCACCCTGCACTCTCGAAACAGCCTCGGTTTTTGCTAGTTGCCTCCCTGACTTTTTTTTGGCTCCCAGCTCATGCGTCACTGCCGCATGCATAGCCCCGTCCGTCCCCGGAAAATATCCGCCGTCTCGCGGTTCACGGGGCCGTGCCTGCCTGCGACGGCAACTTGCGCCACCGATGGGTGGATGGATGCGGCAACTCGCACGCGCTGCTTCTGCTTGTTGTAACGGATTGGACTGGAACACTGGGTGGTGGTTGTTGCCGGTGCACGCATACGCGAGCTGACTGGTAATCCGTTGCTAGAAAACTGCCTGCCCTGCGGCCCCTGTCAGCAAGCAAGGGTGTTGCTCACAGACATGGGTAGACAGGCCATGCCTGTTGCCTGCTCCCTGCTGGTCTCGAATGATGAGGGTCATTTATCATGTTTACTACTAGTACTGTCTCGTAGTAGCTCCCAACCACGTCCCTTCAGCGAGTCCCCTTGCCATATTGGACAACTATGAGACAAGCCTGGCTGTCAGACGTGTTCCCGAGTCGTGAAACCGAATCATCCGTAGCTGTCTGTGCTTATATAGTTCCTGGCTCCTCTGGTTAAATTGGGTAGTCTAGTCTCCGGACCTAACCTTTACCGGCGAGCGACAAAAACTATTCCCCGCACCACCATTGGAGAGTCGGCTGGTAAAGCGTTCCACAAATTAGGCAGTGAGACATTTTCTTGTTCGCGAGGTAGCAGCATCACTGAGTGAATCTGACAGGGACAGTTTACGCATCGTTATCAGAACATGGCCTGAAACAGCAGGGATACCGGTCCGAAGAAGTCCCAAACACCCAATCGATGAACGACTATCACGCCCTGCATAATTATGCAGCATCATATTATGGTCATATGATCATTTTGAATCTGAAAATGAGTTTCTCTAATCCTAATTGACAGATGGTTATTATGAATAAACTGAAATGACTCCCCTCCCCCTGTCTCTTTTCTCTCTGTCTGTGACTCTCTGTGCTATCTCCCCCAATCTTCTGATCACCAGCCGCTTGCTCTGATACTTTCAAACAGCTACAGCAGGCTAGCACGAGCGGCCACCTCCCCTCGTCTCGTCCGCCCACGCACCACCAAAATCCAGCGGCCATCGGCAACCTCCGCCTCCCCGTTCTTCATTTTTTTCAGGTCGAACGCGGCTTACTGTAGCAGCACAAAGAAGAAAAATTAGATGGAAGACCTGGAAGATTCCTTCCGGCGGCGCCTATGGCGCAGTACAGGAAGAAGAGGAAACCCCTGGCAGCGCGGGGTGGAACGGCGTGATCAGCTTCGCGATCTGGCTACCTTGGTGACTGGGATGTAGTTTGTGTTCCCTATTTTTGTCTTGTCCCTTGGTGACTGGGTTAGAGGGCCTTATTTTTGCCCAAAAAAGTTGTACTATATATAATTACTAATTTCGATTTCGTGACCCAGATAGCAGCTGCATTAGACTTGATATAATACAGTATTGATCCCATGAATTTTGCATATATAAATGCGTACTGTAAGTTCAACAAAATTAGGAAGCTCCCACGGAGATTAAAAATAGAAGTAGAGGGCCATCTTACTCTCTAGCACATATGAGAACTTTTGTGACGTCAAATTTCATTTCTCCTTGAACTAGCTTTGCACCGGTGAGCATGGCATATTGACGAGTTGCATTCATCTTCAAGAACTGGTTGTTTTGTAGAACATTTATTTATTCTAGGATAAAAGTCCTCCACAATTTCACAATCAACAACCGTTCTGTTTTCATACAGTATATAACTCTCATGCGTAGTCTCACTATGTCATCCTAGGACTGATAAATAGTATTACGGTACCTGAAATGTGGATTCTAGTGAATAATACGGTTGATTTGAGACTAGATTGCCTCCTCGTTCATTGTTGGGGATAAACATGTCACAAGAGCTTTTTATACAGAAAATACACTACTAATCCCAGGACTTTTCTATATGTAAATTCAAGAAAATAGAATACATAGGGAATCATAAGTTCAGAAAAAATAAGCTCTTTTACACAAGGAGAGTAGAGCTAGATGGCCTTTGTTTATAATATACAAGAGCAGAGCTTACTCCCTAGCATATATGAACCTTGAAATGAAGATGTCTCAAAGATATCCGCAATCTAACACACTTGGCCCCTTAAACTATATATAATGGTTAATTTAGCCGAAAATAGAGTCTATCACAGATTTAATGCTATTGGCAATATTCTTGGCATCCGTGGCAATACCGGCCAATCCTCTCCTTGCTAACCCAGCACAGTAAAGCCTATTTTCACCTTTCCAATGATCCGGATATTCTTTGCTTGGGAGACCATTGTCATTTAACATGCTCTCACCATTCTGCACTCACAAATAACATATGTAACTTGGTTAGAAGATCTAATAGCTTTTTATTAAAAAGAATCTGACTTAGGAAAAAATAATCAATGCTAGTACCTTGAGCCACATGTTTGTCGTGCTCTTGTATCCAGTTGCAAACACGATTGCGTCAAATGATATTTCGTCACCACTTTGAAATTTAACGATATTGCACATGATCTTACTAATGCTTCCTTTAACCTATAAGAGGCAAATAAATATTAACAAAGTGGCACAATAATTAATATATGGTACATATAAGGTTTATATCATGTCCGAGGATACACTTACTTGGATGATGCCTTTTTTTATTAACCCAACAGTGCCAACATCGATCACAGCAGATCGGCCAGTTTTTGACTTGAGTATCATTGGACCCATTTTTGGCATTGTGATGCCATGTCTTGATAGGTCGCCAAATATGAATTTTGCTTGCATAACAAGGATGTTATCCACTAGATTGAGTGAAAAATGGTGGGCTAGTGTCATTCCCATCTGAATTAGTTCCTTTGTCATTACATGAATCTGCAGCCAAAAAATGGGTCACACATCTTTGCAATAGGCAAGATAAAACAAAATATCATTCTAGTATAATAATACTAAGAAATTGTATCCCTGTTACCATGTAAAATTACATAGTGCACATACCGGGCTTCGTATAACAATTGAAGTATTGGCACCATGGGTTGCAAGGTCATAAGCGATCTCCATCCCAGAGTTGCCCGATCCAATAACCAACACACTCTTACCGGAGAAGCTCTTGCCTGACTTGTATCTTGACGAGTGGATGGCCTCACCCGGAAAACTGTCAAGTCCAGGGATCACTGGAATATTCTCTGCACTATTCTCACCACTTGCCACAACAAGAAACTTTGCAATGAAATTTATTGTTGTGCCTTCTGCCATGTCACGAGCCACAATGGACCAACACTTCTTATCATTCTCATATGTTGACGACTCCACACAAGTGAGATACTTGGGTTGAATATTGAAACAGGCAGTATAGTCATCCAAGTAATTGATAAACATGGCTTTTGGTATGTATGTTGGTGCATCTGCTGGGTATGACATGTATGGTAACTCACAGAACTCCTTTGAGAGATGCAGCTTCAAGCGGTCGTATGCGCGGTTGCACCAGAGTGACGCACTGCAATCCTCACGCTCGACGATGACATAGGGAATGGATAGATGTGTAAGGCACGCTGCCGTGACGAGGCCTGCTGGACCAGCACCAACAATCAGAACAGCGACATTCTCCATTGCAAACACAATATTTGGCGAAGTTGTGGAATTCGGGGTGTGGTGGTAGGCTAGAATGAGAAGAGATTTTTTTGCTGGGTGTTGACTGGATGAAGCTTTGGATGAGATAGTCGTATGTGAGACATATATATATATATATATATATATATATATATATATATATGCTTGAAGATCTAACGTATCAATTCTGTTTTGTGAATGGTTTCAGATTAAGGGCCATAGAAAAAGGAAATGATCAATTGGTGGATACTACCTGGTCTATCCAGATCCTCTATTAATTGGAATGTTATAAATGTCAAAGTATGTCCTGCTACACAATAGGTAGGAAATGCAATCGGTTATATTATTTTGGAAACTTACCACCTATTCTTTTGGAAACTTACCACATGTATTTGCGTATGTTTAGTGTGTAGTTGATTAGTGGGTATTTATTTCCTTTTCTGTAGCTATCAATGAAATTTTTTATAGGACAAATATATGTACTGAGTATATATTATCCAAACGTTTCTTACCTTTACTGCATTTGGTAGGATAAGGACGAGTCAACTTTTCTCAATATTCATCTAAGAAAAAACGTTTCTCAATATTTTGCCAAAAAAGGGGGTTTCCCAAGATGTATTTACAGAACGAATGTTATTTGATTACGCTAGTGCCACTATGAGGCTCTAACATGAAGAATAAAGTGCATCTTTGCTTGCCAGCATTCTGCATTAGACTAAGCACATTTTTTCATGGAAAAAGTCTATTTTAAACCCTGAACTCGTAGATGTTCGGTGGTTTAAACCCTAAAATCGAAATCCCTGCCGTTCGTACCCTGAACTATTGAATCCCGATCAAATTAAACCCTGAACTCGTTTGTCGCACCGGAGAAAAGAATAATCCCGGCTGGGATTAACAGTTGTCTCACTGAATAGCAGGGCCTACATGCCAGGTTCATCTTCTATCCCAGTTCCTCTCTCTTAACGTCTAAAAAAGTAGGGAAGCATAAAGCGACAACCAAGATGGAGATGGGCACGGGCCGACGGCCTGCTGCTTCTTCTGTTCCTTTTCTAGTCACAGGCGGTGGGGATGGGGAGGAGGAGTGGGGCAGGGACGGGCAGGGAGAACTACAGTTGTTGGGCCGTTGACCCCTTCACCGACGACGGGAGCGGCGGAGGATGCGTCGTTCCAAGCCACACGAGGTCGCGCCAAGGACCCGTAGGCTCCCTCAGCTCCGCGACGTTCCCTTGATCTAGCTAAATCCAGCACCGAAGACCCGCTTTGCCTCGAACTCTTTCCCGACGAGTACCAGCTTCGGCAGCCGTTGTCGTTGATGGAGGCGACGGTGTCAAACCTCCCTGCCTCCTTTGACATATCCTAAGAGATCAAGGTAAGCACCCTGAAGTGTCCCCTTTCCGGCGCCCAGCTTGCTCGTTCGCCGCCTGTTTGTGGTTCATCGGAGCTTCTCCGTCGTGCCTAGTTGAAGTCCCTGCGTAAGGTTAGTACAAATACATGTGCGTCAGTTATATACACGACCCAATACAGCATCCTTGCAACTAGTATTATCCCTCTTTTTTCATGTATCGGCTCGGGCTATCAAAAAGAAAAAAGTTCTGTCAAGAAGCTAACCTTAGCTCTACTGGTTTGTACCATGTGCTAGCTCTTTGCAGCCCCGGGTTCGAATCCCTGTAATGGCAAAAGGCCTAATTTTTTCTGTGTTTTCTCCCCTGTCAAGTAGGACCTACTTTTTTTATTAAAAATTAGGAAACATGCCCGTGCGTTGCAACGGAAGATTAAAAGATTGCATCACCAAGACAACACCATGTAAATAAACATATGTCAAATAGAACTTCATGAACATGTGTCATGGAACCGTCATACCGAAGGAGTAACTGGGTAGCAATTTCATAATCATCATTTATCATGAAACTATGAGTTGATTTTAGTAAAGAAGGAAATCATTTGCCGATTGAGTTGCCATGTTGTAGTTGAAGTTAAACGCTAAGGAGAAAAAAGTCATTAAGAGAGTCGATGTAGGAAAATGGAAGTGATAATAGCCAAATAAATCATCACTTTAAATAGTTAGAATATACAACATGAACACACTTTCCATGTATTAAAACGATCTCGAGCGCAAGGGGCTGCGGTCGACCATCCTCTAACCCAAGCTCGCCGTAATCCATGCTCACATACTTCAGCCTCTGCCCCGCTAGCTTCTACACTTAAACTCTAGAAATATAAAATCTTGTTTGAACACAATGGTTAGAGCAAAGAAACTTAGTACGATATTTTCTTATAAAATGAGTGGTCTGGAATCAGGCAACCATCATATTCACCGAACTTAAATCAAGTGCTATAGGGAATCACACCGGATTTAAATTCAAATAAGTATATTTTTTGTAAGTTCTCAAAAAAAAAAGTTTTGTAACCGTCCATCCACCTTGGTCAGTGCTACGATTCTATACCATGACCCAAAGGAGTATGCGATATACCTGCTTAGACTGGAACCGAAAGAGCCAATAGTTGATGTCCAATTTGCTTATTTTTCAAATATAAGACGTAGGGAGAAAAAATACAGTACTTGACAATGGCTACAACTGCATCCCGCACAAGCCAATACAGCTTCCATCTCCTGTATGCAAATAGCTGGACCATGCTGAGTGTAACAAATCTTTACTTAATAACAGCTCAGTTTTGGATGTTAAAATATTCTTGGATCGGCTATTTGTTTGGATTCTAAGAGCTAAGAAGAGTAACCATCCAAAGCGATAATATTCAGAACATTGCTGCAGATTTGTCTCTGAAGAATTGTTTGCAGACTTGTCGTCACGTGACAGGAATAGCTCCGGGTATGCGTATTTGTAATACCTGAACCAAGCAAACATTGTTATTGAGTATCAAAACATCAGAGTTCATAATGATCTAAACCAAAGAAAAACTACAAGAGGGAGATGGGCAAATGGGCTAGGTTTCAGTGAACATAACTGCTATATGGCCATTTTAGGTTACATGTAGCCACAAGTAAAACGATCAAGCAGAGCAAAGATACAACATAAAGTAATCGGCCTAGGGAGAATAAGAATAAATGCACAATACTGGCTTGCATCTCCTGTAATAGAGCACAAAACAAAGAAAATACAATGATCAATAAGAAACAAACGCCTAAAATGTGTTTCAGTTTCGAAACATGAGAGAATTTTCAATTGTGTGTGCATAAATACCTTAAGCTTCTTCATACAATCTGAACCATACAGATCAGTCAGAATGAATCTAGTCTTTATGCAGAACCGAGGCATCTCCATGAAACAATCGACAATTCTGCAGGGCATCGGCAAAGAAAATAAACAGGTTAGCACAACTGAGCACTTCCTTAAACAAAAATAATTTCACATGTCGCATTTAGAAAAGTATTTTTTTTGTAACACTTACTTGAGTTCAAATGCCCTCAAGATTTGACGCAACGTGATGCCATCATCTGCCTTTGCATTCAACCCTGCGCTGAACTTTGACACGCAGTAGAGAACACAAGCAAACCAGGACCTCTCGATCTTCTCAGCTATAACCACATGAAAGCACAAAGTTTAGGTAGCTTACCTGGTGCCGAACCGGGAGGTAGGAGGATGAAGACAACGAGATTTACTTATTGACCCACTTCCCAAGGACGACATGGTGGAGAGGAGGATCTTGGTCTCCTTGAATAGCTGCATTGCCTTCCTTGTCGTGCTCTGTTCTAGAGCTAGTTTGCTCTGTTCGCCAGGAAATAGAGTAGTTCAGAAATTAGCTGAAAAAATAGTGCACAAGATGGAAGCTTGTTGTTTCTCTTAAACCATTGAGAATATACATCGGAATAAAGCATCAGAGAGAACCAAAATCTAAATCGAAGGGGCAAAAATTTGGTCAAGATAATCTAATCCAAGAGGACGAGAGCGTAAAATCCCAAAGATTCAGAGAGCAAGAATACTTACAGTTCATCAACATTCAGGTAATATACCTTATTAACAAAACTCATTGAAGCAGATTTGTAAAGATATGTAGCCGAACAACACGGATACTCGTACACTTATAAAACAATTGACAAAGCCCTGATTAACCAATTTATGAAGTACTTGTATGAACAATTGATAATGCCCAGATTAAATAACTGACCAACCAGGTAAAGAATTAGCAATCATCCAATATTTCAGCTAATATACATACTGCAAACTATGATAACTGAATTTATATATCACATAGAACAAAAAGGCCTGAGCAGCTTGAGTACCATCGTGCGGCATCCAGGTAGGCGAGTCTGCAACATACGGATCAGGTCAATGTATCCATGCGGAAGATTGAGGCGGCATCACAGCTAACTCTTATTGGATAAATCTAACCTTAGAAAGTTCAATTAAAACTTGCTTAGAGATAATTTGTTTCCTGATATAACAAAAATACATAAACCACGTAGCATACTGAAAAACCCATTATAGTGAGAAGCCTAATTCAGTCATCTTCCCTACTACAAAAATCAGAAACTTATCTCCTTGCCTTGAAGATGACATATTTAAGATATTGTAGATATATTAGGAACAAAAAACTTACAGTAGCAATACTTTTTGCAAGACAAAAATGATAAAAGATGGACACCAGAACACATCTCTCTGATTATTATTTTTGAAAATAAATACTTTTTGATAAACGACCCTCCCCAGTTAAGCAAAGGAGCGCGTCTCCCTGATTATTATTTTTGAAAATAAATATACCCTACCCAGGTAATCAAAGAAAACATGTAAATGATGTGACTTATAGCAGACAAAGCCAAGCATGCACATTTTATGAAACATAGCATCCGGAAATGGTCTTCTGAATTCTTGCAGTGTCTCATTTATCATTACACCATGTGTAACAGTCAATCGCTTGACAAGGACACAGCCATTTTTTGTATTGAGGTCAGGGTTAACACAAGGTAAAAAGGAAATATTCAGAGACTTAACTCGACATCGAAACTTGAAAAAACGATAGAAAATAAAATTTTGTAATTGGCAATGTTACAATCTAAAAAACAGAAATAAGAAAATAGCATGTTGTAATTGGACACATTGACCTGATTTATGTAGAGATGTTTCTCTCATTTCGATCTTCTTGTAATACTATTATGATTGTTAGAATAAAATGTAACTGGAAATGATAGGATATAACAAACCTTAAAAAAGTCCCCGGTGCTCGTGTAAATAGTAACCAATAGCATGAATAATACAACTGACATTTTGCTTCAGTCCCCCCTTCTTTCAAACTTTGACAAGCAGAAACTTGATACCGATTGTTTAGAGGACCGTACGAACCCACCCGAAGTCCGTATGGTCCTCTTAGACGTATACTCACCATATACGTAGACTCATGTGTCTGCGAAAGGCGAAAATCAAAAGTTATATAATAGCAACAAAAAAAATTAAAATATGACATCCAAAGACGTAGATCACGATAATGGGGGTGGGACGAAGCACAGTACAAGTTGCCTTATGTGAGAAACTTTCAGTGCTAGAAGATAGTGAGCTGATAATTGTTGCAAGAGAGAAGACGCAAATTCATGGAAATCGAACCAGAGCAAGTCCCTGGATAGAGATTTTCCAATCCATCCTCGTGTACCTTATGAGCTCTCAAGTTTTGTCGGTACCACAAAATAAGAAGTACAGCTGTAGTGATCCAAACTATAATCTATATTAAGTTTGCTAACACGTCTAGGTGCATGCAAATCTAAATAAATCCAAGCCACTTATCTTGAGACGAAGGGAGTAGTACTTATCCAATGTTTGACGTGCAAGTGCAATAGCTGGATAGGAGAATAGTTCAAATTTCTGATATGCACAGTACTGCTATGAAAATTTGTAATTTCCTACTAACTTCTACACAAACAACTTCAGCTTTTTCATTTAACTATGGAAACTTAAGGCTCCCTTGCAAAAGGCACTTATCCCTCTTTTAATCGTGAAACTTTTAAGCGTCATTTGACTGGTTCTGATGATACACTTCTCAAGAAGATACTGGGAACGCTTCCTGTCCTGAGTACGCATGTTAATGAAGTATAAACAAACGACAGCTTCCATGTCAGTGCTCCAAGATGCCATCATATATATTGTGATCTTTCTATAAAGTTGAAAAGAAATCACAAGTAGGGAACTTAATTTATCAAGGAAAATGACAATTCTGGTAACATGAAAGCCTTAATCAAGTTCAACGAGTACCATATAGGCATGGCCGCATGGATAGAAGTTGTAATTTGTAGCACATTGTTATAGATTCAGGGTGTGCGCAAAAGAAGATCTGGCAAAATATACAATATTGAGCCCTTCATAATCCAAGAACAAATCAACGTACAACCTAGAAATTCCAATAACATAATACCTCTTCCACTCGAGGGGCGAGTCATCATGTATCTCAACTCATGTTGTTTCTCCATCATGCTGAATTCATATATAAACATCTAATAAATCAGCTACATCCATAACATATGATCAATCAAAAGTTGGTTCTATGTATGTCTATCTGTGAGCACTGTTGATTTTGACACTATTATGTGCTGTAGGGAGTGGAGGAGAGCGACTTGGTGTGGTCTGCATCTACATTGTCATGTCAGTTTGCTTTGATATATACCGGAAGCTAAATGTACAGAATTTTTTCCAATTGGATTGACTCGGTCGTGCAGAGAATGTGTGTACACACCGAGAGGGAGTCGAGGAAGACGAGAACGTCTGTGTCGTCCCTGGTGATGATCGTCTCGGCCTCGTCCACAGTGGTGACATTCTGCAGCCAAGGCCCCAGCAAAGAAACAAATCCCCAATGAGTACAGCAGTAGCTAACACATAGTGGAGAAGGCGGTTACATACTTGGTACCCTCGCCAGTATACTCCTTTGTGCTTGCCCTCAACGAAGTAGAGGATGATGTAGAAGCCTTGCAAGCCACAGTCCTCCGCGAGGCCAACACCCTCGGTGACGTCAACCTTGGCGGGCGCTACGTCGAGGTACTGTTTGTCGAGGAGCAGATGAGGAGGCGGCGGCATAGTCCGGGGCGAGCGGCGGGCGTCACAGTAGCTTCAGTGCAAGCCCACGATTGGCCCTCCATGTAGGCCATGCCGATGTGCTCATCCCCTCCAGTTAATCCAGCGCGTACAAGCAAGCAGTAGAGGCGTGTCTCATCTAGGATACGGGGCCACCAGCGAGGAGCCCACCGCCATCACCGATGTGTGCACCTTGGCGGCTTGGCCTAGGCGGTTTCCACGATTGTCGGTGTCGGTTACTCCTCTGGCGTCGGTGATGGCGGTCGATCCATCCTCGCGTGGTAATTGAGTAGCGGAGGCACCCATGAGGGTGGGCTTGGCCTTAGTCGTGGAGCAGCTTGAGTAGGCAGGGTTGGAGCTTGTGGGGGTATGAAGCGAGATCCCCATGACCCGGGATGTTTCGATGGTGGTGGCTGGGGCGAGTGTGAGCATCGGTCCTGCTGGTGGAGGAGCGCGTCCGCAAGGGAGCTAAGCGCGAGGGACGACGGCCACGACGCGGGTGGTGTGTTAGTGGAGAGGCGTGGAGGCTTGCAGGCACGGAGAGTGGTCGGGATCAAGGATGCAGTGCGGCTAGCCGGCCCTGCAGGCAGTGGCAGGCGGCGAAGGAAGGCAGGCACGACGGGTGGCTCGTGGCGCAGGGCGGCGATTTCGGCAGTGGATGGCGAGGCGGACGCGGTGTTCGCCGATCCGCGGAGAAGAGAGGGATTGCCGGATTGCCCTGGCGCGTGGTTTGAGGAGAGAATCAAGCCCGCAGGGCAGCGTCAACGCGATGTTTGGGGAAAAAAACAGGACTGGTTTTGCGGGGAGGGAGCGAACGGAGGTGCAAATAAGCGACGGACGCAGTTGTTGACGATAAAACGACGTAGTGGGTCCGTGGACAGAAAACGGAACCACTTCGTCTTTTTTAGACAGTAGAGATTTGATTATTTTTACGGTCAACCAGGGTTTAATTTAGACAGGGATTTAATAGTTTAGGGTGTAAACGACAGGGATTTCGACTTCAGGATTAACTTTTATGAATTCGGGGTTTAAAATAGACTTTTTCCTTTCTTCATACTTAGAATGGGTTACTCCACCAAGCAACAATCTACACACTACTTAGATGAACTCTGCTGCAGCTTATTCTCATTTTTGCTATTAGTTGATGGATGATTACCGCTTCATTGTCCATGGATTAAATATGTGTACTCAAATTTCATATGGTTGTGCGCTAGTCGTGAGGAACACATGGAAATTTTGGGGTGATGTAAAGTAGAAACATCAGAATGGTACTACAATAAAAGAAGGATATACTATGTATTTCACATGGAAGTTGTATTTTGGAAAGATGACAAGCAATGGTTTGTTTACGAGAGTGAGCAATGGACATGTTTGCAATCACTAGTAGGAAAAGGCCTACTGACTATGTTCAAAAACGGGTTTGTGGCGTTGAACCCGTACTGTCACTAATCTCACGCCACTGGTAGATCGTAGTGGCGCCATCTACACCAAACGCCACCAGTAGTATCTATACTGGTGACGTTTACCTTGAAGGGATACGGGTAGACTACACTAGCGCAAAACAAAATTTTCTATCACGTAAACCAGAAATACTGTTGTCATAGATCACGGGATTACCACTAGACGCGCGGTTGCGGAACTTGATGAAACGCGTCGAGGCAATGTAGATGTTCTACGTCTCCTCCTCGTCCTTGTCCCATGAGCAGCTCCCCTTGCGCAGCTCGTCCAAGTGTCACAAATGCAGCACCTCCGAGGTATCCACACGTACGGGATGGAAGCGTCAGACGCCGGACTGCTAGGTCTGCGCGTGCAACACAGACGTGAGGAGTGGCGGTTGGGAGGAATAATCTAACCCTGGTCAGCTCGCCCCACCCTCTCTTATATAGGCGTCCCTAGTGGGCTCTACATTAGCAGCCCATTAGTAGCCTAAGCCTGGTCTAATTCGGATATAATTCTCATTAGGCTTCCAGCCCCTTAAGTGTGTGACCCTATAGGTTCATATACGTATAGACATGACACGAATACACTTATTCTGTCAATAGTTGGTAGCGGCCTCTAGCAAGACGTGTCAATTCCTAAACGCATACAAAGATATATCAGACGAACCATCACAAGGTTTAGTACATGTATTTTTCTTTGCCTCACGATATTTGGTCTAGATCCAAGCTGACCTTCCTTTCTCGATATTGTGATTCGGAATCCTTTTACTAGGTTAACTCTTAACCTTATATAGCACGACCATGCATTTCTGGATCCGATCACTTGAGGGGTCCAGAGATATCTCTCTCAAGTAGAGAGGGGCAAATCACATCTTAATTGCCCATGTCTTGCAGCATGCTTCAGGACAAACCCGAAAGCTATCTTTATGACTACCCAGTTACGGAGTAGTGGTTGATAGCCCCAAAGAATGTCGACCCACATCTCAATTACATGCGACAATCTCAGGTCTAAGGACAAAACGTACATGATGTGTAGAGAGAGCTGCAAGTCTAATTGCCAGTCTCAAGTTAGGTCATTATAACCCCATATTCATAACATGTGTCCACATCATTGGTTTGACATCTCCATGTCTATGACTTGCGAAACATAGTCATCAACCAATCGATGTGCTAGTCTAATATTCACGTGTGTACAAGTAAAGAGTTTTACAAAAAATTCACATAATTGCCAACCATACAAGTTTCCTGATATGGATATTCAAGGAACATTACAATAACTCATGGATACATATAAAATATAATCATCTTTATGATTGCCTCTAGGGCATATTTCCTTCAGTCTCCCACTTGCACTAGAGTCAATCTAAAATGTATTTAATACCAATTTCTCTTGTGTGCGCTTCATACGTGGGCTGCGGGAAAGGCTTAGTCAAGGGATCAACAACATTTGAGTCCGTATGTATTTTGCATATCATGACACTACTATCCTCAACGAACTCACGAATCTGATGGTAACGAATGCGAATATGTTTGTTGGCTTGTGCAATAGCATCATTGTTGTCACAATAAACGTCCAAGGGGTTGGACGTGTCCTGAACCACACCGAGATCGATCAGGAAATTCCTAATCCAAACAGCTTCCTTTACAGCCTCCAAGGCAACAATATATTCAGATTCTATTGAAGAGGAGGTCACCGTATCTTGCTTGGAACTTTTTCAGCTCACAACACCATCATTCATGACAAACACATAACCTGATTGCGATTTGGAGTCATCTGAGTCGTTAAGGTAACTCGTATCTGTATAATCCTTTACACTGAGTTCATCCTCACCTCCATAAACTAGGAACACATCCTTAGTCTTTTTCAAGTACTTAAGGATGTTCTTTACCGCTGTCTAGTGACCTTCACCTGGATCAGCCTGGTATCTGCTCGTAACACTTAGAGCATAGGAAACATATGAGAGAGTACATATCATTGCATATATTATGGATCCAATAGTCGAAGTATATGGAATCCTGCTCATGCGCTCACGCTCATCAGTAGTCAAAGGACACTGAGTCTTGCTGAGTTTAATGCCGTGAGACATGGGCAAGAACCCCTTCTTAGCCTCTTCCATGCTGAACCGTTTTAACACTTTGTCAATGTTTGTATGCTGGCTTAATCCAATTAGCCTTCTTGATCTATCTCTATAGATCTTGATGCCTAGAATATATGCCGCTTATCCTAAGTCCTTCATCGAAAAACTATTTTTCAATGAGGTCTTAACAGACTCGAGCATAGGAATGTCATTTCCAATCAGCAATATGTCATCTACATATAAGATTAGAAATACAAGTGCTCTCCCACTTTCCTTCTTGTAAACACAAGGTTCTTGTTCATTTTTGATGAAGCCAAACTCCTTTACAACTTTATCAAATCGAATGTTCCAACTCCGAGATGATTGCTTTAGCCCATAAATGGATTTTAGAAGTTTGCATACCTTTCCAGCATTGTTTGGATCGACAAAACCTTTTGGCTGCATCATATACACGTCCTCGCTTAGGATTCCATTTAGGAAAGCCGTCTTGACATCCATCTGTCATATTTCATAGTCGAAATGTGCAGCAATGGCTAGAATGATCCGTATAGATTTAAGCATCGCTACGGGCAAGAAAGTCTCGCCGTAGTCAACTCCTTAAACTTGTCGAAAACCTTTTGCAACAAGTCGAGCTTTATGGATGTGAGCATTTCCATCCATATCAATCTTCTTCTTATAGATCCATTTGCACTCGATGGCTTTACAACCATCAGGCAGGTCGACCAAGTTCCAAACTTGATTGTCTCCCATGGACTCTATCTCGGATCTCATGGCGATCAGCCATTTCTTAAAGTCTGGGTCCACCATCGCTCATCATTGTCTAACAATAATATTCCCGCGCTTTGTGGAGCCTCGCCGACCTTCGTGGTTGTGGTGCTTCTATTGCCATGGGTTCCTCAACTTGTTTTGCTACAATAGCATCACTCATAGAAGCATCCCCGACTGGCTCATCTTGAAATTCTTCAAGTCGCACCGACCTTCCACTCGTTTCCTTTGTGAGAAACTCTTTCTCTAGGAAAACACCGCTACGAGCGACAAACACTTTGCCCTCTTCTCGGTTGTAGAAGTAATACCCTAAGATTTCCCTCGGATATCCCACGAAAATGCACTTATCCGATTTGAGTGTTAGCTTGTCCGACTAAAGTCGCTTGACAAATGCATCACAACCCCAAATCTTTAGAAAAAACAAACTGGGATTCTTTCCGGTCCACATCTCATATGGTGTCTTAACTACGGATTTAGATGGTATCCTATTAAGTGTGAAAGCTGCCGTTTCTAGAGCGTAACCCCAAAATGATAATGGTAAATCCGACTGGCTCATCATCGATTGAACCATGTCCAACAAAGTTCGATTGCGCCGTTCGGAGACCCTGTTCCTTTGAGGCGTTCTGGACGGCATGAGTTGTGGAACAATTCCGCAACTCTTAAGATGATTGCTAAATTCATGACTCAAATATTCACCTCCACGATCAGATCGCAAGGCCTTTATTTTCTTGCCGCGTTGATTCTCTACCTCACTCTAAAACTCCTTGAACTTTTCAAAAGTTTCATACTTATGCTTCATCAAGTAGACATAACCATATCTACTGAAATCATCAGTGAAAGTAATTAAGTAGTGATATACTCCTCTGGCCGTCATGCTCATTGGTCCACATACATCAGTATGTATGAGTTCCAACAAGTCTGTCGCTCTCTCGGGTAAACCCGAAAAAAGCGACTTGGTCATCTTTCCAAGTAAACAAGCCCGACATGTCTCGTATGATTCAAAATCAAACGGAGTTAGAAGACCATCACCATGGAGCTTCTTCATGCGCTTTTCACTTATATGCCCCAAACGACAATGCCATAAATAGGTAGGACTCAAATCATTAGGCTGGAGCCTTTTAGCACTATCATTGTAAATAGATGCATCATCAAGATTTAAAATAAATAACTCATTCACAATGGGAGCATCAACCATAAACATAGCATTCTTAGAGATTACACAACCATTGTTTGCACTCACGAATGAATAACCATCCCTCATCAAACATGAAGGTGATAAAAATGTTTCGAACCATACTAGGAATGTAATAGCAATTATTCAACTCCATAATAAATCCTGACGGAAGGTGAAGTTGCATGACGCCGACGAACAATGCAACAGCCCTTGCTTTATTTCCGACGTGAAAATCCACTTCGCCTTTCTGCACTTCTCTAGTCCTTATTAGCCCCTGCATCGAATTGCAAATATGAGCAACAGATCCGATATCAAATACCCAAGAGTTGAAATAGGAATCAGCGAGAAGAATGTCCACAACATTTACAACAAGCGTACCTGAGTGGGAAGTACTCTTACTTCCACTCTTCTTCAAAGAAGACTGGTACTTGCTGTAGTTTCTCTTCCAGTGGCCATGTTCATGAAAAAAGAAGCACTCAGTGTCATCTGTAGGTCCCGCCTTTTGCTTGGGTGCAAGCTTAGGGATCGTATCCTTAGCCTTGCCCTTCTTCTTCCAAGAAGTACCCTTTTTCTTAAAGCTAGGCTTGTCCTGCACAGCCATCACATGGCTATGCCCTGCACACTTCTTCATGTATCTTTCTACTGTTTTTAGCATCCAACATAACTCATTAAGACCCTTCTCCACCCCATGCATATGGTAGTTTGAAATGAACTGTCCATAGCTAGATGGAAGAGACGCCAAAATGAAATCAGTAGCCAACTCTTGGTCTAGTGGAAAACCAAGCTTTTCCAAAGTCTGACTGTAACCAACCATTTTGATCACATGGGGGACTACAGATGCTCCCTCTGCCAGCTTGCATTCCACAAAGGACTTGGCAACATTATACCTCTCAGTCCTTGCCTGATCTTGGAACATGTCCTTAAGCGCGACGATCATATCGTACGCATCCTGATCCTCGAACTTCCTTTGGAGTTTAGGTTCCATGCATGCAAGCATAAGACAGCTAACCTCAAGAGGATCATCACATGCTCTCTTGTAGGCATTCTTGAGGGCAGCAGATGCATTATCAGCAGGTTCATTGGGGATTGGGGTATCTAGAACCGTTTCCTTTTTATCAGACCTGAGAACAATTCTCAGGTTACGGACCCAGTCCGAATAGTTTGTTCTATTTAGTTTATGTTTGTCAAGAATCAAACGCAAAGAAAAAGGTGATGCAGTGTTCGGTGCCATTGATCTACAATAGAAAACATGCAAAATACTAAGCCATGCAACCATGAAAGAGTAAAAAACATTAAACAATTTAATAGCATATGCTCCCACTTAAATCAATATCCCTCTATTGATACTAAGTGATTCAAGATCCACAATTAACAAGTTGACTAGTGAGCTTTAGCGTCACTGCTAGAAGACAAGGTAAATCGGTAAGCAACACTTGCTAATCATATCACATATGAATCTTGTTGTTGGGTGACATCTCTATGTCAAAACTAGGCGCCTAACCTTTATGCCCCAAGGTCCTTAACTATTGATATGACCTTGTCAAGCTCACCAACCCTTATGCGTGTAGGTATCCGATACAAACCCATCCAGCCAAGGAAAACCGCGGCACTCTAATTTCATAGGCCCACCAACGATTGTACAGGGCATAGGATGGTGCAAGGTTTGGTTGGGAGGGCATGGTTTAACTTAAACTTTTTGAGAGATTGTTCTACTTCTATAATCTAAGCATGCATAGTAGTAAAACACATAAGAATAACATTCACATAGATGTGACACAGTATGGCCCATTTTCTCATGGTGATCTCCATCGCCATAGAACCTGTCCACCATGATGATCTCCATCTTCATGTTCCATGTGAGCCATCCTCCAAGTGACGAGTCCTCCAAGAACTAATACAGGTTATTACTCCTAACAGCTAGTAATCTAAATTGCATAGTATTGGGACCATCACAAGTTGGCACGCAGGCCATTACAATAATTGACAGCACATATGGCTCCAGCCGTATTGCCCTACTCACGACACGCAGGTCATGATAATTTTTATACATGCATCACATACATATATGGGCCATACTGATCACATATATCCTATAAAAACAAGTTATGCATAGAATTGCATTCTACCGGATCATGTGACATCGCAACACCTAGTTACCTTAACGAGATACAAAAAGGGGCTACGATTAAGGGGGTCTAGGGGGTCTCCCCTTGCGGGGTTCGAAGGGGCAGCGCCCCTCGCGGTATCTCTGGGCGTCTGGAAAACTGTGAAAAATGAGAGATCGAATCTATACAATTTTCTTTAAGGATTTTGATTGGGAAATTAAATTTACCATAAACCGACTATTGTTCCGATCCAATCAAACTCCTTTGATCACGGTACATCGATTTTAGATCTAGGTTCCGATTCGATCAATCACATTGATCTTCGTGTGATTCAACAGGATTTATGCATCACTATCTACCCCGATGGTGGAAACTGACCGGTAGGAGTAAGTCTTTCGACGACCTCAGAATCACGATCACGGAAAGTAAGATCATAGATCAATCCTGAACCACCGCCATATAAATGATCACATCATTCATATCAATCTGCATATGACCATATGCAAACACCCCGAACCTATAACTAAACAGCATCGGCTCTGATACCACTGAATGGATACGGATAGGCTACACTAGCGCAAAACAAAATTTTCTACCGCGTAAACCAGGAATACTGTTGTCATAGATCACGGGATTACTACTAGATGTGCGGTTGCGGAACTTGATGAAGCGCGTCGAGGCAGTGTAGATGTTCTACGTCTTCTCCTCGTCCTCGTCCCACGAGCAGCTCCCCTTGCGCATCTCGTCCAAGTGCCACAGATGCAGCACCTTCGAGGTATCCACATGTACGGGGTGGAAACGTCAGACGCCGGACTGCTAGGTCCACGCGTGCAACACAGGCGTGAGGAGTGGCGGCTGGGAGGAATGGTCTAACCCTGGTCAGCTCGCCTCACCCTCTCTTATATAGGTGTCCCTAGTGGGCTTCTACATTAGCAGCCCATTAGTAGCCTAAGCCTGGTATAATTCGTATCTAATCCTCATTAGGCTTCCAGCCCCTTAAGTGTGTGACCCTATAGGTTCATATACGTGTAGGCATGATACGAATACACTTATTCTGTCAATAGTTGGTAGCAGCCTCTAGCAAGACGTGCCAACTTCTAAACGCATACAAAGATCATATCGAACGAACCATCACAAGGTTTAGTATATATCTTTCCTTTTGCCTCACGATATTTGGTGTAGCTCCAAGCTGACCTCCCTTTCTCGATACTATGATTCGGAATCCCTTTACTAGGTTAACTCTTAACCTTATATAGCACGACCATGCATTTCTGGATCCGATCACTCGAGGGGCCCAGAGATATCTCTCTCAACTAGAGAGGGACAAATCCCATATTGATTGACCATGTCTTGCAGCATTCTTCAAGACAAACCCGAAAGCTACCTTTATGACTACCCAGTTATGGAGTAGTGGTTGATAGCCACAAAGTAGGTCGATCCACATATGAATTACATGCGACAATCTCAGGTCTAAGGACAAAATGTACACGATGTGTAGAGAGAGCTGCAAGTCTAACTGCCAGTCTCAAGTTGGGTCAGTCCAACCCCATGTTCATAACATGTGTCCACATCATTGGTTTGACATCTCCATGTCTATGACTTGTGAAACATAGTCATCAACCAATCGATGTGCTAGTCTAATATTCACGTGTGTCCTCACATGAACTCCGACTAGGGACAACTATTAAATAACCATACAAGTAAAGAGTTTCACAAACAATTCACATAATTGCCAATCAATACAAGTTGCCTAATATGGATATTTAAGGAATATTACAATAACTCATGGATACATATGAAATATAATCATCTCTATGATTGCCTCTAGGGCATATTTTCTTCATAGCTTAGGCATCACGATTACATATCCTAATAATGGAATTTTATGTAAGCGCCACCATTATATATCTGTTTGTGGTGTTCGTTTTATTTTGAATGCCACAAGTGAGTTTTCAAAAAAAAATCTGATGCATCTAATTGAATATTCACAGCACGACAAAATATATTTATAGAAATGGTAGCAACAAGAATCTGGTGCATACAATTGAATATTCACAACACATCACTACAGTCAACTACATATATATAGTTGAGCTAGCTAGCTACATAGCACTAACTACTACTCCCTCCGTTTCAGGGCTTAAGGCGTCCTTGTTTTGCGTGTTTTTTCTTTGACCAAGAATTACTCTAAATACGTAAAGAGTTTTGGTATAAAACTAGTATCACCAAAAAGTATTTTTCAATATGAATCTAACGGTACTAATTATGTACAATATAATCAAGATTTTGTTGCTCAATTCTTTTGGTCAAACTTTGCTTTGGAAAGCGTGTGCGCCTTAAGCCTTGAAACGGAGGTAGTACTCTTCAACAGGATTATCGACAACGTCTGTGCCATACGTAATGGCAGCAGCAGAAATCTCGTCATCTAAAAATTCAGAGTTTGTTGATGCTCTAGGGCCTCGGTAGTCAAAGTAGGTCATGTGATTTTGATAGAGATAGAAGACCAACTTCTCCTAGGCGTCCATCTCATAGGCATCGACCATCTCAGTCCACCACGGACCACCGAAAAAGGTGCGGTTTGCCTCGTTCGTAACTTGGACCGTTTAGGTCGGTCTAGGTTGCTTTAGAGAGTTCAGATCAACTTGAAACTATCCTTGCTGCAACAACGACCAGTCGAAATGGTCCAATAACTCAACTCTAAACTTGCAGGGTATGTTCTGCATACAGAATCATAAGAAAGCAACAATTAGGATGTAATTCAGATGCAGGGTATATATAGTTTGATTGCTTATGAATGAACATATCATATTAACTTCACAGTCATAAGGGATCACTATGACAACCTTTTTGTTCTTGTACCCTTGGTAGCCACAATGCTCACACCCATCATCATTCATTGTACCTATATATGATCATACAAACTTAGTTATATATACCAATATAACTTAATTAGCATCATAACTAGCATAGTATATCAACATAACACATAAGTAAGATTAGCTGCATCATATATAAGTAGTACAATAGTAGCATGATAAGTGAAAGTGCAAAGAACATCGCCTAGAGGGGGGTGAATAGGCTTTTTAAATTATTATGGTTTAGGCTCAAATAAATGTGGAATAAAACCATCATTTAATTTATTGAGCACAAAATCTAACCACTAGGTTCACCTAAGTGTAGCAACAACCTATGCTAAGCAATACAAGCAACAAGGTGATAGCATCATAGCAAGATTACGGATGGCAACGGGTACCCACTACTCGCTTACCCTGCGGGTTTTTACCCATTAGGGTAAGGGTATGGTAGAATTTTTTTACCCATGGGTAAGCAAATGGGAAAAGTTCTTTACCCGTTGGGTATTGCGGGTGCGGGTATGGTAAGGCAAAACCCGCACCCACATACCCACCTACCCGTCATATATTTGTGCATGACATGCAGGGAATTATTATCATAACATTTATTTTCAAAATAAATCCCTAAAACTAAATACAAACCACCCTCGGCTGCCCAGAAATTCCCGAAATCACATTAACTCCATTGCCCACCGCTTAATTTCCCATTAATCTAGTATTCAAGTTTGAACTATGTACTTCCTATGCAACTTATGTTGTAACTTGTTTTCTTCACATATATCATGTGTTTTGCTATGTATTTTCTTTATTTAATTTATATTTGCTTGCTCGCTAAAACTGTGAATGAATGAAGATATATGTATGTTGTGTTATTACAATGCCTTGTTAAGTTGTTTGGGCATACGGGTGGGTATTACCTGCGGGTTTGTTTACCCTAGGATGGGTGAGGGTATGGGAAAAAATCTATTACCATGTGTGGGTGCAGGTTGCGGGAAAGATCTAAGATTGCGGGTGCGGGTTTAGTTAAGCTCCACCCGCCCCCAACAGCCGCGGGTGCCATCCATAAGCAAGATAAAATACTTCAAGCACGATGACTATCACAAGGTAAAGTGCATAAGTAAAGGGCTTGGTTCAGAGATAACTGATGGACGCGGAGATGAAGATTTTTATCCCTAAGTTCACTTCCAAAGAAGATACGTCTCCATTGGACAGGTGCGATGGCGCAATGCGCTCCGAACGCCACAAATGGCTCACCTTGGGGTGTGGTGGCTCGATGCACACCCAACACCACACAAGGCCTCACCCTGGATACGAAGGCACACAACTCACCGGCGCCACAAAAGGTTCACCCTATTCTCCCGTGAGCTCGCCACAAATGCCTACTCATGATCCACTAAGGGACACTTGAGGACGATCACCAAAACCCGTACAAGATTGGGGATATCTCCACAACTTAATTGGAGGCTCCCAAATTCCAACAAATCTACAAAAGATATTGGGGAATAAGGGAGAAAGAACACAAGAGGAGAACACAAAACTCTCCAAGATCTATATCCCAATGATTCCTTCACAAATAAGGGATTTGGATTGGGGGGATTGTAGAACTAGATCTCCTCTCTCAAATCCCTCAAAAATATGCAAGAATCATAGGAGGGGAAGGGGAGAGGGAAAGCTCTTCAAGGTCAAGAATGGAGGAGAGAGAGAAAGCCAAGAAAAGAGTTATACGCACGAAGGGGAAGATGAGTCCCTTTTAAAGGGCTCTCAGATTTGCCCGTTATGGGCATTTACGACCCTGGCCGGAACTTCTGGTGGGAGGCCGGAATTTCCGGTGGCACTCATCCAACAATCAAAAAACTGCGATGCGAAAGACATAAAAAAAGTCTGGCCGGAACTTCCGTCGGTTCACCGGAACTTCCGCTCAGAGCGGTACTACCGCTAGAGATTCTGAATGAAGATCCGACAAATAGAGCACACAGAACAAAGAGGATACAGTACGTGAGTAGAACGAGAGCCATAATTTCACCCGGTACTACTGGTGGCATTTATGTCCGAGCGGTATTTTCGGTCCCTGGCCAGAACTTTCGGCGGGGTCGGTATTACCGCAAAAAATTCCGATCCAAATTCCGCCAAATAGAACAAAATAGGCAGTGAGGATACAATACGTGAGCGGAAGAAGTACCAGAACTATCACTGGTACTACCAGTGGCAAATTGCCCTAGCGGTACTACCGGTGGCTAGCTGGAACTTCCGGTCAGGGAAATTCCAGAAACCAAAACTGCAATAACTTTCGCATCTGAACTCCAAACGAGATGAAACCAATTTTGTTGGAAAGATAACGACGAATATAATCCAACAAATATTGGGTATCACCTAGGGATAAAATACCATGAATATATATGTGATGTATCTCCCAAGGTGTGGAGCCGGAAAACTCACAAGATCAAAAACGCAATAAGATATGCAAGGGAAATCCTTATTTGATGAACTAGAGCTTGTTATGATCATAACCACAAGATCTAGATCCTCTCATGGACAAGAACCAACTAACAACCAAGAAATATGATGCTATGCATGCAAAGGTTTGAGCTCTCTCTGAACGATGCGATCGAGACACCCACTTGAGATCCCCTCTTGATAGTACGACTATCTATCCTAAACCCGGTCTCCCAACTAACAACACGAGACCGGCAAAAGAGAAGCCCTATCAAGATCATACCATTTCCTTGAGCATTCCACTTGAACTTGATGTAGACCGTCTTGTTCTTCTCAAGTGGGAACACCTTTCTTGTTTGCTCTTGCTCGCTCTTGCTTGATGAAGACTTCCAAATTGCTTCCCCATACTCCATGGGGAAACCTCTTATTTGAGCTTGTCTTCATCACTCCATGATCACGAGGATGGCAAGCTTCAAGCATGAGATCTTCAAGAGAGAGATTAAGCTTTCCCTTTGATGACTCCTTGATGGCACCCGAGAATTTGGTGATGGTGCTAACGTGGAGCACTTTGTTGGAAACCCCAAGAGCAAGGTGTGATGAGCACAACAGCAAGTCTTCCCTCAGTAGAGACCGAGGTTATCGAACTAGAAGGAGGAAGGAGACGTCACACAGGTGTCGCAAGCAACGCGGAGACCTGCACAACACAAACCCAAGACTTTGCACCAACGAATCAGTGAGGTTGTCAAGCTCACCGGTTTGCTGTAACAAAGGATTAAACATATGATATGGAAGGTAATGGTTTGCAGCAAGTAAACGAGTAACAGTGGAAGATGTATCAATGGTAAAGATTGGACCGGGGTCCATAGTTTACTAGAGGTGCTCTCCTTAGATAAACAACATGGCATGAAGGGTAAACAAATTACAGTAGGGCAATTGACAAGAACTGAGCAAGGCATAACAATGCAATTACTAGTCAGAAAGATCCTATGATATTCGATTGGGCAATACAACAAGATACATAGACCGCCATCCAACTGCATCTATGACTAGAAGTCCACCTTTAGGTTATCATACGAACCCTCCAAGATTAAGTTGCAAGCAATGCATACAACCGCTAAGCAAAGTGTAAGGTAAACAGTCCACATGTTCCATGAACAAGAGACCGTTGTTTTCTCCCTAGTAGCAACAGCACATCTACAACCGAAGAGATTATTGTCACTTCCCTTGGAAACTAGAGCCATGAACCCACTATCGAGCATAAATATCCCCTCTTGGAGTCACTAGCAACTACTTGGCCAAGATAGCTACTAACAATGAAGAGCATGCAAGATCACAAACAACACAGACATGATAGAATCATAAAGACAAAACCATTAATCAAACCAACATAATAATATCAATATCCATCGGATCCCCGCAAACACAACATGCATGATTACAAATAGATTAGATCTTGATCATGAACGGAGATCACAAGATCTATACATGAAATCACAAAGGAGGAGATACAACCATCTAGCTACTACATGGACCCATAGTCCAAGGTGGAACTACTCACGCATCATACCGGAGAGAAGGCCTCCGGGATGATCTCCCCTCTGGCAGGGTGCCGGGAAGAACTTCAGACCCCCTCGGTCTAGGGACGATGGTGGCGGCGGATACAGACGGTTTCGTGGAGATTTGATCAGGTGCTTAGGGTTTCTGCATCGGGGGCTTCTTATAGATGAAGGGGAAGGCCGAGGAGGCGACCAGGGGGGCCAAACCCTAGCCAGGCACGGGGTGGGGCCCACCCGTGCCTGTGGTGGGTCTGGCCGCCTTGGCCGGCACATCCGGCTCCCCTCTGGACTTCTTGTTCCCCACAGAAAGTAATTGACTTTAATGTTTGTCCCGTCCAATTCTGAGAATATTTCTTTACTGACTTTTCTGAAAGCAAAAACAGCAAAAAAATAGGCATCTGGCACTGTTGCAACTTGTTAGTAGGTTAGTACCAGAAAACATGTAAAAAGCACCTCAAAGTGTAGACAAGTAAAGCAAAGTAGGTACTAAACAAGCATGGAGCATCAAAAATTATAGATACGCTTCCAACGTATCAACATCCCCAAGCTTAACTCCTGCTCGTCCTCGAGTAGGTAAGTGATAAAAGAATAATTTTTGAGGTGACATGCACCCTCACAATAAAGATCCAACCATTTGCAAGCATTGAAAGCTGGGATCAAAGAACTCTAAACATGTGCATGAAAGATAAAGTTCTAACAATAGGACATAGTAACTATGCATGCAACATGGCAAGCTACAAACAAAGATCATGAATAACATGCAATGAAAAATGTTTGTTTGTTTCACATACAGAAAACATGGCATAGTGGCTATCAGCTTGTCCCTCATAGAGTAGCAATATAGTTGCATAGGACACCTTCAAAGTTTATAAGGGTGACTAGAAACAAATAGCACAAGAACAATTAAAATCACAATATGCATCAATTAATAAGCTTAGGAACACTGCACACGGGATGACAACTGTGCTCTCTTAATGGTGCCTAAAGGTAGAAGGTGGAGACTCAATAATGGTAGAATAAAGGCCTTTTTTGTAAAGGAAGCAGGGATTACAAGTTCCAAAAAGAGCTTCCAAAAATTAGGATACTTGTTAGCTTTCATCCCTCATTGCCCCTATCATAAGCATCTTGAAGTGGTTAAGGTTAAAGTGTCAAAGATGGAGTATATGCTTGACGAAGTATAAGTTGGAAATCTCAAGTCCCTTGAATGCGAGGGCCACACCTCATGCATACTCAACTTTGTGTCCATGTAAGTTCTTGTCACTGTAAGTATTTGCATATCATTGAGAAACGCCAACGGGGTACCCCTTGCACATGGTACAAGAGCTTTCCCATAACCAAAATGACAAGGTAAGCAGACAATGAGAATCTCAACAATCATTTTATTTACCATATGCATAGCTTTTTATTGAGGATGCTTCATAGATAGCTCACTATGGTAATGCTGCAAGTTTCCACCATGATTAGGCATGGCTTAGGCTAGCGGCCCAGGCGATTCTCTAACACAGGATACAAACTCCATGGACTTACAAGTTCCCTCTTTATTTCACACCGGTGACATCCATAGACAAAAGAACATGATATCAACTGAGTACAAAGTACAAGTGCAATGTTGAAAACGTTCCCCGTAACAACACGGTTCTGCTAATTCCAACTTATAAGTGCAAGCATATACAACAAATTTGTCACAATGGTTCAAGTTTATAAGGGCAAGGAATATAAAGTGTGCCATCAAGTTTGTGAGGGCTTTAATCACTAAGTTTTCACATAACAAAATAGTTTTTAATTGGAAGATAGTTGAAAATAAGAATATACTTGGAATGGTGTAACACACCATGCATAGGAGTTTATAGTGGACACTTTGGAATAACTTGGTTTCTTGGGAGTTGGAAGCATGAGTAGAGCTTACTCATACAAGTGGAGGCTAGCAAAAGACTGGGAGCAACCAACTAAGAGAGCATAATGGCCATAATCATGCCTTGCAACAAAGCATACTAATCAAAGCAAAGAGTGGTACTACAAGTCAAGGACTAAATGATCATAGAGGCTAATGGTGACTTGTCATAGTCATAACTGTTGGAGATATGCCCTAGAGGCAATAATAAATATAGTTATTATTATATCTTTATGTTTATGATAAATGTTTACATTCATGCTATAATAGTATTAACAAGGAAACATTAATACTTGTGTGATTTGTAAACTAAATTAGAGTCCCTAGTAAAGCCTCTTTATAATACTAGCTTGTTGGTTAATAAATGATTGTGGTTTCCCTATCATGAACATTGAGATGTTATTAACAACAAGATCATATCGTTAGGAAAATGATATGATGGACATACTCCTATAGATAAGCGTAGCATAAAGATCAAGTCATTTTAATAGTTCAATTGCTATATGCTTTCTGATACATAGTAACCTAATTCCTTCG
Source organism: Avena insularis (assembly GCA_023614405.1). Classification (NCBI taxonomy): domain Eukaryota; kingdom Viridiplantae; phylum Streptophyta; class Magnoliopsida; order Poales; family Poaceae; genus Avena; species Avena insularis. The sequence continues at coordinate 14,786,740 of CM042693.1, forward strand.
ACCATGAGATCATGCATATCACCATCACCGGAAGGATGCTTTGATGACATCAAACACCACACCGTAACTGGGTGGCTATAAAGGTGGCATTGAGTGTTCTGAAAGTATTGGTTGAGACACATGGATCAAGAGTGGGATTTGTCCATCCATATGACGGATAGATATATTCTGGGCCCTCTCGGTGGAATGTCATCCAATTGGCTTGCAAGCATGTGACTAGCTCACAAGGGATCACATATCACGGGAACGAGAAAAGAGTACTTATCAGTAACGAGGTTGAACTAGGTATGCAGAGATACCGACGATCAAAACCTCGAATAAGTAAACTATCGTGAGACAAAGGGAAATTGGTATCGTATGTAAGTGGTTTATTCGATCGCAAAGTAATCGTAGAAATATGTGGGATCCATATGAATTTCTAGATTCCTCTATTGGTTATTGATCGGAGAAGTGTCTCGATCATGTCCGCATAATTCACGAACCGTAGGGAGACACACTTAAGGATTCGACGTTGTTTAGTAGTTATGGAATGATGAGTAAGAGACCGAATGTTGTTCGGAGTCTCGGATGGGATCCAGGATATCACGAGGAGATCCGGAATGGTCCGGAGAATAAGATTCATATAAGGAAAGTCCTGTTTCGGGGTTGGAGAATGGTTCCGGTGTTTTCATCGGGAATGTTCTAGAAGGTTCGAATGTCCAAGCACTCGGAGGAAGGGTACATGAATGTGTCATAACAAGTTGGAATGGTTGCATCATGTACTAGGTGTCATTGCTGAACAAAATAAAGGGATAAATCAAATCCTAGTTTGAAAAGTCAAACGCCAATTTGAAGAGTCAAACGACTATTTTGTTTGGTGGAGGGAGAGTAGGAAACCTACTTGGGGAGGAAGTCCCTCTCCCTCCACCGCTGGCCTTGGAAGCCGAGTTGGGGAGGGACTCCTCCCTTGGCGCCTCCACTCCACCTATATAAGGAGGCAGGCTGCCCTCCAAGCACACCTTGCCTCTCTAAACCCTAACCCTAGCCATGCCGCCACCATAGCCGCCGCCTAGGGTTTTCTCCCAAGCCGAGTTGGGGCTTCTAGTTGCCCTAGCCGCCCAGCCCCTTCTACTTGGTGCGATAAACCCTAGATCACCGAGGCTCTCATAGTCCACCATACTGCCCGCTTAAGGAGAAGCCTGCGAGATCTCCTCTACTTCCTGCACACGCCGTCGTCAGCCGGAATCGCGAGGAGAGTGCTACAACCTCCGCTGCTTTGGAACAAGGAGAGGAAGGTCTTCGTCGAAATCTTGAACGTGTGACCGATCATGAAGCGCCGGAACGCAGCGCCGGAAGGATCGTCTACACGATCTTGAGATCGAGAAGTGTACGACTACATCACCCACGAGAATCTGCTCTCGTTAAACACTTTGGAATCTTCGAGGGTGAGTTATTCTATCGACTCGTTGCTACAATCTAGTAGATAGATCTTGGCTTGTTTGTTTGTATGCGGTAGAATTTTTTTGTTTTCCATGCTACGAACCCCTTCAATAACATGGTGTGAGCATGTGCCAAGTCAACCCAAGCAAAGCATCAAAGGAGAATACCACAATACTATGCTTTTGCATGCTAAAACAACGCATAATTTCTTTAAGGCACACTAAGAAATCACAATTGTTTGGAACAAGACATGCTACAACAATAATTACTAATCATAAGATCAAAACAACACCTAGCATGTCATGCTAAAGTCTAAGTCACAGTCAATGCGAGCTCCTCTTGCACTTCAAGCAAGAACTTACTACTCCTTTCCAACACCAAGCAACTTATGTGCAAAACAACACAGCAAGAACGGGGGTCCAAACTACTCAAGAAAACTAAAAAAACTAAGCAAAGCAAATGAAAACTAAGACGCTCCAAGAACAATACAACTGTGCATGAAACAATAAAAATGAAGTGTCTAGACATACCTGAGCTTTTTATTGATGAAGAAGGGGATGCCTTGGGCATCCCCAAGCTTTGACGCTTGTACCTCTTGGATATTTCTTGGGGTGACACCATGGTGGCATCCCCAAGCTTGAGCTTTTGTCCATTCTTCATCTCATTGCATCATTCTCTCTCTACACCTGAAATTTTTCCTTCATACAAAACTCCACACAATCTTCATTAGCAACATTAGCTTATTCAAAAGATATTAGACCTCTGGCAAATCTTTGAAACAACAAGTCTTTTCACTAAAAACACAAGCTACTATACTAACACCTTCAAAAAGCTCAATTCACCTAAGGAGAACTCAAAAAGGAATCAATAAGAAGCAAATGCAAATAATGGCAGAAATCTGTCAAAACAGACCAACAGGTAGAAACCGATTTTGTCGAACATCTTCTGTTGCTCAAATCAAAAAGTTTTGAACTAACGAAAGTTAGCTAACATTCTGGGGGATTTATTATTAAATTTTGAACTAAATCCGAGTTACACAGACTCCTCACAATTTTTTTTGGCGGAGGACAGAAATCTGTTTCAGGAAAACAACTCGCCAAATCTTACTTCCCTCTCATTAGAGGTCATTCTTGGCACAAAAAGCAAACAAAAAAGGATAAGGAGAGGTCATTACTGAAGTAATAACTTCCAAGACTCAAGTAAACTCTTGGGTTATCTCCCAACAAGTACTTTTCTTTAACGCCTTTAAGTTAGGCACGAGAAGCAAGAAGAATCAAGTATTTTCAAATGAAGAAGCATTAACATCAAATCTTGCTTTCAAAGGAGGAGCAAAAAGCAACTTCTCTCTCCTCATAGGGAAGTGTTCAATACCTTTCTTTAATGGAAAATGATATTGAATGGTGCCTTCTTTCATATCAATGATGGCACCAACTGTTCTAAGAAAAGGTCTTCCCAAAGTAATAGGACAAGAAGCATTGTATTCAACATCCAAAACATAGAAATCAACAGGGATATAAGCATTGTTAACCATAATGAGAACATCATTAACACTCCCCATGAGTTTCTTCTTAGTATTATCATCGAGTGGGACATCCAAATAACAATCTTCCAAAGGTGGCAAATCAAGCATTTCATAAATCTTCCTAGGCATAATAGAGACACTAGAACCAAGATCACATGAAGCTTTGAGATCAAAGTCATTCACTTTCATATTAATAATGGGTTCCCAACTATCTTCTACTTTCCTAGGAATAGAATCTTTGTGTTTTAGCTTCTCTTCCTTAATTTTCACAAGAGCATCTGTAATGTGTTTGGTGAAAGCAACATGCATATCACTAGCATCAGGAGTTCTAGCAAGCTTTTGCAAGAACATAATCACTTCAGAAATATTGCAACCATCAATATCAAAGTCAAACTTAGCATCACTAGTAGTAGGTTCAATAGGCTTAGGCATAGTAGGAGGAATAGGGACTACTTGTGGTTTAGTGGTGATGGTGCACACACTATTGTTTCTATCAATTTCAGCTTCCCTTTCCCACTTAGCATGAAGTTGAGCTAATAGCCTAACATTTTCATCAATAGTAACTTGTATGGCATGAGCAGTAGCAAAGGTGTTTTCCGTGGTTTCAGGTTTAGCAGCCATTTTATCAATCATGGAAGACTGAGCTTCAGACAAAGAGGATATATTTTTCTCAACAGTTAAAAGCTTTTCCTTTGTAGTCTTATTGAAAGTGGTTTGTTTAATAATAAAGTCCTTGAGCATGACTTCAAGTTCAGAGGGGGCACTTCTAGCATTATTGTAAGAGCTTCCAGGAATTGCCATTATTAGGAGGATAAGGCCTATAATTGTTGTTGCTACCAAAATTATTCCTATAGGAATTGTTGTTGAAATTGTTGTTTCTAATGAAGTTCACATCAACTTGCTCTTCTTGAGCAACCAAAGAGGCTAAGGGAACACTATTAGGATCTAGATGAGCTTTCCCATTAACAAGCATAGCCATAATAACATCAATCTTTTCACTCAAAGAGGAAGTTTCCTCAACAGAATTTACCTTCTTACCATGTGGAGCTCTCTCAACATGCCATTCAGAGTAGTTAACCATCATATTATCAAGGAGCCTTGTTGTAGCACCCAAAGTGAGGCCCATGAAAGTACCTCCAGCGGCTGAATCCAACAGATTTCTTGAGGAGAAGTTCAAACCTGCATAAAAATTCTGGATAATCATCCAAGCAGTGAGTCCATGAGTAGGGCAATTTTTAACCAAAGATTTCATTCTTTCCCAAGCTGGAGCAACATGTTCACTATCAAGTTGTTTAAATTTCATAATGTCACTTTCATAGATATAATCTTAGCAGGAGGATTGTACATTCCAATAAAAGCATCTTTGCACTTAGTCCAAGAATTAATACTATTTTTAGGCAAACAAAGCAACCATTCTTTAGCTTTTCCCCTCAAGGAGAAAGGAAAAAGCTTGAGCTTAATAATATCTCCATCTACATCCTTATACTTTTGCATCTCACAAAGTTCAACAAAGCTATTGAGATGGGCAGCAGGATCATCGAACCAAGACCGTTAAAATTGCTCTCTCATTACAAGATTCAACAAAGCAGACTTAATTTCATAAAAGGTAGCATCAGGAGCAGGTGGAGCAATAGGAGTGCTTAGGAAATCATTGTTGTTGGTGCTAGTGAAGTCACACAACTTGGTGTTCTCAGCAGAGTTCATTTTGGCAAACGTGGGCAAGCCAAAAACAGCAGCAGTAGCTAGAGCAGGAACTAATTTTTTGTGTGTTTTTGAATAAGGCAAGCAAACCAAACTAGACTATTTTCTTGGGGTTTTTTGAAAAGAGGCAAACAAAACCAAGAAAAATAAAAAAAGCAAACTAAAAACAAAGTAAAGAGAAATGAAGTGAAGGACTCCCCTTGTGAAGACGTCCTTAGCCTCCCCGGCAACGGCGCAAAAAAACTTGTTGATGACTCCTTGATGGCACCAGAGAATTTGGTGATGGTGCTGACGTGGAGTACTTCGTTGGAAACCCCAGGAGCAAGGTGTGATGAGCACAACAACAAGTCTGTCCTCAGTAGAGACCGAGGTATCGAACCAGAAGGAGGAAGGAAACGTCACACAGGTGTTGCAAGCAACACGGAGACCTGCACAACACAAACCCAAGACTTTGCCCCAACGAATCAGTGAGGTTGTCAAGATCACTGGTTTGTTGTAACAAAGGATTAAACGTATGGTGTGGAAGGTAATGGTTTGCAGCAAGTAAACAAGTAACAGTGGAAGATGTATCAATGGTAAAGATTGGACCGGGGTCCATAATTCACTAGAGGTGCTCTCCTTAGATAAACAACATGGCATGAAGGGTAAACAAATTACAGTAGGGCAATTGACAGGAACTGAGCAAGGCATAACAATGCAATTACTAGTCAGAAAGATAATATGAGATTCGATTGGGCAATACAACAAGATACATAGACCGCCATCCAACTACATCTATGACTAGAATTCCACCTTCAGATTATCATCCGAACCCCCTCCGGTATTAAGTTGCAAGCAATAGACAACTGATTTAAGCAAAGTGTCTAAGGTAAACAGTCCACATGTTCCTTGAACAAGAGACCGTTGTTTTCTCCCTAGTAGCAACAACACATCTACAACCGAAGAGATTATTGTCATTTCCCTTGTAAACTAGAGGCATGAACCCACTATCGAGCATAAATACCCCCTCTTGGAGTCACTAGAAACTACTTGGCCAAGATAGTTACTAACAACGGAGAGCATGCAAGATCACAAACAACATAGACATGATAGAATCATAAAGGCAAAACCATTAATCAAACCAACATAATAATCTCAATATCCATCGGATCCCCCACAAACACAACATGCATGATTACAAATATATTTGATCTTGATCATGAACAGAGCTCACAAGATCTATACATGAAATCACAAAGGAGGAGATACAACCATCTAGCTACTACATGGACCCATAGTCCAAGGTGGAACTACTCACGCATCATACCAGAGAGAAGGCCTCCGAGATGATCTCCCCTCCGGTAGGGTGCCGGGAAGAACTTCAGACCCCCCGATCTAGGGACGATGGTGGCGGCGGCTATAGACGGTTTCGTGGAGATTTGATTGGGTGCTTAGGGTTTCTGCATCGGAGGCTTCTTATAGGCGAAGGGGAAGGCCGAGGAGGCGACCAGGGGGAAAATCCTAGCCAGGCGCGGGGTGGGGCCCACCCGCGCCTGGTGTGGGTCTGGCCGCCCTGGTCGGCCCCTCCGACTCCCCTCTGGACTTCTTGTTCCCCACGGAAAGTAATTGACTTTGACGTTTGTCCCGTCCAATTACGAGAATATTTCTTTACTAACTTTTCTAAAACCAAAAATAGCAGAAAATAGGCATCTGGCACTATTGCAACTTGTTAGTAGGTTAGTACCAGAAAACATGTAAAAAGCACCTCAAAGTGTAGACAAGTAAAGCAAAGTAGATACTAAACAAGCATGGAGCATCAAAAATTATAGATACGTTTCCAACATATCACCCTTCTTCATTCCTTCTTGAGGTTGATCCATCTTGATGCAACACTTTGCACTTGTCTTGATCAACCTTCAAGCTCCTTCTTTCTTCATGATTCCAATGAGCACAAAGCCATTGGACATTCCTTCATCTTTCAAAATTGAAACCAACACATGGCCCAAGCGATGCCAATGGACAAACCTACAAGAGAAACTCAATTTACACATTAGTCCACAGAGATTGTCATTAATTACTAAAACCACACATGGGGTCATACATGCCCTTTCAATAAGTATACGTAAGTAGTACGATAGGTAGCATAACATTCACATGAGAACATCCACAACTTGAGTAGAACCAGTGTCAATGACATCGTCGTCATCCGAGTGGTCCTAGAAAGAGGATGACGGGCTACAAGAGTCATCCTGCTGCATGCCGGAGGGGCCGGGCCGACCCTGCTGCTGCATGCCAGAGGGGACAGCCTTGCGCTACCTGCACTATTTGATGACCCACAAGTATAGGGGATCGAAACAGTCTTCGAGGGTAGTATTACCCAATTTATTGATTCAACACAAGGGGAGCCAAAGAATACTTATAAGCCTTAACAACTGAGTTGTCAATTCAGCTGCACCTGGAAATGGTCTTGCTCACAGCAGTTTATCAGTAGCAACAGTTTTGTAGTAGCAACAACAAAGTAACAGCAGCAGTAAAACAAAGGCAGTAGTAAGATGTGAGCGCGGTAGGCATAGGGATGGATGGACGGGTGTTGCATGGACAAGTCTAAACATGTAACTTCAAGATCTAGGGCAATTGCAGATAAATAAGATAAAGCATCCAAGTACTAAACAATCATAGGCATGTGCTCCATATATAGTCATGCGTGCTCGCAATGAGAACTTGCACAACATCTTTTGTCCTGCTAGCCCGTTGTAGCAGGGCCTCAAGGGAACTACTGGCAATTAAGGCACTCCTTTTAATAGAGCATCGGACCATCCCCTCCGGTTGTCCCAATTTCTGTCACTTCGGGGCCTTTGGATCCGAACAATGATATGTGTACACAACTTGTAGATAAGATCACAAACAATAGTATCATCATGAATCAATAATAAGTTCAGATCCGAGATCATGACACTCGGGCCCTAGTGACAAGCATTAAACACAACAAGTTGCAATAAAGTCAAATAACACTAATATAGATACTAGGCACCATGCCCTAACAATGTTATTCGATTACATGATAGAACTCATCCAATCCCTACCATCCCCATAGCCTACTGCGGGGGATTACTCACTCATGGATGGGGAAACATGGATGGTTGATGGAGAGGCATTTTTTATGATGGTGGCGATGATCCTCTCCAAATTTCCCGTGCCGGCAGGGTGCCAGAACAGAGTTTCTGGTTCTGAATCACGGTTTCTGGTGGTGGCAGCGCATCAGAACTCTTTCTGGAAAAACGTCGACCCCCCCTGAGTTTTTAGGTAAGAAGGCAACTTATAGGAGAAGAGGGAGGCCGAGGGGGTGCCTAAGGCGGCCACACCCCCTCCAGGCGCGGCCAGGCCTGCAAGACGGCAGGGGTGTGGGCCTTAGGCCCCACCGTCTCAGATTCTGGCTCCATGAGTCTTCCGTGAAATAGGATTTTGGCATATTTTCCAGGATTTTTCCCGATAGTTGATTTTCTGCACAAAACTAGACACCAAGGTAATTCTCACTGAAAAGTCAAATCGTGTTAGTTGTATCCAAATCACACAAGTTTAGAGGAGAAACAATAGCAAAAGTGTTTGGGAAAGTAGATACGTTTTGGACGTATCAACTCCCCCCAAGCTTAGCTATTGCTTGTCCTCAAGCAATTCAGTTGAAAACTGAGTGCGATAAAAGAACTTTCACGAACACATTTGCTTCACATGATGTAAATATTCTCAGCATGGGAGTAGATGCTTAAACCATTCATAATAAGAAGTATGCAACTAAGTCTACTCAATAGTCATCGCAAGCTATGAAGAGAAACCAACTCAATAATAATAGGTAGCATGGAACATAAACATAAGCAACATTGCAATGCTCATAGTAAGGTATGATAGAGTGGTATCTCGCTTGACTTTGTTTGTAGAGCACAATATAAATGCCAAGGCACCTCTGAAGTTCAAGTGAAGACTAGAAGTAAAGATATCAGAGATACAAGCATTAAAGTCATGACATAATTAACCAAGTTTTTAGACAAGCACATTACACTAAGAATGATAACTATGCTCTCAAGAAGGTGCTCATAGAATAAGTGGTGACTCAACAAGGAAGTGAAAAGGTTTTGAAAAGTTTGAAAGGCTTCCAAATGCTGAAAGTATGATACTCATTAGCTTTGAGCTCTCATTGCCCCTATCATAGGCATCTTTAGATGGTTAATGGTGAAAGTGAGGTCCAATATGAGTTATATGCTTGACAGACCATAAACTGAAAATCTCATGTCCCTTGAATACGACAGCCGCTCTTCATGCTACTCAAGTTTAGTTACCGGCAAGTTCTTGTCATAATAAATACATGCGTATCATAGAGAACTGCCAACGGGGTACCCCTTGCACATAACACAAGAGCTATCCCATAATCAAAATGACAAGGCAAGCAGACAATGAGCATCTCAGCGATCTTCTTATTTTCTATTTGCATAGGTTTTTATTAAGGATGCTTCACAGATTACTCATTATGATTATGCTGCAAGTTTCCACCATGATTAGGCATGGCTTAGGCTAGCGGCCCATGCGTTTCTCTAACACACACACATATATATAACTCCTTAAACTTACAAGCTCCCCTTTTATTTCACACCGACGACATCCGTAAACAAAAGAGCATGATATCAACTGAGTACAAGTACAGGTGCAATGTTGAAAGCGTTCCCCATGATAGCACGGCTCTGCTAACTCCCAGCCTATAATTTGCAAGCATATAACTTTCATGGTCAGTCACAATGGTTCAGGATTATTAAGTGCAAGAAATAAAGTGTGCCATCAATTTCGTGAGAGCTATACTAACTAATTTTCTCAAAACAAGCAAACATTTTATTTGGAAGAAAACAAGGCATATTGAATATGCACGGAATAGAAAATGATGCTACCAGGTAGGTATGGTGGACACTTTGGCAGTGATGGTTTTTGGGGAGTTGGAAACACGAGTAGAGCTCATACTCAGTGCAAGTGAAGGCTAGCAATAGAGAGGGAGCGAAAAACGAGAGAACAATAACTATCATAATCATGCTTGCAACAAAACAGGACTAATTATGACATAAAAGTGATACAAGAACTCCGAGACAAAATAAATCATTGAGGCTTACTGACTATTGTTCAGTCATATGCATGCGTGAGCATGTGCCAAGTCGATTCACATGAAACATTCAGAGGAGGATACCACAATATCATACCAAGTTATGAGTAGAACAATGCAAGCAAACATTCATATGATCTATTAGCAAGATGGAGCTAATCATAAGAAAGCAAGAACTACTAAGTATCCATAAATAACATACACCTTACATGAACAGACTAAGAATGCCCACAATTATGAGTATATATACAAAAATGAAAACAAATAGAGTTTGTTACTAGCCTCTTACCACACCTCAAGTTGTCTTAATCTTTATTATTGCCCTTCACTTGTGTGGCTTGAGTAATAACATGAAACCAAACTCCACTGAGGACTGCTGAACCCTGCAAAGAACTTTACAAAACAAAAGAAGAACATCAAATATTTTTGGTGTTTTCGGTTTTTTAAAAGCAAACACACAAAGCAAAAACAAACAAAGCAAAATATTTTTGGATTTTTCTTTAAGGCAAACCGAAGATAAAAAGCAAAGAAACAAACCAAGAGAAACAACAAAAATATTTTGGTATTTTTGTGTTTTGGGAAAGCAGAAACAAAAACCAAAAAGAAAGCGAAACATGGATATACAAAGGACCGACGAGACATGATATATAGATGAGTGTGACGTCGGTGTACCTCCCCCAAGCTTAGGCTTTTGGCCTAAGTGGGGCTCAACCCCATGGTGACCTTGAAGGTGCACCTCTGTAATACGATGAAGAGGTCCCTTCGTCCTGGTACGAGCTCGAAGACGCCCCTGTGTAGTGCATAGAGTGGTCAAAAGAGGGAGCGTCTCCCTGGTAGTGTCCGTGGAAACCATGAATGCGTAGCTGCTCGTCCATCTCCTCCTTGGAGCGTGACCAAGGTCCTTGGAAAATACTAAACAAAGTGGTTTGTGGCAAAGGAATTTCCCTTTCTTCCCCGTCAGTAAACATCATCCTGTAAACCAAATTCTCAAGGGTAGAGCCAGCAGTGACAAGGTGATGCGCTTTCATGGCAGCTAAATCAAGTCCCCGAGGAGCCAAAATTGGATCATTTGGATCAACAGAAAGGTCTAAGGAAGCAGCAACACGTGCAGCAATAATACCCCCATAAATGGGTCCTCTAGCGGCTAAGAGACGAGCAATGAGAGAGCCAAGACTATACCTGGTTTCATTGTTGAGTGCAGTAGCTAGAAAGGCCAAATGATAGTTGGAAATATTGCTAGTGTTCTCCCTGCCAAGAATACTAGTGGCAAGATAATAAGCAAAATATCTAATAGCTAGGAGTTGAATATTTCTTATCTTTCCGCGCTAGGCTCTGCGGTCATCATCATTGGTTATCCTGCGGTAGAGCTCCAATAAATCAGCAGGTTAAGCTGGAATCTTCTTCACCATCCCGACCATGCCAATACCTAAGATTTCACAAAATATCTTCATTGTCATGGTGAAAGGCCTATTATAGATTTTGAACGACACCTCTGACCTGAAAGGGTTATTGGTAAAAGAGAAACTCTCCACAAAAGTTTTGGTGAGCATACCATATTGCTCACTCTCATCCTGCATATAACTAGTTAGTCCAACCCTCTGAACCAAGGTTAGGAAATCATTGAGAATCCCTACAGCCTGCAAAAAGGTAGAATAAGGGAAGGTAGAAGGGTGCGCATCCCCCTCATCTCCCTCGTTGCCAAAGAGCGGTGTAATGAGATCCTCATTATATGATGGCCTAGCTTAGGAGGATGATCTTGAAGGCCTTGTCCTCCTAGGTCCATCACTCTCAAACAATTATCCAAAGGTGTGGTTGTCCATGACCCTTTTTCTGAATTTTTTAGAAAAACATCAAACCAAGTAATTTCCAAGTTGATAAATGATGAGGAACTACTATAGAAACTTGCTAGAGGGCTAAACATGCATCAAAATGAAGTCTCTAAGCATAGAACAATCATGCAAGCTCACACAACCTGACACCTATAGTAGCAAAATACTCAAGATACAATCTACCAATCAAAAATCTAATTGGACAAGCGGAGGAGGCACATACCAATGAGCAATGCCTCCAAAAATCAGCAGCAAAGATGGGATCAAAAATCAGGAGCAAGAACAGCAGGAACTCGATCTTGAGAAAGTTTTCCGGTGTTTTCAGGAGAGAGAAAGAAGTGGCTGGGAGGAGGCAACTTGGAGGGCCATAGGTAGGCCCCACCTAGCCACGCGCCCTGGGGCTATCCGCGCCACCAGGGGTGTGCTGGCCTGGTGGGTCACCCTGGGCCACACCAGGTGTCCCTCTGCCCCTTTTTTCGAGGAAAAATTTAATATGAATTTTCTGGGATTTTTCAGGAAACTTTATTTTTGGCCAATTTTCAGGGTATGAAAATTGATTTTCTCGTAGAAAAAGATTTTTTTTAGAAGAAGCAAAAGCAAACCAAAACCAAAACTACAGAAGTTATAAGACACTCTAACAAGCAAACAACTAGCAAAACTAAAACTAACAAGAGGAAGAGCAAAGACTAGGAGGGAGAAAAATAAAAGTGAGCAAATATAACCACTGTGAATGCATTGCTTTGTTCATTAAAATCCCTTTGTTAACAAGGTTGATCAAGTCTTGTTACCAAAACAATCTTATATGAAGCAAAAAAATTGCATTCCACAAAGTGATTATGTTACCTCAAACTTGACAGCAATGGTCCTAATCATAATTGTTTCAAAACTTTCTCGTGGAATGGGACAATATATTTCTCCAACTTTGATGCTCTCAATATTTTCAATGGAATTCAGGCAATAGCTCTTACCAATCTTCTTCGGTAAATAGACATTATGCTCTTTGTCATTAATATTAAAAGTTACTTTTCCTTGATTACAATTGATGACAGCACCTGCAGTATTAAGGAAAGGTCTCCTAAGAATAATGGACATATTATCATCTTCAGGCATATAAAGTACAACAAAATCAGTTAAAACCAAGCAATTATGAGCCACTTGAACAGGAACATTCTCACATATACCAACAGGAATAGTGGTTGACTTATCAACCATTTGCAAAGATATATCAGTTGGTATCAATTTTTCTAGCTGGAGTCTCTTGTAGAGATAAAAAGGCATAACACCAACTCCAGCTCCCAAATCACATAAAGCAGTTCTAACATAATTATTCTTAATAGAGCAAGGAATAGTTGGTATACTTGGATCACCAAGTTTCTTTGGAACCTTACCATTAAAGGAATAATTAGCAAGCAGGGTAGAAATTTCCACATTAGGAATCTTCCTTTTATTAGAGACAATATCCTTCATATACTTTGAATAAGGAGGCAACTTAATAGCATCAGTCAAAGGAATTTGCAAAAATAAAGGTTTCATCCCTCACAAAACTTGTTATAGTGTTCTTCCTCCTTTGACGTGTGTTTCTTATTGGGAAAAGGCATAGGTTTCTACACCCAAGGTTCCCTTTCACTACCATGTTTATTAGCAATAAAATCTTTCTTAGTGTACCTAGTGTTCTTAGTGTGCTTCTCAGGTTCTTCCTCAACTTCCTCCTTATCAGGAGCATCATTTTTATCAATACCACTTTCAGTTTCAGCATTAGAGACAGATATACTATTAGGATCTACAGCTGGTTCAGAGGGTCAACTGTTTTATGTTTCTCTTATGAGGACTACCGCTGTTTTCACCTTGTTGAGAATCCTGCTCAATTCTTTTAGGGTGTCCTTCAGGATATAAAGGATCTTGAGTGGCTATACCACTCCTAGTTCTAATTCCATAAGCATGTTTATCTCCTGAGGCATTAACTAGCATATCCTTTTGTACCTTAGCAAGTTGATCAATTTGGGTTTTAACCATTTGAAAGTGTTTACAAAGCATTTTAACATCATTAGCAGTTCTTTCCACAATATATTTCAACTCATTAATAGCTCTAGAGTTTTCCAATAAATGATTCTGAACTTATTTATTAAAATTACCTTGTTTAACAATAAAAGTATCAAGTTCCTCTAAGCATTGATCAGAAGGTTTACCATAGGGAATATCACCTTCATTAAAGTGGAGAGAGTGTACCTCAATAGTAGATGAGTGGGGAATTGGCTTACATGATTCTTCTATAGGAGGTAGATTCTTCACATCTTCATCTCTAATACCTTTCTCATTAACACATTTCTTAGCTTCCTTCATCATTTCATCATTTAATGCAATCACTCCCCTCTTGTTTGGTGTTGGTGTTGGAGTTGGTTCAGACACAATTGGTTCAGGAGTAATAGGCTCGGGTGTATTTAGCTCGGTTGGAGTCCAATCATCATAATTCTTGCTTATTTTAGCCATTAATTCTTCAACATGTGTAGGAGTTCTTTTCCTGAAAACACAATCAGCAAAACTATCTAGGTATGTCCTAGAATCATCAGTTAGTCCATTATAATAAATATCAAGAAGCTCATTTTTAGGCAATGGACATCCAGGATGTGCATGAATCAAGGCACAAAACCTTGTCTATGACTTAGGAAATTTCTCTTCTTCTCCCTGTTTAAAATCAAAAAGTTTCTGCAAAGCAGCATGTCTAGCACTAGGAGGAAAATATTTCTGGAAGAAAGAAGCAATCAAAAGGCTATCAATGGATCTAGGAGGCAATCTATTAAACCAAGCTTTAGCATCTCCTTTTAGTGAAAAAGGGAAGATTTTTGTAACAAAGTACTTGCGCATCTTAACATCATCAAAAAATAAGGCACTCATAGTAGAAAGCTCAGTCATATGTGCCACAACCCTTTCATTCTCAGTCCCACAAAAAGGTTCTTTCTCAACAATGTTTATATAAGATAAATCAAGAGCGAAATCATAATCCTTATCTTTAATGTCTATGGGAGAAATAGCAAACTTAGCATCAGGAGATAGTTTAGGTATAATAGTACGTTTCTCAAGGAGACTTCTAATAGCACTAGCACCACGTGTGTTTCGATGTTCTTCAATAAATTCAGCAGTCATTTCAATGTAACCAGCATTAATATCATAACTCTCTCTACACTCAGGTGAGCTAACAGGTGTAATAGTGTCTTCACTAGGATTTTCAGTGTTTCCCAAAATAGTTCTAGCAATAGTAGCATCTAGGAAAGGACCTAATGAACCACTCCCATCAAGCACAGTAGAAGTAACATCATGAGTATCTGAAGCAATTTCAGATTCAGCAGTAGTAGCAGTGTGTGTAGCATGTGTATGTGGTGGTGGTGTAACAAGCTTACTTATAACAGAAGGTGAATCAAGAGCAGCAAAGGTGTTTAGGACTGTACCTCTTCTTGTAGTGGATGGTAAAATAGGAAACTTTCCATAACGAGACTTGCCCATGATGAAAGGAGTAGCAGTGAGCAATAATAGATCCAAATGAACTTACAAATAAAGCTATGCACCCCGGCAACGATGCCAGAAACTAGTCTTGATGACCCACAAGTATAGGGGATCGCAACAGTGTTTGAGGGTAGTATTACCCAATTTATTGATTCGACACAAGGGGAGCCAAAGAATACCTATAAGCCTTAACAACTGAGTTGTCATTTCAGCTACACCTGGAAATAGTCTTGCTCATAACAGTTTATCAGTAACAATAGTTTTGTAGTAGCAACAGCAAAGTAACACCAGCAGTAAAACAAAGGCACCAGTAACAATGGTAGCAAACAATAGGATGTGTGCGGTAGACATAGGGATGTATGGACGAGAGTTGCATGGGCAAGTATAAACATGTAACTTCAAGATCTAGGGAAATTGCAGATAAATAAGATAAAGCATCCAAGTATTAAACAATCATAGGTATGTCCTCCATATATAGTCATGCATGCTCGCAATGAGAACTTGCACAACATCTTTTGTCCTGCCAGCCCGTTGTAGCGGGGCCTCAAGGGAACTACTGGCAATTAAGGCACTCCTTTTAATAGAGCACCGGGGCAAAGCATTAACACTCTGTGAACACACGTGATCCTCACACCACAGCCATCCCCTCCGGTTGTCCCAATTTCTGTCACTTCGGGGCCTTTGGATCCAGACAATGATATGTGTACACAACTTGCAGATAATATCACAAACAATACTATCATCATGAATCAATAATAAGTTCAGATCTGAGATCGTGGCACTCGGGCCCTAGTAACAAGCACTAAGCACAACAAGTTGCAACAAAGTCAAATAACACTAATAGAGATACTAGGCACCATGCCCTAACAATCTTATTCAATTACATGATAGAACTCATCCAATCCCTACCATCCCCATAGCCTACAACGGGGGATTACTCACTCATGGATGGGGGAAACATGGATGGCTGATGGAGAGGTGTTGTTGTTGATGATGGAGATGATCCTCTCCAAATTCCACCTCCCGGCAGGGTGCCAAAACGGAGTTTCTGGTTCCGAATCACGGTTTCTGGTGGTGGCGGCGCAACGTAACTCTTTCTAAAAAAACGTCAACCCCCTTGAGTTTTCAGGTCAGAAGGCAACTTATAGGCGAAGAGGGAGGCCGAGAGGGTGCCTGAGGCGGCCACACCCCCTCTAGGCATGGCCAGGCCTGGCCCGCATGGCAGGGGTGTGGGCCCCTCAGGGCCCAACTCCGTCTCGTATCCTGGCTCCGTGAGTCTTCTGGTGAAATAGGATTTTTGGCATATTTTCCGGAATTTTTCCTGATAGTTGATTTTCTGCACAAAAACTAGACACCAAGGTAATTCTGCCGAAAACTGCGTCAGTCCGTGTTAGTTGTATCCAAATCACACAAGTTTAGAGGAGAAACAATAGCAAAAGTGCTCGGAAAAGTAGATATGTGTTGGACGTATCAGTGTTTCCGGCTCTCGCTAAGGACCTCGTACTGGACCGCCATCACCTGGGGATCAAGTAGGAGATCCCTGACCAAGGGGTCATCCTCCTCACGACGGTGGCGCGCCAGCTGCCTCTCTGCCTACTGGTGCTCCCTCTCCTCGGCCCTCGTGGCGATCCTCATGCCATATGGCGCTAACATATGTGCCACGCGACGCTCACCCTCGAAGTTGTGGACCGCTCTCGCCCCAAAGTACTGGATCGCAATATAGTCGTAGGCATGGGCCGCCTGCCATGGGCATCTGAAGGTACCTAGCTGGATCTTCCTATTATCCACTCTGATCTGAATTGCCCAAGTTGGGGTCCTCGTGGGTTTTTGATGAACACCACGAAACATCGGCTCCGACTCCAATATGATACTAATTAAGTAGTTAAACAACAAAAACTCATACAACTATTAGTCAACATATAAGAAATGAATATATCTAGAAACTGAGCCCAAATTTAATATCTCCAAACATAAATGCAAGCAAGTGATCTTACAAATGCAAGGTGTCAACCAAAATCGATGTTGGAAGAAAAAACAACCAAAATAAACATCAAGTAGAGAGAAATTCTGGTCTTTACTATAACTATCTAACATTCCTATATCTAGAAATTGAGCCCAAACTTGATATCTCTAAACCAATATTTAACATTCCTATATCTAGAAATTTGAGCCCAAGTTTAGTATTTAAACACTATCCCTAAAGCACTATCTAACATTCCTATATCTACAATTTGAGCCCAAGTTTAGTATCTAAACACTATCTCTAAAGCACTATCTAACATTCCTATATCTATAATTTCTAAGATCATTATCTACCATATACATCTATAATTTCTAAATTTCTATAAAAAGGGAGGCGTGGCGGGTGGCTCACCGCGAGGTCGCTTACGAGGCTCGGCAACGGGGAGGTTGCAGTGGCCGGCGGCTTAGGGAGGGGGGTTGTAGCGACTGATACTGGCTTAGGGAGGGGGAGGTTGCAGCGACCGGCGGCGGCAAATCAAGCGGCCGTCGGATGCGGCCGACGTGGCGGCAAACGAGCATGGTCGATGACAAGGCTAGGGGAGGGGGAGGTTGCAGCGACCGACGAAAGCAAATCAAGCGGTCATCAGATGTGTCTGGGGTGCAGCAGATGCAGCATGGTCGGTGATGAGGCTCAGGGAGGGGGAGGTTGCAACGACCGATGACGGCAAATCAAGCGGTCGTCGAATGCGGCCAGGGTGGCGGCGGAAACGCGTGGTCAGTGTTGAGGCTCGGAGAGAGGAGGTTGCAGCGAACGGTGGCTCGAGGAGGGGGAGATTGCAGCGAATGGCAGTTGCAAATCGAGCGGAGTCGTCGGATGCGGGACGACGGCAGCAGGGAGAGGAGGAAGATCAACGGAGCATCCAATGAAGGGCGGTGGCAGGGAGAGAGGGCAGAAAGGAGGAGGTATGTCGGCGGTGTGTAAATAAGAGAGAGGGGGCTGGGCCACGAGGAGAACGAAGAAGAATTAAAGATCGATAATTAATCGTGTACCCGTGGTGTTTAACTGAATCCAACGCCACCACTAGTTTACATATTGGTGGCGTTATTTGTCCCGACAACGTATGGGGATCCTCCTGTTTGTGGCGTTTGTTTATAAGCGGATGCCACTATTATGTTTTACTGGTGGCGTTTAGATATATTTAAACGTTGTTACTATTTCGTCTACAAGTGATGGCACGCATTATACTTTGAACGCCACTGACAAAATGACTGCTATAAGGGTTTCCTACTAGTGAATGCATCTCATAAATACAAAAATAGGAAAAATAAAAAATGTTTTAAAAATAATTAAAGTTATTAGAAATGAACTATCGAATTGGGCATGCCCTTTACTTATAGGGTTAATTGGATCCATTCCACTACACTTTTCACACTTTGGAGAAATACCATTAAATAACAAAAGTTGGAAATATGTCACTCTAACTTCTCAATACCTCTACATATATCATTGTGGTCATTTCAGAATATAACGGTTCATAAAATACATGTATTTTAGTGTGCACCGTTGTATTGACTGTATCACCATTCTAAATAACTTTCGCCAGCTACTTTTTGGTCATTCAAGTGCCAAAAAATTCAAAATTTGGTCAAAATTTAAACTTATCAGAAAAATTTGAAAAAATCACAGAAAATCAAGAACACTAATCCGAGTGTGCTGTTCAATTATGAGTCAATTCTAGAGAGATATGGATCCTTAAAGCGACATTTCACATTCTGTCACTTAAAAAAATCTAAATTTTTTATAGAAAATCAAATGCACATACAAGACTACTGTTTAAATATGAGCTCATTTTAGATATAAATGAACACTCAAACTAACATGCTAAGGTCTCTCCAGAAAATTGTCATACTATCTACTAGAAATTTCAGAAGCATTTCTTCGGTACGTCTATATATATGAAACACAATTTAGCATATATTAGCAACCAGAGTTTATACATATTCATACATAGCATCACAAGTAGAATTTAACATATATCCATGCAACAAGTTCACTGCAGGTACCAAAAGAAAGTAAGTAGCAAGAACAAGAAATCAATCACCAAGCCAAAAAAGAAGGCTTTGTTTTGCACCATGTGTAGATTGCAGTACTGGATGTGGAGGAGGTGGAAGTATAACCGTAGCAAATGAAACATTTTTCTTGACTTTCTTCTCTTTAGATGTAGTCTTCTTCACTAGGATCCTTTTCTTGACCTTCTCTTGTGTTGTAGATTTTTTCATCGAGCTCTTTTTCTTGGCCTTCTCTTGAGTTGTATTCTTCTTGGCCTTTTCTTCTGTTGTCGCTATCTTCACAATTGTCTTCTCCTTGTCCGAGGTGTTGGGTTTTTGTGGTGTTGTTATAGACTTTTTTCTACATCAACAACATGTGGTTCAGATTGAGTAATAATAGAGTAAGTAAAGTGCATCGGTTTACCTTATAAGATTGATAAGGACTTCATAATTTGCTGCATCACCATATGTTGCAACAGCTGTTTCTTTACCTTATAAGATTTAGAAGGATTTTAACCAACTTAAACCCAACAATAATAGCTCGCTGTCTTATAGCTTTTTTGCAAGTCACAATATTAGAAAAAGGAGTCACAAGTCTGATGTCTAGGTTCTCAGGATCATGCACCATAGCATAACCTGCAGGGTTAATGTCAACCACTTCTTCCTCTTCATGATGCGCAGGAGCATGATCATCTTCCTCTTGAATGTCACCACCCTCCTCTACACATGTTGTTGAGGCATCCACTTGGAAATCATACATGTACTCATCATCTACCCCTACATACTCCTCAACTAAGTCAAATGGATCAGTTTCTATTACTTCGATAGATGGCACCACTTATGTTGATTGATTTAATGGCGAACTTGAATGATATGCTGCATTCTTAATAGGAGTTAGAGCACACCCTTGAAACCCAACCAACAACGCATCATTATCAGGAATTATTGGCTTAGGCACATGAACAATGTCAGGCATAGGAATGGGAGTTTCAGAACAAGGATTATCAAGCACAACAACAAGTGCAAGCTTTCTCTCTGCTTTGCACATGTTAAACATGACATGAAATTCGTCATTTTGAGTTATTCTAACGTCTTGAGCCAATATCATGTTAAAGTACCACACAGTGATACACTGATACCTGCCAACTCTCAATTCTGCACTTAATTCATCCATGATCACGTCCATCCGGAAATCATCCGAGTTTACATTCCATCTAATCGTTTTCCCTTTCACATATCATTTCCTACCACTTGGTTCCTTCAGCACAAATCCTTGAACAACAAGATCTAATCTTAATGTATCCGTCGATTTGAGCCTATAGATAATACTGAAATTAAAAGAAGAATGTATAACTTTGTTCATTCAAGGGGAGGAATGATTGGGATGAGAGGGATGTTGGGGACTCATAAACTGGTCTCCTCCATCCGCGTCTAGTAGCCCCCGTCTCCAGCCGCGCGCCTCCAGCCGATGTGCTCGCGAGAAGGGGTGGTCTCTAGCCGCGGGCGCGTCAATCTGTGGCCGCCGGTGAACGCGGCGTCACGGGAGCCTCCGTTGGCCTCCTAATCCTAGCAGCAAGCGACATAGGTGCTCTTTCTGTTGTGTTTGTGCGGGCTTGGGGCGACCAAGTCGACCACAATTTCCTTTTTTTTACTTGGATTACACTATTTTGACGTGTCCGTACATGAGTACAAGCACACGTGTGTGAGTATAAATTTCAATATATGTTTATTAATGACCATAGTGGCATATGTAGAGGTATTGAGAAGTTAGAGTGATATATTTCCAACTTCAGTGTTTTTCTAATGACATTCTCCAAATTGTGAAAATTGTAGTGGCATAGATCCAATTAACCCTTACTTATATTGGTACTTCTGGAACGCGCTATGAACAATGAGTTATTAAAAGACTAAGGTGCATAAGCACAACTTACAAAATAATGATTGCACTATAATTTCAAATTTGAACTTTAACTTGACATTTGATAAACCACACGATATTATTGATTTAGAAAAGAATTAACATACATAGTTAAAATGTATAAGTCAAACACAATTTGAACCAAACAATTTCACAGTTTAAAAGAATTGTACAAGATTTGTTACAAGTCCAAATCATATAATTACAAGTGTACAAGATTATACGCATGCTTTACTACTACAGATGACCAAATATTTGAAAATGAATTAGAAAATCCTAAAACTAATCTTGTTCTTCTCCTAACCTTCTTCTTCAAACCTACAAAAATATCAAAGACAAAGAACCAATGATTATGGGTTAAACGTATGCAACTCTAGTTGATAAAAAGGGATCCAGATTTTTTGCCTCCCTTATTGGCGGTGTCAGCGGTTCGTCCTGCCTCTGGCGGTCTTGGAATTGTAGAGGACTACGGCCAGACGTCATGTGTCCCATGCTTCCCTTGACATATTGCTTAGAGGACAACTAGAAGAAAAAGGTACACTATCTGTGTGAAACTGGCCCAATGTTGATCGTAAATGCTAAAGTTGCCCATTCTTGAGGGTGGTTTCCATTAGTTGTTCAGGTAGTTTCGGTGTCTTTTTTAGGAGTGTGAGATAAATGTGAAATGAGAAATCATCATAAGTTCCTCCCAGCCCTATCACCCCTCTGGTGCTGCGCTACCAAGTGTCAAAGCGACCATGAGTCGCACCCACCTGAGAAGGAACTACTGTCAGCCTGAACGAGTTACTATAAGTTCATACTTACTTAAATGATCTCTAGTTTATATAATACTACTTGTTTCTCTTGTTCTTTGTTTTAACCTCTTTCACCATATTTTACCCGGCTGTAGTTAAAACCAAGCAGGAGTCCTCGAAAGGCAGGACTGAAAGTTGTCATCCCTCTTCCCATTCATTCTCCTATTGCTTTTTTTAAGCAAACAATTTAGTTAAGAGTCCACCTAGAACAACTTCTGCAGGTGATAAATATAAATATTGTATTGCATATAGAAAGAAAGGGTGTAGCTGCTCTTAAATTTGTAGCTAAAATATTGAAGAAGAGGACATATGATACATTGAAGCGCATCGCCGTGTACCGATATCTTATTGATGATACCAACACTTTGTACTATTTTAAAATGCAGACTTGTCTAATGATCTATTGTAATAAATTTTTATTGTTGTGTAATAAGTAGTTTAAATTTCGCATGTTTATTAATTGATGTACTGACATTCCTGTGTTGTTCTACAAAAATTCGGCGCTTCCAAAAACACCAAAATAGTAACAGGACGAAATAATGAACAACATGAACATGGATGGTTCAAAACAAACAGTAAAGGGCCAAAACAGTAAAATGCCAAAACAGAAAAATGCCAGAACATAAAAAGGCCAGAACAATAAAATGGCAGAATAGTAGAAGACCAAAACAATGAAAGGATAGAACAGTGAAAGGGCAGAACAGTGAAAGGCAGAACAGTAACTGGCCTGAACAACCAAAAGGCTAAAATAATAAATGTCCTAAATAGTAATAGGGCCAAAATCAAAATAGGATAGAATAGTAACATACCTGAATAGTAATAGACCTAAACAGTAAAAGACTAGATCGACAGCAGGCCACAACAGTGGAAGGTCAGATGGACAGCATGCCTAAACAACACTGGGCCGATGTGGCGCAAGCCGCTAGGGGCCGCACAGTGTTGGGTTGACGTGGGCCATATGGAGTCTGAAACAGTAACGGGCCAAAAAGTTAGTAGGCCGCAGCTGACTAAAATAGTAATGAGACATCTTCTTATTGAGATCTCCTAATGGGCCAGACCACTTAGTAATTAGCAGGTCTTGGCTGGGTATCGCTTCTACCACGACATTTGTGACCGTTAACAGCGTTTGCCACTTGGTTGTTTGCATGACGTCAGTAGTCAACGGAGCTAGCAAAACAAATCTACAACAACACGTAAGTCTATGGCTGAAGGATGCTATCCGCCACGGTCGCGAAAAAACCCGTGGTAGATTCTTTTGTGACGAGGCTTTTATCATAAAGGTCATCCGTCGAAAAACGGGCATTCAAACAAAAATCATCCGTTGTAAAACCCAATTTTTTGTAGTGCCAGCGCATAGTCGACATGGTCGGTGTTGTCTGTGAGCGCACGACCACTTCTTTGGCCACAATTGCATGCCACATCGGCGGAGGGGTCTACTCTCCCGTTCTGCACGTCCAAGTGTGCTCCAGGCTCGGCGAATCCTGATCGCCATCATCAGAGATCACATCAATGTCGGAGGAGCCTACAATCAACCTCAATCTCACTGTCGGGATTGTCAGACTGACGCATGACCATGGCAAGGAGCCACACAGGATCCCGCTGGCGAACATGCCAATGCCTCATGTCCTATTTGACGATATGCCACGCCGGGTGTCAACTAGGGAGGAGGCTGGCATGGTCATCTTGCATGAGATGATCAATGAGGTAAGGGCCTTGGACTACAAGCCCAATGACGAGACTCAACAAAGTGTGATCAATATAGATGACAAGCCATTGTTCGGGTATGATGCCAATGGAGGGGAGCCGATGCATGTCGATGATGCCGATGCGATGAAGCCGGTCCTATCGACGACGTAACGAAAAAGAGGAAGAGCCAAAAGGACTGGAGACTACACCGTTAAGGAGGACTTGATAACAAGAACCACATGTCCTTATGATAGGTTAGGTTTATTCATTAGTTTGTTTATTTTGTTTATGATTTCCAATTTTATAGTGTTGCTTGAATTGGGATTTTCTCTTGTGGGATCACAATTTTTTTGTGATTGCTTGTTAGGGTTTTGTACTCACTGGGAATTAACTAGCAATGTAGGCATAGACACCAAATTCGGTGTAGAAGTATAGCATCACGGTTTATTCTATGCTATTGGAGTTAACATGAGCTATATAGATGAGGTTGTCGATTGGTTTGACCACCGCTCTAAGGAGATGCAATGTCACTAGGGCGTGTTTGGAAGCCAACATGGATTTTGGGGCTCGTTGCGGCTAGACCTTGGGGCATATCCTGACAAAACGGTCTTTGGGCCATGTTATCCACTTCGTTTGGTAGCATACATTGGATCCTAGGGCCTTAATCGACTCATCGATTGGTTGCATGCATACAAGTGCTCAAGGCAATTTCGATGTAAAGAACTCTGTTTGGTTGGTGCTCGATAAGGTTGTGGTCACCTCTTATCTCTGCTGGCAACCTTACTATGGCATGACTAAGAAATAAAGTAGTGGTTCATCAGATCTGTCAGCAAGAATGATTGCATCACGAGCATATCCTTCACAACTAGCAAGCACATATGTGAAATTCAGATCACAAGCACATTCTGGATGGTGTTATGCTTTCTTCCCATATATGCTAATGAGTGTGCTTTCGGCATTCTAGACGTCACATGAGTACCATCAATAGCGCCAATATAATCCTATCAAAACACGGTCAGAGAGGCATGTTTATGAGCAATGTTCTTGTTTCATGAAACAAAACTACAAAATTAGTACTTAGCTTGAAATATGGAAACTATCTGCAACTTGTTTGTATCTTGCTTGGTGTGCGAATGGTTGGTGGTTTGATCACCTCTTCTCTGAGTTCTTCAATTGTATACAACACTTGTTAGTCTTTATGGAATTTTCTAAATGTGTTATGGATCACTCTAGTTTTAAAAACTGGACCGGTTCGGTGGTTCAAATTTTTCTTAAATTTTGATTAAAATCAACATTTTTTGTCGCAGGCGAACGGGATGAACAGGTAGTCTGACCGGTGAACAATTCGCCCTGCCGGTTCACTTCTGTTGCTAGTTGTAAAATAATTGAATTTGGCTAAATCGGTACATGGATCATTTTGACATGGAGACAACCCACATTACCATGTATTACTATCTTTCAAAACCCGACGAATACGATTGTACTTCCTCCGTTTGGAAATATAAGATGTTTTAATCTACATATTAAAATATGTCTAAATATATTTACTTCACAAACCTAAAATATCTTATATTTTCAAACGGAGAGAGTATGAATCAAGTTAATTCGAATTGTGTGGTGAATTTTGATTCCACTAATACAATGCACCGTTGACTCATGATTCGCGTGGAACTCGAGTATCGCGAGTACATGTAGAAAACATTCACAGTCTGCTTCCAATCACGTGTTCAGCGATCTGTACAATGTATTTTTCTATTCGATCCGATCCGATTCTCCCCGGTATGATTTCCCGTGCAGGCTGTACTTCTATGAACTTATGAACACCTGTAGGCATCAATTACTGGCACACGAGCGGAACAGGGCTAGCAAAAGGCAGTGAGGAGAGGAGATCCAGATCGTTGCAGACACCATGGCGAGCGCCGCCGAGGTGATGGAGAAGTCTGTGAGTGGTGGTATCGATGGCCCGAGTGCGGCTGCGGCTGGGGCGGCGAGCGGCGGTGAGCTGGTGGCGGAGCTTCTAGCCGTGTTCAACGAGCTGTCGGAGCGGATGGGGGACGGCCTCGCGACGTCGTCGTCGTCGCGCATGCTCTTCCGCGCACTCAAGCTGGCCCTGCCAGCCCTCGGCCAACGTGCCCAGGCCCAGGCACTCGCCGTCGCCGCCTCCCTCGCGGACCTGCAGGTACGTACCGCCCCTTGACCAACCAAACACATCTTCTGAATTTCTGATGCGCGACGGTGCAGATGGACGCCGAAGTAATTTCGGGCGGCATGCTGAGGGAAGCCATGGACGCGGGCGCCGTAAGCATCGGGAACGTAGAAGCTCAGATCGGGGCGGGCACAGCCCAGCTGCTGCGGGAGAGCCTACGGCTTGAGCACGCTCCTACGGAAGTGGACCTACTGGACGAGGAGCGCGCGAGCGCGTTGCGGAAGCTCGTCCTGTCGAGCTACGACATCCGGGCGGTGATCCTGGAGCTCGCGGTGAAGCTGGACATGATGAGGCACCTCCACGAGTACCTCCCCAGGCACCAGCAGAGGGTGAAGGCTCTGGAGGTCATGAAGATATACGCCCCGCTCGCGCACGCCGTCGGGGCCGGTCGCGTGTCGCTGGAGCTGGAGGACCTCTCGTTCCGGTTCCTCTTTCCCCAGGCCTACGACCAGGTCGACCAGTGGCTGAGCGGCCAGGAAGCCGAGTGCTTGCTCCTCATAGACGCCTACCGGGAGCGGCTGCTTCAGGCACTGAACGCCGACGGCGAGCTGAGCCGGACTGCGCGCAGCGTCTCGGTGCAGGGGCGGTACAAGAGCAGGTTCAGCACCATGAAGAAGCTGGTGAAAGATGGCAGAAGGCCGGAGGACGTGAACGACATACTCGGCCTACGGGTGATCCTCGACGTCGGCAGCGCGTCGTCACAGGAGAGGGCTTGTCGCAGGACGCACGAGGTCATCCAGGCCATGTGGAAGGAAGTGGCTGGAAGGACCAAGGATTACATCGCTCGGCCCAAGAAGAATGGGTACCGTAGCTTGCACGTGGCGATCGATGTCACTGAACCTGGGGCGAAGAAGATGAGGCCGCTAATGGAGATACAGATTCGCACCGAGGAGATGCACAGGTTCGCTGAAGGCGGGGAGGCGTCTCACTCCCTCTACAAAGGCGGCCTTACTGATCCCGAAGAGGTTTGGATAGTAATTCTTTAGACTACGAGCAGTTTTCTTGGATTTGGATTACTAATGTTTTTCTGTTTCCTCTAATGTAACGGGTATGTGTTGTGCAGGCTAAACGGCTGAAGGATATCATGCTGGCTGCAGCAGACATGGCAGCTCTGCACCTTCGCGACCAACCAGCTGCTGCTGGTAGTGATCAAGGAGGAGGCGACCCCAAGAACCGAGCTTTCCGACAGCTTGATAACGACAGGGATGGGAGGATCAGCGTCGAGGAGCTCATTGACCTGATGGAGGATCTTGGTGCAGGCGGCAGAGATGCAAAGGAGCTCATGGATCTTCTAGACGCAAACTGCGATGGCTCCTTGAGCTCCGAAGAATTCCAACTGTTCCAGAGACAGGTATGCTATGCCTTACGTGAATTCATCTTTCATTTTGAACTGTTCCACTCAGAATTGGATATCACCTAGTCCAAACTTTCACTATGGGAAGTTGTGCAAGTTCTGATACACATGTTGTAATTTCAGTTTTTAGTCGGTACATTGCTATTTATCTATCTATATGCAGTAAGGTTATACAGAGGATGGTTGGATGTTGGGAGTAAAAAAGGTTACAAAATACGATTGGGAATAAGAGAATTTTTGGAAGCTTATAAATGGATTATTTTTTCGCGATATGCGTGTACTCAGATAATTAGTTTAACTCAAGTCAAGTGGGTTACTAAAGCTTTGGTCTGAGTGCATGACAAGGCTGCCTCTCGGGTCGCACGCGCGGGCGACTCAGGGGGCAATCCAATCTATACTTCGCCAGCAGCCCTTCATCGTCGGGATCCCCTTGCCACCGCTGCCGCCAGCGGTGGTGGCGGCGCCCGGCCGTCGAAGGCGGTGGTGCGAGAGCGGAGCACCCCCGCTCCCTCCTCTACGCTCATGGAGGAAGCTGCGGCGGGTCGCGTGCGGGGATGGTGCAGTGGCTACTCATGGCGAGGTGGAGGGGTGGCGGTTGGGTGGAGCTGCGATGCGCCGACGTGCTCAAACGCGGTTGACAGGGCGACACATGGCGGCGCGGCGGACTAGCGGCCCATCTGGGCCTGAACTGGGATAGTGGGCTGCGGGTCGGTGCTCGCTCATCTAGTCTCCACCTGCGGCTAGTGTTGTCTCTTCGTCGAGCTTGCGGTCATGGCGGCCTAGGTCACCGTGGATCTGTCGGCCTAGTTCTGGTGGGTCTGGTGGCCGGTGAAGACCGGCGGTGTGGGGGCTTCCGGTATGGCTTTGAATAAAGGGAGTTGGTCCTAGGATTCCTCTCGTGCCAGGACAAAGATCTACCTGCTCCATGATTTCATGGATCTGTTCGAAGTGTTGTGTTTTGAAGATTCCGTGAACTCCAATGGACGATATGCCGGAGTTCGCAAGATTGGATGGATCTCGGTCGCACGCAACCATGTTTTTAACTGACTATTTGGTTTTAGAGGGAGTGCTCTGAAGTTTTGCGGACTGTTTCCATCAAGGACATGCCATTAGTCTCATGGTGAAGTCAGTCGTGGAGAATGACATGAAAGCCGAGGTCTGAAGAATGGTAATGGTGGTGTGAATCCTCCCCGTGATGAGTTTTGGCGTGGTGTTATAGGTCTTGGAGCAGCGACATTGGAAAGTAGGGGCGACAGTATAGAAGAATTCCAGAGTTCAAGCTGTAGGATGGAAATCCAAGGTCTGGACTTAATTGGTTGTGTCTAGCAATGACCTTGTTGGAGGCATTGTTTTGTCAACGTGGACTTCCTTCAGGGTGAAAACCTATGATCAATGATCAGGGCGATGATGGTGCTAGTGCACTATTTCCTTCTTGGGGGCATCGCTTTTGGAGAGGATGGATTTCCGGTGTTGGCCTGGTGGTGTTGGTTGTTGTTGTAGGGCATAGATCTCTGAAGTGGGACTTTCTTTTTTTGTTATGTGTATCGTAATGCCATTAGGGTAATGCGTTGTTGCAGAGGCTAGGTGTAATTGGTAGCTCGCGATATTAATATCTGTTTAAAATTGATAGAAATGTGCCACTTGAACCGGCATATAGAAGTTCCCAACTTGACATGTACACCGCATATGTGGCACGTGAGAGTCGGTGGTCAGCCTCTCCGTATTGTCCAATAATCGCTGACCAATTTGTTTGTCGCATGCTTGACATCCATATGGATGGGGGACATTTGTTCTCACCCTTATAAATGAAGATCATGGCAACTTCTGCACCTTTGCATCTTCCATTTTGATAATAATTAAGTGTTTTGTATGTTTCAGGTTCAGCTGAAGACAACTCTCGAAGACAAAGACGATAACTATAGGAAGATACTCAAGGAAAAGCTGCAGATGCCCGAAGATCCCGGTCTCATCGATGTGTACCGCGAGGAGCTCACCGACAAATTGTTCACAAGTTGAATTGGAACCATATTCTGATTCATGTGCTACATTGAGATGTCCATGGAAATAAAATGCGGAGTACTTTAAATTCTCTATTGCACAAAGACTTATTTTAGACATCAAAGAGGGTTCTACTTTTGATTGCCCATGATGGGTTGGGAAATGATAATCATCTTTATATGATCTTATTATATGATTCCACGACATCGCTTATGGTTTTTATGAGACTCCAACTAAGACATATCAATTCGATTTGTCTCTAGGTGTCAATTATTAGGTCAGACTGAAGATTCTTAGGTTATTTAGTGGAAGCAGATAATAGTTCGTGGTAGTTGTTGTAGGCGGTTTCTCAAGATATTCTAAAGCTCACAATAGAGTATTCTAACAACACCAATTTCTGAGAAAGAAGTTTATGAGGCAATTATGTCAATGAAAAATAATAAGGCTCCAAGTCAAATGGGTTTCCTGCAGAGTGTTACCAAAATTGCTTGGAGATTATAAAATATTATCTAATGCCTATGGTTGTGGGAGAGCTACCTCCGTTTCACCTAAATTTTGTACCATCATATTACTTCCAAAAAAGGAAAAGGTAACTCAAATTCGGTGGTACTGTCCAATTTGTGTACTCAATGTTAGTTTGAAGATACTTAATCTAAGGTCGCCACAAATATAAATACAAGTATCGCGGATAAGGTAATATGACCAACACAAATTGGTAGACACATACTCGAGGGAGTAGTAGCTTTACACGAACCGATCCATGAACTTCATAGGAAGAAAATGAATGGGTTCTTATAAAACTTGATTTTGAAAAAGCTTATGATAAAGTAAAATGACTTTTGTTCAACAAGCGTTCATAGGATGAAAGGTTTTGATCTAAAATGGTGCAAATGGATAGATAATTTTGTCCGACAAGGGAGTGTGGGTATTTGAGTTAACAATTATATAGGTCATTATTTCCAAACACATAAGGGTCTGAGGCAAGGCGATCCTTTATCACCAATTTTGTTCAATTTAGTGGCAGATGTGTTGGTTATCTTAATTGCTAGAGCAGAGAAAAATGATCAAGTAAAAGGTTTAATACCTCACCTTGTGGAAGGGGGAGTCTCAATCTTACAATATGTCGGTGATACTATTTTGTTTATGAAAAACAAATTCAAAAATACATTGAATATAAAGCCCATATTACGCATTATTTGAACGGCTAAAGATAAATTTTCACAAAAGTGAATTGTTTTGTTTTGGGAAAGCAAAATAAAAAGGATATGGAGGACCAATACAAATTACTTTATGGATGTAAAAGTGGGGATTTATCTTGGAATTCCTATTCATTATCAAAAATTGAAAAGGGTGAGTGGAA
The DNA here is from genome assembly GCA_023614405.1 of Avena insularis. Classification (NCBI taxonomy): domain Eukaryota; kingdom Viridiplantae; phylum Streptophyta; class Magnoliopsida; order Poales; family Poaceae; genus Avena; species Avena insularis. Next base: position 14,817,152 of record CM042693.1, read on the forward strand.
ACAGGTGGAAGACAGACTGAGAAAAAAAATTAAGCAACTGGATAGGAAAACTTCTGTCTTAAGGTGATCGCATGATACTTAGTTCTAACTATACTAACCATGTTTATGTTATCTATTATAGAAATACCCACAGGGTTAAGAAAAATACTAGACTTTTTTAGATCGAGATTCGTTTGGTAGAGTGATGGCCATAAGAGAAAGTATAGGCCCACTGAGTGGAACATCGTATGTAGACCTAAAGATCTAGAAGGTCTGGGCATTGAGGATCTTGAGATAAAAAATAGACATGTCACTTATCAAGTGGATTTTTGAACTTCTACATGAAAAAAGGGGTTCAGAAGGAACTACTAAATACCTACATAACCATACCCTATCTCAGGCTTCAACAATGCCTAGATATTCGAATGTCTAGAGAGGTCTTATGCAAGTTAAAGATGACTTTCTTAGGAGAGGGGCTTTCATTGTAGGTAATGGCGAAAACACTAGACTTTGGGAAGTTACTTGGCTACCCAATACACCTTTAATGCATCAATATCCTGCTCCATACAATAGTGTACACCAAAAACAAGTTCAGGCTGAAAATTTTATGTCATATAACTCTTTGAATATTAGTTTATGGAGGGTGTTAATGGGAAGAAATGGAATGATTGAGTACATCTTATTCAACTTTTCATGCATATTGACTAAAAAGATGAAGACGATCATTTTCAATGGAAGATGAGCGCTTCGAGGCGTGTTCTCACTAAAATTTATGTACCTTAATTTAATCAATGTACATATGAGATACTAACGCAAATACATTTGGAAAATAGAGTTTCCACTAAAGTTATAATCTTCATGTGGTTCCTTAATAGAAAGGTTATTCTTACAAAAGATAATTTAGCAAAAATAAACTGGAATGTATGCAAAAATTGTTGCTTTTGCGATCGAGATGAAACAATCCAACAATTTTTCATCAAATGCCCGTTTGCACATACGTTATGGCGCATCATTCATATGACTTTCGATATTTCTCCACTTGTAAATATCAAAAATCTTTTCGGCAGTTGGTTGAGTAGGGTAGAGAAAAATGTTAAAGCAAACATTCGAGTGGGTGTGGGTGCTTTACTATGGACTCTATAAAATGTGAGAAATGATGTTGTTTTTAACAAGGCAAGATCGTGCTCATTTTTGTAGGCTATCCACTGGACCCGTATGCGGTCTTATCTCTATCCAGAGGGGCACTGCTAGGTCATGAATTTTTGGTGCAATCATTTGAAAATGGTTGCACGAGCTTTATATAGTAGGTGTGGGAGAGGTTTGATAGAAGACTGCCATGTTGACGCAAAGGCGATACATGTTACTTTTTATTTTTCATTGGCTTATTCATGTTGCGACCCTGTGTGATCCTTGAATTATAATAAGCTTTGCATGTCCTCTGATTATAAAGTACTAAGAAAGGCCGCATGCATCATTTGATGTAGAGACCGGGGCCTCCCATTTCTAAAAAGTTGTTGTAGACAGTAGCAAAGCCAAAACATTTTAAAGCATGGGGAAAGTGTAAATTTGAAGGTCTAAAATACAATTTTTGGTCAAATTTCCATGAAAATAGGCCATGGAGGCCGACCGGAAGCCCGAGCAAGTTGTCGGGTTATAGGGGCACTGGGTTGCCACTAGTTGTAGATCTACTATTTGTTAGTGATCTAAGGTTAGAAACTTGTTTTTGTCTATTCAAATTTAAGATAGTGCTAAATTGGATATGAAATATGGTCACTTGGATCTAGCATGTTTCTTATATAATTTATTAAGATATAGAATTATTAAAGGGTTTGCTGGGCATAGATATAAGGTTACTGAATTTTAGTTATATCATATTAAAAGCTATAGTTTAGTTAGAAATTTTGAAGATGTGCTTGCGAGATAGATTTGTTAACAACAGTGTGGACATATGATCTTTTGATCATCAATACGATATGTAGAAATACAATAATATATACTCTTTCATGTGTCCATGATTACTGCTCATATACATTATATAGATGGTGCAAGGTTGGAATGCACCAAATACCGAAAGAGAAGATATGTTTGAAATTATAAACATTGTCAATAGTGGCAGAGAAAAGAGTTAGGAGTTACAAGGTCAAGGAGTCCTATAATGTAACAACATCAGCAAAACGTACCTAAAAATGAAAATAGGAATAACACATATGCAATATAGATATTTAATACTTACCAAATATGCATTTGACTAATTGCATGTGGACTTGTTCAAAGAGAAGTATGCCTGGAAAGACTCTTTTATAGTGTGTGGCGTTTTACAAAATCAAATTCTCATGATGTCAACTTTCACAAAACTACATTCTAATTTGATATATAAAAATACACAAATCTTGTTTGGTAGTACAATGGGCTACAAGGGTATAACTTTTCTGACTAGTTTCTATTTTTTTAGAGGATTCTATTTGTTTTATTTGATTAACTAGCTTTTCTATAGTTTAATGACTTTCTCAAAGTGGATTCCATAATAATTTTGACACAAAAAAACATGTAGGGGCATACTACGCAATATTATGAGACATACAAAATAAAAGGTTATGATAATTTTTATGAAAATACTTTCAACACACTACCATGACTTCCAACAAAAAAGTCAATATTACACTCTACTATACATGTAATAAAGCAAATAAAATAGAAAACAAAAAAATGTTGTATATCAACACCCTAGTAGGCCACTAGCCATGATATGGCCTTAGGGCGTGTTTGGTAGTTCAGATTGCCGTTTCTCGCATGGTGTGGAAAGAAATAAGCCCGTTTGAAGTGTTGAGCTACATGAAATTTTTGTATGACACGGTTCTTAAAGCAACCAAAATCTTGGCCCGCTGGAACGCCGATTTTGGGCATTTCCGTGGGGACACGCCCGGTGCGTGCAAATTCTTCTCCCCTCGTGCAAACCAGGTACCTGAACTTTCCTCTCTAAACGTGCTTAACTTAATCCACTTTGATCTATAAAAACATGCATCGATTCAAGATAAGTTGTATATGAAAAAGATGCGAATCAACATTGTGAATCCATCTCGATGATCGGTTCCTATTTTCGTTGACCTTCTATGGGTCTATTTTGTGTTCATCTTTGTACATTTTGTGAATAAATTTTACTAAATTCTTTGTACATGGGCGGCTATTTGAAATTTACTTTGGGGCATAGTTTCGCCTCACCGAATCACACAACTTTCATGTTGTGAGTTTTTGTTTTGACATTTATAACTACGTAGATCTAAACTGTCATATTATACGTATATACACGTAGATCTACCCGTATAGCAATGTCAAAACAGAAAACTTACAACATCAAATTCACGTGAAATGATGAACATAATCTTACCTCTAAAGAAAATTTCAAATGATCAACTGTGTCTGAAGAATTTGACGAAATTCGTTTAAAAAACCAAACTGGATTCATAACATCGAGGGTCATCTTTTTTATGTACAACTTATCTCGAACGGAGACATAGTTAGGTAGATTAGAGAGTATTAAGATGAAGTATGTTAGATTAGAGGGATAACATTCAGTGTGTACTATGTGCAGCCATGAACCAAACGCTGGGCCGATTTGGGGGAAAAGAGAACACAGGGGACCAAACAAGAGCCCAAAGTTGGCCCAAGTCAAATCTCTCTCCATGCAGCATCCAACAGGCCAAAAGTCAAAAACGAGAAATTCGGGCTCGAGTAACCAAACACGCCCTTAGTGAATCGATTTCGCCCCTCTTCACCCTCTCGTAGGTGGGCGGTGTCCCAACTCCTCACAATCATTGTCGGCGAGGGCGTTGATCCCCTCTCCCTACACTTTCTGATCCGGTGGCAATAGGAAGGAGGGCTCGTTCCTCCATTCTGGCCTACTAGTTAGGATTTGGTTTTATCAGCTATAGTGTGTCGTTTGGGTGGTAAGATCAACGAACAGGCAAATAAATTGGCCTCAACTCTACTCCCACGCCAGCGGCAACATTCACGGTGTGCCTCAAAGTTTATGGAAACTTATGCCGATCAATCCTTCAGATCGACAATTTGGTCTTGTCGTTCTTCCAACCTGACGAGATCGGTTTCTCGGTGTGTCGCTGTCGTTTGTCGTTATCCGCAACAACGCTGATAGCCGGACCGAGGTGGTTTATTTAGAGCGAGGATGTTGGTCTGTAGGTGGTGAATCTGCCGTTCTTCTTCGACTTTGTCAATGGGAGGCGACGGATATTGGTCCAAGACCGAGAAAATTACAAATAACCACCACATTACAGGCTAGGGTTTCAAAAAGCCACCACTTTACGTTAGGGTTTCAAAAAGCCACCGGTTCAGAGTTCGTTCGTTTCAGAAAGCACTGATACCGGTTTGACGCTGGTCTAATGACAAAACTGACAGGATGGCCCCACCTGTAAGGATGACGTGGCTCACTCGGACGGCTGCGGGCAGACGTCCGTTAACGGCGTTGTCGGAACCCTAACCTCCCATTCCGACACGGGTCAAACCAGACCACGCTCGCACACTTCCTCTCCCGCGCGCGAACTAAAGCCATGGCGGCGGCGATTTCTCCTGGCTCTAGATCTCCGGCCGGCGGGGGCGCTGGAGGCGTACCTGGCGGAGAAGATGGCGGTGGAGACGGCGGCGGTGGGCACGAAGTCGAGGTGCCGGGATTCCTTGCGGCAGAAGGGGATTGGTGCGGTAGCTCTAACCCGTCGACGGCGAAGTTTGCATCGCCGGAGAAGCTGGCGGCCGCTTCCTTGGCAAATCGTTGGAAGAAGGACCTTACCCAGAGCAGCCGTTGGACCAGTTCATTCGGAGGCGGCGTTGAGTAAGTCTGTCGCCATTTTCTTATCCATTTTGGCTAGGGATTTATGCTAAAAAAATAAACAATTAAATTCTCTTATTCTGAATATATGTAGTTTGGATGATGATATATGGGATATAAGGATCAATTTAGATGGCAAGGACAATTTAGAGTGCACTTTGGCTGAATTAGATGTAACATTCCTCAATTTGTTAGCTCTAATAGAGACAAAGGGCTATGGGATTAGTGATAACATATATTATGTGAAAGAGGAGGGTATAGGGATAGCTGGGATGGACTTACTAGATGGGCATAGTTAGGTGCAGCAAATGGTTGAACTTTATGAGGATAAGAGATCTGTCAGCTTGACTATAATTAAAAGAGGAAGCACACTTCCATCAAACATCAACACTGCTGCAGTTGAAGAGCAAATCCCAATTTCAGAAATTGGAAACCCCATTGTTTACACAGTTGATGATATGGAGTTGTTTTGCCAAGTCAAGAATGTACACAGTTAACTGAAGATCCTGAGTGCATGTACTTGCTGACACAACAGAGCAACAATGTTGAGAATGATCTTGAGAATGATCATGAGAATGACATGCAAATCTTGGAAGTGGGTGATGGTGATGGAGGATACTTATTCAATCAACAGGGAATAGAGCACATTGTTGACGAAGAACAAGAAGATATGGAAGAGGATGAACAAGAAGATATGGAAGAGGATGAAGATTCAGAAATGGAAGATGATGAAAATTACACTCCGGAGGATATAAATGAAACTGAATCAGATGAGGATGAGCCAAATCATGATTTGAATAAGAGAAAGAGGGGTGCCTTAGAGCATGAGTCTTATTTTGCAGAAGAGCCTGAAGATTTATTTAATGCATCTGATTGCTCAGATGTTGACAAGGATGAGCCCGTTACTATGAATAAGAAGAAAGAACCAGTGAGGAAGGGGCCTACTAGCAGATCACATTGCAGTCAGCAGAGTACACCACCACCAGACTAGCTTCCTTATGATGATGAAGGGACAGATAGTGATTTGGATCCAGAGGATGATGATGGATTTGAGAAATTGTCATGGGCTCTACCAAAAGGAAGGAAAAGCAGGGCCAAAAAGAAAGAGCCATGGGTGTGGTATGATGAGAGCAGACTACAACCTGAAGAAGGACCATGTCTTAGGATGTGCTTCCTAGATGTGTACCAGTTCAGGAGAGCAGTGCAAACACTTCATATTGCACAACTTAGGAACTTTAGGTACCATAGAAATTGCAAGGACAGAGTGATAGTAAAGTGTGCTCAAGAGAAGTGTCCCTTTTTATGGTTGGTTCTCAGATAAAGAATGAGAAATCATTCTGCCTAAGAAAGGTGCACTTTGAGCACACTTGTGGCACAGTAGGTGAGCACTGCAAGGTCACATGAAAATGGGTTGCAAAGATTTGTGAGCCCAGCATTAGAATTGATCCAAGGACAGGCATTGAGGCTGTGATGGAGACAACCAAGGAGAAATTTGGTATAGATGTTCCTAAAATGATGGCATACAGGGCAAAGAGGAAAGCTTTACAGGTTGTGCTTGGTGATCAGGTGGAGCAATACAAGGGGCTAAGGTATTACTTGCAGACAGTGCTTGACACAAATCCAGGCTCCATATGCATTGTGACCACAAAAATTCTGGTAGAGCATCGAAGTACCAACCCTAGATTTCATGGATTGTTCTACTGTCTAGGTGCATCTGTACAAGGATTCCTTAATGGTTGTAGACCATTTATAGGTAATTGACATGATATATTTTCCCTTTGCTAATTAATGAGACATATACACATTATGACATGGCATATATCTATTCATTTATAGGTCTAGATGGCTGCTTCATTAAGCTGACCACAGGCCAGCAGATTCTCTGTGCCACTAGAAGGGATGGGAACAACAATATCTTCTATATTGCTTTTGGCCCGGTTGACAAGGAGGAGATAACTACATGGTCTTGGTTTCTCACCCAACTAAAGTATGCTATTGGTGGTGAGGCAGGCAAGTTTGGGTACTATACCATAATTTCAGACAGGCAGAAGGTAACTACATAATATACATTTCCTCTATGTCATATGTAGTTGCATTGTCAGATGTTCAGTTATTTACATAGTTAGAAATCTTTGTGTAGGGTCTACTTAATGCAATCAACCAAATATTCCCCAACTTCCCACAAAGATACTGCTTAAGACACATTTATGCAAACTTTCAAACTGCTGGGTTTAGAGGTGAGGAGCTCAAGAAATACATGGATGCAGCCTCATATTCTTACACAAAGAATGGTTTTGATGTTGCCATGGCTAACATGAAAGAGGAGAGTGTGGAAGCTTGGGAGTGGTTAATGAAAATACCAGTTGCAGCATGGGCCATATATGCCTTGGACTATAACTGCAAAACAGACTTAGTGGTGAACAATTTAAGTGAGGTTTTCAATAGGTGGATTCTTGACATTAGAGGGAAACCAGTGAGAACAATGTTTGATGGCATAAGGAAAAAAATGATGGTCAGGAATGAAGGCAAGAGAACAGGAGCTAGCAATGCAAGATGGGAAATCACACCTACTTATGTAGAACTGCTAGAAGAAAATAAGAAGTGGTCAAGAATGTATAGATCAAGAAAGGCTGCTGAAGTTTGTGGGAAGTTAGCCGTGGGAAAAAATGTTATGTTGTTAACCTAACAACTAGGACACGTGGATGTAAGAAATGGGACATGACTGGTATCCCTTGCAATCATGTTGTATCATACATCTACAAGTCATTCCAACACCTTGAAGATTTTGTTTCTGATTTCTTCAAGAAGCCTTTGTATGTTGAGGCATACAAGCATGTGATTTAGCATGTGCCAGGTGAAGATAGCTGGACAAGGACTGATACACCTGATATTGATCCACCAGTCTTCAAGGTCTCATTGGGCAGGAATCAGACCAAGAGGAGAAAAGGAAAGTATGAAGTTCCCAAACCAAAGCAATCATCAAGGATGGCCACCATAACCTGCAGCAATTGTGGAACTCTTGGGCATATATACACTAGTTGTGGTGCCCCTCTAAAGCCATCTCTGGTGATGAGGAAAAACAAACATAAGGTTTGTTTTCTGTTTTAACCATTCTCTGCAATTTCTCTGTTTTAACCATTCTCTGCAATCTCTCTGTTTTAACCATTCTCTGCATTTTCTGTGCAATAAACACTGTCTTGCTTGGATGCAGGAGAACATGGCAGAGCACTCTGAGTCTTCTACAGCAGCAGCTCCACAGGAAAACATGCCAACAGCTCCACCTATAGCTAGGAGAACAATACCAGCTGCTACTAGGAGGACAACACCTGGTGCTACTTCAGCTCAAACAGCACCTATAGCTAGGAGGACAACACCAGCTCAAACAGCTGAGTCTTCTACAGGAGCAGCTCCACAGGAAAACATGCCAACAGCTCCACCTATAGCTAGGAGAACAATACCAGCTGCTACTAGGAGGACAACACCTGGTGCTACTTCAGCTCAAACAGCACCTATAGCTAGGAGGACAACACCAGCTCAAACAGCACCTGCAGCTAGGAGGACAACACCAGCTTAAACAACACCTGCTGCTAGGAGGACAACACCAGCTCAAACAACACCTGCTGCTAGGAGGACAACACCTGCTGCAAGGCCACCACAAACTTTCAAAGCTCCAAGGCCAGGTCCTGCACAAAATGAAGCAAGTGGTACTTCCAATAGTCCTGTAAGAGCAAGAAAGCAATCATCAAGGATGTCAGGTTACTTCACAACAAGCAATATTGACAATCTTACCTTGAAAGATATCAAGAAAGGGTTGTTATGAAATGCTCAGTGTAATGGTACTGATCCTGAAATGCTCAGTGTAATGGTAGTGATTCTGGCACTATGTTGGTACTATGTGTGGTTGTGAACTATGTTGGTACTATGTGTGGTTGTGAACAATGTTACTTGTGGTTGTGAACTATGTTGGTACTATGTGTGGTTGTGAACAATGCTATGAAATGCTTGTGTAGATGTTGTCATGCTAGTATAGTAAACATATTTGATCATTGTAGATGTTGTCAAGACCACTCGAGGGGCCTCGACAACCCTAGTATATTAAATTATTGATCATTGTAGATGTTGTCGAGACCACTCGAGGGGCCTCGACAACCCTAGTATATTAAATTATTGATCATTGTAGATGTTGTCGAGACCACTCGAGGGGCCTCGACAATCCTAGTATATTAAATTATTGATCATTGTAGATGTTGTCGAGAACACTCGAGGGCCTCGACAACCCTAGTATATTAAATTATTGATCATTTTAGATGTTGTCAAGACCACTCGAGGGGCCTCGACAACCCTAGTATATTAAACTAATTGAACATTATAATATAACATTGTATCCAGTACCACAAAGCATCTTCACACAAACTGAATGGTTCAACACATAGATGGTTCAACTAAACAAATAAAGGGTTAAACACATGGAGTGTTCAACTCAACAAATAAAGGGTTCAACTCAACATACTCGTACATCTACCTAAACACAAATATGCCAACTGAACACACCATTACACAAATATGCCAACTAAACACACCATTACACAAATGTGCCACCTAAACACACCATCACTCCTCCTCACAAATTGCCTTGATTCTCTTGACCTTGTCCTTGTTAACACCATTGACCTTGAAAAGGTCATGCATGGAGTACTCTAACTTTTTCTTTTCATCCTTCAGATTAGCTCTTTCCTCATCCCACTTCTGCTGTTTCACCTTGAATACTTCTGCCTGTGATTTGAGCACATTCTTCAGTTCCTCCTTAGCATTCTTCAACACCTCTACTTCAATCTTCAATGCAGCTATGTGCTTCTCCATCTGCTCAGCATCATGTTTCCCACTCATTATCTTAGCATAGTTTTCTGCTATGACTTTCTTCTCAGTCTGAGCTATCCACTTCCTCTCAGTCTGATCTATCCACCTATTACCTTCCTCTAATAGGGTTGCATGCTTCTTCTCCATTTTCTCCTTCTCTTCAGATAGAGCCTTCATCATCTTACTACTCTCATACCTCTCTTCAATTCTTGAGCTGTGGCTGTCATTGTACATTCCCCACAACTTAGACAATGCATGCTGCAAACTATCATCCTACTCTAGATCAATCCACCTTTGAAAGCCACAATTCATGACCTGCTGCACATGTATATGTTTAGAATATAATCAGTACTAACAATGTATCTAAATGATCCAGGATCTATCAACAGGTTCAGTACATCATTGTTCTAACAGGTTCAGACCATTACAAATGGAGTGCACACTCCATTTATCTACCTAAAACACCATTAGGACTATCATATATGTTGAGAACAAGTACTCATTATTTATCTAAATACAGAGAGATTCAGTGCACATGATTTAATATAGAGAGCACATGATCCAGGAACATATATGTTGACAACAACTAATTATTTTTCTTAGTACAAGAGAGATTCAGTGCACATGATTTAAAAAAAGTACTCATGATTTATCTAAATATATGAATCAAGAACAAGTACTCATTATTCAAACATGTCAGTTAATCAAATTACCGAGCCATGATAAAAGTACTGAGAGAAAACAAGGACCTGAGTACTCACATTTTCTACTGAGCATAGATAGAACCTCCTCCCTGTATCTTTGCCCTCAAATGCAACACATCGACACGGTTTCAGATTGTGACCGGAGCAAACGAGTGGGGCATCATCATCAATGACATAATATTCCGCGTCAAAAAGATGATTCAGTGTGTAGTCTAGCGGACAGATCTACAAATCAAACGAATTATCCACAAATCGGAGCTCAAATCAAACGATTTCTAAAAAATCCCAAATCCACAAATCGAAGCTCAAATCGTAGTCTACAGGAGAAAATTACTCACATCGTCAAGGAGAGATTCACCGGAAGTTTCGCTCTCGGTCCGGCCGTCAAATTACGGCTGGCAATGACGGCGTGGTAACCAAGGCAATGGCGAGCCGGGAGAAGAAGCAGAGGATCGGCCCGGGGAGAGAAAGGAAAGAGGCAACCGTTTTGTCTAGGGTTCAGACATCGCCGTTAACGGCCGTCTGCCCGCAGCCGTCCGAGTGAGCCACGTCATCCTTACAGGTGGGGCCATCCTGTTAGTTTTGTTATTAGACCAGCGTCAAACCATTATCAGTGCTTTCTGAAACGAACGCACTCTGAACCGGTGGCTTTTTGAAACCCTAACGTAAAGTGGTGGCTTTTTGAAACCCTAGCCTGTAATGTGGTGGTTATTTGTAATTTTCTCGTCCAAGACCCGGTCGACCATGTCACCGCAACATATGCCTCCTTGCGTGCAACAAACCTGTTCAGCGACTCAAAAGCCTCGTTGTAGTCGCTTATTTTCTGGATCTGACAATGGTGAAACCTCAACGCCTCTTCCGGTATGTGTCTCGGTGGCGCTGGAGTTGAGCGACTGCTGCTGGCTCCAGTGATTGCAGAAAACCCTAAAAATTGTCTTGTATTTCTCGATCAATTGGATTTTATCTACAAAGTTTTTAGAGTAATCATTTTATCGCTGGTCTGTCTTTTGGTTTTCAAATGTATTTGTTTTATTAACTTGATTTTTCAATTAATGAAATACATGGCTGTTAAAAAACAACCCACTGGCCTGTTAAAAGACGCCCTGCTAGGCTCCACCAAGCCGTAACGCAACCCTACTCTCCCTGCTTTCCCCAAATCGGAGGTCTTTCCGACGCGCACGTTCCCATCCCACGATCTTTTATAAACCCCCTTTCTCTCTCCTCTCTCATCCTTCCCTGTCCACCGCCGCTGCCGCAACGCCTAGCAGCAGTAGAGCAAAGCCAGCGCAGCCCCGAGCCCTACTGCCACTACTCCAGCCATGGCTGACCCGGCGGAGCACCGCGAGGAGGAGGAGGCCGCGGCGGCGGGCGAGGAAGAGGACACTGGTGCCCAGATCGCCCCCATCGTGAAGCTCGAGGAGGTTGCCATCACCACCGGCGAAGAGGACGAGGAGATCCTCCTCGATATGTAAGGCGCCGCAGCCGCCACTTACGCCCGATCTGTCCCGACCCGATCGTTCTCGGTTCTTATCTAGGTCTGACGCTTCTGGTTCGCTGCTTGTGTCCGTAGGAAAGCGAAACTTTACAGATTTGACAAGGACGGGAGCCAATGGAAGGAGCGCGGCACGGGCGCCGTCAAGCTGCTCAAGCACAAGGAGACCGCCAAGGTCCGCCTCGTCATGCGACAGGCCAAGACCCTCAAGATCTGCGCGAATCACCTCGGTACTTTTCTAGGGGAATTTTGGGTGGTGAATTCAATTTCCAGACTAGCAGATGGGCCTGATTTCCTCTGATACGGTGCAGTGGTGGCGACGACGAAGATGCAGGAACACGCCGGGAGCGACAAGTCTTGTGTTTGGCATGCTCTTGATTTTGCCGACGGTGAGCTCAAGGAGGAGATGTTCGCCATCCGCTTTGGATCCGTTGAGAGTGAGCACTGAACACCCTATCATTTATGCAGCTTACGTGTTTTAGTTCTTTCGTGCATTACTCAAAAGTATTGGTCGACTGTCATGCTATGGATCTATAAATTGGTCGTGGGCATAGGGTTTGATTAGCTAAGTAGTTGTACTTCAGGGGTTCAGATTGATCTAGCATGTTATGCCGACCTTTAACTCTAAACGCCACAGCAGGTCTATCCTGTCATCATTAATATTGGTGTACCAAATCAACCATGGTCAGAGTTTCATTGTATTGTTTTGCACTTAGTAGTCAGTAATGGACTAATGTATAACACCACCTTAACTTGTTTCTTTGCACTTCTGTAGGATATTTGCTTCTTTGTTTGCCATTCTAGCCTATTAATTTTGAGCAGTTAAAAGAATGTAGATTCTGCATAGAACTACAATATTGTTTGCTGTAATAGTGGCGACCAATTTGATGAATTGCAAAACACGACAAGCCCCTAAACATGTGACAACCTGTAGCTTAGGTCATCAAACTTGAAACAAGTTCACTGTTATGTAATTATTTTTAATATTGTGATGTAGGTCATTTCAGTTTTTCAATTAGCAGAATATCCGCAGTGGCAGTTGATAGAATACAAATATGAAATTGATGTTGAAATTAATAGGCCGATTCTAGTCTATTAATTTTGAGCCAGTTAAAAGAATGTAGATTCTACATAGAACTACAATATTGTTTGCTGTAATAGTGGGGACCAATTTGATGAATTGCAAAACACAACAAGCCCCTAAACATGTGACAACCTGTAGCTTAGGTCATTAAACTTGAAATAAGTTCACTGTTATGTCATTATTTTTAATATTGTGATGTAGGTCATTTCAGTTTTTCAATTAGCAGAATATCCGCAGTGGCAGTAGATAGAATACAAATATGAAATTGATGTTGATCAGCCTGGAATGCCCATATTGCTGCATGTATTATCACTCTAGAAGTTTAGCTAAAATTGTTTTCTGGCCTAAGTGGAAGCATATTATAAGAACCTAGTGAGTGAATTATCAAGGGCATGTACATGATTGACACTGCTGGTTCCTATGCAAAATTCTCCTGAAGATGTGTTGTATGCATCTTAGCATTGCAGGATACTCCTGATTAACCCTTTCCTTAAAATGTAAAGTGGACGTTCCGGCACGAATCTCCGCATTTACTTGTTTGGATTTTACATATTGATCATTTTGCACTGGAATCAAGCTTTTTGAGGGAATACTCACACTATATAGAATATCCTGACTCTGAATAGTTACATGCAAGTCTTTCTAACATTGAAAAGCAGGCTAGTACTGAGAAATTTATAACAGTGTCGGCAGTAGTTATTTTGAAATTTATGGGACTGCAAGCTCTGCCAAGACATAAGATTTAAAACTTGATATAGACTGAATTTTGCTGTGTTTTGGGGGGTTGCTGCACGTAGATGAGATATCAAGCGCCATGAGATTACACCATCACACCATCCTCATGATTTCTGAATTCTATTTCAGACTGCAAGAAATTCAAGGATCTTGTAGACCAGATTGCCGAGGAGCAAGGAAAGACCGAGGAGAAAGAAAGCGAGGAAGCCTCTGCTGCTGCCGAGTTGGTAGAGAAGTTAACCGTGTCTTCTGAGGACAAAAAGGAGGAACATGTGGAGAAAGAGGAGACTCCTCCTGCAGCAGTAGATGATAAGAAGGATGCTAAAGAGTGAAGCGTCTGCCCCTGCTATTTCATCACCCTATACTCGAACTATTGAACTGTCAAACGAGTGTCATTCGATTCATTCCGTGGTCAAAGTTTCATCTCCCTTCCACAAATTTTCATTGTGTTTTTCTCTGGTGAATGTTTGTGTTAGGCAAGCAAAGGTTGGTTTTGTGTCGGTCATCTGGTTTTCTTGGTTAATAGACCTGTCATCTACGGCTTTGCTCTTTCTGGATGGTGTTGCTGGGGGTCAGTGTGTATGTACAACTATTTGGAGTTTGCTCTTGGAATGGATACGGGTTTCGAGTTGTCCAAAATTTCCTGGATGGTGCTGCCTTTTGACTCAACTCACATCTCGGTGTTTTTCAGTGATGTAATGGTGTATTCATTGCTGATCTATAGCTTTGTAGCAGTACGTACGCGTATCATGGCCGTAGTCCTTGTTTATCTCTACTATATAATTTATGTAGAGGTGGTTTTCGTCGCCTCGCTTCGTCCGTCGTCCGTCGTACCTCGTCCCTGTAGCGCCCGTTTTGATCCGTCGGAGTACGTTAGCGTCCGTTTTCCAAACTCAGTTTCCCCTTAACCAAAATCCTAGATTGCTCAGCAGTAGCAGCCGGTCAACATCTACACGACTCCCCAAGGTGATAGGCGGCACGACTTCATGTCCATCATGCAAAAGCTCATTGGCCAGGAGAGCGCTGCGGCTACGACTCGGCCCTCACCGGTGGCGCCGCGCAGCACGATTCCTCCTCCTCGTCGACCAAAAGCAGCTCGAACGCCAACGACAACTCCCACACAGGTGCCTTGTCACCGTCGCCTCTCTCGGCCACGGCGGCGTCGATGGATCATTGCACACTTCATGTCTGACATCCCGCCGTTCGCACCCTCCGGAGCCGCGGAGCATCTGCTACGTGTCCAGAGGCGGCCTCTACGGCCAGTTCTTGCCGACTATGGTCGAGGTCGACGGCGCGGTGAACATGCACGACACCGCCGCGGCGGTGTACTCCCCGTCGATTGTGGAGGCGATGAGGACGGCGCCGTTTCCGGATTACCAGATATCTTAAACGACAAGCATGATTCCGTACTTATCGCGTGCATGAATTAGGCGATGACGCGCTCACGACGCTTATCCATGCATCCATCCATGACTAATTGACTTTTACTTTCTTCATGTTTTCTCGTCATGCTTTATTTCAGGGATTTCGCGTATATACGTACGTATATGCAGAGACAAGAGAGCTGAGTTCCACATCTCCAGATTGATTATTTTTGGTAGCCAATAGTAGTTGGCATCGCATAATGGTTCCTTTCTCTACCTATGGCGGCGCGTACAGCGTACGACTGGGAGAGCTGGAAAAGCGATTACAGACCGGAATTTGTTTCACTTCAACCAGAGGTCTAAAATTAAATTTCTGCCTCATGCAAGCAAAGTCCAAGCTCGATGTCGCCGTTCGAATTTACCAATTCGAGCCTGACACACCCGCCTGTCTGATGCCACCTAACTTTGGCCTTTGGAGATCAGCCCCGCTAGGGGCAGGGCCAGGATTTAGACATAGGAGGGACGAAGAGATGATGGCCTCATCGGTGAAGTAGGTATCAAGTGTAAAATAAAATAGCATCATAGTTTTTGCAATAATATTGCTTTATTATAAATTATTTTAACCATTTGCATAGATAAGTAAACCAGCATGTGTCCGACATCTTTCTCTAAGTATAGATATAGATGTACTATCACCGTAGATTTGTTATGGACCGGGCACTAGGCAATATTCGAAATTGAGGTCATTTGGCATGAAATAACAATATGTGCTCTTTATTTGTCAATTATTGAGGTTAGCCAATTAATTCAACAAATGAGAAGTAGATCAGAATCAGATTGCAACAAACGAGAAGTTAGATCAGAATAAGATCAGAATCAGATTGCAACAAACGAGAAGTACCTTGGAAATAACCTGGTGTTCGATCATGACAAAGCTGGCACACCGGCAATGACGATCAGGGACGGCCACTGTATTTTCTACTCATTGTTGTTTAAAAAGAACATATATCGTAGCAACGCACGTGCATTTAGCTAGTCAGTATAGTTGTTTCACAGGGCATGGCGTACGTAGATGGCAGCAATGAATACTGATGCGTTGCTGGTGCTGCCCTGATGTTTGTACCACATGTAATGTAATCGTCCATCCATGGTGGACTGGCACGGCGCATTGAAGCCTTTCTCATCGTGCATAGTACATTAACAGGCTGAACATGTCATGGGTGTACGCCGATTGTTTGATCATCAGACGCAGCAATACGAAGCTATGTTGCGTAGTACTGCTGCTACTACTATACGGTAGCAAATGCTGTGGTCTGTACGCCTACGGGTCGGTGTATACGCGCTGTCCGCACATTGATTGATCGATATAGTATACCGCGAATTGATGACGGTAGCAGGCAGGGCATGATAGTACTACCCCATGATTTGCATTGAAAACCCCGATGCGGGATCCTTCCCCTTCACATCCGGTTTAACTCGCGTATATCATGCTGGTTGCCGGGAGGTACACCGTGTCACTACTGCCGTACCCGAGGATCCCGGCCGGCCGGCGTACAGCGTCACTGGCACGTACGATGATGGCCCGTCCGTGGTGGCAACTCGGCAGACAAAATGAAAGCCCTGTTGGCCTCGTAGCGCGCTACGGGATGCGCGATCCCCATCCTGAGGATCCCCGACGCAGATCGATGCGCGGTACTTGCAGAAATTCAGATTCAGTACTGCAGGTTCAGCGCGATCCGCGTGATGCTTGTGCTCGCTTGTTCGGAGGAGTGGCACGGGCCACGGAGATTATCGGTGTACTATGTACATCTGTGTTTCTGCGACAGGAGAAATGCCATGGAGATCCGTTGCCGGGAGTAGTTGCTCGTCCAACTTGGGCAGCTTCTTGCTGATGAATCGTCCAACGGGGTCTGGAGATCGTAATCATGTTTGTTGGTGTGCAGGAAGGTTTGCATCCGTTCTTCAGTTTGCGTCCTTCTGGCAATGACACACATATCGCAGGGTAAAAGCATTCTCTGTGATGATCGTCCAACGGAGGGTACCAATTCATACTTACCAAGATCATTTGGCTCTGCAGCTGCATGCATGGTGGCAAAAACCTCCGCTACTCCGGGGTAAATGGCCCAATGCACGTTGGTTCTCCATAAAATGGAGTGGTTGAGTGTTAGACAGCTTACGAGGAGTAGGAAGCATGCCATATTGGCTTCGCTCTCGAGCCACATATTACCGTATACGCTAGAGCCAAGCGATGAGTCTGTGCACTCATTCTCTTGTCGCCGCAATGCAAAAACGGGCAAAGAAAAGGGCGCAAGCACGCCACACGCCCTGCTGAGTGCTGACCAACCAATCTTGGCCGGCTCGCTCACCCAATTAGCAGCAACATCAAGGGTCAAAACCACCAAAGAAGCATGAACCAGACCAAGAAGCTGTATGAAAAACAATAATGCACTGCCCGATAGATAGCTCAAGTAAAATCTTTGATTGAATCAAATGCGAGAGAATACATGATGACACCAGCACGGACGCAACGGCCACCGGTGGCCAACTAGACCGACTAGCCCCAGCAGAACCACATTTATGGTGCCCTCTGTGACCGTCGCACCAGAATTGGCCGTTGACACTGTAGACGACGTCCCCGACGCCACCGGCGGCGTCCGCGCTTACGGCGGACCCACCGGCGCCGCCGTTTCCTGCATCGGCGACTGTGGTAGCGTCGTCGGATGGCGATGGCACCGATGGTAGTACTACATTGGTTGACATCTCGAGACCGGACAGTGGGGCCCAGGTGTCGGACGCCCAGGTGGGGCCTTCATCCCGCTCGCGCGCCCAGCTTGTGCGTGTCCTGTCGTCTGATGCCAATTCGGCAATCCTCCCCTTGGCGCGCGCCATGACCTCGTGTTCGATGTCGGCCTCCGAGCAATCGGATGAGGCATGGGAGTCCGAGTCCGACGCCGCCGCCCAGTCAAGAACCGCTCGTGGGGACGGCGACGGCTCGTCGGCGTCGTCGTGGGCGTCCGCGGAGAGGAAGGGGTGGCGCAGCAGCTGCTCGCAGCTCCACCGCTCGCCGGCGTCCAGGCGGAGGCACCTGTCGAGGAAGTCGCGGCAGGAGTCTGACAGGCGCGCGGGCAGCTCGGGCCGCTTCCCGCTGAACCCGACGCGGAACAGCAGCTCGCTGACCTCGAGCGCGCCGCCGATCTCCGACCACGGCCGCTTCCCGGCGAGCAGCTCCACCGCTGTGCACCCGAGCGACCAGACGTCGGACGCCGGCGTCGTCTCGCCGCCGCGGGCCACCTCTGGCGCCATCCACGCCGGCGTCCCGCGCGGGCCTCGTGGCGCCGGTTCGGACACGAGCCTCGCCGCGCCGAAATCCGCGAGCTTCGAGCCATCATCGGCGCCGAGGAGCACGTTCCTGCCCTTGACGTCCCCGTGCACCACCCCGGCGACGTCGTGCAGGTAGTGCAGCGCGGTGGTCACCCGTCGCAGGACGCGCCGCGCCGCGCGCTCGCCGAGGCCGCCCGCCTCAGCAGCGCTGCCGCCCGGGACCAGCTCCATGTGCAGGTTCCTGGACGCGGCCGTGGCGTCGTCCCCGAGGTACGCCACGACGTACGGCGAGCTCAGCCGCTTCAGGATCCTTATCTCGCTCTCCAGGCACGCCATCGCCGGCGCGCCGGCCTTGGCCGTCTCCACCGATTTGACCGCGAAGGCGCGGCCCGTGGCCCTGTGGACGGCCAAGTGCACCGTGCCGAACGCGCCCTTCCCGATGCATTTCCCGCGCGTCCACTCCATCTTCCACGAGCAGAGCAGAGCAGAGCAGAGCACGTCGCCGAGTGAGTACTGAAACAGAGCAGCAGCTCTGCTCAGATAGAAACAGAGAGAGGTGTGCGTGAGTGTGTGAGTGTGTAAAGGGAAAGGAGGTGATGGTGTGAGGCGCCGCAAGAAGAGGGCGAGCGAGCCGGTGGCGTATATATAGGTCTCTCTGGCGGGGTGTTTTTCCCGGCGCAGCAATTTTTGTGGGCGAGGATTTCGGGCGTCTACACTTCACTTTTTTTTTCGGAACGCATGCGATTTCCGCCCGATCCGCATAGTACGTCGCGCGGATGGGATATTAAAATCGCCCGAACATTTCCAGGATATTATATTATCATCACGGAATAACGCATCATCGTCGACCAACTTGGGCGGGCCTCCCTCTTGGCTTTGCGTTGGAGAGCGAGTGCTCCTGCGCGCAAGGCGCAACTTGTGATGCTATCTTGCTTCGGGGTGTGCCGCTGCGTTGAGGCCACATGGGCGATGCGATGATGATCCCCCTTTGGCTTTGGGTCACTTTGAGGGACTGATTGGGGTTCCCGTTTCGGATAAACGGATGGACGTCATCTGCTCATCTACATCTAGTACATGCCTGCCTTTTTTTTTTGGTCATGGCAATCAACATTAGACCGGTTTGCACAGTGCGTATTGTCCATTTTTGTTATCAGTTTGGGAACGTCTATCCAGACAAAAAAACGTGGGGATAATCTCTTAGTTGGGTTTGCACACTGCATCACACTGTAAGCAGCAACTAATATGATCTTGTTAAAGTAATCCTGCCACGTCCTTCAGCACCGGTGCATCTACACACATCGAACTTACAGTATGTACGGGACTCGTGCGTCCACACATAACTAGCACGCTACCATCCAAAGAAACCAATCGGGTATGTATATGGCCCCCAGATTTTTATCCGTGACGTCTGACGTGCCTCCGAGTATTGGCAAGAGGATAGATAGACCACCAAAAACCAGAGCACGCCACACTCCCGGTACACCACATGCACATCCGGAGCTCGATCTGGTTTGCTGACATGGCCGCCCGGGACACACGAGGCTGTGGTGACATGGCAGGGCGCGAGTGGCCCAGGCGGTTCCGGAAAGACTACGCGGAGGAAGGAAAGCGAACACGATCGACGCAGAGAGCACTGCGCGAAAAGTTGTGGCCTGGGACTGGGATACGACTCGTGTGGGGATCGCTGGCTCGTGGGCATCGCGTAGCGGCACTCAACGCGCGCGTCGACGTCGCCCACTGGCGCCGCGGCGGACGTGCTCGCGGCCGAGCCACACCCACACACACACGCAGGCGCAAAGCCAGCCCCGTGAACGTCGATCGTAACGGTGCGAATGTGCGATATGCCATCGGAGGCATATTGACAGTTACCGTGGATGCCTGCAACTGTTCTGCCTGCGTTGCTCCCCTGCTACTACAATATTTTTCTTTTTATTAGGAGGATCGTATAATTATACAGACATTTAATAATCGTGATATGCATTTGACAAGTCGGCAATCATTTGGAGCCGGTCGGTATAGCATAATAATCCAGAGATTCCAGACCAATGATGCTTGAGTGATTAGCAATGATCCGTAGGAACATAACATTCTATATTATGTCCAGCTGATCGAGCGGCTAGCACAACTGGTGCGCCCCGTTTGGGTAGCAAACGCTGCAGGGTTATACTACGAGAATAGCATCCCTGCGTCAAGCTTAACGGCGAGGAGTGCACATTGGCACGACGCCGGGGGCCGAGGCATGTGTGTGCGGCTGATGAGGCCGGCGGGCGTTCGTCGTGCATATCTCCTCTTTCTTATCTACGGACGGCTGTGGGAGATAACAGCGTAGTTATTACGGGGGCACGTATATCCAGCCGAGGCGATCGATGGACCCAGACGGTGCGAGCTCAGAGATACTAGGCATTCATTCGCTCCTTTTTTTTTTATGCGTTGCAGCAGGATTAGTTGTTGATGCGATCAACTTCGTTCCCCATGCTCGCCCTAGGCTGGCGTAGGATAAGATCTGCCATGATTCTCTTTGCTCTTCGTGGTGGTGAGGACGCCCCGGGCACCATCACAATTCAATTCGATCGACCGCTGCAGAGGTAACATAGGGAGATATCACTGCCCAGGTTTTTTTCACTGGAAAAAGTCTAATATGAACCTTGAATTCGTAGAGTAAAGCTAAATAAAATCCTCAACTTTGAATCCCGGAAATTGGCACTGTGAACTTGTGTATCCCGGTCTATTTTAGACCCTAGACCTGTTTGGCACACCGGGAAAGAGACGATCCAAACCAGGATTAGTGGCTTGTCTCACTGGCAACAAGGGCCCACCTGTCATATCTGTCCTTCCTTGTCTCTCTGAAATTCCCCAATCGTTCGTGACAATACGAACCGGCGCTGGACCTGTTCCGAGCCGAGCTCCCCGGTAATGGCTGTGCAGAGTGCCGCCGTCGAGAGCCTCCTGGCAACGACGGAGCTCAGCAAAGGAGACCGCACGTCGGGCGCGAGCTGGCCTCCTGCCGCCCCGGTGGTCCTCCACCCCTATGGCTCGCCTCTGTAGCTAGCTGAGGATTTGATTTTGCAGACAGCTGGGGAATTGGGGCTGCACTTTTGGCAGCATATACTCCCCTTCCCTGTCTAATCGAGGAGCTACCAAGAATTAACGCCAGTTAATTACTCCCTTCCTCGTATAATCGAGCAGAAATTAACTTCGTTCACCACCACTCGCACCAGTCGCCGCATGTTCCATTCTCCAGGCACTCTACTTCCAGGTTGTGGTGGAGGCGTCCGCGATCGTGACGATTCGTGCCACATCGGAAGCAGGTGACTTTCAGGAGTCGCAGCTCCCGTCCATGGCTACCGTGCTGCTCAGGTTCGACGTGCAGCAAGCCTCGCTCTAATCTTGACCCTCGGAGGCGCTGAGGCGGTGGGGATGGCGGATAACGACGATAGGCTTCACGAGGGAGCCATCCTCGCTCAGGATCTCATCTGCCCCAAGTGTGGCAAGGTTTCCTATCGTATTTCTTGGAAAATAAAGACATATACTACGGTTTTTTTTTTGAAGGACTTACTGCGGTTCTACTTGCCTATCGTAGTAGTATATGATTATGTGGGTCCAATAGCTCTAACTTGCCATGTCAGCATGAATCTCAGCTAATACAGTTCCAAGGTTTAAATTTGACTGGGATCGAAGAGTTCAGAGTGCTGATTTCCGGGATCGGGACTTGAGGGTTTGATTTAGCTTTCCTCTATGAATTAAAGGTTTATTTTAAACTTTTTCCTCTTTTTTCACTTGGCCTGATCGATCGAGATCCCATTTGTTGTGCTTGTACGCCACACCCACCAGATAGGCAGACACCCATCACGTTTCATGGCTTCCCGGTTACTTAATCCGCTCATCAAAACTGGGAGAGGCTGGCCCACGTTTCATTGCGGCTCTCTCGTCAGAAAGTCATACGGTACAGGACGCATCTTTCCTGGCGGTCAAGATACTTTTGGGCATCGCTTTCGGGAGGAGCTGCCTCCGCCCTCCGCCCTCCGCCCGTCCCAGGACAAGCGAAGCAGAGCCGCTAAACAGGCGCGTAGTTAAATCGGCTAATCCAGGCAGGGAAGAGCTGTTTGTCATTAAACAATCCCGCGTGCGTGCTCGTGTAACTTGCTTAGCCCATGACGCGAAGCCAGGTTCTCGGCACCGGCAGGCCATGACAGGGATGCTGATTCGTGGTTCATCGGACCGCATGCACCACGGCCAGTCCTTTCCACGACGGTGGCCGGGCCGGAGGGGAAAGGCTCAATTCGGATCTTTTTTTCCAACACATCAGTCGGCACGACGACGCGAGCATGGGAGATATGCACGGCAGGCGTATGTACGTGCCGACCGATCGATCGGGGTCGGCCGACCGGCACGGCACGGTGCCGACGCGGCAAAAATCATGGGCCGGAAAACGTTTACGTGCGGTGCTCTGCGGCCGGCCACGGCATCGGCGTGAGGCCGATCAAGTCGACGACGAGGCAGCGACGACGGGGTGTCTTGGAACGGCTTGACACCAGCGGGGGCAGGGAAACGTGGGGTGGGAGGGGACACGACCGGAGCCGACAGCTCGGGACCAGGGTGCCGGCCGCGCGGGCGAGGCCGGGAGGAATCACCGGGCCGGTGCCGCGCGCGACGCGATCGTGCCGAACTGAAACGCCGGTCAGGGGGCGTCCGGTCGTTTTCGTGCCAGTTTTGGCGCCGGTGCGTGCGCCGGTGCCCGATGCCGATGCGGAGACGGCATGTGTGCTTCCGGAACGGCCGGGGCCGGCCGGCGCTGCGTTTGTGGACCGTGGCGATCGAGTCGGCGCGTCACGCAGGGCCAGGCCAGCCGAAATCCCGTGGATACAGCTGAGAAAGGCGCGCGCTCTACGGAACAGCCAGTACTACAAAATCAGGCATGTTGCGGTCACGTGGTGCGGAGCAGCGTCGTCGCCGTGAAAGCAAGATCTCTCGTGCCGTGTTTGGGACTTTGGACCGGGATCCCTGCTGTTTCAGGCCATGTTCTGATAACGATGCGGAAACTGTCCCTGTCAGATTCAGTCAGTCAGTAATAATGCTGCTACCGCGCAAACTAAAAATGCATTAGCTATGGCTAATTTGTGGGACGCTTTATTACCGGCCGACTCTCGATCCGATGGTGGTGCGGGGAATAGTTTTTGTCGCTCGCTGATTGCTTCTGCTCGCCCAATTTAACCAGAGGAGCCAGGAACTATATAAGCACAGACAGCTATGGATGATTCGGTTTCACGACTCGGGAACACGTCTGACAGCCAGGCTTGTCTGATAGTTGTCCAATATGGCAAGGGGACTCTCTGAAGGGACGTGGTTGGGAGCTAGTACTACGAGACAGTACTAGTAAACATGATAATTGACCCTCATCATTCGAGACCAGCAGGGAGCAGGCAGCAGGCATGGCCTGTCTACCCATGTCTGTGAGCAACACCCTTGCCGGTTCTAGAGTCTTGACAGGGGCCGCGCAGGCAGGCAGGTTGTAGCAACGGATTACCAGTCAGCTCGCGTGTGCGTGCACCGGCAACAACTACCACTACCCAGTCCAGTCCGTTACTACAGGCAGAGGCAGCGCGTGCGAGTTGCCGCGTCCATCCACCCCATCCGAGCGGCGCAAGTTGCCGTCGCAGGCAGGCACGGCCCCGTGAACCGCGAGACGGCGGATATTTTCCGGGGACGGACGGGGCTATGCATGCGGCAGTGACGCATGAGCTGGGAGCCAAAAAAAAGTCAGGGAGGCAACTAGCAAAAACCGAAGCTGTTTCGAGAGTGCAGGGTGAGATGCACGGCACCGGCCAGCCGCAAAGCCGCTGCCTTCCCCCGTCTTCCTGCATCATCCCACCACCGTTTCTTTACTGCTTGCCCGCGGCGTCTGTCTGAATCGTCGCTTTCCTCCATAAAATTTGCCAGGTCACGCCAACCTGTTGCTGCACAGTTAGTAGGTTTCAGGTTAGTGGCAGTGTGGGCATCCCCCCCTGGAAATGTTTTGCTAGGTTCAGAGATTTTTTTGTACTAGCTCCGTGTGGATAACTCAGCATGGGATGGCATCCGACGTACCACGATGCGCCTGAACGACCAATTCTTTTGCTAGGATAAATAAAGGAAGAATTAAAGCAGGAGGTCGGCGCCTTTCCGGTCGCCCCTGTCGCGGTCACACCGGCTGTATTATGTAAACAAGAGGAATGCAGTTGTTATGTTGACGAGTAGAGCGGAATTGCTTAGTCTTGTATATAGACTGGGCACATGCATATCCTATTAGTGCAGTGCTGATGCAGATATCGAATCGGCTTCGCTTCGAACATTTTGTAGCAGTAGTATTCCATGATTCGAGCATCTATTTTCTGCTCATATATATTGCTCCAACAGTCCAACTTGCCACGCTTTCGACTACTATTCCAAGTTGACGAACCGAATCTGAAGGCAAAGGTGGAGGAATCGGTTGCTCACGCTCTCCAACGCATGCACCGGCCGGCCTCCCTAACGGAAAAACGAGCATGACCTGAGGCATCTGGGAGATTAGTTTTCAGTTACGGTGAACAGGCTCTCTTTCTAGAAAAGGCAGTGAAGTGAAGTCACGCCCTCTTGAGAGTTGATGAGAGCTGTTTTAGTTGACGATTACTCCATCATGTATATTGATTGGGCATAATGATTCGGGTCAACTTTGAGCGGACCAAGTATGGGCGCTTCCTATAATGCAGGGCTTGTGGCGTGGGAATTTCAGATCGAATATGGCTGGAATGTGGCATAAATACACAGGTCAACTCAGCCTGATTGTTCCCTTATAAAGTTTGGCCTAATTGTTGTTACAGAGTGTAAAACCAAGTTTGGGTGGGAACATTTCGGGTTGATGTGCACATATTTTTTTTCACAAAACGGACGTAATTTTTTTTAACATTTTCATTAACAAAGTTCAATAGAGTAGGTTGATTAATTAGTGGGCAATAGGCCGAAAACCTATATGTACACCCTCGCTGACCGACATGGAACACGGCCGTCTTGAGGGCATACGACCGACATAGCTACCAACATAACACACACATCACCGAAATCGAGGTCTCCGTCGAGGTTGCACATCAGCATCGTAGTCATCACTCTTCCACGAGACAATGGCTCCAATTTCACCGAAGACAACCACCTAATAAGACCTCCACATCAACCTCGCCAAGCCCATGTCGGCCTATGCCAAACTGTCAACCCTTCGCACGAAAGACTGACAACTCTGATTCTGATGACGAGCTCCGAAGAGGAGATATGGAAGACCCATGCCGAAGACCTTCACGACCGGCCTGCCCAAGACAAGTCATCGTCACTGTTCGAAGGGCGACAATAGCTCTTACTCCACATAGGGGGAAGACCGACACGAATACCCTTCGAACATGGGGAAGAAAAGCCGGCTACTAAAGCCATTCAACGACAAAATCATAACCCATCAACGTTGTTGCTGACACGCAAGCCGCCCCATGAAAACCTCACACCTGATGTGATCTTTCATGGAATTTACATAGTTTCTTTTGCTTGTTGTTGCTCTTTCTTTTGAGCTAGGAGGGTGTCACACTGTAGAAATACTCCATGTCCTCTCCCAACCCTACCTGTATCATCCACCTCGTGGAGCGAGCGACGCTGCGACGATCACTTTGGAGCCGCAAAGGAGAATCGATGGTGAGCCTAGAGCGAGGTGGCTCCGAGCTCTAAATTTAGTGTTAGAGGGTGCATGGTTTGTCGGCGCCGAAGAAGAAAGGAACACAAAGGCCTTAAAGGGATGGTCGAGGATGGCGGCATGTTGGCGTGGGTGGTGATCTGAGCAGGGCAGGACGGCGCTAGAGCGACGCATGCCACTGGTTGCGGTGGCAGGCGGTTCGGTGCGGCAAGTGTCCATTTTCAGGGATGGTATAGAAAGAGCAGGTGGGGCGATACCAAAGGCATGATAGAAAGACACCAGGGTTTCGCTTGGCGACGCCCTTCGTTGTTTTGTCTTGCGGTAAGAGGATGACCGCTAATATCTTGCGTTGCCGTCACACCTTACTTTTCTTCCTTCCTATGGACTACGGAGTAACGGCGACGGAGCTCCTGCTTTTGGTTAAAACCCAGCATGATAAACTCGGGCAACATCTGTCAGCACAAACAGCATCGCTGTCTGTCTTTTGCTGTGACAAACTGACAATGTAATTTGATCTTTTCCACAATGAAAACTCTGTAGGCGACACACACAGAAGCAACTTTTTAGGCATCTTTTCTTTTTCACTTTCAAAGTGCCGGAGCAACTTTGGGGAAGAAAAAAAAAGTTGCTTAACGAGCAGTCAATGCACAGCCAATCACTTCCTCGACGCTCTTTTTATTATTGATTTGAAAAGCTGATCTCTCACCGCACATAGCTCCATATCCAAGTATACAAATCCTGGAGAAAAGAGAGAGACGTATCAGAGGCCTTGATGTTTACTCCAAATCATGCGTGATTGTAGCACGGATATCTATGAGGTCTACTAGGCCACTGTAAGACAATTCTTCGAGTTTTCACACATCACGATGGATAAAGGCCTTTTTTGCGCCTTTGCGGAGTGTGGGATGAATCACTGGAAGAAGCATTTGCTGTTAGGTTGACCTCTCCACGTATGAACCCAACAGTTCATACGGACCCTCGATTCGCGCCCTGATCGGGGGCGCCCAACCAAGTCAAGGTTGGTGGGCCCCTGTGGCAACGCAATATAAAGAGAGGTGGGGACCAGGGCATTGACTACGAGGTTCGTCGCGCCGCCGCTCTCCCCACCACAACCCCTTTCGATCTAGGGTGTTGCGCTTAGCCACGGGAAGCACCACCGACGCTGCCTCGCTCACCCACGCTCACGCCGTCGCCCTCTACCATGGCCACTAGCTCGGTATGTTTCTCTTCCTCACTGATCTCTTCCCTCTCCTCTTAGATCTTGGACAAGATTTTGCATAGGCAAAAGCAGCTACCGAATTGATCTAGCCTAGATGATCCTAAGACAGACTCTATCATTGGTATCAGAGCTACTAGTGGCTAGTTTGTTCGGTGCAAAAGAAATTCAAAGGAAAATACCTAGATCTAAAGAGCGCCTGCCCTATGGCCGCGCCTTTCCTCTCGATCTAGATGGGCATCCCTTTGGGAGACATCTAGAAGAAGAAATACTTCTTTGGGGGCAAAGGAAACCCTAGATCTAAGCCCCAAAAGCATCCCAAATCAAAGACAAAACCCCAATCCCCACAGATCCCAAAGAAAAGTCAATCAAAAAAAAAAGGGGTCGCTCCGGCCATCACCGGGAAAGGTTCCGCCCCCACCTCGGCCACTTGACGACGGTGTACCCACCCTCGGGTGGATGCACACATCGGCAAGGAGCCAAGGGGGAGGCACCACCGCCGTCTCCCTCTCTGTTTTCCTGCTACTCAAGGGGTGGGGGGAGGTGGGAGGTGGAAGAAAGAAGGAAGGGGTGGCGATAGAGGAGAAGGAGGGGACCGTCGCCGGCGCAGTCGCCGGACGGACGGCCGCCTCCCCCACCAAGACCGCCACAGAGAGCGCCACCAAATACCCCGCCACCTCCTCAAGCGCGGGGATGCATGCCGCCGCTGCCAGAGAGAGAGGAGGGAGGGGCTCGCCGAGAGGCGGCCGCCTCGCCTCAGCGGCGGGCGCATGCGCCGCCCGAGAGAGGAGGGAGGGGCTCACCGAGGGGCGGCCACCTCGCCTCGGCCCTCGCGAGCTTGCGCCAGCTTGAGAAGGGCGGAGGAAGGGGCGCAGCCGCCTCTCCTCCACAAGCCGTGGCGTGACGCTGGTTGCAGCGGCCCGCAGGGGTGGACGCGGGGTGCACGCGCCGCCGCCGCAGAGGGCACGCGTGGTGGACGCGGGGTGAGAATGGCGCTAGGGTTTGGGGGGAGGGCGGCGGCCTAGGGGTTTTATCCCTCCGAAACGCGCGCTCAGCCCTAGGATCTAGGTTAGCCGCATCGGACGGCCGAGATCGGCCGCTGCGGGCGGCTGCGCGCTGGCGGCCCAGGCGGGCAGGCCGCGGGGCGTTGGCGGGCCCCTGCTGGGCCGCGACCGTGGTTAGTCTGCAGCGTGGCGCACTTAACGTCTTGTGAGCGAGGCCTGTGGGTCGCGTCAGCCGCTGTTTGAGCGGGTGGAGGGTGGCGAGCGTGTGCCAAGGCTATTGCTGGGCCACGGTGGCCCAGTAAAGCTTACAGGCAGTTTTCTGTCTTTTTTATTTTACAGAACTGTTTTGTATTAGCTGTTTTTAATGGTTTTTGCTTAGTTTTAAGCAATGTTTTACATAGTTTTCTCTAGTCATTTTACCTTCATGTATATTTTGACTAGAGAAAGCTACAAAGGCAAATTTTTCTGCAAAGTATGAGTTTAATGAAAGTTATTAATGAATGTTTCCGCTGCAAATAGTAAAAGGCAATTGCTTAAATGCAATAAAGTGATAATTAAATTTTCAAAAAAAAATGTGATAAAGTGATATTAAAATGTGATTATGATTGTGTTATTATATAACCAACGTTATTAATAGCATGATCATGATTTTTCATTTTATGTTAAAAGGTGCATTTATCTATGCAAATAGTTAAAAGTGTTAATTAAAGTTTTAAAGTGAATTAAATTTCAAAAAGTATGTTAAAGTGATTATTGAAACAATTATGGTTCTGTTATTTTATGACCAACGTTATTAATAACATGATCATGTTTTGTTGCAATAATATATGTATTTATCTCTATTATCTGCCCAACGGTGATATAGATTTAATTGCATAAACAGTTGTATGTTTTAATCTATACCAACGTTGGATTAATGCATGCAATTGTTGTTATGGTTACACATCATTGTGGTTTTAAAGAAGAAAAGATAATGATGTTGCATGACAGGAAAAGAAAATAGACCATGCACTATTGGAGATGGCATATACATTAGAGAACCAAAAGACGTTTAATACCAACAAAACTTGCATTATTTTTAAAGAACACAAGAGTTTATAGAAAAGATAAAGAGCCAGTTCACTGGTTCTTCAAAAAAACATATGCCCCATCTGCTAAAACAGCTGGTGACAGAAAGGTACAATGGAGGTGCACATGGCATAAGAGACTCCGGATGAGCAACGTGGCAGTTAAGCTTAAGCCCATGGATGCTGTTTTGGAGCTAAAGGTTGCACTCCTTATTTACTTGGTGATGGCTTCACTGCCTCAACAGTTTGATACTTTTGTTGTCAATAATAACATGTCCCCATAAAATTGGGACATAGAAAAGACTAAAAGCCTTCATTACACAGAAATTTGATATGTGTATCCCATGTGGACAAAGATAACTATGAGTGTGATGTGAATAGAAAAGTTTCCTTGTCGAACAAAGAACAAAAGAAAAGAAAGCGAACTCTTGACTCATCAAAACTATGGCACTGTAGACTAGGCCATATTTCGAGGGGAAGAATAGAAAGCCTCGTTAAAAATGATATTCTTCCTCCGTTAGAGTTCTCCGACATAGAACAATGCATAGATTGCATTAAAGGAAAGTATGTCAAACAAATTAAAAAGGGTGCAAACCGAAGCATAGCTACACTAGAAATAATCCACAGGATATTTGTGGACCGTTTCCGGTGAAAAGTGTGGATGGCTA
Organism: Avena insularis; assembly: GCA_023614405.1. Classification (NCBI taxonomy): domain Eukaryota; kingdom Viridiplantae; phylum Streptophyta; class Magnoliopsida; order Poales; family Poaceae; genus Avena; species Avena insularis. The sequence goes on from CM042693.1 coordinate 14,847,164, forward strand.
TGATTCATTCATAACATTCACGGATGATCACTCCCGGTATGGTTATATTTATCCAATCAAAGAAAGATCTGAAGCGTTGGATAAATTTAAAATTTTCAAAGCTGAAGTAGAAAATCAGCACGATAAAAGAATCAAAATAGTTCGGTCCGATCGTGGGGGGGGGGGGAGTACTACGGTCGGCATACTCCATATGGTCAAGTACCAGGACCCTTTGCAAGGTTCCTGCAAGAAAACGGAATAGTCGCCCAGTATTCTATGCCAAGTAACCTCAAAGAAACGGAGATGGTGAAAGGCAACTGCACCTTATGGATATGGTGCGCAGCATGATGAGCTATTCCACCCTCCTATTGGGATTGTGGATGGAGGTGCTTAAAACCGCCATTCACATTCTCAACAGAGTACCAAGTAAGTCGGTGCCCAAAACACCGTATGAATTGTGGACAGGCAGAGTCCCCTCTCTGCACCACTTGAGGGTCTGGGGGAGCCCAGCTGAGGCAAAAGTTTTCAATCCAAACATCGCAAAGTTAGACCCCAAAACAATATCTTGCCATTTTATTGGCTACCCAGATAAGTCCAAAGACTATCGTTTCTACTATCCCGACAGATACACAAAGTTTGTAGAAACGAGACATGCAGTCTTCTTGGAGGACGAATTGATGAGGGGGAGCACGGGAGCTAGGAAAATTGATCTTGAGGAGAAGAGGGTGCATGCACCTAACCCGATGACTCAGGAGCCATTTTTCTCGCTACCTGTTGTGCCACCATCTACAACCCTTGAGGTTATGGTGCCAGCACCTGTTGTGACTCCACACGTGACAACAATGGGCGAAAGTTCGGAACCTGTCCATCAGGAGCCACCTGAACCCACTGTTGAGCACGAAAGGGAGCCAGAACAGCCACCTACTATAAATGTGCCTGAACCAGAGGCAAGAAATGAGCAAGAGTCTGATGAACTCAGACGGTCTAAAAGAGAACGAAGACCAGCCATTTCCAAAGACATCTACAAAGTTTACAATGTAGTTCATATGGAGGGCGATCCTACCTCATATGAAGAAGCCATGAGTAGCCCTCACTCAGCCAAGTGGGTGGAGGCAATGGAAGATGAAATGAAATCGATGAGTTCCAACAATGTTTGGAACTTAGAGGAAATTCCCAAAGGAGCCAAAACAGTAGGATGCAAGTGGGTCTACAAAACAAAGTATGACTCCAATGAGAATGTAGAAAAGTACAAAGCTAGACTCGTGGCAAAAGGCTTTACGCAAAGAGAAGGCGTAGATTACAATGAGACTTTTTCTCCGGTCTCATGTAAGGACTCCTTCAGAATCATCATGGCACTAGTTGCACATTTTGATTTAGAGTTACATCAAATGGATGTCAAGACGGCATTTCTAAATGGAGATTTAGAAGAAAATGTTTACATGAAACAACCCAAGGGTTTTTTCATGGAGGGGAAGGAACATATGGGATGCCGCCTAAAGAAATCCATTTATGGGTTAAAGCAAGCCTCTAGGCAGTGGTATTTAAAGTTTAATGATACCATTAAAGGATTTGGATTCAAAGAAAATGTTGAGGACAATTGCATTTATGCAAAATTCAAAAGTGGGAAATATATTTTCCTAATTCTATATGTGGATGATATTCTGCTTGCTAGCAGTGATGTTAGTCTACTACTAGAAACAAAGAAGTTCTTGTCATCAAACTTTGACATGAAAGACCTTGGTGAAGCATCTTATGTTTTGGGCATAGAAATTCACCGAGACAGAAAGAATGGAGTGTTAGGACTGTCGTAGAAAGCGTATTGTGAAAAGATTTTAAAGAAATACAATATGCATGCGAGTAATTCAACACCTGCTCCCATAGTCAAGGGCGATAGTTTTGGGAAATCCCAATGTCCAAAGAATCAATATGAGATCGATCGAATGAAGTCAGTACCATATGCTTCGGCTGTTGGAAGCTTACAGTATGCATAATTGTGCACTCGCCCTGACTTAGCATTTATCACCGGGGTACTCGGTAGATATCAAGAGAATCCAGGCATAGAGCATTGGAAGATGGTAAAGAAAGCTTTGCGCTATGTGCAAGACACAAAAGGCCTCATGCTAACATATAGACGATCTGATTCCCTAGAGATAAAAGGGTATTCAGATGCAGATTTTGCGGGAGATAAAGACGACCGAAAGTCCACGACAGGGTATGTCTTTACTCTCGCAGGAGGTGCTATTTCATGGAGAAGCGCCAAACAGTCAATAGTTGCATCATCTACGATGTATGCAGAATTTATAGCATGTCATGAGGCCATGGGACAGGCGTTATGGTTAAAGAAATTCTTACCCGACTTGAAAGTGGTTGACTGCATTAGCAGGCCACTAAAGATGTACTGTGACAACGAGCCCGCAGTATTCTATGCTCACAACAACAAGTCGAGTAATGCTTCAAAGTCTATAGATATAAAGTATTATGTTGTGAAGGACAAAGTCCAGGATCAAACTATAAGTCTCGAGCATATAAGGACAAAAGATATGCTTGCGGATCCGCTAACGAAAGGCTTACCACCCAATGTGTTCAAGGAACACATAGCCGGCATGGGTTTAACGGCAAGCCTATGATTCCTAGACTATAGAGGCTCAAAAGTAACAGAATTTATTTCAGAATGAAGGTATATAGTGGCTGTCTGATTCTATCGGCAATTGAGCTGAGACGATGAAACATGCTCTATGTATCATTCTGTGATGGAATAAGTAAAGAACAAGGTTAAAAGTAAAGTCGAGATCAAGGGGGAGAATGTTAGGTTGACCTCTCCACGTATGAACCCAACGGTTCATACGAACCCTCGATTCGCGCCCTGATCGGGGGCGCCCAACCAAGTCAAGGTTGGTTGGCCCCTGTGGCAACGCAATATAAAGAGAGGTGGGGACCGGGGCACTGACTACGAGGTTCGTCGCGCCGCCGCTCTCCCCACCACAACCCCTTCCGATCTAGGGTGTTGCGCTTAGCCACGGGAAGCACCACCGACGCTGCCTCGCTCACCCACGCTCACGCCGTCGCCCTCTACCATGGCCACTAGCTCGGTATGTTTCTCTTCCTCACTGATCTCTTCCCTCTCCTCTTAGATCTTGGACAAGATTTTGCATAGGCAAAAGCAGCTACCGAATTGATCTAGCCTAGATGATCCTAAGACAGACTCTAACACTTGCAAGCATGACCAGGTGAGGTGTTGAACATCGAACAATGAAGATGCCGGCGCAAGAGAAGAAATGCCAAGCTTGGCATAGCATGTACTGCTAGACAATGTTAGCCTTTTCGTGTCATTCCGACCGTGCTGTATGGTAGGCAGCTGACCACGCCGTGTTCCTTGGTGTCTTCTGGGACGGCGTCTCGCCCACAGTCTTCAGAGTTCACACACACGACCAGAAAATCCAGTCATCCTCGACTTGGGTGACAGGATTCAAGTTGATATCACATTAGATACATAATTTTTTCGTTTGAGTTTGAATGTATATAGACCTTGTTTATCAACTTGAATCGTTAGTATAAAACATAAGAAGACTATGTGCGCAGGTTTTTTTTTTTTTTTTTTTTTTTTTTAAATTTGTTATGTTTATTTAGACTAGTTGTTTGGTCTCGCCATAGTAGCTGCGTCCGAAGTAAGGCAAAACCGAAAACCATTCATGACTAGTAGAAAAACTGAGTACATTGACGCCTCTAAGAGTAATCCGATAATTGTCTCTTTAAAATTTAGATGTATTTAGACATTATTTAATATCTAGATTTATTTAAATTTAGACAAATTTTCGACATCTATTTTGAGACCAAGGAAATATTAGAGTTGGTTCATGCATCTACAACTCATCTCGCTTGGGCAGGGAGAAGATGAGAACAGCAGCATCAGGCCAGGCTATAGACGACTTGCTGCCCTGTTCCAATCATCATTTTCAGAGTTCAGACACACGACCACAATTTTCAGAGTTCAGACACACGACTAGAGAATCCAATCATCCTCGGCTTTGGGCGATCCGCAGCAGAAGTGCCATGGCTTTGTCACTGAAAGGTTTGGACAGGGTTGAATGGATGATATACTCTGATCTGCAACAGCAGAAGAAGAACCAGATCCCTCGAGCTTTTCACAGCGTCATCGAATTGGATGCCTCCTGGAGCCGGCAGATCGAACGGAGGACGTGCTGAGCCCAGCCCCAGGTAGTGCAAGCTGATCATCAGCACAGCGCCATGCCGTGCGCGGGTAGTGTGTGTGATCGTTGCGTCACCGACGACAGCATCTCCCTGTCACGGATTTGAAACTTCAGACCGTAACTCAGTGACATTTGTTTTCAAAGGAAGCTAGAAGCTCCGGGTTAACCTGAATCAACAGTAGAACCTGCTGCCTTTTACCGTCAACTAGGATTGAAAGTTGAAGACTTGAAGCCATGCGGATTGTAGAGAGTTAGATACATTGCCTCTATGTGCTCCCTGTGTTTATATAGAGTGATTGTATGCATATATAGGCATCTTGCAAAATACTATAGTCTAGAGACACTGCCCATGATGACACTTCTCAAACAATGTGTGAAATACATCTACACCTACATAAAGACAATATACGTGTCTCTATAGCTTCAAAATAGTGTCTCTACGGGCCTGTTTTCTTGTAGTGAGCCGTGGGACCTAAAAATTGCATATGAGGGCCAAGTTGGCTCATTGTCATGGTTTCTATCTGTGCTTCTAGCTGACCCAGGTCTCAGATATATGTTGAACCGTGTAACATTACCGTTGTGTACTTTGTAACTACTAGGGTTTAGGTTGTCCTTTTATATCGCTCTTCCATGTGATCTAGCAACCAACAATCCAGATGCTTGCAGAACCCATCCAACTGTTGAGAGGTTCAAATCACGGTGAGATGCCCTATGAGGAGGCACCAATTATATTTTTAGATCAATATTAGAATCTAGGCTAGCCTAGTCAGCCGTGCATGCACCTCATGGAAAAAAATAGCGCGCTATTTCAGCGCTATAGCGCCGCTATAGCGTATTTGGAAGACAAACCCTACGCTATACAAAACCTGCTCGCTATGTTTATAGTGACGCTAAATACGCTATAACGTCATAACGCAATAGCATCGCTAAATTTTTTATAAAAATAACACCATCTCATAAGCTCATTCAGCCCATCTATCTATCTATCTACTAATTTTCCTTAAGGTAGGTTAGTCAAATACGTTTCCGTTCACCTGAAATACGTTTTCGCCGAACGTCGGCCCGTGTTATGGACATCACGACAGTGGTCGAGGTGGTATTAATTTTCGAGTTATCGCGTCGACCCGCTCCGCTCGTCCGTGCTTCGTCGCTCTCGCCCAATCTGAGGCTGACCACCGGAGCGCCTTCCTCTGCCGCCGCCCAATTGGACCCATCCCTTCACCGCTCCTCTCCTCTGTCCAGGTCCATCCATCCTCCTCATCCCTCATCCTCGTACCGCCTCGCCGTTGAGCAGGAGCATGAGCACCTGGCACTCCAGGAGGGCCCCGATCTGGCGAGGGGGCTGATGTGTGTCTGCGGAGAGGGAGGACAGCGGTGTCGTGGTTCCTGTCAAGAAAACCCAAGTTTGGCCACCCTTTAATAGATCTGCGACCGTGCATGTGAGAGAGAAGAGCAGTGGTGAAATGCAGCGAAGGGGAGGAGAGGAGATACCAGCACCATGGAAGGAGATGAGCGGGCCGGGGCTACTGGAGTGGACTGGGGTCATGGCCGGTGCAGAGATAGAGAAACTGGGAAAGACGAAGAGTTTAGCGATAGTGGCTCCGCGCGTGGAGCTCGAGTAGGCCGCGAGCGCCTCCACTGCTCTCTTTTTTGGCAAAGGAGCCCGCTGCCGTGTGTGTTTTCATGCCGCTGCTGATTATGTGCGACTCCTCTGCTTTTTATTTGGCAAACGCCTGAGTTGCCGTGTGCATGCTTTGCTGCTGCTGATTGTGTGTTGTTCTACATGCTGTTTGTAATATCCCCGGTTACTTCGGACCCACGGCTGTCACTTCTGGCAGCTCAATAGGATCTCTAGACTAACCCCACAAACCAACACTAGTCTTTTCTGCGTACTTTGTTCTCATTCGTGCGCACCCGGTACCCACTTTCCGGTCGGTCACCTATCCTAGAATTGCTCTAGGCCAAACACGCTTAACCTTAGAGTTCTTTTCGAATGAGTTTTCGGAAAAAAAATTGCAACTTGTTGGTATGAGTTTCCTATCAATCCTATTAAGCCATGCGTCAGGGTCTCACATACACCCACCCTTAGAAGATCGACGTCCTCGTCGATCAACCACAAGCCAGGAACATCCCTCTTGGCACACGTCTGTGCGTCCAATGCTGGCACATTGCCATGTCGTGTACACTTCGGGCCACACGCGCCATGCTACACATGTCCGCCACTGACCCGCACACGCCCATGTAACCGCGAGGGTCGGCTCTGATACCACTTGTAACACCCCCGGTCACTCCGGACCGACGGCTGTCACTTCTGGCAGCTCAATAGGATCTCTAGACTAACCCCACAGACCAACACTAGTCTTTTCCGCGCACTTTGTCCCCACTCGTGCGCACCCGGCACCCACTTCCCGGTCGGTCACCCATCCTAAAATTGCTCTAGGCCAAACACGCTTAACCTTAGAGTTCTTTTTGAATGAGCTTCCGGAAAAGAAGTTGCAACTTATTGATATGGGTTTCCTATCAATCCTATTAAGCCATGCGCCTGGGTCTCACATCGTTGATCGTGTGCTTTGCTCTTGCTCCTGCCCGCAGGCCGCTAGCTTTTTGCATGTGTGCTCTGACGCTGATTTCTAGCCGCTATGATTGTGAGGATTGTGTTGATATTATTTCCTACCCAAACAAGCACTAGGAGTAATCTCTGTAATAAATGATTCGATCTTGGTGTAGAACGGACTAAATGAAAAGTTCATCCCAAATTGTTTCATCTTGATATATAGAGAAAAAGTGTTTTGTGCAGGAGACTAATTGTTTCCATCATGTAGCTAAATAATTCTTGCAGGATTCTTCACAAATTATAGCACGGAAGGCACAATACACATAGAACCTTCATCATAAAGTCAAGCAAAAACAATAGAAAATAACTGAAACAGACCACAAGAAAAAAGCGACGAGAACATTTTCTCCAGAGATCACGCGGACCACGCCATGCCGAAATTTTGACTCCGACAAAAGAAATTGCCAAAGTTTCAACTAAGCAAAAGAATTTCTCGGCTATATGCATCACTCTACATAGTTGTCCGAACCACGACACCGGCAAGCGCCCCGCGTCCTGCCGCCGTCCTCGAATCTGGTCAGTTAGTAACCCTTGTTTCAAAGCAAATCTGTTGAATGATACTACCCTGATCATTAGGTGAACAAAATTTGTCAGGAAAGTATGCTGATGTTGTCATATGGTATGTAAAACTGAAGAAGATTGCGATTTCTCAGGCTCAAGGCGAACTCTGCATCAGCATCTAGCATTTATACGGCCGATAATCTGTTCACTCCGTCCATGCATCTAGCTAACTAAACATGTCATCCTAATCCATTAAGCTCCTTGAAGCAAGCCTGAGACGATGTGGCTCGTGCTGACCATTTACTGAAAGCCTGAACTTTGAAGCCCGGTTTATCTGAATTGAGAGTACGGAATTATAGCATATTTGGGATGTTGCTGTTAGGTTTTTAGAGATAGTGAGATAAATTGTCATTATTTTTATTTTACTCAATCAGTATTCACTTGATCTACATGAGCAGTAAGCATCAAGGTGAGTAAATTTGTTGTACTAGAAAAATAATCAACTAGACATGCTACACGACTGCACTTTGCACAATAAGAAGCATGCAACAGCAAAATAAAAGCCCACTCTCTTGATTCAGACTCTTGCTGTGCGTGTGTCGCTACTTGTCTAAGAGCAGACAATACATCAAAGTTATGTATAGGTGAAGACGTCGACTCACCAGTCTAAATGTTCGTCACCCTATACAGGAGGTCAAGGATGAGGACCAAGCCTATATCAGCGAGGTGGTAATTTGGCTCCCCTTGCGTTAGACCTCAGCTATGACGGCACCAGTGTGACCAAGATCTCTATAGATTCAAGATTGTCATTAGTGTGGCGATAAAGGCTACATCGGCATGAGGAGGAATGCGCTACATCGTCGAATTACGGAGCGATCGCATTCTCATTATCCACAAGATAGTGAAGAGTGCCTGGAGTTCTTCGATAAGGGGGTAAGAGTGTTAGCGCATTACTAAGAAGTTTCACAAACAATGATTGACATATATACAATACAAGACTAATTCTCTGAGTCACTCGATCCATTAAGAAAATTTTGGTTTTAATAGTAAAAAAATTTAATGCAATATTTAGTAAAAATAAACCCATAGCAACGCACGGGCAATCTACTAGTAGATGTAATTTTTCTATGGATTTTTGTGGTGAATACCATGATATTGACCTTGTCATGTTAAATTTGGTGATCATTGTGACCTGGACTTTGTCATTTTGCCGCACTAGTTAATTGGTTTTGCATGTATTACTCTAGGAAAAAATTAGTTGCTACATGCTATATCTGTCAATTTTTTTTATAAACGCTATTTTAAAAAATAACTAGCGCATTATAACTTGCATAGCGTTTAGAGAAAGACCACGTTATTTCTTTTAGCACGCTATTTTTTCCTTAATGCACCTGCGTCGTGTCTCTACATGCGCACACGATCTATAGATCGCTATCCTGCTGTATGTACTTAACTTGTACAATGTACTGCAGTGAGCACTTGTTGAGTAATACAATCCAGCTTGGTATTAGAACATATCTCCTCCCTCTCTGTTCTTCCCCAACCCACCTCATAGCCGATGAGCGACATGACCCCTCAGACCATGGTACGGTCATCTGAATCTTCCACTGTAGCACTCACATCTCCTACTCCTTCCATCCATGGCGTCAACATCACCCTCTACATCTCCTTTCATCTTGACATCTCATGCAAGAAATTCCGCAAGTGGCGTAACAACATCCTCGCTCTCCTTACTCGCTACCGAGCACGTCACCATGTGGAGGAGGGGGCGGACTCCCACCTCGCCGATGACGGGTGGTGCGAGGTCGATGCAACGATCTCGCTCTGGTTCCTCGCCACTATCGCCGATGATCTCTAGGAGATTGTCATGAAGATGGACACCACGGCGTATGAGACGTGGTAGGCGATGCTCCACTTCTTCACCGCTCACAAGGCTACGCAGTGGGCATCTGCGCCGCGAGTTCCATGAACTCCAACAAAACGACCTGACCGTGGGGGTCTACTGCAGCCAGCTGAAGGCCATTGAGAATGGCCTCACCGACGTTGTTGCTCTGATCGAGGATCTTCGGATCATCCTCAAGATGCTCAATGGCCTCAGCGGCAAGTTCGATCTCCAAGCCGAGATCCTTCAGGGCACGGTGCCGCTGCCGTCCTTCTTCGATGCCTAGTCCTGCCTCCTCCTTGTCAAGATCTCCATCAACAAGAAGGCCACGAGTGCCACCAGTCAAGCCATGGTCGCCCAAAACTCCAGATCTGGCTCGTCCGGGAATAGTGGCGAACACGGTGACCGCAACCAAAATAATAACAACTGTGGCAGCGGCTACAACCACAACAACGACGACAGACATCAGGGGGCCACAACAGTGGCTATCTTGGCAGTCACAATGTCGGCCACAACGAAGGCTAATAGGACGGGTACAACGACGTAGCGGCAACCGCGGTGGCTGCGGTAGACGAGGTCGTGGCTGCAGTGATGGTTGGTAGCACCACCATTCTTACAAGCAGCAGCAGCCGCCCGCCTAGATGGGTGCGGTGACCCGGCACACCACCACAGGTTGTAGCGCGCAAGTCATTGACATAATATTTACAAAGTACCGTTTCGCAAATATCACATCTCATGGAGTGGTACAAAAGAAACCTTGTGGGTCCACAACTATTACATGTTCATAATATTCAAATAAAATTGTACAAAGGTTTTGAAATCCTCATCGGTCCATTGAGAACTTCTTCTTCGAATGTTGAATTCAAACTAACTAATTTGAGTAGCAATGGCATCACTAGATGAAATTCCACTGGAGCTCAACAACTTATTTAGGTAAATTATGCAGCTCGGCTCATTGATTCTATCCTAACGACTATTCTTCGGTTTACATGTCTTCAAGTTCTTCTCTATATTCTATACCGTAGTCTACTCGTTCAATGCCTCCAGGAAGATCTGGTTTCTCGTAATAGACCTCTGTGTCGTCACTGTTTGTACTAATATCCTATATCTTGATAATCACATAATCTAGCAAGGATTAAGAAGATAATTTGAGTATGAGCGTACTCAGTAAGTTCTATAGTTGGTTGTGTAACCGTGGATTGAACATCCAGTTTCCGGTTTTGGTTTTCAAACTGGTACCTTATCAAAGATTGCTTCTAATATAGAAAAACTATGTCAGTCAGTTTCCACTCGAAGGAAACTTCGACGGATGTGAACTCCGATAAATTAGTCATGAAAGCAACGAAGAGGCCAACAAATTGGCCAATATTTGGTCCACCTACGCGCCCATACCACCCGGCGTCTTCCTGGAGCAGATATGTGAGCGGTCAATCAAGACCAAACCACCCATCGGTCGTTCAGAACCTACAACTCACTCGGGGGCTATGCCACCCAACAACCTCAAGGCACCCACAACAACGGTAACAAAGCCTCCACCCGAAGATCCCGTGGAGGTCATGCTCATTGATCCCTCATGGATGCAACCGTACATCACATTGTACCTGTTGCGCAAGGAGCTTCCGGACGATCCGACTGACGTGTGACACGTCGCCCGCCGCTCGAAAGCCTTCACCATCATAAACAGTGCACTCTACAAGAGAAGCATCACCGGTGTCCTCCAGAGATGCGTCACATGCGATGATGGCGTAAGCATCCTCCTCGACATATGAGGAAACCTGTGGGCACCACGCCAGAAGTCATGCACGCATTGCAAAAGCCTTAGGGGCAGGCTTCTACTAGCCAACTACAATGCAAGACGCTAAAGACATCGTCGAGAAGTGCAATGCTTGCCAGAGATTCCTAGACAAGCCACATACACCATGCTCCGAGCTGCAGCCAATACCACTAGTCTGGCTCTTTGCACAATGGGGGCTCGACATGGTGGGAAAGCTGTAGAAATCTTCACCTAGAGGCCACATGTACCTCCTCGTTGTAGTCGACAAGTTCACTAAGTGGATCGAGGCAATGCCCGTCACTAACCAAAGCGGCACCACCGCCATCAAATTCTTCGAATCCATCGTCTACAGGTTTGGGTTGCCACATAGCATCATCACCGACAATGGCTCTAACTTCACCTTGAAGGAATTCCAAGGCTTCTGCAAAGAGATGGGGATCAATGTCAGCTATGCCTCGGTGGTACATCCGGAAACAAACCACCAAGTCGAGAAGGCAAACGGCCTCGTCTACAACGACATCAAGAAACGGCTCCTTCGACCTCTCGAAAGAGCGGCAAGAGTATGGGATGAGGAACTACCATCGGTGCTATGGAGCCTACGAACAACTCCGAATAACGCCATGGGCTACACGCCTTTCTTCATGGTGCATGGTGCGGATGCAGTACTGCTCGTCGAAGTGCGCCACAACGCCCCATGGGTGGTTGCCTACAACGGGGCTGAATCGACGACTGCACTTGAAGATGACGTTGATCTACTTGACAAGGAGCGCGACATCGTTGCCGCTTGTTTGGCGGTCTACCTGTAGAATCTCTGCAACTACCAAAGCCGCCAGCGGCGGCCAAGGTCATTGTATGAAGGATACCTCGTGCTGTGACTCAAGCAGAAGGGCCACCTGAAGTTCTAATCCCCTTGGGAGGGCCCCTACATCATCACAAAAGTAATCCTAGTTGGAGTCTACCACCTCAAGGATGTAGAAACCAGATTCGCATAATCCAACCCTTAAAACGTCGCGCAACTATACTGTTTCTGCACTTAGATGTCTTTACTTTTCAATAAGGCTACTTAGCCAGGCTACTCAACCGAAACATGTGCATGCTACCTACCAATAAATAAAGTTAAGTCCTTCTATTGAGAGTTGATTCCTTTATATTTACTTTTATGCAAAACACTCGGGGGCTACGCCTCCTTGAGCACCCCGATAAACACACTCGAATACCTCTCGCAACAACCCGAGTAGCTTACTCTTCCCAAAGTAGAATCCTTTAAAACTCCAGCCCATCTGCAACCCAGCTGACAGGTTGGCAAGGTACTGAGACCAAAGGGCGTTAGGCTAATGAAAAGGCCTAGCTTATGGCGTTTCAGGTCAAGATATACAACAATTTACAATAGGACAAAGTTCCTTCGAGGTCACACAAATTTTACATACTGAACATGTTCTGTGCATATCATACTCTACTGCTATTGCTGAAGCATAACATTGGTACGTTCGTCGAAGATGCAAATGATGTCTTCCGATGGATGGGAAACAACCCGATAGGGTGGTCTCATACTCCAACAAAACCCATCCGGAGGCGGCGGAGGCCCCTCCGCAATGGCCTCCAAGTTCAGCTGTGGATGGTGCATGCGGATGTGGGAAAATGCAGCCTTGGATCCAACAACAAGATACCGTCGAACGCACTCCCACGCGGCATTCACATCCCGAAACTTTTGCAGCAGAGCCAACACACTAAATTTAGTAGTCAAAAACCCGGGAGATTCTATTATCTGGTGTGGCCAACACAATGGCCCGATTCCGATCCATCCAGAAGAACCCGCCACTTCCAGCTCTACTTGGGTCAGACAGTTCAACCAAATGCCGACACGCTGCTCTTCTTTATGGGGAATAAGGTTCACAACTAAACAAAACAAAAGACATCATGACAAGCAACAATGGAAAAACAAGCAACAAGTAATCTAAAGAGACACATATGCTTACACTCCATCTGCTCATTGACCTGCGTCATTTCACCAAGGAGATATTTTCGCGTTCAAAGGCCTTCTGATCTCCACACATCCACATTACCTTTGACGATGATAAGGGTCTTATCTAAGTCCTTCACATGATCTCGTAGCATCGATAGTTGGAATAACTCAGAAGCCCTTGGTGGTTGCGCCAAGGCCAAAGGAACGACAGGAGATGGACCACCCGACGAGCCTATGGCTACATCCTTCACAATATCAGTATGAAGAGCTTCAAAACACTCAAACAACATAATCCCTAACACGCAAAACCCCTTCGAGCTCAACACTCGGGGGGCTAAGCATAGTAACAAGAAAGAAACTAATTTAATACAAATAGTATCAAGTATCTCGACAGAAGCACAGTACTTCCAGCAAACAACATAAGGAGGAGTTCATATTACAAAAGATCAAAAGACTGGTAGTCAAAGAACTAGGTTACTACAACACTCTACAACACAGTGTATGATGGCTTCTCGGAACCTTTCGGCTCGCTAGCCTCGGCTAGGCGCTTTTGGTATTCAAAATACTTCTCAAGGAGAGAGACCAGACGAGGGCTGTACTTCTTAGCCTGCTTGATATAGGAGGGAATCCCTACCTCCTGGCCTTCAGCTATCGTAGGGAGAGACAATGACACTTTGTCAAAATCGAGCTTCGCACCATGGGCCACAACTACACCAAAGGCCAAGGATGTACCGGCCCCCTTCTGAGCCTGATTGTACTCCTTCACCGGATACGCCATCACGCCAAGAGCATACGCAAGTCCACGTACATCGTCAATGGCCATAGCCTTCACGAGGATCTTCTTGTGAAAGAGGCTGACCACGCTCTTGGTGTTCACCAACACATCCTGGAGGTGGACGCTATGATATCTGACTGTCACAATAGCATTAGCCAACCAATCCACGCCAGCCTGGGCGTGACGATCAAAAGGAATTCCGGTGGTATCTGCATGCGAACAACAAGATATCACTCAGCGGGAAGAAAACACGAACACGGGGAAACATCCAAGTCAGTTCACACTCACCCAAAAAAGCTTGAGCTGTAGCTACGAGTTGTTCACCCAACATCTTTTTGCGTTGGGAATACACAGGCAGTAACTCCTCCTCGAGCTGCTTGGGTTCACCCTTGAACAAGTCAAGTGCCTCTGGGCACCACCAAGGCTTTTCTCAAGTTCGTAGATACAGTGCAAGGCTTCATCTCTCTAAACTACCCAAATTCAAGGAATATCAAGAATAAAGAAACACATCACTGTATTCGTGCAATACATGAGGAAGACACTTACATTGCATCTGGTCCCGATCAGCCTTCACTCAAACATATTGCTGACCCATCTCCACCATGTTGTGCAGATATGGCTGCATGGCATTTTGGTTAGCAAAAAACACTCGGGGGCTTCACGGATGACTCTATGCATCAAGACAATTCAGCAACAACGCAACACACTTACGTGATCGCCAGGAGAAGATGAAGGACCCTGATGAGCAGCTTGAGTCTTAGCCCTTTTACGCTTCTGAAGTTTGGTGGAGATGGAGGAGCCATCGTTGTCATGAGGATCTTGCATCTTAGCGACCCCCTTTACCTCCTCAGAGCTTGCAGCCTTCGAGTCTACAACTGCCTCCTCTATCCCTCCTCTAGCAGTAGCACCGCGAATTAGTGCTACAAAATCATCACAATTAGTCCAAGCCAATGTCGTAAATCCAGTTAGCACTGACAAAACTTACGAGATAATGTCATTAATGTCCCATGTCTTGTGCTTCTTGGATGCAGGCTCTGGATGGACCAACGAAATGGGAATCACCGGAATTGGCTCGGAACCAATGGGGGGCGGATCATTCCAATGCAAATCTTCAGGTGTCGACACATCTGAATCTTCTCTACGGCTCCTCTTTCGTGTCCCATCATCGCTCAATTCGACAACTCCCTTTGAGTTGGCGGATGGCAATGTGGAGTCTGATTCATCGGGCTCAGAACCTTCAACCACCTCATATAGCTCAGGCAGGGGAGGCACCATATCTTTCACCTTCAGATTCTACAGTCAATACAAAGTCAGAAACAAGCTCTCACAATGCAGCCAACAGAATGCAAGTAAACATGTCAAAAATTTACCTTCGGCACCTGCTTCATCGAGCTCTAGGGAACAATCGATGTCTCCTTCGGAATGGTATCAACACTAGTGAAGCTGGTCAAAGATTTTATCTTCTTTTCCAACTTCGCGGATGACAAATTTTCCTCCAAAGTGCATGTTGGATCCAAGGGGCCAAAATACATAAACATCAGATGCGCCCTGACTTAAAGTGGTTGCACCCGATGCTGCAGGAAGGTTCGGATGATGTCGATGCCATCAACTTCTTTGCCGTGAGAAACTTGCAACTGCTTCACTCAAGCATATAAGGCTTCGAATTCAGCCTCTTCAACTGATGGAATCTCGTTCCTACAAGAGCATTTTTTCTTCGTCTCAATGCTCACGTCGAATGGGGCTAGGCCATACTTCTGTCTCGCTGCCTTCTGGTCTCGGACGTAGAACCACTTGGCCCTCCATCCTTGCATAGAGTTGACAATTTTGGAGAAGAAGTACTGTTGGTTCGGGCGAATGGAGATGTCGCATCTGCCAACCTCATACATTACCCCTGGATCTCGACTGCCTCTTTAGCCCATACAACTTCTTAAATAGGCCAAAATGCGGCTTGATTCCGAGCTAGCACTCATATAGTGTAATGAAGCAGGCAATGTGGATGATGGAATTGGGTGTCAGTTGATGCAACTAAAGACCATAGAGGAAAATCAAGCCGCGAAGAAATTCGTGGGCTAGGAGATACAACCCATGAGGAACGAAGGCCATGAACATAACCCGAAACCCAGCGAGAGGGTTAGGGCTTACCTTAGCACCTGGAATTGCACTATGGCAGGGACCAAGCCGGATAGGCGTAGTTGGCACAACTTTGACGACTTTATTGTCGAGTGTCGCCAACCACCGTTGGTAATCCTCACCACAACAACTGTCTTATTTGGGATAGTGGTAGTGTTGGAACCCGCCACTCCCGATTTCTTTGATTTCACCATCCCAAGGGAGCGGTTCTGCTTCGTGACAGCGTGGTTTTTCTTCCTAGAGGCACGGAGGAACATGCTCAGGAAAACTTTCAGTATGTCCAGCGCCGTGCGAACCAGAGAAATGGAGGAATGCGCAAAGAAAGAAGATTGGAAATGGAAGGAGTAAGAAGGGGATTTTACCATCACTACTAGGAAAAAGCTTATCGGTGGTGCATGTTTTTGAAATTCTATGGCGCATATTGGATGCACCACTGTTACCTCGCACTAAATTTTATTTTTGTGGCGCATAAATTTTTGTGGTGCATATTGCCAATGTGCGCCACAAAATTGTTTTTTTGAATTTAAAAAAAGCAGGTCAGATCTCAAATTTCTATGGCGCATATTGCCAATATGCGCTATATAATTTCTTTTCAAATTTGAAAAAAAGCGGGCCAGATCTAGGCCGAAAGTGGGGGTCGTCGGAGATGGTGGTGGGTGGAGGAGGGGGTCGACAGAGGAGGGCTAGGCCGAAGGTGGGTGGAGGAGGGGGTCGCTAGAGGAGGAGGAGGCTGCTGAAGGTGGTGGCCTTTGGCGGCCTGAGGTGGTGGCTAGAGGAGGAGGAGGGGATCGCCAGAGGTGGTGGAGGAGGAGTTTGCGAGAGGAGGATGTCACCGGGGTGGAGGCGGAGGTGGAGGTGGAGGATGAGGCCATGGCCGAAGGTGAAGGAGGTCTCCGAAGAGTGGAGAAGAAGGAGGGAGGAGAAGGGGAGGAAGGGGAGGAGGAGAGAAGAGAAGAAGTGGAGGAGATAAGAGAAGTGGAGAAGAGGAGCAAATGAGAGGAGAGAGGGAGATAAGGAGAAAAGAGAGGGAGAAGGGACGCCAGCGGGATTCAAAATTCGAATCCCGCCCAACAAGTCTGTAGCGCATATTTGTGTCCCCCTTTTTTATTTTTTTGAAGGAAAAAAATCATCTTTTTGAAATAACTTTTTACTCCTTTTGAATTTGGGGATTATGTAAAATCCAGAATGACCTTTGGTGGATGAGGGGGTCGACAGAGATGGTGGTGGCTGGAGGAGGGGGTCGATAGATTAGGGCTAGGCCAAAGTTGGGTGGAGGAGGGGGGTCTCCAGAGGAGGAGGAGGCCACCGGAGGTGGTGGCCGGAAGAGGAGGTGTCCGCCAAAGGTGGTGGATGTAGGAGGAGTGGGTTGCTAGAGGTGGAGGAGGGGGTAGTCGGAGGTGGTGGTGGAGAAGGAGTTTGCCAGAGGAGGAGGTCACCGAGGTGGTGGAGGTGGAGGAGGAGGCCATGGCCAGAGGTGGAGGAGGAGGTCACCGAAGAGTGGAGAAGGAGGA
This sequence comes from Avena insularis, assembly GCA_023614405.1. NCBI lineage: Eukaryota > Viridiplantae > Streptophyta > Magnoliopsida > Poales > Poaceae > Avena > Avena insularis. The sequence continues at coordinate 14,864,501 of CM042693.1, forward strand.
GGGATGAGAAGGAAGGAAGGGGATGAGAAGGAGAGAAGATGAGAAGTGGAGGGGAGGGGAAGTGGAGAAGAGGATTATAGGAGAGGGGAGAAGGAGAAAAAGAGAGGGAGATGTAGGGTTCGCAGCATAGAAAACAAAAATTTTCCTACGATGTGAACTATGTACCAAGATCTATCTATTAGATACAAACAACGGGCGGATGTATATCCGTAGAGAACATACCCTTGAAGACCGACAAAGCTTAACGAGTCCAACTCGTGGTTGATGTAGACGATCTCTTGCCGATCTCAAGATCGAGAGGAAGTCCTAGCGCCGCAAATCAGCAGCGCATCCGTGCTCGCACACACGTTCGAGGCACCGAGCAACCTCTGCCTCCTCGCTCCAGCGATGCAGCATAAGCACAACTCTTTCTTGCCGAATAGCCACCAGAAACATGTATCTCGCTAGTCCGAGACCATGGGGAATAAATTCTAGAGGGGGAGAGAGATCCTTCACGAGGAGGTGTGAGAGACAAGTGAGAGGAGGGGCTCCTTTTATAGGGGAGGGGGGGCAGCCCAAGGGGGCATGGCCGCCGGCCATGGAGGGTGCCCCCACCTCTCCCTCATTCATGTGGGTGGACACTCCACTCACAAAATGGCCCTTCAATTTTCTCCACTCAAATTCCCATTAAATTTTCACCAAATTTAATGCAAACTCTTATTAAATAAAACTCTTTTATTTTATTCAGAATTTTGTCAATTACTTTAATGACAAACATTCACAAATAACCCCTTGCTAGAATTCTATTTCACATGCATAACCACTTTATGCAATTTCACCCGAAAACCTGTTTCAGTATCTAGTGAAATAAATTCCTGCGCTTGTTCATTCTTTCGGCATGAAACTTTTGCTCCAATTGGATGTCGGTGTCTCTTAAGTGTGTCACCCTACGGTTCGTGAATAATGCGGACATGATCGAGACCCCTCTCGGATCAATAATCGAAGCGGATCCGAGACCCATACCGACTCCCACACATTCAACGATGACTTTCTTGTGATCGCTGAACCTTTATGCTAGTATCTTAATCCCTTTGTTTCATGATATATTACATGTCCGAGATTCGATCATCGGTATCTCCATACCTAGTTTGATCTCACATCGACATGCACTCTTTTCTCGTTCCCGTGATATAACATTCTAGTGATCAAATCACTTGCTTGCAAGCTAATCAATGTGATATCACCGAGAGGGCCCAGAGTATATCTATCCGTCATCGGGATGAACAAATTCTACTCTCGATCCATGAGACTCAACATAACACTTTGTTAGTTCTGAATCCATCTTTATAATCACCCTGTTACTGTGTGACGTTTGATGTTATCAAGAAACTCTTCCGGTGTTAGTGATTGACATGATCTCATGGTCTAAGGATTAGGATCACTTCGTAAGTTGTTATAGCAATATAAACTCAATGACTTTGATCGTAATGCTATACTTCGGATGAATGTTCATCACACCATTACACTAATGTTGTGATCCCGTTATTAACAACATCCAATGTCCATGATTAGGAAATCTTGATCATCTTGTTAATCAACGAGCTAGTTTATGAGAGAGGCATAACTAGGAACTTTCTGTTTGTTTATTAAACACACATGTATTAATGTTTCCGTATTAATAAAATTATAGCATGCAAAATAAACATCTATCATATACTTGGAATACACATAATAAACACTTTATTATTGCCTCTCAGGACATATTCCTTTCAGTCTCCCACTTGCACTAGAGACAATAATCTAGTTACATAGTGATAAATCTAACACCCATTGAGTTATGGTGTTGATCATGTTTTTCTCTAGGGAGAGTTTTAGTCAACGGATCTGCTACATTGAGATCCGTATGTACTTTACAAATCTTTATATCTCCATCCTTGACATGCTCGCGGATGGAGTGAAACCGGCGCTTAATATGCTTGGAATGCTTGTGAGACCTTGGTTCTTTGGCATTGGCAATGGCACCATTGTTGTCACAATAGATCACCATTGGGTCCAACGCGTTTGCAACCACTCCTAGTTCGGATATGAACTCCTTCATCCAAAGCGCTTCTCGAGCCGCTTACAAGCAGCAACATATTCGGCCTCCGTTGTTGATCCCGCTACCACAGGTTGTTTGGAGCTCCTCCAACTAACCGCTCCGCCATTTATGAGAAATACGTATCCGGATTGAGACTTAGAGTCATCCGGATCGGTGTCAAAGCTAGCGTTAACATAACACTTAGCGACGAGCTCTTCTTCACCTCCGTATACAAGAAACATATCCTTAGTTCTTCGTAAGTACTTAAGGATATTCTTGACCGCTATCCATGTTCGAACACGGATCCGATTGGTACCTACTAGTCAAACTAATAGCATGTGCCACATCCGGTCTTGTACATAGCATGGCGTACATTATAGAGCCTATGGCTGAAGCATAGGGGACTTTGTCCATTATGTCTCTTTCTTCCGCCGAAGCCGGAATTTGAGTCTTACTCAATGTCTTGCCTTGCAATATAGGTAAGAACCCCTTCTTACTTCTGTCCATTTTAAACTTCTTTAAAATCTTATCAAGGTATGTACTTTGCGATAGCCCTATTAGGCACCTTGATCTATCTCTATAGATCTTTATGCCTAATATGTATGACGCTTCACCTAGGTCCTTCATTAAAAATTTGCTGTTTAGATAACTTTTAACACTGTTTAAAAGATCTATATCATTTCCGATCAATAATATGTCATCCACATATAATATCAGAAATGCCACATTGCTCCCACTCACTTTCTTGTAAATACAAGCTTCTCCATAAGTTTGGACAAATCCAAACTCTTTGATCACCTCATCAAAGCAGAGATTCCAACTTCGTGATGCTTGCTTCAATCCATAGATGGATCGCTGAAGCTTGCACACCTTGTTAGCATCCTTAGGATCGACAAAACCCTTTGGTTGTATCATATACAACTCTTCTTCAATATTACCATTGAGAAATGCGTTTTTGACATCCATCTGCCATATCTCATAATCGAAATATGCAACAATTGCTAACATAATCCTAACTGACTTTAGCATCGCTACGGGAGAGAATGTCTCATCGTAGTCAACTCCTTGAATTTGTCGAAACCCCTTTGCGACAAGTCGAGCTTTATAGACGGTCACATTACCATCAGTATCAGTTTTCCTTTTGAAAATCCATTTGTTCTCCACGGCCTTTCGGTCGCGAGGTAATTCCACCAAGTTACAAACTTGATTTTCATACATGGATTCCATCTCGAATTTCATGGCTTCTAACCATTTGTTGGAATCCGGGCTCATCATCGCTTCTTCATACGTCGCAGGGTCATCATTTTCATCAACCATGAAATTCATGACAGGATTTCCGTACAGCTGGGAGCTACACGTCTGCTTGACCTGCGAGGTTCGGTAGTACTCTTCGAGTTTCATGATCATTATCATTAGTTCCTCTTCAAAGTGAGCCAACTCCGAACAACTTCCGGCCAAGCGCTACTCGCCATACTTTGAAGAGAAGGTTCAATAACCTCTTCGAGTTCTACCTTCCGAATACTCACACCTTTCGCGAGAAACTCTTTCTCTAGAAAGGATCCATTCTTGGCAACAAAAACCTTGCCCTCGGATCTGTGATAGAAGGAATACCCAATAGTTTCCTTAGGGTATCCTATGAAGATGCATTTTTCCGCTTTGGGTTCGAGTTTATCCGGTTGAAGTTTCTTCACATAAACATCGCATCCCCAAACTTTAAGAAATGATGCTTAGGTTTGTTTCAAACCACAATTCATAATGTCTTTTCAATGGATTTAGATGGTGCCCGATTTAAAGTGAATGCAGCAGTTTCTAGTGCATAACCCCAAAATGAAAGCAACGCAAGTCCGGAGACATCATAGATCGAACCATATCTAATAAAGTACGATTCGACGTTCAGCACACCATTTCATTGTGGTGTTCCAAGCGTGAGTTGTGAAACAATTCCACACTCTTTCATGTGAGTGCTAAACTCGTAACTTAGATACTCACCTCCACGGTCGGACCGTAGAAATTTGATCTTTCTATTATGATGATTTTCCACTTCATTCTGAAATTCCTTGAACTTTTCAAAGGTTTTAGACTTGTGTTTCATCAAGTAGATATAACCGTATCTACTCAAATCATCCGTGAAAGTAACAAAATAACGATATCCACCTCACGACACACTCATTGGACCACATACATCGAATGTATGATTTCCAATAAATCAGCCTGCTCCATTGAACCGAAAACGGCGTTCTAGTCATCTTGCCCATAAGGCATGGCTCACATGTATCAAATGATTCAAAATCAAGTGATTCCAAAAGTCCATGAATGGAGCTTCTTCTTGCTTAACGCCAATATGACCTAGGCAGCGATTACCACATATATGCGGATATATCATCATTAAGTTTAATCCTTTTAGCATCAACATTATGAATATGTGTAACATTATCATCGAGATCTAATAGAAATAAACCATTCATCATCGGTGCATGACCATAAAAGATTTCATCCATATAAATGGAACAACCATTGTTCTCGATTTAATGAATAACCACTTCGCATCAAACACGATCCGGATACAATGTTCATGCTCGCAGCACCGATAACAATTATTAAAGTTTATAACTAATCCCGACGGCAAATGGAGAGGCAGCGTTCCGACGGCGATCACATCAACGCTTGATCTATTGCCGACACGCATCTTGACCTCACCCCTTGCTAGCGGTCGCTTGTTCCGCAACCCCTGATTCGAGTTACAAATATTAGCAACTGAACCGGTATCAAATACCTGTGTGCTAGCAAGCACTAGTCAAGTACACATCAATAACATGTATATCATATATACCTTTGTTTGCCTTGCCGCCTTCTTATGCGCCAAATACTTGGGGCGATTGCGCTTCGATGGCAGTCCCCTTACAATAGTAGCACTCGGTATCAGACTTAGGTCTAACTCGGGGTTTCTTTTCAGGCACGGCAACAGGCTTGCCGCCCTTACTTCCCTTTCGTTTTCCCTTCTTGTCTTTCTTGAAACCAGTGTTCCTATTGATCATCAACACTTGATGTTCCTTTTTGATCTCCACTTCTGCAGTTTTAAGCATTGATAGAAGCTCGGGGAAAGACTTCTTCATGCCTTGCATATTATAGTTCATCACAAAGATCTTATAGCTAGGTGGCAGAGACTGCAGAACACGATGGATGCCTAAGTCAATGGGAATCGTTATTACCAAGGACACAAGCTTATCGGTATAACCCGACATCTTGAGTACATGCTCACTAACGGAGCTGTGCTCTTCCATCATGCAGCTAAAGAACTTTTCTGAAGCGTTGTAGCTCTCTACAGCAGCATGTGTGTCAAAAATCATTTTCAACTCACCCATTGTATCAAATGCATTGCCGTTTTCGAAACGCTTTCGAAGTTCCGGCTCTAGCCCATACAATATGCCGCAATGAACTAAGTTGTGGTCCTCCTAACGAGTCTGATAGACATTCTTCTCCTCGTCAGGGGCATCCTCTAAAGGTGGGGGGCCTAGTGGCGCTTCTAGCACGTATTGCTTTTGTGCAGCAGAGAGGAGAATCCTCAAATTCATGGCCCATTCGGTAAAGTTGCTACCGTTCGTTGCTAGTTTCTCTTTCTCCATGAACACATTGAAATTAAAAGCAGGTGGTGCCATCTACAACAGAATTTGTAAAGTTTAGACTAAGTGTATGATAGATTGAGTTCAACTAATCCATATTACGAATGAACTCCCACTCAAAAACGACATCCCTCGTGCCTTTTTGGTGATTACATGAACCAAATCCACTATACCAAGTCTGATCATCACGTGAGTCGGTATAGCTTCAAAGGCGAGCATCAAATGGGCATCATATCAACTATATGACTCATGCTTAACCTTTCGGTCCGTGTTCCGAGGCCATGTCTGTACATGCTAGGCTCGCCAAGTTAGAACCTTAGTATTCAAGTGTAATCGCTTTTACACCCAAAATATGGTCGTGGATCCAAGAACACCCGATCATCACGTGATGTCTTGGAGCGACGAAACATAATTGGTGCATACTAAAGGAAGAACACATTCTTATCTTGATATTTAAATGAGGGATCATCTTATTTTGGAAAAGAGTAGAATGTTTCATGCTTATGGTGGTACAAAAATAAGCTTGTTTTGACTGTGACTTAGACTTTATCATATCATGTTAGATGTTGCTTTGACCAAATGATTAGTGATTATTGTTGTAGCATGACTTGTTTCAAACAATTGAGATTGCTTAATATTCCATAAAGGAATCATGCATTGTTTTAGCATACAAAAGCATAATATTGTTGTATTCTCCTTTGATGCTTTATTTGGGTTAACTTGGCACATGCTTACACCATGTTTTGACTATGAACCAGTCACCTTAGCCTCTATGATCATTTAGTTTTTGAATTGTGATATCACTTTATGCTTTGATTAATAATGTTTTGTCGCTCTGCATGATTATGGCCATTATTTCTCTCTTAGTTGGTCGCTCCCAGTCTTTTGCTAGCCTCCACCTGTATTGAGTATGAGCTATACTCGTGCATCCAATTACCAAAAAAAAAAGTTATTCCAAAGAGTCCACTATAAACACCTATGCATGGTGTGTTACACCATTCCAAGTATATTCATGTTTTTATATATCTTCCAATCTAAATTTTTGTTATGTGAAAATTAGTGATTAAAGCTCTCACGAACTTGAAGGCACATTTTATTCCTTGCACTTAATAAACCCGAACCATTGTGACTATCTTATGATGCTTATATGCTTACAAATTATAAGTTGGGAGTTAGCAAAACCATGCTGTCATGAGGCACGCTTTCAACATTGCACTTATTCTATTTAGTTGGTATCATGTTCTTTTGTTTATGGATGTCGTCGGTGTGAAATAAGATGGAAACTTGCAGGTCCGTGGAGTATGTATATGTGTTAGATAAACGCCTGGGCGGCTATCCTAAGCCATTCTTAATCATGGTGAAAACTTGCAGCAAAACCATAGTTGCATTCTATGAAGCATCCTCAATAAAAAACTATGCAAATAGCAAATAAAAAGATCGCTAAGATGCTCACTATATGTTGCCTTCTCATTTTGATATGGACAGTGCTACGCGTCCCCCGGGGGATAACTCCCCCCGATCCCCCGGGTCCCCTGCTTGACACGTGTCCTCTTTTTTTGTCCAGATTCCCGCTTTTGCTACAAATTACCCCGGTTTACAAATTGTCCCGCTTTTGCTACATGTAGCAAAAAATGGTTCGGTCCAGAAAATAGAAAAATAGACTGGACCTCGCCGGAGACCTCGCCGGTGACCATGTAGCAAAAAGTTGTGCTAACGTAGCATATTCGACCTCGCCGGAGGATTTCGCCGGTAGACCTCACCGAAGACCATGTAGGAAAAGCGTTATGCTATTGTAGCAAAATCGCAAAACAGTGGTAGCAAAAAATATGTGCTAATGTAGCAAAAAAGAATGACCTCACCGGAGATACCGCTGGTGATTGCCGTAGCAAAACCGAATTTGCTAAGAACTTTTGTCGAAAATATCATAGCAAATACTTTGTGCTATTGTAGAAAAAACATAGAACAGAAATAGCAAAACATTACTACTCTTGTAGCATCGCCCTGTAGCAAAATATCAAAACGCATTTCTTGATCGGGGTAGCATCGTGACCCTTCATTTGTAGCAAGGACGACCCCTTCCAGTAGCATCATCGTCCCGCCTGTGTAGCACCGTGCGAGTAGCAAAATCCGCCTGATTCGGCAACGATGGCAAGTGCTTGCTCCGGCGGGAGCTCTCGCGGGTCGAGGGAGGACACGAACACAAATACGACGTGGGGAGAGGCTGTGGAGCAGGGAGGGGCCTCCATCTCTGGCAAGATTGCCATGTCCGGCAGGGTGTAACATCCCAAAAATACCAAACTTAGATCATCAAACACTAATCATCAAGATTAGGGCTAACAAAAACTTTTCTAAGTAAACCCATGAATGCATGTATATGTGTATGCATGGATTTTGAATTTATTTAAAAACCACCTTGTTTGTGTGATCCATTGCTTGTAAAATGTTTCTTAGGTGAAATGAACATCATCTAAAACATTTCCCACACTTTTCCTAAAGACAAGTAAATCAAAACAAATATATTAAGTGAATGGTCATTTTGACCAACTTAACTCCCATGCCTACTTTGGCTGTCTCAAACTTTCAGAACCTAACAAAAACTTTTCTGGATCTTTGCACCCCTTGAATGTACTCATAACAAAGTATCAAGGCCCACTTTGTGATCATCCAGAAACTTTCAAATGCATAGTTTAAATGACAATTCAAAATTGAATCTTCTTCATATGGGAAGATCCCACTTTTTCAAAAACCACTCAAACAAGCTCAACTTTCAAAACCCAAGCATATGCAGACTCACCAGCACCAATCTAGCAAACCCACCAAAAATCATTTCAAAATTCAAAACTTGATTTCATGCGGCCATTTTATCAAACAAAGTTGCACACAAATCAAACAAAACATCAAACACTATAGTGTGCAGTGATTCTTGCCTAACTTGTTCCCTAGTTAGCTCACACACAACTCAAGAGATCATCTAGAAAGATTAGCCCAACACTAGCATCCTGTGAGCTTGCCATTGCCATTAATGGTGAACAGCGAGCACCTCAATGCCACCCCATAGTCGAATGAAGGCTAGAGGAAGAACTAGCTGCCAACCTTGTCTGGGAGGCAGCCCACCGTCCATCGCTCCCTGTCCCAACCATGGCGTTGCCAAACCTCGACCACGCACAAGCCACGCCAGACCATGCCGAAGGCGCCAGAGCGCCACCGCGACCAGCATCCACAGATCGCGCGCCGCCTCACCGCGCGGCACACACGATCACCACCGACCCAGAGACCGCCAAACATCCCGTTTGCCGCCTGTGCCATACAACCACCGCCGTCGAAGACGCCGCTCGCGTCAGCAGAGCACCGGCCGTTCTGCATCAAACCACACCGCCCCATGCCTCGCGACCATGTCGTGGAGCATCGCCAGAGACACAAAGACCGTCCCCTACCCTTGCCCATGCCATTAGTCACCGTAATGTCGCCTTCGACGAGCTCACTGGCGCCTGACGGTCCCCTCGCTCGACTATAAATAGAGGCCACCCCCGCACGATTTCTTCACACCATCTCACTCCCCTCTCCTTGCTGACCGTGCCACACCATTCTTAGAGCAAGGCGCGCACCACATCGCCGGAATTTCACCGGAGCCCGCCGCCTCTGGAGAAGAAAGGAGCCAGCGATTGGAGCCGCCCCAGGAGAAGCCACCGGTACCAGGAGGTTCACCGTCGTCGACTTCGTCGTTCGCCCGCCTCGCCGACCTCGCCTGTACCCGGTGAGCCCCAGCACCTCACTCGCGCTAGGTTTCGTTTCCGCCGAGCTGTCTCGCGTCGACGATGACCCACACCGTTGGATTAGAACTAGATCGAACGATCCACGCTTCCCATACCGCCGCCCAGCCCTGTCACCGACGAGTGGGGACACCCACTTAAGCAGCCCGCTGAGTATCTGCGCTTAGCAGACCGCCCGAGAACATTTCCGCACAGAGCCCAGAATTCAAATTAAACCTTTTCTTTTTAAATTCAAACACACTTCTGTACCCAACTTCAAAAATCAACCCAGATCGATTCAGTGCACCAATTTGAATGAAACCAATTTTGTTGGAAAGGTCTGTGAATGCTTAATCCAAGCCCGTTGGATTCAAGTCATTTGGATCTGTAGATCACCCATAGTAAAAATAACAAGGCAGAAGCTTTTCTGCATTCAAACATTTTTCAAATTTAAACCATAAAAGATTTTGAGTTGATTCCAACTCTCAAAAATCACATTTAACCATAACTTTCAGAATATATAAAAATATATAGGTTTACCTGCAGAAATAATGTTCAAGGAATAAAAGAATGCTTCATAAGCATTTCTAGCCACTTTAATTAATTAAAATAAAAGGGTAAAACCTTATTAAATTGTGACACCACTTTAAATCACATTCCCATGGACTACAATATGTGGTGATGACATGTGTCAACATGATCCCATGTTTAGTTTGGAGAATATTAAATCTTAAGTAGTTTTTCAATGAGTAGAAATTACTTTTCTAAAAATAAAAAGATTTAACCCAAGCCTTAACCTTGTAAGGTTAGAGATGATGCTAGATCATCTATAGGACCCTTGTGTGTGATGATTGTAAGTAGTTAAGTATTGTTTGGTGATTGTGTACCTCGTATTTATTCATAGACGCTAGTACCGACCAAGGATACGAGGAGGAAGGAGGATACTACGAAGAAGAAGCCGAGGAGAACTTCAACCACTGCTCTGCACAAGGCAAGCTAGTAACTATGCAAGCTGATATTATACCAATGCAAGCTACCACTTGCAAGATACTATACCTATGCAAGCTTATACTCATATTGATGCAAGCTAACCCTTGCCAGATACCCTACTGATGCCACAAACCCATACTTGTGATATGACTACTATATGCCTTAAGCATATGTGATCATACCTAGTTGATAAACCAATCCTAGTTTTATGTGCAAGCTTCTTACTTTATTTCTTTATCAAAACTTGCTTAGAGTCTACCTAAGAGTTTGGTAGATATTAGACAGTTGTGCTGAAGGTTGCATAAAGAGCATAAAATTTGGCCTAAGCTAGAAACCTTGATATCAGCCTAAGATATAAGGTTGAACTTAGTTAAAACCCCACTAGTTTACCACCCCTCATCAGTGCTTACCCCCACCTGTAGATGCTAGTGCTAAGCTTAAAACTTGATCAACTTTAGATGGGAATACTTGGAGGAAAAATGGTTATGAAAACCTTGGAATGATGGATCATTCTATTGAAATGTTTTGGACATGTGTTTCCAAACACTTGATGATTTTGGTGATGAAAATGTTGAGGCATGAGCCTTAGCCCTTTATAAAACTGATGGTTGTCTGGATGCGATACCATTCCAATTTTATCGTACAACCATAATACCCGAATATTGGGTAGGGCTTGACTGGAAACTTATATTCCTTAGTATTAGTTCCCTCACGGCCAAGGTCTGAGCTGAGGCTACCTTGTGAAGATTGTCCACCTATGCAGTACCCAAGATGACAGCTGGTCATGGTTGGGAGGCCAAACTCACAGGAGAGGTGCTTATACTAGGGCGTGTAATTGAAAGGTTAGGATTGATTATCCGTGACATCGAGTATGGTGAATTCAGGATTTGTTCCTGATGGATGTATCGAATGTTGTGGTGAAAGTGTACAATCTCTGCAGAGTGTCAAACTATTCGAATAGCCGCGTCCGCGGTTATGGACAGTTGGAGTGGCCATACTGTTCCCCCGTCAGACTTTTCAAAATGACTTGTGAAATGAATTGAGACTTTGACTTGACCACAACAGAGTTGTGACCTGAATTACAAGATCCCACTTAGGAGTTATAAAATTGTGACTAGCTTTGGAACTTAGTAGAGATAAACCTGGCTTTTTGCAAAACAACCCTAGAGCCTAGTGTCCTATTATCCAAAACCCCCTTACCTGTTAGTATTAGTTTGCGAGTGCTTAAAGAGTACTCATGGCTTTGTCCCTGGCTATTCCCATGGCCAGACTATGAAGAGGAGTACCTCGAAGATGGACCCCAGGAAGGTTACGACAACTAGGATCATCTCCCATCGTCAGCATTGCCTGTGACCCGGAAGATGGAGCTTCGCCTACGCTACCGTTATTATTACGTATTCCGCTGCTTAATGTTGTATTAAGAACTGGATCATGAGATCCCTATTTGTGTAAGAACTTATGTATCGTTGTAATGGATGAAGTACTATGGTATCCAATTCTGTTATGTCTCGCAAAAATGGTAATCCTGGGATTGCGATGTATGGCATAACAGGCATCTAGGATTGAAAATCCGGGTGTTGACACAGGGGATCTTGGGCGGCGCACGCCTGCGGAGGACCATGGCTTGGGCGACGCGCCGGCGGAAGGAGAGTAGGGAGAGGGCGGGGCACGCGGCGGAAGGAGCAGGGCTGGGGCGGCGCGCGCCGACGGAGGCCTCCATCTACGGCGAGATCGCCATGTTCGGCAGGGGAGCTTCGACGACGCACGCCGACGGAGGAACAAGGCTGGAGAGGCGCGTGCTGGCGGAGGAGCAGGGCGGGGAGGCGCGCCGACGGAAGGAGAGCAAGGCAGGGCAGCGCACACGGCGTGGAGCGACGGGGCAAGGAGCTGGTCGGGACCAACGACGCGATGGGGAACGAAGGAATAGCAGTTCAGGAGAAAAAAGAAGGAAGATGACGGGATGTAGTAGGGCCCGCTAGATAGCGATGGCTGTCCAACGCGCGCGACACAACCCGGGGGATTGAAGTGTATTATCCCCCGGGGGAGGGGAATTATTTTTCTTTTGATATGAGATAGCTCCTGTGTCATGGGGCAAGAGGTACCCCGTTGGCGGTTCTCTATGATACACGTATACTTAAAATGACAAGAACTTGCTTGGGACCAAAGTTGAGTAGCATGAGGTCTCGGTACTCGTACTCAAGGGGCTTTTAACTTGTGATTTGTCAAGCATATAAATCATATTTGCCCGCATTTTAACCTTAACCATTCAAGATGCCAATGATAGGGGTAATGAGAGCTCAAAGCTAATAAGTACCATAATTTTTGGAAGCTTTATAAAAAACTTGAAATCCCTACTTCCCTCTGCGAAGGGATTTTCTTTTTTTACTTTTATGTTGAGTCTTAATCTTCTAGTATTATGCACCAATTAAGAGAGCATAGTTGTCATTCTGAGTTCAATATGCATTGTCCCAAAACTTGTTGATTGATTCATAATTATGGTATTGCTTATTCTTAAATTATTTGTATCTAGTCACCCTTATGGACTTTGAAGGTGTCCTATGCATTTATGTTGTTCTATTCCATGAAGAACAAGCTGAATACCACTCTTGCTATGCTTTCTATATGTGAAACAAACGAATGTCTTTCAAAAGCATTATTCATGATCTTTTGTTTGTGTGTCTTTCATGTTGTAACATAGTTGCTATGTCTTATTATTAAAAATACATCTTTCATGCTTATGTTTAGAGTACTTTGACTCCGGCTATTAATGCTTTGCAATACCTTGATCAAGATTATGATAGTGCATGTCACCTCAAAATTATTATTTTTATCACTTACCTACTCGAGGACGAGCTGGAGTTAAGATTGGGAATGCTGATACATTGCAAACGTATCTATAATTTTTGATGCTCCATGCTTGTTTTACACCAATTGCTTTATGTTTTGCTTGCACTTCGTGGCATTTTTATCCATTTTCTGAAACTAACCTATTAACAAGATGCCATAGTGTCAGTTCCTGTTTTCTGCTGTTTTTCTATTCCAGGTTTTTACCAAAGAAAATATTCTCGAATTTAGACGAAACAAAAGCCAAACCTCCTATTTTTCCGACACGAAGACAGAGTCCAAAGCAGAGACGGAGGAGGGCACCGAGGCGGCCACACCATAGGGTGGCGCGGGTCCCCCATGGCCGCGCCTGGCTATGGTGTGGGCCCCTCGAGCGTCCACCGACATCGCCCTTCCGCCTATATATTGCCCCCGACGCGAAAACCCTAGATCGATCAGCATCCATCCACGAAAAGTTCCGTAGCGCCGCCGCCACCAATGACGAGATTCGGAAGGCAGAAGTCTCTGTTCCGGCACCCTGCCGGGACGGAGAATTGCCCCCGGAGCCAAAAACGACAATTTTTTCATCGACAGCTCTAATCTTGCTTGTTTGGCTTCGTCAGTGGTGAAACTGCCTCGCACTTCGCGAAGGAATGAAATAAAATGAGGTCGGATCAGATGTTTCCAATCCTGTGAAATTCCTGCAGAAGTGAAGGAACCGAATTCCTATCTTGTGGGATTCCTGCGCCCATTCCCGCATTCTACACGTTGCAAAGGAAGGCCCCGTTTGAAATGAAGGATAGAAAAATCACATGAATAGGAAAAATTTAGGAAAGGAAAACAAGTGAAAACATGAATAGGAAAAATTTAGAAAAGGAAAACAAGTGAAAACCTTTGGAATTAGAAACATAGGAATTTTTCAGCAAAGGTCGTTTGGAACACAGGAAGACAACCTACAAGAAACCAGACTAAATAATGTTTGCTTAAGGAAATTAGATTAGTATAAAAGAAGCCATTAATCGATGTGCCTGTCGTACTACTAGTATAAATTTATTTATTCTATATTTATTTATCTGAAAAGAGGTGCTCTTTACCACAAGTTTCTTATCCTCTTCCATCACATCTTCAAACTGACGCCGGCACGAAGGCTAGCAAGTAGCTTCCATTGTATAGTTTTTTCATTGCAAAGAACAACTCGATTTGGAGGCCTTCGTGCGGAAACGGAGAACACATGGTAGTGCCATGGCTGTGTGCAAGGGGCATAGTCGAGTGGTACGGCCATAGCATGGCCATGGCAACTGATGGCTGCAGCGAGGAAGCCCGGCGGCCTAGAGCAGAAAAGATGGAGGAGAGTAGCCTTTACGGATGGGATTGCTGCAGCCAGGAATGACAATTTTTTCATCGACAGCTCTAACCTTGCTTGTTTGTCTTCGTCAGTGGTGAAGGTGCCTCAGACTTCGCGAAGAAATGAAATAAAATAAGGTCGGACCGGATGTTTCCAATCCTATAAAATTCCTGCAGAAGTGAAGGAATCGAATTCCTACCCGGTGGGATTCCTGCGCTCATTCCCACGTTCCAAACACTGCAAAGGAAAAGTTTCATACGGAAATAGTTTTCCTTCACTTTTTCTACGATTTTCTCGTGTTCTAAACGACCTGAAAAGTTTTCTACGGAAACAATTTTCCTTCACTCTTCCTACAATTTTTCCCGTGTTCCAAACGACCCCTAAAAAAAGAGTTTGCTAGAGCGCGCACGTCTCCACGCAGGTGCACCGGCACGACGCCTCATCTGGCTGCAGGATCAATATCCAAGGGAGAGAGAAAAACCTGGAAAAAGGTCCAAAAGAATCAAAATTGCCGAGGAAAAACAAAAAATTCGCTGGCAATGGTTCTGTCGGCTCCAAGAGACTAACAAGAACACGTTTTTTTTAAGATTTTGGAAAAAAAGAAAAGAAAGAGAACCACCCTGTCCGGCCCGAAATCAGACGGTGCCGAGGCCCGAAGGAACTCAATCCTACGTGGCACATGGCTCGAGTCTAACACAGCGACCGCCACGCACCCTGGATCGAAAGCTCTAATTCCATTGGTCGAACACGTTGGAGGCCGCCTCCGCATGCCACGTGCTCTCGGCCCAGAAACATCTCGACCCCTCTTCTCCAAACTCGGCGGCACCCGCCCCATGGCTAAATCCCTCTTCCTCCTCCGCTTCCCTCCAAACTGAACCAGAATTTAGCCCGAGGATTCCTCCGTAGAAGCGAACCCGACCGAGATTCTTACACCAGAAGGCTCTTCGCCGAGAAGCGAAAGCGGAACAGAAGCGGTTGCGCGATGGGAATCCCCATGCGGTCCCTCCTCCTTGCCTCTCTCGTCCTCAGCTCGATTGTCCTTCATGTCGCGGCCAAAACCTTAGATCCCTACAAGGTGAGCGATCACGCGATAATTTCGCGTCATGTGGGGTTGTGTATTAGCTAATGTGATTCCGGGCTGTCGATCACTTCACTGTAAACGAATTCCTCCATGGGCTGAAGCGATGCGTATGTTTTTATTTGAGCAATTCAGAGCCTAGAACGCAGTAGTAAATCCTTGTGAAGCCTAATTTCTTAGGTAGGTAGATGGGTGTGTTCATATCTGCTCAATTGTTGTTACCAAATGTAACCGAGTAGTCTGAAACTGATAAAGTGTCTATCCATTTGAGCTGTTTCCACCTAATTGATATTTCAGCATGATCGATGTGTTTGTATCTAACCATTGATCTGTCATAACATCATGTCTTCCTTCTTGGTTTCAGGTTCTTGGGGTTGATAAGAATGCCAGCCAGCGGGATATTAAGAAAGCCTTTCACAAGTATGTGTTCTGTTTTTCGAATTCAGTGAACAATGTGTGTTTTATTGTTGTGTCTCATAGTCTGTCAACCAAAAGCTTCTCTAATTTCTGGTGTCCACAGGCTTTCACTGAAATATCATCCTGACAAAAATAAAGACAAGGGTGCTCAGCAGAAATTTGAGGAGATTAATAATGGTAAGACAAACACAACCATGTCCACAAAAAATAGTGCTAGTAATGTCTCGATTTATTTAGCATTTTAGACATGCTGACTGTGTGTATGGCTATATGACACAATCCATCATTTAACAATTGGCATAGTTTAATGAGACTAATCAATGTTTCGGCCAAATATAAAATTTTGATTATAGCCTTTCCATGATTTCATTCACATATTGGTCAAAGGATTTTGCGTTGATTTTGCTTGGTTCTGAAATGTGCTAGCTCCTGCCTCAGCCAGGCTTATATCAGTTATCCCGAGGCACATTCTGAGTGTTGCATGTTGTCCCTTGAGCTTTTCTAGATGCAGAGAATTGTATACCAGTATAATCTCTTGTCTGTGTATACCTCTTTTTTGTGACTGATTTTCAGTACCCCAAAGAGTTCTGTAACTCTTGTTAGTGAATTACTACCTCCTTTCCTAAATATAAGATGTTTTGGTAGGCTAAAATAACCAACCAAAACATCTTATATTATGGAACAGAGGTAATACTTTTCATTCCTTATTTGCTAGGAGATAAACTCTAATAACCGTGACTGTATCATCTCCTGTGACGCTGAACTGTCTAAGGTGTGTCACTGTCGTCTTTGCAGCACATGAGATTCTGTCAGATGAAGAGAAGAGGAAAAACTATGATCTCTATGGTGATGAGAACGGTAACCCAGGAATTGGTGGTGGAAATTTTGGTCATACACACTTCACTGGTAGTGGACCCAGGAATACATATTTCTCATCCGGTGATGGATGGCAGACAATGGGTGGTCAGGGAAATGGAAAAACATTTTCGTTTTCGTTTGGTGGCAACCCTGGGGCTGACGGTGCAAATCCATTTGGCTTTGATATTGGTGACGTTTTTTCCAACATGTTCGCTGGTGGTGGATCAATGGGAGGTAGCCAGCATGGTGGATTTGCTGGTTCTGCTAGACCCGGTGCAAGAACTTCCAGTCAGCATACAAGCCCTGTCACCATTCAGGAGGTCACAATGCAAACTTTCAACAAAGAAGTAGCTGACCAAGGAATTACTTGGCTCCTCTTATTCTATACAAAACAAGCAAATGGTCAATTTGTGCTAGAAAGTGTCCTGGAGGATGTGGCTCGGTCATTGGATGGCGCAGTAAGGGTAAGCTGATCAAATTTATTGTACGATGCTGGTTTTTAACAGTTAGTACCATATATCAAGAAAAAGTGACATCATGACTCTTTTGATGCAGGCTGGTAAAGTAAACTGTGACAACGAAAAGGCTCTTTGCAAAAAAACTGGCGTATCTGTAGGAAAAACGGCTCGTCTCTTCATTTATTCGTACAGCACTACAGAGAAAGGGTCTTTGCATGAGTACTCTGGAGATAATGATGCTAAGAGCCTGAAGATATTCTGTCAAGAACACCTGCCGAGATTCTCCAAACGGGTAGACATTAGACAATTTAGTTTTCCATCCAATGCCTTACCAAACCTTCCTCAAGTGTTCTTGCTGTCAACAAAGAAGGACACACCAGCGATGTGGCGTGCTGTCAGTGGAATGTTCCGCAATCGCTTAATTTTCTATGATGCAGAGGTAAATATTATCTTTGTTTATCTGCTTGAGAAAATAGTTTTGTCACTGAACCTGTGCATCCGTCTTTTCATGGGAAGGCTGGTTACATAACATGCTATAGTGATGTTTTGCGTTATAGTTTATTTCTGAAGCAATGGTTATGTGGAGAAACTTAATAGATTGAGGAATAGAATTGCTTGTACCAAAAGAGGTTACTGATAAATGTGATGTGCCGTAGATCTTAAAGTAAATTTTGTAGATTAGGCCTTGAACGGTCGAGGGGAAACATATCATCTATGTATGAAAATCTATGAAGAACATTGATTTAATGTAGTACTTTTTTTCTTTTCAAGGTTAAGGATGTTTCTCTTCCACTGCTCAAACGGCTCGGTGTGAAAAATGTTCCTGCGCTTATTGGCCGGAACATTAATGGTGAGGAGCAACTTCTGAAGGATGGTATTTCAGTGAAAGATCTCAGATCTGGTATCAAAGAATTGAAGACTCTTCTGGAAAGTTTTGAGAAGAAGAATAAGAAGCTAGCATCAAACCAAGCCAAGAAACCTGAGCCGAAGGGAAACAAAATCCCTCTACTCACAGCTTCCAATTTCGAGGAAACCTGCGGAGAGAAGGCTTCAGTATGTATCATTGGTGTTTTTAAGTCAAACAAAGGCAGGGAAAAGCTGGAGACCGTCCTTTCTGAGGTTTGTCTCCTGTCATTTGATGTTATAGACAGAAGCATAACTCTATTTGTGCTTCGTGCCTAGCCTTTTTTTTAACACATGCATTCTTGTCTTGTGATTTCTGCATTCAGATATCCCAGAAGACTCTGATCAGGGGGCAGAGGTCTAATTCCGGAAATGCAATCGCGTACGCCTTGTTGGACGGGAACAAACAATCTGCGTTCTTGTCCTCATTTGACAAGTCAGGATACAAGTCTTATGACGATCTTCTGCTTGCCTACAAGCCTCGTCGGGGGAGGTTTGCCGTGCATACTGGTGAGCTAACTATGGAAGAAGCTGAAAGATTTGTGGCTTCCCTCCTGAATGGAGACGTCCAGTTGTCGGCAACCAGACAGAAGCCAGTTCTTAGGTAGAAAGCTACGGTAGCAACTCGTAGGCATTGTTTTTTGAGAAATGGTTGCAAGTAATTTAGGTGTTAAACTAGAATGTAGTGTGATCTGGGAGGCTCTAGAATGTAGTGTGATCTGGGAGGCTTGTACATAGCTGAATCAAGAGAGTGAAATGTAAATTGGCACACTGGATTACACGAATATACAACGATAATGACGTGTTACTACTCCCTCTGTCCAATAAAAGATGTCTGAGGGGCAGTTCAATTTCTAATTTGCAGAAAAGTCCAGAACATATCAAAAACCTTTCATATTTGCCCTAAATTTGATGTTTCAAATTGAAATCTTGCCATCTCATGTCGCTTCGCTGTCAGAGGACACTTGTGGGGTCACCCCACCTGTCCCTGCTCGCTGTCGTTAGCCTCTCACGGGGCTCGCACTGCTCCGCGCGTGCGGAGCTTGCTCCTGCAGCGCGCTGATCACCGACGGAGGGATCGAGTAAAGCCAGGCGAGCAAGGCCGCGCCGCTCCTGTTCCCGCTCTGGCCTCCTCGCCACGTTCCTGTCCCCAACGTCAAGCTTGCCCTCCGCCGCCTCTTCCTTGTTGACCACGCCGTCGGAGCACCGAAGCTCCTCCGCCAGCTGAGCCTAGCGCGAGCGCCCTCCGCACAGCCCCTCTCGTGGATGTCCTCGTCGCTGCCAGACCCAGCCCCCTGCTACCGTTCTAGCCGAGCCTAGCGCGAGTACACTCCGCGTAGCTTCCTGCAGTTTCAGAGACAATGAAGAACATAGCATTGAAACTGATCTATTTAGGAAATATTTAGGCAAACGTAGTTCTAGCTTTGAAGTTGTTCTAGGAAGATGTGATGTAACAAATGTGGGAGTTGATTCACATAGCTTGGAAACTGATTTATTTCTCTGAGGGAATTGGGTCTTGTTAGCAACAGATCAGGGCTGTTTGATTCATGCTCCCCTTTGCTGAATTAAAAGTTCTTTGCGGAATTAAAAGTTTGGAATGTTCAATAGCAGTGAAAACCCTGAGGCTCTGGTTTCCACAACGGTGTGGACTAAACTATTCAGAAAGAACGGTGGGCTGATAATTCTACTGGCTTCATGCTAGTTCAAGACTTACTTGTAGAGATACTTAATTCCACACAGAGACTCCTGAGCTGCAGTTGCTTGTGCGCAAAGGCTATTGCGCAGAACTGAATCACACTGTATAAAACAGAAGCATGGAAATTCAATTGAGAGGACTTCTTAAAGAACAACAAATAGTGGAACAAGAAATATAGTTAATGAAACCGACAAAGTTCATGTTGATGCAGAGGTATTATTCATCTAATATAACAGAGCATAGGCCCAAAATCTATGTCAGTGTTAAATGGTTCTCTAGGGATGTACATTCCGAGTTTGCATGACTAATAGGCAGCAGTCCCAAACAGACTTGGTATGGAAAAAAAATCAGTCTACTCTTATATAGAGGATAAAGTAAACAATGCGAGGATTAGAAATGTACCCAAAACATCGTCCAGTTTTATGAAAATCTCTCAGGTGTAAATACGTTTCAGACAAATGCACTTGCAAATACGTTTCACTGAACAAAAGTAACTGGAGCAGGTGCACACAGGTTCAGGTGCAGCAACTGGAGTAGCAGGTTCAGGTTAAGGTATCAATCCCTCAGGTCTCTATCTCTGGAAAAAAATACAGATAAATATACAAGCTATATAGCATGCCTTCAGGTTATAAGAAAACCAGTATATGAAAGTTCAATCAGGATTACTTAATAAGGTTCTCTACTTTGGCTGCGTCAGCGCACCAAATAAACAATTTTACTTGAAACGTTGCTACTATAAGCCCCCAGAACTATTCCATTTATTTAGTTTACTATAACCGATTAGGCAATAGACATATGTAAGTGCAACAAGAAAATTGGTAAAACAACTACGATCTTGAGGCCACCATTGTCATCGTCTTATCGTGGACATAGCAAGCAGCCCGAATACAGAGGGAAGCGACATAGATCGAGTTAGGTACGGAAGCCTTGCAGCCACACGGGAGGAGCCCACCTCCACCACCGAGAGGCGGTCCTCGACCAGACAGAGCAGCAGGGTCACACCAGGCTTGGCGGGCCCATAAAGCCCCTGCCGCCTAGCTGCAACAGGCATGCCGCTGCGCCGCTATCCCCAGCATGATAACTGTTGCCGCCGCCATCTCCAGAAGGCGACACAGATGCAAACGCGCCGGCCCGCTGAAACACAGATCGGGCCCGAAGGGCCTAGATCTGGGCCGGGAGGAACCGGCACCAAACTGTCGTGCCTGCATCGCCGTGTTGCCCTGCCATGCCGTTGCTGCGCCGCCAGGATGCAGCAGAAGTGGACGCGCCGGCCCGCCTAGGCCCAGAACCGGGCCCGAGGGAGACCGACGCCAACCATCATGTCCCTTGCTGTTGCGCCGCCTTGCCGCACTGCGTCGCCATCGGCGGCGCCGCCAGCACCGCCCGGATGGACTCCGGGCTGCAGCTTCCCCAGGGACACCACCGCCGATGAGGAAGGCCAGCCCCGACCGTCTCCCTTGGCGTGGGGAAAGGAGGACCGCCGCCTCTGCCGCCGCCTGGGCTTCGCCCGGCGACCCCTGCCGGCAGTGGCGATGGGGGATTGGGGAGGAGGTGGAGGGTTGGTCGGGGAGGGAGGGGTGACCGTCATTGCCCTCAAGAGGGGGGGGGGAGAGCGCCTCTTAGGCCTTGTTTGGTACTAGTGTCTTAGTAGGGATTAGAGTGGATAATCCCCAAGGGGATTGGGTGAAACCCCCACCTACACCCAAACCTCTCTAATCCCCACAAAATCCCAATCCCCACCAATCCACTAGATAGGAGTAGTGTATTGGATTTGGAGAAAAATACACTAAAACTTGGGGATTAGTGGGGATTAGGGGGGATTGAATCAGTCAAATATTCTAGAACCAAACATACTATTTAAAGTAAGTGGGGATTATCCCCTCTAATCCCCACAAATACTCTAGTACCAAACAATGCCTTAGCGGGTTTACTAATGGCTTCACATAGATACCCTACTCCAAAAAACTTGGCTGGAAATATCTTCCCAAACTTAGCATATTTTCACACATATTGTCCAAAATTCAGCATACTGTCCAAAATTTTCACATAATGGAAGTGCTACATACTGCTATATACTGCAATGTTAACTAAAATACTACATGGAGATTTATGAATGGCTTAAACAGATTAATGAACTGAAATGACTTCCGGGAAAAAATTATACTCTGCAATCTGCAACTCATCTCGTGCATACAACTGACAACACAAATTAAGGTCGTTTTCTGAAGTATTCAGTGTTCTAGAGATTGAACTGAACTATGTTTGGGAGCTCACCAAAAATCTTGGGTGAAGGGAGAAACTTGGAAGCAAGAGATCAGAAAGGAGACTCCATGCTTGGGTTGGATTGCGAAGGATCCAGCCCCGCCGCTCACAAATCCTGAGCCTTGGACAGAAAAAATCCGAACTTGAATCCCCTGTGCTTCGGTGCTCTCCCGTGCTTTGGTGGCATCGGTGAATAACAAGTATGGTGACCTGGAGCTTCTCCCGCTGTTCAGATTGAGCAGCGATGTTCGCTAATCCAGCGTGGCGTGGGTGGATGCAAAATCCAGCAAGCACCGGATGACGAGGGGTAACCTCGGTAATGTCTACTGTTATAGACTTGGGTTTTAGGGAAAAAGAAGCGTTGGTGATTTTTTTGACTTATCACACAAACGAAGGAGTCAATGCCCGTACTGTTATTATAAAAAATGATTACAGAATCTCCGATTCGTTAGATGCAATCTAACTCACGGCAGGTTATGGTTTGCTAAAAAGCTACGGTACCCTCTCTTTCGGCTACTCCTAGCCTTTATATGAGAGGTTGGGTCTCAGAATCAAGTACGAGTCGGTTACAAGTTGAATCTACGACTCTGGTTCCAGGACTCTTGGTTTCTTGTGAGCCTCATGTGCAGTGTCTTAGGTAAGTACCAAGTATACCAATTACGGAACCCAATAAGTCATACCCATGTCAGCAGTCACTTCACTCAAATCATAGATTCAGGTTGAGTCTCAAAGAAATTTTCAGTAGCAGCAGACCTAAAGATTTCTTCGAGTAAACGAACTGTGAGTTCAGTATTTTTGTTATGAGGATTTTGGTATAATGAGTATGGTGCATCCGAAGGATCGAGAACCAGTTAATTTCTCTTGGGAAAAAACAACGTGAACCTTCTCAAGCTCAAGCTCAAGTCCCTAGACTCGAATGCTCTTGGGAAAAACAACGTGAACCTTCTCAAGCTCAAGTCCCTGGAGTCGAACCTGGTAAATACTGGAGTAATTCAGTTTGGGTCGCGGAGGTCTTATCAAATACTGAATTTCAGTTTTGTGTTTTGGGTACCCAATGCATCCGTCCGTCGGAATTTTTCATCATATCATAGATATGGAAATTTTCTAGTAGAGCGTATTCGTGTGCGATTACCAGGCCCACAGAATGGACCGTGAGGTCTTATATTTATGTCGTAGACATGATAGTCATATGTTATCGCGGCGGACGCGGTCTGAGAACTCGAAGCTATCAACTGCCTTGTTTGACTATTGGAACTGCTGAAGTTGCCACTTTGTTGACATTTTCACCAGAGTCCAGGCTTGGTTTCTCTTCAAACTATGAGAGGGGAAATGAGGTGCGGCGAGCAAGGCAGAGGCAGCGCGACATGGGGGAAGCAAGACGGCGGTGTCGGTTGGGGGTGGGGTGGATGAGCAAGGCAAACTAGGAGGCGTGGGGAGACTGGATAACGAGCGAGACTAGCCAAGGAAGAGAATAAGTTAAGGAGCAACGCGGCGGAAATGGTTTGGACATAAATTACTCAAGGGTCTTTTTGCAAAATGCATGCCGCAACATCTTGAAGGAGTACATTAGTTTTTGTATGTAGAAGTTAGTACATGTATGTACTAGGGTTTTATGCATGTTTAGATTATTGGGATATTACTATTTTTGTCTATTGACCATGGTCATGCTTAGTTTTGAGTCATTAGCTAGGGTTTGCTAACTACCCTCCGTTAAGGTTAATTGTTTGTTTTTGGCTTTGATAATCTAAGGTCTACGGGTACTTGCTTATATGCTTCTTTTTAAGCTATGTCATGGTTAATTAATACATATTGGTTCTACTAATTTCCATGTTTAATTATCTAAGTCTCTAGGGTTTAGTATGTTGTATTGTTTGGTCACATTGGTGATTTTGAAAAAAAAATCATGTTTCTGGTTCTGATCATTGCTATATGGTTAAGGTGTAGATCAGTATATGTCTTACTTGTCCGTGCTTACAATATCAGTCATTAAAAGATAAAAACAGATGTATTTTTATTGTATCATGTTCTGATATTGTATATGCGGTGTGTTATTTCCTGCTTACGAGTAGCTGAATTGTGTTTGCACAATGGTATAAGCACATGAACATATATTGCTGCTTTATGTACTATTCTTAGTGCTTCATGTTGTTTTCATCATGTGAGCAATGTATGTGTTTTGTAATATGACTTGGTTATCCCCTGTCTTCTCTAAATCTTCGCAGTCAACTCCGGATGCCTTGCTGCCTCTATAGCACCTCTTATGTACAAGCTCCAGGCTGAGCGAGGGCTCAACATAGTGTGAGGAACTCAGTGTGGTATGTATGCTCTCCCTGTTAGCACAAGCCAACACAAAAATAGAACAAATCCTAGAAGTGGCCTCCGCCGGTGCTCGGCACACCACCAGAGGGGTGATAGGGCAAGAAAGACCTTACTATGAATTCTTGATGTTGTAGTTATGTCACCATCCCAAAAAGGACACCGTAACTACTAAACAACTAATAGAAACCACCAACATGACAACGACGGAGCGATGTCAAGAATGGACCACTTCAGCATTTACAGTCAAGAGTGAGCCAGTTTCACACAAATAGTGGATCTTTTTCTTCTAGGGGGCGAATTAATAGCTGATTCTAAGTCAATATTTCAAAGGAATATTGTGCCATGGCCCAGGTTGGTCAACCTGATGCTCCACTAGGGGCGGATCCGCCACACCTGCAAGACCATATTCGTAGTAAGCTCTACATGCTTTAGTACCTCTATAGTGCCTCTGATGTGCGAGGTCTGGTCTGAGCAGGGCCACATAATAGAGCGAGGAACTCATTGTGGTATGTATGCTCTCCTTGTCAGCACAAAGCAACACAAAAATAGACCAGATCCTAGAAGATCCGCCAGACACACAACTCTGCATGGTCTCCGCCAGATCTAAGTGCACCACCAGATAGGTGATACGTGATACGTCGAAAACGTATTTGTAATTTTTGATGTTCCATGCTTGTTTAGTATCTACTTTGCTTTGCTTTGTATACACATTGAGGTATTTTTATCTGTTTCTAGGACAAATCTATTAACAAGATGCCATAGTGCCAGTTGCCTGTTTTCTTCTGTTTTTTGGTTCCAGAAAAGGCAGAAAATGAATATTCTCTAAATTGGATGGGAAAAAAGGCAAAGTCAATATTTTACCGTAGGGAACACGGAGCCAGAAGATGAGACGTGGGAGGGCCTCGAGGGGGCCACACCCCCTGGCCGTGCGGCCAGGCCTAGCCCACGCCTAGGAGGGGGGTATAGACGCCTCGGGCACCCTCTCGGCCTCCCTCTTCGCCTATAAGAAGCCCCCGATACCTAAACCCTAAGTACCCGATCAATCTTCCACGAAATAGTCCGTAGCCGCCGCCACCATTGTTCCTAGATTGGGGGGATCTGAAGCTCTTCCTGGCATCCTGCCGGAGGGGAGAGATCATCCCGGAGGCCTTCTTCATCACCATGCCAGCCTCCAGAATGATGCGTGAATAGTTCCACCTTGGACTATGGGTCCATGTAGTAGCTAGATGGTTGTTTCTCCTCCTTTGTGCTACCATGTTTAGATCTTGTGAGCTCCGTTCATGATCAAGATCATCTATTTGTAATCATGCATGTTGTGTTTGCGGGGATCCGATGGATATTGAGATTACTATGTCAGATTGGTTAATGATTCTATCATGTCTGTGTTGTTTGAGATCTTGCATGCTCTCTGTTTCTAGTAACTATCTTGGCCAATTAGATGCTAGTGACTCCAAGAGGAGTATTTATACTCGATAGTGGGTCCATGCCTCTATTTAATCTAGGGAAGTGACAGAAATCTGTAAGGTTGTAGATGTATTGTTGCTACTAGGGAGAAAACAACGATCTCTTGTTCATGGAACAAGTAGATTTTTTACCTTACACACTTTGCTTAAAGTAGTTATCCTTTGCTTGTTGATGGTGACTCCTTGATGGCGCCAGAGAACCTGGTGCTTGACGTGGAGTCTGTTGGGAACCCCAAGAGTAAGGTGTGAAGCAGCACATCAACAAGTTTTCCCTCAGTAAGAAACCGAGGTTATCGAACCAGTAGGAGGAAAGAAACATCACACGGGTGTTGCAAGCAACGCGGAGACCTGCA
This sequence comes from Avena insularis, assembly GCA_023614405.1. NCBI lineage: Eukaryota > Viridiplantae > Streptophyta > Magnoliopsida > Poales > Poaceae > Avena > Avena insularis. The sequence goes on from CM042693.1 coordinate 14,890,891, forward strand.
CAACACAAACTCAAGACTTTGCCCCAACGAACAGTGAGGTTGTCAAGCTCACCGGTTTGGTGTAACAAAGGATTAAAATATGGTGTGGAAGGTAATGGTTTGCAGCAAGTAAACAGGTAACAGTGGAAGATGTATCAATGGTAAAGATTGGACCGGGATCCATAGTTCACTAGAGGTGCTCTCCATAGATAAACAACATGGCATGAAGGGTAAACAAATTACAGCAGGGCAATTGACAGGAACTGAGCAAGGCATAACAATGCAATACTAGTCAAAAAGATCCTATGAGATTCGATTGGGCAATACAACAATATACATAGACCGCCATCCAACTGCAACTATGACTAGAAGTCCACCTTCAGGTTATCAACCGAACCCCCTCTAGTATTAAGTTGCAAGCAACAAACAACTGCTTTAAGCAAAGTGTGTAAGGTAAACAATCCACTTGTTCCATGAACAAGAGACCGTTGTTTTCTCCCTAGTAGCAACAACACATCTACAGCCGAAGATATTTATGTCACTTCCCTTGGAAATTAGAGGCATGAACCCACTATCGAGCATAAATACCCCCTCTTGGAGTCACTAGCAACTAATCGGCCAAGATAGCTACTAACAACGGAGATCATGCAAAATCACAAACAACACAGACATGATAGAATCATAAGACAAAACCATTAATCAATCTGACATAATAATCTCAATATCCATTGGATCCCTGCAAACACAACATGCATGATTACAAATAGATTAGATCTTGATCATGAATGGAGCTCACAAGATCTATACATGAAAGCACAAGGAAGAGATACAACCATCTAGCTACTACATGGACCCATAGTCCAAGGTGGAACTACTCATACATCATACCGGAGAGAAGGCCTCCGAGATGATCTCCCCTCTGGCAGGGTGCCGGAAAGAACTTCAGATCCCCCCGATCTAGGGATGACGGTGGCGGCGGCTACAGAAGGTTTCGTGGAATATTGATCGGGTACTTAGGGTTTCTGCATCGGGGGCTTCTTATAGGCAAAGAGGCGAGGCCGGGAGGCGACCAGGGGGGACACACCCTGCCCAGGCACGAGCCCACCCTTGGCCGCGCCTAGGGGGTTTGGCTGCCCTGGTTCGCTTCTCCGTCTCGTCTTCTGGATTCGTGTCCCCCATGGTAAAATATTGACTTTGGCTTTTGTTCTATCCAATTCCGAGAATATTGATTTTCTGTCTTTCTGGAACCAAAAACAGAAGAAAACAGGCAATTGGCACTGTGGCAACTTGTTAATATGTTAGTTCCAGAAAAGATATAAAAACACCTCAATGTGTAGACAAAGCAAAGCAAAGTAGATACTAAACAAGCATGAAGCATAAAAAATTATACATATGTTTCCAACATATCAAGCATCCCCAAGCTTAACTCCTGCTCGTCCTCGAGTACGTAAGTGATAAAAAGAATAATTTTTGAGGTGACATGCACCATCAAAACCAAGATCAAACCATTTGCAAGCATTGAAAGCTAGGATCAAAGAACTCTAAACATGTGCATGAAAGATTGAGTTCTAACAATAGGACATAGTAACTATGCATGCAACATGAAAGGCTACAAACAAAGATCATGAATAACATGCATTGAAAAACGTTTGTTTGTTTCACATACAGAAAACATAGCATAGTGGCATTCAGCTTGTCCCTCATAGAGTAGCAAATATATGGATAGGACACCTTCAAAGTTCACAAGAGTGACTAGAAACAAATAGCACAAGAACAAGTAATATCACAATATGCATCAATCAATAAGTTTTGGGACATTGCACACAGAATGACAACTAATCTCTCTTAAAGGTTCCTAAAGGTAGAAGGTGGAGACTCAAATAATGGTGGAAGAAAGGCCCTTCATAAAGGGAAGCAGGGATTTCAAGTTTCAAAAAGAGCTTCCAAAAATTATGGTACTTGTTAGATTTCAGCCCTCATTGCCCCTATCATAAGCATCTTGAAGTGGTTAAGGTTAAAGTTAACAAAGATGGAGTATATGCTTGACAAAGTATAAGTTGACAATCTCAAGTCCCTTGAATACGAGGGCCACACCTCATGCTGCTCAACTTCAGTCACCTGTAAGTTCTTGTCATTGTAAGTATTTGCATATCATAGAGAACCGCGAACGGGGTACCCCTTGCACATGGTACATGAGCTATTTCATAAACCAAATGATAAGGCAAGCAGACAATGAGCATCTCAGCGATCTTTTTATTTACAATGTGCATAGCTTTTTATTGAGGATGCTTCATAGATAGCTCACTATGGTGATGCTGCAAGTTTCCACCATGATTAGGCATGGATTAGGCTAGTGGCCCAGACGTTTCTCTAACACAAAATACAAACTCCATGGACTTACAAGTTTCCTCTTTATTTCACATCGGTGACATCCATAGACAAAAGAGCATGATATCAACTAAGTATAAAGTACAAGTGCAATGTTGAAAACGTTTCCCGTGATAGCACGGTTCTGCTAATTCCAACGTATAAGTGCAAGCATATACAACATATATGACACAATGGTTCAAGTTTATTAGGGGCAAAGAATATAAAGTGTGCCATCAAGTTTGTGAGGGCTTTAATCACTAAGTTTTCACATAACAAAATAGTTTTTAATTGGAAGATAGCTGAAAACAAGAATATACTTGGAATGGTGTAACACACCATGCATAGGAATTTATAGTGGACACTTTGGAATAACTTGGTTTCTTGGGAGTTGGAAGCATGAGTAGAACTTACTCATACAAGTGGAGGCTAGCAAAAGACTGGGAGCAACCAACTAAGAGAGCAATAATGGCCATAATCATGCAGTGCAACAAAGCATTACTAATCAAAGCATAGAGTGGTACTACAAGTCAATGACTAAATGATCATAGAGGCTATGGTGACTTGCTCATAGTCATAACATGGTATGAGCATGTGCCAAGTCAACCCAAACAAAGCATCAAAGGAGAATACCACAATACTATGCTTTTGCATGCTAAAACAACGCATAATTTCTTCAAGGCACACTAAGCAATCCCAATTGTTTGGAACAAGACATGCTACATCAATAATCACTAAGCATAAGGTCAAAACAACACCTAGCATGTCATGCTAAAGTCTAAGTCACAGTCAATGCAAGCTCCTCTTGCACTTACAAGCAAGAACTTACTACTCCTTTCTAACACCAAGCAACTTATTTGCAACAACAGAGTAAGAACGGGGGTCCAAACTACTTTATTCAAGCAAACTAAACAACCTAAGCAAAGCAAACGAAAACTAAGACGCTCCAAGAACAACACAACTGTGCATGAAACAATAAAAATGAAGTGTCTAGACAAACCTGAGCTTTTTATTGATGAAGAAGGGGATGCCTTGGGCATCCCCAATCTTTGAACCTTGTACCTCTTGGATATTTCTTGGGGTGACACCGGGGTGGCATCCCCAATCTTGAGCTTTTATCCATTCTTCATATCATTGCATCATTCTCTCTCTACACCTGAAATTTTTCCTTCATACAAAACTTCACACAATCTTCATTAGCAACATTAGTGTATTCAAAAGATATTAGACCTCTGGCAAAGCTTTGGAACAACAAAACTTTTCACTAAAAACACAAGCTACTATATTAAATCCTTCAAAAAGCTCAATTCCCCAAAAGAGAACTCAAAAAGGAATCAATAAGAAGCAAATGCAAATAATGGCAGAAATCTGTTAAAAAAGACCAGCAGGTAGAAACCTATTTTTTCGTACATCTTCTGTTGCTCAAATCAGAAAGTGTTGAGCTAACGAAAGTTAGCTAACATACTAGAGGATTTATTCGTAACGTTTCAGCTCAATCTGAGTTACATAGACTCCTCATGAATTTTTATAGTGGAGGACATAAATCTGTTTCGGGAAAGCAACTCCCCAAATCTTACTTCCCTCTCATTAGAGGTCATTCTTGGCACAAAAAGCAAACAAAAAGGATAAGGAGAGGTCATTACTGAAGTAATAACTTCCAAGACTTAAGGAAACTCTTGGGTTATCTCCCAACAAGTACTCTTCTTTAACACCTTTAAGTTAGGCTTGATAGCTTGAGAAGATGCTCACATAAGAACTATGAGTTGAAGTAAAAGAAAGAATCAAGAAGCAAATTCAGAACACATTTAAGTCTAACCCACTTCCTATGCATAGGAATCTTGTAAGAAAATAAATCAAAGAAGCACATAGTAACAAGAGTGGGTAGATAGAACAAGAGCAACTTCAAAACTTTCAACACATAGAGAGATGTTTCAGTACCATGAAAACTTCTACAACCATACTTTCCTCTCTCATAATAATTTTCAGTAGCATCATGAATAAACTCAACAATATAGCTATCACATAAAGCATGCTTTTCATGGTCTACAAACACATAATTTCTATCAAGCTCAAAAATAGTGGGATTAAAACCTTCAGAGGTTTTACCCAAAGTAGATATTTCAAAAGGATCCACAGGAACATAACAATCATCCTTCTTGGGTAAGCATGTGTGACAATCAAATAATGTAAGGGATAAAGAGTTACTCTCATTAGAAGGTAGGCATGGGTAGACAATCCATTCTTCTTCCTTTTGTTCATCACTCTCCTCCTCTTTTTCATCTAATGAGCTTTCAGTTTCAACAATTTCTTCTTCCATAGGCTCCTGCAAGGCATTAGTCTCTTCCATTTGTTGAAAGCATCTATTAAAATATTCAAGAATATAGCTATTTTCTTCTTTGTAATTGTCAAAGAAAAATTTAAGTATCTCATAAACCTCATTTTCATAAGGTGCATCATCAGTATTTTCAAACAAACTAGCAAGTTCAAATGCACCCTTGAAGGCAATGTATTCTTCAATTTGTTCCACATCATAAAAGTCATAATTTCCTTTAACATAAGAAGATATGGTAACATTATCATTATACTCACATTAAAAAGGTAGGTGTTTATACCTCCTACAACAACAAGCTTTATCAAAGCAATAAGTAACATTATAAGTAGAGCACACGTCTCTAGCAATAGTATTCAACCTATCAATTTGTTCCCATAAGTGTTTCCCTTTTTGTGACAAACGGTGTTCCTTATAGTAATACTTTTGTTCTTCCGTGAACCCACCTTGCCAATAAGAACTAGTTTCAAAGAAACCATCCATTGATAGAAAGCATGACCAAGCAAGGCAATAACAGACTAGCAACCAGAGTGGGAACTAATTTTTTTGTGTTTTTGAATAAAGAAAGCAAACCAAACTAGACTAATTTTTTTGGAGTTTTTGAAGGCAAACAAAACCAACCAAAAGAAACAAAGCAAACTAAAAACAAAGTAAAGAGAAAGGAAGTGGAGGACTCCCCTAGTGAAGACGTCCTTGGCCTCCCCGGCAACGGCGCCAGAAAAACTTGATGGCGACTCCTTGATGGCGCCAGAGAACCTGGTGCTTGACGTGGAGTTTGTTGGGAACTCCAAGAGCAAGGTGTGAAGCAGCACAGCAATAAGTTTTCCCTCAATAAGAAACCAAGGTTATCGAACTAGTAGGATGAAGGAAATAGCATACATGTGTTGCAAGCAACGTGGAGACCTACACAACACAAACTCAAGACTTTGCCCCAACGAACAGTGAGGTTGCCAAGCTCACCGGTTTGCTATAACAAAGGATTAAACGTATGGTGTGGAAGGTAATGGTTTGCAACAAGTAAATAGGTAACAATGGAAGATGTAGCAATGGTAAAGATTGGACCGGGGTCCATAGTTAACTAGAGGTGCTCTCCTTAGATAAACAACATGGCATGAAGGGTAAAAAAATTACAGCAGGGCAACTAACCGGAACTGAGCAAGGCATAACAATGCAATACTAGTCAAAAAGATCTGATGAGATTCGATTGGGCAATACAACAATATACATAGACCGCCATCCAACTGCATCTATGACTAGAAGTCCACCTTCAGGTTATCATCCGAACCCCCTCCAGTATTAAGTTGCAAGCAACAGACAACTGCTTTAAGCAAAGTGTGTAAGGTAAACAATCCACTTGTTCCATGAACAAGAGACCGTTGTTTTCTCCCTAGCAGCAACAACACATCTACAAACGAAGAGATTTCTGTCACTTCCCTTGGAAACTAGAGGCATGAACCCACTATCGAGCATAAATACCCCCTCTTGGAGTCACTAGCAACTAATCGGCCAAGATAGCTACTAACAACGGAGAGCATGCAAGATCACAAACAACAGAGACATGATAGAATCATAAAGACAAAACCATTAATCAATCTGACATAATAATCTCAATATCCATCGGATCCCCACAAACACAACATGCATGATTACAAATAGATTAGATCTTGATCATGAACGAAGCTCACAAAATCTATACATGAAAGCACAAGCAGGAGATACAACCATCTAGCTACTACATGGACCCATAGTCCAAAGTGGAACTACTCACGCATCATACTGAAGAGAAGGCCTCCGGGATGATCTCCCCTCTGGCAGGGTGCCGGAAAGAACTTCAGATCCCCCCAATCTAGGGACGACGGTGGCGGCGGCTACAGAAGGTTTCGTGGAATATTGATCGGGTACTTAGGGTTGCTGCATCGGGGGCTTCTTATAGGCTAAGAGGCGAGGCCGGGAGGTGACCAGGGGGGCCACACCCTGCCCAGGCATGGGCCCACCCCTGGCCACGCCTAGGGGGGTTTGGTCGCCCTAGTTCACTTCTCCATCTCGTCGTTTGGATTCGTGTCCCCCATGGTAAAATATTGACTTTGGCTTTTGTCCTGTCTAATTCCGAGAATATTGATTTTCTGCCTTTCTAGAACCAAAAACAGAAGAAAACAGGCAACTGGCACTATGGCAACTTGTTAATAGGTTAGTTCTAGAAAAGATATAAAAACACCTCAAAGTATAGATAAAGCAAAGCAAAGTAGATACTAAACAATCATGGAGCATCAAAAATTATAGATACATTTCCGACGTATCACTTGCAACTTAATACTGGAGGGGGTTCGGATGATAACCTGAAGGTGGATTACTAGTCATAGATGTAGTTGGACGGCGGTCTATGTATCTTGTTGTATTGCCCAATCAAATCTCATAGGATCATGAATGTCTAGTATTGCATTGTTATGCCTTGCTCTGTCGTGTCAATTGCCCCGCTGTAATTTGTTCGGATGATAATTCTTCTTTTTTTGTTCCAGAAAATGCAGAAAATGAATATTGTAGGAATTGGACGAGACAAAAGCCAAAGTCAATATTTTAACGTTTGTGAACACGGAGCCAGAAGATGATACGAAGGAGGGCCTCGAGGGGCCACACCCCCTGGCCGCGCGACCAGGCCTGGCCCACGCCTTGGGGGGTGCAGCCACCTCGGTCACTCCCTCGGCCTCCCTCTTCGCCTATAAGAAGCCCCCAATATCTAAACCCAAAGTAACCGATCAATCTTCCACGAAACAGTCCGTAACCGCCGCCACCATCGTCCCTAGATCGGCAGGATCTGAAGGTCTTCCCAGCACCCTGCCAGAGGGGAGAGATCATCCCGGAGGCCTTCTTCATCACCATGCCAGCCTCCGGTATGATGCGTGAGTAGTTCCACCTTGGACTAAGGGTCCATGTAGTGGCTAGATGATTGTTTCTCCTCCTTTGTGCTACCATTTTTAGATCTTGTGAGCTCTGTTCATGATCAAGATCATCTATTTGTAATCATGCATGTTGTGTTTGCGGGGATCCGATGGATATTGAGATTACTATGTCAGATTGGTTAATGATTCTATCTTATTGATTCTATCATGTCTGTGTTGTTTAAGATCTTGCATGCTCTCCATTTCTAGTAGCTATCTTGGCCAATTAGATGCTAGTGACTCCAAGAGGGAGTATTTATGCTTGATAGTGGGTTCATGCCTCTATTTAATCTAGGTAAGTGACAGAAATATCTAAGGTTGTAGATGTGCTATTGCTACTAGGGAGAAAACAACGATCTCTTGTTCATGGAACAAGTAGATTGTTTACCTTACACACTTTGCTTAAAGCAGTTATCCGTTGCTTGCAACTTAATACTGGAGGGGGTTCAGATGATAATCTGAAGGTGGATTACTAGTCATAGATGCAGTTGGATGGCGGTCTATGTATCTTGTTGTATTGCCCAATCAAATCTCATAGGATCATGAATGTCTAGTATTGTATTGTTATGCCTTGCTCTGTCCTATTAATTGCATCGCTGTAATTTGTTTACCCAGCATGTTATATTGTTTATCTTAAGGAGAACACCTCTAGTGAACTATGGACCCCGGTAAAATCTTTACCATTGATACATCTTCCACTGTTCCTGTTTACTTTCTACAAACCACCCTTATCTTCCACACCGTACAGTTAATCCTTTGTTTTCAGCAAACCAGTGAGATTGACAACCTCACTGTTCGTTGGGGCAAAGTCTTGAGTTTGTGTTGTGCAGGTTTCCAAGTTGCTAGCAACACCTTTGAGTGATTTCCTTCCTCCTACCGGTTCGATAACCTTGGTTTCTTACTGAGGGAAAACTTGTTGCTGTGCTCATCATACCTTCCTCTTGGGGTCTCCCAACGAAGCTCTACAGTGATCTGAGCTACGTCATCAATAGGGCAGGGAGGATCTTATTATGAATTCTGGATGTCACGGTTATCTCACGATCCCCAGATGGACAAGGAACTACTGAACAACTAATGGAAACCACCCGCGAGTGGCGGATCGATATCAAGAATGGGCCACTTTAGTATTTACAATCAAGAGTCCGCAACAAACAAACAAACAACATGAACTCCCCTCTCCCGCTCGCGTCTCCCCCTCCTGGCGATCGAGGGGGCCAAACCCTAGCCCCGCCACCACCTCTCCCCCCTCCATTCCCCTCCCTTCTCGTCGCTCTCGTAGGGCCGTTATCCTTGGAGCACAACGCCGGTGATGGGGCGGCGGGGATCTGGCCTCCCAACCCTAGTGCGTTGGACGGAAGGTTATCTTTAGCGCTAGATGGGGCCCGCTCACTGTTGACATATCTGCGGCTCTGGCCGACTGTGGCTTTGTGGGAGATCGAATCTTGAGGTGGCGTCCTCAATCGGTGAGGGCAACATCGACCCGGTGGCAAGGGACGCGTACCGGTGCTGCTGGCCTCCCTCAGTCACAGGGGCGGAGAGGGGGCGGTGGTCTAGGGTCGCCGATGCGGGGGGCTCCGTCGACCTCCCCTATCGAAGACGACTCTACTGCTGCCTTGATGCTCGCCTCCTGGTGGCCATGGTCGGATCTGGTGCCTGCTAGGACGAGGGGTGTGGGGATCTGGCTGGGAGAAACTTTTGACCGGCGTTGGTGGTCACGGCATCAACGATGCTCCGGCATTGTTGCCCTTCTTGGATGCGATGTTGAGGTTCATCCCCACCCCTTCCCTTCCCTTAGATCCTGGGTGAAAATCCTAAATCCCTCCGATTGGGCGACGACAACATTCTAGCGTCATTCCCTCCATGGAAGCGTCGCCTTGGGACTTTGTGGTGAGGGTCGAGCAATGTCGGAGCAGCGGGTTCTTGGGGCGACTTCATCCTGAAGCTTGCGTCTTGATGGGTGGTTGCTGCTGCGATTGGCGTTGTTTGTGGGCGGCTCGTGCGTAGAGGTGATCGTGTGCGAGGTTCTTCTCCTTGGAAACCTTGTCGTGTGTGGCAATGTGTGTCTAGGGAGAGCCGCTCTGCCTGTCAATGATACAGCGCCCTTCGAACCAGGGCGAGAAGACAGGGGTCTTCTTCGGAGGTGGAGGCATACGGCGTGTCGGGAGTAGACACAGACATGATCTTCTCAGGTAGCATGCTTGTCCAACAATGTTACCTCTTGAGCTAAGCGCGCAGATGGGCGAAGGCCTCGCTTCTCAAGTTGTGTTTCATGTTGTATTTTCTAGCCTCTCTGTGCGTTGCCTGTAAGCTGACTTATCTGACGTTTCGGTGTTATTAATTTAACATGGGGATAAGGCCTTCAGTTAAAAAAACAATCAAGAGTGCGCCAGTTTCACACAGATAGTGACCTTTCTCTCCTAGCGGGCTGAATTAATAGATGATTCTAAGGCAATATTTAAAGGAAAACTTGGGCAACGCGGCCTAGGTTGGTCAACCCGGGCCTAGGTTGGTCAACCCGATGCTCCTCCAAGGGCCATGGTCCGCACACCTGTAACTGGTCCCAAGGGTCACTGGAGGCAGGACGAACCGCCGATACTGCCGACAAGGAGGGTGGAAAATCTAGATACATTTTTGATCCACTAGAGGTGTATATGTTAACCCATAATTATGTGCACAGATACTTAAGGCTCGCTATTATAACTCATGAGAGTTTTTGACAGCGGACTGCCCAAAGAGGGCTTCTTTCACGTGGAGGAGCATCATTTTTTTTGGAAAACAGTACATATTAATATCATAGGAATACCAATTACACTCAGCCTCTGCAAAAACGCATGTCCTAGCAGATCTACGGATGCACACATCCCAGAAATAATAAAGAAGAATTACAAAAAAGAAAAAGTCCCGCTACATAGAACTATTCCTCAAAGCAACGACACTGATACCATCAGAACAATACCAGTATTCTTCCACTCCAATAACAACGCCTTCAAGAAGGAAACAGTGCCCGAACGCCATCGTTGTCCGATCAAAGATCATAGGTTTTCACCCTGGAGAAAGTCCTCGCTCGCAAAATAATGCCTTCAACAAGGTCATTGCCAGGCATAGCCAGTTAAGACCAGACCTTGGATTTTCACCCTGCAAGGTAAGACTAGGAACTCATCGTGTGTTGTCTTCCGCACCAACAGTCGCTGCTATGAGTCACAGATCACACAGCCAGTTCTTCGTCGCCACAAAAACTAAAATCACCATCGCTACCCTCATATTTCCGTTTTCCTGACATTCTCCGCATATGACTTCACCATGGCTCGATGAATGACGCTTGGTGGGAACAAACAATAGAGCTTCGCAATGCTCCCGCTAAAACCAAACGGCCAAAAAAACAAGGTACGCACGACCGAATACCTTACGATCCAACAATCTCTAGGCATGATACGCCCATGGGAGTTCGCCGGCAGAGCCTTCCGGAACTCGCCTCTCTAGTCCAGATCAACAAGGGCAGACATCAAGCAGATCTTCGTCTTCATGCGAAAGAAACCCAAGGAACACCTCCTTTATTAATGCCGACGCAGCAATCCCCACATCGTCGGCCAGTTCCCGGTGAACGGACTGAGCGTGCCGACTTAACCACCTGAATGGTCGATGCTTCCACCTCGATGTTGCCTTACGAAGGATAACGGCGCCCATAGCATCGTCGACATCATGGCCGCCGTCGGCCAAGGGTTTCCCCCCAGTTACCCTGCCTCCAGCACCCACTAGTCGCCGAAATAGGGTCCATGGCCGGGGAGGAGAAGCACAGGGAGGAGCAGCCTTCTTCAGATCCAGTGACCTCCGCATGTTGACGCCGTCCACCCGCGTGAGGCCACCCCCTCGGATCCGAGGCTCTCCAGCGCAGGAGATTTCCTCCCTTCAGCCGCGCGAGAGCCACCAAGACAGATCCCCGCCGCCCCCTTCACCGGATCCACGCGCGCCTTATGCCGACGACCCTCCGGGGCGACAAGGTGGGGGGAGAGAAGGAGGGAAGAGGGCGGAGGCGGGCGCTAGGGTTGGCCCCCTCAGTCGCCTGGAGGGGGCGACGTGAGGAGGGGAGAGTTACGCTACGATCGTGGAGGAGCATCATACATGGTAGAGAGCTTCTCCGAGCAGGTTTAGTGTGGAGGATCGGTAATGGTTTACAGATTAAAACGATGGAAGATAAGTGAATTCTGAGGAAAAGTGTGCAGCACGCGCTCAGATGTTAGCGAGATGATTGCCCTATAAAGGTGAATGTCTTCTTACTTTCTGGAGGTGGAGCGTGGAATGAACAGAAGGTGAGGGAGTTTCTCTTTGACATTGACATTAAGCACATCCTCAACACCCAGGTAGGTCGTACAGGCTCCGATGATTTTCTTGCTTGGAACCACACAAAGTCGGGTATTTTTTTGGTCAAATTGGCCTACCACTTGTCTGTTCAATGGAAAAGGGAGGAGAGAGGTTTGATGAATCAACCAGGTCCTATGATTAGCATAAAGGGTGGTTGTCGTTATGGGCGGCGAATGTGCCAGGAAAGGTTAAAACTCATTTTTGGAGGCTGGTTGAGAATGGTCTTGCTGTGGCCTCTCAACTCAAACACCAAAGAATTAAAGACATGATTAACTGTCTAGTGTGCGACAAAGTGGATGGAGAGTTTAGTGTATCGCTTTTGAGAGTGTTCTCATTCAGTCTTGACCTAGCAATTGTTCTTGGAAGATATAGATGCTAATCTGGTTAAACCCCTTGTCGTTTAAAGTGTCATGCCGAACTCAAAGGATGGTTGCTTGACTGGATTGGAAAAGCTTATGGCAAGTCAATTTCTTGGGTGTTGACGTTAATTTACAACCTATGGCTGGCTTGGAATGATGCTCGGGAGTCAAGTAGTATTGTTTATCCTTCTGTAGTTGCCAAGCGATCGGTTGTGGCCAGCCTCAAGAGTGACTGAGCACTGGCTCCCTCCTCTAAATTGGCACAAGGTAAATGTTGATGCAACGTTCCAATCATTAGATGCATGGGATGGTGGCGGCGTGGTTATTCGTGACGGCCATGGCATCTTCGTTGCAGGAGCATGCCATTTTCCCCCATATTGCTGATGCTGAAAGAGCGGAATTATTGGCATGCAAAAGGGGTTTGCAGGTGGCAAGAGAAGTACAGGTCCAAATATCATCTTGAAGATGGACAATGTCGAGACTGCGGCGAAGCTAAGGAATGAGGGGAAGGACCGCTCTATCCATGGTCCTTTGGTTGATGAAATAAAAGCTCTCTTCCATAGTTTTGAAGAAGTTTTGGTGCGATCGATTCGACGAACGAAGAATGAGGCTGCTCACAAAATGGCAAAAGAAGTCTGCGATAATAAAGTATGTAAGGTGTGATTTAGTGTTGCACCAGATTGTATTTTGAACTAGATTGGTCTAGACTCAGTTATGGGTATGAAATCGCAGCAATTTGATCTAAAAAAAGCATGCTTATGATCTTGTGAACTTGTAATTATGTGATTTGGACTTGTAACAACTCTTGTACTATTGTTTAGACTCTGAAATAATCTTTTGGTTCAAATTACATTTGACTTATACATTTCAAATATGTATGTGAATTCTAGTCTGAATCAATAATATTATGTGGTTTTATCAAATTTCAAGTTAAAGTCTGAATTTCAAATTTTAATGCAAGTTGTGCTTATGCACCTTGGTCCTTTACTTACTCATTGTTCACCCCGTGTTTCAGAAGTAGCAAAATAAGTAAAGGTCATGCCCAATTAAATAGTTCCTTGCTAATAACTTTAAGAGTGAATTCCACTTTTACCCTCTATTTGTGCATTTGAGACACTAATTACTACATTTAGTAGAAGTTGTATCCGAATGTCCTATTTAAGAAAAATATAAGGATAATTTTGTACCGTTTTAGCATTCAACACGTGTTCTTGGATAAGGCTGACATGTAGGACGATGTGTCACCACAAAATATGTGAAGATCGGACAATATCGTCGTCGATCATATCTACCCTTCTCTGCACCAAATATTCTATTCTTTGTTGCCATCTCGATAATTTTGAGGTTCAATCATCACCTTACACCTTGCCCAATAGATATGCATTAGAAAATGAGGGTTTAAAGTTTCCAAACATGGTCATTTAGATGAATTTTCACTATATAGGGTAATTGGTGTCACAAATGCACAAGTAGAGGGTAAAAAAATGAAATTCACTCTAACTTTAATAATTTAAAGACATTTTTCCTATTTCCAAATTCATGAAATGCATTGCACACATGTCCATTCCTCGTTAACAAACTGTGGCGTGCCATTTTTTCAAAATACAAATTCCATGTAAAATACTAATTGTACTCTTTATTTTATTGCAGTACCATTCTAATGTTGCTACTTTGCATCACCCCCGTAACCTCATATTCCCATGCGTTTCTCACGACTAGCGCACACCATATGAAATTTAAGTACACATCTTTACTCCGTGGCCAGTGATGCGGTGATTATCCATCAACTAATAGCAAAAACGAGAATAAGTTACAGCAAAGTTCACCTAAGTAGTGTGTAGATTGTAGCGTGGTGGATAGTCCATTCCAAGGGACCCTAAGTAGTGTGCATATTGTGGCGTGGTGGAATAGTCCATTCGCACGGGTATGACGTTAGCTACAAAGAAATGTGCTTAGTCTAATGAAGAAAGCTGGCAAGTGAAGATGCACTTTATTCTTCGTGCTAGAGCCTCATAGTGGCACTAGTGTAATAAAAAATCTTTCTGTAAATACATGTTGGGAAACCTTTTTTTTTTTGTCAAAATGTTGAGAAACGTTTTTTCTTAGATGAATGTTGAGAAACTTTGGATTATCCTTATCCTACCAAGTCCATAAAAAGTAAGAAACGTTTGGATAGTATATACTCTGTACATATCTTTGTTCTATAAGAAATTTCATTGATGACGATAGAAAAAGAAAGAAATACTCACTAATCAACTACATGCTAAACATACTCAAATTCGGCCGGTATGTTTCCAAAAGAATATAACCGATTGCATTTCCTACCTATTCGGTATGAGGACATACTTTGGCATTGATAACATTCTAATTAATAGAGGACCTGGGTAGACTAGGTAATATCCGCCAATTGATTATTTCCTTTTTTATGACCCTTAATCTGAAACCATTCACAAAGCAGAATTGATATGTTAGATCTACAAGCATATATATATGCCTCATATGCGACTATCTCATCCAAAGACTCATCCATTCAACACCTAGTGAACAAAAACACCTCTTCTTATTCCAGCCTACCACCACACCCCCAATTCCACAACTTTGCCAAATCTTGTCTTTGCAATGGAGAATGTCGCTGTTCTGATTGTTGGTGCTGGTCCAGCAGGCCTCGCGACGGCAGCGTGCCTTACTCATCTCTCCATTCCCTATGTCATCGTCGAGCGTGAGGACTGCAACGCGTCACTCTGGCGCAACCGCGCATATGACCGCTTGAAGCTGCATCTTGCAAAGGAGTTCTGTGAGTTACCACACATGTCATACCCAGCAGATGCACCAACATACATACCAAAAGCCCTATTTGTCAAATACTTGGATGACTATACTGCGCGTTTCAATATTGAACCCAAGTATCTCACTTGTGTGGAGTCGTCAACATATGACAGTTATAAGAAGTGTTGGTCCATTGTGGCTCGTGACATGGCAGAAGGCACAACAATAAATTTCATTTCAAAGTTCCTTGTTGTGGCAAGTGGTGAGAATAGTGCAGAGAATATTCCAGTGATCCCTGGACTTGACACTTTTCCGGGTGAGGCCATCCACTCGTCAAGCTACAAGTCAGGCAAGATCTTTGCCGGTAAGAGCGTGTTGGTCATTGGATCTGGCAACTCTGGGATGGAGATCGCTTATGACCTTGCAACCCATGGTGCCAATACTTCGATTGTTATACGAAGCCCGGTATGTGCACTGTGTAATTTCATATAGTAATAAGGATACAATTTCATAGTATTATTATGCTGGCATGATATTTTGTTTTATCCTGCATGTTGCAAAGATGTGTGACCCCCCTTTTGGCTGCAGATTCATATAATGACAAAGGAACTAATTCGGTTGGGAATGACATTAGCCCACCATCTTCCACTCAATCTAGTGGATAACTTCCTTGTCATGGCAGCAAAATTCATATTTGGAGACCTATCAAGGTATGGCATCACAATGCCAAAAATGGGTCCAATGATACTCAAGTCGAAAACCGGCCGATCCGCTGTGATCGATGTTGGCACTGCTGGGTTAATTAAAAAAGGCATCATCCAAGTAGGTATATCCTCAGACATGATATAAACCTTATATGTACCATCCACTGTTGTGATAATTTACCATGTCAGTTTATTAATGTTTATTTACCACTTATAGGTTCAAGGAAGCATTAGTAAGATCACGGGAAGTATAGTTAAATTTCAAAGTGGGGATGAAATCTCATTTGACGCGGCCGTGTTTGCAACTGGATACAAGAGCACAACAAATATGTGGCTCAAGGTAATAGCAATGTTTTTTTGTTCAAGTAGGATTCTTTTTAATATAGAAATGGTTAGATCTTCTAACCAAGTTATATGTTATTTGTAAGTGCAGAATGGTGAGAGCATGTTAAATGACAATGGTCTGCCGAGGAAGGAATATCCGAATCATTGGAAAGGTGAAAATAGGCTCTACTGTGTTGGGTTAGCGAGGAGAGGGTTGGCTGGTATTTCTGCGGATGCAAAGAATATTGCCAATGATATTAAATCTGTGATAGGCTCCATGTTGGGCTAAATTAGCCTTTATATGTAGTTTAAGGGCCAAGTGTGTTAGACTTCCGATATCTTTGAGACATCTTCATGTCAAGGTTCATATGTTCTAGGGAGTAAGCTCTGCTCTTGTATATTATCAAGAAGGGCCATCTAGCTCTGCTCTCGTTGTGTAAAACAGCTTTTTTCTGAACTTATGGAATTTATATATGCAAAAGGCCTGGAATCAGTAGTGTAATTTCTGTATCAAAAGCTCATGTGACACGTTTATCCCAAACAATGAACCATGAGGTCACCCAGCCTCAATTCGCTAGAATCCATTTCAGGTACTGTAATTCACTAGTTCTAGGATCACACATTGACACTATGTATGAGAGTTATATACTGTATGAAAGTAGTCCATTGCTGCTATGTTGAAGTCGAACCATGATGGACGTCTGTCAGACATGGTACCTTATTTTATCTGGCAACCTCTCTCCTTATACACAGCCTTCTATCTCTGCCTTGTGGATCCAATGTATTGCTCCTGACAAACATACTTCTTTGAATCGAACCAACATCTTGGTCCGCTTCTCTGCGCTGAAACAATGAATCGGTGTTCTGCTATGTATTGAACCGATTCCTTCAACTCATTGAACCGCTTTAAGCATACATAGTATATTGTCTTAGACAAACTCATTTTTAGATTCAAAATGATCATAGGGCGATAATTCGATGATCAAGGGTTCTGTTTGTAAACTTTGAGCCCTTATTTTATATTACTAGTACTGTATGTATTGGGCATGTTAATAGAGGCCTCTGTGTAAGTCTGTACCCGCCTGGTTAATTATTAAAGCTTCCTTGCCATTGGGGACTCTCCGTTGAAAAAAGGCTATTTTTTTAAATAATACAATTTTTTATTGAATTTCACAAATAATACATAAAACGGACAAATTGCAAATCTGTTGGTCGGTCGGCCGTTCGACAGACGACAGACTCGTTTCGTCTTTTCAACAGACGACACACTGTTTCGTCTTTTGGGAGGACGACGGCCCAGATGTTCGGCTGTTCAACAGACGAAAGTACTGTTCGTCTATTGGGGGGACGACGGCCCAGATGTTCGGCTGTTCAACAGACGAACGTACTGTTCGTCTATTGGAAGGACGAAGGGTGCATTGCTCATGCAAGGTTGCATTGATCGGCAATACTGCCGCTAAATAATTGTCCGCCGCTGTTTTCCTCGCCAATCCTTCCCGCTGATTTTTCCCGCCAGTACTCCCCGCCGATTTTTCCCGCCAGTACTTCCCGCCCTTTGTTCCCGCCACTACTTCCCGCCCTTTTTCCCGCCACTACTTCCCGCCATTTTTTTCCCGCCACTACTTCCCGCCCTTTTTTCCCGCCTATTCGGTTCGGTGCCTCTATAAATCCGGGCAACGAGATGTATCCTTTAACCCAGTTCATCTCTTCCTCCTCTTACTCTCTCATTTCCCTCCTCATCTCTTGCTCTCGCATTTCCCTCCACTCCTCTCCACTATGACCGACGTGTCTCCCTGGCCTCTAGATATGTCCATTGGGCTTCTCCAAATAGCCAGAACTGTTGTGATAGGCGATGAACCAAGCTCCTGGGATATGTTGGTAACGAACCATGATGCTCTTGTTCTGCTTGGTAAGTCACTTCATCGAAGAGGGTGGAAACTAAAGACCCCAAATCAGGTACGAGCAGAGCTTCTCAGGATCCAGGTAAGGTGGGACAAGCTCACCTTCAAGAGTGAAGCTTACATGAAGGAGCGGTTTGATGCACCTTGGTCCTGGATAGAAGAGAGCGAAGATGAGGATGATATCTTCATGCCGCCACCCATTGGAAGCAAGGCAAGAGCTGAGTGGGACAAGAGGCAGGAGAAGAAGAAAGCGCAGGCCAAGAAGAGTCAAGATAACATGACGGAGCAGGTTGTGGCACCTAGGGCCTGGATAGAAGAGAGCGAAGATGAGGATGATATCTTCATGCCGCCACCCGTTGGAAGCAAGGCGAGAGCTAAGTGGGACAAGAGGCAGGAGAAGAAGAAAGCGCAGGCCAAGAAGAGCAAGTGCGAGGGATCGTCCAAGGGAAAGGGCGAGGCATCATCGAAGGGAAAGGGAAAGGCATCATGCTAGGGATAGATAGGACTCTTATTTATGTACCGCAAGTTATGTTGAACTATGTTGCAAGTTATGTTGAGTAGTTTGTCGAATAAAATCATGAAATAATAGAATGATGTCTCATACATAGATAGATAAATGCCTGATACATAAGTAGATATCACTGGTGTCGACTACAAGGTGGCGGAGGCCTCGGTGTACTCCATCCATATCTGTGGGGTGGCATCACATCACGGCGAGGTGCAGTTGACCCTTCACCTTGATCCTGTGTATCCTGTGTGGGGGATAGGTGGTGGAGTACCGGCGTCTTGGCCAAACCAGTCTACACCTTTCGTCTTGTGTCTGCTGATCACGGTCGTCATTACTGTCCCATGTAACGGAGTCTCCTGCTAGTGTACAAGAAATTAAGTACTGAACAATGTCATACTACATCTAACAATAGTAGGAAGGGACATGCTTACCATGAGGATGAGATTGTGGTCGATAAGCGAAGTCCATGTAGGGGATCGGCTGCTGATGCCGCCATTGTTCAAAAGTAATCTGATTCTGCTACAACTGGTCGATATTAAACTACGATTGCTGCCACGGGTCAGAAGTAAACTGTGATTGATGCCACCCCGAGCCTCCAGCCTGGTCTGGAGGTGGTGCTCTCGGCGGCGCCTGCTGTGAGAGTTGTGGACGAGGCCCGTGGCGGAGTGGTGGAGAAATATGCTCCTCATGCCATCCCGAGCCTCCAGCATGGTCTGGAGAAGGTGGCTGCTCCATGGATCTACGTGGGGCACGCTCCTCCACCGAGTGACGCGATGGGCGCTGCTGCGTGGATCGACGTGGGGCGCGCTCCTCCACCGAGTGACGCGGTGGGCGTTGTGCTTCTCGGTGTTGAACAACGCCTGAGACGCTGGTGCACGTGATGGCCGCGTAGATATGCCACAGCTTCTCCTCGACCCGCCGGGCAAAGGACTGAGCCTGCTGAAGGGGCACAAGAGGAACGGTCGAAAGCGATCGTCCGTACTGAGCCACCTCAGTCTGTAGCTCCCACGTCATATTGGCATGCATTTGTCTTATAGTTAGGTATGCACTACATAGGCACTCATGTTGATTATGCTCTAAATAAAGTACTTACCGCTGACTGTCTGGACTCCAGTATTGACTGGCTAGGGTATATCTCATCGTCATGTGCGTGTAGAATGGGACGTAGCCGTGTCATCGACATGTACCTCTGTAAGTATCCGTGGAATAGCTCCATATCAAACGTGCCAGCGTGCCACACTTGTGTTGGTGCATTCTGCCACTCGTTGACGTAAATCCCCACCCGTTGGAGCCATTGAGTGGCGGTCTTGCTAGTTTTCCGAAAGTACCTGTCATTAGAATTTGTTAGACCATCATTAAAAAACATAGATGAAGTATAATACGTATTCCTTATGTACATATATTTACTTACGCGTGCATGACATCTGGAATGGGAACATCCGGACATGGGGGATCTACCATCTGGCAAAGACCGAACTGCCGCACGACCCTCTGTTGAGACATCTCCTCAACTTGGCAATCAAAGATGATCTTCGATGTAGTCAGCCAATACTCTCGATCTCTAGTGCATATAATAGATAACCCGCCGGGATATCGTGCGTGTCGTGTCTGTAGGGTGTACGGCTCCCAAATCACGACATCCTCTTTCAGTGTGTCGAACTGCTCGCTGAATGATGGATATCATCTAACGACTTGCTCTCCCGCGAAACGACACTGCATGACAAAATAGTTGTTAGTAACTTTCATATTGTAGTACCAGAAGTGCAATTTATTAAGACATTACACTGACCTTGCGACGGGTCCAGTGAGTGCCAAATGTAGGCAAGTCAATTTGCTCTTCGTCGAACAACAGGTCAGAGTGGTAGACAATTGTTTCATGTTCCTGGTTGCCGACTATTTGGTTGACACTTACTTCTGGACGGCCGATAGGGAACCTCTCCCATGACCACAGTTGTAGCAACAATGGGCATCCTAGCAAGACAGAACTGTCCTGGGTTAACTGGAAAGCATTGCACATACCTCGGTACGTAGCTGCTAAGACAGCTGAACCCCAACTCCACTGTGTGCATTCTTCCTGGCACGTCGCCTCCGCGGTCCCTCTAGCAAAATGGATGTATCGCGCACTAATGGTCGACATGTGGTTCTCAGTGAACATCACCTTCCCGAGCAACCACATAATGTATGCCTCCAGGCTGCGTGTAATCTGTGGCGCAGTCATCGGAGTGGCCGGGAACCCAAACCTCTATACCTGCATTGGCAAATAGAACAATTTTCAGTACATGATACTTCTCCAACAAAATAGAACAAATAAATGAAACACACCTGATACTGCTCCAACCATCCAAATTTTGGCCCATGATTGTCATGGCCAAAGGCCTGAGCTCCATCACGGATGCCAAAGAATCGTTGGGCCATGTCTTGGGCCCAATTTGCCGGTGGATCCACTGGGCCTATGGGCACGCCAGCCAACGGAAGTCCCAGCAAGTACGAGACGTCCTGAAGGGTAGGAGCCATCTCTCCCCATCGAAAATGGAAAGTGTGAGTCTCGGGCCTCCATCGATCCACCAAGCACGTGAGCAAAGATGAGTCGTACTGTAAGCGACTAGTCTGGAACCCAAGGTGTCGCCCTTCTATCTCCTCCATACGAGTGGCCTCAACCAAACGAACGAAGGGTAAGAGCCCAGCCCACTTCAATCTACATAAGAAGAAAGTAGAACAGTTTAGTCACTCTGGCCCATAAATATCCCAACAGCAAGAGAAATAAATGTCACATGCCTCTGAAGCCAATCAGGATGTATGCACCAGTTCGAAATGGGAGTGCGAGCCACTAGGTGCTTCAAGGACCCCGAGTTAGCATCCGATGCACGACGGTGCTTTCTATCTATGTCAGCATTCAGCAAAGATCCCGCCATCTACACATTAGTTCCACACATATTGCAAATTTAAGACATGGTTCCACACATATTACAAATTTAAGACATAGTTCCACACATATTAAAAATTTAAGACATAGTTCCACACATATTACAAATTTAAGACATAGTTCCACACATTCTGCCTCTTCTTCCTCGGCTGCCACGTCCACGAGGAGCAGCTCCACCAGTCCTGAAGATGTGGCAACTGGTGTCTATATGACCAAATTGATTACACAGAAAACATTGCCTAGTAGGGCCTCCGGCTTCAGATTCATTCATATCATTACGGATGCGGACACATTGTCGCCTTCCTCTTCCTGTCCGCATCAGTTCAGGATCTGGGATGTAAACCCTTTCACCTGGATTTACTTTGTTGAAATTTCCCCATGCCCTATATCCCATCATCTACTTTGTCCGTATTGACCACCGCGTCCTTAAGGAAATAAGGAGACGCAAACGAGATCGCATCCATACCCATCAGCCCGCATGCAGCTAGTACATGAGAGCAAGGCAGATGCAACAGCTTGGGTTTATTGCACGTGCACTCACACGTTGGCCAGGCTTCGTTGCCTATCCTCACCTCCTGTGTCTTTACCTCTTCTCCTGTTCCAATCCGGTTGGAAGGGAGGCGTACCTCGAACCTTCTTTCCTGATTACCGATGACGATGACATGCATGGACCGAGCCTTCTCCATCTTGGCATCCATGTAATGCATGATCTTTGAACAATACCTCGTGTTTGGGTTGTTCATGATATGCATCTGAGCCATCTGGAGTCTGTCTCTGAAATACTTCAGAGTTCCGGTGAAAATACACTCCACAATGGCTGTTAATGGTAGAGCCCTACTTCCTCTCAAGACAAAGTTGTAAGTTTGAGCCAAATTTATAGTCATGACGCCAAACCTAGCACCATGAGTGTCATGCAGCGAGACCACCTCTCTCTGCTCGTGTTGTATCCATTCCTGAAATTTTTTAATCCTTCTGCCAGGCCTTCTCCTAGTACCGGGTTGGTCAAATCCTGGCAAGTCACAAAGGGCAATGGGTTCTTCCTCCGGTGGTGCTGCTCCTGTTGTTGCATGTGCAGCTAACGCCGCTGCATGAGCATGACATTGCTGCTCTGCTCTCCTCGAGTCACATGTTTTAGTGAAGTCATCAAGATAGCCACGACACTTGATATACTTCCACTCTTGGTTCTTGCAAAGCTTCTTGAATAGGTTCATAAGAGCCTTGTTCTGAACTGTGAGAAAAATTGGCCCCTAGATGCCGCATGCAACGACTGCATGTCCAGCCATGGAGTTACTTCATCGAGGGTGTGTGTGAGCTTCTTTATCGCGCTTAGTATACCTGGATGCCTATCATGAAGCACGCATACATTCGGTGTATCTCTCACAATTGCTATCTTCAGCTGCCTGAAAAACCATACCCAACTCTCGGTGTTCTCGCTCTCCACGAAAGCAAAAGCAAGTGGAACAACTTGATTGTTTCCATCTTGACCTATGGCAGTCAATATCTGACCCCTATACTTGCCAGTGAGAAATGTACCATCCACACAGATGACTGGTCGATAGTGAGTGAAAGCTTCTATGCATATAGCAAATGAGAAGAACACTCGATGAAGTACCCTCAAATTAGGTTCCTGTGGCAATGTAAAGTGTTGGATGTCCACGTAGGTGCCTGGATTCCTAGCCTGCAGTGTCTGGAGCATCCTAACAACACAGTCATACCCGTCTCGAAACGAACCAAACCTTGCCTCCAGTGCCCTTTGCTTAGTCCTCCAAGCCTTCCCGTATGAAATATTGTAGCGGAATCTGACAGAAACTTTGTGAATGATAGCATTCACCCCCATGGCTTTGCCCTCCACTATCTCTGTGTACAACAGTCTAGCCAGGAGGGTTGACGTGAGGTTAGCCAGGAGGGTTGACGTGAGGTTACGATGGTCCTGAAGGACACTTTCAAGTGTGCATGTGTGCATCACAACATCGATGACCTTCCAGTTTATGTCATACCTAGGTACATGGGCATGCACCCTTGCAGGACATCCAGCTTCCTTGCAAACCAATGTCAAATATTGTTGTGATGACACCTTCGTTTTCAAGACCCGTTGCATGGACATTGACCACTCAACAATTGCTTCCTGCAGATGTCTCTTGCTAGGATATAATGCACCCAGAGAGATGCTGTTCGCGTGATAATGCCACGCCGAATCATGCCCATCGTTCACAGTCATTGCTGCTGTGTTGTCATTATTCCATGATGCCGGAATAGGTTGGCCGATCTCTTCTTGATCAGACTCGCCAGAATCATCAGCCGTATCACTGTTGCCTTCTGAGTCTTCGGCTTCCATTTGATGTTGCAACAAACCATCATATATCTCGTCCTCATCAGCTTCGCCACTGAATATGTCTTCCCCTAATCCTTCACCACCGTCCTCTGATACATAACCATCACCCCCGGTGTGTGCATAGCTACTGTGACCTGATTCATAACCGCCGCCACCCTCTTGGCCCTGACTACTCTGGCCATGATCATAACTATCTCCAGCATGACCGGCCTGACTACTCTGGCCATGATCATACCCAGCCTCTTTCGCCACAGGTAACGTTAAGAGACTGGGGTTAACTTCTCTTTTCTGGCAAGCTTGCACAAATTTGACCCATTTCTGTTGCGCTTTTATTGGCCTTAAATAAAAATTAGGGGTTTGCCTTGACTTAGTCCATAAAGCATGCACACCGACAGTATGGGTAGGAGGGAGCCCTAAACGAACACATAACCAATCCTTCAACTGAGTAACGGGCACTGTTTCAGGATTCTGAAGCACTTCATCCATAAAACTAAACTCGCTCAAATCAACTCCGTGCTGGTTTATTCTGACGGAACCAGGACCATACAAGAACCTAAACACTACATTATTTGACATGATTTTCGACCTAAAAAATACCGAAAATAGTCAAAAACAGGTACATTGACACATAATACTCTACAAATATCTTGCATCTAACAGACCCCATCAAAGGCTACCTATAAACATACACACATGACTGCAATTAGCAAGAAATTAGGGTTTACCCTTGAAGCGTCTTGCAGTCGCAGCTGCCTCAGGTCAACGGATCAGCACCTCCACCATGCACCTTCCTCAAGTCCCAGCACCAGCCTCCACCATGGCCATTGCTCAACAAGAACACCACCAGATCCCTCCACCAAAACGACTTAAATCACTACACCAGGCTATTCCATTAGTAGATCGGGACTCTACTAGCTTGCTAATGTGTTAGAGCAGCAAGTTTGGGTCGAAATCTGGGCTAAAAATCGGTGCAGTAACTGGCGAAAACGAGAGCGAGCTAGTGAGAAAGAGGAAGAACCGAGCGAGAGGAGGGGAGGACGACGATGGGTCGGCGAGTTATATGCTGGGTGGTGTCGGCCCGTCAACGGACGAACCCTGCCTTCGTCCGTTCAACGGACGAATCACCCTGCAAACCCCTGTCGGCCGACAGCGTGATGCTCTGTCGTCTTTTGAAATAAAGAAGGCAACGCGGTCGTCTTTTCGGAAAAAGAAGGCAACGCTGTCGGCTGTTTGATAAAAGTCGACTGGTCTGTCGTCTGTTTAAAAGATTTAACCTGCCCGCTCGTCGAACCACCAACAGATTTGCAATTTTCCCGTTTTGTGTATTATTTGTGAAATTCAATAAAAAAATGTATTATTTAAAAAAAATTAGCCAAAAAAAGAGTGAATTTTACTTTTTACTCTCTATTTATGTATTTGAAACACTAATTATCCCATTTAATAGAAGTTGTATCCGAATGTTCTATTTAAGAAAATTTTAAGCATAATTTTGTCCCGTTTTAGCATTCATCACGTGTTCTTAAATAAGGCTGACATGTTAGGACGATGTGTCGCCATAAAATATGTCAAAATCGGAGGACGTCGCCGTCGATCATATCTATCCTTCTCTGCACCAAATGTTCTATTCTTTGTTGCCATCTCATAATTTCGAAGTTCAATCATCACATCACACCTTGCCCACTAGATATGCATCAGAAAATAAGGTTTAAAATTTCCAAACATGATAATTTTGATGAATTTTCACTACGTAAGGTAATTAGTGTCACAAATAAAAGGTAAAAATTGGAATTCACTCAGGAAAAAAATAAGTCTGTGCAACTGCTACATTTTTTTAGATTAGATCAAAACATCTTCACTCGTGTCCTCAAATAACTTCTGACATAAGCGTCATCGTATCGGTTGTTTGGGGACGCCACCGTGCCGTGCCTTATTTGGAGCCATCATGTTTCTAGACGCGTGCTCTAAACATCTTTTGAAAAATTGAATACACACGGAAATCTAAAATTTCATTAGACTTCGTTATAGTTTATAAGGTTCAAACGAAATTTAACTAAAAAAACAAAATTTAACTGAAAATTAATCTATCTACTAATTTACACAGAGGTAGGTTCGTCCGTCTGCTTTTTCGTTCCGATTTTTTATGGACGATTTTGCCCCTGTCTGTTTGAGGATTTTGCGTGGTATGCCACCGCCAAGTGAGATAAAAAAAACCTCTCCCTATTCATCCCCGAGCGCAGCCACGCCGCCGGCCATCCCGCCCCGAACCTTCCCAACCTCGCGGACCTCTCCCGGCCATGTCGCTCGCCCGAATGATTGTCCTACTCTCCAATAGAAGCGCCCCTTGGACATCGCCGCCACCCCATAGATCTCCTCCCATGGCCGCTTCCCCAATTTTGGGCTCACAAGTCACAACCGCGTGGAGGGCAGCGGCCCTGCTGGGTATGGAGATGGGGAGCACCGGGCCAATACTTGAGGGAAGGGAGGAGGCGACCAGCGGTAGGGATCTGGGGGTGGATAGTAGTGGCGGCACGGTCCCGGCAGCAACGGAAGTCGATGTGCGTGAAGATCTGCAGTGGGTCGGAGGGGATTGGATGGCGCCAGTGTCTTGATCGGGCGCGGGGGGATAGCCTACGGATGAGGAGGCGGGCCGACGGTAGTGGATCCCGGTCGGGAGGGTCGGCTCAGGAGGCTAGGACCAGCATCGAGGGAGACAGGGAGTGCAGGGAACCGTGGGCGGGCGGTGGCAGTGTCCTACTATCCTGGAAGAAATTCATTTGGATTGTTACGTCACAAATCAAGCTAAAGGTCATATTCTACCGCTCCTCCTCCAGGGAAGCTATGAATTTTGGGTGGAGGTGGAGCTGGGAATCCGTCCGCGCCCGACAGGTAAGATTCTCCTACTTCAGTGGCGGTCGGTATCGCATCACTCGGAGAGGTCGAGGCGCCGACCAAGTTCCATGCCACATAGCCCCACGAGCTTGTCCTTCCAGCCTCCTGGCGCGGGCTGACACACCCCAGCTGCAGAACCAGCGAGGGACCCTCCTTCTTGCCACGGCCGGTCCCGACCGGCGAGCCGGCGCCTGTGTCCTGCAGGTGCGGAGTGTCACACAGGATGAAGGCCTCGGAGTCCAGCGGTGATTGTGTCGAGTGCTTGATTTGTTGCGATATTGCAGGTTGTGTTTCTACGTTGCTGTCTGGGATCACGCCATTCAGATGTATGATAAAAAGCCTCAAAGAAGTGGCATGTGCGCCTGCCAACTGTCAAACAAGCTAATAGATTGGCATCAGACTCTGGAGTTCTCACTTTTTTCAACTTCTTGCGCGTCTGATCGATCCAGGGCATTGGTGTTAGATTAAAATGGAGTTTTGTGCAATTTGGTAGTACTGACTTTAGATTACGAGAGTGTGAATAGTGTTGTGAGATTGCAGCTCCAGTGCGAACCGAAAGTATTGGGATACAGTGAAAAGAGGTGCACGGTGCGAATTTGTGTGAGGCGTGAGGTT
The DNA here is from genome assembly GCA_023614405.1 of Avena insularis. Classification (NCBI taxonomy): domain Eukaryota; kingdom Viridiplantae; phylum Streptophyta; class Magnoliopsida; order Poales; family Poaceae; genus Avena; species Avena insularis. The sequence continues at coordinate 14,918,182 of CM042693.1, forward strand.
CCTAATGTATCGATCATGTGTAATCTGTGCTAAATTTGATAATCAAGTTGTATTTGAAAAAATATAGTATAAAAAACACAATAGTGATGTTATTAAATTTGATTATCTCTCTGTCTTTAGATAAGTGTAGTAAACTACCGACAAGAAAAAAGGGCTTAAACGTTTGGGATGTAGAAAAAATTATCAGATACTCTCATTATGTTGTTTACACACTTTTCAGAGAAACACATTACAACCCAGAGTTCGGTTAAACCTACAAACATACACCGGCTTTTATGGATGCAATTCCCATAAAAAACAGAGTGCTCTAGCAGTCCATTGTCAATCAGATTCAAACAAATTAATGAAGTTAGCATACAAAATAAATCCGTAGCCACTCATGATATATGTTTCGTCGACCATCCCGAGCAGATCTCTCCGCGTGTTCTAGCAGTCCGAGAAACAATATCAAAGAGGCTTGAGCTTGGTGGTAACATGGTCGATGGGCTAGGGCGCGAGGGGATTTGCGATGAGTGAAAGTTTTGTGTTATCGTCTAGGTACATTTGGATTCTAGGGTTGCACAATGACCGATGAGAAGTGAAAGAGTGTCCCATTAGGTAGAGTGCTTGTCTTATTTGGACAAGTCGAGCCTTTTCTTAAGCATGTCACGAATTAGATCTTAATTAATAAGAGCAATTTAGCACTGTATGTTCTCGTTGTGTATACTATATCGAGTTATAGATTTTTATCGGAATATAGTTCTACGAATACATGAATTTTCATATTCATTGTACATGTACGTCGAGTAAAGAAACTTAAGTGACCGTGGCAACGCACGGACATTCAGCTAGTCTAATATAACGGTAGTAGCGGTAGTCGGCGTCGCTGATCTTCCCTTTCCACGCTCGTTAGGCTTGTCGCCGACTCGTCCCTAATGACATCGCCATCACGCATGTAATATCTCAGACTCTATATGTCCGGGCTGTCACTCCTGGCAATTTAATATGATCTCTAGACTAAGACCCGATCAACACTAGTTTTTTCTGCGCACTTTGTTCTCACTCATGCGTATCTGGTATCCACTTTTCGGTCGATCATCCATCCTAAAATTGCTCTAGGCAAAACACGCTTAACGTTAGAATTCTTTTCAGATGAGCTTTCAGAAAAGAAGTTGCATTGTTGATATGAGTATCATATCAATCATATTAAGCCATGTGCCAGGATCTCACAACGCACCAGGCCGACGAGCTCTACACTGGCGTCGTGGATGGATTTCGCAACCGCCTCCTTGAGAGACTCCCACCAGGTGTCATGATCGTTCACAGATTCCATCCATGTTGTGTTGTAGCCGGATGTGTCCTCGGTGTCGTCGGCGCTCGCCAAGAGCCACTGCTTGTGGAGGTAGGCGGCCAAAGTAGACTCCACGTTGGACTCCTTCTTCGACTCCGGCTTGGGGGCAAATGACACGACGGGTCGCGCCTCGCTGGCGATGTGAACGCCTCCATCATCTCCCTTTTGGGGGCGGGATAGGGGCAGGACCGCGAGGTGGAGCGTAAGGAGGAGCGTGATGGCCCCCGGTAATATGGTGACCACAAGGATGAGCGCGGTGTTGTTGTTGAAGCCCTTGGAAGCCAATGTTCTTGTGGTGTCGATGGCATCTCTAGGAGAGGGTCGTCGATCCTGATGTGCTCGTTGATAGCATCCAAGATGCAGCCCGGCGTGCCCCACCACCGTAGGCATAGGTGGTCGGCGGACCGATGAGAACATCATCACCCACCATGTACTCCATCCACTCTGCATGGAAGTTATCGCGCCACCACTCGTCGTTGTCGTCGGAAGACCACAAGGAGGATACGCGCTCCTCCGGCGACAGCCTCCGCCGATGGCCGTGGGTGCGCTGCCACCATGCCTTGGTGCAGGGCCTGGGTTTCAGCGGTATGCCAACGTTGTTCAGCACCATCCTCTAGCCAACGCTTGGGAGGCGATAGTCCGGCGGGCATGGTTACTGTGCTCGGTACAACGCCCAAACCTCGTAACTCTAAGGTTGGCGATACCCTGAAATAAGACAACAAGCATTATGCAAAACATGGATCTTCATTCCCTATATCAATAATAACAACTAGTCACACAAATAGATGAATAATATAGAGGCACGTCACATCTCACCAATCCCCTACATCTCCCATGTCTAGGGGGATTTACTCGCACATGATAGGGGAATAACATAGAGAGACAATGATTATATAAAAGGAGTACATCTCGATATTACCGTAGCAATCCGCTATAAGAAGTGAGATCAAAGCAATACAAATCATTTGTTCCAAGTATGAATAGAATCTCAACCCTAATCTTACAATAATGAATCTCTCTCTATATATACATATATATGTGAAGGGTGATGATGGTGGAGTGAAGGATCTAGTGATCGAAGATCCCAGAGTAGATCGTGAAGGGTTCGCAGCATAGAAAACAAAAAAATCCTACGATATGAACACCTAATTACACCAAGATGTAATCTAGTAGATGGAAGTAACGAGTAAGGGGTCATCTAGAAAAACTCATCCTCGAAGAGTGAAATATTTTAACAAAATCTGATTTCATGGATAATGTAGACAATCACTTGCCAATCTCAAGATCGAGTAGATGTGCGCTGCAATTCGGTAGCGCCTCCGTGCTCGATCACACGTATAGCTCTAGGACGACTCCCATACCTCGATCAAATAGGGTAGCGGAAGCAAAAGATCCGCTGGAGAAAACTACTATGCCATTGATCTCGCTAATCCAAAGGAAATGGGAGGGGAAAGAGAGCTTGTACTGGAGTGTAAGTATGATAGGAGATCCACCTCTCCTTATATAGGGGAGGTGCTTCCACCATGGGCTGTGTTGGGTTTCCGATGCAGAAAACAAAAAAAATCCTACGACGGACCGCCCTAATGCCCAAGATCTATCTATTAGTAATACAGTAACGGCCGAAGGTTTCGGATACATAACCTTGTAGTCTAAAACCGGTTAACGTTCCAAGGGGAACATGGTTGAAGTAGTCATGCTCATAGCTGACCTCAAGGTAACGAAGCTCCTTGCAGGTCACCCTTGCTCCAGCATCGTGCAACAGTCCAACTCACGATATCGAAGGTGCCCCAAGTGTGTCCCCTCGTGGTTTCGTACACATAAGGTGTACGATGACGACCTCTGGATCCCTTATCCCGCCGGGAGTGCGGAAGTAGATCTCTGGCTTGGAACCTCCACAACGCAATGGCGTGCTGCATATGCGCCATACCTTGCGCGAGCAGTCCTATCATGGGACCATGCTAGCACAAGGAGACAACTATAGAGAGGATAGGGAGGGAGGAGGTGCATAGAGGATGGAGGAGGGCTCCCAACTTGTGGCCTTGGTGTGTTTCTACTCTTCCAAGGGGGGCGCTTTATATAGGGGAACGGGGGCACCCTTACCCCCCACCAAGGCAACCCTAGGCGGCCAAGAGGGGGCAAGAGGCGGCTGTCAAGGGAGGGGGCAGCCCTAGGACGCCCCAAACCCTAGAAGCCGGCCAAGGTGGGGGCATCCCTAGGAGCCCCAAACCCTAGGAGCATGGCCCTCCCACTTGTGGTTTCCCTCATGGACCCTTTTTCCTAGGAAGTTTGGCCCATTAGTGGAATACCCTTTCAAATTAGATTTTATTATTATATCTAATATTAATTACATTAATTAATATGTAAATAAATATTACAAAATCTGATTTGACCTGAAACACCTTTTGGTTCCCCTTCAAATTCCCCCAAACAACTTCGGAACTTCCTAAAACGATTCTGGTTCTCTCACAGAACTTTTCCGGTTCCCTTTTTCTTTCTCCGAACAACTTTGAATCTCTCTGCGGAACAACTCCGACTTACTCTTTCTCTGCTGTGATTCCAACTTACAGAATATCTATATCTCATCGTACCCTTAAGTGTATCTCCCCATGGCTCAGGAATGGCACATACATGATCTCTATCAATGATTAACAACAGGACCGGGGTGCCCATATTGTGTTGGGGATATGCTAAATGGGCATCACCATAGCGTGTCTCTAATCCGGATAACCCGGGTGGCCTAGATTTGGTAGCAAGGCCCATGGCCTGCTAGGCGGCCCAGTTAGATGGATGCAGAAGGGAGGCCCATGCCGGATAAAGGAAGGCTACGATGGAGTCATCGACATACTTGGAGCCTTGGAGTGCAAGACACATAGACTAGTTGGTGCTAGTGTAGGACTCTGTAACCTGTCCGGCTAGGACTCTTCCCTGTAAACCTAGGATCTGGTGTTTTTATAAGACAGACCTATGGGAGCCTTTAGGGCATAAATTAGATCATTCAACTCGACACCTCGCACAGCGAACCAATCCCTGTAACTCGGTGTATTGCCCTTATAGTGATTTGTAGCAGGATTAGGGTTCCGCCACCGTCGTGGAAGCTGAACCTGGGTAAGATGTGTTACCTCGTACCCGCGAACTTAATGCCTTCCCCACGTCTCTAAACATGCACTTTGAGGACCCCTCCATGGCGTACTCGTCGGCAATACCACGATAGTTGGCGCCCATCGTGGGGCAAGAGGCGATTCAAGCTCTACAATGGGCGAGATCCAAGCTCTTCGCAGGAATTAGAAAAATCGTAGCCATCAGTCGTGGTATATTCTCCGGCAACGTTCTGATCGTACCTCCTGACGAGTTCTGGATCCCGACAAAGACGAACCCACCTGATGCTCAATTGTTCCAATCGGGGACATCCACCTCTTCATCGGCGAAACCGACTCGGGCGCTAGTTCCCTGGAAGTCGGAGGATCATCAAGGCCTGCACGGACCGCCTATAGGCAGGACACATTCACGGAAGGATCAAAGTCGGATCTCTCTTTGGAGTTTGCTGGCTTAGATCGGAAAAATTCAAGGCCCACCCAAACCGCCCATGTGCAGGATATAATGGTGGAAGATCACAGCAAATCCGCCGGGTTAGCTCGTGCGTCTGGAAAGCAGCGATCGCACTTTGTCGGCGTGGTAACCATCTTCGGTCTGGCGCGCTGCGTTGAGAGAGAGGGTGAAATCCCCCGAGATTACCTCGCCAGATGGCTCTGGATACGAGCCGATCTGGAAGGCTAACCAGATAATGACGGTGTCTACCACTTTGTCAAAGGGCTGGATCACGGCACACTTCTCCGGCATACGCTCAGGCGGTAGCAGACCGCAGGCATCCTCACTTTCGAGCAGATGATCAGCACTTTCAACAGCTTTGCCATTGCTAACGGGGTTGCCCAGGCAGCTCCTATCGCTGTACCCGAGCTACCGCCGCCGCCAGCCAATGGTCCTGCTTCCTCAGCATCGTCCTCCGACATTGAGGAAGATCCCAGACCCTCCCACTTTGTTTTGGATGCGCTCTATGCCGACATCAGCGTGGACTCGGAGTTCATGGACGTCAACCTAGAAGAACTCAACTCATCCATGAAGAAGATGGAGGAGGAGATCAACCGCGAGGAGTGGGCCAACAAGGCCGTCACATCCCACCAGGTTTTCATCGCCATCGGGAGTGTGATGGAAGAAGATAAAACCGGAGCAGCTTTGCCTAAGCCGCGGGACAACAGGAAGGGCCAGCTGATGACGCTGACAATGGTCGGGCGAAGGCCATGCCCCCTCCGACTATCCTAGTGCAATAGCCGCAGGACTACCTACCGGTCCAAGCAACGCCAACACCGCAAATCCGCCGCCACCAGCATCTACGTCGGCGGCTATCCAAATCACTCCCGCTGATAGAGTGATGTACGGCAATTTGCTCGCCAAGCCTGTGACCGTGGCCTATATACAGAACATTTTCCAACTCGATGAGAAGCGCCAGCAATTACTGGAGGAAGCGCAGGCCATCACGGAGCAAGGCGCAAAGTTAGATCGAGATCTAGCCAAAGTGCATAAATCGATCAAGGAAGCTAGAGCCATGGAGGCCGAGTACAAGACACTGCTCAAGCAGCAGAAGGCCAAGAAATCTCCAGCTCACGTTGTCAACGACCCTGGTATACGACGCGACTTGGGGTGGGCTCCTTCGAAGCCGGCACAAGCTAAGACATACATTAGCAGTGATGGAAAGCAACTCATGCCCACACTCGTCCTCAACTTGGCCGTCACAAATACTATACTGGAGTAGGACAGATCGCCCGTAGTTGTGGAACCGGTCTATGATCTTGTCGCCAAGGCTGTCAAACAGCAGGAAAAGGCCACCTCTCAGAGGCTTGAGTCTGACCCGGCATATTGCCAGTCTAGTGCTCCCAAACAACAGAGGGCAAGATATCCTCATGATGTCGGATCTCAAACGGGTTCATCAAAATGAAGACGGAGGAATGCACACAACAGGGATGATTCTATCCCCATATCTTCCGACCACGGAGGCAAGGCTCACCCTCGTCGCTCGCCACCACTTCCCCAATCTTCTCGGCATGATGAAGACCCAAAATCTCACCATCGTACGAGCATGCCTCCGTGTAGATGCTCCTAGGGTGGCATCGTCATTCGCGACAATGTGGATCAGCCTCGTCATGGCTAAGAACACAGTGGCAACCCCGGGCACAGGAGCAAGTCGCGCCATGACCCTCCGTGTCTGACGAGCAATCCCGACAGGCGTGAGGAGTCGCAGGAGGGAATAGCAAGAAGTCTAACCCACCGCCACCTCCGCCTCCGTCGCCCCCTAGCAGCCACCATGGCGGAGGAGGACCACATTGTTCACGCAACCCTTCCCGTGATGGGACACCTGGCACTGACTCATTCCTGTCTTCTTCAAAACCGAAACGGATAGGTTGTCTTAAAGATCATTTCTATAGCGAGAAGGAGGAACTTTCTTACTAAGGCAACTCGTAGAAGGCCAGCATTCATCTTTCCTTTTTCTTGAACAGCTCAGTCAAACCAAGCAGTGAACAAAGTTAGTGCAAATGTGGCCATGTAGGTGCTGCAGGAAAGCAACTTAATATTGCGATCCAGATCCAGCAAGAAGTAACGTTGCACTATGACTCAATCCAGTTGGAAGAAGAAGCTTATATATCCCAATCCATCGGGTCTAAGTCCCCTTCCAATCATATTCATAAACACCTAACATAACAGCAGCCCACAAGGCCGACAAGAAAAAATCAAGCCTTAAGCCATACGATGCATGTACACGGTTGGACAAGATTCATGAGGCCCGGGAAGGACAATACTTGGGACCACGTTGTTTTGGAGCTATGATACGGGCCACAACTTACCCCAAGGGTTTACGGATTGACAAGACGATCAATCCCTATGAAGGCACTGTCAGGCCAGCTACATGGTTGTAGGATTACAGCGAAGCGGTCAAGATCACCAGGGGAAACCATAACATCATTGTCAAGTACCTCCCACTGATGTTGATGGGCACGACCCACCAATGGATTGACGACTTGCCGGAGAAGTCCATATGCAATTGGTTGGACATGCATGAAGCGTTTACCAAGAATTTTGAGGGTATGTACAAACGTCCTTGCACTGTCGGCGATCGACAATGGTGCATCCAGGAAAAGGACGAGACATCTCAAGCCTACCTCTCCCGTTGGCTAGATAAGAAAAATTCCTTCACAGGACTGCACGATCAGACCGCTATGGACGCCTACATTGATGATTTGGAAAATGGCACCTTGCTCCGGCATAAGTTGAAGCGCCTGCAGGACAATCACAAGCTAGATCTCAAACAGATGATCTCCTTGGCCAGTGAGTTCGCGGCTGCCACCGCCGACGCTCGCGGCTCCTTGCTGGAAATTTCCATTCCAACCCTAGCAAAGAGGAACAATAACACTAAGCGGAAGAATCTGCCAGAAGAAAAGCCAGCTTCCGACATGGTCGCCATGACGTTTGCAGGCAGAGGTGATGGCGTACAACGTGGCCAAGGCCGGGGGGCTGGTCGTGGGCAGCAGCGCGGTAGTGATACTACCCCGGTAGCGCTCTGCATTCCCCAAACATATAAGGAGTACCGCGATATGCCGTGTTGAAAGTACAAAGGAAGTCGCCTAGAGGGGGTGAATAGGCTTTTAAAATTATTACGGTTTAGGATCAAGTAAATGCGGAATAAAACTAACGTTTAATTTATTGAGCACAAAACCTAGCCACTAAGTTCACCTAAGTGCACCAACAACCTATGCTAAGCAATACAAGCAACAAGGTGATATCAAGAAATAAATACTTCAAGCACGATGGCTATCACAATGTAAAGTGCATAAGTAAAGGGCTCGGTTGAGAGATAACCAATGGACGCGGAGACAAAGATTTGTTTCCCGAAGTTTACTTCCAAAGAAGCTACCTCTCCGTTGGAGAGGTGCAATGGCGCAATGCTCTCTGAACGCCACAAATGGCTCACCTCGAGGTGTGGTGGCTTGATGCTCACCCAACGCCACACAAGTCCTCACCCCGGATACAGAAGCATGCAACTCACCGACGCCACAAATGGCTCACCCTATTCTCCCGAGTGCGCACCACAAAAGGCGGGCACTCGCTCCACTATGGGATGCTTGAGGGCGGTCACCGAACCCGTACAAGATTGGGGCTAACTCCACAACTCAATTGGAGGCTCCCAACAACAAAGCGACAAAAGGCTACAATGCCACAAAAGGACAACAAAGCCACAAAAGGCTACACGACCACAAAAGTTCAAGAAGACCACAAAAGGTCTACAGGACCACAAAAGGTCAACAAACCAACCACACAACCGTCTAGGGTTCCAAGAACCCAAGAGTAACAAGCCCACAAGCTTGTACTCGCCGAATCTCCGAGGAGAACTCAAACGTATGCAAAAAAATGCAAGGGCAAGTCCTTCACTCCCAAATTCCAACAAAGCTACAAAAGCTATTGGGGGAATAAGGAAGGAAGAACACAAGAGGAGAACACAAAACTCTCCAAGATCTAGATCCCAATGATTCCTTCACAAAGAAGGGATTTGGCTTGGGGGATTGTAGATCTAGATCTCCTCTCTCAAACCCCTCAAAAAGATGCAAGAATCATAGGAAGGGAAAGGGGAGAGGGAAAGCTTGTTCAAGGTCAACAATGGAGGAGAGAGAGAAAGCCAAGAACCAAGAAGAAAAGCTAGTGCCCACGTAGGGGAAGAGGAGCCCCTTTCAAAGGGCTCCTAGATCTGCCCGTTATGGGCATTCGCGACCCTCGCCGAAACTTCCGGTGGGAGGCCGGAAGTTCCGGTGGCACACGACCAACGGTCAACAACTGCGATGCGAGAGTCTAAAAACGCGAGTCCTGATCGGAACTTCCGCCGGTCCACCAGAACTTCCGGTGGAAGTTCCGACTGAAGTTCCGTCAAATAGACACATCTAAAACAGAAGGTTACTGAACGTGAGCGAAACAAGAGCCGGATTTTCAATCGGAACTTCCGGCGGCAACTAGGCCCAAGCGGAACTTCTGGTCCCTGGCCAGAACTTTCGGTGGGGGCGGTATTAGCGCCAAAACTTCTGGCCTAAATTCCATCAAAAATAACAAACCAAATAGAGAGGATACAGTACATGATCGGAAGAAGAAACGGAACTTCCGGTGGCAAAATGCCCTAGCGGAACTTCCGATGAGAAGTCGGATCTTCCGGTCAGGGAAATTCCAGAAATAAAAAATGCAATAACTTTCACATCCGAACTCCAAACAAGATGAAACCAATTTTGTTGGAAAGATAATGACAAAATATTTGGTATCACCTAGGGAGAAAATACCATGAATATATATGTGAAGTATCCCCCAAGGTGTGGAGCCGGAATACTCGCAAGATCAAAAACCACAATAAGGTATGCAAGGGAAATCCTTAGACGATGAACTAGAGCTTGTTATGATGATGACCACAAGCTCTAGATCCTCTCATGGACAAGAACCAAATAACAACCAAGAAAGATGATGCTATGAATGCAAAGGTTTGAGATCTCTCCGAACGATACAATCGAGACACCCGCTTGAGAGCCCCTCTTGATAGTATGGCTATCTATCCTAAACCCGGTCTCCCAACTAACAACATGAGACCAGAAAAATAGAAGCCCTATCAAGAACATACCTTTGCCTTGAGCATCCCACATAAACTTGATGTGGACCGTCTTGTTCTTCTATAGTGGGAACACCTTTATTGTTTGCTCTTGCTTGATGAAGATGAAGACTTGCAAATTGCTCCCCATACTCCATGGATAAACCTCTTATTTGAACTTGCCTTCATCACTCCATGCTCATGAGGATGGCAAGCTTCTGAGATCTTCTAGAGATGACGCATCTTGAGCTTGCCCTTCTTCATCCCTTCTTGAGGTTGATCCATATTGATGCAACTCTTTGCTCTTGTCTTGATCAACCTTCAAGCTCATTCTTTCTTCATGATTCCAATGGGCACAAAGCCCTTGGACATTTCTTCAACTTTCAATCTTGAGACCAACACATGGCCCAAGCGATACCAATGGACAAACCTACAAGCGAAACTCAATTTACACATTAGTCCATAGAGATTGCATTAATTACCAAAACCACACATGAGGGCATGCATGCCCTTTCACGTGCCTCGTACACCTCGATTCCAATGGCAAAGCCACTCACACCAACCGCCATTACAAATTCGTCAATGATCTCAAGGAAGACCCGGAGTCCGGCTACAAGCAAAGCCGGAAGAACCGACCGCGAGGCAAGGGCAAAGGGAAGAATAAGTAATAGGAGTCCAAGGATTCAAGTGACATGGACGAGGACGTAGACCCCAAGCACGCCAACAAGGGCGATGGCAAAGGCAAGAACCCCTTCGATAAGAAGGCCCCCCTCTACCACACTTTCCTTGGCACCCCAACTATACAGGCACAGAAGGCCTCTCTGAGGATACTGATGGCCACCCTACCCCCAGTTCCTGTGTTGGTCGGAAGTTTCAATCACATGGGACGGGAAGGATCACCCTGACCTTGTTCCAAGAGAGAACCAGTATGCCATGGTCATCAACCCCCTGATTGACGGCTGCAAGTTCACTAAGTGCATGGTGGATAGTGGAAGCAACATCAACATCCTATACCTGGATACACTGCACAAGATGAATTTCATGGAGACCAACCTAAAGCGGACCAGCACCATGTTTCATGGCATAGTTCCTGGCCGGGAGGCTCAGTCCCTTGGGTGCATCACCCTTCTGGTCACTTTTGGCGATGCCAACAATTATCGCCAACAGCGCATGACCTTTGAAGTGGTCCCCTTCAAGAGCATGTACCATGTCATATTTGGACGCGACATCTTACACTCCTTCATGGCCAAGCCATGCTTCGTCTACAACAAGCTCAAGATACCCGGACTAAACGGTGTCATCATCATATCCGGAAGCTTTTCAAAGGCAAGGGACTGCGAGATTGGAGAAGCAGCCTTTCTAGAAGCTATCCTCTACAATAAAGAATTCAAGGAGATAAGTAGCAAGGTCGACGCCTCGGCGATGTCGGCATCGAAGAAACAGATTTCTATCTCTGATCCCGCCTTCAAGGCCTCCATTGAAACCAAGCCGATGGAAATTGTGGTAGGCGATTCCTCCTAGGTCACCGCCATTGGGATGAACCTGGATCCCAAATAGGAAAGCACGCTCGTCGAGTTCCTCCGTGATAATAGGGACATATTTTTCTGGCAACCTGCCGACATGAAAGGTGTACTTAGGGAACTTGCCGAGCACAGCTTAAACATTGATCCAAAATGCAAACCGGTGAAACAACCTCTACGACGCTTCAGGGACAAGAAGAGACGCGCCATTGGCAAAGAGATAGCTAGGTTACTTAAGGCTAGTTTTATCTAAGAAGTCCTTCACATCCAATGGGTGGCCAGTCCTGTACTTATGCCCAAAAAGGGAACCAAAGAATTAAGAATGTGTGTTGATTACACCGGCTTGAACAAAGCGTGTCCGAAGGATCCGTTTGCTTTGCCTTGCATTGACCAAGTCATTTACTCGACGGCTGGCTCGAAACTTCTGTGTTTTCTAGATGCATACTCAGGATACCACCAGATCAAGATGAGGAAGTCAGACCAATTGGCCACTTCGTTCACCACACCTTATAGCATGTTCTGCTATGTCACGATGCCCTTTGGGATAAAAAAACGTAGGTGATATGTACCAGCGGACTATGCAATGCTGCCTTCATGACCAACTTGGTCGGAACGTTCACGCCTATGTGGACGATATCGCGGTGATGTCAAAAAAGTAAAATGAATTAATCTCCGACTTAAAGGAAACCTTTGATAACCTCCAAAAGTACAACATGATGCTTAACCCCAAGAAGTGCAACTTCGGGGTTCTAGCTGGCAAACTGTTGGGCTTCATCGTTTCCTAGCATGGAATCAAAGTCAACCCGGAGAATATCAAGGCCATCCTCAACATCAATCGCCTGACATGCATGAAGGACATTCAACGGCTCACAGGCTGCATTGCATTAGTAAGCCGGTTCGTCAGCCGACTTGGAGAGAAGGCTCTGCCGCTATACAAGTTGCTGAAGAAGGCATACAAATTCATATGGACAGACGAGGCGGATGATGCGCTTAAGGAGCTAAAAAGGATACTTTCTTCTGCCCCCTATACTTGTAGCACCTGAGTCAATGGAGCCTATGTTGATTTACATGGCGGCCACCAACCCGGTTATCAACATCATCGTCGTGGTGGAGCGGAAGGAACCAACGCATGAGTACAAAGTACAACGACCAGTTTACTATGTAAGCGAGGTCTTGATGGAGTCCAAGAAGCGTTATCCACACTACCAGAAGATAGCTTATGGAGTTTTCCTTGCTTCTCGGAAGCTAAGACACTACTTCCAGGAGCACCCAATCACAGTAGTGAGCAAGGCTCCACTGTCCGACATCATCAATAACAACAACGCTATAGGAAGGGTGGAGAAGTGGGGCATTGAGCTTGCCGTCTTCGAGATCACCGACAAGAGACGCGACGCTATCAAGTCACAAGCCTTAGCGGATTTCATTGCAGATTGGACGTAGATGCCAGATGATACTCCTATACCAGAACCAGAATATTGGGTAATGCACTTTGACGGATCAAAGATACTCAATGGATCGGGGCTGGTGTACTACTACATTCACCAACAGGAGAAAAACTGCACTATGTCATGCAAATTCACTTTGAGGCTACAAACAACATGGCGGAATATGAAGCACTCATTCACGGACTTCGTGTATTCAAGGATATTGGCATCAAGTGCATAGTTTTCTTTGGAGATTCCGACTTGATTTCCCAGCAGGTGGCTGGCACCTAGAATGCGCGGAACCCTATGATGGCGGTATATCGAGACGAAGTAGACGAGATAGCCAAGTGCTTTGAAGGCTACGGAGTCAAGTACGTCAAGAGGGAGGAAAATGAGGGGCTGATCTGCTATTAAAGCTCGATCGAGGCATAAACCAATTCCGCTAGGCATTTTTCTGGAGCATCTATGGACCCCATCCGTGAAGGGAGCGGACCCCGAGAACCCGGATAGAGTTGCAGTAACAATAGTCCCTCCGGCTTGGAAAAACTGCTCATGGATTATCTCATACACGGAACTTTGCCCATCAATGAGATCGAAAGTCGGCAAATAGTACATCGAGCAAAGGGCTATACCATAATCAATGGGAAGTTCTACAAAATAAGCACCACAGGTGTATACCTAAAAGTGCGTTTCCCAACAGCAAGGTATCGATATCCTTCGTGAGATTCATCTTGGAGATTGCGGGCATCACGCCGCTCCTCGATCTTTGGTCTCCAAAGACTTCTGGCAAGGATTCGACTGGCTGACCGCGAAGGCGGATGCCGAAAGGCTGGTTGAGACATGCATCGGGTGTCAGTATTATGCCCGGCAACCACATGTACCATCTCAAGAACTGCAAACCATACCAATAACTTGGATGTTTGCAGTCTAGGGGATTGAAATGGTTGGGTTGTTGCAGATGGCACCTTGTAGGTTTACACATCTGCTAGTAGCAGTTGACAAATTCACAAAATGGATAGAAGATAAACCCATTAGAAATCTTGATCAAGCAACTGCCCTTAAGTTTGTCCGGGATCTAGTGGTGAGATTTGGTCTCCCACATAGCATCATCACCGACAATGGCAGAAACTTGTCAATCGGAGAAGTAGAGGCTTACTGTTTGGAGAAAGGCATCCACCTTGATCTAGCATTTGTGTCTCATCCACAGTCTAATGGTCAAGTTGAACGGGTCAATGGACTAATTCTGCAGGGAATAAAGCCATGTTTAGAAGCACCGCTGCATAGAGCAGCTAGAGCCTGGGCGAAGGAATTTCCATCTGTTACAAACTACTCCCAACAGATCCACCAGCTACACCCATTTCTTCATGGTATATGGAGCAGAAGCAGTCCTTCCCTCCGACATCCTCCACGATTCACCAAGTCACCGCCTACGACGAGGATGACGCTGAAGAATACAGATGCTTAGATGTGGACCTGCTCGAGGAGGAACGCGTGCTAGCATGCCAGAGATCCGCCATCTACCAGCAGAAGCTATGAAGCTACCATAGTCGCCATGTTCGACATCGCTCATTTAAAGAGGGGGATCTGGTGCTCCGACTTAAGCAGAAAAATTCACACAAATTATCCCCGCCATGGGAAGGATCGTTCATCATAAGCATGGCGCTACTCGGTGGTTCCTATTACCTCATTGATAATCATGAGTTGGAAGATAGGACAAACAAGGATCATAAGCATAAGCGACATGACCCGGATGATGATTACCCGGAGCTTGATCAGCCATGGAACATATCACAGCTATGTCCTTTTTACACTTAGCATATTTTACTATCTACCGTGTACCTCTTATATGATCAATGAAATGAGCTTTTGGTTCACTCATATGCCTAAGTCTTTTACCTCCTTTAGTGTTCTTTTTGGATCATGTAAAACCTTTATGCACAATCTTTGCATTTGCACTTGTGAAAATTCTGCCTATAGGCGTTAGCTTAAGTTTTCTGGTCTACACGTTCTTTGTTGTTTTTATGCGGATTCTAGAGTAGTGACTTTCGGCACTCGAAGTCGGCGATTTTGTTCTTAGGTTCTTGACAGTGCCATTAGGCATCATCACCTGAGCACATGGTTCTAACTAAGGGTATTCCGACTCATAAAAGGTCAAGCATAAAAACTGAAGTAATGGATAAGCCAACACTTGCTTAAAAATATATACAAATATACATGCTGGAACTAGTTCTTGAGTAGCTCGAAGCTTATAGCCATGTTTTCCACCTTAAGTGAACCACATTGTTTTTCCGCATACATAAATATCTAGAAGAGACAAATATTAAAAAATGTTTTCATTCTTTTGGTGCAAGGGAATTTGAAGCTGCGTTGTCGGCGACAGGAGAGGCATCTCGTTCTTCAACAAAGTTGGTGGTCTTTGTTGGGGTTCGTAGCATGGAAAACAAAAAAAATTCTACCGCATGCACACAAACAAGCCAAGATCTATCTACTAGATTGTAGCAATGAGTCGATTAGAGTACTCACCCTCGAAGATTCCAAAGCGGTTAACGAGAGCAGATTCTCGTGGGTGATGTAGTCGTACACTTGCCGATCTCAAGATCGCGTAGACGGTCCTTCCGGCGCTGCGTTCCGGCAACGCTTCCCCAGTCGGCCACACGTTCGGTACTCGATGAAGACCTTCCTCTCCCTTGTTCCAGCAGGCAGCGGAGGTTGTAGTTCTCCCCTCGTGATTCCGACAGCACGACGGCGTGGTGTCGGAAGTAGAGGGAAGATCCCGCAGGGCTTCGCCTAAGCCGGTACGAGTTATGGTGGATCTAGGGTTTCCCGGCAATCTAGGGTTTAGAAGGCCGGGAGGAGAAGGAGGTGTCGGCGGCGGCATGCGGCGGCGGCGCACGGGTGTGGGGAGGGCTAGGGCTTATGTGTTTGGGGCAGCCCTCCCCCTCTATTTATGAGAGGGGGCAGCCTTGGGAGGTGTGGGTTTGAATCCAAACCCAAACCCAAGTTGGATTGATAGAAGGACTCCTTCCTTCTTCCAATAGGAAACCATTGTTTCAGCTTGACTTTTCAAACCTCCCGTATGAATTTTAATTTAGAGCTTTAATTCTCTCTTGCAAATGACCAAACCAAGTGACCTAGGATATGATCCAATCATTCCACTTATCCATGAAATATTTGTCAACACCCGGATTTTTAATCCCAGATGCCTGTTATGCCATACATCGCAATCCCAGGATTACCATTTTTGCGAGACATAACAGAATTGGATACCATAGTACATCATCCATTACAATCCGTACATAAGTTCTTACACAAATAGGGATCTCATGATCCAGTTCTTAATACAACATCAAGCATCGAAATACGTATTAATAACGGTAGCGTAGGCGAAGCTCCATCTTCGGGGTCACAGGCAATGCTGACGATGGGAGATGATCCTAGTTGTCGTAACCTTCCTGGGGTCCATCCTCCAGGTACTCCTCTTCATAGTCTGGCCATGGGAATAGCCAGGGACAAAGCCATGAGTACTCTTTAAGTACTCACAAACTAATACTAACAAGTAAAGGGGTTTTTGATAATAAGACACTAGGCTCTAGGGTTATTTTGCAAAAGCCAGATTTATCTCTACTAAGTTTAGAAGCAACGAATGCTAGTTTAAGTTTTATAACCCTAAGTGGGAACTTGTATCTTATGCCACAACCCTGTTGTGGTCAAGTCAAAGTCTCAATTCATTTCACAAGTCATTTTGAAAAGTCTGACGGGGGAACAGTATGGCCACTCCAACTGTCCATAACCGCGGACGCGGCTATTCGAATAGTTTGACACTCTGCAGAGATTGTACACTTTCACCACAACATTCGATACATCCGTCAGGAACAAATCCTGAATTCACCATACTCAGTATGCGGATAATCAATCCTAACCTTTCAATTACACGCCCTAGTATAAGCACCTCTCACGAGTTTGGCCTCCCAACCATGACCAACTGTCATCTTGGGTACTGCACAGGTGGACAATCTTCACAAGGTAGCCTCAGCTCAGACCTTGGCCGTGAGGGAACTAATACTAAGGTATATAAGTTTCCAGTCAAGCCCTACCCAATCTTCGGGTATTGTGGTTGTACGATAAAATTGGAATGGTATCGCATCCAGACAACCATCAGTTTTATAAAGGGCTAAGGATCATGCCTCAACATTTTCATCACCCAAAATCATCAGGTGTTCGGAAACACATGTCCAAAACATTTCAATAGAATGATCCATCGTTCCAAGGTTTTCATAACCATTTTTCCACCAAGTATTCCCATCTAAAGTTGATCAAGTTTTATGCTTAGCACTAGCATCTACAAGTGGGGTTAAGCAATAATGAGGGGTGGTAACTAGTGGAGTTCTAACTAAGTTCAATCTCATGCCTTAAGATGACATCAAGATTATCTAGCTTAGGCCAAATTTTATGCTCTTTATGCAACCTTCACATATCTTTATAGTATCTACCATTCTCTTAAGTAAACTCTAAGTAAGAGCTTTGATAAAGAAATAAAGTAAGAAGCATGTAAGTAAAACTAGGATGGGTTTATCAAGTGGAGATGATCATATATGCTTAAGGCATATAATTGGCATGGTAACAAGCAAGTATTAGCTTGCATTAGTAGGGGATCTTGCAAGTGTTTTCTTGCATTAATATCAGTATAAGCTTGCTAAATTGCAAGTGTTAGCTTGCAAGGTTAATAGCTTGCATTAGTGTCAATATAAGATTGCCTTGTGCAGAGCAGTGGTTGAAGTTCTCCTCGGCTTCTTCTTCGTAGAATCCTCCTTCCTCCTCGTATCCTTGGTCGGTACTAGCGTCTATAAATAAATACGATGTACACAATCACCAAACAATACTTAACTACTTGCAATCATCACACACAAGGGTCCTATAGATGATCTAGCATCATTACTAACCTTACAAGATTAAACATTGGTTTAATTCCTTTTATTTTTAGAAAAGTAATTTCTACTCATTGAAAAACTACTTAAGATTTAATATTTTCCAAACCAAACATGGGATCATGTTGACACATGTCATCACCACATATTTTAGTCCATGGGAATGTGATTTAAAGTGGTGTCACAATTTAATAAGGTTTTACCCTTTTATTTTAATTAAATAAAGTGACTACAAATGCCTATGGGGCATTCTTTTATTACTTGAACATTATTCCTGCAAGTAACCTATATATTTTTATATGTTCTGAAAGGTATGGTTGAATGTGATTTTTGAGAATTGGAATCAACTCAAAAGCTATTATGGTTTAAATTTGAAAAATGTTTGAATGCAGAAAAGCTTTTGCCTTGTTATTTTTACCATGGGTGATCTATAGATCCAAATGACTTGAATCCAACGGGCTTGGATTCAGCATTCCTAGACCTTTCCAACAAAATTGGTTTCATTCAATTTGGTGCACTAAATCGCTCTAGGTTGATTTTTGAAACTGGGTACAGAAGTGTGTTTGAAATAAAATGGAAAAGGTTTAATTCAAATAACTGGGTTGCTCGGGAAAAGTTAACGGGCCGGCCTGCTACGCGTAGCGCTTCCGTGGGCTGTTTAAGTGGTTGTCCCCACTCGTCAGTGAGACAGGGGGTGCGAAGCGGTACGGGGCAAGGTGGGATGTTCGATCTGGTTCTAATCCAACGGCTGGGAGTCATCATCGACGTTGGGAAACACCGACAAGACAGAAACCTAGCGCGGCCAGTGGGGGGTGCTCGGGGCTCACCGGGGTGCAGGCGAGGGTCGGCGAGGCGGGCGAACGACGAGGTCGACGACGATGAATCTCCTGGTACCAGTGGCTCCTCCTGGGGCGGCTCCAATCGCTGGCTCCCTTCTTCTCCAGAGGCGGCGGGCTCCGGTGAAATTCTGGTGAAGTGTTGCTCGCCTTGCTCCGGGAACGATGTGGCACGATCAGTGATGAGAGGGGAGTAGAATGGTGTGCTCAATTCGGCTGGGGGTGGCCTCTATTTATAGTCGAGCGAGGGGACCGACGGGGCGCACGGTGAGCTCATCGGGGCGATGGTACAGACGACTATCGGCATGGGCGAAGGTAGGGGACGGTGCGGTGTTTCCTGGCGATGCTTAACGGCAATTGGCGACGGCATAGCGGTGCGGGTTGGTGCGGAACACGCGACGCCCACGCTCTGCGACGGCGTCTTCAACGGCGAGCGGTGGCTGTGCGGCATGGGGCGGCGAACGGGGATGTCTGGCGGTCTCCTGGGTCGGTGGCGATCGTGTATGCACACAGCGAGGGCGGCGCGCGGTCTGTGGGCTTTGGTCGAGGGTGGCGCTCTGGCGCGCCACGCCGCAGTTAGGCACGGGCGCGGCGTTCCTGGGTGCTCTGGTCGGTGTCTTCGAGGCAGGGCTGGTCTAGAGGGGGCGGTGAGGCATGGGTGATCTCCCAGACAAGGTTGGCATGGCTAGTTTCCTTCCTAGCTTGCTGTTGACATGTGGGTGGCAAGGGTGGCTTCGGCTGTTCACCATTGATGACAATGCCAAGCTCACAGTGGTGCTAGTGCTTGGTTAATCTTGCTAGATGATCTACTGAGCTGGTTGTGAGCTAGATAGGGAACCAGTTAGGCAAGAATCACTGCTCACAATAGTGTTTTGATTTTGTTTGGTTTGTGTCTGCCAAGTGTTTGATGAAATGGCCACATGAATTCAAGTTTTGAATTTTGAAAAGATTTTTGGTGGGTGTGCTAGATTGGTGTTGGTGAGTCTGCAGATGCTTGGGTTTTGAAAGTTGAGCTTGTTTGAGTGGTTTTTGAAAAAGTGGGATCTTCCCATATGATAAAGATTCAATTTTGAATTGTCATTTAAACTATGCATTTGAAAGTTTCTAGATGATCACAAAGTGGGCCTTGATACTTTGTTATGAGTACAATCAAGGGGTGCAAAGATCCAGAAAAGTTTCTGTTAGTTTCTAAAAGTTTGGGACAGCCAAAGTAGGCATGGGAGTTAAATTGGTCAAAATGACCATTCCTTTATTTTATTTGTTTTGCTTTACTTGTCTTTGGGAAAAGTGTGGGAAATGTTTAGATGATGTTTATTTCACCTAAGAAACATTTTACAAGCAAAGAAACACACAAACAAGTTGGTTCAAAAGAATTTCAAATTAAATGCATACACATATGCATGCTTTCATAATTTTGTTAAGAAAAGTTTTTGTTAACCCTAATTTTGATGATTAGAGTTTGATGATCCAAGTTTAGTATTTTTGGGATGTTACAAACCTTCCCCCCTTAAACAAAATCTCGTCCCGAGATTTGAAAAAGGACGAAAAGATTACCTAGGATTTGAAGAGATCGGGAAATTCCGTCCTGATGTGATCTTCGCGCTCCCAGGTAGCTTCCTATTCTGTGTGGTTGCTCCACTGATTCTTGAGAAACTTGATGCTTCGGGTTCGGGTAGTTCGAAAATCTTCTTCCAAAATACGGATGGGTACTTCGGGATAGGTCAGGTCATCGTTGATCTCTATGGTCTGATGGTCGATATTTTTGAACACTTCGGTCTTCTCGGGGACTTCGAGACACTTGCGAAGTAACGAGATATGGAACACATTGTGCACGGCTGACATCTCTTCGGGTAGTTCCAATTGATACGATACTTCTCCTCGACGGTTTAGAATCTTGAAAGGTCCGATATATCTGGGGGCTAACTTTCCTTTGAGTTGGAAACGTTGCATTCCCTTCAATGGCGACACTTTTAGGTAAACAAAGTCTCCAATGTTGAAGGCGAGGTCTCGACGTCTCTTGTCGGCATAACTCTTTTGTCTGGACTAGGCGGTCTTGAGGTGCTCACGAATCTTGTGAACCTTCTCTTCTGCTTCTTGTAGGATGTCGGGTCCGAAAATCTGACTCTCTCCTACTTCCGACCAGTTCAAAGGGGTGCGACACTTCCTTCCGTACATGAATTCAAATGGGGCCATTTGCAAACTGGCTTGATAACTGTTGTTGTAGGAAAATTCTGCAAACGGCAGACAGTCTTCCCACTTAGATCCATATTCTAACACACATGCTCTAAGCATATCTTCGAGTATTTGATTTACTCGCTCCGTTTGTCCATCGGTCTGAGGGTGATATGCGGTGCTGAAATCTAGACGGGTTCCTAAACCTTCTTGGACTTTCTTCCAGAATCTCGAGGTAAACTGAGTTCCTCGATCCGATACTATGTTCTTGGGGACTCCATGCAAACTAACTATTCTAGCGATGTACAACTCCGCTAGCTTCGTACTTTGATATGTGGTCTTGACGGGTAAGAAATGGGCGACTTTGGACAATCTGTCCACTATGACCCAGATAGAGTCATTTACCCTACTAGAAGTAGGTAGTCCAGTGATAAAGTCCATTCCAACGGAATCCCATTTCCATTCCGGAATCTGCAAGGGTTGCAACAATCCAGTGGGTCTTTGATGTCCGGCCTTAACTCGCTGACATATATCACACTTGGAGATATAACTTCCGATTTCTCTCTTCATCTTATGCCACCAAAATTGCTCTTTTAAATCTTGATACATCTTAGTTCCTCCGGGATGGATAGAATAAAGAGTATCATGAGCCTCCTTCAGAATAACTTCTTTCAACTCAGAATCTGCTGGTACACAAAGGCGTCCTTTGTACCACAAAACTCCTTCTTCGTCCTCGGTGAATCCAGGTACTTTGCCTGTACCGATATGATGCTTGATTCCGTCAATACTGGCATTTCCCTTCTGCGCCTCTTTAATCCGACTAATCAAAGTGGGCTGGAGTTCTATGCTAGCCAAAAATCCTTCACTTACTAATTCCATTCAAAAATCTTCTATCTCTTTGTGCAAACTCGGTTGCTCCTTCATAATCATGGAGTTCAAGCGGCACGGCAATCTGCTAAGGGCATCTGCTACCACGTTGGCTTTACCAGGGTGATAGTGAATGTCCAGGTCGTAATCCTTGATTAGCTCAATCCATCTTCTCTGCCTCATATTCAGCTCCTTCTGAGTGAATATATACTTTAGGATCTTGTGATCCGAATAGATTTCACAACGGTTTCCCATTAGGTAATGTCTCCATGTTTTCAAGGCTAGAACTACGGCTGCGAGTTCGAGGTCATGGGTTGGGTAGTTTTGCTCATGTTGCTTCAGTTGTCGAGATAGATAAGATATAACTTTTCCTTCCTGCATTAGCACACATCCGAGACCAATATTGGATGCGTCACAATACACATCGAAGGGCTTCGTGATATCCGGCATGATCAAGATTGGGGCTGAAATCAATCTCCTCTTGAGTTCTTGAAAACTCGCTTCACACTTGTCTGTCCATTCAAACTTCTTGTCCTTCTTCAGTAATTGGGTCATGGGTCTGGCGATACTAGAGAATCCTTCTACGAATTTGCGATAGTATCCCGCCAATCCGAGAAATGCACGAACTTGGGTTTGAGTGGTTGGGGCTTGCCATCTTCTACATCTTTCACATTGGCAGGGTCAACGGCAATTCCTCCGGCTGATACAATGTGACCGAGGAATCCTACCTCCTGTAACCAGAATTCACATTTGCTAAACTTTGCATATAGCTGATGCTCTCTAAGGCTTCCAAGAATGGTCCTTAGGTGTAGCTCATGTTCTTCTTCTGATTTGGAATAAATCAGAATGTCATCGATGAAAACAACGACAAACTTATCCAGGAAGTCCATAAAAATCGTATTCATGAGATTCATAAAATAAGCGGGGGCATTGGTTAATCCAAAAGACATGACTGTATACTCGTATATTCCATATCTGGTGGTAAAGGCAGTCTTGGGAATATCATCTGCCCGAATTTTGAGTTGATGATAGCCAGTTCTAAGATCAATCTTAGAAAACACCTTGGCACCGGTCAACTGATCAAACAAATCTTCTATCTTGGGCAAGGTGTACTTGTTCTTGATGGTGACGTCATTCAACTTCCTATAATCCGTACACAAACGGTTACCTCCATCCTTCTTGTCCACAAACAAGACTGGTGATCTCCAAGGTGACGCACTTGGTTGAATCAATCCAATTTCTAGCATGGAATCCAGTTGCTTCTTTAGTTCTGCTAGCTCTGACGGGTTCATACTATAGGGTCTCTGAGCTATGGGTCCGGTTCCAGGAATTAGTTCGATGATAAACTCGATATCCCGATCTGGGGGCATACCGGGCAAAACATCTGGAAATACATCGGGGTATTCACAGACTATCCTGACTTGGTCAATGGTAGGTTGGGCTATACTCTTGTTGCACTTGAATTGACGAGGTAAGGTTTCAGATATATGCTCGACTGATATTCCGGCTGTACTGGTCATGGTTATGGCTTTCTTGGCATAGTCAATCAATCCTTTATGTTTGGACATCCAATCCATTCCTAGTACTACTTCCAAACCTTTAGTTCCGAGTACTATCAGATTTGCATAAAAATCTATGCCATGGATTCGGATAGGGACGGCTTTGCAAATTTGCCTAGCCTTGGTGGTTGATCCGGGAATTTGAACAATCATGACATGCTTCAGTTTGGTTGGTTGAATTTTACTAGTGCATGCAAATTCTTCGGTGACAAATGAATGCGATGCACCAGAATCAAACAACACTCTTGCAAGTACTGAATTAACAGAAAACATACCTAGCACGACATCTGGCGCTTCCTGAGCTTCTTCAGCATGCATGAGAAAAAGACGGCCATTGCGGTTGAGTGAATTCCCTGGGGCAAATCTTCTCCCTGGCTGAACACGCTATTCTTGGTGAGGCGTTGGCATTGGGTGCTGCGACATTCTTCTTGTTGGGGCACTCGTTGGAGTAGTGGCCTTTATTTCCATAGTCATAACAAGTCACTTGCGACTTGTCCTTTGCTGCTATAGGCACAACATTGCTTCTAGTCCTAGGGGCAGTGTTGGGGTTGGCGGTAGCATTGTTGTTGTTGAACTTGGGTGGGGCACGATTGAAATTGCTAGCGTTGCCGGGGTTGTTGTGATTTCCTACGGGCCTAGGGTTTCCACGGTTGGGATAGGTCGGACGGTTTATCGGGGGTCTATTGGTTCTTGGGGCAAATCCTGGAGATGGGTTGGGGCGATACTTTGGGGTCTGATGGGTTCCTGGTTGATGCATCATGCGACTCTTGCGGTTCTCATTGGCTTGGTTGGTCTTTCCTTCCATCTGGATAGCTGAGTCGACATGGGCTTCAATATCATCAAAGGGGATATTGACTAATACCGTCTGCATCTCATCATGCAGACCATTCAGGAATCTTTCTTTCTTCTTGGCTTCAGTGCTTGGTTAATCTTGCTAGATGATCTACTGAGCTGGTTGTGAGCTAGATAGGGAACCAGTTAGGCAAGAATCACTGCTCACAATAGTGTTTTGATTTTGTTTGGTTTGTGTCTGCCAAGTGTTTGATGAAATGGCCGCATGAATTCAAGTTTGGAATTTTGAAAAGATTTTTGGTGGGTGTGCTAGATTGGTGCTGGTGAGTCTGCAGATGCTTGGGTTTTGAAAGTTGAGCTTGTTTGAGTGGTTTTTGAAAAAGTGGGATCTTCCCATATGATAAAGATTCAATTTTGAATTGTCATTTAAACTATGCATTTGAAAGTTTCTGGATGATCACAAAGTGGGCCTTGATACTTTGTTATGAGTACAATCAAGGGGTGCAAAGACCCAGAAAACTTTCTGTTAGTTTCTGAAAGTTTGGGACAGCCAAAGTAGGCATGGGAGTTAAATTGGTCAAAATGACCATTCCTTTATTTTATTTGTTTTGCTTTACTTGTCTTTGGGAAAAGTCTGGGAAATGTTTAGATGATGTTTATTTCACCTAAGAAAAAAATTTACAAGCAAAGAAACACACAAACAAGTTGGTTCAAAAGAATTTCAAATTAAATGCATACACATATGCATGCTTTCATAATTTTGTTAAGATAAGTTTTTGTTAACCCTAATTTTGATGATTAGAGTTTGATGATCCAAGTTTAGTATTTTTGGGATGTTACAATATTCATGGACCATTCCCCTTCCAGTCCGGTGAAACTTCTAGACCCTTCTAGAACCTCGCCGATGAAAACATCGGAATCTTTCCCGAACTCCGGAATCGGACTTTCCTTATATAAATCTTATTCTCCGGACCATTCTGGATCTCCTCATGATATCCCGGATCCCATCCGAGACTCCGAACAACATTCGGTATCCCTACTAACATTCCATATCTACTAAACAACATCGAATCCTTAAGTGTGTCTCCCTACGGTTCGTGAATTATGCAGACATGATCGAGACACTTCTCTGAACAATAACCAATAGAGGAATATGGAAATTCATATGGCTCCCACATATTTCTACGATTACTTTGCGATCGAATGAATCTCGTGATAGTTTACTTATCCGAGGTCTGATCGTCGGTATCTCCGCATACCTAGTTCAACCTCGTTACCGATAAGTACTCTTTTCTCGTTCCCGTGATATGTGATCCCTTTGTGAGTCAGTCACATGCTTGTAAGCTAATTGGATGACATTCCACCGAGAGGGCCCAGAGTATATCTATCTGTCATATGGATGGACAAATCCCACTCTTGATCCATGTGCCTCAACACATACTTTCCGAACACTCAATGCCACCTTTATAGCCACCCAGTTACGGTGTGGTGTTTGATGTCATCAAAGCATCCTTCCGGTGATGGTGATAAGCATGATCTCATGGTCGAAGGAATTAGGTTACTATGTATCAGAAAGCTTATAGCAAATGAACTATATTAAATGACTTGATCTTTATGCTACGCTTAACTATAGGAGTATGTCCATCACACCATTCTCCTAATGATATTATCTTGTTGTTAATAACATATCAATGTTCATGATCAGGAAACCATGATCATATATTAACCAACAAGATAGTTTAACAAGAGGCTTCACTAGGGACTCTTTTATGTTTACAAATCACACAAGTATTAATGTTTCCGGTTAATACTATTATAGCATGGTATGTAAACATTTATCATAAGCATGAAGATATGATAATAACCACTTTATTATTGCCTCTTGGGCATATCTCCAACAGTCTCCCACTTGCACTAGAGTCAATAATCTAGTTTCAAACCTTTGTGTATTCAACACCTATGGCTTTCCAGTGTTGTATGTACACGATTGCTAGTGGTCAACTGATCTCTGGATCTGACACTTCCAGGTCCGTGTGTAATTGCATGTCTTTGCGTCTCTATGCATCACTCATTCTCTAATGAGATATCTTTGTATAAATTTGGTCCTTTGGTGAGACCTTTTAGTTCCTTGGGGTTAAAACATGTTGATAATATTGTTGTATAATATATCTTCATAGTACTATCCCGCTGTGAAACACACCTAGTTTGATAACAAACTACTTGACACAAATGCCCTCTTTTGCTGCTATTATAGCAGTCATATACTTAGCCTTTGTTGTAGTATCTGTCACAATGTCTTAACTTTGGAACTCATCCAAATCCATTATGGAACTTACTTTCCATCATATTGTGCCACCCTTAGTTTAGATAGAGATAAACTTAATTTGTACTTTGTGACAAAACTAGTATCAATGTAATACTTTTACAATGAACTAACCATCTATTTGTCACTTCTACAAAATAATATATTCTTAGTTCTTCTAAAAGATCATAAGAATATCTTTACTATCATCCAATAATCATCTTATGAATCATTCTGGTATATGCTCATAACATTTAGAGCATAGGACATATCTGGATTTGTACACATCACAACATGATTGATAAAGTACTCTTTGTGATTTTATATATCAAGTATAAAAAATAATTGAATCTTTATTCAATCCTTCCCGTGCAACAAGAACATTTCTTGTAGTTTCTATATCGAAATCATTCAATATCTCATCTATGTACTTCTGGCACAACCATATTAGCATCTCAATTTATCCATATAGACATTGATGCCAAATATTCAGGTTCTGCCTAAGCCTTTCATTGAGATGAAATTCTTAACCTGTGTCAATAAAAAGATACATCATTTCCAATCAACAATATGTCTTCCACATAATGTATTAGAAACATGTCTTAGCACTCCCACTTAATTTCTTGCAAATGCAAGCATCTTCATCGTCTCCGATGAAATTAAACTCTTTTAACAGTTTCATCATAGTGAAGATTCCAACTCCGTGATGCTTACTTCAACCATTCAAGTTTTCATATGCTTTTAGCATCCTTTGAATTAACAAAACCCTTTGGACCATGTCATGCACACGTCCTAGGTAACCATTCTATTAGAAGAACTTGTTTTGTTTATTCAACACATAACAAAATTATATGTCATGGTTGCTACATTAATTCGTCTAGACTAAATATCGCTTAATGAAAGATCAGATCTTGTCATAGTCAACTCTTTGAACATTGTCGTGAACTCTTTCCCGACATGTCGATAATTTCATAGATGTGAAGCATCCATGTCTATTTCTTTATAGATCCAAATATGACTGTAAGGTCTTGCACCTTTCCAGAGGGTCTTTCAAGTTCAAAGCTTGATCTCTCGTATATGGAACTATCACGAATTTTATGGCTTCAAGCCATTTGACGGAGTCAGGGCCCATCATCGCTTCTTTGCATGTATTCCATTCATTATTGTCAAATAATGATTCAACCCTCAAATCTTGGTATTTGATTGTTTACCCGACCTACTTGGTTCAATAGGAACTTAGACCTCCGTGACCACAACCTTTGAGGCACGTGATCCATGAGCATTGTTGCTACATCCGAAACGCTTGCCGGTGCTGCGCAACTTAGCACATATAGCTAAGGTTCTTTTAACCTTATCAAAGTTCTATTGTCCTCCCACTTAACTTTTCACGGAAAATTCCTTCTCAAAGAAACTTGACGTTCTAAGCAACAAAGATTTTTGTCTTTGGTGTTATGGAGGAATACTCAACGATTATTCGAAATAACATACAAAGATATGTTCATCCGATTTTGGTTGCAGACATCTTTCTTATGCATAGCATACCAATGTTTAAGAAAGGACAACTTGGGTTTTATCCCAAACCATAACTTTATATGGTGTCAATTCAACGGATTATGATGGAGCTCTTTTCAGTGGAAAAACGGTAGTCTCTAAAGCTTTTAATCTTTAAAATATAATGGCATTTTTATGAATTACACGTTTGATCTTACCATGCCAAACAAGGTCTAATTACATATCTCGATCACTCCATACTCTTATGGTGTTTCGGGAAATGCAAATCCACGGAACGATTCCTCAAATCTTAGGTGTTATGCTAAACTAGTAACTCAAAAATCTTCCTTTATGATCCTATCATAAATTCTTTATTCTCCTGTTACATTGATTTTGCACTTCATCTTGAAAGTCTTCGAACATTTTCAAATGTTTCACACTTCATCCTCATTAAGTAAATATTCATATATTCACTCAAATTTTCGGAGAAAGCATATGAAGTTGAAATTCATCGCACTTGACTACACATAATGGACTTCATACAACAATATGTATAAGTTCCAATAAGCTAGTCATTCGTTCCCTTTTGTCCTATGAACGAAGTGTTAATTATCTCTGGGAAAGTTTCACAAGCGTCATTTGATCAAAAAATCAAAAGACTCCAAAATTCCATCCACATGGAGTTTCTTCATGTTTTCTTTCCAATATAATTTAAAATGCGATGTCACTTCCTAAGTGATCTTTTCTTATCAATTGTGTTTCGACATTTTTAGCAACAGTTTTATGGATGTGATTTATCCAACGAGATTTGTAAATCATCCATCTTTTATGGATTACGGCAATTATTTGAACAACCCTTTTGTTCTCATAATACCTGATAAAACAAATCTTGAAGGCAAGCTTTGATGTTAACGAGCAACACAACAACCCTTTATTTGTTCTCGATGAACATCATCACATATTATTTTGCTAGTTACTTGGGACATTGTAGTTCATGAATTGTGTTGTTTCGTATGACGATTCAACAAATTTAGTATCCAATACTTAAGAACCACATTATTTAACAAGCAAAGAATACATCCATAACTCGTATATCCTCTATATACCTTAGCTAAACAATTCTAGTTTTTTATTTTCTGCCATATATTTATGAGATTCTCTTTCAGTATTTCCTTTTTCTGTTTGAAAGAATCTATCAACATCAATAGTGGATCCATATACATGACACATAGTCCAAAGCATGTATAATTAAATACCAATGTCTTTGGACTTGCACTTTGAAGTAGATCACCATCATTAAATGTTTGGTGTTCTTTCAAATTCTATTCTTTAGTAATCTCTTGGTGTAGTAAACATTTTACCTACATCAAATATTCACCCTTATCATGGAATTATTCATGATCAAACTACTTTTAGCTTATAACGGTGAATCGCGAGTATAATGTTGCTCTTCAAAACCTTTTGGAGGATTAGGACAACTAGTGTCTCCAACCTTTTGTAAATTCTCATCAAATATGAGAACATAAACTTTGCCATATTATACTCTATCATGTTGTAACCAAAACATCATTTCAGATATCGCAATATATTCCACACATGATGGTTTCTGAAACAACTCTTTCAACTCCTAGATTACCTTGGTATTAAAACAATCTTTTGAATATCAAGAATCATGGAGATAAACATGATACTTATTTACTAACACTGGAGTTGTTACTTTTAATTTAATACCAATTATTAAACTTCACGGAGTAACCGGAACTTACTGAAAGTTTGCAATGGGACTTTTCAACTTCAAACCAATACGATACCAGTTCGTAATGTAACTAACCAGAATTCTATAGTTCTATTATCTCAATTATAACTAAGCGCAAGATGGTAAACGGATGCCAATGACTACAACAACTATGCAAATTCACTTTGATTTAATTTATGATAAATAGTGTTCAACTTTTAATCATATTGTTGCTGAACTCTGTAAGATCCCTCCTTTGTAAAGGAAAAGGATCCCTGTGATTGCAATGCTAGTCCCTGGATCATTGCTAGCATCCACAGTTTAAGATGAAGTACACAGATACAAAGGTCATTTATTACATCCATTCTAGAGATAAAACATAGTCTTTTACAACTCAAGGCCACAGGCCTAATACAAGAGTTTGGAATAAGTAAATAAACATAAGTCTTCATCTTCATGTGCCACAGGCAAGCATGTTGAGTGTAGACTCATGACACCTAATCATCATCGGAGTAACCTGCAACATCACAAGTTACAGGCACAGTGGGTCAATACTTTGGAATAGTATTGGCAAGTGATACCTTAGTAAATTTTAAGTGGACTATTTTACTATATGCATTTTGGCTAAGTGTAGCTTGGCTTGCTTTGCTCAAAAATAGGTTTTTCCTATTAGTTGAAATCTCTAAGTTTTTCTTTGTCAAAACTTTTGCCAAGAAACCACCAATAGACATTGGGGTCCTTCACCCTTGTTCACCCACAAATTTTTACTTAGAAGTTGGAGTGATGAGATTCTTGATAGCTTCCATGTCTTGATGCTCAAGTTGTCCATTGCCATGGACTTGGCTAAGTACTTAGATTTTCCATCTACAGAGGTTGTGCACTTTCCCCACCAGACTTGGTTTCCCAAGACAGGACCTTTCAGAAGCCTTTCCTTAGACCAAATGGACGCGCTCCAACCTATCATTCCCACTACCACCAACTATCCAAATGGCTAAGTTCTAGCAACTTATGTGATCCAGGCAGAGCCCATATTGCCAAGTGGCTGCACTATAAGCTTCTCAACACTTGGCCTCTAAAATCCCTTTATGCCTGGGTGGCATACCACAAGTGAGAAACACAAGGTAAACCATGCCCATGGGCCTTGTGTAACCACTCAACCAAAAACCACCATTCAAGTCCCATTCCACCCAGGTGATTCATTGACTTAGTTGTTTTATTAAGAAAAACATAAGTCAAAAGACTTAGAAATATTTTCATCATAGCATGTATATACTTTACCAACCCTTGTTTGCTACTAGCTAGGCTAAGCATGGCATAGTAACTTAACTTAGGAAATTTCCTAGCAATTCTACAACTACTTAGGATTTCCCAACATAGCATTTGGCAAAATAATAACATGCAAGACTTAGCAAAATATTTCTAATGCTTGTACAAAATATAGGGATGGAATATTCATGAAGTACCACTTGCCTTGGTAATGGGGAGAGTAGCACTCTTCACAATCACTAGCACCAAAATCTACACAAAATTGGTAGCACAAAATTACACAAAATTCATATACAAACATAAATATATGCATGCATGCAAAAATGCTAAGTGATGACTTTGTAAAACTCCACCAAGAAAGTGCACAATACTGAAACAATACTAAGTTGAAAACCTGCTAAATCAAGTTTATTTTACACCAAAACAAAATTCTAAACAATTTCTATACTTAAAATAGCCTTAAACAAGTTTCTGCATCTAAAGTCATTTTAACAGAAACTTTTCACTAAACACATTGCATAAACATAAAGGGCTTGTCTCCCTGATTCCAACGATATAAAATTTGCAAAAATCTAACGTGGAAATCAAAAGTTATAGCCATTTCAATTTTGGATCTAAATCTGATTTCAAATCTGTTTTTGAATCAAACCCTAGCCACGCGTCATATTCTTACTGGCGCTGCATCGGCTTCGCTCGGATCACGCCGTGAGCCGTGGATCTAACTAACGATGCACGGTTCAGATCTAAACATACCGCTTCGCTAAGTGGTTCTATCGCGACGCTGGATCTAGATCCAAGGGCTCTCGATCAGCGACCATGTTACGGCGGCGGCGGCGACGACGGGAGCGCTCTGTCATGGCGCTAGCGTTCTAGATCGCCGAAG
This sequence comes from Avena insularis, assembly GCA_023614405.1. Lineage (NCBI taxonomy): Eukaryota > Viridiplantae > Streptophyta > Magnoliopsida > Poales > Poaceae > Avena > Avena insularis. The sequence goes on from CM042693.1 coordinate 14,949,949, forward strand.
GGAGGTGTGCTTACCAGAACCGTGAGGTCGAGGCGAAGCTCAACGTGTAGGTGGCTGGGCAAGGCGCCGGGCTGCCGGAGTTCACTCGTCCGAAAGTTGTGCGGCCGGGGGAGGGTTGCAGTTGGTTGCCCAGGTTTTGCGTCGCCCTAGCACGAACCAAAGGGACTAGGAGATGCACAAGACGAAGGCGAACATCCTCGTATGCAAGAGGGGGCAAGGCGCCGACTTACCGCTATTGCTCGCCGGAGTCAAGCGGCGGCGCTGGTGGTTGCGGGCGTGAACGGAAACGACGACCTGGGTCATGAGCAAGCAAACCAGAGGCGTCAGCAGATGCACAAGATCATGCTGGATGTGATAGTTTGAACCAGAGAGAGGAGGGCGGTCGAGGCTCACCGGAATTAGTCGCCGGAGTCGTCGGTACTGCAGGGTTTCGAGGTCAAATGCGCGCAGCCTGGTGGCGGAGTGAGTGAGGAGAGTGGGGAAAATGATCATGTGCAGAGGGGTTTTGTAGGCGAGAGGAGCGGCGATTAAGCGCGGAATCAAGGGCAATTGCGAAGAATCAATCAGCGATGATGGCGGAGGAAACGGCCGGGACGGGTCGGCGCGATTTGGGGAAGACGAGGGTGAGCTGGCGAGGTCCACCAGTCAGTGAGTGAGACGGAGAGGGGGTGGGGTCCGAGTGTCAGCGACCGCGTGGGTGCGTCTGCGCGTGCGAGCGAGCGAGAGAGTGGCCGGGTGGGCTAGTTGGGCCGGTTCTGCTGCTGGGCTAGAATAGGAGCGCCTGGCCCTTTTCTTTTGTCTATTCCTTTTCTTTTTCTGTTTTGATTTTCAGGAATGGTTTTTAAATGAATTCAAACTCCTTTTGAATTCAAATCTTTCTGGGGTTTTTGTAGTGTGCAACTATAAGATCCCTCCTTTGTAAAGGAAAAGGATCCCTGTGATTGCAATGCTAGTCCCTGGATCATTGCTAGCATCCACAGTTTAAGATGAAGTACACAGATACAAAGGTCATTTATTACATCCATTCCAGAGATAAAACATAGTCTTTTACAACTCAAGGCCACAGGCCTAATACAAGAGTTTGGAATAAGTAAATAAACATAAGTCTTCATCTTCATGTGCCACAGGCAAGCATGTTGAGTGTAGACTCATGACACCTAATCATCATCGGAGTAACCTGCAACATCACAAGTTACAGCCACAGTGGGTCAATACTTTGGAATAGTATTGGCAAGTGATACCTTAGTAAATTTTAAGTGGACTATTTTACTATATGCATATTGTCTAAGTGTAGCTTGGCTTGCTTTGCTCAAAAATAGGTTTTTCCTATTAGTTGAAATCTCTAAGTTTTTCTTTGTCAAAACTTTTGCCAAGAAACCACCAATAGACATTGGGGTCCTTCACCCTTGTTCACCCACAAATTTTTACTTAGAAGTTGGAGTGATGAGATTCTTGATAGCTTCCATGTCTTGATGCTCAAGTTGTCCATTGCCATGGACTTGGCTAAGTACTTAGATTTTCCATCTGCAGAGGTTGTGCACTTTCCCCACCAGACTTGGATTCCCAAGACAGGACCTTTTAGAAGCCTTTCCTTAGACCAAATGGACGCGCTCCAACCTATCATTCCCACTACCACCAACTGTCCAAATGGCTAAGTTCTAGCAACTTATGTGATCCAGGCAGAGCCCATATTGCCAAGTGGCTGCACTATAAGCTTCTCAACACTTGGCCTCTAAAATCCCTTTGTGCCTGGGTGGCATACCACAAGTGAGAAACATAAGGTAAACCATGTCCATGGGCCTTGTGTAACCACTCAACCAAAAACCACCATTCAAGTCCCATTCCACCCAGGTGATTCATTGACTTAGTTGTTTTATTAAGAAAAACATAAGTCAAAAGACTTAGAAATATTTTCATCATAGCATGTATATACTTTACCAACCCTTGTTTGCTACTAGCTAGGCTAAGCATGGCATAGTAACTTAACTTAGGAAATTTCCTAGCAATTCTACAACTACTTAGGATTTCCCAACATAGCATTTGGCAAAATAATAACATGCAAGACTTAGCAAAATATTTCTAATGCTTGTACAAAATATAGGGATGGAATATTCATGAAGTACCACTTGCCTTGGTAATGGGGAGAGTAGCACTCTTCACAATCACAATCACTAGCACCAAAATCTACACAAAATTGGTAGCACAAAATTACACACAATTCATATACAAACATAAATATATGCATGCATGCAAAAATGCTAAGTGATGACTTTGTAAAACTCCACCAAGCAAGTGCACAATACTGAAACAATTCTAAGTTGAAAACCTGCTAAATCAAGTTTATTTTACACCAAAACAAAATTCTAAACAATTTCTATACTTAAAATAGCCTTAAACAAGTTTCTGCATCTAAAGTCATTTTAACAGAAACTTTTCACTAAACACATTGCATAAACATAAAGGGCTTGTCTCCCTGATTCCAACGATATAAAATTTGCAAAAATCTAACGTGGAAATCAAAAGTTATAGCCATTTCAATCTTGGATCTAAATCTGATTTCAAATCTGTTTTTGAATCAAACCCTAGCCACGCGTCATATTCTTACTGGCGCGTACCGCTTCGCTCCGGATCACGCTCGTGAGCCGTAGGATCTAACTAACGATGCACGGTTCAGATCTAAACATACCGCTTCGCTAAGTGGTTCTATCGCACGCGTTGGATCTAGATCCAAGGGCTCTCGATCAAGCGACCATGTTCGAGGCTACGCGGCGGCAATGACGTGCGCTCAAGCGGGCGCTAGCATTCTAGATCGCTCGGTAAGGGGAGGGTGTGCTTACCAGAACCGTGAGGTCGAGGCAAAGCTCAACGTGTAGGTGGCTGGGCAAGGGGCGCACGGCTGGGGCTGCTGGAGCTCGTCGGAGTTGTGCACGGCGTCGGGAGGTTGCTGTCGAGTTGGTTGCCGAGGTTTTGTGTCGCCCTAGCACGAACCAAAGGGATTAGGAGATGCACAAGATGAAGGCTAACATCCTCGTATGCAAGAGGGGGCAAGGGGCGCTCGGGACTTACCGCTATTGCTCGCCGGAGTCGAGCGGCGGCGCTGGTGGTTGCGGGCGTGAACAGAAACGACGACCTGGGTCATGAGCAAGCAAACCAGAGGCGTCAGCAGATGCACAAGATCATTCTGGACGTGATAGTTTGAACCAGGGAGAGGGGGGGCGGTCGAGGCTCATCGGAATTAGTCGCCGGAGTCGTCGGTACTGCGGGGTTTCGAGGTCAAATGCACGCAGCCTGGTGGCAGAGTGAGCGAGGAGAGTGGGGGAAAATGACCGTGGTGCAGAGGGGGTTTTGTAGGCGAGAGGGGAGCAGCGATTAAGCGCGGAATCAAGGGCAATTAAGCGAAGAATCAATCGCGGCAGTGATGGGCGGAGGAAACGGCCGGCGACGGGGTCGGGCGCGATTTGGGGAAGACGAGGGTGAGTTGTCGAGGTCCACCAGTCAGCGAGTGAGACGGAGAGGGGGTGGGGTCCGAGTGTCAGCGACCGCGTGGGTGCGTCTGCGCGTGCGAGCGAGCGAGAGAGTGGCCGGGTGGGCTAGTTGGGCCGGTTCTGCTGCTGGGCTAGAATAGGAGCGCATGGCCCTTTTCTTTTGTTTATTCCTTTTCTTTTTCTGTTTTGATTTTTAGGAATGGTTTTTAAATGAATTCAAACTCCTTTTGAATTCAAATCTTTCTGGGGTTTTTGTAGTGTGCAACAGTCTCAAATCTAGGCATAACACCATGTGGTTACTTTGTAAAGGCTTGGTCATTTTTGGAGAAACAAAATAACAGGGACTTTGCACTTGATTTGCAAATGTTTGTAAAATGATTTTTGAAACCATTTCCATTTGTAAGGCTTGGTTCAAATTCCACACTCAATCCATTCAACAAGGGAGACAAACAATCTAGGTTTAAAACATTCAAACTCTCAAATGGGGATGGCCATTTGATTTAAGTTTGCTCACATAAAATGATAGCACTATGGGCTTCTGTTTTTCTGAAATGAGTTTGAAATTGATCTCAATTCTATATGCATGCATGAATGATATGCAACCTTTGAAAACATGATTTTAGGGATGTTACAAACTCCCACTCAAAACAATATCCCTCACATTGTTTTAGTGATTACATGAACCAAATCCACCACATCAAAACTGATCATCATGAGAGATGATGTAGCTTCAAAGGCGAACAATCAACATATTCATCATATCTACCATATGACTCATGCTTTACCTTTCGGTGATCCGTGTTCCGATACCATGTATGTACATGCTAGGCTCGTCAAGATCAAACCTTAGCTTCCGCATGAGCAAATCTGGCTTGATACTGTTGTATACACTCGCAGAATCTAACACACCCGGTCATCACGTGGTGCTTCAAAACAACGAGCTTTAGCAACGGTGCTTACTAAGGATGAACACTTTATAACTTGATATTTTGTGAGAGGGATCATCTTATAATGCTACCGTCGCGATCTAAGCAATACAAGATGCATAAAAGGATTAACATCGCATGCAATTCATAATATGTGATATGATATGGCCTTTCTTCTTGTGCTTCCGATCTCCATCTTCAAGCACGAACATGATCTCCATCATCACCGGCATGGCGTCAAGGTCAATGGCGCCGCTTCATGGTTGTCGTCCACCAGCATCAACTATTACAACTACTTTGAATAATAGACACGCGGGTCTTAACGGAATTAAAAGACAACCATATGGCTCCTGCCGGTTGCCAACTTACAATAAGGAACATTGCATACATCATATATAATCACAATCATGGCCATATCACATCACAAGACACCGCAAAACAAAGTTAGACGCCTCTAATTTTCTTTGCATGTTTTACGTGGTTTGGGGCTTTCAATAAGTGTCATTCTAACATACGAACAAGAACCACAACGTTGATATTAGTATTGTCAATCACCCATTGTAAATTGAATCTTAACTATGTTGGGAGAAACAGGCACCCGTAAAGCCACTTATGCAATACAAGTTGCATGTCAAGCGTGGAGCAAGTCTCATGAACGATGTCATGTCAGGTTAGCCCGGGCCGCTTCATCCCACCATCCCGCAAAATGCAAAGTACACAAGAAGCAATCAACAACAAAAGCATCAACGCCCATAATGACCATTGTGTTCTACTCGTGCAATAGATCTACATATAGACACGACTCTGATACCACTGTTGGGGTTCGTAGCATGGAAAACAAAAAAATTCTACTGCATGCACACAAACAAGCCAAGATCTATCTACTAGATTGTAGCAACGAGTCGATTAGAGTACTCACCCTCGAAGATTCCAAAGCGGTTAACGAGAGCAGATTCTCGTGGGTGATGTAGTCGTACACTTGCCGATCTCAAGATCGCGTAGACTATCCTTCCGGCGCTGCGTTCCGGCAGCGCTTCCACAGTTGGTCACACGTTCGGTACTCCATGAAGACCTTCCTCTCCCTTGTTCCAAAGAAAATGAGGTTGTAGTTCTCCTCGTGATTCCGGCGACGCAATGACGTGGTGTCGGAAGTAGAGGGAAGATCCCGCAGGGCTTCGCCTAAGCCGGTGTGAGTTATGGTGGATCTAGGGTTTCTTGGTGATCTAGGGTTTAGAAGGCCGGGAGGAGGAGGAGGTGTCGGCGGCGGCTAAGGCGGCGGCGGCTAAGGCAGCGCACGGGTGTGGGGAGGGCTAGGGCTTGTGTGTTTGGGGCAGCCCTCCCCCTCTATTTATGAGAGGGGCAGCCTTGGGGTGGGTGGGTTTGAATCCAAACCCAAACCCAAGTTGGATTAAGAGAAGGACTCCTTCCTTCTTCCACTAGGAAACCATTCTTCGAGTTTGACTTTTCAAACCTCCTGTTTGACTTTCAATTTCGAGCTTTAATTCTCTCTTGCAAATGCCCAAACTAAGTGACCTAGGATATGATCCAATCATTCCACTTATCCATGACATATTCATGGACCCCTTCCGTTCCGGTGAACCTTCTAGAACCTCTCCGATGAAAACATCGGAATCTTTCCCGAACTCCGGAATTAGACTTTCCTTATATAAATCTTATTTTCTGGACCATTACGGATCTCCTCGTGATATCCCGGATCCCATCTGAGACTCCGAACAACATTCGATATCCCTACTAACATTCCATATCTACTAAACAACATTGAATCCTTAAGTGTGTCTCCCTACGGTTCGTGAATTATGCGGACATGATCGAGACACTTCTCCGAACAATAACCAATAGAGGAATATGGAAATTCATATGGCTCCCACATATTTCTACAATTACTTTGCGATCGAATGAACCACTTACATACGATACCAATTTCCCTTTGTCTCGCGATAGTTTACTTATTCGAGGTCTGATCGTCGGTATCTCCGCATACCTAGTTCAACCTCGTTACCGATAAGTAATCTTTTCTCGTTCTCGTGATATGTGATCCCTTTGTGAGCCAGTCACATGCTTGCAAGCTAATTGGATGACATTCCACTGAGAGGGCCTAGAGTATATCTATTTGTCATATGGATGGACAAATCCCACTCTTGATCCATGTGCCTCAACACATACTTTCCAAACACTCAATGCCACCTTTATAGCCACCCAGTTACGGTGTGGTGTTTGATGTCATCAAATCATCCTTCCGATGATGGTGATTAGCATGATTTCATGGTCGAAGGAATTAGGTTACTATGTATGAGAAATCTTATAGCAAATGAACTATATTAAATGACTTGATATTTATGCTACGCTTAACTATAGGAGTATGTCCATCACACCATTCTCCTATTGATATGATCTTGTTGTTAATAACATATCAATGTTCATGATCAGGAAACCATGATCATATATTAACCAACAAGCTAGTTTAACAAGAGGCTTCACTAGGGACTCTTTTATGTTTACAAATCACACAAGTATTAATGTTTCCGGTTAATACAATTATAGCATGGTATGTAAACATTTATCATAAGCATGAAGATATGATAATAACCACTTCATTATTGCCTCTTGGGCATATCTCCAACAGTCTTCAAGGACTCAGAGCCAGCCTGGTCAGCGTCAATAACCTCAAGAGGCACGAAGACATCCACCTTGACCAATTGGGCGACCCTGGTGTCGTAGCTAGTGAGGGAAACCCAAATTGCATCGTTGTCGATTTTCTTTCTGTCTTAGTCCATGTTGGGGAGACCAGAGGTCACCATGTCCATCCCGACATCGTCATAGTGGGCCTTGACCATGGCAAGGGCCATCCTAGTGCCAGCCCGGGTACATGAAGCTTTCCAGCTTATGATACGCTTGGGACTCGGCGAAGGATCTCCGAGAACTTCATGACAGAGTCCACTGCCTTGATTTTAATGTCCAAGGGCTTAGCGATCTCCTTAGCCTGGGAGATCACGTTGTAAATGAAGTTGCCTACAAGAACCCTGCACTCTTTTGGCGCAGGAGCATTGTTGGCTAGTCCAATGGGAGCTACATTTCTGACAAAGGCATTTGAGGGCATGAGTTCACCAAGTCAGATTAAAGTACCCGACTTACAGAAGTACAATATGGAGAAATCTTACCAAAGACGCTGCTCTCAGCTAGCTGGAGAACCTCCACCATGGAGTCCCATTCCTTCTGGAGAGTCTTGTATGCCTCAAGGTTGCGAGCATTCTGCTTGTCGACAGCTTTCTTCTGCTCCTTGGGGATGGCAATCTCCTCCTTAAGGCGGTTCATCTCCGTGTTATAAGATTCTTGCACGGCAGCTAGTGCTTCTTCATGCATCTTAAGGGTGTCAGCCTTGCCCTCTCCTGCTTCAAGATCTTGTTTTTGTTGTCCAGCTCTTGAATGTGCTTGGACTGCTCGACAATTTCTTTGGCCTTGGCGACAGCTTCTTCAAGTCAAAGAAATGACAAAGCATAATGATTATTCGGAAGATGAAGACACAAGATCAAGTTGAGACTGAAACTGAGAATAAACCAGACTTTTTCTATTGATGATTCGTTCCTTCAAATAGGCGGTTTTACCCTTTTCAGCTTCAAGATCCTTGCGCATCTTCTAAAACTTTTCATTGGCGGTCACCCTCCAAGCATTCTCATTATGCAGAAACAAAGATACTTAGTCTACTTAGAGCATCTAGCCGGAAATATTTCATTCCACCTAGAGTCTCAGGGGCTATGGTACGAGTTTTTAACTCAAAGCTATGCTTAGTCTTTCTTTAAGCATCTAGTCGGAACTATTTTTGTTTCAACTAGAGGCATGGGGGCTACAGTATTGAAAATTACAAACACCACATATGCTACTCTAAAAGTATCTAGTTGGAATTATTCATTCAAACTACATACTTGGGGGCTACAGCACAAAGTTTCTTACTTAGTCACTCTTAGAGCATTCAGACCAAAAGACCTATGGTTTTCCGTCTAAATCCTCGGGGGTTACAGTGGGATACTATATGTGAAATGTGAAAGAATATAAAACTTACATATGCGATGATCTTGAGGTTCCTGGCACTCTCGGTGAACAGTTCGCCAAAGGCAACTGTGTTAACTCGGAGGATTTCCGCTTGCTTGAGAAGCTCCTCAAGGCCTCATGTTGGAGAAGTCGGCGCTGCACCAGGAGCCGCGGTAGAGGTACTCGGAGTAAGCACTAGAAAGATGATCTTAGGGGCCTTCGCTTGGCTCGTGGTCGCCACAGATCCGCCTCCCACCATCAACTCCTTACCGCTTTCAGTGCCATCCTTAGACGAAGCTTCAGCCACTTTAGAGGAGGTTCTCTCTTGTGTCGCCTGCTCACCAGGAACAAGGATCAAAACGGAAGCATCTGGGACATCCTGCAAAGGAGTGTTGTCCACTTCCATGATGTAAGGATCAGATGTTACCTTAGTCGGATATTCGACAGATGCGCAGATGGTTGGACGGCAGGGGTAGGAGGAGCGATGGCGGGAGAGTCCTGGACAAACATATCTCTAATGTTTTTAGAAGCCCCCATTGACTTGGAGGTCTTCTTCAAACTCAAACTAGACATTTTCCTGAAACTTATGATGTATAAGTACAGGAATAAGAGAAGTAATATGACAATGTCAGAGGAAAAGAAACTTACACAACATTCGGTGCCTTGGTCAAAGGGATGCTAGCTGATCTTCTTTTCTCCTCCTCCAGGGAGGCACTGGACTTCTTGGAGGCTCCACCCTCCATCTTCTTCTTCTTGCCTCCGTCGGCAGCGTCAGAGTTGGAGCTCTTCCACGCCAGCAGGACTTCGTCGTTGGACATGGCAGTGACTTCCTTCATCTTGGGGTCATAAACCTGGGGAGCCATGCAGGTCTCCTCCAAGTCCCCTAGCTGTTAAATGAAACAAATGTGTTAGATGGAAGTACGTGTTCAAGTCGAAAGAACTGGAGATGTCAAGTAAATAAATGAAACTTACCTTTGGGCACTTTTCATCCTCGAACATGTCATAGGTGATGGTGAAGCCATGCTTGCGATCCTTCACCTTGACAATGTCCTTGAGGCGGAGCTTGATGGAGTCACTGGAAAAGTTATCCTCGGAAATCCGGAGGCTATATTTTTTGTCCTTGGTGTACTGACACATCAGCCTCCGCGGTGCTGCAGAGGCTGGATCCGCCTGATGAACAAGCACATGGCCAGGTCCAAGCCGGTCAGACCCATCTCTACAAACCAGTCAATTTGCCTTACAACGCGGGAGGCTTCATCGTCGAAGGGGACAAGGGCTTGTAATCTCCATGTAGGGGCTTCAACGGCGGCCCCATTGATGAAGTCTGGGTACGATGCTTCTCCGTTGGCCAGAGGGATATCTGGGCCGTAGAAGTACATGCGCAGCCAGTTCTTGCAGGACTCATGTCTTACAATGTTGGGGAACCGCTGACCAGGCCGGATCTTGAAGCTAATGGTCCCACAGTTCCTGAGCTCCACTTTGCTCACTCCGGCTTACCTCTTAACGGTGAAGAAGTATATAAATAGATCTAACCTAGGCCTAATCCCTAGGTATCCCTCGCATAGAGTAGCGTAGTTGCTAAGTGTGAGGATTCTATTTGGGGACAGGTTCTAAGGTTAAACCCAGAAGTGCTGGAGGACTTGGATGCAAAAGTCGGACAATGGAAAGGAGATGCCATGTACGAATTGAGCTTTGAGGTATACCTTTTCTCCGGGTTGGGGAGAAGGGATGACCTCGCTGGATGGTGCCGCCCGCCAGACCAGACCCTTCGTCATAGGGAGGTACCCCTCGGCTATCATCTCCTTGATATCTCTATCAGAGATGTCCGAGCCACGCCATTCACCCTTGTGGGAGTCAGTATCCTCCTCCAACGGCTCTAGCGTCGCTGGAATATGGTCACCTCTAGTGGATTCAATCACCGCGGAGCGTGGAACCACCACACCCTTCGGCGGGATGTGAATCGTGCTGGATGGCTTGGCTGAAGCCTCGCTGGACGCTGCCATCGATGTGGTGGTGCTGCTGCTCGCCATTGGAATGGAGGATATGGGCTGATAGATGGGGAAAATATTAGGGTTTTCTCTTTGCATGCACGCGATGTGCTCGAGGAAGGTTTGGGATGGAGGAAGAATATGATGCGGGAGCGAATGAGGTGAAAAGATAAATTGACCACTGTAGTTAAAATATGTAGCCCCAGCATCAAGATTCATGCAAGATGATCTAACGGTCGACGCGTGGACAATGCGTGCGATAACATGCGCAGATATTTCGCCTTTCGGATTTATCGCACGGGGAAATAGCTATGATTATGTTCACTGCATGTGTGAGTTATGAGGCGCCGATAAGACTATGGTCTACGTCATCTCACTAACATATGCAGAAGAACAGTCTCATCTGAAGATTCTGGCATGGACAGATCTTGTCTGGTTACGAGAAGAGTATGATGGAAGACTTAGAGATTCTCTGACTTACGTATTGAAGATGGAGGATATTGCAGGATTCTTTGGAGGACTACAAGATATTGCTTGACGATTTACCGACATCGCCTAGACAGAGCATTCAATCTAAAGAGGCAAGACGGCACAAGATCTCGGAGTTCTCCGGGGACTACTATTGGGGATATGCTAAATGGGTATCACCATAGCATGTCTCTAATCCGGATAACCTGGGTATCCCACAATTGGTAGCAAGGCCCATGGCCTGCTGGGCGGCCCAGTTAGATGGATCCACAAGGGAGGCCCATGCCGGAAAAAGAAAGGCTACGATGGATTCACTGACATACTCGGAGCCTTGGAGTACAAGACACGTAGACTAGTTGTAGGACTCTGTTACATGTTCGGCTATGACTCTTCCCTGTAACCCTCGGATTTGGTGTCTTTATAAGCCGGACCTATGGGAGCCTTTAGGGCATAACCTAGATCATTCAACTCGACACCTCGAACAGCAAACCAATCCTTATAACTCGGTGTATTGCCCTTATAGTGATTTATAGCAGGATTAGGGTTCCACCACTATCATGGAACCTGAACCTAGGTAAGCCGTGTTACGTCGTACCCGCCAACTTACCGCCTTCCCCCACATCTCTAAACACGCGCTGTGAGGACCCCTCCATGCCGTACTCATCGGAAATACCATGACATATTGACCCATGTACATTCCATGATGATGATGTCATTTGTACCATAAATGTCGAGTCCAATTCCCTTTGTTTCTTCGATATGACTTCTCCAAGATCTGATCATTTGGTATGACATACCTTGTTCAATCTCGTTACTGACAAGTACAGTTTCACTTTGTGACCACGATATTACATCCCCGTGACCTATTCACATGTTGTAACATTACAGATGTAATCTCACCAAGTCGGCCTTGTGTATCTTACCTGTCACTGAGTGAACAAATCCCGGTCTTGATTCATAGGCTTCAACCTGTTCCTCCGAAATACCCAACATACACCTTTATAATCACCATTTCACTGAGTGACGTTTGATGCGGTCCAAGCAGCCTTGGGAGATAGTGATTAATATGATCTCATGGTCTAAGGAGAAGGATACTTTGTTTCTAACTATTGCAACGATGAACCTCGTGACTTGATCGTGTCGCAGTATTTGGGTAATGTCCATCACATCATTCACTAGTGATATGACCTTGTTGTCAACTAGCACTATCACCCATGATCAGGAAACCTTGATCATCGGTTGACCAAAGAACTAGTATGAATAGAGTCTACTAGGGACTTCTGTTTCATATCACACATGTAGCAATGTTTCCACTTGATACAGTTATAGAACAATCTGAAACTATTACGAACTTATTGGAATATGACGATAATAACTATTTATTATTTGCCTCTGGGGCATATTCCCTTCAGGATGCCCCCACCTCTCCTCTATTAAGTGGGTGGAAGATCAACTCACTTTCCCATTTAATGCTAGTGGACTCTCCACTCAAAATGCATTTAATGAATAAAAACAATTTAATTCAGAATTTAAATATCTTTAAATTCTTTTAATTAACAAGCATTAACAATTACTCCCTTGTCATTTTTAGATATCCCCGAAACAATTCCGGTGTTTCTCGAAAACATCCCTTGAAACGATTCTGATGATCACTAAAATTTTCTCCAACATACATTATCTTCTCGAACTCATCAACGAGCCTTAAGTGTGTCGCCCTACGGTTCATAAATAATGTAGACATGATCGAGACACATCTCCTATTAATAGTCAACAGTAGGACCTGGAGATCCGCAATGACTCTTGCATATTCAACGATGAATCTTGTGATCACGTGAACCATTACCGTTGTACCCAATTCCTTTTGTAACTCGATATTTAACTTGTCCGAGATCTGAGCATAGGTATCAACCATACATTAGTTTTATCTTGTTATCGGCAAGTACTCTTTACTCGTTCCATGATACAATATCCTTGTGACCTAGTCACATGCTTCATGGAGTCATCCACTGCAGTCATCCACTGCACATACAAGATCTGATGGAAAAAGGGGCTGAAACTTTGCGAAAAGAACCCTGGAACAAAAAATAAAAGCAATCCGTCCTAGGGCTCCATCTCCACCGCTCGCCGGTGACCTCAATCCAAATCCGAGGTCAGATACTACGCTTGAGGGGGCCTCTTGCCCGGCAAGGGATACGGTCCTCCGGTCGCCGAGACACTCCTGGGGACGAAACCACTTGGGGGTGAAGCAGCACGGAGCTTCGACAGAAGGATCCGATGTTGAGGGCCTCCGAATGAGGTTGAAACCCAAGGTCGCCTTTCAACCAGAAGAGGCAGCATCCCAGCGTCACCACCACCGCCATCGGACCACTGCGAATAGACACCAAGAGCAGCACCACCCATCTTCTGGTGGAGTTCGAGGAGGAAGAAAAACCAGCTCACCATCCTTTGTAGCGTGACCACCATGGCGACCTGGAAGAGGAGGAAGACGGTCTTCCCATTCCAAGAGCGTCACCAAATTCGCCCCCTCCGAGGAGGCCAGAGCCACCAGATCCATATCAAAGTAGGCACAACCCTTATTCTCCCCCCCCCCCCCGCCATGGCCAGCCAGGAGTGGATCCGCGTCACCACGCTGATGCGCCCTTCCCCCTCGCCTCCATGGCTGGCCTGGACAGAACACCTCGTGCCATCACCTTCGATTGGACACCCACGAACCAAGATTTATTAGCCAGAGCGGTTGCTCTTCCTTCCTTCCTTCCTCAACTCCGGCCATTGGAGCAAAAGGGAGCCAAGGAAGAACCCTAGGATCTCATGGATCCAGTCACCAAGATCCGAAGCACTGCATCCCCTACTAGGCAAGACACCCACAACCGTCACAAGGCTAAACTACCTAAGACTTACTGCTACTCCGACGACCCTCCGCAGCCACCTCCCACCGGCTATTTCGGCGAGAAGGGCGCGGATGAGCCCCAGTCACTCACACTCGACTCTCAAAGCTACAGGGACAGGATGAGGGGAACGAGAGTTGATGTAGTGAAGGGTTGCGTCTTCTCTGCCCTTTCTTTTGGTGATTTATATGATACCCGGGCAAGGTTCATCTTCAACCAGCAACTGAAGCAAAAAAATAGGTGGAAAGCACTTCTTTTTTATGTGATGAAGCATGATGTGCTAGCGCTTGTGACCCAATCCTGATGTGACTGACTAATAAGTAAGTGTTGACAACTGCCTTCAAAAATCAAATCATCCTGGCGATCTATATTAGACAACATGTTTGACTAGTGACATACTAGAGTAGACTAATCTAGTGAAACGACGCGAAATTGTAACCTTCACGTGGCATATAAGCTTTCAATACGTTTTTCCCTAAAACAAGTTCCTCACTCGTAGGAAATTCAAATAGATATGTTGAAGATCACCAAAGAAACAAAAATGGCTGAATTTGATCCATATCCTCCCTTTTCTTTAAACCAAGACCTACCCCTCCCTTTTCTTTAAACCAAGAGTTACTTATCCCTTTTATTGATTTCATTTCAATATGATTTTGTTTATGCTCATGTTTTTAGTTTAGAACTTTGTTTTCTAAATATAACATTAGTTGAAAGGTGAAAACTGCTAAAACCAAGTGAAAACCTACGAAAAAACCTTGAAAGTTCTCGATATAAATAGAGCTATCATATACCCATTTGTTATATCCCAAACACTCCACCCTCCAATGTACAATTGACATTAATCTTTAGGCTATAGATTTATTTGAACCTAAAAACGCATATATATATACCACCATTCACGATCACGCAATTAGGCAGAGTAGAGGAGGACAAACATAGTGAATATAGAAATAAAAAGGATAACTTCAAAGATTGGAGGGATAAAAGTTGCCAGAGTTGCCCCCAGTCGCGTCTCCACATTATCCAAAAACATCTTCACCACATCCACGATGAAGAGAGAGTATTCCACCCCCCACAGAATGGATTTTTGTGACAGTAGTTTGATCTTTCTCTCTTATACTATCGTTGTTTCAAAACCGTATAAGTTGCCTTACATTATTATGGTGACATATAGTAATTACCCAAATAATAGGAATGTTTTAGGACTATTTTGTAAAACATGGAACTTGCATTGCATGCATTTGTGAAGTGTGAAAATTTTAAAACTTTTGTTTTAAGAAGATACGAAGGATTGGAGTTGAACTATGGAGTTGAGTTTTGACTTAGGTCAACTCTAGGATTTGAATTCAAATTTCAAAAGGAGTTCAAAAAAATTAAACTTATGATTCAAAATGTTTCAAACACATTAAATTTGAGTTGAAGACTCAATCACACTTATAGGTTAAGATTCTAAAAGAGAATTGGAATTCACTATTTGAGTTTAAAAGTGAGATTTGAATAATTCAAACTTGAAATCAAATAATTTATAAGTAAATATAGAAAAATCACAAAAACACAATGAACGTAAGACCAAAATGATGAGTGTATTTTTGAAACATATTTACCTTGTGTTTTTGCATGCGTAGCAATAGGATTTTAGTATTTTATGGCACTCACGTGCACCTTTTATCCATGTTTCCATAGGATCCCAAATTTTGAAAGTATTGATGCACATATCATTTAGAGCTATCATATTATACATTAATATGATATTTAGAAGTGATAAAAGTCATCTAAATGATTTTTCATGCACTTGGGTGAAGAGGGGTGCGAAGGGAGACTCCAGGAGAGTTAATGACCATGAGTACGGAGTGTAGGGTTTCGTAGCATGGAAAACAAAAAATTTCTACCGCATACAAACAAACAAGCCAAGATCTATCTACTAGATTGTAGCAACGAGTCGATAGAATAACTCACCCTCGAAGATTCCAAAGTGTTTAACGAGAGCGGATTCGTGGGTGATGTAGTCATTTCTTCCGATCTCAAGATCGCGTGAGACGATCCTTCCGGCTAGGTCCGACAAAGCTCCATGATCGGTCACATCGCCTTTTCGACGAAGACCTTCCTCTCCTTGTTCCAAAGAAAATGAGGTTGTAGCACTCTCGCGATTCCTAAAGACAACGGCGTGGTACCGAAAGTAGAGGGGAGATCTCGCAGGGCTTTGCCTTAAGCCGGAGCGAGTATGGTGGAGTATGAGAGAGTCCCTCGGTGTTCTAGGGTTTAGACACACCAAGGAGGGGCAAGCCGGCGGCTAGGGATTAGCTAGACGGCGGCTAGGGTTTGCCCTAGGGCCGGCGGCGGCTATGGAGGCGGCGGCGGCTTGGGGCTAGGGTTTGGAGGAGAGGATCTTGTGTATCTCTAGGAGGGAGCCCTGCCCCTCCTTATATAGGTGGAGGGGACGGCCGGCCAAGGGGAGGGAGAGGAGTCCCTCCCCAACTCTCGGCTTGGTGGTGCTTGCTGGTTGAGGAGGAACTCCTCCCAACTCGTTCCCACCTCCTCCTCTTCCAAAAAGCTGCTTGACTTTCAAACTAGCCGTTTGACTTTTCAAACTAGGATTTGAATAAACCCTCTATTTTGATCAGCGATGACACCGAGTACATGATGCAATCATATCAACTTGATATAACACATTCATGTACCCTTCCCCCCCGGAGTGTCGGACATTCCGGAACCTTCTAGAACATTCCCGATGGAAACACCGGAACCATTCCCCAACTCCGAAACGGGACTTTCCTTATATGAATCTTATTCTCCGGACCATTCCGGATCTCCTCGTGATATCCCGAATCCCATTCGAGACTCCTAACAACATTTGGTATCTTTCTCATCATTCCATAACTACTCAAACAACGTCGAATCCTTAAGTGTGTCTTCCTACGGTTCGTGAATTATGCGGACATGATCGAGACACTTCTCCGAACAATAACCAATAGAGGAATCTGGAAATTCATATGGCTCCCACATATTTCTATGATTACTTCATGATCGAATGAACCACTTTACATACGATACCAATTTCCTTTTGTCTCACGATATTTTACTTATCCGAGGTTATGATCGTCGGTATCTCTGCATACCTAGTTCAACCTCGTTACCGATAAGTACTCTTTTCTCGTTCCCGTGATATGTGATCCCTTGTGAGCCAGTCACATGCTTGCAAGCGAATTGGATGACATTTCACCGAGAGGGCCCAGAGTATATCTATCCATCATATGGATGGACAAATCCCACTCTTGATCCATGTGTTTCAACCAATACTTTCCGAACACTCAATGCCACCTTTATAACCACCCAGTTACAGTGTGGTGTTTGATGTCATCAAAGCATCCATCCGGTAAAGGTGATATGCATGATCTCATGGTCGAAGGAATTAGGTTACTATGTATCAGAAAGCATATAGCAATTGAACTATTAAAATGACTTGATCTTTATGCTACGCTTATCTATAGGAGTATGTCCATCATATCATTCTCCTAACAATATGATCTTGTTGTTAATAACATCTCAATGTTCATGATAGGGAAACCACTATCATCTTATTAACCAACAAGCTAGTATTAGATAGAGGCTTTTACCAGGGACTTCAAGTTAAGTTTACAAATCACACAAGTATCAATGTTTCCTTGTTAATACTATTATAGCATGAATGTAAACATTTATCATAAACACAAAGATATAATAATAACTACATTTATTATTGCCTCTAGGGCATATCTCCAACAGTCTCCCACTTGCACTAGAGTCATCTAATCTAGATTACATGGTAATATACCGAACACCCATGGCAGTTTGGTGCTGGTCATGTTTTGCTTTAGGGAGAGGTTTAGTCAACGGATCCGCCACATTCAGATTTGTGTGTACTTTGCAAATCTTTATATCCCCATCTTGGATATGTTCTCGAATAGCGTGAAAACGCGGCTTGATGTGCTTCAGCTTCTTGTGTGACCTTGGTTCTTGGCAAGATTGGCTATGGCGCCCATGTTATCACAAAGAGATAGACATTGGGTCCAAGACTAGGAACCACACCCAGCTCAGAATGAACTCTTTCATCCATATCGCTTGTGAAGCCTCCAAGCAGCCATGTATTCCGATTCAGTTGAAGATCTCGCCACAACGCTTTGCTTTGCACTCCTCCAGCTAACTGCTGCACCATTCAAAATAAATACGTATCCAGATTGTGATTTAGAATCATCCGGATCGGTGTTCCAACTAGCATCGGTGTAACCATTAACAACGAGCTGTTCATCACCTCCATAAGAAAGAACCATATCCTTAGTTCTTCTCAAGTACTTAAGGATGTTTTGACCGCATGTCCAATGATCCACTCCTAGATCACTTTGATATCTCGCTAGTTAAACTAAAGATATGCAATGTCGGGTCTAGTACATAGCATGGCATACATTAGAGATCCTATGGCTGAGGCATAGGAGTCTTACTCATCCTTTCTCTATCTTCTCGCCGATGTCGGACTTTGAGTTTTACTCAAGGTCAGTGATAGCAACATGGGCAAGAACCCTTTCTTGCTATCTTCCATTCCAAACCTCTTTAGAACTTTGTCCAAATATGTACTTCAGACAATGATATTTGGCGCTTCGATCTATCTCTATAAATCTTTATGCCTAATATGTAAGCTGCTTCGCCAAGATCTTTCATTGAAAAACTATTATTCAAATATTCCTTGACACTATTAAGAAGGTCTACATCATTCCCAATCAACAATATGTCATCTACATATAGTATTAAGAATGCTACAGAGCTCCCACTCATTTTCTTGTAAATACAAGCTTCTCCATAAGTTTGTATAAAACCAAAACTTTTGATCACCTTATCAAAATGTTGATTCCAACTTCTGGATGCTTGCTTCAATCCATAGATGGACCGTTGAAGTTTGCATACCTTGTTAGCATCTTTAGGATCGACAAAACCTTTGGGTTGCATCATATACAACTCTTCATCAATGTCTCCATTGAGGAACGCTGTTTTGACATCCATCTGCCATATCTCATAATCATAATATGCAGCGATTGCTAACATAATCCTCACAGACTTTAGCTTCGCTCTTTGGTGAGAAAGTCTCATCGTAGTCAACTCCTTGAATTTGTCGAAACCCTTTGCGACAAGTCGAGCTTTATAGACAGAACATTACCATCAACATCTGTTTTCTTCTTGAAGATCCATTTGTTCTCGACAGCCTTCCGCCATCCGTAAGTCCACCAAAGTCCATACGTGGTTTTCAATGGATCCAATCTCGGATTTCATGGCTTCTTGCCATTTATTGGAATATGGGCTCATCATCGCTTCCTCATATGTCTCAGGGTCATCGGTGTTGTCCACCAACATGACACTCATAACGGGATCATACCAATCTGGAGTGGTACGAGTTCTCGTTGACCTGCGAGGCTCTGTAGCAACTTCAACCAAAGTTTCATGATCATCATCATTAGCTTCCTCTCTTATTGGTGCAGGCACCACAGGAACTTCTTCCGGTGTTGCGCTACTCGCAATTTCGAGAGAAGGTTCGACAACCTCGTCGAGTTCTACTTTCCTTCCAAATTCTTTTCGAGAGAAATTCCTTCTCTAGAAAGGATCCATTCTTAACGAAGATTTTGCCTTCGGATCTATGATAGAAGGTATACCCAATAGTTTCCTTGGTATCCTATGAAGGCGCATTTTTCCGCTTTGGGTTCAAGCTTGTCCCACTGTAACTTCTTTACATAGGCTTCAACCCCAAACTTTAAGGAACGACAATCTAGGTTTCTTCCCAAACCATAATTCATACGGTGTCGTTTCAACGGATTTAGATGGTGCCCTATTTAAAGTGAATGCGGCTGTTTCTAATGCATAACCCCAAAATGATAGCGGTAAATCTGTAAGTGACATCATAGAATGAACCATATCTAAGAGAGTTCTATTACGACGTTCGGACACACCATTACGCTGTGGTGTTCCCGGTGGTGTCAATTGTGAAAGTATTCCACATTTCTTCAAATGCTCGCCAAACTCGTAACTTAGATATTCACCTCCACGTAACGATACAAATTTAATCTTCTTGTTACGTTGATTCTCTACCTCACTTTGAAATTCCTTAAACTTCGAAAGTTTCGGACTTATGTTTCATGAAATAGATATACCCATATCTACTCAAATCATCCGTGAAGGTAAGAACATAACGATAACCATCACATGATGCTACACTCATTGGACCACACACATCGGTATGTATGATTTCCAATAAGTCCGTAGCTCGCTCCATCATACCGTAAAATGGAGTCTTAGTCATTTTACCCATCGACATGCTTCAGATCTATCAAGTGATTCGAAATCAAGTGATTCAAGAAGTCCATCGGAATGGAGTTTCTTCATACGCTTCACTCCAATGTGACCAAGACGACAAAGGCCACATATAGGTCGAGTTATCGCCGATTTCAAACGTTTAGCCTCAATGTTATTAATATGTGTATTTCCACTATCGAGATTCAATAAGAATATACCATCTATCAAAGGTGCATGTGCATAAAACATATTACTCATATAAATCGAACAACCATTATTCTCGGACTTAAACAAGTAACCGTCTACTTAATAAACAAGATCCCGATAATGTTCATGCTTAACGCAGCACCAAATAACAATTATTTAAGTATAAAACTAATCCCGATGGTAGATGAAGGGGTAGCGTCGACCGCGATCACATCAACCTTTGATCCGCTTCCACGCCGCATCGTCACCTTGTTCTTCGCTAGCTTCCGCTTATTCTGCAGACTTTGCTTTGAGTTACAAATATGAGCAACCGAACCAAGATCAAATACCAGCACTACTACGAGTACTAGTGAGATACACATCAATAACATGTATATCAGATATACCTTTCTTCTTGATGTTGTCGTTCTTCAAATCCGCCAAGTACTTTGGGCAATTCCGCTTCCAGTGACCTTCTCCCTTGCAGTAAAAGCACTCAGTATCAGGCTTAGGTCCAGCCTTGGTCTTCTTCGTAGGCGTGGCAAGTTTCTTACCACCCTTCTTGAAGTGTCCCTTCTACTTAGATTTGCCTTTCTTGAATTTGGTGGTCTTATTGACCAACAACACTTGGTGCTCTTTCTTGATCTCCACTTCTGCAGACTTCAACATGGCAAAGAGTTCTGGCAACGTCTTGTTCATGTTTTGCATGTTGTAGTTCATCACAAAGTTCTTGTAACTTGGTGTGATTGAGGACACGGTAAATCCCCAAAGCATTGGGAATCACTATACCCAAGCTTTGAAGTTTGTTTGCGTGCCCAAACATCTTAAGCACATGCTCACTGACGGAGCTGCCCTCTTCCATCTTGCAGTTAAAGAACTTTTCAGAAGCCTCATAGCTTTATATTGCCGCATGAGTCTCAAAAATCAATTTGAGATCCTCGACAATATCATATGGGTCTGAATTCTCAAACCTTTTCTGAAGCTCCGATTCTAAACCATACAAGATAGCACACTGAACTGTGGAGTACTGAGTCTTCCGAGTGAGGTAAACATTATTTACTTCATTGGCAGCATCAGCTGCAGGTGGGTCACCCAATGTGCATCCAAAGACATAGGTCAAATTACCACCGTGAGGACAATCCTCAAATTGCGGAACCAATCCGCCAAGTTGCTTCCATTGTTTTCAACTTTTCTTTCTAGGAACACATTAAAATTGATGGTAGGGCTGCCATTGATCTACAACATTTTGCAATAGTTTAGACTAAGTTTATGACAAATTGAGTTCAAATTAATAATAAAATTAATCTAGGTGAACTCCCACTCAAAACAATATCCCTCACATTGTTTTAGTGATCACACGAACCAAATCCACCACATCAACACCGATCATCACGAGAGTTGATATAGTTTCAATGGCGAACAATCGACATGTTCATCATATCTACTATATGATTCATGCTTTACCTTTCGGTGATCCGTGTTCCGAGACCATGTCTGTACATGCTAGGCTCGTCAAGATCAAACCTTAGTTTCCGCATGAGCAAATCTGGCTTGCTCACGTTGTATACACTTGCAGAATCTAACACACCCGATCATCACGTGGTGCTTCGAAACAACAAGCTTTAGCAACGGTGCTAACTAAGGGTGAACACTTTATGACTTGAAATTCATGTGCATGAGGGATCATCTTATAATGCTACCGTCGTCTACTAAGCAATACAAGATGCATAAAGGATTAACATCACATGCAATTCATAATATGTGATATGATATGGCCTTTCTTCTTAGTGCTTCTGATCTCTATCTTCTAGCACGAACATGATCTCCATCATCACCGGCATTGCATCAAGGTCAATGACGCTTCTCCATGGTTGTCGTCCACCGGCTTCACCCTATTACAACTACTTTGAATAGACATGCTGGTCTTAACATAAATTGAAGACAACCATATGGCTCCTGCCGGTTGCCAACTTACAATAAGGAACATTGCATACATCAAATATAATCACAATCATGGCCATATCACATCACAGCACACCCCTGCAAAACAAAGTTAGACGCCTCTACTTTCTTTGCATGTTTTACGTGGTTTGGGGCTTTCAATAAGTGTCGTTCTAACTAACGAACATCAACCACAACATTGATACTAGTATTGTTAATCACCCGTTGTAAATTGGATCTTAACTATGCTAGGAGAAACAGGCACCCGCAAAGCCACTTATGCAATACAAGTTGCATGTCACGCGTGGAGCAAGTCTCATGAACGATGTCATGTAAAGTTAGCCCGGGCCGCTTCATCCCAACATACCGCAAGATGCAAAGTACACAAGAAGCATTAGACAATAAAAGCATCAACGCCCACAATGACCATTGTGTTCTACTCGTGCAACAGATCTACATATAGACACGGCTCTGATACCACTGTAGGGTTTCGTAGCATGGAAAACAAAAAATTTCTACCACATACAAACAAACAAGCCAAGATCTATCTACTAGATTGTAGCAACGAGTCGATAGAATAACTCACCCTCGAAGATTCCAAAGTGTTTAACAAGAGCGGATTCTCGTGGGTGACGTAGTCGTACTCTTTCCGATCTCAAGATCGCGTAGACGATCCTTCCGCGCTAAGGCTCCTAAGCGCCTCCCAATCGGTCACATCGTTTTACTACGAAGACCTTCCTCTCCCTTGTTCCAGCAGGCAGCGGAGGTTGTAGCACTCTCCTCGCGATTCCGGCAGCACAACGGCGTGATACCGGAAGTAGAGGGGAGATCTCGCAGGGCTTCGCCTTAAGCCGGAGCGAGTATGGTGGAGTATGAGAGAGTCCCTCGATGTTCTAGGGTTTAGACACACCAAGGAGGGGCAAGCCGGCGGCTAGGGATTAGCTAGACGGCGGCTAGGGTTTGCCCTAGGGTCGGCGGCGGCTATGGAGGCGGCGGCGGCTTGGGGCTAGGGTTTGGAGGAGAGGATCTTGTGTATCTCTAGGAGGGAGCCCTGCCCCTCCTTATATAGGTGGTGGGGCCGGCTGGCCATGGGGAGGGAGAGGAGTCCCTTTCCAATTCGGCTTGGGTGGTGCGACGCCGGTTGGAGGAGGGAACTCCTCCCCAACTCGGTTTCCCACTCCTCCTCCTCTTTCCAAAAACTGCCGTTTGAATTTCAAACTAGCCGTTTGACTTTTCAAACTAGGATTTGAATAAACCCTCTATTTTGATCAGCGATGACACCGAGTACATGATGCAATCATATCAACTTGATATAACACATTCATGTACCCTTCCCCCCGGAGTGCCGGACATTCCGGAACCTTCTAGAACATTCCCGATGAAAACACCGGAACCATTCCCCAACTCCGAAACGGGACTTTCCTTATATGAATCTTATTCTCCGGACCATTTCGGATCTCCTCGTGATATCCCGAATCCCATTCAAGACTCCAAACAACATTTGGTCTCTTTCTCATCATTCCATAACTACTCAAACAACGTCGAACCCTTAAGTGTGTCTCCCTACGGTTCGTGAATTATGCGGACATGATCGAGACACTTCTCCGAACAATAACCAATAGAGGAATCTGGAAATTCATATGGCTCCCACATATTTCTACGATTACTTCGTGATCGAATGAACCACTTTACATATGATACCAATTTCCTTTAGTCTCACGATAGGTAACTTATCCGAGGTTATGATCGTCGGTATCTCTGCATACCTAGTTCAACCTCGTTACCGATAAGTACTCTTTTCTCGTTCCCGTGATATGTGATCCCTTGTGAGCCAGTCACATGCTTGCAAGCTAATTGGATGACATTTCACCGAGAGGGCCCAGAGTATATCTATCCGTCATATGGATGGACAAATCCCACTCTTGATCCATGTGTTTCAACCAATACTTTCCGAACACTCAATGCCACCTTTATAACCACCCAGTTACGGTGTGGTGTTTGATGTCATCAAAGCATCCATCCGGTAAAGGTGATATGCATGATCTCATGGTCGAAGGAATTAGGTTACTATGTATCAGAAAGCATATAGCAATTGAACTATTAAAATGACTTGATATTTATGCTACGCTTATCTATAGGAGTATGTCCATCATATCATTCTCCTAACAATATGATCTTGTTGTTAATAACATCTCAATGTTCATGATAGGGAAACCACTATCATCTTATTAACCAACAAGCTAGTATTAGATAGAGGCTTTTACCAGGGACTTCAAGTTAAGTTTACAAATCACACAAGTATCAATGTTTCCTTGTTAATACTATTATAGCATGAATGTAAACATTTATCATAAACACAAAGATATAATAATAACTACATTTATTATTGCCTCTAGGGCATATCTCCAACACGGAGTGAGCCCCATACCGTATGACCGTACCACCTCCCATCTGACTCGTCTCGTCAGATACTTTCACCTTGCAAAAACGGATCTTAGATCTGACATTCAAAGACACCACAAACCACAAAAACCTCACAACTGGAAGGGATCAGGAGGAGGAACTTGCAAAAGGGCATCATCCTCGCTGCTACATGGATCATTGGAGTCCAAGGCATCATTCCCCGTTATCAACCATTGCATCTTCATCAACATTACCATTCCCATATCATGCAGCTCCATCTTGTTGTAATTCCAATTACTATTGTGGATTTGCACTTGAATTCATTCACATATTCGTACTTCATTTACATGATCATGATGATGTTATTGGTTTCCTCCATGTGTAGGTAGTTTAATTTGTTCTTGGGGAAATATGGAGAATATTATGGTATGAAATAAAGATGAACTATAACTTTGGTGTATGATTACGTGTTAGTTTTCTCTGGATATTATGTGAAGTAGACCGTGTAATTTTTTTTACCTTCGGGACTAGAGAGGGAATTACCATTGTATATATGGTAATATGTATGGTACTAAGTGACATAACATGTTGGCATTATATTCATATGGTCAAGGGGGGTTATGAGAGATTCACTAAGCTCCTATCAATATCAATGGGGGAGCCTTTAATTGTTAGGGATCAGAGTGACTTGCTCACGATCATTGCAGTGGTTATTTTAGGGATGTAATATGAGATGGCTTGTCTATGAACATCTTATTATGGATCTATCCCCATACATGTTATAAATAAATACTTAGTTTCTTCCTAATTATAATTAATACCAATTCTAGAGGTGTATCCTAAATTTCTCGAGAACATTTTGCCTTACTGAAGTTTCATTACTATTTACATCGTGTTTGTCACTCTTTGTTTAATTTTCTTTTAGTTATTAATTTGCACCCAAAACAACTTTACCAAAATGATCTTACTTGAAATCAAGGAAAACTTACAAGTGTCTTTTGATACATAGTGACAAGGGGCATAAAGATCTTAACCAAAATAGCTCTCCCTGGTTAGATACTCTTACTTTTGAAACTAGCTACAATGTACCTATGTACTTGCAGTTATCAAGCTATTTTTGGGCGCCATTGCTAGGGAGCTAAGTGCTTTAGGTCTTTGTTGTTAGTTCCTAATCCATGAGTTGTTACACTGAAGTTGTTTACTAGTTTCAGGTAAACACCATGACTTTTCTTGGGCTTATGAACAAGCTCAACGCAACTGAATACCTCGAGAGATTTAACAGAGGTCATGTGAAAGAATACCCAAAGGAATGTAATGCAGAATATGAGGTTAACCCTCATTTCATTTCTATTCTGCATGAAAAAAGTGTTGCAGGAAATGATCCCAATGAAGATTCTTATGCTCATTTAAGCAACTTTACTGAGTTATGTTGGACAATTAAATTGAGAGGCTATTTTGATGATGAATTGAAACTAAATTTCTCTATCCAATCTCTAACAAACACTGCTCTAGCTTGGTATAGAACTTGTCATGCAGGAAAAAATGATACATGGGATAAACTAAAAGGAGAGTTATAGAGCTTTTACCCCAAAGTAAAATTAGATGGAGCGACAAAAGCAATTACAAATTCAAGAACCACCCAGGTGAAGGTTTAGTAAGAGCCTACCAAAGGTATAAAGTTATGGTTAATAAATGTTCCCATCATGATTTACCACCATGTACGTTTTACATATTTTCTATAGAGGACTTAACCAAGTGATTAAAACCGAAGTTGATTTAGCATCTGGTGGGTATTTTATGGAACTCACCATAATGCAAGCTTGGGAACTTCTAGAAATAATTCATCGTAATGGAGAAACTTGGGGTTTTGATTTAGGAGGAAAATGTGGAATGGAAGCAGATTATTATTGTTTAAATGCTTATAAAGAAACCGGTAAGGTAAAGGAAACAATTGATGAGTTCCAACTTGATGATGATATTATTTTGCAAATTCTTCAGTATTTTTAGAGCACATTTAAGCACCAAAGAAAGAATGTCTTCAATGCACTCCACCGCTTAAACCAGTTAAAGAAGTGCAAGTGGTAGTTAATGTGCCAATGGAGACAAAGGACACCATATGTAGATCCTCTTCCTTTCCCAAGGACTATGGAAAAGCACATTGTAGCTTAGCATCTTGTAGAACAACTAGAGGAAGAACAAAGAATTCTCAAAGAGCAAGAAGAAGCAGCCAAGGTAGAGGGATATTATTCGAGGTAACGTGGAAGAATAAACATAAATAACCAAGGAAGAAATATTATGTTTGCAAATTGCGATGTAGTTGAATTTGATGCTGAAGCTTCCCAATTCGTTAAGGAAAAGGTAAAAGCTAAAAATGTTGTTAAGCCTATTCTTCCTTGCACTTGTGGTTAGTCCACTTACTATGGCCTTTGTGATATTGGAACGGTTGTAAATGTCATTCCTTATAAATTTTATCTATATATTCAAGATTAACTCAAACCAGATATGCTTGAAAATACTGATATGACAATCATGCTTGCTAATAAGACACTTAGAATCTCTATGGGAGTTATTAAAGATGTTCCAATTTATGTAGGTCCATATTAATATCCCATTGACTTTGTGATAGTTGATAGGCCTACTAACTCATATTGCCCAATTATTTCTGGAAGAACTTTCTTGAATACCATAGGGGAAAGTGTTTGATTGTAAAAATGAGATAGTTTCTCTCAAGTTTGGAGAAGATGAAATTAAATTCCATTTTCAAATTATCAACACAAGGCAACTTATGGAGAATCTGAAGATCAAGATAAATAAGAGGAAGCTAATATAGCCTTGCTGCTATATTTTGGAAAGAAGGTTGGTTGAAAACAATAATATCCTTGAATACATTGGTAAGATAAATACGGATGAGTATCTTGATTCTTCTCCTATAATTTGGATCTCCCATGAATGAATCATATGAAGTTATAGAAAGAAAAGGATACTGATGAGGAAATTCCACCCCCAGAACTAAACTTCTTCCTAAAGAATTGAATTACATGTTTTTGGATGATACAAATAAATATACTGTCATCGTCAGTGCGAATCTTACAGAAAAGGAAGAATGGAATTTGATTATTGTACTGAAAATGCACCGTAAAGCTTTTGGATATTCCATGGATGACTTGAAATGGATTAGTACCTCTATAGCCACTCATCGAATATTTATGGAGGAAGGCGCTCAACCGGTTGCAGATTTTCAAAAAAGACTCAAACCACAAATGAAGGAAGTGGTAAGAAAGGAAATAATCCGCCTCTTAGATGCATGTATAATTTATCATATGGTAGAAAATGAATGGGCAAGTCATGTTCATTGTGTTCCAAAGAAAGGTGGATTCACTGTTGTACCAAATGAACACAATGGGTTAATTCCTACTCGAACTATTGTTGCACATAGGATGTGCATTGGTTTTAGAAAATGAAATAAAGAAACTAGGAAGGATCATTATCCCTTATAATTTATAGATAAAACATTAGAGAGGCTTGCTAAGCATTCTTACTTTTGTTATCTAGATGGATACTCTAGTTTTTCTCAAATAGTTGTTCATCCAAAAGATAAATTGAAAACAACTTTTACGTGCCCCTTTGGTTTATATGCGTATTGTCATATGCCTTTTGGTTTATGTAATGCACCTGCTACTTTCCAAAGATGTATGACTGCTATATTTGTTGATTATGTTAAAAATATTATGGAAGTATTCCTAGATGATTTTTCCGTCTATGGAACTTCATTTAACCGTTGTCTCCACAATCTTCATAAAGTTTTGAAGCGATTGAAAAGACTAATATTGTCCTGAATTGAGCGAAATGTCATATCATGGTTCAAGAAGGTATAGTGCTCGGCCACAAAATCTTAGGTAAGGGTATAGAGGCTGATAAACAAAAAAAAAGAAGCAATAGATAGGCTACCACCTCCACATGATGTGCAAGGTATAAGAAGATTTCTTGATCATGTAGGATGTTATAGAAGGTTCATTAAGAATTTCTCTAAAGTTGCTAGATAATTAACTAACCTCTTGCAAAAAGATGATCATTTTAAGTTTAATGAAATTTGTCTCACTACTTTTACCATATTAAAACAAGCTCTTCTAAATGCTCCTATTATTAAACCACCTAATTGAAGAAAGCCTTTTGATTTATTTTTCTAAAGCTAGGAATGAACCTATCGGCGCTGTTCTTTGCCAGCATGATTGTGATGAACTTAATAGCATTCATCATGCTAGCCGTACTCTTAATGAGACTCAAGGAACTACCCTATGGCTGAGGAGGAAATTTTTGTGGTTGTCTTTTTTGACCATAAACAGTAGGAGAGGCTCCTACTGTGGTACTATATTGATCTGATAAAAGTTACATATATACAAAGAGCTGCCATGGCAGCAAAAGAAATATAAAATCAGGAATAACTAAATTGTATCAATAAAAAAATCTATGGTTTGTTCCAGGTTTTGGTTTTGGTTAACCCTGAACCTAAGCAATTGTAAGTCTGATTTCACCCTAGCTCTCCAAGCTTGAATTGATGGTGTAATTCCTTGAAATATAAGATTGTTCCTTTCTTTCCAAATTCCCCAGGCTGAAATAACAAACAGTTCAAAAAAGAGATGTTCCTGAAAATTTTGTTTAGCTTGATTCAGTAATTGGAATCTGCTTCCTGTACCCATCCAAGTGATATTACATCTGAGCCAGCAAGCTGTACTGAATGGGCAGTGAAAGAATAAATGCTCCAGGGTTTCTTCAGTATTAAGGTTGCATAGAGGGCAATTGTGATTTTGGCCTTGACCCACATTGAAATTTCTTCTTCGAAGCATATTCTTGGTATTTAATCTGTCTGAGAGCAATAACCAGGAGAATACCTTCAGCTTTTGCCATAGTTTAGATTTCCATATCCATGAAAATTGCACAGGTAGTTGAAGCAGCCTAAAGCAAAATTTATAATATTTCTGTGAAGTATAATTGTCTCCCCAAATAAATTTCCATTCATCTTGACACTGTTCAGTCAAGCTCAGATTAGCAATTTCCATTTGAACTTGATGTAACTCCTGTGAGGCTTGTAAGGAAAGTGGGTTGTGAAACAGATTTTGATAATCCTCTGCAGAACAAAAATCTCTGACAGTAATATCCTCATTCAGTGCATAAGAAAATAATCTTGCATAAGACTGATGTTTAATCCCATCATTCCATTTGTCCTTCCAAAAAAGCACATTATTTCCTTGTTTAATTGTGCATGATGTTATTCCTCTGAAAATAGGGGATAATTTCAGAACAGATTTCCACCAAGAAGATCCCACTGGATTAGTAGCATGAGGGACTGAATGTTGATAGTAAGTTGACTAGATAAGAATCACCCAGGGAATGTCCTGATGATTATAGAACTTATTTAAAAATTTAAGCAGTAGAGCTTGATTCTGTAGCTTCATATTTAAGACTCCTAAACCTCCTTTATTTTTAGTCTTACAAACCATCTCCCAAGCAGCCAAAGAAACACACTTTTCACCATTATCAGTGTTTTTTTGTCCATAAACATCTTCTTTTGATCTTCTCCACATATTCTAGAATCTTAGGATGGATTTCAATAGTACACATTGAATATGTAGCTATTGAAGATAGAATTGCATTGACATAAGCTAGTTTCCCAGCATGAGACATTAAAAGAGTAGCACTTGTCACTTTCCTCTCGATTCTGTCAACCAAAGGTAATAAATCTGTAATTACAGGCTTTGTAGTCCTCATAGGCAGTCCTAAATATGTGAAAGGCATTTTTGCAATAGCACATCCAAATATAGTAGCTAATTCTTGAGCCCTAGCCTCAGTAATATTGATTGGAATTAGGCTGGATTTATGGAAATTAATTTTCAGCCCAGTTGATGTAGCATAGTCCAATAATATATTTCTCAGATGGATAACTTCCTCATTTGAGGCTTTGAGAACCAAAATAGTATCATCAGCATATTGAATGATAGGAAATTTACCCCCACAATGAATTGGAAGATTCAAGTTTCCATTCAGTATTTCCTTATTAATCACCTTTTGGAGTAGTTCAGAAGCAGCCACAAATAATAAAGGTGATAGAGGATCCCCCTGCCTGACTCCCCTATTACATTTGAAACTCTTCCCTGGAACTCCATTTAGTAAAATTGAAGAGTGCCTAGATGAAAGTAAACATCTTATCCACTTTAGCCATAGCTCATCAAAACCCATGCCTTTAAGGATGTCAATTATGGCATCATGTTCCACCATATCAAAAGCTTTTTCAAAATCTAGTTTTAACACCACAATTTCTTTTTTGGAAGCTTGACATTGATAGATATACTCAAAAGTTCAAGCTAAACAATCCTGGATAGTTCTTCCTTTTATAAAACCATACTGATTTTCACTGACCAGTCTTGGAAGCCAAATCTGCAGTCTGCCTGCTAAGATTTTTGTCAGTAATTTCAATGAATTATTTAGCAAAGAGATTGGCCTAAAATCATTCACACCAGTTGGAGGACTCTTTTTTGGGATTAGAGTTAAAAATTAACTATTAATACTATCCAGATTGGCCTTTCCTTGATAAAACTGCTCACAAAGATTGTAAAAATCAGCAGCCATAATATCCCAACATGTTCTAAGAAAGCATCCATTAAAGCCATCAGGTCCAGGACTTTTATCCAAAGGTATTTTATTAACCACCTTGTCAATCTCATTCTTTGAAAAAGGTGAACAAATCTCATGAAGATCAGTTAAAGGTGAGAACAAACTTTGCAGATTGAATTTCATCTCATGGGGTTCAGAAATTCCCAATCTCAATTTATAACCTTGGAAGAGAAGCTAAGCTTTCCCATCATGGTCAATAATGATTGAATCATTATCTGAATGAAGCACTGCAATGGAATTCTTCATATGCCTTTCAGTAGCCACTCTATGAAAAAACTTTGAATTTTCATCACCATACTTAATCCATCTTTCAGTGCATCTCTTTTTCCAATACTATTGTTGATAAGACAGTAATCTTACAATATGATTTTTAAGAATCATCCTGAAATTCAACTCTGCCCTTGTCAATCTTCTTATTTGTTCCAAATCATCCACTTGCTTTAAGACTTTCTGACAGTTTTCAATGAGAAGTGATAATTTGGAAATATTCTTACTCCACAATTTTAAGGCCCTTCTGGTATTTTTTAATTTACCATTCAGAACCACTGCAGGATTATTACTATAAACTGGAATTTGCCAGGCAGCAATAACAGTTTATCTGAATCCAGGATGATGAATCCAAAAAAATTCAAACCTGAATAATCTACATTTTGGGATTGAAGACTGAATAGAAATAAGACAGGGCACATGATCAGATCTAGTATTGACATAACTCTAACTGTGGTATTTGGAAATGCAGTAGTCCAATTATTGGATGTGAAAAACCAATCAAGTCTCTCCCATAAAGGTTCAGATTGCATGTTACTCCAGGTATAAGAAGAACCTTGTAAAGGAAGATCAACCAAATTTTGAGCTCTAATGATATCATTAAAAAGTATCATGTCATCAATGTTTCCTCCCAGTCTGTTTCTATCATTTTGTGATCTATAAAAATTATAATCACCAATGAGTAGCCAATTGGTCAGACTATCAATTTGCAAATTATATAACCAATTCACAAATTCCTATCTCTCCACTCCATCACATGGCCCATAAATATTTGATAGAAACCAACTACAGTTTGTTTGCAAAAAAGTGAACTTAATAGTTATTGCCCAAGTTAAATTTTCACTAACTTACCCACTGAAAATTGCACTATTCCAGATTACCAGTAGTCCCCCTGAATTTCCAACTGAAGGATAAGAGACAAATTTATCAAATCTTCTAGGACAAAATTTCCTGATATAAGAATGATCAAAAAGTTCTCTTTTTATCTCTTGCAGACAAACGATTGCACAACCTGAGGAATCAATATGATTTCTAAGAGCATTATGTTTACCCTCAGAATTTAAACCTCTAACATTCCAACAGAGAATGTTCCACTATCTTAGATAGTAATTCATAACAAATAACAAATGAATAGAACAGGTAGGCACACCTGTGAATAATTCCTAAAGGGAATCCTTATTACAATAATAGATAGGTTCTGAATAAAAGATGATGCAAATTTATTTGAAAGAGCAAAAAAGCAGTTAAGCTTATTCCTCTTCATCATGGTCCTTCTCAAGCTTGTCCTCCTGGAGTTCCTCTAGAGGAATGCCACAAATGCTAACACCAATCTTCTGAAGCACTGAAATGGGAGTGGCAGGAGGAATGGGAGAGGCTGGGTTATTGATTTCAGAAAGTTCAGAATCAGCAGAGCTGTTGTCATCGGACCCATGATCCAATCCACTATTATTCCTGAATCCAGGAACAACTCTGTCCTTGACCTTGGATTTCCTTTTCCTTGAGTCAGTAGGCATATCAACCTTGAATCCATTATAAATGTTATTTCTTGGACTCCTACGCACAGCCACTACAGAGACAGATTTTTTCCCTTTTTCTTTTGTCTTTCCCAAATATTTCTGCACTACCATCCCAGAATCCTCTGAATCTAAATGTCTCCCAGTAGTATTCTGCACCTCAGAAATAAAACACTCCTCCCCAAGGTTAGGAGAATCATCCAAAAACAGCTTCCTAGCCACCCTTCTGGTCCTAAAGCTGTCATCAACCTCACTATGACAGAGGATCTTTTCAGCAGAAAAGTCTGTTTTAATCAAACTTGGCGATGGAAACATTGATCCAAACAATGACTTAGCTCCCCAGAAAATGTCTGGCTGTTGCCAATTGATTAAGACTGTCCTTGCAATCATAAAAGAAGGAGGTATCTCCTGCTGAATTGACCCTCTAGCAGCTCCTTGAGCTGAGGATTCAGCCATATCAGAATCATTCACTATAATTTGCATTGATTCAGTTGAGCTACTATTATAATCATAAATCATATCATTCCATGCAGATAAAGGACTATCAGTCAAACTATTGGGAGATGGATGAACTCCAGCAGAAAAATGAACCCCCTGTTCCCTTGAAGGGCTTGATAATTCACTTGTCCCCTACTTGGCAAAATCATCAATGGAGCTGAGTTGGAACTGTCAAAACCCAGGTTTATCCTTACTGAGTCTCTGGCTTCTCTGTGGATACTTTTACCAGTATATTATTGACTAAAAAATTAGAGTGCATACTGATCATGATATCTTAAAGGAAATTCCTGAAAAAACTAATGTTAAGCCTAAAAAGATTAGTTGGACTTCTGTTTTACAAGAGCCTGAGTTACAGATCATGCAAAGAAAGGAAGATCCACCCAAAATACCAAAATTATTTGAAGAAATAAAAAACAAGCAGTCTCGTCAATCTACATACCTCCAGGTAAAATTCGTCCTAAAAATAAATTTTCTAATGCTCTTTGTCCACGCTTTAGCAATTTTTGTGATCAACCATACATAAAGGAAAGAAAAAGATAATGCAAAAATTGAAGGGAAGTAAATTCCCCAAACTCATTCCTTGAAAAACTATTAAGTAGGTAACCTTGAACCTACTCACTTTTTGATTTTTAAAATTCCAATCTATTTTTGTTTTTGTTTTGAAGTGCATATAGTTTTCTGAGTCCAATGCCAATTTTCACAGGCTGGTACAGGAGGGCGGTACGACCGCACACGCCCGTACTAATGCCCGTTAACTCGACTATAATCAAAGCTTCATTATCCTTATTCTGCAGATATGGTACGATTGGGTAGTATGCTCCACCCCGTACTGCTTGTCGTTATCTCCTTTAGACTCTTTTATTTTGTTTCCTCCATTTTGACTTTCTGATAAAAAACTTTTCTACCGACATTGGAAGTTGGTAACCTATGGTATGAGGCGATGGTACGGAGTGAACCTGTCCATACCAAATTTTTGGAAGGTTTTACAAATGTTCAAAGAAGGAAAATTTTGCTCCACATATTGGGTATGGGCGCACGGTACGGTCCGGGCCCGTTTCGATGGTCATTACGGCCCCTAATTTTCTCGTTTGTTTATTTTCTTTCCTATTTTGTCGGAATTCTTTTCTTGTGTGACTCCAAGACTATTATTACGATATTTTCCTCTGCCTAACCCCTCATAAACTCTCCAAAGAGTTCTTCTTATATCTTCATATTTCATCTACACAATGCTCTACCCAGTTTCAGGCAAGGGCAAGCCTCTTGGTTTCATGGATCCATCATGAGATAGTTTCCAAACTTTGTATTGAAGCCGATGACCGTGATGCTTAGGGCCTTATACCCAAGAACCGAGAGCAATATTCCGACTCGTACAAATATGATGATGAAGATGCCTTTGAGTTAATCAAGCTACACACGGTTGGAAACAATCGTATTATCTCGCTATGGTGAGGCCTGAAGATGAAGAAGAAGCCAAGAATACTCATAGGAAGGGACATATGGAGGAGCTTAAGGTTATCACTACCAATTACTCAGCACCTAAACGTAAGAGATCTCCACGACCTAAGGCATGTACCTATGAAGAAACTACTGCGCACACATCAACGGCAAATAAGGTACCATGAACGCTCAGATCAGCATGAAGCCACAAGAGGATTGGGTGTCCCAATTCCTTGATTCATGGTTTGTCCCAATGAAGCCGGTTTTGGAGACTAAGAAACACAACATTGCTTTGGATGCACAGCAAAAGAAAGAACTCGTCCACTAAGAGATTGTGCGCAAGTGTCTCTTTAACTTGGAGAAGGAGTTCAATGAAATGGTAAGGAGGTTTCTAGATGCAGTGAACACCATGAGTTCCGACTTAAAGAAATCTCTCTAGCGCATCTCCACATTGGAGGAGATGAACAGGAAGCTCCGTGTGACAGTCTCCAACGCCATCCTGTTGGAGATATGCCCTAGAGGCAATAATAAAAGTGGTTATTATTATATACTTCTGTTTATGATAGATGTTTACATTCATGCTATAATAGTATTAACCGGAAACATTAATACTTGTGTGATTTGTAAACTAAATTAGAGTCCCTGGTAAAGCCTCTTTATAATACTAGCTTGTTGGTTAATAGATGATCGTGGTTTCTCGATCATGAACATTGAGATGTTATTGACAACAAGATCATATCATTAGGAGAATGGTATGATAGACATACTCCTATAGATAAGCGTAGCATAAAGATCAAGTTATTTCAATAGTTCATTTGCTATAAGCTTTCTGATACATAGTAACCTAATTCCTTCGACCATGAGATCATGTTAATCGCCATCACCGTAAGGATGCTTTGATAACATCAAACATCATACTGTAACTAGGTGGCTATAAAGGTGGCATTGAGTGTTCGGAAAGTATATGTTGATGCACATGGATCAAGAGTGGGATTTGTCCATCCATATGATGGATAGATATACTCTAGGCCCTCTCGATGGAATTTCATCCAATTATCTTGCAACCATGTGACTGGCTCACAAGGGATCACATATCACAGGAACGAGAAAATAGTACTTATCGGTAACGAGGTTGAACTAGGTATGCAGAGATACTGACGATCAAACCTCGGATAAGTAAACTATCGCGAGACAAAGGGAAATTGGTATCGTATGTAAGTGTTTCATTCGATCGCAGAGTAATCGTAGAAATATGTGGGAGCCGTATGAATTTCCAGATTCCTCTATTGGTTATCGATCGGAGAAGTGTCTCGGTCATGTCCGCATAATTCACGAACTGTAGGGAGACACACTTAAGGATTCGATGTTATTTAGTAGATATGGAATGTAAGTAGGGAGATCGAATGTTGTTCAGAGTCTAGGATGGGATCCGGGATATCATGAGGAGATCCAGAATGGTCCGGAGAATAAGATTCATATAAGGAAAGTCCGATTCCGGAGTTCGAGAATGATTTTGATGTTTTCATCAGAGAGGATCTAGAAGGGTCTAGAAGGTTCACCGGACCGGAAGGGGAATGGTTCATGGATGTGTCATGGTTAAGTGGAATGATTCGATCTGTCCTAAGTCACTTGGTTGGGCATTTGCGAGAGAGAAATAAAGCTCTAAATTGAAAGTCAAAAGGGAAGTTTGAAAAGTCAAACTGGAACAATAGTTTCCTAGTGGAAGAAGGAAAGAGTCCTTACTTCTCTCCAACTTAGGTTTGGAGAAGGATTCAAACTCCCCTCTCCCAAGCTGCCCTCCCTCTCATAAATAGAGGGGAGGGGCTGCCCCAAAGCACCACAACCAGCCCTCCCCACCTCTAAGCCGCCGCCCTAGCGCTGGCCTTGCCGCCGTCATTGCCATTACCGACACCACCTCCTCCTCTCCGACCTTCTAAACCTAGATCGCTGGAAACCCTAGATCCACCATAACCTTCTCAGGCTTAGGCGAAGCCCTACAGGATCTTCCCTCTACTTCCGACACCACGTCGTCGTGCTGCCGGAATCGCGAGGGGAGAACTACAACCTCTGCTGCCTGCTGGAACAAGGGAGAGGAAGGTCTTCATCGAGTACCTAACGTGCGACCGACTGCGGAAGCGCTGCCAGAACATAGTGTCGGAAGGATCGTCTACGCGATTTTGAGATCGACAAGTGTACGACTACATCACCCACAAGAATCTGCTCTTGTTAACCGCTTTGGAATCTTCGAGGGTGAGTACTCTAATCGACTCGTTGCTACAATCTAGTAGATAGATCTTGGCTTGTTTGTGTGCATGCGGTAGAATTTTTTTGTTTTCCATGCTACGAACCCCTGCAGTGGTATCAGAGCCGTGTCTATATGTAGATCTGTTGCACGAGTAGAACACAATGGTCATTGTGGGCGGCGGTGCTTTTATTATCAATTGCTTTTTGTGTACTATGCATCTTGAGGTATGATGGGATGAAGAGGCCCGGGCTAACCTTACATGACATCGTTCATGAGACTTGCTCCACACTCAACATGCAACTTGTATTGCATAAGTGGCTTTGCGGGTGCCTGTCTCTCACACCATAGTATAGATTCAATTTACAATGGGCACTTGATAGTTCAAGCATCAATGTTGTGGTTCTTGTTCGTAAGTTAGAACGACACTTATTGAAAGCCGCAAACCACGTAAAATATGCAAAGAAAATTAGAGGCGTCTAACTTTGTTTTGCAAGGGTGTGCTATGATGTGATATGGCCATGATTGTGATTATATATGATGTATGCAATGTTCCTTATTGTAAGTTGGCAACCGACAGGAGCCATATGGTTGTATTTTTAATTCCGTTAAAGACCTGCGTGTCTATTATTC
The DNA here is from genome assembly GCA_023614405.1 of Avena insularis. Lineage (NCBI taxonomy): Eukaryota > Viridiplantae > Streptophyta > Magnoliopsida > Poales > Poaceae > Avena > Avena insularis. Next base: position 14,987,850 of record CM042693.1, read on the forward strand.
AAAGTAGTTGTAATAGGTGATGCTGGTGGACGACAACCATGGAGCGGCGCCATTGACCTTGACGCAATGCCGGTGATGATGGAGATCATGTTTGTGCTTGAAGATGGAGATCGGAAGCACAAGAAGAAAGGCCATATCATATCACATATTTTGAATTGCATGTGATGTTAATCCTTTTATGCATCTTGTATTGCTTAGTTTGTGACGGTAGCATTATAAGATGATCCCTCTCACAAAAATTCAAGTTATAAAGTGTTCATCCTTAGTAGGCACCGTTGCTAAAGCTCGTTGTTTCGAAGCACCACGTGATGATCGGGTGTGTTAGATTCTACGAGTGTATACAACGGGAGCAAGCCAGATTTGCTCATGTGGAAGCTAAGGTTTGATTTTGACGAGCCTAGCATGTACATACATGGTCTCGGAACACGGGTCACCGAAAGGTAAAGCATGAGTCATATAGTAGATATGATGAACATGTTGATTGTTCGCCATTGAAGCTACATCAACTCTCGTGATGATCGGTTTTGATGTGGTGGATTTGGTTCGTGTGATCACTAAGACAATGTGAGGGATATTGTTTTCAGTGAGAGTTCACCTAGATTAATTTAACTTTTAATTAGAACTCAATTTGTCATAAACTTAGTCTAAACTATTGCAGATTTGTTGTAGATCAATGGCGGCCCCTACCATCAATTTTAATGTGTTCCTAGAGAAAGAAAAGTTGAAAATAATGGAAGCAACTTCGCAGATTGGCTCCGCAATTTGAGGATTGTCCTCAATGCTGGTAATTTAACCTATGTGCTGGATGCACCGCTGGGTGACCCACCTGCAGCTGATGCTACCGATGAGGTGAAGAATGTTTCCCTCACTCGGAAGAATTAGTACTCCACAATTCAGTGTGCTATCTTGTATGGTTTGGAATCGGAGCTTTAGAAAAGGTTTGAGAACCATAACCCACATGATATTGTCCGTGAACTCAAAATGATATTTGAGGCTCACGCGGTAGTTGAGAGTTATGAGGCTTCTGAAAAGTTCATTAACTACAAGATGGAAGAGGGCAGCTCTGTAAGTGAGCACGTTCTTAAGATGTCTGGGCACGCAAGCAAGCTTCAAAGCTTGGGTATAGTGATTCCTAATGCTTTGGGGATTCACCGTGTTCTCCAATCACTACCACCAAGTTACAAGAACTTTGTGATGAACTACAATATGCAAAACATGGACAAGTCGTTGCCCGAACTCTTCTCCATGTTAAAGTCTGCGGAAGTGGAGATCAAGAAAGAGCACCAAGTGTTGATGGTCAATAAGACCACCAAATTCAAGAAGCAAGGCAAGTCTAAGAAAAAGGGAAACTTCAAGAAGGGCAGTAAGAAAGTTACCGCACCAGTGAAGAAGACCAAGGCTGGGCCTAAGCCTGATACTGAGTGCTTTTACTGCAAGGGAGAAGGTCACTGGAAGCGGAATTGCCCTAAGTACTTGGCGGATTTGAAGAACGGCAACATCAAGAAGAAAGGTATATCCGATATACATGTTATTTATGTGTATCTCACTAGTAGTCGTAGTAGTGCCTGGGTATTTGATACTGGTTCAGTTGCTCATATTTGTAACTCAAAACAGGTACTGTAGAATAGACGGAAACCAGCGAAGAACGAGGTGACGATACACGTTGGAAATGGATCAAAGGTTGATGTGATCGCGGTCGGCACGCTACCTCTTCATCTACCATCGGGATTAGTTTTATACTTAAATAATTGTTATTTGGTGCCTGCGTTGAGCATGAACATTATATCAGGATCATGTTTATTGCGAGACGGTTACTTGTTTAAGTTCGAGAATAATGGTTGTTTGATTTATATGAGTAATATGTTTTATGCACATGCACCTTTGATAGATGGTCTATTCTTGTTGAATCTCAATTGTAGTAATACACATATTAATAACATTGAAGCTAAACATTTCAAATTGAGCGATAACTCGACCTATATGTGGCACTGTCGTCTTGGTCATATTGGAGTGAAGCGTATGAAGAAACTCCATTCCTATGGACTTCTTGAATCACTTGATTTTGAATCACTTGAAAGATGTGAAGCATGTCTGATGGGTAAAATTACTAAGACTCCATTTTCTGGTATGATGGAGCGAGCTACGGACTTATTGGAAATCATACATACTGATGTATGTGTCCCAATGAGTGTAGCATCGTGCGACAGTTATCGTTATGTTCTTACCTTCACGGATGACTTGAGTAGATATGGGTATATCTATTTCATGAAACATAAGTCCGAAACTTTCGAGAAGTTTAAGGAATTTCAAAGTGAAGTAGAGAATCAACGTAACAAGAATATTAAATTTCTAATATCTGATCATGGAGGTGAGTATCTAAGTTACGAGTTTGCCGAGAATTTGAAAAAATGAGGAATACTTTCACAATTGACACCGTCGGGAACACCACAACGTAATGGTGGGTCCGAACGTCGTAATCAAACTCTCTTAGATATGGTTCGTTCTATGATGTCACTTACAGATTTAGCGCTATTGTTTTGGGGTTATGCATTGGAAACAGCCGCATTCACTTTAAATAGGGCACCATCTAAATCTGTTGAAACGACACCATATGAATTGTGGTTTGGGAAGAAACCTAAATTGTCGTTCCTTAAAGTTTGGGGTTGCAAAGCTTATGTAAAGAAGTTACAACCCGACAAGCTTGAACCCAAAGCAAAAAAATGCGTCTTCATAGGATACTCAAAGGAAACTATTGGGTATACCTTCTATCATAGATCCGAGGGCAAAATCTCCGTTGCCAAGAATGGATCCTTTCTAGAGAAGGAGTTTCTCTCGAAAGAAGTGACTGGAAGGAAAGTAGAACTCAACGAGGTTGTTGAACCTTCTCTCGGACTTGAGAGTAGCATAGCACCGGAAGTAGTTCCTGTGGCGCCTACACCAATAATAGAGGAAGCTAATGATGCTGATCATGAAACTTCAGTTGAAGTCACTACGGAACCTCGTAGGTCAACGAGAACTCGTACCACTCCTGATTGGTATGATTCCGTTATGAGTGTCATGTTGGTGGACAACCCCGATGACCCTGCGACATATGAGGAAGCGATGATGAGCCCAGATTCCAATAAATGGCAAGAAGCCATGAAATCCGAGATTGGATCCATGTACGAAAACCAAGTATGGACTTTGGTGGACTTACCGGATGGCCGGAAGGCTGTCGAGAACAAATGGATTTTCAAGAAGAAAACAAATGCTGATGGTAATGTTACTGTCTATAAAGCTTGACTTTTCGCAAAAGGGTTTCAACAAATTCAAGGAGTTGACTATGATGAAACTTTCTCACCGGTAGCGAAGCTAAAGTCTGTAAGGATTTTATTAGCAATCGCTGAATATTATGATTATGAGATATGGCAGATGGATGTCAAAACGGTGTTCCTCAAAGGAGACATTGATAAAGAGTTGTATATGGTACAACCCAAAGGTTTTGTCGATCCTAAAGATGCTAACAAGGTATGCAAACTTCAACGGTCCATTTATGGATTGAAGCAAGCATCCCGAAGTTGGAATCAACGTTTTGATGAGGTGATCAAAAGTTTTGGTTTTATACAAACTTATGGAGAAGCTTGTATTTACAAGAAAGTGAGTGGGAGCTCTGTATAATTCTTAATACTATATGTAGATGACATATTGTTGATTGGGAATGATGCAGACCTTCTTAATAGTGTCAAGGATTATTTGAATAATAGTTTTTCAATGAAATATCTTGGCGAAGCAGCTTACATATTAGGCATAAAGATTTATAGAGATAGATCGAGCCACCTAATATCATTGTCACAGAGTACATATTTGGACAAAGTTCTAAAGAGGTTTGGAATGGAAGATAGCAAAAAAGGGTTCTTGCCCATGTTGCCCAATACGACCTTGAGTAAAACTCAAAGTCCTGCAATGGCAGAAGATAGAGAAAGAATGAGTAAAACTCCTTATGCCTCAGCCATAGGATCTCTTATGTATGCCATGCTATGTACTAGACCCGACACTGCATATGCTGTTAGTTTGACTAGCAGATATCAAAGTGATACAGGAGTGGATCATTGGACAGCGGTCAAAAACATCCTTAAGTACTTGAGAAGAACTAAGGGTATGGTTCTTTCTTATGGAGGTGATGAACAACTCATTATTAATGGTTACACCGATGCTAGTTGGAACACCGATCCGGATGATTCTAAATCTCAATCTGGATACGTATTTACTTTGAATGATGCAGCAGTTAGCTGGAGGAGTGCAAAGCAAAGCGTTGTGGCGAGATCTTCAACTGAATCGGAATACATGGCTGCTTTGGAGGCTTCACAAGAGGCGATATGGATGAAGGAGTTCATTACAGAGCTCGGTGTGGTTCCAAGTGCGATGGACCCAATGTCTATCTATTGTGATAACATGGGCACCATAGCCAATGCGCAAGAACCAAGGTCACACGAGAAGTTGAAGCATATCAAGATGAGGTTTCACGCTATTCGAGAACATGTCCAAGATGGTGACATAAAAATTTGCAAAGTACACACAGATCTGAATGTGGCGGATCCGTTGACTAAACCTCTCCCGAGGGCAAAACATGACCAGCACCAAACCGCCATGGGTGTTCGGTATATTACCATGTAATCTAGATTAGTTGACTCTAGTGCAAGTGGGAGACTGTTGGAGATATGCCCTAGAGGCAATAATAAAAGTGGTTATTATTATATCTTTGTGTTTATGATAAATGTTTACATTCATGCTATAATAGTATTAACCGGAAACATTAATACTTGTGTGATTTGTAAACTAAATTAGAGTCCCTGGTAAAGCCTCTTTATAATACTAGCTTGTTGGTTAATAGATGATCGTGGTTTCTCGATCATGAACATTGAGATGTTATTGACAACAAGATCATATCATTCGGAGAATGGTATGATGTACATACTCCTATAGATAAGCGTAGCATAAAGATCAAGTCATTTCAATAGTTCATTTGCTATAAGCTTTCTAATACATAGTAACCTAATTCCTTCGACCATGAGATCATGTTAATCACCATCACCGGAAGGATGCTTTGATGACATCAAAAACCACACCGTAACTGGGTGGCTATAAAGGTGGCATTGAGTGTTCGGAAAGTATGTATTGAGGCACATGGATCAAGAGTGGGATTTGTCCATCCATATGACGGATAGATATACTCTGGGCCCTCTCGGTGGAATGTCATCCAATTAGCTTGCAAGAATGTGACTGGCTCACAAGGGGTCACATATCACAGGAACGAGAAAAGAGTACTTATCGGTAACAAGGTTGAACTAGGTATGCAGAGATGCCGACGATCAAACCTCAGATAAGTAAACTATCGCGAGACAAAGGGAAATTGGTATCGTATGTAAGTGGTTCATTCGATCGCAAAGTAATCGTAGAAATATGTGGGAGCCGTATGAGTTTCCAGATTCCTCTATTGGTTATTGATCGGAGAAGTGTCTCGGTCATGTCCGAATAATTCACAAACCATAGAGAGACACACTTAAGGATTCGATGTTGTTTAGTAGATATGGAATGTAAGTAGGGAGATCGAATGTTGTTCGGAGTCTCGGATGGGATTCGGGATATCACGAGGAGATCCGAAATGGTCCGGAGAATAAAATTCATATAAGGAAAGTCCGATTCCGGTGTTTGGGAATGATTTCGATGTTTTCATCAGAGAGGTTCTAGAAGGGTCTAGAAGGTTCACCGGACCGGAAGGGGAATGGTTCATGAATGTGTCATGGTTAAGTGGAATGATTGGATCATGTCCTTGGTCACTTGGTTGGGCATTTGCGAGAGAGAAATAAAGCTCTAAATTGAAAGTCAAAAGGGAAGTTTGAAAAGTCAAACTAGAATAATAGTTTCCTAGTGAAAGAAGGAAAGAGTCCTTCCTTCTCTCCAACTTGGGTTTGGGGAAGGATTCAAACTCCCCTCTCCCAAGCTTTCCTCTCTCTCATATATAGAGGGGAGGGGCTGCCCCAAAGCACCACAACCAGCCACCTCCACGCCTACGCCATAGCCTTGTCACCGTCGCCATCACCCTAGCCGCCGCCGATACCTCCTCCTCCTCTCCGGCCTTCTAAACCTAGATCACCGGAAACCCTAGATCCACGGTAACCTACTCCGTCTTAGGCGAATCCCTGCAGGATTTTCCCTCTACTTCCAACACCACGCCGTCGTGCTGCCGAAATCGCGAGGGAAGAACTACAACCTCCGATGCCTGCTGGAACAAGGGAGAGGAAGGTCTTCATCAAGTACCGAACGTGTGACCGACTGCGGAAGCGCTTCCGGAACGCAGTGCCGGAAGGATCTCTATGAGATCTTAAGATCGGCAAGTGTACGACTACATCACCCACAAGAATCTTCTCTCATTAACCGTTTTGGAAACTTCGAGGGTGAGTACTCTAATCGACTCGTTGCTACAATCTAGTAGATAGATCTTGGCTTGTTTGTGTGCATGCGGTAGAAATTTTTGTTTTCCATGCTACGAACCCCTACAGTGGGGTCATCCTTCGCGCATGAGCTGGAAACGCTGCAAGGCGAGCACACTCGTTTGCGGGAGTCTACCGCCGCATCTTCTCTAGCCAAAGAAGAGGTGCATCGAGAACTCTCCGACTTCCGCGTGAAGGTGTCGTGCTTGGATGATGGTGCCAGCGTGGCCGCCAACCATTTTCGGGAAGATAGGCTTGCGGTGGAGAGTGCATGTTGCTCTCTTGCTTTCGAGAAGGAGTAGAAAGGTGGGCGCATCACCGCCTTGCTAGACGCGTCTTCCCGTCTAGACGAAATGATCCCACGCCTCTGGGTGGCTCCTATCGGTCTCCTCGATGGGGATGATGTCGATGTCCATTCCTTCTTCTTCGGGGCATTGCTGGACTACTTGAAGTGTCTACACGCGCCCCTTGACGCCATGCTGGAGGACGAGGGGAAGGAGGTGGTGGCAAAAGTGGCCAAATTGGTGTTGTCTAGGCTCCACCACTACCTTCCCAGGTTTGACGCCGAGGTTATCTTTAGAGCCCCAGCCCCTGGAGCAGACTTGGAGGCCTCGGAAGATGTTGTGAAGCCGATAGTGGAAAAGGTGGTGCAGACGATGGGCCATTAGTCCGAAGACTAGACAACACCGTCGCCCCGCACTATCCCTATAGGACAGTTTTAGCCTTGCCCTGTGTGGCGCTTGTATCATTACTTTCTTGTATTTTGAACTCAGGCCTTGGTGCCCTTTGCATTGTGTTTTCGACCGAGGTTTTGTTTGTTTCCTGGTGCCTTGGAGCTCATTCCCCGCCTTCTCCCGCTTCAGAGAGAAGAGTCCTTGCCTGGGCCTTTTTTCTCAGAAGAAGCAGAGGAGGTGACGGTCGACCTTGACTTGTTCGTGGCTATGGGGTCGCAGCCTCTCTCTCGATCAGAATAGGGAAGTGCCTACGGGTAGGTTGCAACCGCCACCCCCTTCTTTTATCTTCTTTCCGTCTACCATGTCTCGTGACTGCGGTGACCCAGCATACCACTGCATGTGTAGTACACTATAGTCGTTGACATGACATCCATATAACACCGTTCCGTAAATATCACATCCCTCAGAGTGGTACAACAGAAACATTGCGGGTCCATATTACAAACATACACACGTTATTATTATTACAATACCGGAAGTTCAAGACTTCCAAAAGATTCAACTTACAAACCAAAATATAAGTATTTCAGCGGAAGTTTCAAATTTAAAACTTAAACTCCAAATTGAGCTCAACAACTTATTGTTATATATTGTTCATGTTGCTCGGCTCAAGTGTCTACTAGAACTATAGTAATTATTCAGACTCTTGGAACTCTCCTCCGTAGACGATGTCGTAGTCTTCCCCTTCTACGGCTCCATATAGGTTGGGCTCTTCATAGAAGACCTCCTCTTGACTCTCAGATGCATACATTGGAGTATCTTCGGGATTCTCAGAGTCTAAGCAAGGATTCAAAGGAAAGGATGAGTAACAGCGTTACTCAGCAAATTCATTATATGCAAGGTAGGAAGTTTGATGCTCTATCTACCACCTTGGACTATCAGTCTTTGGCACTATGGAGTTTTCATAAATCTTTCTTCGAAGGTTGATTTTATTATAAAAATCTATGACCATCAGCCTTCACAGGTTGACCAGAACTTTCATGGAGTTCCTTTCCTGCCGCGTTCGTAGCTCCTTCCTGGAACAGGGAGTAACAAGTTACAATTCTTACACTCTGCATAGGTGCGTTACTTTTCCCTTGAGAGATCAACTCCTTGTTGCACAACCGGGCGTACTTTCCCGTCCACAATTCCATGATGTGGGGCCCAGTAGTTGGTCCAAGCCAATCACTGCCCTCTTCGCGACCTCATATGTCTGCACGATCCTCCGGGCTGGCTCACCTTAGTTAAGCCCCCTTTTGGGCAGGCTAAAACCCTGATGAGTTCTCGAAGACTCTATGACCTAGTAATGCCCGGAATAGTACCATTTACATGGACTAACTCCCTAAACACCATTCATAGATAATCTAGACACCAAAAGTGTGGGGCGTAAGGGTGCCCACCCATATGTTGGATCCACACAAGGAATCACAACGTCACGTTAAGGTCGTCTTGCCTCCATACAAGAGGAAAAGGATACGGCTGACTTCTCTGTCCCATTCCAAATCTCATGGTTAATGCGTAATATACGGCGCTAGAATCACAGATGTCATGGGTTATTAATCCCTAATTGTTTATCATTAGTGTAATTAGAACCTTAAGTTCTATTGCTCCATCATATCATCACTTAGGATGATATCTAAGATTTAGTATCTTAAGAAAAGATTTTTTCTATAATATAGATGATAACACACAATTCGCAAATACTTTGATAAATACTTTTCAAAGGATATGAGCAAGTGATGAACTTCCTTGTGATGGCAAGGTAGTGAAGTCTGATGCTTGCACTGGACCTTGAGCTTCTATGTCTACAAAAACATCATTATTGCCCGGTAAAGACAATATTTAAAGAAGCAAAATGATTATGCAAAGTAATGTAATGCATCATTTAGCTTTATATGTATTCTTCCCCATTTATTTAAATTATAAAATTATTTTAATGAGAAAGAATTTATATTTTTTTTAATATTTATTGAATATTGTATTCTTTTATTTTATTTTATTTTAATTTATTTGCCTTTTATTTAATTAATAATTCCTTTAAGACTTATCCTTAATTATCAAAAATTTGACATCAAATATTTGTTTAGTATTTTTATAAAATACTACAATATCAATATATAATGAAAGTGATTTTTATTTATTTTTATCATCTTTCAATAATTTTGTAAAATTCCATAAGGAATATATAAATTACAAAAGTCTTAATAAAATTTATATGTCTAAAATTTTATTTCTTAATTTATTTGAATAGTTTGGATTATTGTGAATCTATAAATATTTTATTTATAAATTTTGGACATTTACTTTATTTTTTAGAATTTATTTAAGTTCAGGGGCATTTTGGTCTTTTTCCAATTACTAAAACAGGCTCTAAATGATTTGGGCTGGCTATTTGGTTTTATTGGGCCCTTGTGGCCCTGTAGGGCAAAGGAAAAACAACACCCTGAAGGGGTATTGGCCCATTCCATCCCATCATTCTCTCTCTCTCTCTCGAGCTCACCTCTCTCCTTCTCCTTCCTCGACCCCGTGGTCAGCGGTGTCACCGTCGGCGATTCACGCCACCCTGGACCTCCCTGGCCACCGCCGTGGTGCAGGATGAGGTTGTCGGCCCCGCTCTTCCTTCCCGTCCAGTTGGATTTGGACCTGGAGCCCTCCTGCGGCCAGATTGATGTTGTTCTGAACCCTAGGGTTTAGGGTTGGCTTCGATGCTGACGCCACCGCTGCTGTCGTGTGTCATGGTGCTGATCCTTGCCTCCAGGCGTGGCTATGTTCGCCGCCGTGGCGTGGTGTGGGTTGCAGCGCCCCCTTAGGGGTGCTCCCCGTGCCGCCGTGGTCGTCGGCCTCCTCTGCTTCCTCTTCTAATCTACAACGAGGACCTCTGGTAAGTGGTTCCTCTTCCTCTTGTGCTCTCTGTGCTAGGCCATCCCATGCTAGATGTTGGTACTAGCCTTCCTGGTTACTGTCTTGTCCTGATTAAGATGATTGGTTCTGCTTAGGGTTCATACCCTGCTGTGGATTAGATATTTGATGAATTAGATCATGTATTGACGATCCTTGAACCTGTTAAGTGGTGACTTGTTATGGATTACTGCTAATGGTTAGCTGTGTGATGCTAGTGGCTTATCAGATGATTCTATGGATTAAATTTTAGATGATTCAGATGGTACAGTTGTTCTAGAAGTAATACTTGGTAAATCTAGTGGTTTAATACTTCACCACTGTCATTACTTGGTTGATGACAGTGAGTGTTGTGTGATGAAGTCATTGTCTTAGTACTGTTGGCTTAAGAATTCATATATAGCTTGGGAACAAAATGGTTTTCTATAGTGAAGATATATATATATATGAATATCCTGGTTATGATTCCTGTGATTAAGAACAGGAAAATGATTTATAGTTGGTTGGTTGTAGCTGTGAAGATAGGATGCTTAACTTGCTTAGTTTAGAACTGTTCTTGTGACACCATCCTTGTATGGCACACAAGATTAGATTCTATAACTTGGTTTGGTCTTGTTCAAGCTTAAAATTGACTTGGCATTATAGATAAGTGGAATTCTCTTTTCTTGCATCCCTAGAACCAATGATGTTGGTCTGAGGTTTAGGGATTTAGACCTCTATCTTGTTGATTCACATGAATTGGTTCTGGTAGTGATACCAGCTACTCTTTCTTGAATCAAAGTTGGGAAAAATGATGGTAGGCTTGATCACTTGTATAGATCCATAAGATTAAATTCTAAGGTGCTACTCTTGTCTTAGAGATGTGCCTAGAGGTTTAATTCTTGGCTATATTCATTCTTGAATTGAAATATAGCTTGATATCTTAGATCAATGATGTTGTTCTGAGATCTAAGTTGGATCCTCATACTTTTCTGATTTCTTTTAGTGTTTAAAACCTCAGTGATGGATTCACCCCACTTGGGTGCTTTCTGAGAGTTTGAGTAATAGACAGATCATGTATGCTTGTCTAATCTTAGACAGATAGATCATGTGATGGTCTATTTTACTCACCACACTTATTTGATGTTGGGGTTGCCAGTGATTGATCTTGTGGTGGCTTGATCTGGTGCTCTCCTAGTATTTCCAGCTCCTAGCTTGTCCTTGATCCAGCCCTTCACCTCCTGGTCCTGATGGCTTGATCTTGGTCTTGCTATCCACCTGATCTACCCCCTTCTTAAGTCACCATTTTGGTGGTGTGATTCAGGTTTTTGGTTGGTATGATCTAGCTTGGCTTTGGCTTGGTTTAGTTGGTGGTTGCTGTGCTTGGTGTGTAAGAACAATGGAATGGTGTGGGGATTGGTTTCCCACGGCTGTGTTGATGGTTTTGTTTGCTTGTGCTATTGTTGTGGTGCTGACAGCACACACCATGCAGTTTGGTGTGTGTGCTGCCTGTGTGCCTGCTGTACAGTTGTGGATATGTTCTGAATTTTGAGAGTTACTGTTATCAGGTTACATTTTACCTGGCTGGTAAAACTTGCCCCTTCTTGCTGTTTATTTGACTTATGGCTTAAAATTATGAAAGATACATTCTTTCATATTGGTGAAACTTGCCCCTTAAATACTCAATGATGAAAAAGTGAACAGTGCACTTCACTGTCAACTCTGATAGTAAAACAATTCTAATCCTAACTTTCTTTTTCGTTTAAGTTTTTATTTATTTTGCAGGTACCAGATTTGAAGATCAAGATTTTAGTTTAGGCCTTTATTTTTCTTTATAGAATAGTCACTTGTAATAACTTCTAATATTCAATTGTAATCTTTAATCTATTCTTTTGTACTCTATTTTTTATTCTTTTGTAATAAAGATTGTACTTTTATCAATAAAGAAATATTATTCTTTATTTGTTTTGCTATTGTAAAGATTGTTTCTCATTTCATAAGTTATATTTTGTAACTCATTATTGAATGAAGTTTTTTTGGAATATTCATGTTATTAATTATCTTCTTTTATTTAAAGTTTGAGTTGTTGTTGGTTAACTCTTAAATTAAATCAAATACTCAAATATCATTCAAAATCCTTTTTAATTATAATTCAAACACTCTAGTTTTAAATTCAAATTTCATTTCCCAAAACACATAAATCCACAAAGATCATATCAAAGTCTATAACAATCATCCTTCAAGACTATACCTAATCTCAAAGTATGAAAGAAACTTTGATCACTTTAGGTTTTTATTTGGCGAAAAAATTACCCATATTTTCACAGATGAATGCATGCAATATCTCAAATTCCTAAATACCCTTAGTTGGTTCCTAAATGCTGGAATGTTACAGTGACCCGTAGAGCGGGATGAGCACACATGAGGGTGATAGCCGGGTTACATCTTTACTTTGACAAGTTCGCCCTTGCCGACTCCCATCCTAGGGACGGTAATCATGGGGCGAGGCTTGCTTCTGTTCTCTGGGGGTGGTCATCGTCTTTCTCCCACCGCTCCGCGGAGGGAGGTGCAGACCGTGGTGACCAAACTAGGCACTCCCGGTAAGCAGACGTTTGGCCAAGACCCCATTCCCGGGAGTTTTTTTTGAAGAGTGGACCGTAGTGGAGAACCCCTACGGTAAGATTTTCAAATTATATATAAAAGTTGCCCAAGTGAGCAAAAAAAGGGTACAAGATTAGGAATTACATCGAGGGGGATAAAAAGGGGAGCAAAATACAAATTGCGAAGCTAAGTAAAGGTGAGTAAAATCCAGTCCAAAAGGGGCTGCACAAGTGCATCTTTCACTCTGTAGCGATGGAGTTGAAAGTCACTCTGGACACAAAATTTCCAGCGAGCAAACGAACACAGGCTGTTTCGAAAAATTGAATCATTTCGCTCCTTCCAAATGTTCCATGCAGCACAGACCACTATTTCCATAAAGCAAGGTCCAGTAAATGTACATTTTGCCTGATAAAATCTGTCCGACATGCTCCTTGAGAGGTCCCAGTTGACTCCAATCTTCTCCCAACAAGCAAATGCAAATGGACAGCTGAAGAATAAGTGCTCATGATCTTCAAGAACTTGGCCATCACACAGTACACAGGAAGGCCCCCCTTCAATATGCCATTTTTTTATTTGCATCATTTCTTTTGTATTTAAACGGTCCATTAAAAGGAGCCATGCAAACACTCTGAGTTTGGCTAGTAATTTTGAATTCCAGATTGCAGTGAACGTGAGGTCTTCAGGCAGCGCCTCAAACAGGAAATTGTAAAGCTTTGAAGAAGTGTAGATGGCTGAACCCCAAACAAATTTTCTACTATCCAGTTCGGCTAGCGACAAGTTCACCTCTTGAGTCAGCGCCTGAAGTTGAACAAGTTCTTTAAATGCCTGGGGAGAAATAGGTAATGCAAACAGAGAATAGGGGTCCTGAGCATGAATGAAAGTATCCACCGATATATCTTCATCTAGCGCAAACGAGTGAAGCCGAGAGAAGCGCTCACACAAAAGTTCGTTTCCAAGACAGAAATCTTTCCAGAAGAGAATAGTCCTTCCATCTCCAGGGTCTGAGGAGGTGATGCTTCTATATGTTTCCACAAGATCAAAGACATCGCGCCACCAAAACGAGCCTCTACGTGACTGAGCATGCGGGGGTTTATCAGCAGAATAAAGGGACCACACGAGCTTCACCCACAGGATATCTTTCTTGCAATAGAACTTGTGTAGTTGCTTTAGTAAGAGTGCTTTATTTTGGATTTCCAAATTGAGAATACCAAGACCCCCTCGTCTTTTAGGTTTGCATACAAGGGGCCAAGCTGCAAGTGAATGAACAGAATGAGAGTCTTCATCTCGGGCCCAAAGACAATGTCTCCTAGAGCGGTCAACAATTTTTATCACTGTCTTATGAATTTTCAGCGAGCAAAGATAGTGATTGGGCAGTGTAGACAAGACTGAATTAATTAGCTGCAGACGTCCACCATAATCCAGGAAGCGCGCACTTGCATTTAGACGCCGTTCAATTTGGTCCACAATTGGAGTGAGGTCTTGGACAGTTGGCCTTGTCGTGCCAAGCGGAAGGCCAAAGTAAGTAAATGGAAGCGATCCCACCGCACAACCAAAGACCCCCGCAAGAGAAGCAAGCTTCTCAACATCCACATTAACAGGCATCAAGCAGGATTTAGCATAGTTAACACGTAGACCGGTAGCAGCTGAGAAAGTGTGCAGAAGATTTTTAAGAACAAGCAACTGGACCGGGCAAGCCTGGAGAATAAGCAAAGTATCATCCGCGTATTGAACGATAGGGAAGTCTGTATTTGGGAGAGGCAAAGGAGGGACCAAGACCCCATTCAACATCAGGTCATTAACTAAGGATTGCAAAAGATCTGCTCCAGCAACAAATAGAATGGGGGAGAAAGGATCTCCCTGACGCACACCACGTCGACAAGGATTTTTTTTTCCCTGGGACGCCATTGAGAAGGACTGATGAGAAACCAGAAGTGAATATGGCCTGTACCCAAGAAATCCATTTGTCATCACAACCCCAGCAGCGTAGAATTTCCAGAATTGCCTTGTGTTCAATAGTGTCAAACGCTTTGGCAAAGTCAAGTTTCAGAATCACTATCTCCCTTCTAGATTGCTTACATTGGTGTATGTACTCGTACGCCCATGCTACACAGTCTTAGATAGTCCGAGATTTGAGGAAGCCATACTGGTTGGTGTGGACCAACCTAAGGATAATATTCTGTAAGCGGTTTGCAAGCAGTTTAGTAAGAATTTTAATACTGATGTTCAACAGCGATATCGGTCTATAGTCATTGGGACTCTCAGGAGAATTAATTTTGGGAATGAGACCCCTCCCAAAATTCATGACACAGTTTATAGAAATCAAACTTGATTATTTGCCAGCACGTTTTAACGAACATACCTGTAAAACCATCCGGACCCAGAGACTTGTCAGGTGGGAGCTCTGCAATCACTTTGTCAATTTCCTCAGTTGTGAATGGAGCAAATAAAGAGTCCAAGTTTACAGTGGGGTGAATGTAGTCAGAAAAAGCAAAGGTGTGATCAATCGGGGTAGAGCAACCAAGACGTTCTCTGAAGGATTGCAAAAGGATTCCAGCTTTGGCATGATGCTCCATCGCAACTGAACCATCCTCTCTTGTAAGTGATGCAATAGTATTTTTTTCTATACCGTATTGTGGCCATTGAATGAAAGTATGAAGTGTTCTCGTTTCCAAATTTCACCCACTTTGCAGTACAACGCTTCTTCCAATATTCCTTTTTGCATTGCAGGAGGTGAGAAAGTCTGGCTTTAACAATATTTCGGAAATTCCACTCTGTAATATGCAAAGGCCTGGATTCTTCCATGTTATCCAACATGAGGATGATACGATTGCAGTTGTCAATAATGGTGTTGATGACAAAGATGCTAGTGCTCCATATTTTGAGAGCCTTCCGTAAAAATTTGAACTTAGAGGAGATACATTTTGCACTGTCTCCAGGACAGTTTATATTCCAAATTCGCATAACAACACCCATAAAACCTGGCATCTTAATCCAGTGATTTTCAAATCTAAAAACTTGTGCTTTAGGGATGGAGGTACCAATCGAAACAACACAGGGTATGTGGTCTGACGTTGGTCGAGCTAAGGGATTGACTGTAGTGTTTGGGTAGTTACTCGACACCTCTGTTCAGTCGCCATGCGGGGAAGGTGCAGATCGCGGGTGAGCCCAAAGGCTCACCCAAGAAACGTAGGTGCGGAGGGTCCCAGGATTCTGTACGCTTGCTCGTCCATGGTGGTGCCCCTAGGAGAGCCAATCCGAGAAAGATGCGACCATTCTTAACGCGATCTCCGTTAGCGAGGCAACCTGGATGAACGATAATCAATATGAGTTCGCGACAAACCACTTCATTCGTGTCCATCCACGGGATCTATCTCCGGAGACAATACTTGCGCTACGGAGCTTGCCGTTTGCATAAGACTGTGTTCTCTGAGGAGGGCACCGATAGATGTAAAATGCATCCATAAACTTTGTAGTTTATTGTGCCTAATTCTCTATTATCTTACAACTTTAATATATTTATTGGGACTAACCTACTAATAAATTCATTCATTTTGTTACGAACTTATATAAAAATACTTTTAGATATTTGTATTTTTAAAAAATCTTATAATTTAGAATGGAGGAAGGCGTAGTTTTACATTTTTTAGGGAAATAGCTAGCACTCCGTCCTGCTGCGAGCTCTATTGATCATATAATAATTACATCGTCAATTAACGAATATTTAATAAAAGTTGACGGTTCATCTATCCAAACATATGGTAGTGATCCCGTCTCTCTCTAGACAATTTGCAACGGCATTAACCTCCCTATTACATAAACTAAATTCACATTTAGAGAAAGTAGAAGCTTGCACATAAATATCTCCAAACACCGCCAGCGCAGTAGGCGAGCAGCAGCATGCTTGTAGTCTTGTAGAGTCTCCACCACCTCAAGGCAATTACAAGCCGGAACATCCCAATTGATTCGCAAGCGCCAGAGTATTTCATCAATAGTATAATTGACCGGATCATTGCAAGCAGCTATAAAAATTCCTGTTTCATTCATCCTGAATAACCGCACCAATTCCTCCATCAAGACTATCTGGTCTGAAGGTTGCAACAATATTTACGCATATAAGATTCTTTCAGTTTAGTCTACGTGTTTTTCCTTTTGGTAGCATTTTTTCTTCAGCACATGGATATTATTCTCTGTAATTACTTGTATAGACATAGCAGCTATCATGAGAGGGGCCTTTATAGTTTTTTTAGTACATGGGTTAACCCTAGCATCATCCATCCGGCCCGACTTAACATGGGTTCACTTGGCACCATTAATTCTGCCCGGCCCAGCAAGTAGTCGGATGTATGCAGTCGCCCATTACGGGATGGCCTCACAAATTCTATCTCATCTCGTGTAGAGCACAAAATGCTGTGAGTGAGCAGGGGAGAAGAAGATGGCTGCCACCAGCCTCAGTTCCTCTCCCTCCAAGGTCGCCACTGCCAAAGTAAGCTCCCGGTCCATCTTCCTTCCTGTTTCTTTCTATTTGCTAGCTAGGAATCATGTTCAAAAACAAAGAGATTATGCCGGCCATGCCAGCTTCTGTAACAAGTCTCATGAGGAGACTAAATTCCAGTTGGTACTTTGGTTTACACAGCTAGGAGGCGTCTCCAGACCTTCCTCGTCCTACACCCAGCTCGCCTTCTGCTCCAGACATGCCTTCCAGAAGATAGGGACCGCTGCGGCCCTGCAAAGGCCTCAGAATGAGCTCAAGCACGGAAGGCCCTGCGCCACCACGGACAACGACCGGGCAGCGCCGGCGGAGGCAGCACAAGAAACAACCATTAGCGCCGGCCAGGTGACTTCCGGCAACAGCATCGGTCAGCAGCCGCAGCCGAGCGATCCGCCGAAGCGGGTGCCGCTGACGGCGCGGGAGCGGCTGCGCGCGGCGCGCGTGCTGGGCAAGTACGCGGGGGAGCCAGGGGACAAGAAGAAGGGGTCGTCGGAGTTCGGGAGCGGGGTGCTGGACGCGCTGCGTCAGACGGATGGCACCGGCGGCAAGAAGGGCGGGAGGAAGCGGTCGGGGCTTCCCGAGGCGCCGAGCAACCTGCTGGACGACACGAAGCGTGGGATGCCCAAGGACGGGTGGACGTTCGACTGGCTGGCGGCGCTGCCGGTGGGCACGGACGTGCTCATCGTCGCGGCGTCCTTCAGCGTCATCACCACCGTCATGTTCGGCACCACCTACCTCGTTTGGAAGCTCGGCGCCATACACTTCAACGAGTTCTAGCACGTCTTCACTTCGTTGTTGATCTGAAGAAGTTTTAGCTCGCTAGATTTGGGTGATAGGAACAATCTATCTGCAGAACTGGAGTGCTTCCTGATCTTGGGGTAGAAAATTGCGTGGTTATGTACGATAATGCCGTCTATTGTATCAGGCAGATTTTGAGCACAAAATTACACCATATTTGTACGAATTACTAAAACTGAATTTTGTACTAGCAAAGTAGTGATGCTACTTATAACTTCGTTTGTAATTTCCATCATAAAAGTGGCTGTAGTTTAGTGGTGAGAATTCCACGTTGTGGCCGTGGAGACCTGGGCTCGAATCCCAGCAGCCACATCTTCTTTTTTTCTTTCGTTTTTGCTGTATTTTTCTATTGACGGTTAGATCATGGATGGTTAACGGTCTTGATTAGATCTTATTGAAGCACTGGCAGCCAGAGCCCACACTTCTGCCCTCCCCTTCTTCTCCGCCGCTCGCCCACCGCAATAGCAGATTACTCTCCTCACGAGCTTCTCCGCGAGATGGATCCCGACGCAGGCGGTTCCACTGCCGCCCCATCGACTTCAACGGCAACCCCAGGTGATTTGTTTGCTATTTTGTTCCGTCGGACCAGTGCCACCCGTCAGACGCTAAAACCCTAGCGCGCGCTCTGTCGAACCATTCCTTGCAGGGACGGGCCCGGGCGCGGAGACGAAGGAGGGCGTCGGAAAGAAGGTGGTGGTGATCCTCGTAGGTCCCCCGGGCAGCGGCAAGTCCACGTTCGCCGAGGCCGTCCTAAACGCCGCCGCCACCAACGGCCGACCCTGGGCCCGCGTCTGCCAGGTAAGCCCCACGCGCTCCATTTTCTTTCGGTGGGCTAATTTCCTTAGTGGTGCTACTGCTATCCGTCTCCGTTGTGAATCTGATGTTGGAAGGCAAGCAATTTGCAAATGCCAAAATGGGGTTCGTCTGATGCACCTTATTGTTACTTGTTGGAGACTGTAGTTTCAGTCTAATGGTTGTAGTACTGACCTTAGAAAAATGATAACACATGTGGAATTGGAAAACATCTCAAACTCAAAAACGCTAAAATCCTTTTTCCTGGGCATGGTGGAGCAGTTGTAGTTTGTGCATTTTGTTTGTGATGAACAAAAGTAGACTTGTGCATTTTTTCCCCTTGGCTTGCATGTTAAGAGCCAGGTTTGTCAACTGAAAATCCAGCAAATGTGACAAGATTTTGTTTGGGTGAATATTGTTGTCCAGGATACGATTGGAAAGGGCAAAGCTGGGACAAAAATACTCTGCTTGAAGGCTGCTGCGGACGCTTTGAAGGAGGGAAAGAGTGTTTTCATTGACCGGTGCAACTTGGAACGTGAGCAGCGTGCTGATTTTGTGAAGCTTGGTTGCACCGTACAAGCGGATGTGCATGCTGTTTTCTTGGATCTCCCCGCAAAGGTTTGCATCTCGCGCTCAGTTAGCCGAACTGGTCATGAAGGGAATCTGCAGGGTGGGATGGCTGCCATGGTTGTCAACCGCATGCTGAAGAAGAAGGAGGTGCCATTGCTGACTGAAGGTTTCAGCCGGATCATGTTCTGTAAGGATGACGATGACATTAAGAAGGCAGTTGACACGTATGGTGCTTTAGGTCCTTCGGATAGTCTTGCTTCGGGTGTATTTGGTGAGAAGAGCAAAGTACCTGTACAAGCTGGTATAATGAGATTTCTAAAGAAGGCAGACACTTCTAGTGCTCAAAAATCCAGTGGAACTATGCTGACGTCAAGTGAAAGAAATCCAGGGCAGCAAAATACATTGCCAAAACAGGAAAACCCTGAAGCTATTGGCACCTGTTCAATTGAAGTAGAAAAAAAGTTCAATAACATGAAGAAAAATGAAGAACAAAGTAAACAGAGTGTTTCTTCTGTCATCAATTCGCACACTCTGGCATTTCCATCAATATCTACCGCTGACTTCCAGTTTGATCTTGAGAGAGCATCTGACATTATAGTAGATACTGCTGCTGAATTCGTGCAGAAGCATGACAATGGAAGACTAGTTCTTGTGGACTTGAGTCAGAAATCAAGAATATTGTCGTTGGTCAAGGACAAGGCTTCTAAGAAGAGCATTGACTCCAGCAGATTTTTCACTTTTGTGGGAGACATCACCCAACTGAAGTCAAAAGGAGGTCTTCAATGCAACGTGATCGCTAATGCTGCCAACTGGTAATTACTATTCTCTCACTAAATACTTATAATGCACGTGTTCTATTAAATGCAGATTTACTTCAAGATTATGTAATATATGTTGAGTACTTGAATCCTGCTTTATTCGTGCTCGACTGGACCTTTTGTTTTTGTCTTTCACAAGCAAAAATGGTTAGGGCATTCCCTCCTCTATCATGGATCTGGAGATGATACCTGTAATTTTCATGCAGGAGGTTAAAAGCTGGAGGTGGAGGGGTTAATGCAGCAATATTTAATGCCGCTGGAGAAGCTTTACAGCGTGCAACCAAGGAATGTGCTGACACATTGAGACCTGGTAGCTCTGTTTCTGTTCCACTCCCATCTACTTCACCTCTGCATCAAAAGGAAGGGGTGACCCATGTCATACATGTTCTCGGACCAAATATGAACCCAATGCGGCCAGATTGTCTGAAAAATGACTATACCAAAGGGTGTAAGATTCTCCATGATGCATATAATTCACTTTTTGAGAACTTCGCATCGATCGTCCAGAACCACACGGTGAAGCAGAACGTTGAAACTTCATCAAAGAAGTCAGCGTCGGGAGTGATATCACCTAATGATTCAAAAATGAAGCGAGAGGATAGCCATGATTCTGAAAGGGCCAAAAAATATAAGTTGCTCCCACCTATTCTGCCTTCAAGGCAAAACCATGAGCACAAAGGGTCTAACACACAAAATCATCATGATAACTCCATGGGGTCGTCTGATGCTCCAAATCAAGCTAGAGAGGAAGATGGCAAGAAGAATAGTGCAGTCACCAGTAAGACTTGGGGATCCTGGGCACAAGCTCTTTATGAGGTTGCCATGCACCCGGAAAAATACAAGAACTCGGATTCTATCCTGGAGACATCTGATGAAGTTGTTGTTCTAAAGGACCTCTATCCAAAGGTATTGTGAAATTAAATACCATTTCCCCTTCATCTCTAATGCTAGACATCTCAGCAAAGTTCTTTATGTATGCAGGCCAAAAAGCATGTGTTGGTGATATCTAGGACAGATGGTCTTGATTCTCTAGCAGATGTAAAGAAGGAGCACTTGTCTTTGCTGAGGAGTATGCATTCAGTTGGGCTGAAGTGGGCACAGAAGTTCCTAGAGGAAGATGCATCTCTGACATTCAGACTTGGATATCATTCGGTAGTGTCTTTAACTCAGTATTGAACTGTTATATTCCCTACTTTTCTCCAAAGTGTATGGTAACATGAGAAAGATCAAATATGTCTTTGGTTTCTGCAGGTTCCATCCATGCGGCAGTTGCACCTTCATGTCATAAGTCAGGATTTCAACTCGCCCAGCTTGAAAAACAAGAAGCACTGGAATTCCTTCACAAGTGCGTTTTTCCTTGATTCTGTTGACGTCATGGAGGAGGTCGACCAGCAAGGATCCGCAACTATCATCCCAGACGAGAAGATTCTCGGGATGGAGCTAAGGTGCCACAGATGCAGGAGCGCCCACCCGAATATCCCCAAGCTCAAATCCCACATCGCAGCCTGTAAGTCCTCCTTCCCCTCCCATCTTCTGAAGAAAGACAAGCTGCTGTCCGCTTCGACACCGCGTATGGACTGCACTTAGAAGATTGAGCTCAGCGGAACAGAATGATCCTTGAGAAGCACATTTTGCGTTTCGTGCTGTTAGAAGGATGGGCCACTCCTGAGTTTTCTTATGACGATGTTGCACAACCAACTTATTCTGCAGTTTGCTGATCTTTTGTTAATGTTGATGTCCTATTCTGCAATTCCCATATGGTTCCTTGCATGTGTTCACATCTTTCGGTTGACCTACTCACTACTGCCGACAGGGATCACTAAATTTTCTTGAATAGACATACAGATTGAGATATTAGTGCATTGGATCCGGCTACAGAATAGCATGAAGTACTTGTATAGGGTAGTTGTGTTCTGTTAAAGGCGCAAAGTAGTGATCTTCTGGCCTGGCATTGACATGTGAGTACAGTACTTGTGTTTCATCAAACGTACAAAGCAGGGCTAATTAATGCTGAATCGGAGTTAAGATCTTCGTTTGCTTGCTTTTAGACACATAAACATGCTTTTCTTTGAAACCTGCAAGGTGAAAAGTTCATTATGTGGGCAGTGACAAAATAATTCAGTGAGGACAAGTACGGTAAGTGGTGGTTTGTACAGTAGTTATGAAAAAGAACTGTAACATCGTGATGGATTGTCTGCATGACCTGACCTCAAGATCCATGCTGCAACTTCCCTCTTCGGAAGGGAAATGCCATTTGCCCTTCCAGGAAAACAACAGCACGTGAGAGCAGAGATAACTCCGTCCCCCGTGTGTCCTTCTCACATGCGGAAACTTCAAAGGTTGTATCTATCGATCTCCTTTTCTGCCTTAGGTCGTTCATAATTAATTGGTGACTGACCGCTGATTTGTACGGTGACCGCCCTAGTCGGCTAAAGCAACAGGAGGTGGCAATATCAAAACCCACAAACAAACATATGGCTCCACGAGAGGCAACGAATGCTGAACCAGTTCCGTGCGGATGCACGCACGCTGGGCTTTGCTGAGAGGAAGAGGCAAAGTGCGGCGGCTACTGCCAAGCCTACTTGCTCCATATAGTAGGTTGTTGCTTTTTACAAGAAAAAAAAAGAATTGCTCTAATAGTTGATTAGGAGTACCAAATGTGCCTTTGGCCTTTGCCTTTCATGTTTGCAAGATTCAGTGTTCAGGCATGTTGCATCGTGGATCTAGCGCTTCCTGATTCCTCAAGCAGCCACTCAGGAGTCGCTCGTGACATTCATTTATGCTCCGGCGACCATCTTCATGTAGAGTACGAGCTACTCCCTCCGTTTCAAATATAAGATGTTTCAAAATATAAGATGTTTTAGCTTTTGTTAATCAAATGTATTTAGACTTCTTTTACTCCCTCTGTTTTAAAATAATAAGATGTTTTAGGTTTGTGAAGAATAAATCTAGACTTATTTTAGCATGTAGATTCACTCAACTTTGGGATGAATAAGTCTAGATTCATTTTCTTTATACACCTAAAACATCTTATATTTTGTAACGGAGGGAGTAGTATGTAGGTTCACTCCAAACCTAAGTGACCTACGTACTAAAAGAAATCTAGATATATTTTCTTCATAAACCTAAAACATCTTATATTTTAAAACGGAGGGAGTAGTACATAAATAATTTTTTTTTTTGGAAAAGAGTATATATTAATATGGTGGAGAAACCCATTACATCCGGCCTCTGCAACAACACATGTTTTAGCGGTCTTAGGATGCACACAGTCCAGAAACAAATTAGAAAAAAAAAGTTTCTCTATAGTGATCTACTTGTCGCAGCAGACTAACCACCACCAAAACAACACCAGAAATCACAGATAGCTAAGGCAAAGGTTAAAATTTCTCATTAATCTTCGTAGCATTCGCACCAACATTGGATGGTCACAAGTCACAACTAGGCACAGAACTACTTACACAAGATAGGAAGGACATAACAGAAGGGCAAACATACAATGTTCACATTATTTGATGACGCCCAACGTGCTGTTGTTGTTGCTGCTGCTACTACTACTACAACTGAGGCACGCATGCTTGGTCTATTGTGGGTTTGGTGGCCTAGAGTTGGCAGCAGAGACCCTGGAGCCCCATTCAAGAAGCTCTTTGCTGGTGTCGTCCTTGTGTGCGATCACCTCTATGAAGCAAAAGGAGTCCTTTTTCTCCCCTAACGCCGTCTCAATCGCCGCCATCAGCTCCTCCTCACACTTCACCTGGAAAAGACAATAGTAGCACATCATCCATCAGCAGCAATTCCGCAAGTTCGGCTCATTTTGATGCTTGAATTGGACTATGCAATGGACAATAGCTTACCTTGGCAGTCCAGCATTTGCCCTCCCCGTTGTGGATGGCGTCCACCAGGCCGGTGTAGTTCCAGTTCTTGATGACATTGTAAGGTCCATCGTGGATCTCCACCTCGATGGTGTACCCACCGTTATTGATCAGGAAGACTATGCTGTTCTGCTCGCACCGCAGCATAGTTGACACATCCTGTGCTGTCACCTGCGGAAAATGTAATCCCCCGGAGATCACATTAGAAACAGCCCATACTGCGCCAAATTGCAGCACATAGCAGCCGATCAGATTGAGGGATATTTCACCTGGAAGCTCCCATCACCAATGCAGGCAATCACACGCTTGTCGTTTGCTCCTTGTGCATATCCGAGCAATGCACCCACTGACCATCCAATCGAACCATACTGCATCTGGAATTCATACCTGCAGGTGTGCAAACAACCCTGCTTACCACAAGGCAAAGAACAGGGAAACATACACCGTTACAACATTACAGAATCAGAATGCTCACCCGCAGCCCTCGGGCAGCTTCAGCTTCTGGCAGTTGAACCAGGAGTCACCAGTCTCAGCTAGAACTGCATTGTCACTCGTAAGCATATCCTGGATGTGCTTGAAGAGCACATTGACACGCAGCGCCTCGTTCACCTCGCCCTTCAGTGGATGACCCTCAGGCACAAATATCCTCTTGTAGTTCTCGTATGCAGTGGTGTTCTTCTGAACCCGCTTAGCCAATGCAGACAAGTACTCCTTCATCATGATGCACCCAAATGCCGGGCCGTTCCCAACAGTTACACGATCAGGCTGCACGATGATGGCCTTGTCTTTCTTGAGCAGGAAAGAGTAGCCAACAGAGCTGTAGTCATTGAAGATCGGGCCTGCGAAGAGGTACGCGTCGGCCGACTCGACGATCTCGGCACAGAAGGCGGTGCTGACGGCTCCCCAGTAGGTGCCAATGAAATGGGGATGCGTCTCTGGAACAAGGCCCTTGGCCGATGGCATTATCCCATAGGCATAGCCACTAGAATCTACAAGGTCCAAGAACGCCTTTGCTGCCTTGGCCACGCGCAATTTGGGGCCAGCAACAAGGACTGGCTTCACCGCCTTGTTCAGGAACTGGACTGTTGCCTCCACTGCAGCCTCGAGCCCCATCTGGTTGCTTATCCTGCAATTTTGCAACACATTTCAATTCACTAGATGGCTTCAAATAAATAATCATATTACAGCACAGGGTGCAGTATGATAAAAAAAATCAATTCGGTTCGGCAGGTCACTTCAACTAGAATTTCCATCTTATATTTTTAATACTAATGATGATTCCACTATAAGCAATTTTTGAATGACAGAAACTGAAGCTCCCAGCAGTTAAGGACATGCAAATCAAGTGTCACCACTGGATGATTTTGGGGGAAATGTTCCATGATCCAAGATAACGTGTTCGCATAATACTACTACTATGGAGTAGTAAGAAAAAATACAGGAAAATAAAAGGGTCATGCGAAATAGTACTTGGGGGCGAGGAACAAGGGGACTGGATCAGGGCTAAAGGTGGGGTGAAGTAGGCCGGGGAGGTTGCAGCTGATGCTGATATACACCGGCTTGCTCTCCCTCAGCGCCGTCGCGATGGCCGTGTCGATCTGCTCGTGCGCGTCGTCCAAATTGGTCACCACTGCCTGAATTTAGGAAGCAACCAGATCAAGAGCTGCTCCTTAAACCCAACAAATTACAGGAATCGGGGATGAGGCGATGGTTGAGAAGAAAAAAACCTGGTGGCAGGTGACGGTCTGGAAGCAGCGGAGCTCCTGTGAGAAGTCCGGGACGCCAATGGTGTGGTGGAGGATGCGGTTGGTGCCGTAGTCGTTGGAGTTGGGCCCGCCGGCGACGCAGATGACGGGCAGGTTCTCGCTGTAGGCCCCGGCGATGGCGTTGAGGACGCTGAGGCCGCCGACGGTGAAGGTGACGGCGCAGGCGCCGACGCCCCGGGCCCGCGCGTAGCCGTCGGCCGCGTACCCGGCGTTGAGCTCGTTGCAGCATCCGACGAGGCGCAGGCCTTGCTCGGCGATGAGGTGGTCGAGCAGCGTGAGGTTGAAGTCGCCGGGGACGGCGAAGACGTCGCCGACGCCCACCTGCACGAGCCGCCGCGCCAGGTGCCGCCCCAGCGATGCCTCGCCGGCGGGCGGCGCCGCGGACATGATCGGGGACCCGTGCGCCGACGCCGGGCAGCCCACCGCGCCGTTCGCCGCCGCCGGCGACGGCCCCATGCTGGTGTCCATCACGATCCGGGGCGGGGAATACACTGGTGGTGGAGTGGGAGATGACACCAGAGCAGAGCAGAGTGGGGGTTTGAGGGAAGGAATACGCTGATTTGTCTTGCTTTGACGTGTGCCGGGCTGGTGTTTTGATGTGTTTGGCGATGGGAGGTAGAGGCCGTCCTCGTTTTATACCTGAGGTGGCACACGGAGATAGAATTGAATTGCGATATACTCATACAAACAGGGGTGTTCCTACAAAACGTGCCTGCGTTTTTCTTTTCTTGGGGAAAAGGAAAACCACGGGCCGCGCTGCGCCGCGGGTGGGAGCTGTATCATGTCCTTTACCAGACCATGCCTAGTGGGGTCCAGAGCCTTGTCGAGGTCCACATCTCAGCGGCACACATTGGTATCAAATTTTAGAATCTTTAGATTCGCCTCGGTCAAGGTTGGGTGTGCCTGGCTGACAGCGGTATCTGGTTTGGGTGTGACACGGGTACACAGAGCATCCACGAAAAAACGGCTTCGCAAAGTACTGAAGCTGGAGAAAAAACCAGGCAGAATTATTTTTTTGCAAAAAAAACATTTGCGAAAACACCATGAGTGGCAATTGATTTTCTAAGTATTATGTCTCCTTTGGATCCTTTAAACAAAGGGGATTCCTAGAAAAATGGCGCATCTACTTTGATTCACCATGCTTGCTGGGCCCAAATAAGTTAGTATTTGCTTAGAATGTTTGGTATGCTTTTTTTGTTGTAATGATCCTAGATGTGTGTTGAAAGTTTGTACTTTCATGTCGAGCAACAATTTTTGGTCTTGTTCCATAGTATTATTCCATGTTCCATTTTGATAGGAATCTATTGTGGGTGATGATTTTTTTTATAGCTACATGCACATTATAAAGTACTGCAACATCTTTTGCAGTACTTTTGCATGCTTTGTGTTATACAGTGGAAGCAGTGTTACAATGATGTTACGTGCATATATACAAAAAATGTTTGTCTATCCCGCCAATGCTCGTCATACCCATACTTTTCAACCTTTTGCACGATAGTTCAACCAACAATTATCAAATAATTGTAGCATAACAATCACAAACAAATCCATAATTAATAGATATGGATATGAAGTCTAAGGGAAGATTGAATTCGATTCCAATATACTACCTCTAGGTGTGGAAATTGGTAGTACATAATCTGAATTATCCGACATTTATATTTGAAATATTAAAATGGAAGTGGAAATATCGTAATTCGGACGAAAATGAAAATATCTAGATTCGTTTTACAAATACAAATGTGGTATTGAATTTTGAATCAAATGTGTGTGTGTATATATCCATATCTGAATAAAATTATGTTAGCAAATTTTAGTAACCCCACCCCGATAGCCAATACCCAACCTTAAAAACTAACAAAGTGGCAGAATGTATTTTTCTGAAATTGAACTCAAAATTATTGTCAATTATATCAATATATTTATCTCTCTCTACTATTTTATAGTTCGGTCCTTTTAAGACACGGACCGTCTATTATTTCACATATTCATATTTGTTTTCCTCGAAACAGGCTTTCATCCCGCTTTATAAATAAAGCACACAGGTGATACCGCTGCTGGGCCAGACAGCACAACGTCCAAAGGAGGATACACAAGACGAAGCACGAGGCTAGTGATAACCCAAGCCTAAGACTAAAAACAAGAAGAAAAAAGAGAAAAAGAAAGCCGAGAACGGCGGTGTGCAAAAAATGGAAACAACTCGCGAGCGATGCGCCCACCAAAGAAGTACCACCACATGTCCCGCAGTCCAAAGCGTCTGCGTACCAAAATAGCACCTCCAAGAAGGGAAGTGACGACGACGACACTGTTGTCCGGCCGGGACCTAGGGTTTCCCCCGGTAGCAGTGGGGGGTGGGGGAGGGATGTCCTCGATACCCTTCAAGAAGGAAGGTGATACCCGCGGGCGTCATTGTGCCGGTGTCAACAGACAAGGATTTCTCCCGCCCCCACCAGAACCACCCTCCTGAGCACTTTGAAAAGCTCCACCAATCACGTCGCCTAGGGGCACGCGCCATCCCGGTCTTCAGTTTGCCACCGCCGTCACACCATATGGTAATACTCAGTATCCGTTTTGAATTGAGAAAATACTCAGTCTGCATCCCTATTTGAGAACACGTATTCATTTTAGAATTATGAAAATGGATGTGGTAGGAACTATCATGCTAGCATCTGATCGGTTTCCAGCCCTAGATACCTCCTATATTCTTGGAACTAAAGATAAATTAGGAACCTCTTCGATTTAAGACGTTTTGGAGGGTCAAAACTCTTAGTTTTTTTAATATGGAGTAGTATTTGAGCTTAAAGAAAAAAAAAGTCACAAACCCTCTTAGCAAAAGCCTTTTGTACCATGTGCTTTGTCAAAAGAGAAGCAGCAGCGGCTTGAAACTGCGGCGCGCTACGTACAGCGAAACCTCCCACCTGTTTTCCGCCTTTCCGCCCTGAGCTGAGCTCGGAAGCTGCCTCCTCTAAATGATTGGCTCCGAGACAAAAGCATTGCAGTGAAACGCTGCCACTTTGCTACTAATCTGAAATCTGGTCTACTACTCCATTATATATCCTGGTCGGCTGCTGATCCATGCATGTTGCAGAAAGAAAATGAAGAAGCATCACATAGTACAAACTAGTTAGTGTCGGCAGGTGCTCCGTTCCGTCATGTATGAGCTCAGCAGCTAAAGCTTGTCGACCATAAGAAACAGCGATTGGTCATTAATCTACGCTTAATCATAGTACTACTACTACTCTTGCACAGGTCCAAGCGGCTAGCTGTGCCCAACTCTTGCACACGTTGCCGTACGTGCCGTGGAACCCAAACGCGTCCAAGAGTAGTCAAACACAGTGGGCACTCGATCGATCGGCTGGTCGCGTCTGATCGGCCGTGAACGCAAATAGTAGTACTAGTCACTGGTCAGTACGTACGGGCGGCTACCGCCTGTCATTCTCTCCATCGGACGGCCGCAGCTGGCGCAGGCTCGATCAGGGTAGCCAAAAAATGGATGGCGCACGAGCCACGCGGTTCCGGCGTACTGGTGCCGGAAAATGATTCTGTAAATTCAGCTGCATGGACCAGCTGCCACAATTGACACCATGAAATCACCCGACGATGCAACGTGGAATAATCGCGCAGAGTAATTTCAGCAACCACCCGAATCGGGGAAACCACAGTGCAGCAACAGCAATGGGGTCGTAGGAGGCCCTGTAGAGGCGGGGACATAGATATGGAGTTGACAAGCGTCGGCGTTTGATTGGGGAGTACTAGTATTAAATTTTAAAAGAGTTTAAAAGGTCTTAAATAAACTGGTGTGTGGGATATTTTTGTTGATTTGTGGTGTTAATGAAAAAAGATTGAGGAGCTAGACTATCATTCCATGGCGCGTTCCGTGTTAGCGAATTGGACGTTCCACAAGCCGCTGCTAGCATCTAGATCTAGCCATGCACAATGCTCATTGGCATCTCAGGCTAGTCATGGTGGAAGTAACATAAATAGTAGCATGCAATCACATTCAATGCCACGTAAGCATTTAGATGACGTGTCATGTTATTAATTGAAGAAAGAGAGTGAGGTAGTAACATATTATATTATCGTAACATCACACAAACCAAAATAAAATGAGTCTATCAGCTAATAAATAAGGTCTATCAGCTAACATATGCATGTTACTAGTCTAAGTTACTATGCACAATGACCAGCCTCACAGCGATGGATCAGATCGATCCGAAGGCATTCCAAGGAAATAAGGCATAATAATTGGCATATCTTTTTGCTCGAAAAAGAAAACAACAAAACTCGTAGAAATAGACTGTAGCCACAGAATGTACCAACGTAGACACGAACAGACTACCGAAGTAACCAAACATAACAGAGAAACGCAAAGACGAAGTACACAATCATTTTATGGCGGCCAACGTGCTAGGTGCGTGGTACTAGTGAGGCAGAGGAGGTAAAAGCTTGGTCTACTGAGGGTTGGGTGGCCTGGAGTTGGCCGCAGAGACCCTGGAGCCCCATTCCAGCAGCTCTTTGCTCGTGTCGTCCTTGTGCGCGATCACCTCGATGAAGCACAGGGAGTCCTTCTTCTCCCCCAAAGCCGTCTCTATCGCCGCCGTCAGCTCCTCCTCGCACTTCACCTGAAAGTATTACAGTACCCATCAGCAGAAATTCCCGGAGCTCTGGCAGTTCCTGTGAGCATTTTGGCTATGGACAGTTTTGCTTACCTTGGCGGTCCAGCACTTGCCCTCCCCGTTGTGGATGGCGTCCACCAGGCCGGTGTAGTTCCAGTTCTTGATGACATTGTAAGGTCCGTCATGGATCTCCACTTCGATGGTGTACCCGCCATTGTTGATCAGGAAGATTATGCTGTTCTGCCCGCACCGCAGCATCGTTGACACGTCCTGGGCTGTCACCTGCAGGTAGTTGCCCACAAGACCACATTAGAAACACAGAATCATTTGCAGATAATAGCACCATAACAGGGCCCGTCAAAGCAAGAAATGTCACCTGGAAGCTCCCATCACCAATGCAGGCGATCACACGCTTGTCATTTGCCCCCTGGGCGTATCCAAGCAATGCACCGACTGACCATCCAATTGAACCATACTGCATTTGGAATTCATACCTGAAGTGTCCAAACACAACCCTGCTCAGTACACAACGCAAATAACAAGAAACCATACAACAGTTACAACAGTGTAGAGTCAGACTGTTAAGGATGCTTACCCACAGCCCTCAGGCAGCTTCAGCTTCTGGCAGTTGAACCAGGAATCACCAGTCTCTGCGATCACCGCACTGTCACCTGTAAGCATCTTCTGGATGTGCTTGAAGAGCACATTGACACGCAGAGGCTCATTTGGCTCACACTGCAGCACCTGGCCGTCAGGCACAAAGATCCTCTTGTAGTTCTCGTAGGCAGTGGTATTCTTCTTAACCCGCTTCGCCAGTTCAGACAAGTATTCCTTCATCATGACGCAGCCGAATGCCGGCCCGTTCCCAACGATGACACGGTCAGGCTGCACGATGATGGCCTTGTCCTTCTTCAGGAGGAAAGAGTAACCAACAGAGCTGTAGTCATTGAAGATAGGGCCTGCGAAGAGGTAGGCGTCGGCCGACTCAACGATCTCCGCACAGAATGCGGTGCTCACTGCGCCCCAATAGGTGCCAAGGAAGTGGGGGTGCGTCTCTGGAACAAGGCCCTTGGCCGATGGCATTATCGCATAGGCATAGCCACTGCCATCCACAAGGTCGACGAAGGCCTTCTGTGCTTTAGCAACGCGCAGTTTGGGGCCGCCAACAAGCACCGGCTTCACAGCCTTGTTCAGGAACTGGACGGTTGCCTCCACTGCAGCCTCGAGCCCCATCTTGTTGCTCATCCTGAAATTACAGAACACAGTTCAATTCATCCTTCAATTTCACAGCACAGTTCATTTCGTTAGAATTCTTAGCCAACACAGTTTATTTCGTCGGGGGGCTAATCAACTTACAGTGAAATATCACAAAACTCTCATTAAATTCATCAGATCAGATACAGCTCAAAGAGCATCAACGTTTTCACTATCCCAGTATAGGAATACTACTGGTTCAACGAGGCACATTATTTTTGGGTAATGCTAAAATCTTAAGCTCCCAGCAGATCATGAAATTCATCAGATAACTCAAATAGCATCAACATGCAAATCAAGAGTCAAGATATAGCAGTCTACACACTAGATAATTTGGTGGAAATGTTCAATGGTCCAGAGTTATTCACAACATGATCCAAAATAAGCCGATGAGTCATGGCACGAAAAGGCTTCGGAGAAGAACAGAGAAGGATTAGTACCTGGGAGCGAGGAAGAAGGGGACAGGGTCACGGCTGAAGGTGGGGTGAGGTATCCCGGGCAGGTTGCAGCTGATGCTGAGGTACACCGGCTTGCTCTCCCTCAGCGCCGTCGAAATGGCCGTATCGATCTGCTCGTGCGCGTCATCCAGATTGGTCACCACTGCCTGAATTGAGGACAAACAAACCAACCAGATCAAGAGCCGCTCCTCAAACCAAACAAGTTAACCGGAGTACATCGGTTTGGGAAAATCAGAGGAATCACGAAGAAGAGGCAATGCATGTCGGGAAGGCGCGCGTACCTGGTGGCAGGTGACGGTCTGGAAGCAGCGGAGCTCCTGTGAGAAGTCCGGGACGCCGATGGTGTGGTGGAGGATGCGGTTGGTGCCGTAGTCGTTGGAGTTGGGCCCGCCGGCGATGCAGATGACGGGCAGGTTCTCGCTGTAGGCGCCTGCGATGGCGTTGAGGACGCTGAGTCCGCCGACGGTGAAGGTGACGGCGCATGCGCCGACGCCGCGGGCCCGCGCGTATCCGTCGGCCGCGTACCCTGCGTTGAGCTCGTTGCAGCAGCCGACGAGGCGCAGCCCGGGCTCGGCGACGAGGTGGTCGAGCAGCGTGAGGTTGAAGTCCCCGGGGACGGCGAAGACGTCGCTGACGCCGACCTGCACGAGCCGGCGCGCCAGGTGCCGCCCCAGCGACGCCTCGCCGGCCGCCAGCGGCGCGGGGTGGGAAGACATGATCGGGCACCCAGGGGCCGACGCCGGGCAGCCCACCGCGCCGTTCACCGCCGCCGGCGACGGCCCGTCCACGGAGCCGATGCGGGTGTCCATCACGATCCGCGTACGCGAGTGGAGTGGCAGGCGAAGCACCGGAGCAGAGATGGTGGGGGTTTGGGTTTGGTGAATATTCTAGGACCTGCTGGAGATTTTCTGGAGTTGCTGCTTTGACGTGTGTTGGGTTTGGTCTTCTGGGAGAGGCAGGTGTCCTCCTTTTTATACCTAGGTGGCACACGGAGAGCGAACCGAGATTTACGTGCAAAGATAGGGGTGTTGCTACAAAATGGTCTACTTTTCTTGGTCTACTTTTCTTCGGGAAAAGGAAAACCACGGGCCTCGCCTCGCCGCGGTGCACGGGGGAAGTATCGCGGTGATTGACTGGGGACCCACATGTCGGTTGAGCAATGAATGTCTCATTCGTTTTCGTGGCGATACGTTGTTGGGCGCGCGCGCGGTGGGCGGTATTTGGTTTGGGGCGCAAGTCGTGGTTTCGGGTCTTGTTTGCTGCCCAAGTTGGACTCGGGTTGGACCGTTGGACTCGCTCGCTCGATCCAGCGGCGAGGCGAGGGGCGACCGACCTGCGACCACCTATGACTCTCTCTCTGTGTACGAAAAGCTGCTGCTAGGCGTGCGGTGGCGCATTGGCGCCACCACATGGCGTGGGGAGACACTGCCGCCCAGTCGTAGGCGCGAGTGACGACAAACACATGTTCAGCTCGTATTGCTCTTTTTCTTGTGTTAAATAAAGATTTAAAATCAAGTGTTTGTAATAAAACACTAAGGGCCTATTTTGAACGCAGGAATTCTGAAGGTATTGAGGAATATTTTTCTACGGAGACGTTCTGGACAAAGGAAATAGTTTTACGATTTTCTTAGAAAAGGTTGTACCGGCGGAGTACAACAACTCAAACAAATACTTAGGAAAGAGGAAAATCTAGGGACATCAGCTAACTGCACCAAAAAGATGACGAACCTTCAGGGTTTTGGGTGGGTGGGTGTGTGTGTGTGGGGGGGGGGGGGGGAGGGGGCTTCATGACAAACTGGAAAGCATAGCTTTTAGAGGAGGCTGAGCCGACCTGATGCAAGGCATCGTCGAATAGAGAGTTCAAGGAGGAACTCGAAGATGACACAAGTCAAAAGGCGGCAGAGATGTCAGCAGTGGGATGAGCGTCATGGCCACGCCTCCAAGGAGGAGAACACCATCCACAAACATCGTCATCCCCATCAATAGTCGAAGCCTTGTGGTCCTTTTTCAAACACACCGTCTTACACACCGACGTCCTCACTGGCTAAGATCGATAGAGGGACTAGGATGATCATGTTGCCAACACACCCGCAAAGCACTAACGGCCGACTGCGCATAGAGAAGGCGAGATCAGGACGGTTGCCCCAACATTCGCTAGATCTGGCTGGAGAAAAGAAGACTCATGCAGAGACGGCTGACATCCATCGGCCACGAACCACTTAGCACCAGATCTAAGCTCCCTGCCCAGATCTAGGATCGCACCTCCATCTCTCCCTTGAGAGGAACCGGGAGGGAAGAAAGGGGAACCACCGCCACCGGTTACCAAAAGCTCGCACGCCAACGAGCACGACCCATCCTCCAAGAGGCCTCAAATTGTGCACCCAAGGTTGACTCCACATCGAGCTCGCCCACACAGGACAGTCCCCGAAGGTGTAGAGGAAGGCGAGGAGGGGCCGCTGAAAGGGTAATTGGCCCTATGTGTGGTTTTGGTGATTAATGACAATCCGACTAATGTTTTCACTGAGTTTTATATGAAGGTATATTCCATAGATCATGCTTGTAGTCCATGTGTTGGATTCAAGTATGGATGCCATGAAGATAAAGATATACCTTGAGTATTGGCATCAAAATCATCGAGTTGAAGAGAAGAATATGATATGATCAAGATCTTAAGAGTGTGATCTCAATAGAATAATTCAAGATATGGCTCTAAGTCGGTGCCATGATAGCCTCATTAGTTGAGATATGGTTGACTAAGATTTAGAGCATGTAATCAAATGAATAGTTCCTTATGTACCTCGATATATTAAGATGGAGCACGAGAAGATACTTGGTTGACCAATAACAAAGAGTGAAGATTGATTTCAAGTTGGTCTAACACATGAAGCATAAAGAATGTACCACATGGTCTTGTGGTATGGTAAGCCTTATCAATTATGCATCATGAACTAACCCATTATATATTTGCCTTTGTGTTTTCTATATGGGACAGATATCTTTCCATGGGAATGCTTCAAAATGAAGACTTTATATAGACCATGAGAGGATGACATCAAGTGGTGATCGTCATCAAGGTTGAGAAGGGCAAGTTCAAGATAAGCATCTCAAGAAGATCATTTGCTTGAAGCTTGACGTCCATATTGATGATAATGGACATGTGAAGACATTTATTAATGAAGTTATCCCATAGTGGTGTATGGGGGAGCAAATTAGGAGTCTTCGCGAAGCAACAATGATCAAGTGTTGCATTCCGGCTTGGGTGGAGCTTGAAGCGTTGTCATCAAGATCAAGCGGTATGCGCAAGGCAAAGGTATGGCCTTGCTAGGTTTTCCTTTTACCGGTCTCAAGGTGGTTGTTGGGAGACCGGGTTATAGGATAGATAGCCGCACTATCAAGAGGGGCTTTCGGTTGTGTAACTTGATCACATCGTCATAGGGAGCTCAATCCTTTGCATACTTTGCATCTTCCTATTTTGTTGCTTCTTGGTGTTTACCCATGTGAGGTTCTTGAGCTTGTTGCTAGCTCTTCAACAAGCCCAAGTTCATCGAAAACGGAATTCGTATGCATCTTCTATGGCGTTTTCGAGTTTGACGGTTTTATCGGCTCTTATTTAGGGAGGCTTCTGACCTTTCTTCATTTGGTTCTATCCTCCTTTGTTGGGCTATGATGTTTCTCTGCACAATCTTTTAGACCTTGTTGTCCTCGTCAAAACAAGCCCAAGATCATCGAAATCGGAGTCCGGATGCAAAAGTTATTGCGTTTTTCGTGAAGCCTGTTTCATCCCGGTTGTGAGTTCGGTTCAACTGCTCCTGCATCGTGGTCCGGTGCCAGGACCGGAAAACCGGATCTGAAACCGGGATTTTCGGTTTTGCTATACCGAGTCTATCCGAGACTGTGTACTGACCCTAATTCCGGTTTTAAGTTCGGTTTTCCGGTCTAGGAACCGGACCGTCCGGTTCTGGAGCCGGTCCAACCGAACTTTCAACCGAGTTCGCACAAATTTCTTCCAACGGCCATATTTGCTTTCCACTATAAAAGGGGGTTCTTCCCCCAACGTTTTAGGGTGTTCTTCACCACGAAATTGACCTCCATTGTTGAACCTCTTGAGCTTGCTTCCTCCCCCTTCCCTCCTATGATTCTTGCATCTTTTTGAGGGCTTTGAAAGAGGAGATCTAGATCTACAATCCCCACCAATCAATTCCTCCTCTAAGTGAGGGGAACCCATTCGATCTAGATCTTGGAGTCATTGGTTGACTTCCACCATTGTTCTTCCTCTCTAATTCCTCCCTAGCACTTGTTGCTTTAGTGGGATTTGAGAGTGAAGGATTTGAGCACCCTTGGTGGTCTTGCTTTGCATTCTTGCATAAGTGTTGAGCTTTTCATTACGATTTGTTCGAGTAAGAGACCATGAGCTTGTTACTCTTGGAGGGTGACCTCCTAGTTGGCTTGGCGGTTGGTACCGCGGTGTTCTCTTCGTGGAAGATTGTGAAGAGACCCGGGATTCTCCTTCGTGGAGCTTGTGAAGTGGTTGTGGAGCTTGCCATCTTCGGAGTGGAGGAAAAGCTAGCCATAAGGAAAGGGCCTATTCCGTCGTGGGATAGACTCGGAGAAGAAGGTGAGCCTTTGTGGCGCGTGAGGAATCCTTCGTGGAACCTCACACCTCTCCAACGTGACGTAGCCCCCTTCCCAAAGGTGGTGAACACGGGAATACATCTTCGTGTCTGCGTGCCTCGGTTATCTCTATATCCGAGCTTACTTTCCTTGTGATAGCCATCGGGCTTGAAGTACTTATATCTTGATTATCACTTGTGGTATATTTATCTTGTGCTATCTTGCTTAGCTTAATTTATTGTTGGTGCACTTAGTTGAGCCTAGTGTATTTAGGTTTTGTGCTTGTAAAATAAACGTTAGTATAATTCCGCATTCTATCAAGCCAAAACCGTAATAGTTTTGAAATTGCCTATTCACCCCCCCCTCTAGGCGACATCTCTATCCTTTCAGCCGCTGAGATCGACCGGTAACCAGATCTGGAGGGGCACGATGTTTTTAACCACCGTGTCGTGCGAGGAGCCATGACCGTCCCGACAAGAGGAACCACATGGGAGGGGCCTCGCTATCGTCGGCAGCCACTCGGGTTTCGTCTAACATGACGAGGAAGGGGGGAGGAGGGGAAGAAGGGCGACGACAAGGGCCAGCCCCCGAGTCGCCCTCACGAGAGCGACCCCGGGGGCTTCTTTTAAAGTAAGCAAGGAAAAAAGAGAAGGTGACACATGCATGGTATATGTGTTCATGCTAGTAAAGCATTTCTGATGTAGAGTTATGAGTTAGGAACCTTGTGAGTGACGTGTGATCATGGCATCCACCACACACTTTGGCTCTATGTGTTATGCTAATGATGATATCGTACATACCGAAATAACTTATTAGTTTGCGATTGTGCCATATATGTCTAATGTTTTACATTTTTTTTACCTTTGAATTCTTTACTGGATACTTGAAAAACATTTGTTCGTAAGAAAGAGAAGGGTGCGAGATAGTATGCAAGAAGATGCCAGAGGTTCTCACGTGTTGGTGCCATCACCCCTTCTTTGAGGATGACAAAGTCCTTAACTCCATTTGCGCTTCGCGATGCCCATAGAGGATGTTGACAAGCCTCTCCCAAATAGGAGACATGCTATGTTTTATTCCTAAGAATTGCAGGAAACAAAGACTCCGCATAAATTAATCGAATGCTTGTTTAGACGCACCAATGGCATCGAGTTATGGATGCCTCGCTACCATACGCGAAATAAGAGTTCACCTTCTTAGATCTTTTTAAAATATTGAACTATAGGTGTAAAATCATGTAAGTTGCGCCACGAAAGTATAATTCTATTAGAAACTTTCGCAAATTCGTGGTAAAAGTGAAATCCGGTATCTATTTTGCTACCACCTCTTTCAAAAATTGCTGTTCAACCGACAATTTTTTATCAAAATTTTAGATGTGATGTCCTATCGATCACAGTCCCAAACAGTGAAACAGATACAAGTGCTAAGTTACAGGACTAATCTGTGATATCTTGCACTACGGTCCTAGATATCCTTATAAAGTTACAGTAATGTATAAATAAGAGCAACACTTGTTAAGTAGCAAGAGTGTGGGAAACACGATTTGCCAGCCCACCGCAGAGAAAGCAACACCGATCGCGAGAAACAGCTTTGATCGCCCTATGTAAGACCTAAACCCTCCCACCGGTTTTCTGACTTTCTGCCCTGAGCTTCAAAACGTGTTTTCGCTCTGAGACAAAAGAGTTGGCAACATGCATGTGCGGCCGTCCGCAAGAAACGACTCACTCGTCAGCATTCTCCATGGTAATCGCCTTGACTGCTATGTTGCCACTAGTATAATGAAAAGGACACTTTGCTAGTTTTAGTACTTACATGGATCTAAATTATTTGTCGCAGATTCATTTAACTTAGACAGTTTTGAGACAATATTTTTGACTAAAACCACAAATAATTTAGGTAGGAAGAAGTAATAACTTGGAAAAAATCCTGGCCCGATGATCCGTGACAAAGAGGTAAAATACAGCGCTACATAAATTGAAAAGCTATTCCTTTCAACCCAAATTATTTGTCTCAAATTTGTCTAAATTCAAATATATCTAGACTTATTTTAGTGCTAGATACATCCTAATTTAGACAAAACCAAGTCAACTAATTTGGATAGGAGAAAATTGTAAGTTTTTCAATCGGTCTATGAGGTCAGCTAGAGGCAATCAGTGAAGGATACATCCACCGCCTACAGGCAAAACGAGTAACTAATCACCTACGAGTAACTAATCACCTGATTCACATGGTACGTAGTAACCTGCGCGCCTGGCACCACATCCAATCGCGCGGCGGCGGCTGTGCCCAACTCTTGTACGTTGCCGCTCTTCCGCGACCGCGTGGCCATGAAAGAACTCAAACTTGTCAAACCCAGTGGGCTCGCTCGATCGACTCGGTTGGTCTTTCCGTCGGAATTGAGCCGATCGTGGTCAGTTCGTACGGCCACATCTCTGTAATCTTCTTTGGCCGAGCGGCCGCAGCTGGGCAGGCTCAACCAGGGGAGCCAAAACTGAAGCATATGGTTGCCCACGCCACGTGGTTCCTCCGGTGCCCCTTGGTTTAGACGAGATGAAATCGGCGGAATCTGACCACGTTCTCGTCGATGAACCGACGACAACACAACAACTAAAACAGTGTGCACCAGCAGGTAGGCAATTCTTTCTTTTTAGCTACCACGTACTTCTCAAATTAGATAGTATCAGAGTTTTGTCAAGTTCGTATGTATCTATAACAACTAAAACATGTGTAGGCATATTCAGATAAGTCTTCGACATCTAATTCGAGACACATAGGGTATTATTATTACTCAGAAAAATTCTACATAATTACAATATGTAGAGACAGCAGGTGCAACTAAAGCTCGTGAAAAACCCAAAGCTTAACATCATTATCTAGCCGCATACCTTGCCGCTTTTCGCCTACCAATGAGTATGTTGAGATTAACCTCTACATCTGCAGATCTAGACAACCTACACCGACATCGGATCGATCCAGTGGAGTTCGCCAGGAGAAGATGACACATGTGACCGTACTAATGACACATATTGATATATATATTGTCACTAACCAAGGAGAGGTGAGGTCATTTGCTAGCGTGCAATGATACGACCGACTCGATATGAATAAGTCTGTGCAAACTCGGTCTAATTGGTTTGGCCGATTTAGGCTCGTTCAAAATTCTGTACTAAATCTAAAGTTTAGATTTTAGTTGTGAACAAAAATGAATTAGAGTATAGCTGGCCGGTTTGTCCGGTTTTGCCGGTTCCAATTTCTGCACGGGCTTAGATACGAAGCATCCGCATATAAAAGTTCTCAAGGTAGGTCCGTCCGTGATCTAATTCACCTTTCTTTGCGAGTTAATTGCAATGGCGATGATGTTTTTGTGTGGTTGTGCCATCTCCCTCATAGCAGACCGTCTTCCTTGTACTCCCTCCGTTCGGTAATATAAGACATTTAAGCTTTTCACGTTCAAAAATATTTAAGCACAGACATTTCCCGAGTTTCCTTATTTGCCCCTGAGTTTTCGGTCGTGTGTCGGCCGGCCTCCTTCTCTTTCCCCCCGGCGCTCTCTTCCTCCTCGCCGCCTGAGCGCCACATCTCGCTCTCCACCGTCCGACCGCCGCGCGCCGCTGTCCCTCCTTTCCCCGCTCATGGCCCATCTCGCCACCCAGCACCGTCCCTCCTTTCCCCGTACAGATCCCCTCCTTTCACAGTGAAAGGAGGCATTTTTATGCCCCTGATCTGTGGGGAACGACGAGGATGCCGCGTCCGTGCCCGGCGGCGAGATGGCCGCGTCCGTTCCCGACGGCTTCAGACCGTTCGGGCTGCTGGTCGTGGCCTCCATAGATGTACTGTGTGGTGCCGCTCTACCCCGGCCGTGTGACGGCGACCAGGTCACCACGCCACAACGACGGTGGCGGTTCTGCTCGGACACGGCTCCAACATCCTCTACCTCAACCCTGATGCCGGTGGGACGGTGCTATTGACGCGACCCCGGCGCCCCTGGCGTTCTGCACCTCCACACACCCCTCCTGCAGTCCGTCATCTCCTAGTGAGTATTTTGCTCTAGCATGTGTGCCTTCGCTAGGTCCTCTCACCCAATCTAAGAAACCATGTATAGTTGTTCAGGCTATCAATCAATTTAATGGAGTACTCACTCACTGTTACCGATTGATTGGGCGACGCTTGCCTCTGTTAAAACTCACCATGATTTGCTTCAGTTCACTGATCGGTACAAAATTCATGATTTTGTTAAAACTCATCACCGCACTTGCTTCAGTTCAGCCATAAAAAATGCTCTCTGTTGCTCCAGTGAGTTTCCCTCACTAATGTTCAAGTGCAAACCTGTCTAATATTGTACACTGATTTTTTGGAGTATAAATGATGATATTGTACAATGATTCACTGATTTGGAATACTCTGATATAATCCATTGGCAGTACTTTCATTGTGTTCTAGTCTGTCTAAAAAAAGAAAATAGGATAAGTTCAGTTTTGCTAGAACACAAGTTGGACTTTCTTGAATGTCAAAAAAAAGAGAACATATGATTGTACACTTGTTTGTTTGTACTGAAACTTTTGTTTGTATGTTTCTGGTAAAATACAGATAAAAGCACCATGTGTTCTGGTAAAATACTCCAATGGCATGTTTAACTAGCTAGAATACTCCAATGGCATGCATGTTTTGACTAGCATGCAGCAAGTTGTTACTTAATGCTACCCTGGCACTTGCTATAATTATTTAAGAATTTTTTTTGTCCTGGAACTCGCTAGAATTATTTAAGCATGTTCAAGTATGTTTTTGTCCTCACACTGCTGTGATATTTCTGCATGTATGCTTGATCCTAGTGATCTGCTGTTGCTTCTGCAGCTGGGGTAGCGAGGTGTCGCTGCTGCTGGGGCCGGCGATCTGTGATGCTGGGAGCCGTCAAGAGATGCTCTGCTGGCTTTCTCCCCCGGCCATGCCAACGATGAGTGCTGGAGGTAAACCTGGAGGTACCCTGAGCCTTCTCCCCTAGCCGGTCCTCTACTCCTGCTGGGTGGGGGCGGCCGGCCGGCGAGCTACTGGGTAGGGGCCGGATGCCAGCGATCCCCCCTGACCGACAGCGCGTGGACCTGGAGCTGCTGGCCTGGCATGGAGGAGTTGGTCGTGGATCAGGAGGTGCTAGCCGTGGACCTGGACGCGGTCGGCGAGCTGGATGGGATCGATCTCGTGCGTGTGGACACGGCCGGCGGTGGGATCGATCCGGTGCTGAGCAAGGTTGAAGCGGTGATGGGGGTTGGGGATCGATACCGTGCTGATCAAAGGTC
The DNA here is from genome assembly GCA_023614405.1 of Avena insularis. Lineage (NCBI taxonomy): Eukaryota > Viridiplantae > Streptophyta > Magnoliopsida > Poales > Poaceae > Avena > Avena insularis. Next base: position 15,029,843 of record CM042693.1, read on the forward strand.
GACGCGGTGATGGGTGGCGGATCGATCCCGTGCTCACCTGAGCAAGGTGGACGCGGCCGGCAAGCTGGGCGTCGGGAGGGGGACGATCCCGACGGAGTACTCGATTCAGAATTCAAATGATCGATCTCAGTTTCTGACATGTCACGGGGGTACTTTTGTCCATATTGTTGAATTTGCGTATTGTCTGAAAACCCTTTAACGTCTTATATTACCGAACGGAGGGAGTAGCTTGTAGCGTAGAAGAGTATCAACATCTATAATTGGGAATGAATATAATCGGAACTTGTGTGTTATATACTCTCATATACTCCCTCCGTTTCAAAATATAAGACGTTTTAGGTTTATAAAAAAAATGAATCTAGACTTGTTTTAGTATGTAGGTTCATTCAACTTTGGGATGTATACACTAAAAGAAGTCTAGATTCATGTTCTTCACAAAACCTAAAACGTCTTATATTTTAAAACGGAGGAAGTACTATCCACTTGGTAATGTCAATATTGACATTTTCCCTATGTATTTGATCAAACTTAACTAAATCTAATATATAGAGTAATAATATACTCTCTCCGTCTCGAGACATACTTTTTAAAACAGAGTGAGTAAAACAAAAAGAATACCAAAATAGCAATGCACTAGCGTGCAGAGCCGTGGAAATTGAAGAAAAACATGGTCAGAGCTCACGTGATCTGCAATGATAGACACCATGCGAACGCTCTTTATCAACGGACCATTTACCTTTTCTAACCTGGGTTCCCAACAAAATTTCAAAAAACAAAACTAGGTTTTTAGGGGAAAAACAAATCTGGGTTAATTAAAAAACTAGAAATTTCCATTTTTTCTAATCTTTTGTTAGGTAGGCCCAGAAAAAAGCCCAGGAGACTCTTTGACACCCACCTCCACTCTCTCAGCTCCATTGCCGCCGGCAAATCCTATTTCCGCTCAGTGCTTGTAGGCCGGCCCATTTCCTTTCCGGTCGCGCGTGACAAGCTCCCTACAGGTTTTGCGTCAATGTTTCTGTCCATATTGGTTTTCTTGCTTCCGGTTTCCTGTTGCGGGTTTTCACAGCTTTTTTCATTTTATTTTTTTCCTGTTTTTCTTTTTTATACTCATTTTTATTTATTTTATGTTTTCGGAGTATTTTTTTGAACTATATTTAGATTTTGAAAATGTTGAGATTTGAAATGTTCACAATTTGAAAATATTCGCATTTTGAAATGTTCAGAATTCAAAATTGTTTAGCTTTTTAAAAGATGTTCAGATTTTCAAAATATTCCAAATTCACAAATAATCAATAAACAGGACATCGCAATTCAGTCCTTTATGAATACACAGTAAGTGTTGTATCAGTCTAGTATCGACCTGGCCTCACCCGTGTTGCTCCTTACTAGTTCTTACTATATATTTGAAGTTTAAGTGTCTGTTATTTTGCACCTGAACCCTGCTGCAAACTTGCAGCTCTGAACCTGGACCGGCATTTTAGCAGAGCGGCCAGGAGGGCATGCTTGAAATCTCGCCATCAGACTCGACAGAACTTTGGCTAATCCAGTGGCCTATAAACCATGTAACTTGGAAGTTGGATTTTCTTTACTACCCCTGTGGCATGTTGTTACTAGTATGCTGCATTTGGGCTCCAAGGTAGTAATATTTTTCTGTATTATCACACAGGTAGATGCTTCTGATTTTCATGGCAAAGAAATTTCTCTTAAGCTCCACCATGATGGAAACTTGGGGACTTTGGAAGGATCCGTGGTAAGATAAATGCCATTTGTTATATCGATTTTTTTCACTTATTAATTACATGTTTTAGTGATCTTAAAGTCTCTCAACATTCAGACAACAACTGAGTTTGCTTTTGGTAAACTCTGTCAGACTTCAGTGTTGATCGTGTCAATTTTTTCTGAGCAGTGGTTTTCATTTTGTCAGAGCTCAAGAACTGTAGAAAGAGAAACCATGTTTTGGGAATCTTACTCCTATCAGTAGGAGATCTGCAGGTATTTCTTTCTAAAAATAGTTTTTCTTCACCAATGCCACTTTTATGCTGTAAATAGTGTAGACAAGTTAGGTAGAAGGGCACTATAGTCAACTAAATCACTAGATTACGATGGGTTAAACCTGAATCATTTAGCTAGATTTTCTGAATCAAGTACATGAAGAAGGTCTCATCCATGGCATATGGAGAGAAAAAACAAAAATGCAAGAGTAGTTTTACCTCTGCTAAAGTTAGCCATAGCTGGACACGCAGAACATCACCAACATGGCTTCATAGAATGTACTGATTGTGTTAACGTTGCTGTTATATGCGGAACTCACTGGTTCCAAAATGCTGTCAGGGCATAGCTTTCCTCTCTGATGAAATGCTGCCTGCTAGTTTTCTAAATGCTAGTAACTGCAGTCAGTAAATAAATATTCGTGATAAGTTCAGCATGGCTTTCCTTTCAGTTTCTTTCCATTTTGGTTTGGTTTTTCTTGTTTCCTATTGGGGTGTGCTCATGATAATATGGCACTTTCATCTAAAACAAATGACGCGCATTTAGATGCGTTTTTAAGAAAAAAATCTTGACAAGTCACCGATCAGTGCATATGATCTTCCAAGTTCTTCTAGGATGACTATGTTCACTAAGAACCGCAGCAGCCAAGGACCAGCACCCTCTCTGGGTCAACATAGTGCGGAGGAGCAGACGTCCAAAAAAAAAGCAAAAGAGAAGGGACGAAAGCAGCTTGGGCCACTCAAATTTGTCCGCGAAGGCCTCCGAAGTATCTCGTGGTACAGAAAGCAACACAGCCTCTGCTATCCCGCAGTTGGTAGAGAAATCCGGGAAGACAGAAGTGCCATCGGTCAGACACCTGCCCTTGGTTTAGAGATGCTAATTTTCCCCGAACTATCAAACAGCTGTGCCTCCTCTTTGTTGTGCCTGCCCTTGCATCTACGTACTACAGTACTAGCATACCTGCATCACGTCAGGGATTCATCTCTCGCAATCATACGGCGGGAAGCCACTTTCTTCTTCTTCTTCTTCTTCTTTTGCCTCATCATCCCCTAAAAACGGCTACTGTTTCATTAGTATAATATCCTCAGAGAAGTCTGCTACAACTTCGAATTAAGTGCTGAAAATACACCCCACTTTCAGTCGCCCGGACGCCATTCAAGGGCGTCAGTTTTCGTGGAGAAATCTGGTCTATTTTTCTCTACCCTGACAACGATCCATATCCATCCACCATAGTCCAGTACAAATGTCGGGTAAGCACCGCCCAAACGTGTCAGTTCTCACCAGAAAAAGTAGACCTGATGCTGGTGGAGTGATGCACTGCCAAGATATCTTTCTACAAGGGTTGCTATCCCAAGTACAGTACAGTCCATCAACCAACGCCAAATGGCTGTGGAGTGAAACTCACTTCCACCCTGGCAGTCGGCAAGTATCATGTTGCCTTCACCGGCATGACACCATGTTCTGGTGAAACCTTCAAACTGTGCTGCTGACTATATGCATTTGGAATCTCACGGACGGAACCGACGCTTAGCTTTGCATCGAGAGGCAAATGATTGACAATGATCACCCACAGTCCCAGATACAGCTGCAATGCCTGCAATTCCTACAGTGCATACCTCCTTACATGGTTACATCAGTGCTGAACGCCACTGTCGGTACATCATTAGGCGTACCGGTACATGCAAAGCAGGTGGGCTGCCCACAGATCTTGATGAAGCATCTTCCACAACTCATGCCACCACAGTGCAGGTATGAAGTGTTTCCGTAAATCAAGTGCTGAAAAAGGGAGAAAATACATCGAGCTTGGTTAATACTCACCAGGTAGCCAGTTCCTTCTCCTACAATTTGGCGCTCTACACAAATCACATGCAATCCAAGCATGGAAGCTGACAACTGAAAACAATTAATTCCTTGCATTTGGCAGAAATTCCTTGCATGTTTTTTTTCTTAATTCGTACTCCCTCCGTTTGGAAATATAAGATGTTTTAGGTTTGTGAAGGAGATGTATCTAGACACCTTTTAGTGTATAGGTTCAAATGAATCTAGACACTAAAATATGTCTAGATACATCTCATTCACAAACCTAAAACATCTTATATTTCTAAACGGAGGAAGTACCTTTTGATGTGTTCTCATCTTTAACAACAGTGTCTTCCCTTAAATTTGTTTTCTTTGGTAACATTCTCAGAATCTTCATACATAGGGGCTCCTTTTTCTAAACCTACTGATTTGTCGTTTTCAGGGTTTAGCTACCGACTATATCTGGTGACATAAACACATGCCCAATGTTGTTCAGACAAGTAGCTAAAACTTCACTTGACATCTTCAGAAAGCAGAGGCATTACTTCCACATGGCTTACAGTCGCTATAACATGAGCTATGATGAGTTCCAAGAATTGTGAACTCATTCAAATATCCTTTTACTTTTTTGGTCAGCTTTCCTTTTGTTTCATTTTCTCCCTCTACTTTTCAAGTTTTCACTTGGTCTTACTATTAGCCAAAGATGTCCCCATCCGGCTGGTAAAGGGGTTCCATCTGAGTCCCTTTTACACAACTTGAGGCAGTAGAAAGCTTACTGCCAAGCTTCGCAGTTGGGATCTTCACAAAAAGGAAAACACGTTTTGTGACTAGAAGAAATTAACAATGTACCAGGAAAATGACATTTTCAGAGAAATAAGTGAGACCAAACAAGTTTTACCTCTTTGTTGGTGTAGAACAGAACACCGAAGATGAAGGTAAAATCTAAAAAATATACCAGCCAAGTTAACTGAAAAGTGAAAACAGGCAGCGGTAATTTATGTATGAAGGATTGTAAAATAGTCGTACGTATTCTTGTATGACTGAATTTAGTGAGTTTGACAAACAAGACAGGTGCCACATAGCAATCACTTTAAGGACAAGTAATTAGCCTAGCAACAGCAACAGATCTTACCTAACTTAATGTTCCACCAGATTTTCTTGCACATATGTAAGCTCCTCTTGCCTGGTTCAAAGAATTGAACAGAACCTCACTTACAACTCCTTTAATGCTCCATGGAGTTCTATGAGGGATGAAATAGGAGAGAAATCAGTTCCACCATACTGAAAGACTAAATACCTTGGCGAAGAAGAGATGATGAGGGAGGGCGATGCTTGTGTTGCGCTTTTGAGAAGCAAATTCCATGGTCTGGTCGAGAGGAACCGCACTCTGGAAGAGGAGAACAAGCAATTGAGAAATGAAGTCAGCCATCTAAAAGGCCAAGTCTCCTCACTTGAAGGGCAGTATACTGATAGAAAGATGATGTGGAAGAGGCTGGAGAATTTTGCCACCAGCAACAACTACATGGAAAAGCAGTTTGTTCACAACAATGATGATGCGAAGGAGGCTATGGATCTCAACAACTCAGCGTCTTACAGCAGACAGAGATTCTTTAGGACACCAGTAGTGAAATCAAGAGCACCAAGAGTTCCAAATCCACCACCAAGTCCAAGGTGCATCCAACCGATCATGAAGGTAAAAAAGGAAGGATCCATGGCTCCTCCTCCTCCTCCTCCACCGCCACCTCCCCTACCTTCAAAATTACTCAAGAGCACCAAGTCAGTGCAAAGGGTGCCAGAGGTAGTCGAGTGGTACCGGTTGTTAGTAAAAAGAGAAGGCAAAAATGATGGGAAGTCAGCATCTACGGGAATTCCAGTAGCTGCTAACAGCCGAGACATGATCGGGGAAATAGAGAACAAATCAGCCTATGTTATAGCTGTAAGTGCATTTTTTTTTCAATATTTTTCAAAGAGACATGCATATCGATATTGTTTATTTAGCTGCCATTCCTAGATCTTTTTCTTTCATTTTTCTTTTGTTTCTTGAATAACAATTGCAAACAAGAGCATCATAAATGCAGAATAGTCCCGCCTACACAATAGTTGCCAGTTTTTTGCTGGATTATAGACAATATTTTCACTGCAGCAGAAAAATTACTTTTGAACATCTCGTCCATTTCATAGATGATTAAGGATCTTTTTTTTGCCACATAACATGTTTCTTCATCATTCAAAGCTGCAAATCGAACTACATGATTCTTCTCTTTAACTATCGAAAGCCACTCCATGTGTTATTTTAAAAGCATGCTCTGATTTTTTGGTCTTGTCCCTCCTAGTTGATAATAGTAAGTACATAAATCTTTATATTCAATGATGCAGCAGTTACAGTAAATTACTTACTGGTGGATAATTCCTTTCTATGAATAATGATTTAATTTATAACAACAGAGTTTTTAATCATATATTATTCTCTCAGATCAGTGATTACTTCCTGTAAATGCTTTTCAGAACCAAGTAAAAAAAAATCCCCTTACAATTGTTGTTCCAACAGATTAAATCAGATGTAGAAAATCAGGGTGACTTCATTAACTTCCTGGCAAGGGAAGTTCAGAATGCAGCATACAAGGATATAGCCGATGTTGAAGAGTTTGTGAAGTGGCTTGATGGGGAATTATCATACCTGGTAGACGAAAGGGCAGTGCTAAAGCACTTCCCTAACTGGCCAGAGAAGAAAGCAGATGCCATGAGAGAAGCAGCATTCACCTATCGGGATCTGAAGAACCTGGAAACAGAAGCATCATCATTCCATGATGACAGGAGAGTGGCTACACCTATGGCTTTCAAACGCATGCAAGACCTACAGGATAAGTGAGTACATGAATATAATGCATTTAATAAAAGAAGGTCACACTGCTAAACTTTCAACAATATGAACTGAATCATACTTTCCTTTGTAGAATTGAACAAGGCATTCACAACACAGAAAAAATAAGGGACATTGCAAGTGGAAGATACAAGGATTTTATGATCCCATGGGACTGGATGCTTGACTCTGGAATCATACGCCAAGTATGTACTATGTAGTTCCAAACTTCTAATTCACGGCTTTGTCCTCAGTCTGATGATAATAATAGAGAAGAGATAACAAACTGTGTTTTACAAACTTGTATTGAACTTGAGCAAACCAACTTATGAGTTAGATTAGGTGGTACATAGTGGAACTATCCCATTATGTTTTCTCTCTCCTGGCTATAGGTTCATGTTCTATAGACATATCATAAATGGAGTATCCTCTTACTACCTTGACAGCTAAAGGCCGCTTCATTGAAGCTTGCAAAAGAATACATGAACCGCATTATGAATGCACTGAAGTCAGATCCATTTGCAAATGACGAGGAGCTGATTCTGAGGGGTGTCCGCTTTTCCTTCAGAATACATCAGGTAGTTTTGCCAGAATCATGAATTACTTTCGAGTGGTACTGTGAGTTTCTACCTACAAACTAGTAACTACAGTAATTGCACAAACCAATTCGCAGGTTGCGGGTGGCTTTGATGAAGGTTGCAGGAAAGCATTTCAAGAACTGAAGACATATGCAAGCAAGTCAGAGTGATCTGATAGAGTACACATGGGCTCAAATAAGCATCATTGGTACAGAAAGAACATGACTAAATTTTGTCGAGGTTGGCTCCAGAATGACTCCACTAGTCTTCAGGATACTTTTTGGGAACAATTATCTTGTTTTGGTCTGCACCCAAGTTGCTGATCTCTTGGATACGGGATGAAGCCTGACATTCCAAGTCCATCTTCCCACAAGTCTTAATTTAAGCACACCTTATAGAATCATTCTACAATTTCATTAGAGGGTCTAAATTATAACTTATCTGATACTCTGTTTTCGCATAAATCAAAGAAAATAAGAGTCCTCTATAATTATTAGGTTGTTGTACCATGAAGTAAACAATGTGCATAACCCCATTATGCAGACATGACAATGGTAAGTGGCCTTTATTCCTAAAGAGTAAAATTGATAATTGTTCCGGCCCACTGGATTTGCCTTTTCATGTTCAATTTTTCTCCGAGGTTCGGTAAAAGAGCAGATTAGTTGCAAATTCTCATAAACTGGACCACTGCCACCAATTCCGCACGACATTTATGTGACAACTGAAATAAAGTATCAGAGAAATCCATTTTTCCATGAAAGAAGACCCCTTTAGTTTTAGAACATTGCTAAAGGTGGGATGTCGCCTCTCTCTTGACGTAGTACCATTATTAGCTACTCCCTCCGACCCATATTAGTTGACTTGAATTTATCAAAATTTGGATGAACCTATATACTAAATAGTGTCTAGATTCATCCAAATTTAAACAAATTTGAGTCAAGTAATATGGGTCGGAGGGAGTACTATTATTACAACCACTGGCCCCTCCTTTAGATGTTAATTATTGCTGCAGCGACTAGGTTACGCGTCTCGGTCCTAGCTAGTCTGAAATCTCTTACTGTCGATACAAGCTAACCCCTCTCTCCATTGGCTTCCCATTAAGCTTCATGGGATGCAGATGCTGTTACTATAAGCCATAGAAAATTTAAGAACTACTATAATCTCAAATCGTGCTTTAGATCAAATGTAGCAGGATCATGTAGTTTTTCCGGCGCCAAAGATGCAGACACGAGGAACTTCTACAAGGTTGCTGTTGAGACAGAAAACATGGGCACCTATCAACTTAGCTCTACAGTTCTCCGCTAAGGAAAACTTGTTATATGTCGCCTACCATTTCTTTTTGAAACAAGCCTACCATTTCAGATTCTCCTGCGTTCAACACTTGTTCAATTGATCATCAAATCAACACCTTCTACCTTATTAGCAGCTCTAATCTGTAACTGTAAGCAAGAGAAATAATTTGCAGAGCCTCCCGAAGGTTGGAAATAATTTTGTCTGGACAAGTCCCGGCGAGCAAAGAACCGGCCAACAGAAGTGCGCTAGGCATTAGCAAACCAAGCACGAAGGCATGAATATACCAGCTGCTTTGCAAAATGTACACGGGTATTCTATCACACAGAGGCGAGGGAAAGGAATCGCTCCTCCCATCGTAATCAACCACCAAATACCTGTCCCTCAAAAAAAAAAACCCCACCAAATACCTGGATCGTGGTAACCCTTGTTACTGCAACGGAAACTCCGGCGGCGGCGGTCGGTCAGCGTCGTGCCGCCGCAGCGCCTACTTCCCCGTAGCCGTCTAGGACTAGGAGGCTCTCTCCTCGCCGCTTTCTCCGGAGGGCCCACGGTCCAGTGAGACACTTCGCTCGCCGTCGCCGCTGACGCCGCCCCTGGCCAGCTATAGCATTGTTGTTATCGGAAAATCTTAGACTGACTAGTGGGTCAGACTGTTCCCAGGCCCCACTCGCTGAGTCGCTGTTGCGGATTACGGACGGATCTACAGTACCACTTTCACGCTACCCTCGTGGCCCCACTTGACAGTCGCACGCACGGGTTCCAGAGGCGCCCGCTTCCTTCCGGCACCTTCCAAGTTTACCCCCTTCTGGCCTCCCCGGCGATGGCGACGGCGGCGAGCTCCGGAGGCCATCAGTATGTCTCGGTGAAGTTAGAGAGCCCCCGCCTAGCGGCGCTCGACCTCGCCCCTCACCTCTTCGGCTCCCACCCCGTCGCCGGCTCGTGGGACCCTTCCAAAGCCGTGAGCGCCGAATCCCCCCAAGTTCGCGTCTATGTTTCTCGTCCGGGGATTGATGGTTACTCTTTTGCTCGTTTTCGCAGCTGCCGATGGAGCGGGCCGCGGATGCCATTTGGGAGCTCAGCAGCGTCCTCCCTTCTCGCCACGGTGAGTTGGCTGACTTTTATCATGGTGTTTGATGGCTCCTCGTGTGATACTGAGATTCCTTCTCTGTAAGCTTTGGGGCAGGATGAGCTGAATTGCTGTGCCATGCTTCTGGGGTCCGCTTGTATTTGTAATTGGGTTGGGATTTTTTTATCCGTGATGTCTGTCCACTGTCGTAATGTGTACATATTATATGGCATGATGCTGAGGATAACCAATTGACAATGTAGTACGTGGATTTGCCATTTCGAAATGAAATCAAGTGGTTACTTAAATGATCATTTGGTCTGCTCTGCTTAATTTTATCCCTTGTTTGTCTATGCAGCTAGATTTTGTTCAGTTCTCTGAGCATTCTAACAAGCTTTTATGATTTGTTAGAAACAATGGATTTCAAGCTAGTATTGAAACCAAAAGCTGGTAGCTCGCAGTGCATTATTGAGGAGGGGCCGGACCGACCTCTAGGTAGCGGCAGTAGTGAAGTGGAAATGACGGATGCGGTCTTTAAACTCAATGAGAAGGATGCACTTGAGTGTAAGGTTTGGGTTGAGACAGAAATGCTGTCCCCATTTGACCTGGCTGCTAGCTGGAAGGCTCATCAGGAGAATCTTCAGCCCTCAAAGGTGCGAGGGACCTATGATGTCGTTATGGACGCTGACACTAAATCCAGGGCCAAGGTTTGAATTTCTTTTAACTGTTTTATCTTACTTCTATATTATGGTGTTGCCGCATGAAATTAGTAAATTGCAAACATAATCTTCCAATGAATATATAGATTCTTATTTTGCAAAAACTGGGTTTGTTTTAAACTAGTGTTTGCCGATCACAGCATCTAGCTTCCAGCCAGTTCTTGTTGTTAACAGTCCAATACCAGAGAGGGTGCTGTGGAATAGGTTGAGAGCTTGAGGTAGCTTGCAACTTGGCTGTGGACTGGACATCATGTCTGGTTCTGGTTCCTAGCACTAGTTTCAACTAGTTCTTATTTCACATTAGTTAATGTAGTGAAATGTCTTTGTTTACTCAAAAGGGTAATGTGAAACTGGCCAGTACCCAGCATATTTTAGAACCTTGATTGACAGTATCTCGTATGTCTTACTTTGATGTTACGGTTTTTGTGTATTTGTACAACCTTACCTACTCCCTCTGGCCATCACGGTCTTTGAGATGCTTGACCATTAGCTTCCATCATAACACTTAACTTTATATATTATGAAAGTATTTTTATAAGGAGTTCCCGTATTACCCTCATGGTCAAATGTCAAAAAAATTGATGGCATGCTTCTCATGGTCACAATAAGTTGTCAGCAGTAGAAGTATTTGAGTAACATCTTTAAAAAGCAAATATTATGGTAAAAAAACTTATCCTGTATACTTTCAAAAGAATTGTCTTCGTGAAATCTTTTGCCTATATTTCTATTTGCATGAAAGGTTGTGCTACCTTTTCTATTCTGCCAATTTTATATTTTTCCTTCAAGCAGAATGACTTCGCTTCTGGTTTGGAGCTTGATTTAGAGAAGTATGTAGTTCCAACAACACCCAACATGGGCTCAGGTGTTGTTTATGCAGCTAACTTGACTGAGAATCCCCGCTTTTTATTGGACACCGGTATTTCCTCAAACAATGATACCATAAAGGGCATTTCGCACAACTTGGTCAAAGGCGATGCTCCCCCGAATCATTATACTAACACAATGAAGGTATAACTTAGTTTTCTCTGTTCAGTTGACAATTGTATGTTAACTTAAAATTATTATCTACCATTTCTTCGTTGTACAGTGCATTGTAGAATGGTATTTTTCTATGCCCCTTCTTACTAAAGTATGTCATAAGTTGGCACTTGGCAGCTTGTGATAGAAGTCAATTTGTTTAGTAATTTCATCATAACGCTCAGATATCCACTAACAGATGAGCTACTTTCTGTTAGATCTTCTGTTCATGCAGAAAATAAAAAGAGGTTGAATTGATTTAAATGAGATTACAATCCAGGAGAAAGTGTGTTTTATTAACTATTGCAATATTTCTATAAACTGAAACATTCCAATGTTTTCCCTAGCAGCTGAAGAAGCTATTTTTTTTATTAATATACTTTTAATTTGTTGTCATTTATGTCTCATGGGGAATGCAAGACTAAAATGTAACCATGGCTAGTAAGACTAGGATAGTATGACATGAGAGAACTAAACATGCATTTGTTAGGTTTAGTAAGGCTAGTGCTGTGGGGGCATGTCTGGGGTTGTATGCGCAATAGGAAATGTCCCGCTAAGCTGCCCTGGCTGAATCCCTGGTGCGTATTACCACTTCTATGTCTTTCGTAGCATGGTCATTTGGTCAACAGCCCAAGGTTCCAAATCCAGATTAAAATTAACTCTTGAAATATATATTTCTAAGTTCTCCTGCATTTTGGTTGAATGAAGTCTATCAATATCAACACTTGTCAGTTGTAATCAAAATAACAAAGAAATGATTTATAACTTATCTCTCAGGATGTAGATGGAAGACATGCACCATCACAGGAAGGACAAAGGGCAGTCTTTGTTGATAGAGGTGTTGGTTCTCCAAGGTTTGCTAGACCAAAAAACGAAACCATTTCAACGAGCAACATCAAGCAGGGTTCTGAAGCAAAGGTTGTACTACACAGCATCCCACACAATATACTAAAATATGGAAGTGTGCTATGTATTTTTGAGCTATTTGGTATGTGCCATAAGTAGTAGCTTTAACTTGGTGAAACTTCCATATCTTCATTATTGCAATGTATGCAGAGGATATACAGTGAGTAGTTTTCTTTAGTCTTAAACTACAGTATATGCATAGAATTAGTTAGGATGTATATATATGTACTCATTATTTTGTTCTTTTCAACCTATTATATATCACATAGAAACTCAATCCATTTGACATTCTTTAAAAATTAGAATTCACCCCCTGTGATGTATCTTTGTACTCTGAAGTTTCTTCACCTGTCAAAAATAGATGTTTTCATTTCTGTCATCTGAAGTTATGACAAATTTTGCTATCAGGGCATGCCTGCAGCAGAAGGAGCTGTTGCAGCAGCAGCTGTAGCTGATCAGATGTACGGACCAAAAGAGGACCGCAAGTTGGTCATTGTGCTGGTAATTTTCAAACGTTCGAATGGGTCACTTTACTTAGTACATCTGCTTTGTCAATCATTGTGGTAATTACTTCTTAGACGACTTTACCTAAGCTACAGAGGTGTCTTTGTTTCCATGGAACTTTTTTTCTGTACCCTGCCACTTATATGTTTAACGACTATTCTAACAACGAAGAAGGTGCAGCACTACCTCAGACTTTTCTTTGTGTGGTTCATTTGGCTAAATTCCTCCAAGCATTTCTTTTGTTTCAACTATCTTGGCTCTCCTTTTGTAACCCTATGGTGACATTCTAGGTTGGGCTGCCAGCTCGTGGTAAGACATTTACGGCAGCTAAGCTTACAAGATATCTCCGATGGTTAGGTCATGAAACAAAACACTTCAATGTTGGAAAGGTAAACATTTAGTTTGAGCTAGTTTTGCAGATAACCGCACATATTCATGGTATCAGTCACTAATTATGTGTTTTTTACATTCCAAATGTAGTACCGCCGGCTGAAGCATGGTACTAATCAGGTACTTAGATTTTTTATGTGCTTAATCACTGGTAGTGGCAATTATTTTACACAGTTACAATGGTCAGGTGCTATTGTGAACTGGCAAATTTTTCTGGTAGTTTTCTTGAGAAATGTGGGACTTGTAATTTCCATTCTCACAGCATAGGATTTCATTCAGTATTTGAATCTGAATGATCTCTGAAGTTATGGTCCTATTTATGAGTTTTTGTTCAGGAAGAATTCTCTAATTGCATTTTTCTTCTTTGAGAAGACTGCTGATTTCTTCCGTGGAGATAACAAGGAGGGTGTGGAAGCACGTAATGAGGTTGGTGCATTGCTACTATCGCCATGTCAATATTCAAAGTTAACAGGGAAATTATAAGCATTTATGTTGAATCTAGAGCAAGGGCAATGCTACTCCCTCTAATTCCAAATGTGGGCGTTTTTGACAATGGCACAGTCTAATGCACTATTCTGACTACCAACTTGTATCCAGTATGCTGTTACAATTATGGAAGTATGTTTCATGCTGAAATAGGTATTACCAGTTTCAAGTGAACAACCTAGAGTTCGAGATCCTTCTATATATGTTGATGGTCAGACCCAAAAAATGTTTCCTGAAGGGAACACTTTACTTTCTGTGAACCTAGTTTGCATGCATTTTCAAACATAACAAACCTATATGCTTGCCATGAAACACATATTGCTTACATTTTGTGCTAAATTATGTGTTGCATTTTTCAGGTGGCAGTGTTAGCAATGGAAGATATGCTATCCTGGATGGAGGAAGGTGGCCAAGTAGGGAATTTCTTTGTGCGTTATTCCCTTATGTATTTGGCAATTGATTATTTCTGCCCTTTTGCAGGTTGGTATTTGTGATGCCACAAACAGCACAAGAAATCGGAGGAACATGCTGATGAAAATGGCTGAAGGAAAATGTAAGGTACAATTAAATCAGTGTTAGCTCTTGGGTATCTTCTTGGTTATCTGGACCATTTGAGTCCTGATAGCAAAAAGGTGTTATTAATCCACTGTTAACCTTGTCACTCCACATCTCAGTGTCGCTCGTCACATCCCCTGCATTCTTATAAATGGCATGTCAAACCATTTATCATGTGTATACACTCCAAATAAACTACCGGTAATTCTAGACCTACGGACTGGTTGGCTTACAAAAATATTACGGACGGACGTGGCTGAAGTTTGTTGGTTGAAATTCTATCACTTCCTTAAAAACGGAGCAGTTTATTTTTTTACCCCTGCTTGCTATGTCGGGTCGTGAGTCCGTAGGATGTTTCCGTAAAAAAATTCCGTAGATGTAGCGTTACTCATAAACTACACGGGTGAATGTTGTTCCATTCCTTGTTAATATCTTTGTTCTTGTTGTGGCTCTTAAATAATTGTGTGCACACTTAGTAAACTCATTCTCATTTTAAAGGGGAATTTCTAAAAGAATGCTTTTGCAAATTAAGTCAGAAGAAAGTAGCAAAAATTTCTCAAGAGTTCTTACTCATAATTAATACTAGTATATAGTATTATTGCTACTCCCTCCGTTAACTAATTGGCCATTCCTTCTACTTTCCAGATAATCTTTGTGGAAACAATATGTAATGATCAGGATGTTCTTGAGAGAAATATTCGCTTGAAAGTTCAACAAAGTCCGGATTATGCGGAGCAGTGAGTAACATCTTGCCTACTTGCTTGTCAACATCCTGTCAATGCACTTATGTCAGTGATGTTATTTGTGTTACAGGACGGATTTTGAAGCCGGTGTACGAGATTTCAAAGAGAGGTTGGCCTATTATGAAAAGGTACATAGCTGCTGAATTGTGCTGCGTGGGAAACTTTTCTTATATATAGAATATGGAAAGGTTATGCCCAACAATTTGAAATCTCTGCAGGTCTATGAACCAGTCAAAGAAGGTTCATACATAAAAATGATTGATATGGTTAGTGGGAATGGGGGCCAATTGCAGGTATGTGAAAACAATCAATCCCACATGTCTTAAATAGAGCCACAGTTCAGTTTCCTTTTGATACTATTGTGAGCATTGGTATTTGGTGTTATGTTTTATTTTGTGGCAGCTACATACGCATTAACTATATAATCTAAAATATCTATTTAAGAGTTGGTTCCCTTCGTGTTTGGCTTATAAAATGTAATATGTGGACTAGAGGCAAATACTGTCATGGTGAATATGGTAACTTGCAATCTTTGCCAGTAGTTCCAAAGATCTTAATCTATCTACTACTTCTTATGCAGATCAACAATATAAGTGGTTACTTGCCTGGACGGATTGTTTTCTTCTTGGTAATCTCCAAAATATCTGAAACTTTTCTTACCACACTTTGAAGTTCATTATAATTCTAATGTTAGATCAAACTGTAATATGATTTAAGTTTAGTGATTCAGTTATGCAAGCATCTGCATTGGGTTTCTCTAATTTGCCGCACTGCTTTGTGCATATTTTGAACTAGATTTTCCTCATTGTACTCAGTACTTCACAATTCATGTCGTATAAGACCCCAGGGGACTTCACGGGACCATGCTTTGTTTTGGGCATCTTTCAGGCAATTGAGTAATACCACCTAGGGACGTCCACTGATCCCGTGTACCCTGTGTTGTAATAAGGGAGACTCCCAAACTCTGTAATCCCACCGACTCGGTGGATTGTACCCATAACTCTTCTGTGCAATGAAAAGAAACGCAATGTCATTGCGTTTTCCTGAAAAAGTAATACCACCTAGGCTCCAATACAGCTTTCCTGCTTCCCATGTGTACCCAGTTTTCAAATTGATTTTGAATTCATAATACTAATAGTGGTCCTCAAGATCATGCTTATTTCTTACTATATTGGGTGAGTTCTGTTTATTTCTGATATAACCGACACATTTGTTGTTACAGGTGAATTGTCATCTTACACCTCGTCCAATCTTGCTAACTAGGCATGGGGAAAGTTTAGATAATGTCAGAGGAAGGATTGGTGGAGATTCATCTTTGAGGTCTTT
The DNA here is from genome assembly GCA_023614405.1 of Avena insularis. Lineage (NCBI taxonomy): Eukaryota > Viridiplantae > Streptophyta > Magnoliopsida > Poales > Poaceae > Avena > Avena insularis. Next base: position 15,046,075 of record CM042693.1, read on the forward strand.
GATATCTTTGTTCCACAGTTTTGTCATTTAGCTTTTGTTCATACTGAGTTAGGTTGGTGCTGAGTATTTGTTTGCTTTTTCTAGTTCTGGAACGTTTTTTTCTCCTAGTTGAGTGCCTTAATGTTTCTTAGACTTCTGTTTATGTGCTTTTCTCATATGGCACCTCTTATGTAAGTTGGACTTGTAATTGGTCTGGGTTATACATATCAGTAACCCATATTGTCTATAGCAAGATTCTAGACATTCTTCTATTTTTACATTATAAGGGAAAACAAAATCATGGATTATATCATGTACGGATGGAAGGATACTACTTCACGCATAAAGATATACAGCCTGGTCATTACATGTCTGGGCACAGTAACTTTCGATTTATGCTTTTTTTTTCAATCAATCCTCTATGTAAGCCCTGTTTTATGGCTTCACCTGACTGAAAAATAAATGGTTTGCAGTGAGATTGGAGAGGTTTATTCAAGGAAACTTGCAAGCTTTGTAGAGAAGCGACTGAAGTCTGAGAGAACTGCCTCTGTAAGTATGCCTTTTGAGTACCGTTGAGAAACAAACCTACTTGCTAAACTTATGCGCAACCTCCAATTCAGATATGGACTAGCACACTCCAGAGGACCATATCAACAGCACATCCGATCATTGGATTTCCAAAGGTAGGTTTTCATCTATAAATATAATTAACAGAGTCCAGCAGGATATATCTGCCCCTACTTGCAGCTTGGAAAACTAAATGGCTTTCCCACATTTGTAGATACAATGGCGTGCCCTTGATGAGATAAATGCCGGCGTCTGTGATGGTATGACATATGAAGAAGTAAAGAAAAATAAACCTGAAGACTATGAGTACGTAAATCCATTGATTTCATTGCTCTTTTTCTTCCTTGGAAACAAGGCATGTCACAAGTTGTTGACTGATGCACATATAATTTTAGCAACTCTATATCCCACCAAGTAAAACAGATCCTACCATGCCAAGCTTCACAACTGTGAATGTACCCCTGTAGTATAACTGGTGAACTACACAAACCATGCCTTTGCTGAGCTAATCAAGACCTCAAAAAGCTCAGTGATTTGTATACTCCCTCCGGTCCATATTAATGGCCCCAACTTTATCTAGATTCATATGAATCTAGTTAAGCATTTAGACTAGATGCATTCGTATCTAGACAAAGTTGGGGCCATTAATATGGACCGGAGGGAGTAACAGTCTGAGCAACTCCAAGCTATGGATTCTTCTTTTTATAATGCAAGCTGATTTGAGAATCATACTTCTGCTTATGGGTTGTTCTATACAGTATTTTAGCCTGCAATAGTGCACATAATAAGTATCTTAGATATTGCAGTGAAACGGTTCACTTTTCGAATGGCGTACTAGATATATGGACACAGCATGTATCAGCATATACAATCATCAGTCCAGGGGTCTCTGCACATCCTGTGCCTCAGAAATTTTGTCTGTTATTTTACTGTTCCTGATATTCTCGAAAATTTATTTATCTGTTTGCATCTGTTTAGATCACGTCGCAAAGACAAGCTGAGATATCGTTATCCTAGAGGAGAATCCTACCTCGATGTCATTCAGAGGTTAATCCTGGTTTCCTAATACTATCGCATGCCTCTTTACATATTCAACTAGTGTAATTCTTGTCCATTCCTCTCTTAATCTTGACAATCTTCTCTGTTCAGATTAGAACCTGTAATAATTGAGCTTGAAAGGCAACGTGCACCTGTGGTAGTCATAGCTCACCAGGTAAGCAGGTCCAGCCTTCTTATTTTTCTTAACATTTTTTACTCCAATATTAAGGATGCATGTGGGAAACTTTTGCAGGCTGTGTTAAGATCACTATATGCATATTTCGCAGACAAACCACTGGAGGAAGTTCCTAAGATCGAAGTAAGCACGCATGCAATGTCTTATGATATCATCACTACCTTTGTTCATCGTTTTTTAGAAATCTTTTGTTTATCGTGACTGAAATCATGTGTTGCTCTAGATACCTCTTCACACAATTATTGAGATAAAAATGGGCGTCACCGGTGTTGAAGAGAAAAGATACAAACTCATGGATGACCCCACCGCTGGGATCTAAGACGTGGCATGTGGAGTTTGTCTTTTCAAAACAAACTGCACAAACAAGTCTGCTGATGATATTATTTTTTGTGAAGTCTGTGGATGATCCTCAAATGTATCACTATTAGTCGATAATTGAAAAGTAAAGCTAAGAGCAGAAGTGAATTATTCCGTGTCAAGTTTAGCCCATGGATGACGATTTGAATTTTCAAATTTTGGTTGGCGATGTAAAGGTTCGCCCATTGCAATCCAAAAGGATTCAGTCTTTTTCAGTTATGAATTTATCTGTTCAAGATTTGCTTCAAGATTTGGGTATTCATTTGAAAATAATTGGGTGTGTGAAAAGTAAGCACTACATAGTTTCGTGAGGTTGGACCCTAGTCAGAGTGTGGAAATGTATCTTGAATTCGAGTATTGATTAAAGTTAACAAATTCCATTCTCTGAACGGACATCAGAAGTGCTGTCTACTATTTTGGGTGAGAAAGACGACATGAGGAGCTTGTGCATTGTAGGTTATATCTTACCTCTAGTTATATGATCTTGTTTGTTCAGGTAATTAAGATACACTTGTGGAGTCAGTGTTGTCTACATCCTGTGATAAACTGATACTCTGCGAGGTTGATTTCACCCACAGATTTTTCTAGACGCTGTTCGTTTCAGTAATTTTTCATTTGTCCTTTTCATTTTTGCAAAGTTTATACACTTGGTATGGATACTAGTGACTTGTGTCGATCCATACGTTACCAGCCTTCTTCACTCAACGCCCAGAAAGCAATGCTAGTACTGACAGACAAAACGATATGCTCGTCAGCAGTAGAATAGTCGTTTTGAGTTCAGAGAGCAGAATAATCACCGGCAATCTAGAACAATCCCCATCTCCTTCTCATGCTGTAGTTGAGTGGGAGATAGGTGGTTCGGTAGTACGTGTAGTATATGAGCGCAGCCGTGCTTCATGGCTACACGGTCCAAACTCTCCATACTCCATAGTCCACACTTCTAACTACTACCGAACACTAGTCAAAGCAAGCATCAACTCGATCGCCTCGCCTGCCATGTCCAGCCAGGGCCGCTCCACACAAAAATTGGGCCCAGGGCAAATAAATATATTTTATACTAAACTTTTATACTTATTTAAACATGTACTTATGTTTCCTACTCTAGCATTGATAAGTACAATTTTATTTAGTTAGATGACATAACTAAACATATAACAATGTTTGTGAAAAATATTTGTACCATTGTTTGTTATTAAGTTGTAGTGTATCACTAAATAGTTTTCTTGATCTAATTTAAATTCTGTGTTGTAATAAAAATTCTCGTTTAGTTAATTATGCATGGTGTATTAAATCATGCAGTAGATGCATAAATATTTGTATTTGTTGTCTATTAGTATATATATATTATAATATCATTAAATATAAAGATAAATATCTTTAAATATCCTAACTAGGGTGATTCTAGTGTATTATTTGAATATATATATCTTACAATTCTCTTACCAAAAGTTTAAACCATGCTTAAGTTTTTATAAACTTTTAGAATATTCTCATAGACTTAACGGTTTCAGAATTTCAAAAAATCTCAAGTATCAAAGAGTGAATTTAAAAATTACAACACCATTATAGAATGATTTTTAAACAAATAGAGAAGCTTTCCCAAAATTGAACTTTAAGAAAAAAGAATAATAACATATGAGTACATATGAACGCACTTCTAAAAAATAAGTAAATATATCATGTGTCTAGATATTGAGTGGAAAGTTAATGTTGAGAATTTTCTTAAAAAATGGCTATCAATGATCTGTGTAAAAATCTTAAAATAAATTACCATATAAAAGGCTAAATAGTTACGAGTTTGGTTTGATTTTCAGATTTTTGTATAAACTCTCTCGCTTGTTTGTGTCTTGAACCTTTATCCACTTACATAGTCAAAATTTAGAAAATACTTTAATGTCATGAATAAATAAGAGAATAGTAAACTTATTTAATAGGTTGCATGTTTGCTATTTAAGTAGTATTAAGAAGTAAAAAAAACACATGTCAACCAAACGGAGGGCAAGCTGAGTTGAAGAATTAAATACGAATAATTAGAAATTTACTCAATGGAGCAAGATACACTAGTCTACTATCCTATCAATGTAGTACATGGTTTGGGGCCCTTGTTGCTAAGGGCCCAGGACTCTGCCCCATGCTATGGACCGGCCCTGTGTAGCAAACAAAGACAAACAAATAAACAAGTTCAGAAAATTAATCAAACAGATTTAAAAATTCAGTATAGCAAACAAAGACAAACAAATAAACAATCTAGCTAGCTCCTTTGAGCCCTCCATCCTCTGCCTCGGCTTGCTCTTGCGCGCCTAGGCTTTGAACCCCTAGCAGACGGTTTCTCCTCGGCGTCGGCCATCATGCCCAGGAGGGCAGCGACGATCATGAGATGATCGTTGTGTGAGATGTTATCCTCGTTGCTCCTTTGGATTCAATAGTTTTTGTTTTAGTGTGTACTGTGACACATGGCGGTGATGTTGTTGTGTGTTACACCTAGTTTATTTCGGTTTGCCTGTAGCAAATAAGGAGCCTGATACGTGCACGTTCACATAAAGGCATATATTCAGTCGTGGCTGTTTTGGTCAGCTCAACACAATCTTCCGTGGGATGGCGCGGGCTTTGTGGATCGTGAAAGAGCTTAGCGATAGGATCGATCAGTTCCAAGATACATGGATCGACTGAATAAAAGGAAGAGTAGAAAAGACGCAACAGTAAGGCGTCGCAAAATCTCTCTTGTCACCTGCATGTGTTCGTGAGTGTTCTACTAGGAAAGAGTTTTGGAGCGACGAACTGAATCCACCTAAATATTCCACGTGATCGCGTTGTGTTCCAGGGCTTGAATCTGTCAATTGGTATCAGAGCCCTCGGCTTTAGAGGCGATTTGGTGGCGGCGGATCGGAGGCGTGGTGTGAGGTAGAACTGCAATGCCCAAGGAAGGTGTCAAGCAGACACCGACGGGAAAGGGGCTGGACCCCGACGCTGGTGCGAGCGAGGGCGCGCTTGTCGTCAAAGCGCCGTCGCGCGTAGGAGTGCCGGTACACTACCCATAGCTGACGGATACCAACTATGACGTCTGGGCGGTGAAGATGCGCATCATCATGCGCACCCTCGGATGCTGGTCAGCGATCGACGGCAAGAGCGGCTACAACCAGGCCAGGGACGAGGATGCCTTCACGGCGCTCTCGCAGTCACTCCCTGATGCCATGGTCATGGCCATCGCCGAGTACGAGACAACGGCAGAGGCGTGGGAGGCGATTCGTCAGATGCGGGTCGGCGAGGACCGCGTCAAGCAGCTGAAGCGACAGCTCGATCGGATGGAGATGGACGACGGCGAGACTGTCACAGCATTCGGGCAGAGATTGACGACCCTCGTCGCCGAGATCCGATCTCTAGGTGAGAAACTCGACGATGAAACTGTTATTGAGGTTTTGTTCAATGGAGTGCCAGACAAGTTTGCAGATGTTGTCAACACCATTGAGCAATGGGGAGACCTATCCACTATGCCGGTGTCTAAGGCTATCGGGAGGATAGCCGCGTTTGAGGACGGCCAGCGAGGCCGCCGCCGTAGCAGCAATGGCAAAGATGAGCAGTTGATGCTTGTAACAAAAGCGCTCGAGCAACTCCTGAAAGGCAAGAAGGGCAGCGGCACCGCAGGCACCTCAGGTCAGACATCTGGGAAGAAAAATGGTGGCCATGGTGATCGCAGCAAGAACGGAAAGAGCACGAGCAAGGACCATGGGAAGGAGAAGAAAAAAGGCAAGTTCGACATCTCCAAGGTTTGGTGCTATAACTGCAATGAATATGGTCATTTTCAGTCTGTTTGCGCTGAGCCAAAGAAAGAAAAAGCCAACCTCACGAAGGAAGATGAGGATGGTCCTGCTCTGCTGCTGGCCGAGAGCCTTGAGTTGTTCCAAGTCACAAAGAAGGAAGGTGAGCAGGTGATGTTGCATGAGAAGAAAGTTGTGCCTAAACTGATAGGAAGTCAGGATGTTGCATGGTATTTAGATACTGGGGCCAGTAACCACATGATTGGGTGCCCTAGAAAATTCGTCGAGCTGGACAGGTCTGTGAAAGGCAAAGTCAGTTTCAGCGATGGCTCGACCGTAGAAATCTGTGGTAGAGGTTCAGTTCTGATGCAATGTCTCAATGGAGACCATCGTGTCCTGTCGGATGTGTACTTCATCCCCAAGATCCGAAACAACATCATAAGCCTCGGTCAGTTGGACGAGGTTGGCTGCAAATATGCTGCAGAAGATGGTGTGATGCAAGTCTGGGATAGGAACAGAATCCTTTTGGCTAGAGTGAAGCGGACAAGGAACAGAATGTATATGCTAAATATTGAGCAGGCAGAACCAGTGTGTTTAATGGCTTGTAGTAATAACAAGTCGTGGTTACGGCACAAGCGCTATGGGCATGTTAATTTCCGTGCACTAAGGCAACTAGTTCATGATGATCTGGTGCAAGGCATGCCACGAATTGATCCGCTGGACATGGTTTGCGATGGGTGTATGCTAGGCAAGCTAAAGAGACATCCCTTCCCGTCTTCAGCAAATTTCAGAGCTACCGAGCATTTACAACTCGTTCATGGAGATTTGTGTGGGCCCATATCACCATGTCACATGGGGGGAGAAAATATTTTCTCTTGGTAGTGGATGATATGTATCGTTACATGTGGGTGGTGTTTCTGAGAAGCAAAGATGAGGCATTCGAAGCTGTGAAGAAATTTCAGGTTGCAGCTGAACTAGAGTCTGAACACAAGATGAAAGTTCTGCGTACCGATAGAGGAGGAGAATTTACCTCAAATCAGTTTGTAGAGTACTGCGCTCAACTCAGGATTAATCATCATCTGACATCACCTTATTCCCCACAACAGAATGGGGTTGTGGAGAGGAGAAATCAGACCGTAGTTAACATGGCAAGGAGCCTTCTAAAAACAATGGCAGTTCCCGGTAAGTTTTGGGGAGAGGTGGTGGCAACCGCAGTATACCTCCTGAACAGAGCAGCCACAAAGTCCCTCGATGCTAAAACCCCTTATGAGGCATGGCATGGAAGGAAACCCAATGTTGAGCACTTGCGCACCTTCGGGTGTGTGGCACATGTGAAGAAGGTGGGCAAGCATCTTCCGAAGCTGGCAGATCGAAGTTCACGCATGGTATTCATTGGGTATGAACCACAGTCCAAAGCATATCGAATGTACGATCCGGTTGAAAAGAAACTTCATGTAACTCGTGATGTTGTGTTCGAGGAAGATAGGTGTTGGGACTGGTCTGCGAACTCATCAGGGGAGAGCAGCCTTGAGCCGTCCTTATGCGTCATGTACCCTGCCCGTAATGAGGAGGTAGCGGGAGAAGACTCTGTAAGCGATAGATCCCCAGTTTCTGAAGGAGAGCCACAGACTCCTGTAGCGTCAGAAAAATCCCCAGCTTCCTCTACCACTACATAGAAAAGCCCCAATTCCTATGCACCAGTGGCGCCTTTGACAGCAGGAAAAACACGCCATGCAGGTGACGGCACGGCGATCCCAATGGCAATGGACCCGCGTTCACCTTCCATGCTAGAGCTGCGAGCGACACCAGGCTCGTCACACGTGCATGGGAGTCCATGGTCTGAGCCATCACAAGGCCCTCAAGGCAAACGAGCTTTGGAAGAGATCTACGAGGAGACGACAAAAGTAGATGCTGCCTACTCTGGCCTCTGTTTGCTTGGCATGGAGGAGCCAGGCTCGTTCGCTGAAGCTGAGAGGGAGTCCTGCTGGCAAGAGGAGATGAGGGAGGATATGAACTCAATAATTTCCAATGGTACTTGGACTCTCTGTGATCTGCCAAAGGGGCACAAGCCGATCGGTTTGAAGTGGGTATATAAGGTGAAAAAGGACTCAACATGAGCTGTGATCAAGCACAAAGCAAGGTTAGTAGCAAAGGGATATGTGCAAAGGGAAGGAATAGATTTCGATGAAGTTTTTGCCCCTGTCGCACGTCTCGAAACTGTGCGCTTGCTAGTGGCGTTGGCAGCCCAGAAGGGATGGGAAATTCACCATATGGATGTGAAGTCGGCCTTCTTAAATGGTGATTTAGAAGAACAGGTTTATGTGGTGCAACCTCTCGGATTTGTTGAGAAAGGAAAAGAGAGCAAAGTACTAAAGTTAAAAAAGGCACTCTATGGATTGCGACAGGCACCAAGGGCATGGAATGCCAAGTTGGACAAGACACTTGTAAATCTTGGGTTCACAAAGTGCCCGGTTGAGCCCGCTGTCTACAAAAGGAAGCAAGGTAAATCAAATTTTCTTGTGGGAGTTTATGTTGATGACCTGATCATAACTGGCGGTAGTACAAGAGAGAATGATATCTTCAAAAAGGAGATGAACAACACTTTCAGAATGAGTGACTTGGGACTACTCAGCTATTACCTCGGGATAGAAGTTAAGCAAACATCTCAGTGTATATCTCTTTGCCAATCAGCCTATGCTGCAAGTATATTGGACAGATGTGGAATGAGGAATTGTAATGCAACTCAAACTCCAATGGAACAAAGGCTGAAACTAAGCAAAGTAAGTTCAAGCCCATCTGTTGATTCAGCTTACTATAGAAGTATAGTGGGGAGTTTGAGATATCTTGTGCACACACGTCCGGATATATGCTATGCTGTCAGCATCATTAGCAGGTACATGGAGAAACCAACTGAAGAGCATATGACAGTGGTGAAGCACTTGTTGAGGTATGTGTGTGGTACTCTGAATCATGGGTGCTACTACAAGAAAGAGGATGGGAACAACAAGCTGAGCCTAGTTGGCTATAGCGATAGTGACACGGCCGGTGATGTGGATGACAGAAAAAGTACTTCAGGAGTCATCTTCTACCTCGGTTCGAACCCAATCAGCTGGGTCTCACAGAAGCAGAAAGTCGTTGCTCTTTCCTCATGTGAGGCAGATTACATCGCAGCAACCTCGCCGGCCTGTCAAGGTATATGGATTGGAAGATTGCTTGGTGATATGCTAGATGATTATCTAGTTCAGGGAAGGTGACCATGGAACATGTAAGAACTGAAGATCAGTTTGCTGACATCCTGACCAAGTCATTGGGGAGAGTAAAATTCCAGGACATGAGGCAGAGAATTGGGATGCAGATTCTGGACAAAGGGAAACAAGGCTAAGGGAGAGAATGTGAGTTGTTATCCTCGTTGCTCCTTTGAGTTCAGTAGTTTTTGTTTTATTGTGTACTGTGACACATGGCAGTGATGTCGTTGTGTGTTACACCTAGTTTATTTCGGTTTGCCTGTAGCAAATAAGGAGACTGATACGTGCATGTTCACGTAGAGGCATAGATTCAGTCGTGGTTGTTTTGGTCAGCTCAACACGATCTTCTGTGGGATGGCGCGGGCTTTGTGGATCGTGGAAGAGCTTAGCGATAGGATCGATCACATTCCGAGATACGTGGATCGACTGAATAAAAGGAAGAGCATAAAAGACGCAACAGTAAGGCGTCGCAAAATCTCTCTGTCACCTGCGTGTGTTCGTGAGTGTTCTACCAGGAAAGAGTTTCAGAGCGACGAATTGAATCCACCTAAATAATCCACGTGATCGTGTTGTGTTCCAGGGCTTGAATCTGTCACGTTGTCGCCGGCGGTGTCTCGGGCTCCAGCAGCAACGGCGACTTCGTCGACCATCAGAACGAGCAGCATCTCTTCCTCATCCGAATCCATGTATTGCAGGCTTGGAGCTACCAGGAGGGGAATGACGGCGGCGACACGGGCGAGGAGGAGGGCATGTGGAGTATTTCTGGCGGCTGCGAGGGCGGATCTAGCGGACTAAATGGCGTACGACGGCGAGGGATGGTAGAAACGACGAGGGGTGGAGTGGTGGTTGTCGGGGAAGGGCATACATAATATGGGCGACTTTGCGGGCGTGTGTCACCGACAGGACTGGCCCGCATCGTTTTCAGCTCCATGCGGCGCCCCGCTTGCCCCCCTGTGGGTTGGGTTTGGCCTGGGGGTGTCGGCGCGAAAAAATATTAGGGGCGGTTGAGCGTGATTTTGAGCGTAGACACCCCGCATAGAACTTTAGGGGGCTTTTAAGGACCCCGATTGGAGATGTTTGATACATCCCAAATGTATCTACTTTTCCACGTACTTTTCTCGATAATTTGATTCGGAATCTTCCCATACTTGGATAAAACTGCTGAATCTAACGTTGTTCTTAGCAAAAGTCTTCTTTCTGTCAGTTTTCGTAGGAAAAAATATCAAGGAAAAATACCATGTCATTTTTTCACCAAATAATGAAGCCTGTGACCTTGGAATCAAGTGAGCAGAGCCACAAGGCCCAAAAGAGACCAGGTGGTGAGCCTAGTAAGGGTGGTCGCGCCACCTAGGCCCTTTTGGCCCTGGAGCATCATCTCAGCCTCTCCTTTGGCGTACCCCCTTATATACCCTAAAAAACTAGTTTTCCAGATGCACGAAGCGTTTCACGAAACAGAGCGCTGCCAGAGCCACGATCTTTGTTTTGGGGGTCATATTGGTCCTGCTCCACCTCGGGGAGTGGGATTTCGAGGTTTTCTCCACCACCATCATCATCACCAACGACCATGAGTTCATCCCACATCATTATGTGTGAGTAATTCTCTATGGGCATGTCAACACCCGGATTTTTAATCACAGATGCCTGTTATGCCATACATCGTAATCCCAGGACCATTTTTGCGAGACATAACAGATTTGGATATCACAGTACATTCATTACAAACCATACATAAGGTCTTACACAAATAAGGATCTCATGATCCAGTTCTTAATACAATTCAAGCAGTGGAATAACGTAATAGTAACGATAGCGTAGGAGAAGCTCCATCTTCAGGGTCACAGGCAATGCTGACGATGGGAGATGATCCTAGTTGTCATAACATTCCTGCGGTCCGTCATCCTGGTACTCCTCTTCATAGTATGGCCACGGGAATAGCCAGGAACAAAGCCATGAGTACTCTTTAAGTACTCGCAAACTAATACTAATAAGTTAAGGGTTTTTTTTGTAGTAGGATACTAAGCTCTAGGGTTGTTTTGCAAAAAGCCAGATTTATCTCTACTAAGTTCAAAAACAAATAAAGCTAGTTGAAAGTTTTATAACACCTAAGGGGGAACTTGCATTTCATGTCACAACTCTGTTGTGGTCAAGTCAAAGTCACAACTCATTTCAAAAGTCATTTTTAAAACATCTGACGGGGGAACAGTATGGCCACTCCAACTGTCCATAACCGCAGACGCGGCTATACGAATAGTTTGACACTCTGTAGAGATTGTACACTTTCACCACAACATTCGATACATCCGTCAGGAACAATCCTGAATTCAACATACTCAATATGCGGATAATCAATCCTAACCTTTCAATTACACGCCCTAGTATAGGCACCTCTCCTGTGAGTTTGGCCTCCCAACCATGACCAACTGTCATCTTGGGTACTGCACAGGTGGACAATCTTCACAAGGTATCCTCAGCTCAGACCTTGGCCGTGAGGGAACCCATACTAAGGTATATAAATTTCCAGTCAAGCCCTACCCAAATTTCGGGTATTGTGGTTGTACGGTAAAATTAGAATGGTATCGCATCCAGACAACCATCAGTTTTATAAAGGGCTAAGGCTCATGCCTCAACATTTTTATCATCAAAATCATGGAGTGTTCAAGAACACATGTCAAAACATTTCAGTATAATGACTCATCATTCTAAGGTTTTCATAACCATTTTCACCAAGTATTCCCATCTAAAGTTGATCAGGTTTTATGCTTAGCACTAGCATCTACAAGTGGGGGTAAAGACTAATGAGGGGTAGTGAATAAGTAGGGATTAGATAGGTTCAATCTCATGCCTTAGGATGAGATCAAGATTATTTTACCTAGGCCAAATTTTATGCTCTTTATGCTACCTTCAGTTATCTTTCAGGAATCTACAAGTCACTTAAGTAAACTCTAAGAAAAGCTTTGGTAAAGAAAAATAAAGTATTAAGCTTGTAAGTAAAACTAGGATTGGGTATCATCAAATGTGTCTAACCAAGCATGCTTAATGCATTGCATAGGTTATCTAACTTTCATAGTTGCAAGTGTTAGCTTGCTCAGTTAATAGCTTGCCTTGTGTAGAGCAGTGGTTGAAGTTCTTCTCGGCTTCTTCCTCGTAGTATCCTTCTTCTTCCTCATATCCTTGGTCGGTACTAGCGTCTATAAATAAATACGAGGTACACAATCACCAAACAATACTTAACTATTTTCAATAATCACACAAAGGTGCACTATAGATGATCTAGCATCATCACTAACATCACAAGGATTAAAGCACTTGTCTTATTTATTTTATTTGAGAAAAATAATTTCTACTCATTGAAAAACTACTTAAGATTTAATATTCTCTAACTCAAACATGGGATCATGTTGACACATGTCATCACCACATATTTCAGTACATGGGAATGTGATTTAAAGTGGTGTCACAATTTAATAAGGTTTAACCTTTTTATTTTAATTAATTAAAATGGCTAGAAATGCCTATGGGGCATTCTTTCATTACTTCAACATTATCTATGCAAGTAAACCCATATGTTTTTATATATTCTGAAAGGTATGATCAAATGTGATATTTGAGAGTTGGAATCAACTCAAAAGCTCTTATGGTTGAATTTTGAAAAATATTTGAATGCATAAAAGCTTCTGCCTTGTTATTTTTACCATAGTTGATCTATACATCCAAATGATTTGAATCGAACGGGCTTGGATTAATCATTTCAGTACCTTTCTAAAAAAATTAGTTTCATGCATTTTGGTTCAGGGAATCGAGCTGGGTTGATTTTTGAATCTAGGTATAGAAGTATGTTTGAAATTAAATGAATAAAGCTTAATTTGAACTGTCGGGTCGTGCGGGATGTTTAAATGGGCCGGCCCACTACACACAGCGCGTACGCAAGCTGGTTAAGTGGCTGTCCCCACGCGTCAGTGAGACGGGAAGGGGCGAAGCGGTACAGGGCAATGTGAACCGCATGATATAACTCTAATCGAACGGCTACGGTTCATCGTCCACGTCGGGCAGCGCCGGCGAGACATAACCCTAACGCGGCAAGTGGGGGTCGTGGGAGGCTCACCGAGGCTCAGGCGAGGGTCGGCGACGGGGGCGAACGACGAAGTTGACGACGGCAATTCTCCTGGTACCGGCAGCTCCTCCTGGGGCGGCTCCAATCGACGACACCTCACTTCCTCTGCAGCGGCGAACTCTGGTGAAATTCCGGCCACCTGGTGCTCGCCTTGATCCAGGAGTGAGTGGGGATGGTCAGTGAGGGGTGGGGAGTGAGATGGTGTGACGAAAACGAGCGGTGGAGGCCTCTATTTATAGTGCCTGAAGGGGACCGACGGGCGCTGGCTGAGCTCGTCGTGGTCGATGACACAGTGGGCTATTGGCATGGGCGACGGTAGGGGGCAGTGTGGTGCTCCCTGGCGAAGCTCAACGACGTGGTCTTGCAGCGTGGGGCGGTGCTGATCGGTCGGAACACGCAGACGCTCTGGGCGGGCCCGATGATGGTTTTAATGTCGCACAGCGCGCGTGGTCCACGCGACGGCGAACGGGCATGTCTGGCGGGGTGCTGGTGATCATCTCTGCAAGCGGCGAGGGCGCGGTCTGTGGGTGCTTGGTCGGGCGTGGCGCACTGGCGCGCTCTCGGCATGGTCACAGAGGAACTAGGCGCGGGTGTTCTAGGTGGTCCAGGGGCTATCTGCGCTCGGGGCTGGGACAGTGGGTGGCGGTGGACGGTGCTGCGTGTCCCAGACAAGGTTGGCGAGGCTAGTGCTGCCTCTAGCTTGCTGGCGACAATGGGGTGGCAATGGTGCTCTCGGCATGCTTGCCATAAATGGCTAGGCTTGCTCACAGTGGTGCTAAATCTAGTTAGATTACTTTGATCATCTACTGAGTGTGTAGAGTGAGTTATAGAGGGAACAAGTTAGGCCAATTTCACTGCACACTATAGTGTTTGATGTTTGTTTGATTTATATTTGCAAGGTGTTTGATGAAATGTCCGCAAGAACTTTGAATTTGAATTTTGGATTCAAACTTGGTGGGTTTGCTAGGCACATACTAGGGAGTGTCTGGTTAGTTGGATTAGTCAAGGGGCACTGGTTTGGTTGGGTTTTGAAAATGTGCGACCTTCACATATGATAAAGATTCAATTTTTAATTGTGAATTGAATGAGGTTGCCAAATGTTTCTGTAAGTTTGAAAGGTGGGCTTTGATTCACTTTTACTTGGTCTAGCAAGGGGTGAAAAGAATTGGAAAAGTTTCTGTTTGAAATCTTGGACTAGAAACACTCAAAGTGACCTAGTGAGCAAGATTGGCAAAAATGACCATTTGCTTAAATTGATTTGTTTTTGATTTTCTCTTGATTTGTTTCTGTTTGGGAATGTTTTATATGATGTTATATTCATCCTTAAACCATTTCTTGCTATTTAGGTTAATCACACAAGTTCATTTATGCATTAATCAAATCATCACATTCACACATGCATTCATATGATTTAAATTAATCAAAGTTTTTGTTAACCCTAAATTTAGTGATTAGAGTTTGATGATCATTGTTTTATATTTTTGGGATGTTACAGGGCATGTGAGGTGGATGGGGATTGGATGAGATCCATCATGTAATCATCCATATGTATCGAGATTTGAGGTGTTTATCATGTAGACATTCTTGTATGAGTGCTGGTACACTTTTGCTATGTTTAACACTTGTTGCTAGGGCCCGAGTGACATGATTTCAGTACTGAAGTTTTATTGCCCAATCATATATTTGAGTTTGGTATGCATTTGCAAAGTGTATTACCTATTATTATGTTGAACCTGCGAACCCTAAGCTAACAGTTAGGGAAAACAATGGGAATATATGATAGTTTGAGGGTATGGTGTGTTTGTTGGAATTATGCCCTAGAGGCAATAATAAAGATGTTATTATTATAATTCTTGTTCATGATAAAGTTTATATTCCATGCTAGAATTTTATTAAGCGGAAACTTTAATACTTGTGTGGTTTGTGAACAACACCGTGTCCCTAGTACGCCTCTATGGACTAGCTCATTGATCAATGATGGTTAAGGTTTCCTAACCATAGACATGAGTTGTCAATTGATAATGAGATCATATCATTGGAGAATGATATGGTGGATAGACCCAAACTAAGCGAAGCAATTAGATCGTGTCATCTTGTTCGTCTTTGCGAAGTTTTTCCTATGCCAAATATTGTATTCCTTAGACCATGAGATAATACAACTCCCTGGTATCGGAAGAAAGCTTTGAGGTCATCAAACGTCATCCTATGAGAGGGTGATCATAAAGGTGTCTCTCAGGTGATCGAAAAGTATCTGTTGGGTTGTATGTATCGAGATGGGATTTGTCCCTCCCAAGTCGGAGAGATATACTTCGGGCCCACTCGGTGATCGATATCAACACCGCTTGCAAGCATGTGGTTAAGGAGTTAATCACAAAGTGATATCGAATTACGGAACGAGTAAAGTACTTGCTGTGAACGAGATTGAACTAGGTATGACGATACCGACGATCGAATCTCGGGCAAGTAAAATATCGCGAGACGAAGGGAATATATATATGGGATTGATTGAATCCTGGCATCGTGGTTCATCCGATATGATCATCGATGAATGTGTGGGAGTCAATATGGGTGCCTGCACTCTGTTGATTATTGATAGAAGATCATGTCCATATTCTCGAACCCGCAGGTCACACACTTAACGTGTCTCGACGCTAGGATAGATTGGATACTTGGTTTATGAATTTTATTGAGTCTCGGATGGGATCCGGGACATCACGAGAGGTTCCGAATGGTCCGGAGAATAAGATTCATATAAGGCGGCAGTTTTGGAGTTCGGAATTGTTCCGGATTAACGGTATTGTACCGGAAGCTTCTAGAACCTTCCGGAAGGGGGCCAACGTGGTCCCACCTTCCGGGAGGGGGCATGGGCCTATGAGGGAGTGTCCTGGCCGCATTGGGCCAGGGGCACAAGGCCCCATAGGGCCCGGCTGATCCTAGATAAGTTTAAACTCGTTTAAACTAGAGATAGGATTTCTAGATAAGGGATAAGTTTAAAATCGTTTAAACTAGAGATAGGCTTGGAGGATGGGCAAGGGCTGGCCGCACCCCCCCTCTATATAGAGGGCTGGTGCGCCCCCTCCCCCCAACCACACACCTTCCTCCAAACCCTAGTAGCCCTGCTGCCCTCCTCTCTCCCTCCCGACTGTTTGTAGGCGAAGCCCTGCGGCAGAAATTCTCCACCAAATACACCACGCCGTCGTGTTGTAGATCCAATCCATCTCTCCACCATACTTGCTGGTCCAAGGAAGGAGGAGACGTCGAGGTGCTGCACGTGTGCATCTCACGGAGGCACCGCCACTTGTGGTGCTAGATCGGATCGGATCGCGAGGAGGAGAAGCGAGTACGACTACATCACCCATGTTCCGATGAACGTTCATTGTGCGAATCTTCAAGGGTATGAAGATCTAATCCAATCTCTCGTTGTTTGCATCTCCTAGATTAGATCTTGGCTTTCCTCCGCTCGCTCAGTAGAAAATTTTGATTTACTATGCGAAACCCTTCAATGGTATCGAGCTAGATCTATGCGTAGATGTGATTCACGAGTAACGCAACATGATTGTTGCGGCGTTGATGTTTTCTGTTGCAAGCCTCTTGTTTGTGTTCTTCTTATGGCGAGATAGTGAGATTGAAGCGGTCCAGGCCAACCTTACGCGACGTTGTTCATGAGACCGGCTCCGCACTTGACGTGTGGCTTGTACCACACATGCGGTGGTGGATGTCGATTTCTCTCACTATAGTTGTCATGGGATTAACACCGAGTTTGGCAACCATAATATCACCGTTGTGGCTTTCCGTAGGTAAGAATTGTTCTTAGCATCTACTCCCATAAGCCACGTAAAACATGCAACAACAAAGTAGAGGCGCCTAACTTGTTTTTGCAGAGTGTTTTCTGTGATATGGTATGACCCAAGATGTGATGTGTATATTGTATGCGATGATCATGTTTTGTAATGTTTCACGACTTGCATGTCGATGAGTACACAACCGGTGGAGCCATATGGTTGTCTTTATAATTGTGTATGACCTGAAGTCAACTTCTTATACGCCATGTAATAGCTTTACTTTATCGCTAAGTAGTTAGCAATAGTTGTAGTTGCTATTCGTGGTGGAGGCAATCATGGTGGAGTGATGGAGATCATCTTTAACGCACAAGATGGAGATCATTGCGAAGATTAGCTATACCATGTCACATAAAGTTATATGCATGTGATGTTTATCCTTTTATGTATCTTATTATGCTTATATCGCGACGGTAGCATTATAAGATGATTCCTCACTTAAAGATCAAGATAAAAACTGTGTTCTCCCCGAGTATGCACCGTTGCGAAAGTTCGTCGTGTCCAAGCATCACGTGATGATCGGGTGCTATAGACTCTACGCTCACATACAACGGGCAAGCCAGTTTTGCACACGCGGAAATACTTGGGTCTAACTTGACGAGCCTAGCATGTACGACATGGCCTCTAACACAAGAACCGAAAGGTTAAGCATGAGTCATATGAATGATATGATCAACACTTCATTGTCCACCATTGAAACCACATCTCTTCTCGTGATGATCGGATTAGGTGTGGTGAATTTGGATCGTGTTCACTAAACAACTTGAGGGATGTTGAATTTAGTGGGAGTTCATCTAGTAATTTGATTAAGTTGAACTATTTATCATGAACATAGTCTAAATTGTACTTGCAAATACTGTAGATCACATGGCCAAGTCCAACTTCAACTTCAACGTTTTTTCTGAGATAGAAAAGCTTAGAAACAATGGGTCTAACTTCACCAAATGGTTCCGCATTCTGAGAATCATTCTCATTTGGACAAAAGGACTATGTCCTTGAGAAAGCGCTAGGTGACGCCTCGTAGATGCCTACCGATGAAAAAGCTGTTTATTAGTCGCGCAAGGATGATTATGATTTGATTAAGATCGCCATGTTGTATGCTATGGAATCGGATCTTCAAAATCGTTTTGAGGAGTTCGCCGGGCCCTTTGAGATTCTCGAGGAGCTGAAAAACATGTTTCAGACTCAAGCCCGTTCTGAGAGATATGAGATCTCTAAGAAATTCTTTAACTACAAGATGGAGGAAGGGAGTTCCGTTAGTGAGCACGCCATTAAGATGTCGGGCTACACTCAACGCCTTTGAGCAAGCGGATCGCAAGATTCCGGAGGAGCTCAAGATTGACACTCCTAGCTACAAAAGTTTTGTAGTTGATCACAATCAGATTGGTTCCATCGATACGATCACCGAGCTCTTCGCAGTCAAGGTCATGGAGGTGGAAATCAAAAGGATAATCATGTGTTGATGGTCAACAAGCCCTCATTTAAGAAAGGTAAAGGTGCAAAGAAGCCCTTCAAGAAAGGCGGCTAAGCGCGTTGCCTCACGAGAAGAAGCTCAAGTCTGGTCCTAAGCCGGACATCGAGTGCTTCTATTGCAAGGACAAGGGTCATCGAAGCATAATCGTCCGAAGTACTTAGCGGACAAGAAGGCTGGCACCATCAAAGGTATATTTGATATACATGTTATTGATGTTTTCCTTACTAGCCCTCGCTAGTGCACGGGTATTTGATACGGTTCGTTGCTAATATTTGTAACTCAAACAGAGCTACGGAATAGACGACGGCTTGAGGGATGAGGTGATGATGCGCTGCTGGCAACGGATCAAGAGTTGATGTGATGGCCATCGGACGCTCTCCTTAGTTTTACCTTCGGATTAGTTTAAACCTTAATAAATGTTATTATGTGCCTGCGTTGAGCATGAACATTATTTCTGGATCGTGTTTATTGCAAGACGGTTATTCATTTAAATCGGAGAATAATGGTTGTTCTATTTATATGAGTAACATCTTTTATGGTCATGCACCTCTTGTGAGTGGTTTATTTCTTCTAAATCTCGAAAGGGATGAAACACACATCCATAACATTGAGGCTAAGAGATGCAAAGTAGATAGTGATAATACTACTTATCCGTGGCATCGTCTCAGGTCATATTGGTGTAAAGCGCATGAAGAAACTCCATTCGATGGACTTTTGGAGTCTCTTGATTTTGAATCATTTGACACATGCGAACCATGCCTCATGGGCAAGATGATCAAAACCCGTTCTCCGTATGATGGAGCGAGCAATGGACTTGTTGGAAATCATACATACCGATGTATGCGACCGATGAGTGTTTCGATGCGCGGTGGATATCGCTATTTTCTCACTTTTACCAATGACTTAAGTAGATATGGGTATATCTATTTAATGAAACATAAATCTGAAACGTTTGAAAAGTTCAAAGAATTTCAGAACGAAGTGGAGAACCATCGTAATGTAAAGATTAAGTTTCTACGATCCGATCGTAGCGAATATTTGAGTTATGATTTTCTCACGCATCTCAAAGCAAGTGGAATCGTTCACAACTCACGCCACGAACACCACAACAAGAACGGTGTGTGTCTGAACGCCGGAATCGAACCCTATTAGATATGGTCCGATCGATGATGTCTCTTACTGATTTGCCGTTATCATTTTGGGGTTATGCATTAGAAACCGCTGCATTCACTTTAAATAGGGCTCCATCTAAACCGTTGAGACGACACCGTATGAACTATGGTTTGGTGCTAAACCTAAGTTGTCGTTTCTTAAAGTTTGGGGATGAAGCTTACGTCAAGAAGTTGATGCCGACAAGCTCGAACCCAAAGCGAGAAATGCGTCTTCATAGGATACCCTAAGGAAACTATTGGGTATACCTTCTATCACGTAACAAGGCAAAGTGTTTGTCGAAGAACGGTTCCTTTCTTGAGAAGGAGTTTCTCTCGAAAGAAGTGAGTGGGAGGAAAGTAGAGCTAGACGAGGTTATTGAACCTTCTCTTGAATTGGAGAGTAGCGCAAGACCTGAAATTGTTCCAAAGGTCACCGCACCAACAATAGAGGAAGCTAATGACAAGGATCATGAAGCTTTGGACGATGTCGCTCTCGAACGTCGCAGTCGACAAGGTCGCGTGCCCTCCCGAGTGGTACGGCAACCTGTCTTGACTGTCTTGTTAGTAGAAGAAGTGAACCTACGAACTATGAGGAAGCGATGATGAGCCCAGACTGAGAAATGGCTAGAAGCCATGAACCGAATTGGGATCCATGAGCGAAAACCAAGTATGGACTTTGGTGGACCCTCCTAGCGACCGAAAAGGCCGTTGAGTGCAAATGGATCTTCAAGAAGAAAACGGACGCGATGGTAATGTTACCGCTATAAAGCACGGCTTGTTGCGAAAGGTTTTCGACAAGTTCAAGGTGTTGACTACGATGAGACTTTCTCTCTCGTAGCGATGTTTAAGTCCATTCGATTTTATTAGCAATTGCTGCGTTTCATGATTATGAAATATGGCAAATGGATGTCAAGACCGCTTTCCTCAATGGCAACATCGATGAAGAGTTGTATATGATGCAACCCAAGGTTTTGTCGATCCTAAGGATGCCGATAAAGTATGCAAACTTCAGCGTTCCATTTATGGATCAAGCAAGCGTCTCGGAGTTGGAACCTTCGTTTTGATCAAGTGATCAAGAGCTTTGGATTTGTTCCAAATTACTAAGCTTGCATCTACAAGAAAGTGAGTGGGAGCTCGGTGACGCTTACGGTACTATATGTGGATGACATATTGATTATTGGAAATGACATCAACATGCTTAACGATGTGAAGAGTTATTTGAACAAGTGTTTTTCAATGAAAGACCTAGGTGAAGCTGCTTATATATTGGGCATCAAAATCTATAGAGATAGACAAAGACGCTGATAGCTTTAAGCCAAAGTACATACCTAGACAAAGTTCGAAAAGGTTCGAATGGATAAGGCATTGAAAGGTTCAAAGGCCTATGTTGTCGAGTAAGATATTGAGCAAGGCTCGGTGTCCAGCTACGGTAAATGATAGGGAAGCTATGAGCAAAGTGCCTTATGCCTCGCCATAGGTTCCATCATGTATGCCATGTGTGTACTAGACCGATGTGTCCAATGCTCTTAGTTTGACGAGCAGATATCAAAGTGATCCAGAGTGGAACCTTTGGACAACCGTGAAGAACATCCTAAGGTACCTAAATAGACTAAAGAAATGTTCTTAGTCTATGGGGTGATGAATAGCTCGTCAGAAAAGGTTACGTCGATGCTAGTTTCGACACCGACAAGGATGATTGTAAATCTCGAATGTGATACATGTATATTTTGAATGGAGGAGCTGTGAGTCGGAGAAGCTGCAAGCAAAGCGTGATCACGGGATCTACAGTAGAAGCGGAATACATGGCTGCCGCAGAAGCGTCAAGTGAAGGAGTTTGGATCAGGAACTTCATCACTGAGCTTGGCGTGGTTCCAAGTGCATTGGACCCACTGGAGATATTGTGTGACAACACTAGCGCCAAAGCACTCGCTAAGGAACCAAGATATCATCCAAAGACCAAGCATATCAACGAAGTTTCATATAATCCGAGATTATATAGCGATGGAGATCCAAGATTAGCAAAGTACATACAGATCTGAATGTCGCAGATCCATTGACTAAACCTCTTCCACGTAAAACATGATCAGACCTCAATTGCCATGGGTGTGAGATTGTTGCTAGATGTAAACTAGATTATTGACTCTAGTGCAAGTGGGAGATCTGGAATTATGCCCTAGAGGCAATAATAAAGATGTTATTATTATAATTCTTGTTCATGATAAAGTTTATATTCCATGCTAGAATTGTATTAAGCGGAAACTTTAATACTTGTGTGGTTTGTGAACAACACCGTGTCCCTAGTACGCCTCTATGGACTAGCTCATTGATCAATGATGGTTAAGGTTTCCTAACCATAGACATGAGTTGTCAATTGATAATGAGATCATATCATTGGAGAATGATATGGTGGATAGACCCAAACTAAGCGAAGCAATTAGATCGTGTCATCGTGTTCGCTTTGCAAGTTTTTCCTATGTCAAATATTGTATTCCTTAGACCATGAGATAATACAACTCCCTAGTATCGAAGAAAGCTTTGAGGTCATCAAACGTCATCCTATGAGAGGGTGATCATAAAGGTGTCTCTCAGGTGATCGGAAAGTATCTGTTGGGTTGTATGTATCGAGATGGGATTTGTCCCTCCCAAGTCGGAGAGATATACTTCGGGCCCACTCGATGATCGATATCAACACCGCTTGCAAGCATGTGGTTAAGGAGTTAATCACAAAGTGATATCGGATTACGGAACGAGTAAAGTACTTGCTGTGAACGAGATTGAACTAGGTATGACGATACCGACGATCGAATCTCGCAAGTAAAATATCGCGAGAAGGGAATATATATATGGGATTGATTGAATCTGGCATCGTGGTTCATCCGATATGATCATCGATGAATGTGTGGAGTCAATATGGGTGCCTGCACCCTGTTGATTATTGATAGAAGATCATGTCTGCATATTCTCGAACCCGCAGGGTCACACACTTAACGTGTCTCGACGCTAGGATAGATTGGATACTTGGTTTATGAATTTTTGTTCGGAGTCTCGGATGGGATCCGGGACATCACGAGAGGTTCCGGAATGGTCCGGAGAATAAGATTCATATAAGGCAGTGCAGTTTTTGGAGTTCGGAATTGTTCCGGATTAACGGTATTGTACCGGAAGCTTCTAGAACCTTCCGGAAGGGGGCCAACGTGGTCCCACCTTCCGGGAGGGGGCATGGGCCTATGAGGGAGTGTCCTGGCCGCATTGGGCCAGGGGCACAAGGCCCCATAGGGCCCGGCTGATCCTAGATAAGTTTAAACTCGTTTAAACTAGAGATAGGATTTCTAGATAAGGGATAAGTTTAAAATCGTTTAAACTAGAGATAGGCTTGGAGGATGGGCAAGGGCTGGCCGCACCCCCCTCTATATATAGAGGGCTGGTGCGCCCCCTCCCCCCAACCACACACCTTCCTCCAAACCCTAGTAGCCCTGCTGCCCTCCTCTCTCCCTCCCGACTGTTTGTAGGCGAAGCCCTGCGGCAGAAATTCTCCACCAAATACACCACGCCGTCGTGTTGTAGATCCAATCCATCTCTCCACCATACTTGCTGGTCCAAGGAAGGAGGAGACGTCGAGGTGCTGCACGTGTGCATCTCACAGAGGCACCGCCACTTGTGGTGCTAGATCGGATCGGATCGCGAGGAGGAGAAGCGAGTACGACTAAATCACCCACGCCCGGATTTAACGCTCATTGCGCGAATCTTCAAGGGTATGAAGATCTAATCCAATCTCTCTCGTTGTTTGCATCTCCTAGATTAGATCTTGGCTTTCCCTCTGTTCGCTTCCGTAGAAAATTTTGATTTACTATGCTGCGAAACCCTTCAGTGTTCATGAAGTGTTAATGCTTTGTTTTGGTCTTTTTGAAAAGGTATATCTTAATTGCCTGTAGTGCCAAGTTGGCTCTAGTGAAATGGGCAGGCATGACAAAATATATTATGCAAACTTACATGCATGATTATATTTGGAGCACACACCTACACACAACTGAATTAGAGATAAATGTCATGTTAGTATGATACATTATATGATGGATATCATTCATGCAACAGCCCGCTATCACCTCATGCCTGCGTTTTAGCCACTGAAAGTTCCACAACATTACTTCCGGTGAAAACTGGAAATCTGTTGCTTTATTTACTTCTTTGAATCAACTGCCATAAATTACCACTTTATTTGCAAGTTTATTGATACATAGGTGTGATGAGTGTGACGTCTCAATTGCTAAATTCTTATTGGTATTCATATGTTCCCCTTGAGTCAAACTATAAATTTGGCCCATAGAAGATTTCAGTGATCCCATATACTTATGGGCATCTAATTGGGCCGGTGACTCCACCGTAGCCTTCTTTTATCCGGCATGGGCCACTCTTCTGGATCCATTTAACTGGGCCGCCCAGAAGGCCATAGGTCTTGCTACCAACTGTGGGTCATCCGGGTTATCCGTATTAGAGACATGCAATGGTGGTACCCATTTAGCATATCCCCAACAGCTGCTGCCATGTTCTTTACAATCAGCCATGTTAGTAATATACAATCAACCATGCATGTTCTTTATATATTAGTTATATACAATCAGCCATATACTACTGTTGCCACTATATACAATCATCCATGTTAGTTATATACAATCAGCCATGTTCTTTAAATATGCTTCATGTGCAGAGTTGCTTGAAGAACTAGGTGACAAAGTGAAAGGAAAATGCAAGTATGATTGTCCTGCTGCATCCATGGACATGTGCAAGCCAAGAAGAGTTTGAACTTCTATTGTGTATGTGCAGTACAACACTAGTTTTTGTGATCTGTGACTTGTAAGCTGTTATTTGTCAAGTTGTGACCCGTGTATGTGAGGACGACACTAGTGTTTGCTTATTTGTTTTGAATTCTCAACTGCTATCTGTGAGACTGTAAGGGACTAACGTACCATCATATACTATGCATACTGCCATTTTGTGTTGTTGCGGTAACGTATTGAAATCCTTTATTATATACACCTGCTGGCGGCGCTGCCATTTTATCTCTTTGGTAAATCTACATGTGTTGCTATTTTATATTTGGTCTATATGGTCATGACCGAAGACCAGAACAAAAAGACCGAAGACCGAAGACAGAAAAACCGAAAAGACCGAAGGTAATTCGGTGAGCATTTCTAGATGACCGAAATTTTCAACGACTGAATAGACAGGACCGAGCAAACCGAACAAACCGAACGCCCGGGCAGAATTTCAGCTATGATCGAGTTCAAATTAGCATGCTATTATTTAAAATGGTCTACACACTAGAGACGGTCATTTTAAGAAGCATTTTTGAGGCACACTAGTTCTAGAGACGGTCTTTGTTAGAATCCGACTCAGGTCGCCTTACTATTCAAGACGGTCCATAGTATATGTAAGATCTCACCCAATAAGGTAGAGATCCCTATGATTGCAGTGCTAGTCCCTGGATCGTTATGCTAGCACCCATAGTTTAAGATTAAGTACACAGAAACAAAGGTCATTATTACATCGTAAATCCAGGAGTACAATAGTTCTTACAACTTACTTAGCCCAAGGCTAACTTATTTAGAGTTCTCAATACATAGCATAATAATAAAGTCTTCATCTTCATGTTGGAGATATGCCCTAGAGGCAATAATAAATGTAGTTATTATTATATCTTTGTGTTTATGATAAATATTTACATTCATGCTATAATAGTATTAACAAGGAAACATTAGTACTTGTGTGATTTGTAAACTAAATTAGAGTCCCTAGTAAAGCCTCTTTATAATACTAGCTTGTTGGTTAATAAATGATTGTGGTTTCCCTATCATGAAAATTGATATGTTATTAACAACAAGATCATATCGTTAGGAGAATGGTATGATGGACATACTCCTATAGATAAGCGTAGCATAAAGATCAAGTCATTTTAATAGTTCAATTGCTATATGCTTTCTAATACATAGTAACCTAATTCCTTCGACCATGAGATCCATATCACCATCACCGGAAGGATGCTTTGATGACATCAAACACCACACCGTAACTGGGTGGCTATAAAGGTGGCATTGAGTGTTCGGAAAGTATTGGTTGAGACACATGGATCAAGAATGGGATTTGTCCATCCATATGAGGGATAGATATACTCTGGGCCCTCTCGGTGGAATGTCATCCAATTAGCTTGCAAGCATGTGACTGGATCACAAGGGATCACATATCACGGGAACGAGAAAAGTGTACTTATCGGTAACGAGGCTGAACTAGGTATGCAGAGATACCGACGATCAAAACCTCGGATAAGTAAACTATCGTGAGACAAAGGGAAATTGGTATCGTATGTAAGTGGTTCATTCGATCGCAAAGTAATCGTAGAAATATGTGGGAGCCATATGAATTTCTAGATTCCTCTATTGGTTATTGTTCGGAGAAGTGTCTCGATCATGTCCGCATAATTCACGAACCGTAGGGAGACACACTTAAGGATTCGATGTTGTTGAGTAGTTATGGAATGATGAGTAAGAGACTGAATGTTGTTCGGAGTATCGTATGGGATCCGGGATATCACGAGGAGATCTGGAATGGTCCAGAGAATAAGATTCATATAAGGAAAGTCCTGTTTCGGGGTTAGAGAATGGTTCCGGTGTTTTCATCGGGAATGTTCTAGAAGATTCCAGAATGTCCGACACTCCGGAGGGGAAGGGTGCATGAATGTGTCATAACAAGTTGGAATGGTTGCATCATGTACTAGGTGTCATCTCTGAACAAAATAAAGGGATAAATCAAATCCTAGTTTGAAAAGTCAAACGCTAATTTGAAAAGTCAAACGGCTATTTTGTTTGGTGGAGGGAGAGTAGGAAACCTACTTGGGGAGGAAGTCCCTCTCCCTCCACCACCGGCCAAGGAGGCCGAGTTGGGAAGGGACTCCCCTCCCCTTGGCCGCGCCCTCCCACCTATATAAGGAGGGGCAGGGCTGCCCCTCCTAGACACACACCTTGCCCCTCTAAATCCTAACCCTAGCCGCTGGCCACCAAACCGCCGCTGCCGCCCTAGGGTTTCTCCCAAGCCGCCGAGTTGGGGATTCTACTTGCCCTAGTCACCGGCCTAGCTCCCTCTACTTAGTGTGTCTAAACCCTAGATCACCGAGGCCTCTCTCATAGTCCACCATACTCGCTCCGGCTTAAGGCGGGCCTCATGAGATCTCCCTCTACTTCCGTACCACGCCGTCTTTGTCGGAATCGCGAGGAGAGTGCTACAACCTCTGCCTGCTGGAACAAGGGAGAGGAAGGTCTTCATCGAAAATGCAGACGATCTACGGAAGCGCTTCAACACAATGGAAGGATCGTCTACACGATCTTGAGATCGGGAAGAGTACGACTACATCACCCACGAGAATCCGCTCTCGTTAAACACTTTGGAATCTTTGAGGGTGAGTTATTCTATCTACTCGTTGCTACAATCTAGTAGATAGATCTTGGCTTGTTTGTTTGTATGCGGTTGAATTTTTTTGTTTTCCATGCTACGAACCCCTACAGGGGTATTAGAGCCGCGTCTATATGTAGATCTATTGCACGAGTAGAACACAATGGTCATTGTGGGCGGTGTTGCTTTTATTATCAATTGCTTCTTGTGTACTTTGCATCTTGCAGTATGATGGGATGAAGCGGCCCGGGCTAACCTTACATGACTTCGTTCATGAGACTTCCTCCACGCTCAACATGCAACTTGTATTGCATAAGTGGCTTTGCGGGTGTCTGTCTCTCCCATTATAGTATAGATCCAATTTACAACGGGCACTTGATAGTTCAAACATCAACGTTGTGGTTCTTGTTCGTAAGTTAGATCGACACTTATTGAAAGCCCCAAACCACGTAAAATATGCAAAGAAATTAGAGGCGTCTAACTTTGTTTTGCAGGGATGTGCTGTGATGTGATATGGCCATGATTGTGATTATATTTGATGTATGCAATGTTCCTTATTATAAGTTGGCAACCGGCAGGAGCCATATGGTTGTCTTTAAATTCCGATAAGACCCGCGTGTCTATTCAAAATAGTTGTAATAGTTGAAGTTGGTGGACGACAACCATGGAGCAGCGTCATTGACCTTGATGCAATGCCGGTGATGATGGAGATTATGTTCGTGCTTGAAGATGGAGATCGGAAGCACAAAGAAGAAAGGCCATATCATATCACATATTATGAATTGAATGTGATGTTAATCCTTTATGCATCTTGTATTGCTTAGTTAACGACGGTAGCATTATAAGATGATCCCTTATGCACATGAATTTCAAGTTCTAAAGTGTTCACCCTTAGTAAGCACCGTTGCTAAAGCTTGTTGTTTCGAAGCACGACGTGATGATCGGGTGTGATAGATTCTGCAAGTGTATACAACGAGAGCAAGCCAGATTTGCTCATGCGGAAACTAAGGTTTGATCTTGACAAGCCTAGCATGTACAGACATGGTCTCGGAACACGGATCACCGAAAGGTAAAGCATGAATCATATAGTAGATAAAATGTATGTCGGCACAAACATATGTGTGTTCCTTGTTTGCAGGTACACCAAGGCCGAGTCATAGAGGTGAGGCCGGGTCAAGAAGGGAGAGAAGCTCCTTCCTGTGCACACCTCTAGCTCCATGCATCACCAAATAGGCTGGCGTAGGACCACAATACAACTAGGTCAAAGCAGAACGATGAGGAGAGCACCGCCGGGTGATGCCTAAAGTATCGAGTGATGCGTAAAGTAAGCGGTGACGCCGAAAGAACTGGCGCCAATGTACTAGAATACCGTTGGTGAGGAAGCTTTGCTGACTAGATCCAGGGCCAAGGACTGGCCCCATGACCCGGCCTGCTGGGTAAAGGCAAATCCCAAACAGTACACCCTAGGACCCATAATGTAAACCTAGCTACTCCCGTCTACTATATAAATAGGGGTAGATCTAGAGTTAGTGACACGCGCAAGAGGAGCCACAAGGCTGGACACTTCTTCTTATTCCTCTAGCCACTAGCTGCTACTAGGAAAACAGCTCAAGGATCACTTTTAATCAAGAATCAAGAGCAATAAGATAGCAAGTTACTCATATATCAATCTTCACCAAGGTTCTTCACTATTCTCCGTGTGTGGCTACACCGTGCACATCCTCCTCGGATTCCTCTGGCGTCCATACGTCCCCAACTTAAGCATACCCATGGCATCTGTCGTGACACCACCATGCCAATATATGAGTTAATTACATCACCCAGTGTTAAAAGTATTAACACTAATTAGTAGCAGTCTCTGTAACATCCCAACTTCAGCAACCCTGATTTATTGTCCAAAAGGAAAAATCAGGGGGAACAAAAACTTTTTCTTGTTAAATATTGCAATGTTTGCTTACTTATTTGCTTGTGCTCATGCAACTGACTATGTAGTAGATTATATACTCCTTAACTCAAACCCTGATTAACAAAAACTATTTTATCAAAAGAAATGTCTTGGCTCAACTCTCATATTTTCAAATATTCTGGCATTTCAAAACTTGAGCCCATATGACTTTAACACAAAAAATGTTTTACTAGTTTCTATTAACAAAACTATTGAGACCTATATATAATCTCCTTATGTTTTCAACACACAACTTTTCAACTACTCCTACTTCTAGGTTTTACAAAAACCTTTATCACTCTTGTCTTGGTAGAAGTATCAAGAAGCTCTCATATTACTTCAAAACACAACCTATTAAAAATAACCATCCTTACCTCAAGCTAGGCTTGATGGTAACCTCAATAGGATTTGAATGTTTGACCAGATGAGTTGCCTTGATCTGTTGTCTAATAAATTGCTTGAATCTATTGATTGCCTTGTTTGTTTAGGAACTAGAGCGAGCTAACCTAGGAGATCATTTCCTTAGGATCAAATCAATAGTTAAGATCACCAATATTAACCCAAGCATCCTAAGATGGATCTATCTCTATTCACCCAAATGACCATGTAATCCACTTAACCAGGTCAATCTTGAGCTAATCCTTTTTATTAGCATCCAACTCATCAAAGACCAGATACAAGCATGAATCTTCTCTACACAAGTTGTCCTTCAAAATCATCCACTTGATGATAATAATGAACCCTTGAATCTTCTCCAACTCCTTTCCTTTTCCATACTTGTCCACTTCCACAAATCTGCCAAATTTGGCTAAGTCTGGAATCCTTATCTGGATTCAATTTTTGAGACTCCACCTATTCTAACCTATGTGCATTCTTCAGAATGTACTTGAACTTGCTTGTAGTACATCATAAGTACTACCAAAATCCACTCCTTACCTTGGCTAAACTCTACTTGTACCCACTCATCCTTGATGGTTTTGTAGACAAGAAACTATCATGTTCTGCAAATCTTACCATCAAGCCTACTTTGGCCGAAGCCCCCATCCATATGCTATCTTATTTTTAACAAACCCTTGCATGGTTGTGATATACTAACCAAGGTATAGCAATCCACACTTCACTTGTTTATATTGGAGCTTTGTGCTTCTTAAACCCACATGGTTTATGCGGCTTCATGATAAATCTGCTATGGAAGCCTTATTTTCAACAAAGTTTTCCATCACTTCTAGACCACCTCAAATATAATCAAGCCCAACTATTGTTTCCATGATCATATATGTAACTTTTTCTATCCATACATCTATACCTCGTACCAAGGTGAGCTCTGATCTCCTTAACCCAACAAGGTTTAGGTGGTATAAAAATGTTGACGCCCTAGATCATCAAATCCTTGTTTTCTTCCCCAAACCAAGATCCTTTCTCAAAACCCAAGGTTGATAATTACCATCATCCACCTTGTATATAAACATCTCTCAAATAATTTCCATAATTATCTGGGCCCTAAAACTATTTACCTCCCCTCTTTTGCCAAATTCCCAAAACTTCTCCTATAAAGGAAAGTTTGATTTTCTACAAAGAACATTGCCAACTCAAAGCCCACTTGAGGCCTATATATATCATATCCTATATTTCCATATCAAAAATAAATATTTTTGAGATGATTTATTATTTCTTTTTCCCTTTTCTTATTTGGAAAAAACAAGGAATAATAGCTTAAAATACTTTTCTTCCCCAATATATTCTAGGAAAATTATCCAAAGTGTAATTTGGTATCTAGTACCATTTCACACCAAAAACCACACTTTACAAATTCAAAAATATCAAAGTATCTTCCAAAAACCAATTCAGCACCTTTTGAGTAAACAACTTTAAGTGGCCTTTTTATCATTATAAAAATCCCTAATAATTCCTAGAGAGGTTCCTTAACATCATATATCTACCAGTGCAATCTCCCCATATTTCTCAAGCCATTTTGCTATACTTCCTTCATAGCCATATTTGTGATCAATATTACAAAATAATCAAATTATCTAGGCTAAGCCTCACCAAAACCCATCCATAGTCATTGATTGACTTTATGCAGCACTCACCTCAGCCCTATTTGTGATCCTTGTAGCACATGCATTGTATCACACTCATACCTTTGTCTTTTTCACTTTGAATAGAGGAGACACAAAGCTAGGTTTTGTATTGTTGATGGGATTAGATCATTGTAGAGCCTCGTTGGGAAACCCCAAGAGCAAGGTGTGATGAACACATCAGAAAGTTTTCCCTCAGTTATGAAACCAAGGTTATCGAACCAGTAGAAGCAAGGAAACAACTCCAAGGTGTTGCTAACAACTTGGAATCCTTCACAACACAAACTCAAGACTTTGCCCAAACTTACAGTAAGGTTGTCAATCTCACTGGTTTGTTGAAAACAAAAGATGAAACGTATAGTATGGAAGATAATAGTTGCTTGTAGAAAGTAAACGGTAACAATACATAATGTAACAATGGTAAAGATTGAACCGGGGTCCACATCTCACTAGAGGTGTTCTCCTTAAGATAGATAACATGATGGGTGAACAAATTACAGTGGGGCAATTGACAAACTGAGCAAGCATAAAAATGCAAATACTAGACATCATGATTCATATGAGATTTGATTGGGCATTACAACAATATACATAGACCATAATCCAACTACATCTACGACTAATAATCCACCTTGAGGTTATCATCCGAACCCCTTCTAGTATTAAGTTGCAAGCAACGAATAATTGCATTAACAAATGTGTGTAGAGTAAACAATACAATTGTTCCATGAACAAAATATTTTTGTTTTCTCCCTAGTAGCAACAGCACATCTACAACCTTAGAGATTCCTGTCACTTCCCCACATTACTAGAGGCATGAACCTACTATCGAGCATAAATACTCCCTGTTGGAGTAACAAGCATATACTTGGCCAAGATAGCTACTAGCAATGGAGAGCATGCAATATCACAAACAACACAGACATGATAGAATCCATAATCAATATGACATGATAGAATCAATAATAAATCTGAAATAGTATCTCAATATCCCTCGGATCCCCGCAAACACAACATGTATGATTACAAATAGATGATCTTGATCATGAATGGAGCTCACAAGATCTAAACATGATAGCACAAAGGAGGAGAAACAACCATCTAGCTACTGTATGGATCCATAGTCCAAGGGTGAACTACTCACACATCATACCGGAGGTTGGCATGGTGATTAAGAAGGCCTCCAGGATGATCTCTCCCCTCCGGTAGGGTGCCGGGAAGAGCTTCAGATACCCCCGATCTAGGGACGATGGTGGCGGCAGCTATAGACTGTTTCGTGGAGATCTGATTGGTTCTTTAGGGTTTCTGCATCGGGATGACTTTATAAGCGAAGAGGCAAGGCAGGAGGGCGTCCGAGGGGCCCACACCATAGGGCAGCGCGGCCCCCCTTGGGCCGCATGGCCCTAGGGTGTGGCCACCTCGTGGACCCCCTTTGTTTTCCCTTCGGTCTCCGTATTATCTCCGGTAAAATATTGACTTTGGCTTTTGTCCTGTCCAATTCCGAGAATATTTCCTTACTAGCTTTTCTGAAACCAAAAATAGCAGAAAATAGGCAACTGGCACTCCAGCATCTTGTTAATAGGTTAGTCCCAGAAAATGCATAGAAATACCTCAAAGTGTAGACAAAGCATAACAAAGTTGATACTAAACAAGCATGGAACATCAAAAATTATAGATACGTTTACGACGTATCAAGCATCCCCAAGCTTAACTCCTGCTCATCCTCGAGTAGGTAAGTGATAAAAGAATAATTTTTGAGGTGAAATGCACCATCACAATCTTGATCAAACCAGTTGCAAAGCATTGAAAGCTGGGACTAAAGTACTCTAAACATGAGCATGAAAGATGAAGTTCTAACAATAATACATAGCAACTATGTTGCAACATGAAAGGATACAAACAAAGATCATGTGTAAGGTTCCCAACCTTTAATAAGGTAGAGATCCCTGTGTTTACAATGCTAGTCCCTGGATCAATAGCTAGCATCCACAGTTAAGATGTAATATCAAGAATCAAAGGTCATAATACAACTTTATAACCAGGATTAAAATAATTCATTACATCTTACATAGCTCACTTGGCTATCACATTACAATGCAGCAGAATATCTATATAACATGGAGTCCTTCATCTTCAAAGTGCCACAGGCAATCATGTTGGTTGTAGACTTGTAATCCTATTCAACACACATCACTAACATCAAACAAACCTGCCACATAATAAGTTGCAGCCACAAGGGTCAATACATTTGAATTGTATTGGCAAGTTTCACTACTATGTAGAATTAAGTGGATCCTATCATTACATGCACATTTGGCTAAGTAGGGTTTAGGCTCTTTTGCAGAAAGCAATATAGTTTTGTCCTATCTTTTCAAAAATAGTTTTGATTTTTTGTCAAATCTTTATGAACTCCTTGGAAAACTCCAAGTGCTTCTAATCCCTTTTTGTCACCTTCAAGTTTTACTTTGAGAAATTGGAATGTCGAGATCTTCCATAGCTTCAGGCCTTAGTTGCTCAGTATTGTCCATAACCGAGGACACGACTAAGTACTTAGAATTTGATCTTCTGCAGAAGTTGTACACTTTACCCACATGACACAATCTCATCTTGATGCCACCAGTGGCCGCTGGATAAGTACTCACCAAGATGGAGTACTGGCAGATTGAGAATGTGACAAAGTCTTTCCATAGAAGTCCTCCTAATACACAATGCTAGCTTGTCATCCAGGCACCAATGTAGGGTTTCAAGTTCCCTTACACAATTCTAGTTAACCTGAAGATGCCAATGCATGGGTCTTCCACTATGTAGTTGACTAAGCCAGGGCCCATTTAGCATGTTGCTGTACACGTAAGCCGCTGTACGAGAAACATGTTCAATCTCTAAGTCCCTGGGTGGTTTCCTTCTAGTGCACATACAAAAAGAGATAGCCATATAAACATGGTTCCTTTTGTTGCCACCTTGTCCAAGCTTGAGTATCCTTGTCCACCCAGGTGGTTCATTGAATACTTGTTTTATTATATAAAACATATGTCTTTTCAACTCTTCATATAATCATATCATGTATCCCATCCCAATATATAGCAGGGCTAAGCATACTACAACTACATTGTTTCCACTAAGGAATATATAAGGGTATCCTATTAGGATTTAGCATAGCATAAAATATAGAAATCCTTTTCGTGCATGTTACAAAAATCCACTAAGTGTAATGAAAATAGTAGGACTTGGATGATAGTGTCACTTGCCTTTTTAGTAGAGAATGTTGGTTCACTTCTTGATCTTGCAAATATCACACTCTTCTAACTTCACTACAAATCAACCAAGCAAACACATATTCAACTAGCATTCCAACCAATTTATCACACATAAAATAACAAAAACAATGTCATGCATGCAAGCATGCAAAAGATGGTTTTATTTGCAAAAGTGGTTTCTACTAGGCTCTAAACATTTTAAAGTTCTAAGTGGTCATTTACTAAAGTGGCAAAACCATTTGCAAAAGGTTTTATCTATAAACCATTTTTAAATCAAATCACTATTTTATGTGGTTGAAAATGCTTTTAGCAAAGCAATATTCTTTAAAGAGTTCACCAAATATATTTTAATTCTCAAAACTTGGTGTTTAGGGTCAGAAGGTTTGAATCAAATAATTTCCCAAAGGTTTTACTCAAAAATCATTTCTAAAACAAAATCAATACTTTTATTTGACTAGAAATGAGCTAATTCAAATATTTACTCCTTAACTTCACAAAATATATTTTTAAATCCATAAGTTGGTTCCTAGGGTCAGTAGGTTCACAACAAACCATTTTGCAAAGATTTCACATTAAAATTTTATATAGAACAATTTTTATATTCATAATAAGCACACACATGTTTCTACAATTTCAACCAATTTTCCAGAAGCAAAACATTAAACAAAATGCATGGTTGCAAAGTACTTGTTCTGCTGAATCCATTGATATAAAATTTGCAAAATTTGGACATGTAGAATTAAAGTTATGAATTTTACAAGTTTGCATATCAATCAGATTCAAAATTCTGTTTTTAAACCAAACCATGTCCATGTGGCTCGTTCTTATTGGCCGGTACCGGTTCACACGGATTGAGCTCTGTGGACTGCAGGATCTAACTTAAAACGCACGGCGCTGATCAACTCGTACCCCTTCAGTTAAGATCTAATCACAGCCAGACGATCATGATCTAACGGACTAGGTTGCTTGGTCAAGGATTGGCGGCGCTGCGCGGCGGCGACTGGCGGCGCGGCTCTGCTCGCGGTGGTTTTGGCGAAGCAGGAAGGAAGGAAGGGAGAGGAGATGCTCACAGGGTTCGCAAGGGTGCAGAGAAGCTCGACGTGGTCGTAATAATCCAAGGGGCGCACGGTGATGTCAGGGATTGCTCGCCGGAGTAGCTCCTGACGACGGATGCTCTCAGTTGAAGTCGGAGGCGAGCTTGTAGGCCACGCGCGGATTATTGGAGGGCACCTGGAGATGCACAGGAGATAGGCGAACCAAATGGCGTAAGTCGCAACTCGAGGCGCGCATGAGGTTGAGGGCTAGGACTCACCGGAGATTCGGCA
Source organism: Avena insularis (assembly GCA_023614405.1). NCBI lineage: Eukaryota > Viridiplantae > Streptophyta > Magnoliopsida > Poales > Poaceae > Avena > Avena insularis. Next base: position 15,081,829 of record CM042693.1, read on the forward strand.
GAGGGCGGCGATGCTCAGAGGCAGACCGAGGCGAGCTCCTGGGGCATGCGCGGGCAAGTGGGAGGCACTGGAAGATGCGCCTGGAGGTGGAGAACAAGATCGTGTGCAGTGGGAGGCGAGAGGTGGCGGGGTGTGGCCAGAATTGCTCGCGAAGCTCGTCGGATACGGCGGTGGTTGAGCTCAAAATCGGAGCAGCCTAGGGGCAGAGGGGAGGCGCTGTTTGGGGGGAAAGAGAGAAGAGGCGTAGGCGGTTTTGTACGCGTGGTCAGGGGTGAGAATAACGTCGGCAGTAACTCGCATTGATCGCTGGAGTTTAAAGGCAGAAACGGCGAGGCGACGAGGTCGTGGTGGAGACGATGACGTGCTGGCGTGGGGCCCGTCTGTCAGCGAGAGGCAGAAAGGGGTGATGGGGTCCACTTGTCTGTGTCTGGGTGGGTGCGTTCGCGCGTAAGAAAACGTTTCGGTGAGGGTATGCCGAGTGGGCTCTTGCTGGGCTTAGTGGGCCTGTTGGGTTGGGTTGGTTCGTTTCACTTTTTTTTATACTGATTGCCTTTTCTTTTTCTATTTAGAATTTCTGTTTTGATTCTATTCAAACAATTCAAACACCCAAAAGAATTCAAACCTTTGCCAAACTTTGTGTAGTTTTTAATTCTGTTTAACATCACAATCCAAAGTCCAAAAATAAAATAATACTTTTATTCTTTTAGGATCCATTAATAATTAAATAAATAGACCTTAGTTATTAATTCAAAATAGGATTTGATTTATTTTAAAACTCTATTTGAAATCTAAAATAATACCAAAATCATTTCAGTAGGTTTTATTTGAATAAATAAAACACTTGGAAAACTTATTTAAAATAAAATAACAAGTTTTAGTGTTTATTTAAAATGGAAAAGCCTTTACTTTAATAAAATTGGATATTAATAAATACTTATTATTTTATTTAAATAAACCTTTACTCTTTATATCAGATAGAAATATTCTATTTCAAAAGCTTGGCCAAGATTTAATTTGGCTCTATAAAATAATCTTTATTTATAAATTCTACTTTGCTTTTGAAAACCAAATCTTTTTATTAAAAGATCCCAAAAATAGTGATTCCAATTATTAAAACTTTCTTTATTAATTGTTTATCTTTTTAAATCCTTTTAGGATTTTATTTGACCAAAATAGGTTTTGATATTTCCAATTGGAATCAAAAAGTTTCTTCTCACCCTAAATTTCAACAAAATTTTATTTTGTTTATTTATTTTTCACATTTCAAAATTTGGAAAATTTTGGGATGTGACAGGCTACCACCCTTCAAATAAATCTCGTCCCGAGATTTGGGAAGGCTAGGGTTACAAGTTGGCTTCAAGGCAACTAGGGTACTACCACCCTTAAAAATAAAGTCTCATAGGGTTACATTGATGGTTCACTTGACTATGGTTCAACACTTAATATCCAGAAAAGGAATGCTTATTTGACTCCTCTGAGTTAACTAGTTCCTGACATGCACTTCTTCTATCTCTTCAAAGTTTCCATCCATGTCAATGTGGTTCACATGTCCTTTCTGGGTCACATTGGAGTCATTTCCATTGGCTCTTCTAGCATCCTTATTTTTTTTCCTTCTTTGGACAGTCTGATGCATAGTGTCCAAGTTCCTTACAATTATAACACTGCAACTGGCTAATATCTTTCTTCCTGAAAGTGTCATGTTGGTTCTGACCAAGGTCATCTCCATTGTCAGTATCATTTCCATTATTATCACTTCCATTGTTGTGGTGGTGATACTGATGTGGTTCAGAATCTTCATTGCTCTTTTTGAATGAATGCTTCTTCTTTGATGATCTTGAGTGATTCTTGAGTTTATGCTTCCTCTTTCTATTATCAACTTGATTCATCTTGTTTTCCAAAATGGTGGCTTTGTCACGGAGTGATTGATAAGTTGGGACATAGGCAATAGCTAGCTGCAGGTTTAACTCATCATTAAGTCCTTCAAGAAATTTCTCCTTTCTCTTAGCATCTGTATCAACTTCATCTGGTGCATAGCGTGCCAGATTGTTGAATTCTTCAATATACTCAGCCACACTGAGGTGACGTTGTTTCAAATTGTGAAACTCCTTTTTCTTCAAGTACATCACTCCAGGTGAGATGTGAGTTGTTCTAAATCCATCCTCAAAAATAGCCCAAGACACATCTTCAAGGGGAGTGGTGATCTAAAAGTTGTCCCACCATGTTGCTGCTGGTCCTTCAAGTAGAAATGCTACAAACCTAACTTTTTCTTCATCGGTGCAGCCAATAGTCACTAAGTCCTTATTCACCGAACGTAACCAATCATTGGCTTCCATTGGATCAGTTGTTCCAGAGAACCTTGCAGGCCTAAGTTTCAGAAACTTGGTGAGCATGTCAAGTGCTGGAGGATTATTCTGATTGTTGTTGTTGTTGTTGTTCTGATTTTGTATGAATATGGTCATCTCCTGCATCAGTTGTGTCTGAGCTGTCAACATCTGCTGCATCTCAGGAGTGATGTTGTTGTTTTGGTTGGGGTTGGCACGACGGGAAGGCATCTGTTGGTTTGATAGGGATAAGTAATGATGGATAGGTTTTTAAGAAGTCCTAACACACAACTCAAAACAACCAAGTTCAATCAAACAATCAAGCAATCAACAAGCAACTATTCACTTAACAACTTATGAGCTTAACTCATGAGTTGAAGGAAACAACAAGTTTTCTTGAAATAAATAACTTAGTATAGTCATACCTCATAGGTCAATATGATCCATACACTAACATGATATCAATGTTTTGGTAGGCAACCTAATGTCTCTTGGTTTTTCACTTGTAGTCCTTAGTGATGTCTAAGTTGGAGTCCTTGGTGAAAATAGTTAAAATCATTTGAAGATGTTGAAGTCATTAGAGTTGATGAAATCCTTTGCACATGGTGAAGTCTTTGGCCATGGGGTAGGCTTTGTCCATCAAGTTGAAAATGGAAGAGATGTAGAACCAAATCAAAATGGTTGAGGAAAGAGTTTACAAGATTATTTATAAATAAGTTTTGTAACAAACACAACTCCTATTTTTCTAAGGGGTTTTGCCCAATCCTAGGGTTACAATCCTACAGGCAACACAGTGCTCTGATACCATCTGTAAGGTTCCCAACCTTTAATAAGGTAGATATCCCTGTGTTTACAATGCTAGTCCCTGGATCAATAGCTAGCATCCACAGTTAAGATGTAATATTAAGAAACAAAGGTCATAATACAACTTTATAACCAGGATTAAAATAATTCATTACATCTTACATAGCTCATTTGGATATCACATTACAATGCAGCAGAATATCTATATAGCATGGAGTCCTTCATCTTCAAAGTGCCACAGGCAATCATGTTGGTTGTAGACTTGTAATCCTATTCAACACACTTCACTAACATCAAACAAACCTGCAACATAATAAGTTGCAGCCACAAGGGTCAATACATTTGAATTGTATTGGCAAGTTTCACTACTATGTAGAATTAAGTGGATCCTATCATTACATGCACATTTGGCTAAGTAGGGTTTAGGCTCTTTTGCAGAAAGCAATATAGTTTTGTCCTATCTTTTCAAAAATAGTTTTGATTTTTTGTCAAATCTTTCTGAACTCCTTGGAAAACTCCAAGTGCTTCTAATCCCTTTTTGTCACCTTCAAGTTTTACTTTGAGAAATTGGAATGTCGAGATCTTCCATAGCTTCAGGCCTTAGTTGCTCAGTATTGTCCATAACCGGGGACACGGCTAAGTACTTAGAATTTGATCTTCTGCAAAAGTTGTACACTTTACCCACATGACACAATCTCATCTTGATGCCACCAAGGGTCATTGGATAAGTACTCACCAAGATGGAGTACTGGCAGATTGAGAATGTGACAAAGTCTTTCCATAGAAGTCCTCCCAATACACAATGCTAGCTTGTCATCCATGCACCAATGTAGGGTTTCAAGTTCCCTTACACAATTCTAGTTAACCTGAAGATGCCAATGCATGGGTCTTCCACTATGTAGTTGACTAAGCCAGAGCCCATTTAGCATGTGGCTGTACACGTAAGCCACTGTACGAGAAACATGTTCAATCTCTAAGTCCCTGGGTGGTTTCCTTCTAGTGCACATACAAAAAGAGATAGCCATATAAACATGGTTCCTTTTGTTGCCACCTTGTCCAAGCTTGAGTATCCTTGTCCACCCAGCACTACTAGAGAAAAGGCTATAGGAGACATGCTTATGCGAGGCACATTTAGCATATGCGCCTCCTATAAAAATAGGTGAGGCGCACTTTGCGATATGCGTCTCTAGTATAAAAATAGGCGAGGCGCATATGATAAGAATGCGCCTCCTATAATCCCTGTACAGACAGAATCTAGCAACCCCATATTATGCGAGGCGCATTCTAGTAATATGTGCCTCCTATATATCAGACAGGCGAGGCGCATATGGCCAGAATGCGCCTCGCATATTCTGTGTGGGCCCGCGTGTTGGTAGGTGCACGAATATGCGAGGCGCATATGGCTATATGCGCCTCCTATATTTGATAATATGCGAGGCGCATATGGCCATATGCGCCTCAAGTAACTCATGCGGGCCCGGGCGCTGGTAGGTGGCCGCATATGCGAGGCGCATATTGCTATATGCGCCTCCTATAGTTTGAATTATAGGAGGCGCATATTATGCAATATGCGCCTCGCATAAGTTGGCACCACTTTTTTCCAGCTTTTTGCACATACCACCCCACTCACTCGTGTCACATTGGACAAAGAAAAGCGGAAAGCTAAAGCGGCAATGGCGCCGGCGACGGCGTCCTAGAGACCAGAGGCCAGACAGAGAGATTCCCCCACACTCTCTCGTCCAGTCTATCTCTCTTGGTCGCGTGCGGCAATGGAGGCGGCGGCGTCGTCGGACCAGTACCGCAGCTCCTCCTCCTCCGCAGGGAGCCCCTCCGCCCCCGTCGCCGCCACCACCAACCGCCGCTATTACTTCCCGAGGCCCGGTCGCCCCATCTCCTTCGAGGACTCCCCGAACTGGGGGGACGACATCACCGCTGCCCCCTCCTCCTCCTCCATCCACCTCCCTCGCCGCCTCCCTACCCGCCCTCCTCCATCCCTGAGCCCCGCCTTCGCCTGGAGCGGAAGGTGGCGCCGCCCTGGTCTGGAAGGAGCTCACCGTCTCCGTCCGGGACAGGCGCCGGGCCGTCAAGGGCTCCAGCGGCTACGCGCTCCCCGGCACGCTCACCGTCGTCATGGGCCCCGCCCGCTCCGGCAAATCCACCCTCCTCAGAGCCATCGCAGGTTTGTTACTGGTTCTCGCAATGTGCTCTACTCCCCTTCTTCTCCTCCACTCTGCTGGTATATGTGCTTCAGTTACTCATAATAATGGCTGTCACTCGTTGATTCAGGGAGGCTGCATGGCGCCGAGCGGGTTTACGACGAGGTCTTCGTCAATGGCGTCAAGTCACCCTTGCCATATGGGTCTTATGTAAGCTCTGCTCTTCCTCAACCAAATTACTAGTCACCCTTTGATGTCAACTGTCTCTTCTGAAAAAACTGCCCAATTATGTCCAAAAGTGTGCCTCTTCTGCTCTGTCCATCATTTCTTCAGTGTTGGATTCGATCATTTGACCTCAAATACCTGCCATATCTATGACTGAATTCTCCATCATATATAAGCTCTACCGTCCACATTGATGTCGTGTTCTCAAAAATGCGAATTGCTCAAAAGCGTGTGTTCTGTACAATATCTTCAGGCTATTGTGAACTAATCTTCAGAAACTGTAGGCCAAATTTCATAGCTTGGTGTCCATTAGCGGTAGCACATATATCATGTTTTGTCAGCGATAGATTCGATCTTGCAGAAATACCTGAACTATCTGTCTGTGATAAATTTCTGCTATTGATCTCGCTCCATTTGCTAAAGCCTAATGCGCTACTGATGACCGACTGATTGCTTACGTCCTATTGTTGGACCGCTTTGTAGGGGTACGTCGATCGGGACGATGTGCTAATTGAGTCTCTGACGGTGCGCGAGATGCTCTACTACTCGGCGCTCCTGCAGCTTCTTGGCGTCTTCTCTTCGAAGAAGCCTGTCGTGGACGACGCAATTGCGGCCATGTCTTTAGGCGACTACGCCGACAAACTCATCGGAGGGCACTATTTCAATAAGAGGCTTCCGACCGGTGAGAGGAGGAGGGTAAGCATTGTGAGGGAGCTCGTGATGAGGCCGCATGTTCTGTTTATTGATGAGCCTCTTTATCACCTCGACAGGTTTGTTTCTCATCTCTATAAGTTACATTTACCTTTATGGATTCCTATAAAAAAATTACTACCTGCTGCTTAAGTGTGTGTGTGCATTTATGTATTTGGTTTCTTTTGATGCAGTGTTTCTGCACTCCTCTTGATGGTAACACTAAAGAAACTTGCAAGCACAGGGTGCACAGTCATCTTCACAATGTATCAAAGCAGCACCGAGGTTTTTGGACTTTTTGACCGGATTTGCTTGCTTTCAAATGGGAATACCCTCTTTTTTGGCGAAACACTGGCTTGTCTGCAGGTGAAAAAGTTCTCTGCAGTTCTACTGCTCAACTCTGCTCAATTACATTTCAGTACTTCACATGCATTACAAAGCTACCACTTGAGTGAAACGATGGTATCCAGTTACGTGGACAGAATTACCTTCCTGATTTTTTTTAGTCTAGATAGAAGGGTCATCGAAGATACTCAAAGATAGCATGACATGTTAATTGATTGAGTTGCTATTTGCTTAATTTCACTGAATCTACGACATTCTAGTTGCATTGGTTGGAAAAACTAAGCCTGCGCAAAGTATTATTCATAATTTGACAAAACAATGTACTGCTTAAAACGATCTTATATGATCCTTATTTTGCAGCTCTCATGTCCAATTGTCCTACAGTAACTTCCTTTCTTCCTGTTGTAGATGACTCTGCTTTCCATGTCTCATCCTATGGCTTTCTGTATTCTTCTTACTTGACCATTCTCTACTATTGTAGCACTTCTCGAATGCTGGGTTTCCCTGTCCAATCATGCAAAGTCCATCTGACCACTTCTTGCGGGCAATCAATACCGACTTCGACGTAATCATAGCAATGTGAAAGAATTTGCGGTTTAAATTTTATTCTGAATTAAGTTTTGATTTTCTTTCTTGATCTTTTAGTCAACTCGATGGAGAAATATACCTTTGTTGTAAGAGATAAACCTTCGAGGTATTAACAGTCGATCAAGGGATTTCATCGGAGCATGGACACCGCAGCGGGCAATCCCGGACACTAGAAGCAACATACAAATCATCGGTCAAGCTGCCTCGGTTGAATCAATGATTGCAAAATTGACGAGAAGGTAGTACTTTTCTACACCCTTGAATAATATTTGAGCCATCCATGGTAAATTGTTGTTTGTATACCCAAATTGTTGCATAATACTACCCTCAAACAAATTGTTGCATATACATTTCACTACAAAATCAATGGTTTTACATCTGTCAAGCCCCTCTCATTTTTTCTTTCTACATATTGTCATGCAGGAAGGTCCTTCCTTGAAAAGTAAAGGCAGAGCCAGTGTTGTAGCAAGAGTTGGAATTACTCCTGCTTTTTCTTTCTACATATACATTTTTTCTTTCTACATATACATTTCACTACAAAATCAATGGTTTTACTCCTGTTTTTGTACGAGGAGTGGAAAGACTGCCAGAAGCAAGTGAACAACTTCTCGGGCAACAGCTACCAAGGCTATGAGAGTAGAGAGGTGGCAGAAGAGAAGTGGAGGAGGCATGGAAGGAAGAAGTGGAGGAACTTCCTCGTGATCACCACCTTGTTGCTCTTCATGGTAGGTTATGTGTTCTACTTCATCTAGGTAGAGCTACGTCGTTGGAGTTGTAATGTGATTGTGAACTTGTACTCGAAGGTGTAATGTGATTGTGAACTTGTACTCGGAGGTGTGAACTTGTGGCACAAACACTTGATGTATGAACTTGTATGTCATGATTGATGTGTAATGTATTGTATTCATGTTGGTTCTATTATGCTTTGGCAAATTGCAAGTTTCTGAAAAATTCAGTGCTCTTTATACTGTATTCTGGACTATATTGTATATTTGAATATCTGTATATTATTATTTATAGTGGTCTGTAAAACTTGAATTTCGAAAATATTACCGGAGGCGCATATAGGATACTATAGGAGGCGCATATACTATAAATATCCGAGGCGCATTGTGAAACATATGCGAGACGCATATGATATGTGCCTCCTATACTTGCATATGTGAAGTATAGGAGGCGCATATCATATGCGCCTCGCATAAGAAATACCCGAGGCTTGAAGCTAGAGGTGCATGTGATATGCGTCTCGGATAGGCTTTTTGGTGCGCCTCGCATAGGCTTTTCTCTAGTAGTGCAGGTGGTTCATTGAATACTTCTTTTATTATATAAAACATATGTATTTTCAACTCTTCATATAATCATATCATGTATCCCATCCCAATATATAGCAGGGCTAAGCATACTACAACTACATTGTTTCCACTAAGGAATATATAAGGGTATCCTATTAGGATTTAGCATAGCATAAAATATAGAAATCCTTTTCGTGCATGTTACAAAAATCCACTAAGTGTAATGAAAATAGTAGGACTTGGATGATAGTGTCACTTGCCTTTTTAGTAGAGAATGTTGGTTCACTTCTTGATCTTGCAAATATCACACTCTTCTAACTTCACTATAAATCAACCAAGCAAACACATATTCAACTAGCATTCCAACCAATTTATCACACATAAAATAACAAAAACAATGTCATGCATGCAAGCATGCAAAAGATGGTTTTATTTGCAAAAGTGGTTTCTACTAGGCTCTAAACATTTTAAAGTTCTAAGTGGTCATTTACTAAAGTGGCAAAACCATTTGCAAAAGGTTTTATCTATAAACCATTTTTAAATCAAATCACTATTTTATGTGGTTGAAAATGCTTTTAGCAAAGCAATATTCTTTAAAGAGTTCACCAAATATATTTTAATTCTCAAAACTTGGTGTTTAGGGTCAGAAGGTTTGAATCAAATAATTTCCCAAAGGTTTTACTCAAAAATCATTTCTAAAACAAAATCAATACTTTTATTTGACTAGAAATGAGCTAATTCAAATATTTACTCCTTAACTTCACAAAATATATTTTTAAATCCATAAGTTGGTTCCTAGGGTCAGTAGGTTCACAACAAACCATTTTGCAAAGATTTCACGTTAAAATTTTATCTAGAACAATTTTTATATTCATAATAAGCACACACATGTTTCTGCAATTTCAACCAATTTTCCAGAAGCAAAACATTAAACAAAATGCATGGTTACAAAGTACTTGTTCTGCTGAATCCATTGATATAAAATTTGCAAAATTTAGACATGTAGAATTAAAGTTATGAATTTTATAAGTTTGCATATCAATCAGATTCAAAATTCTGTTTTTAAACCAAACCATGTCCACGTGGCTCGTTCTTATTGGCCGGTACCGGTTCGCACGGATTGAGCTCTGTGGACTGCAGGATCTCACTTAAAACGCACGGCGCTGATCAACTCGTACCCCTTCAGTTAAGATCTAATCACAGCCAGACGATCGTGATCTAACGAACTAGGTTGCTTGGTCAAGGATTGGCGGCGCTGCGCGGCGGCGACTGGCGACGCGGCTCTGCTCGCGGTGGTTCTGGCGAAGCAGGAAGGAAGGGAGGGAGAGGAGATGCTCACAGGGTTCGCAAGGGTGCAGAGAAGCTCGACGTGGTCGTAATAATCCAAGGGGCGCACGGTGATGTCAGGGATTGCTCGTCGGAGTAGCTCCTGACGACGAATGCTCTCTGTTGAAGTCGAAGGCGAGCTTGTAGGCCACACGCGGATTATTGGAGGGCACCTGGAGATGCACAGGAGACAGGCGAACTAAATGGCGTAAGTCGCAACTTGAGGCGCGCATGAGGTTGAGGGCTAGGACTCACCGGAGATTCGGCAGAGGGCGGCGATGCTCAGAGGCAGACCGAGGCGAGCTCCTGGGGCATGCGCGGGCGAGTGGGAGGCACTGGCAGATGCGCCTGGAGGTGGAGAACAAGCTCGTGTGCAGTGGGAGGTGAGAGGTGGCGGGGTGTGGCCGGAATTGCTCGCGAAGCTCATCGGAGACGGCGGTGGTTGAGCTCAAAATCGGAGCAGCCTAGGGGCAGAGGGGAGGCGCTGTTTGGGGGGAAAGAGAGAAGAGGCATGGGAGGTTTTGTACGCGTGGTCAGGGGAGAGAATAACACCGGCAGTAACTCGCATTGATCGCCGGAGTTTAAAGGCAGAAACGGCGAGGCGACGAGGTCGTGGTGGAGACGATGACGTGCTGGCGTGGGGCCCGTCTGTCAGCGAGAGGTAGAAAGGGGTGATGGGGTCCACTTGTCTGTGTCTAGGTGGGTGCGTTCGCGCGTAAGAAAACGTTTCGGTGAGGGTATGCCGGGTGGGCTCTTGCTGGGCTTAGTGGGCCTGTTGGGTTGGGTTGGTTCGTTTCACTTTTTTTTATACTGATCGCCTTTTCTTTTTCTATTTAGAATTTCTGTTTTGATTTTATTCAAACAAATCAAACACCCAAAAGAATTCAAACATTTGCCAAACTTTGTGTAGTTTTTAATTCTGTTTAACATCACAATCCAAAGTCCAAAAATAAAATAATACTTTTATTCTTTTAGGATCCATTAATAATTAAATAAATAGACCTTAGTTATTAATTCAAAATAGGATTTGATTTATTTTAAAACTCTATTTGAAATCTAAAATAATACCAAAATCATTTCAGTAGGTTTTATTTGAATAAATAAAACACTTGGAAAACTTATTTAAAATAAAATAACAAGTTTTAGTGCTTATTTAAAATGGAAAAGCCTTTACTTTAATAAAATTGGATATTAATAAATCCTTATTATTTTATTTAAATAAACCTTTACTCTTTATATCAAATAGAAATATTTTATTTCAAAAGCTTGGCCAAGATTTAATTTGGCTCTATAAAATAATCTTTATTTATAAATTCTACTTTGCTTTTGAAAACCAAATCTTTTTATTAAAAGATCCCAAAAATAGTGATTCCAATTATTAAAACTTTCTTTATTAATTGTTTATCTTTTTAAATCCCTTTAGGATTTTATTTGACCAAAATAGGTTTTGATATTTCCAATTGGAATCAAAAAGTTTCTTCTCACCCTAAATTTCAACAAAATTTTATTTTGTTTATTTATTTTTCACATTTCAAAATTTGGAAAATTTTGGGATGTGACATCATGAATAACAATACATTGAGAGACGTTTATTTGTTTCACATATAGAAAACATAGCATAGTGGTATTCAGCTTGTCCCTCATGGAGTAGCAAAACATAAATGCATAGGACACCTTCAAAGTTCATAAGGGTGACTAGATACAAATAGTTCAAGAACAAGCAATATCAACATTATGAATCAATCAATAAGTTTTGGGACAATGCACATAAAACTAAGAATGACAACTATGCTCCCTTAATCGGTGCATAAAGATAGAAGGTGGAGACTCAATATAAAAGTAGGAAGAAAGGCCCTTCACAGGGAAGCAAGGATTTCAAGTTTCATAAAGAGCTTCCAAAAATTATGGTACTTATTAGCTTTCAGCTCTCATTGCCCCTATCATAAGCATCTTGAAGTGATTAAGGTTAAAGTGAACAAAGTATGGAGTATATGCTTGACATCATAAGTTGGCAATCTCATGTCCCTTGAGTACGAGGTACGTTCCTCATGCTACTCAACTTTAGTCACAAGCAAGTGCTTGTCATTGTAAGTATATGTGTATCATAGAGAACCGCCAACGGGGTACCCCTTGCCACATGACACAAGAGCTATCCATATAAAAATGACAAGGCAACAGACAGTGAGCATCTCAGCAATACTTTTATGAGCATGGTGCATTTTTTTTATTTTTCTCTTCTCTTTTTTTTCTATATTATTTTCTGAGGATGCTTCATGGATTGCTGACTATGGTGATGCTGCAAGTTTCCACCATGATTAGGGATGGCTTAGGCTGGCCGCCCAAGCATTTCTCTAACACATATATAATACTCCATGAACTTATAGGCTCCCCTTTTATTTCACACCGTCGACATCCATAAACAAAAGATCATGATATCAACTGGGTAATATGTATAGGTGTTGAAAGCGTTCCCCATGACAGCATGGTTCTGCTAATTCCCAACTTATAAGTGCAAGCATATACAACATAGATGACACAATGGTTCAAGTTTATTAGGGGCAAGAAAAATAAAATGTGCCATCAAGTTTGTGAGAGCTTTAATCACTAATTTTCACATAACAAGTTTAATTTGGAAGATAGATAAAACAAGAATATACCTGGAATGGTGTAACACACCATGCATAGGAATTTATAGTGGACTCTTTGGAATAACTTGGTTTCTTGGGAGTTGGATGCATGAGTAAAGCTTAGTCAATACAAGTGGAGGCTAGCAAAAGACTGGGAGCGACCAACTAAGAGAGCAATAATGGCCATAATCATGCAGAGCGACAAAACATTATCAATCAAAGCATAACGTGGTATCACAAGTCAAAACTAAATGATCATAGAGGCTAAGGTGACTGGTTCATAGTCATAACATGGTGTGAGCATGTGCCAGTCAACCCAAACAAAGCATCAAAGGAGAATACCACAATATTATGCTTTTGTATGCTAAAACAACGCATGATTCTTTCAAGGCACATTAAGAAATCTCAATTGTTTGGAACAAGTCATGCTTCGGCAATAATAACTAAGCATAAGGTCAAAACAACATCTAGGATGACATGATAAAGTCTAAGCCAGAGTCAAATCAAGCTTCCTTTTGTACCACTATAAGCATAAAACTTTCTACTCTTTTCCAACACCAATCAACTTATTTGAAACAACACAGCGAAAGCGGGTGTCCAACTACTTTATTCAAGCAAACTAAGCAAACAAAAACCAAAAATAAAAACTAAGACGCTCCAAGAACAACACAACAGTGCATGAAACAATAAAAAACGAAGTGTCTAGAAAGAGACCTGAGATTTTATTGATGAAGAAGGGGATGCCTTGGGCATCCCCAAGATTTAACGCTTGTACCTCTTGAATATTTCTTGGGGTGACACGGGGTGGAATCCCCATGATTGAGATTTTGTCCATTATTCATCTCATTACATCATTTCCTTAATACTCCCTCTGTTTGGTATTATAAGTCCCGCGCGGATAACTAGGTTGCTAATTTGAACAACAAAAAATAAATAATATAGCATAAAAATTATACCATTAGAAACTTTAGAGGTTATATTTTATAATGATATAATTTTTGTGATATATAAGTTATATTTTGTTGGTCAAATTAACAACCTAGATATGCCCGTAGAACCTATAATCCCAAACAGAGGGAGTACAAAACTTCACATAATTCTTCATTAGCAACATTAGTGTATTCAAAATAATAGGCCTTTGGGTTTAGTTTCAACACAAGTAAAGCTTCCATTAAAACACAAGATGCTGTAGCAATTCCTTTAAAAATCTCAAGTGATCAAGAAGAACTCAAAAAGAAACCGATTAAGAGGCAAATGTAAATAATGGCAGAAAACAGTCAAAACAGACCAACAAGTAAAAACCGATTTTTTAAAAGACCTTTTGTTGCTCAAATCGAAAAGTGTTGAACTAACAAAGTTAGATAACAACCTGGGGCATTTATTCGAAAAATTACAGCTCAATCCGACATACAGAGATTTTTCACGAATTTTTACACTAAAGCACAAAAATCTGTTTCGGGACAGCAACTTCCCCAAATCTTACTTCTCTCTCATTAGAGGTTATTCTTGGCACAAAAACCACAAAAAAAGGATAAGGAGAAGGCTCAACTGAAACTATTGGGTTATCTCCCAAGAAGTACTTTTATTTAACGCCTTTAAGTTAGGCATAGAAAGATGCTCACATAAGAAATATGAATTGAAATAAAAGAGAGCATCAAGAAGCAAATTCAAAACACATTTAAGTCTAACCCACTTCCTATGCATAGGAATATTGTAAGAAAATAAATCAAAGAAGCACATAGTAACAAGAATGGGTAGATAAAACAAGAGCAACTTCAAAACTTTCAGCACATAGAGAGGTGTTTCAGTACCATGAAAACTTATACAACCATATTTTCCTATATCATAATAATTTTCAGTAGCCTCATGAATAAAATCAACAATATAAGTATCACATAAAGCATGCTTTTCATGATCTACAAGCACATAATTTTTATCAAGCTCAAAAATAGTGGGATTAAAACCTTCAAACCCACTTTTAACAATTTTATAACAAGATGACTGATCATTCTCAAGATATATGAGGTTCCAAGATAAATTCAAGACCTCTCCCATCTTATTTTCGATAGTAGTACTATCAATATTATCAACCAATATAGGACCATCATCTAGAGCTTTATCATAAACATTTTCTAAGCAAAACTCTTTAGTACCATGCATTTCGAAATTAGGCACAAATAAAGGATTATCATAGATAATAGGAGCACAATTATTATCACAGGTTTTACCCATAGTAGTGAAGGGAATATGCCCGCGAGGCAACAATAAAAGTGGTTATTATCGTATTCCTTATTTATGATAAATGTTTATTTTGCATGCTATAATTGTATTAATACGGAAACGTTAATACATGTGTGTTTAATAAAAAAATAGAAAGTTCCTGGTTATGCCTCTCTTATAAACTAGCTCGTTAATTAACAAGATGATCAAAGGTTTCCTGATCATATACATTGGATGTTGTTAATAACGAGGTCACAACATTGTTGGAACGATGTGATGAATATTCATCCAAAGTATAGCATTACGATCAAGGTTATTGTGTTTATATTGCTATAACATCATACGAAGTAATCTTAGTCCTTAGACTATGAGATCATGTCAATCACTAACACCGGAAGAGTATCTTGATAACATCAAACGTCACACCGTAACAGGGTGACTATAAAGACGGGTTTAGTGCTACAAAGGTGTTATGTTGAGGCCCATGGATCAAGAGTGGAATTTGTCCATCCCGATGACAAATAGATATACTCTGGGCCCTCTCGGTGATATCACATTAGTTAGCTTGCAAGCAAGTGATTTGATCACTAGAATGTTATATCACGGGAACGAGAAAAGAGTACATGTCGGTAACGAGATCAAACTAGGTATGGATATACCGATGATCGAATCTCGGACATGTAGTATATCACGAGACAAAGGGATTGAGTTACATGCGTATAAGGTTCGCATGATCATAGAAGTCATCATTGAATATGTGGGAGTCAGTACGGATCTCCAGGTCCCGCTGCTGATTATTGATCGGAGAGGGGTATCGATCATGTCTGCATTATTCGCGAACCATAGGGTGACACAGTTAAGGGATATCGACACCATTCGGAGCAAATGATATGCCCGAGAAAGAAAAATAAAGCGCAGGAATTTATTTCACTAGTCACCAGAATTGTTTCGGTTGAAATTGCTAAAAGTGGTTCTGCATGTTAAATTGAAATGTTGCAAGGGGTTTTATGTGAATGTTTGTTAATTAGAGTAATTATCATAATTCTGAATAAATAAATAAAAGATTTTTATTTAAATGAGAGCTTGCATTAAATTTGGTGGAAATTGAATGCATGTGAGTGGATTTTTGAGTGGATGCATGTTTATGTGAGTGGAGGCTTTTCATTTTGGGTGGGAGAGGTGGGGCAGCCACCATGGCTAGGCGCCATGCCCCTTGGCTTCCTCCCCTCTCCCTATAAAATGCCCCTTCTCCTCCTCTCACGTCACACCTCCTCGCGAAGGATATCTCTCCCCCCTTTAGAATTTCCCCATGGTCTCGAATCAGTGAGATACATGTTCCCGGTGGCTTTTTCTAGAAGGATTTGTTGATTCCGCTGCTTTGGTGGAGCAAGGGCGTGGAGGTTGTCGGGGTACCCGGACGTGTGTGCGATCACGGATGCACCACTGCTTTGCGGTGCTGGACTTGATGGTGCTGGACCGGCTGGACTAGATGGACTTCATCACAATCTTGAGATCGGCAAGCATTCGACTACATCATCCACGAGTACAACCTCCTTAACGCTATTCGGTCTTCGAGAGTATGTATTCTATGGATGTATATCCACCCATTGCTTGTATCTAGTAGATAGATCTTGGTACATAGTTGTTCCCATCATAGGAAAATTTTGGTTTCTATGCTGTGAACCCTATAGTGGTATCAGAGCTAGATCTATGCGTATATACTTTGCACGGGTAGTATACATATGAATATGTGGGTGCTGATGGTCATGTTATTACTTCTTTATTGTACTTTGGATATTGGTGGCATAGTGGGATGAAGCGGCCCGGACAAACTTTACATGTCCTCGCACATGAGACATGTTCCACGCTTGACATGCAACTAGTTTTGATAAGTGGCTTGCGAGTGTCTATCTCTCCTACTATATACAATATCTGATTTACAACGAGTTGCCAATAATTTTATTATCATCATTGTGGTTCCATGTTTGTAGGTAAAAACGGTTCTATCTTCTAAAGCCCTAAGCCACGTAAAACTTGCAATGGATAAATTAAAAGCGTCTAGTTTAGATTGTTGTTGGGATAGTGTCATGATATGGTGATGTTGTAAGTAAAAGTATAAGTCGATACTCTTACAACACACATAACGTGTAAGTTCCATAGACCTTGGCCTTACACATAAAAGAATGATGAAGATCATACCACGATGCACATGATAACGATCAAGTGCAAGGACCATATCATTTCACTTTTCACATAAGATGTTTGTTGCATATTATATTGCTAGTTTGGCATTTTATTAGCATTATAAGATGATCCCTCATTTATATATCAAGATAAAAATGTGTTCTTCCTTAAGTATGCACCGATAATGTTTCGTCGCTTCAAGAAATCACGTGATGATCGGGTGTACTTGAATCCATGAGCATATCTTGGGTGTAAGACAGTTTTACACACGCAAATACTAAGGTTCTTACTTGGCGATCCTAGCATGTGCATACATGGCCTTGGAACACGGACCTAAAGGTTAATAATGAGTCATATGTTTTGATATTATGACCATATGGATGCTCGCCTTTGAAGCTACATCGACTCACGTGATGATCGGACTTGGTATATTAGATTTAGTTCATGTAATCACCAAAAGGACATGAGGGATGTCGTTTTTGAGTGGGAGTTTATTTCTAATTTGAATTACTAGAACTCAATTTATCATAAATTAAATCAAAGTGAATTTGCATAATTTGTTGTAGTCATTCGCATTTGTTCACCACCTTATGATTAGTTGTAATTGAGATAATAGGACTATAGAATTCTGGATATTTACTTTACGAACTGGTATCATATTGTATTGAGTGTCAATCTAAAGTTTAAAGTCCTATTGCAAACTTTCAGCAAACTCTGTTTACTCCGTGAAGTTTAATAATTAGTATTAAATCGAGAGTGACAATTCCAGTGTTAGTATCAAAAGTATCATGTTTGCCTCCATGATTCTTGATTTAAATATTGAGTTTATCTAGGAGCTGAAATAATTGTTTCATAAACCATAATGTGTGGCAGATATAACGATATCTGAAACAATGTTTTGGTTGCAATATGATAGAGTATAATATATATTCTCATATTGGATGAGAATTTACGAAGGTTGGAGATGCTATACATCCTAATCATCCAAAAGGGTTTTGGAAAGTAATGTTATACTCACGATTCGCCTTTATAAGCTGCATTAGCTTGATCATGAAATTCGTCATGAGAAAGATGAATATAAGATGTATGTAAAGTGTTTACTACACTAAAAGATTACTAAATAATGGATTTTGAAAGAACGCCAATCATTTGATGATGGTGATCTACTTCAAAGTGCAAGTCCAAAGGTATTAGTATTTAAATATACACGCTTTGTACTATGTGGCATGTATATGGTGCCACTTTTGATATTGATAGATTCTTTTAAAAGGAAAGGAAATGCTGAAAGAGAATCTATAAAATATATTTGGCAGAAAAGAAAAGATTGGAAATATCCAGTTTAGGTATATAGATGATATACATGTTATGGTTGTATTCTTTGCTTGTTAAACAATGTGGTTCTTAGGTATTGAATACCGAATTGGTTGGTATGAAATTTCATACAGAACAACGCAATTTATGAACTACAATGACTTAAGTAACTAGCAAGAGAATATGTGATGATGTTCATCGAAAACAAACAAGCCGTTGTTTGTATTTCTCGTTAACATCAAAGTCTGCCTTCAAGATTTGTTTTAATATTTGTTATTTAAATCAGGTATTATGAGAACAAAGATTGTGTGAAGTGGAATTATGTGGGACTCCACCACCAACCTCCTCCCACCCCCACCGTGACACCCACCTCTCCTCCGGCGATCTCTCAACTCCGGCCAACTAAACCCAAATCTGAGTCATGCAATCTACTCCACTCACTCCAAAACCCATCTGCTGGCCATCATGGCTACACCCACCATTTCATTCCCCCTAGATCTTGAATCTGGTTTGGCTTTTTCAAAAAAAAGTGATGAACCTTTATTCCACTCTGGTTCATCCAATATTTGCTGAATCTGGATTTTCCCTGGTGGTCTCATTTGGCAATGCAAAGTTTGGTCTATCTTGTGCCAATATTGGTATGGCTCTCTTGGCATGTCTCGATGCTGATTGGGACAAACTCCGAATCTCCCCCTTGAAGGGTAGGGTTTTCATATTTGATGTTTGTTCGAAGGCCATTGGGTTCATGATCATCAAAATGAGATCTTACAAATCCAGTGAGTTCACATGCACTTTGATCTATAGAGCAATGGTGGACCAAATTGGAAACGTGAGTTTAATCTCTGGTGCGAGGAAGAAGATAGACAATGGACTCTCGTGCAACACAAGAGGAAGAGGATTCCTCATGGATCCACCCATGAATCACTCAACCATCAAGGTACATCTACTATCACATCTTCTACAAAATTTCATATTCCACTATCTGGTGCAAATCTTGTTACCGTTGGTCATAGAGTTTCATATGTTGACGTGGCTTGATCTCACAACGGTGCACAACTTTTAAGTCCTGAGCATGCACATGATCGTACATCACGGAGTGAGATCCAACTATCCAGGGATGGATTATCCAATCGTCAAGTATCACTCGTTGGAGTTTCACCTGACCTGCCGAATAATTCGGATTTGCCCATTTATGAACACGTCATTAGACCATTTAAATGCACATGTTGCCTGGCGTTAAATGACCATCTACGTGCATATTGTCGTAACAGTGTTCGTTGCCGTCAATGCTACAATTATGGGCACATCTCCCGATCGTGTCTATCATCGCTAACAAGAAAAATGTTTTATCGGAGAATATCCAGTGCTACTGTTACACCTAACTCTACCGCATCGACTTCTCCGGAGACAAGCTCATACACAACTCCGCAGCCACCTGCACTTCAATCTCCCTCCCCATAAACCCTAGTTTGCTCATCGGCGGCGATAATGGCGAACTATCTAGTCGACCCTGCACCCCACGTCCCCCCCTGGCATGGCTGCTATTCCTCCTGGTCCACTATGTACCCAAAGAAGCTACGTGTTCCTAGGCGGGGACTCCCCCATCTATGTTGATGATTGGGCCGTCGCCACCCTCACCCCTGAACCTGATGCTGCTGAATACATCGGCTCTGTTGCAATCATCGGTGAGTTTCTCCATGGACTTGGCTTGCAAGTTCGCAGTACATCTAAGAGCGCAATGGGTACTGCTCTGTTTCGGTTTGCTACTGTCACTGATAGAGATGTTGCAGTTTTGGGTAGTCCTTATCAGATAGGAGAAAGTACTCTGAGGATTGTTAATGAGGACTCTGGTATCAATCGTAGGGCTATTGTATTTACTCACGACATCTGGTGCATGCTACTTAACTACCCTCAGCAACTTTGGGATCCTGAATCTGTGATGAAAACATTTATCCCCTTTGGTAGATTTTTTGTCTGGAATAAGGATTTGTCAAACAAGGCTAGAATTCTAGTTAAATTTCGTGCATATGACATTGACACCCTTCCCCTGAGTGTGGTGATTGGTAAGAATGTGGCTAATGATGGCAATGGTGACTCCTGGACATGCCCCATGATCCTACTTTCTGCTACTCTGCTTGGTGCTAATGCTGGTGATGAAGACCCACTGCCTCCTGATGGTGGTAACCCTCACCCCCTGCCCATGGTTCATCAGGGGTTTTGGCATGATGCTCAACATGATCATGTGATGGAGGAAAATGTTGCTGATAATATAAATGTTGCACCTGTACATGCTGCAGTTGGAAATGCAGCTCCTGCAGCCAATGTTCAGAATGAGGTTGTTGCCAACCTGGAGCCTGCAACCCCACCACTACAGCCTGAGGTTCAAGATAATCAGAATATGCCTGCTGCTGAACTAGACCCAATTGTTAACCTTTCCAGTCTGCTTGTTAGCCTGATGGGTGGTGAAGAGAATGCAAACTTTCCTAATATTTCTGTTAGCACTATCACTGGTGCTAAAGTTCAGATGAATGAATCTGTCAACAATGGCATCAACACTGTCAAAGTGACTCTGGAGATCAATACTGTCCCACCCAATCAACAAATCACCTTGCAGAATGATATTCAGATGGAGGCAAACAATGTTTCACAGGTGGTGGACAACAATAATGCTGCAGTTGATGGAGATGGTCCTAGCTTCATTCCTGTCCCTGTAGATAGCTCTGACAGTGTTACTGTTATCCCCAAACCTGACAACTTCCCCAAGAGTAAAAGGAAGAAGCCTGAACCTAGTTCTGTCAAATATGTCAGGAGAAGCTGCAGGATTGCAAGTCTCAATGCAGGTTTCAATAATAAAGCAAGTGCAGATGAACATGCCTCCAATGCCCAAGTCACTCCCATGAACCTGTCTGGCCACTTTGAATCTATTGTCATGGACAATAACAGTGCACCCCCACCAATCCTCCCAGTTGATACAATCCAGGCTATTGGTACCAGCTTCTGTCAGATTCCTCCTGGGGAGGTTTCTGCTGCAAACTTGAACTATGACAGTTCTAATGATAGTGCTTAATCACTATTTCACTATGTCCAAGAGCATGGACAGTAGATGCTCTGTTATCCTAGGATTTTATTCCAGTATTTATCATGTAAGGTCACTATGTCAGACTCCTTTTGTTTATCATCCAAAGTCTCTGATGTGTGCAGAGCAAAACATTTATCTTATATTATCTGGGTTGTACTGTCCTTTGTTTGATATGGTTTTATCTTATCGGGCCTGCAATGATCCCCTACTCAATATTTACTTTTGCCCTCTGCCTATGTGCATCAAAACATGATATATGTCAGATGGTCACACCTACACATACAATGTACTGATCATCATAGATATAAAGACACATCCCATTTGTCATGTATTATCACCCATGATATACAATGCATGTATATCTGCTACAGCAAACCTGACTCTGTTTCCCAATGAGTAGACAAATCAAAATACTAGACTGGAACATTAGAGGTGTTAACTCACAGGAAAGATGGGATGACCTTGCTGACAAAATCAATCAGAGCAATTGCAATATCTTATGTTTACAGGAAACTAAGAGAGAAACATTTGATAGTAATTACATCAAAAAATTCTGTCCTAGAAGACTAGGGCAGTTTGCATACCAACCATCCATTGGAAATTCTGGTGGATTGATCATCATTTGGAATGGCAACATGTATAATGGCACTGTGATCAGTCAATCATCTTTTCACCTTACTGTTAAGCTGCACTGCAATCTAACTAATGAGGAATTTTACATCACCAACATTTATGCACCATGCACAAGTGATGGAAGGTCTGATTTTATTGATTGGTTCTTACATATTGATTCATCTATCTTCAAATTATGGATAATTATGGGAGATTTCAATATGATCAGAAGCTCTGAAGATAGAAATAGAGCAGGGGGCAATATTTCAAATATCCACTCTTTCAACTCCATCATTCAGGAACATGATCTAGAGGAAATACCCCTTAAAGGGAGAGCTTTTACTTGGTCAGATATGCAACAGCAACCTCTTCTTGAAAAACTTGATTGGATTTTTACATCACATGAATGGACCACCACCTTCCCCAATACTATGGCCACTCCATTGGCTAGATTGGGCTCAGACCACATTCCTATATTGATACAAATCAGTACTGACATACCAAAATCAAAATTATTTAGATTTGAGGATTATTGGTTGGAATTTGAAGGTCTATCAGATATTGTGGAAAGCAACTGGGTCAATAAAGGAAGGTTCAAGAATGATGCACATGATCTGTCTGCTAGATTCAAAAACTTGAGGCATGCTATCAAAAAATGGAGTAAATCCATCTCTAACCTCAACATTGTCATTGATAACTACAACTTCGTTTTATCTCTTTTGGATGGTCTTGAGGAACAAAGAACACTATCTGTACCTGAGATAAATTTTAGGCATATCATAAAATCTCATTTGGCCAAACTATTGGAAGCTAAAAGAAAATATTGGAGGAAAAGGGCTAATATTAGGTGGGCTAAACTTGGTAATGAAAACACCAAGTTTTTCCACTCCATTGCCACAAGAAACTACAAGAACAATTATATTGCTGCTCTGCTGGATGGACAAGGTAATGAAATTACTGACCATGATCACAAAGCTGCTCTTTTATGGACTGCCTTCAGAGATAGACTTGGAAAAACATCTGAAACTGAGATGAGGTTTGACCTACAGAATCTTATTACCCCACATGATCTGACATTACTGGAAGAACCATTTAGCCAATTGGAAATTGATGATATTATCAAATTCATGCCAAATGATAAATCACCTGGACCTGATGGATTCAATGGTTACTTCATGAAAAAATATTGGAATATCATCAAAGTCCAATTCTATAATCTATGCAACAGATTTCACTGTGGGGAGCTGGACATTGACAGTATCAATACTGCATACATTGCACTCATTCCAAAAGTTTCAAACCCCATGAAGCCTTCTGATTTCAGGCCCATCTCACTTGTTAGCATGGCACTCAAGATTCTGACTAAACTTATTGCCAATAGAATACAGAACATTATTATCCCAATTATCAGCAAAAACCAATATGTGTTTATCAAATCTAGAACAATTCAGGATTGTCTGGCCTGGGCATTTGAATACTTACACATTTGCCACAAATCCAAGAGAGAGATCATCATTTTAAAACTTGACTTTGAGAAAGCTTTTGACATGATAGAATATAATACTATCATCACCATGCTCAAGCACTTTGGATTTGGGGAAAAGATAACACTTCTGTGATCCTAAATGGAGTCCCTGGAAAAAATATTAGATGCAAGAGAGGTGTAAGACAGGGTGACCCATTATCACCATTATTATTTGTTGCCACTGCTGAACTTCTGCAAACTATTGTGAACCATGCCTGGCAGACTAATGAGTTAGATCTACCTGTTGATAATGCATATGGGCAGAATTACCCAATTCTTCAGTATGTAGATGACACATTACTCATCTTGCCTGCTGCTCAGGAACAGCTCTCCTATCTAAAGAATCTGCTGATGGATTTCTCCAAATCAACTGGACTTAAAATAAATTTTCATAAATCTTCTATGGTCCCTATCAATATGACAGCTGACAGATGCAAAACACTTGCTGATAGTTTTGGTTGCAGACTTGAGTCTCTGTCATTCACATAACTGGGTCTTCCAATGGGTACAACTAAACCTAGTGTCAGTGACCTTACACCATTGATCAGCAAGATTGATAAAAGGCTGGCTGGCATCTCAAATTTACTATCCCACTGTTTAAGAGTTGTTGTCATCAAATCTATAATATCTGCTATGCCTAACCATATTATGTGTGCCATGAAGTTGCATTACACACATATTGACCATGTGAACAAATCTACAAGAACTTTTCTTTGGCATGGGAATGACATTGAAAAAAAGGTAAATGTCTGGTTGCCTGGGAAAAGGTTTGCCTTTCCAAAAAAGCAGGGGGACTAGGAATACTGAACTTGGGACAACACAACAAGGCAATGATGATAAAAAACCTTTACAAATCCTTCAACTGTCTGGATATTCCTTGGGTCAAACTTATCTGGCAAGCATACTATCAGAATGGTTCCCTACCAGATTACAATACACACAAGGGATCTTTCTGGTGGAGAAATTGCCTCTCTTTTCTGATAGACTTCAAGAATATGACTACAATTGTGCATGGTCAGGGAAACAACACTATGTTTTGGCAGGACAAATGGCATGACACTGAGCTATGTAACAAATTTCCTGAATTATTTTCATTTGCCGAAAAACCAAAAATCAGAACTGAGGAAGCTAAACAATATCAGCTTGCAGGGGAGTTATTGAGTATGTTCCAATTGCGACTCTCTCTTATTGCTGAAAACTAGATGAATAGTCTATGTATAATCCTCCAAAATTCAAATGTTCTTGAGAAATACAAATGAACACTCTATTGGAGATATGCCCAAGAGGCAATAATAAAGTGGTTATTATCATATCTTCATACTTATGATAAATGTTTACATACCATGCTATAATTGTATTAATAGGAAACATTAATACTTGTGTGATTTGTAAACATAAAAGAGTCCCTAGTAAAGCCTCTTGTTAAACTAGCTTGTTGGTTAATATATGATCATGGTTTCCTGATCATGAACATAGAGATGTTATTAACAACAGGGTCATATCATTAGAGAATGATGTGATGGACATACTCCTATAGTTAAAGCGTAGCATAAAGATCAAGTCATTTAATATAGTTCATTTGCTATAAGCTTTCTGATACATAGTAACCTAATTCCTTCGACCATGAGATCATGCTTATCACCATCACCGGAAGGATGCTTTGATGACATCAAACACCACACCGTAACTGGGTGGCTATAAAGATGGCATTGAGTGTTCGGAAAGTATGGGTTGAGACACATGGATCAAGAGTGGGATTTGTCCATCCATATGACGGATAGATATACTCTGGGCCCTCTCGGTGGAATGTCATCCAATTAGCTTGCACGCATGTGACTGGCTCACAAGGGATCACATACCACGGGAACGAGAAAAGAGTACTTATCAGTAACGAGGTTGAACTAGGTATGCATAGATACCGACGATCAAAACCTCGGATAAGTAAACTATCATGAGACAAAGGGAAATTGGTATCGTATGTAAGTGGTTCATTCGATCGCAAAGTAATCGTAGAAATATGTGGGAGCCATATGAATTTCCAGATTCCTCTATTGGTTATTGATCGGAGAAGTGTCTCGATCATGTCCGCATAATTCACGAACCGTAGGGAGACACACTTAAGGATTCGATGTTGTTGAGTAGTTATGGAATGATGAGTAAGAGACCGAATGTTGTTCGGAGTCTCGGATGGGATCCGGGATATCACGAGGAGATCCGGAATGGTCCGGAGAATAAGATTCATATAAGGAAAGTCCTGTTTCGGGGTTGGAGAATGGTTCCGGTGTTTTCAGCAGGAATGTTCTAGAAGGTTCCGGAATGTCCGACACTCCGGAGGGGAAGGGTACATGAATGTGTCATTGCAAGTTGGAATGATTGCATCATGTACTAGGTGTCATCGCTGTACAAAATAAAGGGTTTAATCAAATCCTAGTTTGAAAAGTCAAACGCCAATTTGAAAAGTCAAACGGCTATTTTGGAAAGTGGAGAAGAAGTGGAATCCGAGTTGGGGAGGAGTTCCTCCACCGCCGCCCACTAGGGATCCGAGTTGGGGAGGGACTCCTCCTTGGCCGGCGCCTCCCTCCACCTATAAAAGGAGGGGCAGGGCTCCCCTCCTAGACACACAAGATCCTCTCCTCCAAACCCTAGCCCCAAGCCGCCGCCGCCTCCATAGCCGCCGCCGGCCCTAGGGCAAACCCTAGACGCCGTCTAGCTAATCCCTAGCCGCCGGCTTGCCCCCTCCTTGGTGTGTCTAAACCCTAGAACACCGAGGGACTCTCTCATACTCCACCGTACTCGCTCAGGCTTAAGGCGAAGCCCTGCGAGATCTCCCCTCTACTTCCGGTACCACGCCGTTGTGCTGCCGGAATCGCGAGGAGAGTGCTACAACCTCCGCTACCTGCTGGAACAAGGGAGAGGAAGGCCTTCGTCGAGTACCGAACGTGTGACCGATCAGGGAGCACCGCTTAACGCAGCGCCGGAAGGATTGTCTACACGATCTTGAGATCGGGAAGAGTACGACTGCATCACCCACGAGAATCCGCTCTCGTTAAACACTTTGGAATCTTTGAGGGTGAGTTATTCCATTGACTCGTTGCTACAATCTAGTAGATAGATCTTGGCTTGTTTGTTTGTATGCGGTAGAAATTTTTTGTTTTCCATGCTACGAAACCCTACAGTGGTATCAGAGCCGTGTCTATATGTAGATCTGTTGCACGAGTAGAACACAATGGTCATTGTGGGCGTTGATGCTTTTGTTGTCGATTGCTTTTTGTGTACTTTGCATCTTGCGGGATGGTGGGATGAAGCGGCCCGGGCTAACCTTACATGACATCGTTCATGAGACTTGCTCCACGCTTGACATGTAACTTGTATTGCATAAGTGGCTTTGCGGGTGCCTGTTTCTCCCAACATAGTTAAGATTCAATTTACAAGGGGTGATTGACAATACTAGTATCAATGTTGTGGTTCTTGTTCGTAAGTTAGAACGACACTTATTGAAAGCCCCAAACCACGTAAAACATGCAAAGAAAATTAGAGGCGTCTAACTTTGTTTTGCAGGGTGTGCTATGATGTGATATGGCCATGATTGTGATTATATATGATGTATGCAATGTTCCTTATTGTAAGTTGGCAACCGGCAGGAGCCATATTGTTGTCTTTAAATTCTGTTAAGACCCGCGTGTCTATTCAAAGTAGTTGTAATAGTTGAAGCTGGTGGAAGACAACCATGGAGCAGCATCATTGACCTTGATGCAATGCCGGTGATGATGGAGATCATGTTCGTGCTTGAAGATGGAGATCGGAAGCTCAAGAAGAAAGGCCATATCATATCACATATTATGAATTGCATGTGATGTTAATCCTTTTATGCATCTTGTATTGATTAGTTAACGACGGTAGCATTACAAGATGATCCCTCAAGCACACAATTTCAAGTTTTAAAGTGTTCATCCTTAGTAAGCACCGTTGCTAAAGCTCGTTGTTTCGAAGCACCACGTGATGATCGGGTGTGTTAGATTCTACGAGTGTATACAACGTGAGCAAGCCAGATTTGCTCATGCAGAAGCTAAGGTTGATCTTGACGAGCCTAGCATGTACAGACATGGTCTCGGAACACGGATCACCGAAAGGTAAAGCATGAGTCATATAGTAGATATGATGAACATGTTGATTGTTCGCCATTGAAGCTACATCAACTCTCGTGATGATCGGTTTTGATGTGGTGGATTTGGTTCGTGTGATCACTAAAACAATGTGAGGGATATTGTTTTGAGTGGGAGTTCAACGGCAATATGATTAAAAGTTGAACACTATTTATCATAAATTAAATCAAAGTGAATTTGCATAGTTGTTGTAGTCATTGGCATCCGTTTACCACCTGCGCTTAGTTTTAATTGAGATGATAGAACTATAGAATTCTGGTTAGTTACTTTACGAACTGGTATCGTATTGTTTTGAAGTGTTAATCTAAAGTTTAAAAGTCTTATTGCAAACTTTCAGTAAGTTCCGGTTACTCCATGAAGTTTAATAATTAGTATTAAATCAAGAGTGACAATTTCAAGTGTTAGTGTATGAGTATCATGTTTGTCTCCATGATTCTTGATATTCAAAGGATTGTCTTAATATCAAGGTTATCTAGGATCTGAAAGAGTTGTTTCAGAAACCATGATGTGTGGAAGATATTGTGATATCTGAAACAAAGTTTTGGTTGCAACATGATAGAGTATAATATGGCAAAAGTCATGTTCTCGTATTTGATGAGAATTTGCAAAAGGTTGAAGACACTAGTTGTCCTAATCCTCCAAAATGTTTTGGAGAGCAACATTATACTCGCAGTTCACCGTTATAAGCTAAAAGTAGCTTGATCATGGATAATTCCATGATAAGGGTGAATATTTGATGTAGGTAAAGTGTTTACTACACCAATAGATTACTAAAGAAAGGAATTTGAAAGAACACCAAACATTTGATGATGGTGATCTACTTCAAAGTGCAAGTCCAAAGACATTGGTATTTAATCATACACGCTTTGGACTATGTGTCATATGTATGACTCCACTATTGATGTTGATAGATTCTTTCAAACTGAAAAGGAAATACTGAAAGAGAATCTCATAAGTATGTGGCAGAAAAGAAAAGACTAGAATTGTTCAGCTTGAGTATATAGATGATATACATGTTATGGCTATATTCTTTGCTTCTTAAACAATGTGGTTCTTAAGTATTTGATACTGAATTTGTTGGTGAGAATCGTCATACGAAACAACAGAATTCATGAACTACAATGGCCTAAGTAACTAGCAAAAGAATATATGATGATGTTCATCGAGAACAAATAAAGGGTTATTGTGTTGCTCGTTAAACATCAAAGCTTGCCTTCAAGATTTGTTTTATCAGGTATTATGAGAATAAAAGGGTTGTTCAAATAATTGCCGTAATCCATAAAAGATGGATGATTCACAAATCTCGTTGGAGAAATCACATCCATAAAACTAGTGCTAAAAATGTCGAAAGACAAATTGATTGAAAGATCACTTAGGAAGTGACATCGCCGTTTAAATTATATTGGAAAGAAAACATGAAGAAACTCCATGTGGATGGAATTTTGGAGTCTTTTGATTTTTGATCACATGACGCTTGTGAAACTTTCCTAGAGATAATTAAAACTTCGTTCATAGGCCAAAAGGGAACGAATGACTAGCTTATTGGAACTTGTACATATTGTTGTATGAAATCCATTATATGTAGTCAAGAGCGATGGATTTCAACTTCATATGCTTTCTCCGAAAATTTGAGTGAATATATGAATATTTACTTAATAAGGATGAAGTATGAAACATTTGAAAAGTTCAAAGTCTTTCAAGATGAAGTGCAAAATCATTGTAATAAGAATATAAATAGTTTATGATAAAGATCATAAAGGAAGATATTTGAGTTACAAGTTTAGCATAATACCTAAGATTTAAGGAATCGCTCAGGATTTGCATTTCCCGAAACACCATAAGAGTATGGAGCGTTCGAGATATGTAATTAAAACCTTGTTTGACATGGTAAGATCAAAGGTGTAATTCATAAAACTGCCATTATATTTTAAAGATTAAAAGCTTTAGAGACTACCATTTTCCACTAAAAAGAGCTCCATCATAATCCGCTGAAATGACACCATATAAAGTTATGGTTTGGGATAAAACCCAAGTAGTCCTTTCTTAAACATTGGTATGCTATGCATAAGAAAGATGTTTGCAACCAAAGTCGGATAAACCTGTCTTTGTATTACTGTTAAGTATTCCTCCATAAACACCGGAGACAAAAGTGTTTGTCGCTTAGAACGTCAAGTTTCTTTGAGAAGGAATTTTTTGTGAAAAGATAAGTGGGAGGGCAATAGAACTTTGATAAGGTTAAAGGAACCTTAGCTATATGTGCAGAGTTGCGCAGCGCCGATAAGTGTTCCGGAGGCAGCAATAATGCTCATGGCTCACGTGCCTCAAAGGTTGTGGTCACGGAGATCTAAGTTTCTATTAAAACAAGCAGGTCGGGTAAACAATCAAATACCAAGATTTGAGAGTTAAATCATTATTTGACAATAATGATCTGACTACATGCAAAGAAGCGACGATGGGCCCTGACTCCGTCAAATGGCTTGAAGCCATAAAATCCGTGATAGTTCCATACACGAGAAATCAAGTTTTGAACTTGAAGGACCCTCGAGAAAGGTGTAAGACCTTACAGTTGTGTTTGGATCTATAAAGAAGTAGACATGGATGTTTCACATCTATGAAATAGTCGACATGTTGGGAAAGAGTTCACAAAAAATGTTCAAAGGTTGACTATGACAAGATTTGATCTTTCATAGCGATATTCAGTCTAGACGGATTAATGTAGCAACCACGACATATAATTTTGTTATGTGTTGGATAAACAAAACAAGTTCTTCTAATAGAAGGGTTACCTAGGACGTGTGCATGACATGGTCCAAAGGGTTTTGTTAATTCAAAGGATGCTAAATGCATATGCAAACTTCAATGTTTGAAGTAAGCATTACGGAGTTGGAATCTTCACTATGATGAAACTGTTAAAGGAGTTTAAATTCATCGGAGATGATGAAGATGCTTGCATTTGCAAGAAATTAAGTGGGAGCGCTAAGACATGTTTCTAATACATTATGTGGAAGACATATTGTTGATTGGAAATGATGTATATTTTATTAACACATATTAAGAATTTCATCCCGATGAAAAACTTAGGCAAAACCCAAATATTTGCATCAATAGATGCTAATATGGTTGTGCCGAAAGTACATAGATGATATATTGAATGAGTTCAATATAGAAACTACAATAAAGGTTCTTGTCGCACAGAAAGGATTGAATGAGTTCAATATTGATAATATATTCAAGTGTATTGACACTTGGTAAGTGAAATAAAGATTCAAGTATAGATTGATACTTGATGTATAAAATCACATAGAGTATTTTATCAATCATGCTGTGATGTGTACAAATCCAGATATGTCCTATGCTCTAAATGTTATGAGCATATACCAGAATGATTCATAAGATGATCATTGGACAATAGTAAGGATATTCTTATGATCTTTTGGAAGAACTAAGAGTATATTATTTATAGAAGTGACAAATAGATGGTTAGTTCATTGTAAAAGTACTACATTGATACTAGTTTTGTCACAGAGTACAAATTAAGTTTATCTCAATCTAAACTAAGGGTGGCACAATATAATGGAAAGTAAGTTCCATAATGGATTTGGATGAGTTCCAAAGTTAAGACATTGTGACAGATACTACAACAAAAGGCTAAGTATATGACTGCTATAATAGCAGCTAAAGAGGGTATTTGTGTCAAGTAGTTTGTTGTCAAACTAGGTGTAGTTCACAGCGGGATAATACTATGAAGATATATTGTACGACAATATTATCAACATGTTTTAACCCCAAAGAACTAAAGGTCTCACCGAAGGACCAAAATTATACAAAGCCATCTCATTAGAGAATGAGTGATGCGTAGAGACGCAAAGACATGCAATTACAAACGGACCTGGAAGTGTCAGATCCGGAGATCAGTTGACCACTAGCAATCGTGTACATACAACACCAGAAAGCCATAGGTGTTGAATACACAAAGATTTGAAACTAGATTATTGACTCTAGTGCAAGTGGGAGACTATTGGAGATATGCCCAAGAGGCAATAATAAAGTGGTTATTATCATATCTTCATACTTATGATAAATGTTTACATACCATGCTATAATTGTATTAATAGGAAACATTAATACTTGTGTGATTTGTAAACATAAAAGAGTCCCTAGTAAAGCCTCTTGTTAAACTAGCTTGTTGGTTAATATATGATCATGGTTTCCTGATCATGAACATAGAGATGTTATTAACAACAGGGTCATATCATTAGAGAATGATGTGATGGACATACTCCTATAGTTAAAGCGTAGCATAAAGATCAAGTCATTTAATATAGTTCATTTGCTATAAGCTTTCTGATACATAGTAACCTAATTCCTTTGACCATGAGATCATGCTTATCACCATCACCGGAAGGATGCTTTGATGACATCAAACACCACACCGTAAATGGGTGGCTATAAAGATGGCATTGAGTGTTCGGAAAGTATGGGTTGAGACACATGGATCAAGAGTGGGATTTGTCCATCCATATGACGGATAGATATACTCTGGGCCCTCTCGGTGGAATGTCATCCAATTAGCTTGCAAGCATGTGACTGGCTCACAAGGGATCACATACCACGGGAACGAGAAAAGTACTTATCGATGCGAGGTTGAACTAGGTATGCAGAGATACCGACGATCAAAACCTCGGATAAGTAAACTATCGTGAGACAAAGGGAAAATGGTATCGTATGTAAGTGGTTCATTCGATCGCAAAGTAATCGTAGAAATATGTGGGATCCATATGAATTTCCAGATTCCTCTATTGGTTATTGATCGGATAAGTGTCTCGATCATGTCCGCATAATTCACGAACCGTAGGGAGACACACTTAAGGATTCGATGTTGTTGAGTAGTTATGGAATGATGAGTAAGAGACCGAATGTTGTTCGGAGTCTCGGATGGGATCCGGGATATCACGAGGAGATCCGGAATGGTCCGGAGAATAAGATTCATATAAGGAAAGTCCTGTTTCGGGGTTGGAGAATGGTTAGGTGTTTTCGCAGGAATGTTCTAGAAGGTTCGGAATGTCCGCACTGGAGGGAAGGGTACATGAATGTTTCATTGCAAGTTGGAATGATTGCATCATGTACTAGGTGTCATCGCTGTACAAAATAAAGGGTTTAATCAAATCCTAGTTTGAAAAGTCAAACGCCAATTTGAAAAGTCAAACGGCTATTTTGGAAAGTGGAGAAGAAGTGGGAAACCGAGTTGGGGAGGAGTTCCTCCTCCACCGCCGGCCCACTAGGGATCCGAGTTGGGGAGGGACTCCCTCCCCTTGGCCAGCGCCTCCCTCCACCTATAAAAGGAGGGGCAGGGCTCCCCTCCTAGACACACAAGATCCTCTCCTCCAAACCCTAGCCCCAAGCCGCCGCCGCCTCCATAGCCGCCGCCGGCCCTAGGGCAAACCCTAGCCGCCGTCTAGCTAATCCCTAGCCGCCGGCTTGCCCCCTCCTTGGTGTGTCTAAACCCTAGAACACCGAGGGACTCTCTCATACTCCACCATACTCGCTCAGGCTTAAGGCGAAGCCCTGCGAGATCTCCCCTCTACTTCCGGTACCACGCCGTTGTGCTGCCGGAATCGCGAGGAGAGTGCTACAACCTCCACTGCCTGCTGGAACAAGGGAGAGGAAGGTCTTCACGAGTGCACCGAACGTGTGACCCGATTGAGCGCCGCTGCCAGAACGCAGCGCCGGAAGGATCGTCTACGCGATCTTGAGATCAGGAAGAGTACGACTACATCACCCACGAGAATCCGCTCTCGTTAAACACTTTGGAATCTTCGAGGGTGAGTTATTCCATCGACTCGTTGCTACAATCTAGTAGATAGATCTTGGCTTGTTTGTTTGTATGCGGTAGAAATTTTTTGTTTTCCATGCTACGAAACCCTACACACTCCCATGGGGAGGAGATAGATTCTCTACAAAAAAGGTATATGACCATCTTATCAAAGCACCTGATGCACAAAAGCCCTTTGAATGGATCTGGAAATCACCATGTCTTCCCAAGCATAAGTTCTTCTTTTGGCTGCTACTAAATGATAGGTTAAATACCAGAGAACTTCTTGTCAGGAAAAATTTCAACATTGAGGAGGACACTTGTGTCCTTTGTGAGGAAAGCACTATTGAATCTGTTGAACATCTCTTCTTCAGATGTGACGTTAGTCAAAATTTCTGGTGGAAACTTGGAATTGAATGGAACACTGATTATCCTCTGATTAATATGATTCAAGAGGCACATGATAGAACATTGGATCAGTTCTTCAACATCATTATGATGACATGCTGCTGGAGCTTATGGAATCACAGGAATAACATTATCTTCGAGCAACACACTAGGTGCATGGATAATTGTTATAGCATATTCAAATTGTTAGTGGTTGATATTAGAAATAGAATCAAACCCAGTTTACTGGATGGCATGCAGACTTGGTTAGATACTTTGTAATTTTTTGTTTATTTTTTTGACTCACTCTGTGACTCACACCTTGTACAGTGCCCTATTTATAAAATGCAAAATGACACAGTGGGGGACTTCCCCACTGTCTTTGTGTCAAAAAAAAGAACAAAGATTGTTCAAATAATTACCGTATTCCATATAAGATGGATGATTTACAAATCTATTTGGAGAAATCACATCCATAAAACTAATGCTAAAATGTTGCAAGACAAATGATTGGAAGATCACTTATGAAGTGACATCCCGTTTAAATTATATTGGAAAGAAAACATGAAGAAACTCCATTTTCATGGTTTTTTAGAGTCTTTGATTTGATCAAATGATGCTTGTGAGACTTTCCTCGGGATAATTAAAACTTTGTTCAAAGGCCAAAGAAGAACGATCGACTAAATTATTGGAATTTATACATATCGATGTATATAGTCCATTATGTATAGTCATAAGCGATGGATTTCAACTTCATATGCTTTCTTTGGAAATTTGAGTGAATATTCACTTAATGAGAAAGAAGTATGAAATATTTGAAAACGTTCAAAGACTTTCAAGATGAAGTGGAAAATCATTGTAACAAGAAAATAAATAATTTATGATTTTATCATAAAGGGATTTATTTGAGTTGCAAGTTTAGCAAAACACCTAGATTTGCAGCTCCCGAAACACCATAGGAATATGGAGTGTTTGAGATTTGTAATGAATCCTTGTTTGACATGGTTGGATCAAAGGTGTTATTTGTAAAACTGCCATTATGTTTTAAAAGATTAAAGCTTTAGAGACTACCGCTTTTACACTGAAAAGAGCTCCATTTTGATCCGTTGAAATGACACCATGTAAGTTATGGTTTGGGGTAAAACCCAAGTTGTCCTTTCTTAAATTTTGGTATGCTAAGCATAAGTAAGATGTTTACAACCAAATTCGGATGAGCATGTCTTTGTAGGTTGTTTCGAATATCAATTGGGTTTTCCTCCATAACACCGAGGACAAAAGGGTTTGTCGCTTGAAACGTGAAGTTTTTTGAAAAAGAAATTTTTTACAAAAGTTAAGTGGGAGGACAATAGAACTTTGATAAGGTTAACGAACCTTAGCTATATGTGCTGAGTTGCGTAGCACCGGAAAACGTTCCAAAGGCAGCCACAATGCTCATGGCTCATGTGCCTCAAAGGTTGCGGTCACGGAGGTCTAAGTTCCTATTGAACCAAGTAGGTCGGATAAATAATTAAATGCTGAGATTTGAGAGTAAATCATTGTTGTTTGATAATGATGAACTGACTACATGCAAATGAGCGATGATGGGCCCTGACTCCGTCAAATGGCTTGAAGCCATAAAATCCGTGATAGTTTCATACACGAGAAATCAAGTTTTTTAAACTTGGAAGACCCTTAGGAAAGGTGTAAAAACCTATCGGTCGTATTTGGATCTATAAAGAAACAGACATAGATGTTTCACATCTATGAAATAGTCGACATGTCGTAAATTATTTTACGACAATGTTCAAGGAGTTGACTATGACAAGATTCGACCTTTCATAGCGATATTTAGTCTAGACGGATTAAAGTAGCAACCACTACATATAATTTGGTATATGGTAGATGAATAAACAAAACAAAGTTCTTCTAATAGAATGGTTACCTAGGACGTGTGCATGACACGATCCAAAGGGTTTTGTTAATTCAAAGGATGCTAAAAAGGGCATGCACACTTCTATGGTTGAAGTAAGCATCGCGGAATTGGAATTTTTTGCCATGATGAAACTGTTAAAGGAGTTTTCATCAGGAGACAATGAAGATGCTTGCATTTGCAAGAAATTAGTGGGAGCGCTGAGACATATTTCTAATACATTATGTGGAGGACATCTTGTTGATTGGAAATGATGTATCTTTTATTAACAAAGGTTAAGAATTTCATTTCGATGAAAGACTTAGTCAAAACCCGAATATTTAGCATGAATGTCTACATGGATAGACAATGACGCTAATATGGTCGTGCCAAATGTACATATATGAGATATTGAAGGATTTCAATATAGAAACGACGAGAAAAGGTTCTTGTCGCATGGAAAAGAATTGAATCAAGATTAAAGTGTATCGACACTTGATAAGTGAAACAAGATTCAAGTGCTTTGACACTTGATGAGTGAAATCATAAGAATGTTTTGATCAATCATACCATGATATGTACACATCCAGATATGTCCTATGCTCTAAGTGTTATGAGCATATACCAGAATTAATCATAAAATGATCATTGGACGATAGTAGGGAAATTCTTATGATCTTTTGGAAGAACTAAGAATATATTTGTGTAGAGGTGACAAACAATTACAAATAGTTCATTGTAAAGCGTTACATTGATACTAGTTTTGTCACAAGATACAAATTAAGTTTATCTCAATTTAAACTATGGGTGGCACAATGAAATGGAAAGAAAGTTTCCATGATTGATTTGGATGAATTATAAAGTTAAGACATTGTGACGGATACTACAACAAAAGGCTAAGTATATGACTGTTATAGTAGCAGCAAAGGAGGGCATTTGTGTTAAGTAGTTTGTTATCAAACTAAGGTGTGGTTCGCAACGGTCTAACACTAAAGATATATTGTACGACAATAGTTTCGACATGATTTAACCCCAAGGAACTAAAGGTCTCACCAAGACCAAATTTATACAATGCCATCTCATTGGAGAATGAGTGATGCGTGAAGATGCAAAGACATGCAAATACACACAGACCTGAAAGCATCAGATCCGTAGATTATGTTAACAACTTGCAATCGTGTATATGGAACACCAGAAAGCCCTAGGTGTTCAATACGCAAAGTTTTCAAACTAGATTATTGTCTCTACTGCAAGTGGGAGACTGAAGGGAATATGCCCGAGAGGCAATAATAAAAGTGGTTATTATCGTATTCCTTATTTATGATAAATGTTTATTTTGCATGCTATAATTGTATTAATACGGAAATGTTAATACATGTGTGTTTAATAAACAATTAGAAAGTTCCTAGTTATGCCTCTCTTATAAACTAGCTCGCTGAATAGCAAGATGATCAAAGGTTTCCTGATCATAGACATTGGATGTTGTTAATAACAAGGTCACAACATTGTTGGAATGATGTGATGAACATTCATCTGAAGTATAGCATTACGATCAAGGTCATTGTGTTTATATTTCTATAACATCAGACGAAGTAATCTTAGTCCTTAGACCATGAGATCATGTCAATCACTAATAGCGGAAGAGTATCTTGATAACATCAAACGTCACACCGTAACAGGGTGACTGTAAAGATGGGTTCAGTGCTACAAAGGTGTTATGTTGCGGCTCATGAATCAAGAGTGGAATTTGTCCATACCTATTACGGATAGATATACTCTGGGCCCTCTCGGTGA
This sequence comes from Avena insularis, assembly GCA_023614405.1. Classification (NCBI taxonomy): domain Eukaryota; kingdom Viridiplantae; phylum Streptophyta; class Magnoliopsida; order Poales; family Poaceae; genus Avena; species Avena insularis. The sequence goes on from CM042693.1 coordinate 15,119,178, forward strand.
TATCACATTAGTTAGCTTGCAAGCAAGTGATTTGATCACTAGAATATTATATCACGGGAACGAGAAAAGAGTACATGTCGGTAATGAGATCAAACTAGGTATGGAGATACCGATGATCGAATATCGGACATGTAATATATCGCGAGACAAAGGGATTGAGTTACATGCGTATAAGGTTCACACGATCATAGAAGTCATCGTTGAATATGTGGGAGTCAGTACAGATCTCCAGGTCCTGCTGCTGATTATTGATCAGAGAGGGGTCTCAATCATGTCTGCATTATTCACGAACCGTAGGCTGACACACTTAAGGGATATCGACACCATTCGAAGCAAATGATATGCCAGAGAAAGAAAAAGAAAGCGCGGGAATTTATTTCACTAGTCACCGGAATTGTTTTGGTTGAAATTGCTAAAACTGGTTCTGCATGTGAAATTGAAATGTTGTAAGGGGTTTTATGTGAATGTTTGTTAATTAGAGTAATTATCAGAATTCTGAATAAATAAATAAAAGAGTTTTATTTAAATGAGAGCTTGCATTAAATTTGGTGGAAATTGAATGCATGTGAGTGGATTTTTGAGTGGAGGCATGTTTATGCGAGTGGAGGCTTTTCATTTTGAGTGGAAGATCCACCCACATGAATGTGGAAGAGGTGGGGGCAGCCACCATGGCTGGGCGCCATGCCCCTTGGCTGCCTCCCCTCTCCCTATAAAAGGCCCCCCTCTCCTCCTCTCACGTCACACCTCCTCGTGAAGGATATCTCCCCCCCTTTAGAATGTCCCCATGGTCTCGGATCAGTCAGATACATGTTCCCGGTGGCTTTTTCTGGAAGGATTTGTTTCTTCCGCTGCTTTGCTGGAGCGAGGGCGTGGAGGTTGTCGGGGTACCCGGACGTGTGTGCGATCACGGATACACCACTGCTTTGCGGTGCTGGACTTGATGGTGCTGGACCGGCTAGACTAGATGGACTTCATCACGATCTTGAGATCGGCAAGCATTCGACTACATCATCCACGAGTACAACCTCGTTAACGCTATTTGGTCTTCGAGGGTATGTATTCTATGGATGTATATCCACCCATTTCTTGTATCTAGTAGATAGATCTTGGTACATAGTTGTTCCCATCATAGGAAAATTTTGTTTTCTATGTTGCGAACCCTACAGTGGTATCAGAGCCAGATCTATGCGTATATGCTTTGCACGGGTAGTATACATATGAATATGTGAGCGCCGACGGTCATGTTATTACTTCTTCCTTGTACTTTGGATATTGGTGGAATAGTGGGATGAAGCGGCCCGGACAAACTTTACATGTCCTCGCACATGAGACCTGTTCCACGCTTGACATGGAACTAGTTTTGATAAATGGTTTGCGAGTGTCTGTCTCTCCTACTATATACAATATCTGATTTACAACGAGTTATCAATAATTTTATTATCATCGTTGTGGTTCCATGTTCGTAAGCAAAACAAAAACAAAGTAAAGATATTGGTTGTGAAAGACTCCCCTTGTGAAGTTGTCCTTAACTCACCGGAAAGGCGCCAGGAAATCTTGATGGGCTCAGATCACTATAGAGCCTCCTTGGGAAACCCCAAGAGCAAGGTGTGATGAACACAGCAGCAAGTTTTCCCTCATTTATGAAACCAAGGTTATCAAACCAGTAGGATCAAGGAAAAAACTCTAAGGTGTTGCTAACAACTTGGAATCCTACACAACACAAACTCAAGACTTTGCCCCAACTTACAGTGAGGTTGTTAATCTCACTGGTTTGCTGAAAACAAAGGATTAAACGTATAGTGTGGAAGATAATAGTTGCTTTTAGAAAGTAAATGGTAACAGTAGATGATGTAACAATGGTAAAGATTGAACCGGGGTCCACAGTTCACTAGAGGTGTTCTCCTTAAGATAGATAACATGCTGGGTGAACAAATTACAGCGGGGCAATTAACAGACTGAGCAAACATAACAATGCAAATACTAGACATCATGATTCCTATGAGATTTGATTGGGCATTACAACAATATACATAGACCGTAATCCAACTACATCTATGACTAATAATCCACCTTCAGGTTATCATCCGAACCCCTTCCAGTATTAAGTTGCAAGCAGCGGATAATTGCATTAAGCAATGTGTGTAAAGTAAACAATACAATTGTTCCATGAACAAAAGATTGTTGTTTTCTCCCTAGTAGCAACAATACATCTACAACCTTAGAGATCCGTGTCACTTTCCCAGATTTCTAGAGGCATGGACCTACTTTCGAGCATAAATACTCCCGCTTGGAGTCACAAGCATCTACTTGGCCAAGATATCTACTAGCAACGAAGAGCATGCAAGATCACAAACAACACAGACATAATAGAATCAATAATCAATATGACATGATAGAATCAATAATCAATCTGACATAGTATCTCAATATCCATCGGATCCCCACAAACACAACATGTATGATTACAAATAGATGATCTTGATCATGAACGGAGCTCACAAGATATAAACATGATAGCACAAAGGAGGAGAAACAACCATCTAGCTACTGTATGGAACCATAGTCCAAGGGTGAACTACTCATGCATCATACCGGAGGCTGGCATGGTGATGAAAAAGGCCTCTGGGAGGATCTCTTCCCTCCGGCAGGGTGCCGGGAAGAGCTTCAGATCCCCCACCCGATCTAGGGACGATGGTGGCGGCGGCTACAAACTGTTTCGTGGAGATCTGATCGGGTCTTTAGGGTTTCTGCATCGGGTGACTTTATAGGCGAATAGGCAAGGCAGGAGGGCGCCCGAGGGGCCCACACCATAGGGCGGCATGACCCCCCTAGGCCGCGCGGCCCTAGGTTGTGGCCACCTCGTGGCCCCCCTTCGGCTGCCCTTCGGTTCCTGTGTTCTCTCCGGTAAAATATTGACTTTGTCTTTTGTCCCGTCCAATTCCGAGAATATTTCCTTACTAGCTTTTCTAAAACCAAAAACAGAAGAAAATAGGCAACTGGCATTGCGGTATCTTATTAATAGGTTAGTCCCAGAAAACGTATAAAATTACCTCAAAGTGTAGACAAAGCATAGCAAAGTTGATACTAAACAATCATGGAACATGAAAAATTATAGATATGTTTACGACGTATCAAACATCCCTAAGCTTAACTCCCGTTCTGGTGCCCATGTGTGGATGATCGGTGGGGCCCGCCAGGCCAGTTCAATCAGGAGCTCTCCCGCGTCGCTTCACCGACGTGTGATGAATCCCTCCTTCAGGCCCATTCCCCGTAGAATCCCAGCCCACGACCTCTTTGATTTTATGCTTTTTGTCGCGATCCAGATTTTGCACTTCAGTTTCAATCCTTTTAAAAATGCAAACCAGTCCCAAATGCCTAGATATAATCTTCCCTAGATGCATGCAGGTTTTTACTAACACGCAGTACCCTTGGTTAACCAAAATAATACCCAATTTATTTATAATAAATCCAATACATAAATGTATCCTTTACACTAGTAATTTCTTTCTGAAAGTTCTATAAATCCAAATGGAGTAAAACCTCTGGGTACTAAAAGGTATCTCAAGTACACTGCATACCACCTTGACCCCATGCCTTTTTGCTTCCTAGTTTACCTAGAATAAAAATGACAAAAACAACCCATTTCTGCATTTAGGAATTTCTCCAGGTCAAACTAACAATGGCATTGACCTAACTCCAACTCCAAGAACTGATAAACCATCATATCATCAAGCCTCGGAAGCCCAAGATTTATTTAGCCATTTTTGATTTATTGCGAATTAAACTATTCTATGTATGGTTAATTCACTAATAAATTCACCTCAGTAGTTCTGTTACTCCAAAAAGGTTGATTAAAATTTCTGCAAAAAGGTATTTCAAATACCTAGCATGTGTCTTTGGTTTCATATCAAAATCCACTATAGATTAAATCTAGTGAAAAATACAACTACCCTCCAGAACCGACTTTGGGATTTTCCCAAGGGCATTCTGGTGAATATTTTGAAATGATTCCAACTCACCTTGAACCATCCATCAAACCCTACTTAATCCAAAGAGGAATTAATTTTTGGAGCAACATATATTGTCTTGTTATTTAATCCCCAAAACTAGAGCTTTATTCACTAGAAAATTCTTAGTAAATCAAAGAAAATTGATAAAATTATGAAACCACTTTTGTTGGTTTCATTTTATCAATACCTATCTGATGGTATCATTTTCATAAAATTTTATCATGCCTAATCTAGCCTGGTCCAAAACCCCTTACCAAAGTAGTTTGAAGCCCTTAAATCCCATAAAAATGTCAACTAATGCTTCCAAGCCAATTCCAATCTCTCTAGATCCAATCTCCCAAACCCTACTGAGATGTATCATGTGTTATTCAATTGTTTTATGTATTGTATTGATGCTTGTTTCCCTTGCATAAATATGGTATTGTTTGTTTGCATGTATGCTCAATAAAGACGATAGTTGCGATTGTATTTGGCGATGAAAAGAAGGAATATTATTACTAAAGAATTCAAGGAACATCTCGCTGGTCATAGGCAAGCCACCATTCCTGAACTCCAATATGCGACCTACTTCTGTTTACTACTGTTTTGTATCTTGAATTATAAACTGCATTACTACTTGCATGTTTTGTTGTATCAATATTATGATAGTAACTTGGCTCCTCCAAGTTATGAATGACTGTCTTGTAGAACACCCACGCTTGTGACACCTACTTTCCCCTTTAGATTGAGGTTCAGATGGTTAGCATCTTACCTCGTTGGAAACCCTACTTTTAACGAATAAAACTGTTTTGGGGTGTACCCTGTTTTCAAATGTTCAAAAAATGGTTTCTATAAAACCCTTGGGAAGAGGCATCGCTCCTAGGTGGACATTTTCAAAATAACAAAAAGGCAAAGTAAATAAGTTATAATTATAGGAAGTATTAAGTATGGAAAAGAGGAAAAAGAAGGGATACTCTAGTCTTTACCGGAACAATTCTTCCATGCAACCACATTACCTTGGGTGATGTTTGGGGCTTAGCTCGTAGTTTGTTTTCGTTAGTATGGGCTGCTCCATAACGCATACAAGAGGGTTCAAGGCCCTAGAAGTTGGTTCCTTCCACTTAGGGGGTCAGCGTACCCAGAAGGTTCTATCCCCATGGGGTCGGTTGTAACTATGGAGCTTCCACGGACGGTACAAGTTTAAGGGAGTAAAGGGTGGCATGGACAAGGCAGTAAAGGGAGGGAGATTCCGACTTGTGAAGTCAGGTACTCGTCCGGAAAGAACTAAGCACCATAGGGAAACTGCCTATACTAGGGATGGAAAATGAAAGGTTGGGGTTTGATTATCTGGACCCCATACAAGTGTGTATCGGGCTGTGTTTGTATCCCGACGGATGTATTAGTTCTTATGGGTAAAGTGCACCAGCTCTGCAGAGTATAATCTATTCGAATATCCGCGTCCATGGTCAAGGATCGTTGGAAAAGTGACTGCTAGGAGTATCCAAGTGTGGAGTTGAGAAAGATAAGAGCTATGAAACTTGGTCACGAGAAGTATAAGGACAAAGCTTTGTTTTGACCATGAAGGGTCCAAAATGTTTTCAAAAAGGTTTTACTTTTAAAAATGTTTCAAAAAGGTTTTAACCAGTAGGAAAACATCCCATCCTTAAAAAGGAAGCCTGTTTTCAAAAACATCTTTTTCAACAAAGTTATAGAGATATCAAATTTAGGATTTTCAAAATCAACTGTAGTATAGAAGCTATCTCGCCACAGCCAAATTGCATTTCCGTGTTTACCTTATCTAGGTGGTTTGCGAGTACATTCAAAGTACTCACCGCTTTGTCCCTGGATATGTACTTGGCTAGACTTTCAAAAATGAGAAGGATTAAGATGTTGACGTCTATGCGAACTAGGCCGTCTTCCCAGTCAATCGCCTCTATATTAAGGCATGACTTGGGCTCTTCGTGTGACAAGGATCCACTGCTGTCGTTTGTAGCGCCATAAAGGCAAATATGTAAGTCTTCTACTCTATTATTTTATGGATGTTATAATGATATTGTCGGTTATGCTCATGTCTCAATGATTATAGGAACGTGAATTGCAGACATAACGGGGATTCTCGGACCGCAAATCTAGGGTCCCACGGTCTCTGACATCTATAAAATATATATGGTATGTAAACCTCTTGCATTATATTATTTTAAATATAGTGCCATGATATACAAAATCTATGCTTAATCCATATGGTCTTTTTTGCATCTTCAACTAACTTTTTTGCCACTTTTATTACACATCTTTTTTTTGCACAATAGGGGATTTAAAGTTATGCCAAACATTTAGCAAGTCTGAAGACTTTGTTGCTCCATGTTCTCCGGGAATCGCCGGTGACCTCATTGTGATAGGTTTCTTCCTCCAGCACTCACCAATACTGTAGAATCTTACTCTCTAGCTTTTCGAGGTTCTATATTTTGTAGATTAATCGTTGTGTGTTTCTAGAGTTAATTACCATATGTGAATTAATGTACTAAAACATTTGAGTGATTTTAGATGCCTAAATTTGCACTGCAAACACAAAGAAAATAAATGCATCAAAACAATCATATAAATGCACCCAAGTGAAGATCGTTGAGATCAAAATAGCTACAGCTGATTAAAAGTCACATTAAGGAAAATTCCATATTGTCGGGATGGGTATACACTTGCTGCTACAGAAATTTATCACTGGATCTATTTTTTGTTTCCAATTTCTATCTATTCTCTCACAAAACTCTTAGGATTTCTCTATCTACAGTTATTAGGATTCGTCATTAAAACCGCAAGTAATTCATGGACATTTTGATCATCAATTGTAGTAAAAAGGAACTATAATATTGTACTTCCTTTTATCTCGGCTCCCTTTATTGTGTAAATCGTTCTAGTTAGAAGGATAATCCATTTCGACATGTACTTTTAGTACACTTAGTTTATTTTCCTTTATCCCTTACTGTTAGCTATTGTAAAGAAATAGTTCTAGTTAAGAATGTATAAAGAAGAGTTCAAGTGTACATCTAAATTAAGTAGCCTACTAATTTATTTTGTAAGTTATAGTTTTGTTAAACTCTTCTAGGATTTCTCCCTCCATTTTTGATAAACATATGTGGTGCTAGATTCTAATTACACTAGAATGGAGTTATTTCTCCATTTAAGTTTAGATTTTAGAGTTCTTCTGGATGCTACTTGTGGGTCTTGCTCTAGACTTTAAGATAAATAAAACTATGGAAAAATATCTTGCTATGTCATTTTGCGACTCCTGAAAACTGAACCATGTTCAAACAACACTAACTTCACTGGGCGTAGATATTTTTGTTTGCTTTAAAATCAAGATGTCATAATGAATAATGCTCGCTTTTATAGTACCATACACTTCCCAGTTAATAATATGTCTTAGTGGTATGCTAGATGAAATTCATAGTCTGAAATAATCAGGTTGTGCTAGGCTGATATAAATCATTTTAGCTTGATCATTTTCTGTGCATTAGATTCGTCATTCCAGATTGGGATATCGCTATCGGAAAATGTTTCTGGCTATTAGAGCAAGAGATTTCTGCTATTAGGCTCCCTATGAAATTCTGTTCGACTAATACCATGCATTATGTAAACTAATGGTTGTTTCAGTCTCGCTGACGATCTTGATATGATAAATAAGAACATAAATCTAGGTGGTCATAGTTTTGGCTCTCACTGTACCTGATAGGATACATCAGGAGTACTCACCGGTATTCCTACTCTGTCATTCTATACATGATAGGATATATTAAGAGTACCAAAACACTTGGATTATTCAGCACCAAGCTTTGATACCTGTACTAACAATGTGTTTTTTCATCTAGAAATGACAATATGTGATAATAAATAGCTTTCTCTATATATGACAGTGATATATACATAACTTGACGAACTGAAGTATTGAATTGCTTAACTTTACCAGTCTTTTTCTTTTGCTTGCCGCCACTGAAATATTTAAAAGTACACAAGAACTGACAAAGTAAGATTTCATGTGAGTTCTTAGTTTATGGCCTGCATTTTTGTTCTAGCTTCCAATTTGGGATGTATTTTTTTGTTCATTCCGATTGTTGACTTTTATACCCACATTATTTCCTACTGATGGTGAAGATCACTCTGTTACCTAGCGGTTATATTAGTTTGGCAGCACCATTATTTTATTGGGGTGAGTATAGCTAATGTTGTGCTTAGACATGTACAAGATATGTGCAAACAAGGCATGTTCGTTGGGTATATGGAAATTAATTTTTTAACAGTTGATGACATCTCCTATGTACATGTGGTTGTTTGATAATTTCCTAATTACCAAATAGGTATATGGCAATTGATTTTTTATGCCTGAAATGCCTATAAGATCGGTACATTGCTTCAAAGACATTAATCACTATATAATTATTTATGCTCATATGTCTGATTCCGCTTTCTTCTATAACTGGTACTAAATATATAATATTCAGAACTACTGCTACCATCACATCCATGTTTAAGTAGGAAAAGGAATAATTTATTGACATGCCTCCTTAAATACAGCAAAGGGACTTCAGAGATGGTGCCTAGCTGTATTTTTTTACAGTACAGTTAACATATTCAGCCTTTGGTGAATGGGTGCTAAACTCTAATATTACATGCTTACTTGAAATAAATTCTTATCACTTAGAGCCATGTTTTAGTGAACTCTCAATAGAACAAGATGTACATGCTATATTGCAAGGTTCCTTGATTTCTAAACTAACTACTACATTTTGTTAATATAGTACAGACCATACCAATAATACATACATACAGCGATAGCTGAATTCTTTTTAGATTGAGATTTCTAATATAAAGTGCATAATTGCTTTCTTCATTAAGCATTATGCAGAAAGAGCACTTTTCATGGGAAACGTTTCCAAGAGAATTTGATTATTATCTAGCTGAGATGAGAAGAGATTGGTGAACTACGGAGATGACCAACAATGCGGAAATATGCAGGGCACTATTGCTGGGCATGGAGCCATGGTGTCCTTCGACGTTTGGCAGTGACAAGCTGGAGCATGTAGAATCTTCTATGGGGAAAGGCAGCGCGCAGCGTCGTGGAACCCCCATGCATATAACGGCCTTAGGTGTCCGGTGCCCAAATTCAACAGCAGACCCAAGGTATTTCTATATATATTATACTGCTATTTATCAAGTAAACTATTTCTGTTATTATTTTTTATCAATTGTACTCGGACCTGCAGATCATTGAATCACTACTGTTGAAAATTGGCCCGATATGCGACGCTGTTTGTCGAGTACTTTCCAACAACAGACGGCGCGATAGCAGAAAGATCACTCGATCAACTCCGGCGAGACGCGCAGAACTAGAACAATCGATAAGACGCTCACGTACAGGAGCTAAACCAGCCTGATCGTTGCTTTTGATTAGCTAGCTCGTTTCCACAACTCACGTACGCAAAAATCAATATGATGGCCGCAGGCCCATATCGAGTCTGGTGTTTTCTTGGATTGATTCAAGTCACGATGTGTTACAGGCTAGCTATTACATGTGTATATATATTAGGCCTAACACTATCCGAGTCCAACTAGTACTCCAGGACCAAACCGACTAGAGGACTATCACCATGTCCTACCTACACAAGTACTCAGAAGCATGTATGTATTCTACTCGTATACGCGTCCGTCGTGCCGGTTCCGGAGAGCCGGAGTGTTTATTCCTAACAATCACCTCCTAAGCACGACATGCGCTTCACTTACACCTGGATCCCAAATGCGCCAGGTGCTCCTCGCGGGCGTCATCCACGGCATTGCTTTCGCCGCTCCAGGCATCCTCTTCGACATTCCTTTCGTCGTCTCTTGTGGCACCCATGTCGCCGTCTTTGCTCTTGTCAGCTTCTCCATGGCTTCACGCCGACAGTCCTTTTTGTCCGCGCCCTTCTCCATGCCTTCACGCCGACTGTCCTTTTTGTCCGCGCCTTGAGACATTATACTTGGTTCAATAAAGTACTTTCTCATCGATGCCTCGCATATTTGATCTACTGCTTGTCGGTGCTCTTGGATGCAATAGAATAAATATGTAGGAGGTAGCTTAAATTGGTTTTCTTCTAGCTTCTCTATACCACGTGAAAAGCCTCTTGATGGATCTGCACCCCCTATTGTTGGGTCTCCTTTATCTGTCTGGCCACCAGTCCACACTCTTGGACCATCGCCTTCTGGCCTTGCTGGCATGTTTGCTGGGCTCGCTTCAGCTCCCCCTCCTTTCCTTATAATTGCTGGGCAAACAAGTGTAGGTATCGCTATGCATGCATCTGTGCACCCTTCCAGTTCTGTATCTTCTGGCCATAGACTAGTCTTTTCTTCAAACTCTTTGTCTTCTGAGAAAATTTCTAGTGCTTCTGGCCTGGTGTCCACGCCTGGAGCTTCCCCTAGGCCTTCAATGTCTTCTGGGCCCGAACTTGCTGACAAGGATAAACTCGATTGATCCATATTTTCTTCATACTCAAGATCCCACGTGACGTGAAAAGTTGAATATTCCGGTTCGTTGTATCCTCAATTCCATGACTTGCCTTCCTTAAAGATTACGTCTCCCTTAAAAACCATCTTATTGGTATAAGGATTGCACAAGCGGTATGTCTTTGAGCCTTCATAGCTTGTCATGATCATTGGAATACGTTGCTCCGCAAATTCCGCCTTTACATGTGCCACACATCCAAAAGTACAAAGATGATCAACCGAGGGCTTCCATCCATACCATGCTTCATACGGTGTTATACCAACTCCACTCTCAGTAGATTCCATGTTCAGCAAATACACAGCCGTATTGACTGCCTCCCCCCAGAATTTTTCTGGCAAGCCTTTACTCTTCATCATGCTCCGTGCCATGGTCAACACAGTTTCAAGCAGCTCACCCCACTCATCAATGCGTAGGGATCTTATCTTTGCCTCCACCTTGAACTCTTCGGCTTCCTTGATCTTCTCGAATGCTTGTTGAGCTTGATCCTTACTTTTCAGCAACACAATCCACATGTATTTACTATGATCATCCACCACAAGCATGAAGAACTTATTGCCAGACGGAGTTGCGGGTGAGATTCCAACGCATAGATCGCCATGAACAAGTTCTGAGGCTTCACTTGCCTCAAACGTGGCTTCACATGGGAACGGGGCACTCTGTTCCTCATGATGCACACACGGTAGATCGTGATCCACTTGCGCCACAATCTCCGTAGCCGGTGATGGAGGATCCTCCTCATCCTTCAATACTTCGAGCATCAGCATCATCGGTCCATGATGTCCTTCCTGGGCGATGAGATCCATCTCCTTTTCCTTTGGTGGTTTCCGGCAATCATCCTTGAAGTGACCGAGCTCGCCGCAGTTATGACACCTTACTTTTTTATGTCAAACTTCCTCTGCGGCGGGGCGTCATCTTCATCCTCCTGCCCCGTGATGTTCTTTTTCGTTGGGCGTTGCTTCTCATTGCCACTCGTGGAGCCTCCTTGCTTTTCTTTTAAAAGAGTCGTCCACTGCTGCTTCGTGAGCATCAGGTGCTCAACCTGTTCTGGATCACCGAAGCTGATCCGGATTCTCTCATCGTGTGCCTTGAATCTTCCGACGAGATCCTCAACCGTCAATGTATTAAGGTCGAGATATTGTTCGATCTATGTAACGATCTTCATGTAGCGCGCCGGCGCCGCACGCAGGAACCTTCTGACGTTCTTGATCTCATCCAATTTCTCGTCATATCCCCTGATTGCGTTGACAAGGGTAACGAAACGGGCGGCAAACTGATCAACCGTCTCGCTCTCCTCCATCTTCAAATCTTCATAGCTTTTTGTCAAAGTTTGAAGATGCGCTTCCTTCACGCGGGCATGACCTTGGTGCAAGATCTTGATCGTCTCCCATGCATCCTTCGCCGATTTCTTTCCGATGAGGTGCTGCATCACGTCCTTCGGCACGACGGAATAGAACGCCGTTAACGCTTGGCGATCCTTCCGGTACTTCGCGCCTCCCTTAACGTACTCGTCGCCTCCTGGATCGACGGCCTCCCAAACCTCCTGACCCTCCATGACCACCTCCATGTTGAGTGCCCATAGCCCGTAGTCCTTGCGATCGAGGCGCGGATACAAAGCCGCCCCCACCGTCTCTGTCACCGGTGCCGATGCCGAGCTCTCGCAAAATTTCACCATCGCATGACCTCCTAGTACTTTCAGCAGATCACGAACGACGACCTTGGCTCTGATACCAATTGTTGAAAATTGGCCCGATATGCGACGCCGTTCGTCGAGTACTTTCCGACAACAGACGGCGTAGCGGCAAGATCACTCGATCAACTCCGGCGAGTCGCGCAAAACTAGAACAATCGATAAGACGCTCACGTACATGAGCTAAACCATCCTGATCGTTGCTTTTGATCAGCTAGCTCGTTTCCACAACTCAAGTACGCAAAAATCAATATGATGGCCACAGGCCCATATCGAGGCTGGTGTTCTCTTGGATTGATTCAAGTCACGATGTGTTACAGGCTAGCTATTACATGTATATATATACTAGGCCTAACACTATCCGAGTCCAACTAGTTCTCCAGGACCAAACCGACTAGAGGACTATCACCGTGTCCTACCTACACAAGTACTCCCTCCGTTTCAAGGCTTAAGGCGTCCTCGTTTTGCGTGTTTTTTCTTTGACCAAAAATTACTCTAAATACGTAAAGAGTTTTGGTATAAAACTAGTATCACTGGAAAGTATTTTTCAATACGAATCCAATGGTACTATTTATGTACAATATAATCAAGATTTTGTTGCTCAATTCGTTCGATCAAACTTTGCTTTGAAAAGCGTGTGCGCCTTAATCCCTGAAACGGAGGTAGTAGTCGGAAGCATGTATGTATTCTACTCGTATACGCGTCCGCCGTGCCGGTTCCGAAGAGCCGGAGTGCTTATTCCTAACAACTACGTGGCTTCAACGGCACTGCTTCACTACAATAGTTTCTAAATAAGTAAATCCCCATCTTAGTTTTACGGACAACCTTCATGTGCTTATTAGATACCATGGTTATAGAGATCGCAAGACAACCAACCCACTGAAGAATATGTTTTCATAGAAGCACAAGCACATTACATTGATGTGCCTCCATGTTCAAATCGCCCACCCACAAAACGGTTTTGCATTAACATATCTGATTGCACTTTTATGAGGTTGTGGCTATTCCTGCACACACAGATTGTTATAAATATCTCCAAATCTATTGGACTTATTTTTTGTGAGGAAAGGCATGCATTTTACATATTGACTATATCGTTATGAAGTGTGATCAAGATCCATCGAAAGGATTAGAATCCCATCACGGGCTGAATCGGTATCACAGTGAGAGGAGTGCGAAATATGCATACATTTCATTCCTCCTCATGCATTTTCTCTCTCCGTGTGTTCCGATGTGCTTTCTTTTGGCTCATAGCTCCTGATAATTGGCGACTTTGTCTCTTTTTTACATTGGTTTATAGATGAATGTGGATGTATTGCTTCATTATTCTGTTTGCAGAATGATTTTGGAGGAAGGACAGAATACTTGGTTTCCGAATAGAAGTTTGCAACATTGAACCATCTCTCTTTGGTGTTTCCAAGTTTGAAACCAATTTTACATTCAGACATTACAAGTGATAATATGCATAATTTGTTGAGTAATGTCATGCCCTATATACGTTCATGGAAAACAGAGTTATGTATTCAGGTTTTCTTTGCTTCTCATTTTTGTAAATAGTAATATTTACATTTGGCTACCTAGTGCTACTTATCTGATCATGACTACCATTATACCCATAATGATATATCCTTTTATGGTTTGATTTTCCTTGCGGACCACAATTTTATTTCATCCACCTTGCTAGCCTGAAGGAACAAACATGCCTAATCGTCCGGCCGTATTATGAATATTTTTTGAATAGCCATTTGTTCTGCTGTGGCTATAAGGTGTTAATGGTTTTTCTGGGTTTGATGAAAAGTGAAAATCCGTTACTATCTTTTCTTTGTCGATTCTAGGGAAGGCATTTCAAAAGAAGCTTGGACCAAAGGGATGAAAGATTTATCCATCAATTAGTCCACTATTGTATCAAATGTTTGCTACCAATGAATATGCTATAAATATGTAATGGCATGTTATTTACGACTTATTGTATCTATGTTTGTTTATAAGCAAATACGAACTACAACTAACTAACGTTGTTGATGAACCAACTCAATTACTACCTCTGACCATAATAAGTTTTGCTGATTTAGTACAAACTTGAACTAAATCGGCAACACTTATTATGGATCGGAGGTAGTAATTGTTATAGCTAAGGTATATCTGTTAGTGTTGTTTTACATACCTTCTTTCACTCTACAAGAACGATAGAAAGTAAATCAGTAATCACTTGCATGTCATAGTGACGGAGTTTGAACTGGTGCATTATACTTATAACATATTTTTGCTAAACGTAACAACACAGGACAATGTGCAATGTATGACCAACTGACTTTAAACAACATAAATCTTCTATTTTGTGTATAACAATTAAAAAATAGAAAATATTAAATATGTTACAAAGAGCAGTAACGAAAACACCCACCGTCTAGTAACAACTATCACTAGTGAGATGTACTAACTCCAAGACCAGCGAAGGATTCGTTCATGTTTTCTTTCAGGAACGACTCAACACATGCCCTAGTGGATCCTCGGTGTTGATTATATTAATAAACTGGCGATGGTTCGCTCCGTGGTACTACACGTATCCGTGGCATTGATCACAATAAATATTAGAGGATCACAGCCGTCCTATCCTATATTATCTAATAAAAGGAGGAGATATGACTCATTAGAATCGGGAAAACTAATACTCCAACGTACTACACGTACTCGATCATCTTGGTGCAGCCCAGACCCAGAACCCCCTACCTTCGTCCGCCGCCATGTCCAGCAGCAAGCCGGCCGACCGGGGGGCCAGCGGGCCCTGGAGCGACCGCGAGACCGCCGCTCTGGTCCAGACGTGGGGCCAGCTGTACCTCCAGCGCCACTGCCTCAGGGACGCCGAGTGGCGCGAGGTGTGCGGCGCCGTCAACGCCCACCGCGCCGCCGCTGGGCGCCGTTTCGACCGCACCGTTGCCGGGTGCCGGGGGCGTATCTACTCGCTCAAGTCGCAGTACAAGAAGGAGGTCGCCAAGGGGCAGCCGACGTCAGGGTGGCGCCACTTTGCCCTGCTCCGAGCATTCCTCGGCGGCCCCGACAACGGCCCGCCTCCCGGCTTCGCCACCATGACGCCGCCACCGGCGTCCGTCAAGGGGGAGGAAATGGTGGAGGAGGTGGAGGTGGATGAGGCGAGTGGGTCGGTCCCGGCGAAGCGCAAGTTTTTCGGTATCGAGGACATCCTGGTCCGATCGGGCGGCCCGCCTCCCGGCTTCCCGGCCAGGATGCCGGCGACTGCCAAGAAGAAGAAGAAGATGGTGGAGGAGGTGGAGGTGGAGGAGGCGAGTGGGTCGGTCGGGAGAAAGACGGTCCCGGCCAAGCGCAAGTTCTCCGGTCTCCAGGACATCCTGGACCGATCGGGCGGCCCGCCTCCCGGTCCCGGCTTCCCGGCCAAGATGCCACCGACTGCCAAAGAGGAGGAGGTGAAAGAGGAGGAGGAGGAGGTTGTGGGAGAAGGGCCAGCGCATGGGGCCACGAGCGCGGAGGAGTGGTTGCCTGGGGCGGTGGTGACGAAGCTTGGGGCGGTGGTGACGAATATGGTGACGAAGCTGTCGGAGGTGTACTGTCACTGGAGCGTGGAGATGGAGAGGCTCGGCGTCGAGAAGCAGAAGATGGCGATGGAGTTGATGAGAGCCCCCAAGGTGGAGGCCGAGAACCTGGGAGAAACCGAAGACAAATAATAAACGCATGGTAAGAACAAGCCAGCCTCGATCAGAGCGCTACGCTAGCTAGGTGTGTTTTCCTGTGCGTTCATTGTCTTCTGAAGTTTGATTTCGTTTCTGTTTTGCGACGCAGGGGACTTATTCTGCCGACGACGGGAGAACAGAAGATCACCTTTAGTGTATGAATGAACGAATAAACGGCTGAAATACTCATGTTTTACTGTATCTTGTCTTGTTTTAATTACGCTTAGTCGTAGGCTTGGAACCAGTTAATTATTAGCTAGAAGAGTGTAGTAGTGTTTTGGCTTCATGTATCTTGTTTTAATTACTCTTAGCTAAGTAGTACTAGCTACTCGTAGCTAGAGTAGTGTTGCTTCATGTATCTTGTTTTAATCACGCTTGTGTTTACTGTCACTGACAGACATTCAACGTCTGTACTGCACTAGTAGATTTTAGAGGCCATGCATGATCGGTATGTGTTAATTTCTTCAGTAAGTTCGTCATTATGGTGGGCCGGACGTGAGCAGCGATGGTGAACTGCTAATGTATGTAACCTTCCGTCGTTCTCCAGCATCCGGGCAGGGACAGAGCGAAAAACGTATTTGCCCGCTTAACCTGAATCCCCTACAGTACTGTATGTACGGCGTATCTACTGTCTTTGGGTACGGTAGTCGATCGGTACCCAAACTGGCCGCATGCTTTGGCAACAGAAAGGAATGACCGTCCGGCCCGCCGGAGCATCTTTCTTAAACGATCAGGTATAAGAGTAAAATACACCATTATAAACTCTTTAAGGGAGATATATTTTAGTCAGAAAACGTATGGAGTACAACTTTACAAGCCCACTTAACTGAACGTCTGAACCACTTTGTCTCGAAATGCTACCAGCCTGGCCGGAGGTTCGGGAGCTACTAGTACGATTTTTTGTATGTGCAAAAAGTACTTTTGAATAAATTAGTTCCCAAGTTCTGTTTCTACTCACGTCTAGTTCAACTTCCGTAGCGAGAAGATCGAAACTGTTAGAATACTCCCTCCGTCTCAAATTACTTTGCGTTTTAGGTTTGGTCAAAGTCAAACATGTTAAAACTTGACTAAACATTTTTGACAGAATAATAATATTTATAATATCAATTATATACAATATAAAAGTATATTTTATGGTGAGTCTAACTATATTTATTACATATTTTACATATTAATATTTTTTCATATATTTGTAGTCAAAGTTTATGAAGTTTGACTTTGACTAAATCTAAAACGCCAAGTAATTTGAGACAGAGGGAGTACTACCTTGTTAGGTTTAAAAGTTCTAGTCGGTTTGTTATAGAGCTAGACCGGTGTATCTAGACCTTTATATATACCTCTTGTAATTGCCACAATATTGTTATCAATTATTATTCTATACAATTTTACATTGTATCAGACTTCCGATCTTAGGGTATGGCTCACCCGCCGACCCCGCCGCCAGGCTTCTTCGAGCGGCGCGCCGCCATCGTCGCCGCCAAGGTCGCCGCCGCCGCCAGGCTTCTTCGAGCTGCGCGCCGCCATCGTCGCCGCCAAGGTCGCTGCGGCCACGGCCCCATCCACCTCTACCTCTACTTTAGCTCTACCTCCACCAATAGCCCTTCTATCTCCTTCACCGACACCATATCCGACATTAGCCCCTACATACTCGTAACCCTAGACCTCGCTGCTCACAACTACTACCATTGGTGTCACCTCTTCGACCTCCACCTCGGGCGATGCAACCTTCGCTCTCACGTCGCCGACGACGCTCGCCCTCAACCTCACGATCTGCAATGGGTCAAGGATGATCTCGCCATTATTCAATGGATCTACATGCGAGTCTCCACGGAAATCTTCAATCTCGTACACCGTGATGGTGCCTCCGCCGGCAATCTGTGGGCAGCCCTTCGTCAGCTCTTCTAGGACAACGTCGACGCTCGCGCCAACAATCTCCACACTGAGCTTCGGAACACGGCGCAAGGTGATGCACTCTTCGGCGTCTACTGCCAACGCCTTAAGGCGATCGCGGATGAACTCTGTGAACTCGGTGATCCGATCGACGATTGGCATCTCATCAACGTCCTCCCCGTCGGCCTTAGTGTAACATCCCAATTTCAGCAACCATGATCTTTCATCAAAAAGGCAAAAATCAGGGGGAACAAAAACTTTTTCTTATTAAGTGTTGCAATGTTTGCTTACTTGTTTGCCTGTGTTCATGCAACTGATTGTGTATTAGGTGATATACTCCTTATCTCAACCTGAGTTAACAAAATCTATTTTATAAAAGAGATGTCTTGGCTCATTTTTCATATTCTCAAATGTTCTGGCACTTCAAAACTTGAGGGCATGTTTGATTCAAAGGATTTGTATAGGAAATTTGTAGGATTAAATCCTATAGGAAATTTTCCTATGATGGTTGTTTGATTTGTAGGATTGATTCCTATAGGAAACTTTCCTAGGAAATCCTTTGCACTAGATTGCATAGGAAATCTAACATCCACCCAAAGCTCTTTCTTAGAATCCTTTGATGGAATCAAACAAACTTTGTTGCATGTGGGTTTCTATAGGATTGAAGTGGACATGACATTGCAATCCTATGGTTTTCCTATTCCTTTGTTTTTCCTATCCTATGAATCAAACAAGCCCTGAGTCAAGATGATTTTGATACAACAAATTATTTTATTAGTTCTATTAACAAAACTATGGAGACCTAGATATAAACTCCTTATGTTTTCAAGACAGAACTTCAACTACTCCTATCTCTAGGTTTTTCCCAAAACCTTCCATAAAACCTTTTCATTCTAACCTTGGTAGGAATACCAAGAGGTCCTCACCTTACCTCAAATCCCAACCCCTTCAAAATACCCATGCTTACCTCAAGTTAGATTTGATGGTAACTTCAGTAGTATCTGAATTGTAGATTAAGATGAATTGCCTTGATTTGCTGATTGCCTTGTTTGCTTAGGAACTACAGTGAGCCAATCTAGTAGCTCATCCTTAGGGATTGTCGTGGTGGTGTCACGGCAGATGCCATGAGTAGGCTTAAGTTGGGGGCTGAATGGGTGCTTGTGGTCATCGGGGAGGGTGTGCACGGTCTAGCCATGCACGAAGAACAAGATGAACTCTCCACACTTAGTAATTTTATTGATACTTGAGGTTTACAAGTGCTCCTAGATATGTATGAACTTGGGTTCAGTGCCCTTGTTTCCCACTAGATCCAACCTTCTCTCACCCTAGCTATCCCCCTCCTTATATAGGCAATGGCTAACTAGGTTACACCCCTTTGGGTCCTAGGGTTACTGTTTGGATCTCGGTCCTCACCGTACGGGGCGGGTCATGGGCTTGTACTAAGCCCAGTGGCCCAGTCCATAAAGCTAGACAACTAACGGTCTTCACGTACGTTGCCTCCAGTTCCTTTGGCGTCACGCTGTAACTTTGTACGTCAGCCCTTGCTTTAGGCGTCACCCGGCTCCTTTCGTGTCACCCGGCGTCGCCCTTCTCTTTTGACCGCGCTTTACTATGGTCCCTCCTGAACCTCACTCGGAAAGGTGCCACACGTCCCATCTGACTCGGCCCTTCCTCGTGAGATTCGGCTCGTCGGTTCCTACAAGATCAACAAACTTGTCTTATATGGGCCGACATAGTTCCCATGTCGGCCGCATATGACCATCTTGCCCGGCTGACCTTACTCGGCCCGGTTCTTACTTTACTCGGCGTAAGCCAAGCTGGGCAATGTTTTACCCCTTGTGACCCTATCGGGGGTTATTCCCCCGACATTAGTCCCCGAAGCTGGTGAGGTCTAGTAGTTCTAGCTATTAGGCGTCTCCGGGTTCCTTTAACGTGATTGGAACTTCTTCTTTTGTCTTTATTTATGGCTTAGGGCGCACTGTTTGGCGCAATCTTGTACCTTTCGGAGTCTGTCTGACAGTTTCCGGGTCTATTTTTTTTGACTTTGTTGGCTCTTTTTTGCCTCGTGCCGAGTCGTTTTGGCAAATTCCGAGTCATTTTCGGCGTGCTTCAGTCAATGACAGCTGGTAATCATGGTGACTTACCTCAAATTTTGTTCCAATCTCTGACTGCACAGTGACGGCTGCGTAGTTATTCCCAATCACTGTGGTAGTCCCATCGCTCTGCACCCCTCATCCTGTACTGCGTGACGTGGCACTGGATTTTCTGTGTATTGTGTACACGTGGTGCTCGCTGACTGGCTTACTCGGCCGAATACACGGACACACGCTGGCCGTACGGTGCAGGGGGATCCCACGATTGGGGTTTTTACTGCCCTTAAGTAGGGATGAGGGGATCATAACTTCCCTCGCCCGTTCAGTTTCCCCATTGCTCTTCTTCCTTGCGCCTCCAAAATCCCAACTGCCCCTTTGCGGTTCTTCTTCCTCGCGGTTTCTCCTCTGTGATTCCTCTTTTCCCCATTCTATTCCGCTAAGGGTCCTTGCTCTTCCAAGCCTCTTCCAATGGCGGAAGAGACTGACTCCAGAGAGGTCATGGATGCTCGTGATGGTGCCGAGGGAGCCGAAGAACAGGAGGTCCCCGCCGGCGAGCGCGGTGGCTGGGAGGGCTCAGAAGTCTCCGCGAGGCTGCGCTCTACCAGGCGCATTCCACTCGAGGTAGATTGTCGTCTTCCCATCGGTGAGATTTCCCCCAAGCCTGATGCCAATGAGAGGGTGGTTTTCCTCTCCCACTTCGAGCGAGGTTTCACCTTGCCTATGAGCAATTTCTTTGCTTTCTTTCTTTCCACCTTCCATCTTCAGACGCATCACTTGCCTGCCAATGCGATTGGCTCCCTCTCTTGTTTTATTTCTGCTTGCGAGGCCTACCTTGGCATTTGGCCTATAATTCTTCTGTGGCCCAAATATTTTAGTTTTAGGATCCAAGTAGTTCCCCATCCTGGTGCTCCTCGAGCCGAGAAGAGGCCGACCTGGTGCGGTGCCGCTAGCATTACACCTAGGAGAGATTCCATCTTCCCTCGGGTTACTAGCTTAGACTCTTGCAAGAAATGGCATATGAATTTTTTCTATGTCAAAAACAGCGGGGCCAACGATTACATACGGCTCCCCTTTCTCGGATGAGGTCCCCAGCAAGGAGTTCTGGCAGCTTGACCCGCGCGACCAAAACGCTACGGTGAATGAGGCCAACATCATTCTAGAGAGGTTGCTATCGCTGAATGAGAACTTTCATCTTGCCGACACGGATCTTATGTGCACTTTTATTGCATGTCAGGTCAGCCCCATCCAAGCCAGGAGCCACAAGATGTGCTTCATGAGCGGCACGCATGACCCCACTCGGCACTCCATGAAGGAGCTCACCCACGATTCTGTAGCCCGTCGAGTAAGCTCGATCTTCAAGCGGACCTTGGTGGAGGATTGGGCTTGGAGCTGCCCTCCATTTAGCCGGGTCAGGCCTGTCCCCTGGGTAAGTTTTCGAGTCACCTTTTGCTGCCGAGTCAGCTTTAGCCTGTTTGCTATTTTCTGTCTAGTTTTCGATGCTTATTCTGTTTGTCTTTAGCAGAATCTTGTTCACCAGGTTGATGACAGTACTGTCCCTCCTAGCGCTTATAACGAGGAACGCTCTGACTCCGACGAAGTCGAGTTCGACCTGGAGTGCTTCATGTCGATTCCGCATGCAGCTTCCGCTTCAACTCCGGGTAAGAGTCACACTCGAAACTCCTTACGAGATTGGTCTGACGACGACGACGATGATGATGATGATGATGATGATGATGATGATGATTATGAGATTCTAGAGGTATTTGCCTTTAGATCTTAGCCATCTAACTTATTCGAGTAAGCCTGTCATTTACTTATGCAGGTGGCCAGGTACATGACACTCCTCTCGCTCTGGGCGGAGTCGGCAAAATCCCTGTCGCCAAGCCGAGTAAGCGACGTGGGGCCTCCTCTAGTGCTCAGCCGGCCAAGAAGTGCAAGGTTAATCCTGCTGCTCCTGCTGCTGCCACGCTGGCGGAGACTCGCAAAGCAGCTGGACGCCGAGTCACATGTCGCCCACCGCGTGACCCGACCGTTTCCGGGTAAGCTTTTGTTGTTTGCTTACCTTGCATTTTTTTCTCATGTTTTGTTACTGCTTTCTTATGAGCATTTTGTTGTTTTTAGTGCCGCGTCTTTGTCGGTCAACCAGGCTGCTCCTAGCATCGCCTCGCCGCTAAGGCCTGCTCCTCCTCCTACTGATTCTATGGTGCAAAGCCCTGTCCGAGTCGCTGCTCCGACTACTGAGGCTGATGCTTCTCAGTGTCAATCAGACCCAGTGGCACATCCGGAGGAGGAGACTCGGCCCAGCTCGTCTGCTGCACCCCAGGAACAACTTCCTGATCTTGGTGCCAGCAATATTGGCGTCAAGAAAATCTTTGCCACCAGTTCCTCTACCACCAGCCCACAAGTTGGTGCTCATGAACAACTTCTTGGTATTGGTGCCAGCAATGTTGCCGAGCCCACTCAGTCGACTCCCATTTCGTCACCAACCAGATCTGCTCACTCTCCTCCTCTGTCAAAGAACCAGACACGGCCTTCTGCTTTGGGTCTGGCTCGCACTTCATCCGGCAAGCCCACATCTACCAAGCAGACGACCTTGGTCTATGCTCCTGGCACCGCTCCTTGGATCCGGCCCACAACACCAACGACGATGCTTATTCCAGCGGGCAAGCCGGGCGGATCCGCAACCGCCGGGTCGGGCGGCAGTTCTAAGGCTGTTACCCTGCACACTGGTGCCGCTGTGACCCGCGCCAATGTGGGAACCTCCCTGAAGAAGGGGCATGTTCTCACTCGGACGCGCAGTGGGAATGGCCTCGGTGCCGCTGGGCCTTATGCTTTGGCATGGAACGCAGCTGGCAAGCAAGAGGTCAGTTCCTGCGCTGGCAAGAAGGTGAAGATGGGCCCCAAGGCTGTCTCCGACATGACCCTGCAGGCCATTGCCTTAATGGCTCGTGCAGATGAAGTGAACGAGGTACATAGTCTTCTTACTCTTTTGTGTATTGAGTATTTTTGTTATACATATCCTCTAGTCCCCGAGGTAACTACCGAGTAAGGAACTTACTCGGCGGTAAGCTCTAAGATAAGAGTCAGCCCTTATCCGACCATAAGCTTGACTTCATAATTTGTTCACTGTCTTTTTTCTTGTGCAGCTTACGCATAATGAGCGCACCAAGGTGCACCAGGCTCTCCTCTAGGAGTATCGCAAGCTCGAACTTGCTCATCAGAAGCTACAAGCCGAGACTCAAGGCCAAGGTAACACTCTTACTCGCCATATCTTTATTCGGCGCACTATTCTCTGTTTCATTTCCTTGATCCCTTCTCGATGTTCTCCCACAGCTTCTGCCCAGTCTACCATCGACGCGCTCCACTCGCAGATTAGCGAGACGGAAAGTAAGTCCTTAGCCATCCTTTTGCTGCTTTGCGTTCATGCTTGTTCTTTTGCCATTTCTATCCTAAAGAATCGAGATAGCTCTGTTGTTGCTGACGAGTAATTCGTTATGAATAAGCAGAGAAGCACCAAGCCGAGCTCCAAAAGGAGCGAGACGAGGTGATCCGGCTGAAAAATCAGATGGCCAACATGGAGCAGAAGCACCAGGCCGAGGTGAAGGGGCTGAAGGAGGAGATTGCCGAGAAAGACGGCCAGCATGCCGCTAGTGCTGAGAAGACCAAGGAGATGCTCAAGAAGGCTGAGTCTGTGGTTGAGTCGGCCAACCTGGATCTCGATGCACTCCAAGCCAAGGCCAAGACTTGGCAAAGCAGGCTCGGCGCCATCAACTCTTTCCTCGGTAGTGAGTTCTTACTCTTTCTGCACTGTTCTTTATGTTCTTGACTCTGGGATCTTCTCTATTATTTTGCTAATTCTTTCTTTGTGTTTGCAGAGAATTTTCCCGAGGCTAAGATGTTTGCGATACGGGCCATGAAGAGAGTGCGAGCCGAATCTGGAGCTCCTGCTGATGGCGAGGTCAGCATCGACGAGCATCTTGTGGCGCTATCCGGGCATGCCAAGACCCTCAAGTCATGCGTTGTGGACTTGCTCAAATCAGCGATCCATGCGTTCTGAATGCTCTGGCCGGATGAATACGCGCCCACATTCATCGAGCCTCTGGCTACTAGACTGCTTCTAACTGAAGACAAGCTGGATCAATGGCGCGAGTCGGCCGGCCGAGTTGCAGCAAACAAAGCCCTTTCCTTCGTGCTCTCGTGGTACGAGGACATTAACCTTGATGTTCTTGCACGCATAAGAGCCGAAGGCAAGTGGCTCCATGATCCTGAGCTGATCGAGAAACACCAGGAGCGAGCTTACGCCATGGTCGAGTATGCTCTGGTGCATGCTTGGTGCGATGGGCCCAGCTTCCTCGACCTCGGTGAACCACTTGCTGAGGTTGCTAAAGGGGAAGGTGCTGATAGCGAAGCCATCGAGTGTCGTGGTGGTGACACGGCAGATGCCATGGGTAGGCTAAAGTAAGGGGCCAATGGATGCTAGTGGGATCTGGGGAGGGAAGATGCAGTTGATTCTACACACAAAAGACTAAGGAAAAGATCTTTATTTCTCCTTCCTTGAGTTACAAGTGCTCCTCGAGCTGTATACAAGGAGAAAGGAAGAACTTTACCAGCCTACCGGTACTAAGATGAGCCGATCCCTTCCTCAGTACCCAAGCCTCCCCTTATAAAGGAGAACCTTGGGTTCCTCTAGGGCTGATGTGGCAAGCATATTCGAGGAATATGCTTGTCCTAATATAGTAGTTCGGCGGCCTCCTTTCCCTGTCGCCCTTCTAACGATGGCAAGGCTCCAGAGGGCCCCTCCTGCGTGCCTCGGGCTTCAGGACTGTCACCTCCGTGACCTCCTCTTGCCCCTCTGTCGCTCTGCGCCTGTGCTTGGCTCCACTCAGATTCTCTCTAGCCTGCAGCTAGAGTTTGACTTTAGGCTTCTCCTTCTCCTACAAGCTTCGTATCATTCGGCTTTTCCTCGCATGACTCGGCTTGTCCTTCACCTGCATTAAGATTATTCGGGCTGACCCGGCCGACTTACGCAGTATCTCGGCCGGGTAATGCCTTGCTATCGCCCTAAGGGTCCTTCCCTTTCCTATATCGGCCGACTTCTACTGTGATTCGCCGATCGAGATCAGAATTCGAACCGGACGGAGGACATCCTTTCGTCTTTCCCCGTCTTTACC
Organism: Avena insularis; assembly: GCA_023614405.1. Classification (NCBI taxonomy): domain Eukaryota; kingdom Viridiplantae; phylum Streptophyta; class Magnoliopsida; order Poales; family Poaceae; genus Avena; species Avena insularis. The sequence goes on from CM042693.1 coordinate 15,144,244, forward strand.
CTATCCGAGGTCACCTCCCCAACATTAGTCCCCGAAGCTGGTGCGGCCCCGGTGATAACTTCAGCCGGGTCGTATCAGTTTCATGATATTCCTTCTGTATTGTTTCCGAGTTATACTTCTCTCGTCCGAGGTATTATCGTATCTTCTCTTGTACGCTTCGTCCTACGTGTCATACTCATCATTGTTTCTCTAGTTTTCTGTTCCTCTACAGTAATTACTGAGAGGCTACAGTTACTACTGCGCCTGTCGCGTCGGTGCTGCGACGCCTCGTGTGCCGTTTCTGTCGGGGATCGTGATCTTATCTTCCACGGTGTGGTCCTTGGTGCGGTTCCACTTAGAGGCGTGCGTTCATGCGGCGCACACGATCTACACAGTCAACCGCTGCACCCACGATCCCACTACCTCGCAGGCGGATCGGTTATAAAATGGGGCGCGGGGTTGAGAGGCTCACTTTTCCCCCTCCGCTCACCTGCGCCCTTCTTCTTCTTCTAGCCTCTGCGCTCGTTCGCGACTCCATCGCCACGCGTTGTTCATCTGAGTCTCCGACGGCAGGGACCCCGCCACTCTGCTCCGTCTGCCTCGTCCCTGCGTGCTTGCTCCGGCGTTGTCGCCGGTGAGTTCTTCCTGTCGTATCGCCTAGCTTTTCTTCTAGAGATCTCTGTTCTTCTTCCTTACTCGCGCGACAGTTCTTTCTCTGCTCCACCGCCGTTTTTGGGTAGAATCACGATGGGGCCCCGTAGCTCTAGATTTTCCTCCGCCGCTATCTCTTCCTCCACAGGTTTCTCCGGCGATCTCATGTCTAGCTCTGTCAGTGGTGCGCTTGTTGAGGACGACGATGCCGGATCTGGGCCCGAGCGGGGCTCATGGCAGGGTTCCTCCGTCACTCGCCGCGAGATCGAGTGGCTTATCCGGACTCATCGGATTCCCGCCGAGGTAGCTTGTCGTTTACCCGGCAGCGAGTCCTCTCCAGACCTTAGGGACAGAGAGTATGTAGTTTTCATGTCGCATTTCGCACGCGGCTTTGGTCTTCCTCTTAGCGACTTTGCTAGGGAGTTTCTTGATTACTTCGTCCTTCAGCCGCATCATCTCCCCGCCAACGCCATTGCCTTTCTCTCGGCCTTCATCTCTGCGTCAGAGGGATACTTTGGCCTGTGGACATCCGTGCATGTCTGGTCAAAGTTTTTCCAAATTCGTTCGAATGTCGTCCCAGATAAATCTCTGCACCCTTCCGAGAAATCGCTCACCCAATGCGGAGCAGCATCCATCACACCTCGGAGGAAATCCGAATTCCCTCGTGTCGCGGGACTAGAATCGTGCAAGAAGTGGCACAAGTCCTTTTTCTGTGTCAAGAATATGGGGAATGAAGATAGAATTCGGCTTCCTGCCTTCTCCATTGGCCCTCCTTCCAAGATGAATTGGACATATAATCCGAGGAAGAGCCATGCTTTGGCCGAGGCTTTTGAGATTCGGCTGAAGGAGCTAATCCGCGTCAGGCTACGCGGCGAGGATCTGATGACTACCTTCGTCAGCAGCCGAATCTGCCCGTTCCAGAAACACACACACAAACTCTGTTATATGAGCGGTCCCCTTGACCCCAATCGAGTCTCGACGGTGGAGCTGGACAACTACCTCATTTTCAAGTGTGTACGGGCTATCTTTAGAACGGAGATGCCGGAGGATTGGGCTTGGGGACTGAAGCCGTTCACCTGCGAGAGTCCCCCACCCGCAGTAAGTTTGCTTTTTAGTCTTTCGCTCCTTAAGTGCGTTCATAATTCTCTTTGCTAATCTTCCTCCTCCTTGTCCTGCAGAGGTTTGATGAGCAGAAGAGCGAGGATGCCGAGGTTTTGTCACTCCCGTGGCCTGCGGATCGAAATGCTCCGGATAGTGGGGAGCCGGACTCAGAAGAGTTTGTCCCCAAGGATGATCTTGCTCCGGCTCGCGCTCGTGGCAAGACTCTGGCTCACGAGGAGGAAGGTGATTCGGACGAGGTCCAAGTTCTAGAGGTAGTTGCCGCAGTGTCAATTTCTTATGCATTTCCGGCTTCTACTTTCTCAGCTAATCCGGCCGGTCAGGTTCACGACGACGAGCCTCTTGCTTCTCGGCCTCCTGTTACCTCGGGGAAACATGGTGCTCCCGCTGGTGCCTCAGAGACGGCTCCCAAAAAGCGGATGAAGAAGTCAGCTCTGAACCCTCCGAGGCGCAAGACCATGCCCGGGGTCTCTGGGTGAGTCTCTTTTGCTCGTATTTCTTGTTTTTCTTTTTCTGCTTTTTAACTTACCTTTTTTGTTCTCGTAGTGCTCTACTTTCTGTTAAGCCCGACGGTCCCAGCATGACGAGTCGTACGACTCGGCAGCCGTCCCCTCCGCCTACTGAAGATACCAGGATTCCCAGTCCTGCTCGTGCTGCGTCTCCTCCAACTCCGAATCGAACGCCACCTCGCCACGATGTGCCTGAGATTCCTCTTGTTGACGTTGATTCCACTCGGCCCTTAGATACTCCTACCGAACCTGTCGCCTCCTCTGTGAACCCTAATGTCTCTACTGAGCTTCCTTCTACCCCCGTGGTTTCTATAGTAACTCCAACACCGGCCGAGGACGTCAATATCTCGGCGCCCTCTACGACCATGACTCCTCCGGCTCCTAAGGACGTCGTTCCCATTGCCGAGGCATCAGCTCCTACTGATGCCTCTTCTAAAACAAGAAAAGTTGTCGTCACCAAGGCTTCCTCCTCCCAGAAAGGTCTTGCTGGCTCTTCTCAGCCAAGTATTGCCGATGCGTTGCGCAAAGGGGTTGCTTCTGCCAAAGCCTTCATATCTCTACGCTAGTACCCAGCTCGCCCTTCATAAAAGCCCTGCAGCAACAGTGGCTACACAGCATGTCCGAGGTAAAGTCCTAACTCGCACGGCGAGTGGGAACAGTCTCGGCTCGCTGGTTGAATATGCCAACAATTGGAATGCCGCCGATCAATTCGAGGGTAATCCAGGCAGCCAGCCGTTTCAGCTCTCCGACATCAGCAGCCGCCTGCATCAAGCTGCTAAAATCGTTCTTGAAAGTGATAAGATGAATGAGGTAACTGTTTATGTAGTTTTGATTAGTTCTCCAGATGCTATTATATATACTCTAGTCCCCGAAGCTTGCAAGCGAATAACTTGTTATTCGTTTGGAAGTTTTTTATGATGCTCTACTTAACTCGATTTAACCTTAGAGTTCGAACCTCCCTCTAACTGGATCTGCCTTTAAACTTTGCTTGATTTGTGTCTATCTGATCTTTAAATATCCAGCCCCTATATTCGGGTTAAGTTTTTTACTTGACTCTGATCTGTTTTAGCTTCGAATATCAGCCACCTAGATCCGGGTTAAGTTTTGCTTGACTCGGATATGTTTTAGCTTCGAATATCCAGCCACCTAGATCCGGGTTAAGTTTTGCTTGACTCGGATCTGTTTTAACTTCGAATATCCAGCCACCTAGATCCGGGTTAAGTTTTGCTTGAGTCGGATCTGGTTTAGCTTCGAATATCCAGCCACCTAGATCCGGGTTAAGTTTTGCTTGACTCAGATCTGTTTTAACTTCGAATATCCAGCCACCTAGATCCGGGTTAAGTTTTGCTTGACTCGGATCTGGTTTAGCTTCGAATATCCAACCACCTAGATCTGGGTTAAGTTTTGCTTGACTCGGATCTGGTTTAACTTCGAATATCCAGCCACCTAGATCCAGGTTAAGTTTTGCTTGACGCGGATCTGGTTTAGCTTCGAATATCCATTTACTATTTGTTCTGTTGCTCAGGTTGCGCATGACCGGCGGACCGCGGAATTTCAAAGGCTGCTTTTTGCGCATAGAAAATTGCAAGAAAAGTATGAGAAAGTTATCCCTGTGGTGAAAAAGGCCGGTAAGTCGACAAATCTTTCTGTTATCTCTGACGCTCTTATTGTTTTGTACATGAGATGTTTGCTCACTCTGTTGGTAAACAGGCAACATCAATAATCTTAACATCCGTCTTGAGAAGAAGGTCAAGGCCCTAGAGGGTTAGTTACTCTCTTATTTTATATACTCCTGTTTGAAATGTGCGCTAAGTTTCTTTTGATTCTTTTGGCTTTGGTACAGCCGAGTTACAAACTTTTGTAGCATCTCACCAAGACTGCACGTCCATGCCTGATGTGATGCTGTATTTTTTAGAACAAAGCGCTACTCATTCGGTGGAGCTGAAGGATAAAGATGACGAGATATAGCTCGCTTGCGTGCCGAGGTGGAGTCACTCAAGCTTTCCCAGAAATCTGAATTAGAAAAGGTCGACCAGGAGTTCTCCGAGGAGAGAAATCGGCTAGCTCTGCAGTTGCAGAAAAATAAAGAACTCCTCTAGGCTGCCGAGCTGAAGACGCATGGGATGAGCGAGGAGATTACTCGCTTTGAGAAAAGCAAGATTGACTGGGCTAAAGACCTTTAGATAATGCTGAGTTATATTCATCGTAAGCTTCCGACCGCGACCGGGTTATCTTTTCCCCTTTTCTTATTGTTGACTAATGCAGTCCTGCTTTGCGCAGACCATTTCCCGGAGGCTAAGCCCGTGAGTTCTAAAGCGGTGATTAGCGCTCGTGCGCGCCGAGGTGTTCCTGCTGATGCGGACTCGGAGTATTCGATGGAAGACTTTCTGGTTGCTGTAGGTGCTGCAGTTGGTCCGATGAAGATTATGGGCAGGGATTTGGTGCAGGCAGCTATCCGAGCTTACCATGTTCTCTGGCCGAATACTTCTGGGACTCCGAATATTGACGAGGTCAAATTGTTGGTGGAAAGATTAATGGCCTCTGAGAAACAGCTAAGTCTTTGGAGGGAGTCGGCCGGACGAGTTGGTGCTGATATGGCTCTCACCGTCATCATGTCATGGTATGAAGATATTTCTCTTGATATCTTGAGAAATTTGCGCACTGGCTCTCGATGGGTTGAGGACCCAGACTTTGTTGCTCTCCGGCAAGCTCGTGCTTATCAGCTTGTGGAGTATGCCGACGTGCATAGCTGGCATGAAGGTCCGAGCTTCCTTCCTAACCCGGAGGACGAGGTCCAAGTTGTGGATGCTTTGGATGATAACTCTGCTGAACAAGGTGAAGATGACGGCGACTTGGCTGCCTCTACTGATTCCAGTTCGAGCTCGGATGGCAATGGCGACGCACGGTCCTCTTCCAAAGGTAATGGGCATTCCACTGCGCAAACTGACGCTCCTCAACAGCCTCGGGCTTCCTCCGAAGTCGCTCCTGGGTCTGTGGAGGGCGAGGTTACCTCGGCCGAGGTGCCCCCTACTTCGGAGCGCGCAGCTTCTGTCCAGACTACTGCCTCTCCAGCGAAAAACCTCTAAGTTACTTCTTGCCCCTGGTATGCCGGGCGTATAATGTTCGTGGAATATTAGTCTGTCTTTTGTATGGTATGGATTTCTTTGCCGAGTGCCGCTGAGACATATACGTTTGTAATCGTCATTACTTTGTTTTTAACTGGTGTTGTTTGTCCGAATCTTTGTTTTGAAGGCCTTCAACTTCTTTGAGTTTGATGTATATTTTTGCCTTTAGATCACTGTGGTCTAGGCTGTTAATCTGGGTATGGACCTCGAATATCGTACGAGAGCGAGCTGTTCCTATTCTGGGCGTCGAAGTTTGATACTCACCCTTGTAATAAGGAATAACTTCTACTTCGAAACAATATAGGACAGTCCCCGAGTCACCGCCTATGATGCCGAAGTTTAGTATATAAATCAAACTTCGGAAGCAATGTAAGACAGTCACCGAGTCGCTGCTCAAGGTGCCGAGGTTTGCTATACTACTCAAATCTAGAAATAATATAAGACAGTCTCCGAGTCACTGCTCGAGGTGTTTGGTTTTAACATGTAACACAAACTCAAAAATGACATATGTCGGTTTTCGAGCCACTGCTCAAATGCCGAGGTTTCTTACCTGAATTAATCTTAGAAATAATTATGGGACAGTCCTCGAGTCATTGCTCAGGGTGCCGGGGTTTAATACATAACATGAAATTTAAACAACATACGGCAGTCCCCGAGTCACCGCTCGAGGTGCCGAGGTTTAATACATAACATGAAATTTAAACAACATATGGCAGTCCCCAAGTCAGCGCTCGAGGTGCCGAGGTTTAATACATAACATGAAATTTAAACAACATATGGCAGTCCCCGAGTCAGCGCTCGAGGTGCCGAGGTTTAATACATAATATGAAGTTTAAACAACATATGGCAGTCCCCGAGTCACCGCTCTGGACGCCGAGGTTCAAAATATAGTTGGTGCTCCATCCTGAGACATTACTTTACAATGTGTCATGGGTGACTGCTATTAGTAAAATGGACGAAGTAAAGCTATGTTCCATGGTCTCTTCGTTTCTTCGCCGGCTTTGTCTGCAGTGTTCTTTCCTGGTGTTCGAGCATCGATTAGGTAATAGGCATCATTGTGCAATGCTTTGCTCACGATGAATGGTCCCTCCCATGGAGGCGACAGCTTGTGCTTGCCGGCCGTGCATTGCACCAATCGGAGAACCAAATCTCCTTCTTTGAACACTCTCAGATTCACCTTCTTGTTGTGATATCGTCGCAAATTCTTCTGATAAATAGCTGATCTTGATAGCGCGAGCTCTCTGGCTTCTTCTAGCAGATCGACAGTATCTTGCCGAGCTACCTCATTTACTTCTGATGTTGTATATTGGGTAACCCTTGGCGAGTCATGTATTATGTCGGCTGGAAGCATGGCTTCTGCCCCGTACACTAGAAAAAATGGTGTATAACCTGTTGACCTGTTTGGGGTAGTCCTGAGACTCCATAGTACTGTTGGTAGTTCCTCAATCCAACATCCTGCCGACCTTTGCAGCGGTTCGACGAGTCGTGGTTTTATTCCGGACAATACTAGTCCATTAGACCTTTCTACTTGCCCATTGGATGCTGGGTGAGCCACAGAGGCGACATCTAATCTGATGTGCTTTTCTTGGCAAAATCTAGTGAAAGCTCCTTCTGCAAAGTTTGTGCCATTGTCTGTAATAACACTGTGTGGGTATCCGTATCTTAAGATAATGTCTTTGAGGAATTTCACTGTTGTGGGCCCATCACATTTTTTATTGGTTTCACTTCAATCCATTTTGTGAATTTGTCTACCATGACCAATATGTGGGTCATCCCACCTCGGGCCGGCTTAAATGGTCCCACCATATCTAAGCACCACACAGAAAATGGCCAAGTAATTGGTATTGTTTTTAACTCGGACGATGGCATGTGTATCTTGGCTGCATATCTCTGACAACCGTTACATTTTTCGACCAATTCTTTGGCTTCTTTAAGCGCTGTTGGCCAATAAAACCCATGCCTGAATGCTTTGGCCACTAAGGCTCCGGATGAGGCATGATGTCCACATTCTCCTCGATGTATATCTAGGAGGATCTCCTGGCCTTCTGCCGAGCTCACACATCTTTGCAATACACTTGTGACACTCCTTTTATACAACTCATTGTTTATGATTGTATAAGCTTTAGCTCTTCGTACTGTCTGTATTGCTAATACTTCATTATTCGGCAAAATCGCATCTTTAAGGAAAGAGAATATGGGTTGCGCCCATATAGGTATGATCTTCTCTGGTGTGGTCCCACTATCTATTTCCATGTTTTCTGCCGACATAACGACCTCGGATTTTTCCATAGTCATGCTTGCATCAGCTGTCTTTATTTTTGGGAATTTCGGGTAATATTGCTTGTCAATTTCCATCGGCACATTATCTTCTCCTGATTTTGCCGGAATAAAGATAGATTCGGACTCTGGTGATGGTATTATTGATGGTTTCCTTAGATGCTCTAGGGCGATACCTGGGGGAATTGACTGCCTAGTTGATCCTAGTTTTGACAACGTGCCTGCGGCGTCGTTTTCTGCCCGAGGTATATGGTGAAATTCACATCCTTCGAAGTATCCGCTGATTTTTTGCACATGAAATCTATACAAAGCCATATTATCATCCAACGCATCCCAATTGCCTGAGACTTGCTGTACTACTAGATCCGAATCTCCATAGCATAAGATTCGGCGTATGCCGATCTCTTTTGCCACCTTCAATCAATGGACAACTGCTTCATATTCGGCTACATTATTTGACGTGGCGAAATGTATCTGTAGCACATATCTCAGTTGATCTCTTTTTGGCGAGGTTAACACTATTCCTGCCCCCAAACCATTTCTTAGTTTGGAACCATCAAAGTGCATCGTCCAATAATTCGGGTCTGGCAAGGGTGGTTCATACTGCACCTCGCCCCAATCTACGAAGAAGTCGGCCATAGCCTGAGATTTGATTGCATCCCTCCTATCAAACTGCGGAGCATAAGGTGACAATTTGATTGCCCATTTTGCTATTCGTCCACTTGCATCTTTGTTACTCAATATGTCGGCTATGGGTGCTTCACAGATCACCTTGATGGGGTGCTCTTCGAAGTAATGTTTAAGTTTCTTTGCCGACATGTACACTCCATAAGCCATCTTCTGATAATGTGGGTAATTTTGTTTTGAGGCTGATAGTACCTCGCTCAAGTAATACACCGGCCTTTGTACTGACTTATCATTTTCAATTCGTTCTACGACGATTACGGCGCTTACTACTCTGTTGGTGGCCGCTAAGTAGAGTAACATGGGCTCTTTTGATAATGGAGAAGCTAAGACAGGCGCTGTGACCAACATCCTTTTCAATTCATGAAATGCACTGTCTGCTTGTGGAGTCCAAATGAACTTATCTGATTTCTTCATCAACTGATAGAGTGGTAATGCCTTCTCTCCTAGCCGACATACAAACCGGCTAAGCGAGGCTAAACAACCTGTGAACTTTTGTACGTCGTTTAGACACCTTGGCAACTCCATCCTTTCTACTGCCTTTATCTTGGTTGGGTTGGCCTCTATACCTCGGCTAGATACGAGAAAACCGAGCAATTTTCCTGCTGGCACGCCAAATGTGCATTTTTCCGGGTTAAGCTTCATTCGGAACCTTCTCAGGTTCACGAAAGTCTGCCATATATCATCCAGTAGTGTTTTGCTTTCTTTGGTTTTGATCACCACGTCATCCACATATACTTGTACATTTTTTCCTATCTGGTCATGTAGACATTTTTGCATGCATCTCTGATACGTCGCTCTTGCATTGCATAGGCCGAATGGCATTGTGCGATAGCAATAAGCCCCGTACGGGGTAATAAACACAGTCTTTATTTGATCAGCCGGATTTAACGGTATCTGGTGAAAACCAGAATACGCGTCTACAAATGACAATAGTTCGCAACCAGCGGTCGAATCAATAACCTGGTCTATTCTAGGTAAAGGAAAAGGATCTTTTGGACACGCCTTGTTCAGGTTCGTGTAGTTGATACACATTCTCCATACAATGGCTACATTTGGATCATCCTTCTTCTTTTCTACTAGCACCGGGTTTGACAGCCAATCCGGATACAACACTTCCATGATGAACCCGGCCGCGAGGAGCCGAGCTATTTCATCCCCTTTTATTTTTCTCCTGTCTTCGGCGAAGCGGCGGAGAGGTTGCTTCACCGGCCTTGCTCCTGGCCTCACATTTAGAGAGTGCTCAGCCAACTCCCTCAACACACCTTGCAGATCCTGAGTTGACCATGCAAAGATATCCCGATTCTCACGGAGGAAGTTGGTGAGCTCGCTTTCCTATTTAGCATTTAGGCCGACGCCAATAGTGAAGGTGCGCTCTGGGAATTGCTCATCTACCTGGAACTTTTTTGTTTCTTTAGTCGGCTGAAAGGAGACACTTCCATGCGGATTGGCTAACGCCGGCATATTCAGCTGGGCCGACTGAGCAAGGGCTGCTACCTCCTGAATCCTTCTTTTTTCTCTCACTACTACCAATGATTCGGCCAAATTTGACCCGGTTGAAGCACATTCCATTGACTTCCTGTAATCCCCTGCTACTGTTATCACCCCTTGTGGTCTTCAGACAACCCGGAAGACTCGGCAAACAATGTCCCTGACTCGGCAGATGCTCCGAATGATGCTCCTAGTTCCAAGACCACGCCTCCGAACCCAGCTACTTCTTAGGCTGATTAGAAAAACACTTTAACTTTGATGAGATCCCCAGTATGCCGGGTACAAATGTAACATACATTGCACTTATTTTTGGGTGTGTGCCTTTTGATAAGGCTTAAGCTTCTTATTATACTTTGAATGTTAATCACCCAAGGGCAAGTCCCGAGTCTCATTTTGTCGTTTCACCTTTCCTTGACTTTGGCTCTTGTCTACCTTTTTTGTCATTCGACATTAGAGTCTCAAAGTACTAAGGATTGAGTTAGCAGGTATGAAACTTAGATCACTTGACCCAGGATCATTCAACATACAACACGATATACCCTGTAGTGGGTTAGTTAAAAACATAGGGTCGACTCGCGTTTCTCCTTTTACTTATCCGGCATTCATGTTTACTCATCCTTCATCCTTTCCTCTTGCTTGCCATGAAGCCGTGTTTTCGTACAACAACACAGTCGAAGAGTTGATTTTTTCCGAGTAAACATTACTTGTTCCGAGATAAGCTTTGGGTGTTATGCCAGCCGACATAGAATAATTTAAAGGATAAACATAAGGGGCAGTCCCCGAGTCAGTTTTTCGAGTCATACCATTTTATTATCAGCACATAGCCAGCATAAGCGTCCGACATATGAGAGTTCGAGTGATACATACACTGCTTCTCCTAAGTGTAGAAGGGGTGAAGCGGTGCCACATTCCATGGTCTTTTGGTCTCATCATCTGATTTGTCCGCCTTGTTCTTTTGTGCTTCATGAGCATCTATTAGATAATATGAATCATTGTGCAATGCTTTGCTTACAATGAATGGACCTTCCCATGGGGGTGATAGCTTATGCATTCCAGCTGTGCGCTGCACTAGTCTGAGCACCATATATCCTTCTCGGAAAACACGAGGTTGAACTTTTTGGCTATGATAGTGTCAGAGATTTTGCTGATATATAGCGGATCTGGACAATGCCAATTCCCTTGCCTCTTAGAGTAAGTCAACTCCATCTTATCGGGCCTATTTTACCTCGGCTTCCAAGTGTTGCCTTACTCTTGGCGAGTCATACTCTATGTCGGCAGGCAAAACTGCTTCTGCCCCATACACAAGAAATAATGGCGTATAGCCTGTTGATCGATTCAGAGTTGTCCTTAGGCTCCATAGCACTGAGGGTAATTCCTCTATCCAACAACCAGGTGATCTCTGGAGTGGTTCCATTAAGAGGGGTTTCATCCCGGATAGAACTAAGCCATTAGCTCGTTCAACCTATCCATTTGATTCTGGATGGGCGACTGATGCTACGTCAAGTCTTATTCGGTTTTTTCCGCAGAATCGAGCAAAATCTCCTTCGGCAAAGTTCGTGCCATTATCTGTGATTACACTGTGTGGGTAACTGTGTGGCTAGCTCCATCTAATTTTTTTTGATAGGCTTCACTTATATCCATTTGGTGAATTTGTCAATCATTACCAGTATGTGAGTCATGCCTCCCCTTGCTGGCTTGAATGGTCCTACCATATCTAGGCACCATACCGCAAAGGGCCAAGTGATTGGTATAGTTCTCAATTCAGATGCTAGTAAGTGTGACCTAGACGCATAGCGCTGGCAACCGTTGCATTTTCCTACTAGCTCTTGTGCTTCTGCTAGTGCACTTGGCCAATAAAATCCGTGTCGGAATGCCTTGGCTACCAATGCTCTTGATGATGCGTGGTGCCCACATTCTCCTTGGTGAATATCCAAAAGTTTTTCTTGGCCTTTCTCTGAACTTATGCAATGATGCAGTACACTTTTTACACTTATTTTGTACAGCTCCTTGTTGATTATGGTGTATGCTTTTGCCCTTCTTTCTATTTGTCTTGCCAATTATCATCATCTGGCAAAGTTCCATCTTTTAAGTAGTTGAATATTGGTTGCGCCCATGTTGGTATTAGCGGTGCCGGATCTGTTTCTTCATCAATATTCATTGGCTCTGCCGACATAACCTGAGGAGTCCTCGAGTGTGATTCGGCAACCCCTAAAGTGAGCGGAACAGTCCCCGAGTGACTCGAACCTGTCCATTGGCACAACGCCTGACTCCTGGCTTGCTGGGATAAATATTGACTCGGATTATGGTGACGGCTTGATCGATGGTTTCCTGAGATGCTCCAATGCTATTCCTGGTGGAATTGCTTGGCGAGACGAGCCTAATTTGGATAGTACATCCGCTGCCTCATTCTCTGCTCTGGGTATGTGATGGAATTCACAGCCGTCAAAGTATCCTGAAATTTTCTGCACATGGAAACGATATAGTGCCATGTTTGCGTCCAACGCGTCCCAATGCCAGATACTTGCTCGATCACCAAATCCGAGTCACCAAAACACATGATCCTTCTGATGCCAATTTCTTTGACCACTTTGATGCCGTGGACAAGTGCTTCATACTCGACAACGTTATTGGAAGCAGCAAAATGGATCTGTAACACATACTTGAGCTGATCCCTCTTTGGCGATGTGAGCACTATCCCAGTGCCTAGACCCATTTTCGTCTTGGATCCGTCAAAATGCATCTTCCAGTAATTCGGATCTAGCAGTGGTGGTTCATATTGCATTTCCATCCAATCGACAAACAAATCTGCTACGGCTTGAGATTTAATTGCATCTCGCCTATCATACTGTGGAGTATATGGTGCTAGCTCTATGGCCCATTTTGCGACTCGGCCACTGGCATCTTTACTGCCCAGTATATCCGAGATAGGTGCTTCACATATTACCCGGATTGGGTGTTCTTGAAAATAATGCTTTAGCTTCTTTGCTGCCATATATACCCATATGTCATTTTTTGATAATGGGGATAATTCTGCATTGATATAGAGAGCACTTCGCTCAAGTAATAAACTGGCCTTTTGACTAATTTGCCATCTTCTTCACGTTCGACCACTATTACTGCACTTACAACTCTGTTTGTTGCATCGACATAGAGCAACATTGGCTCTTTGGATAGTGGCGATGCTAATATTGGTGCTTTTTCCAACATCTTTTTGAGCTCATGGAAAGCGCTATCAGCTTGCTATGTCCATGTGAATTTGTCTGACTTTTTCATCAGTTAATATAGTGGTAGGGCTTTTTCACCTAGCCGACTAATAAATCTGCTCAACGAGGCCAGGCATCCTGTGAACTTTTGGACATCGTTGAGGGTTTTTGGCAATTCCATTCTTTCGATGGCCCTGATCTTTGTCGGGTTAGCCTCAATTCCTCGGCTGGATACGAGAAATCCGAGTAACTTCCTAGCCGGGACACCAAATGTTCATTTTTCCGGGTTATTTTTCATACTGAATCTTCTTAAGTTTGCGAATGTTTGACACAAGTCCTCAATTAGAGTATGAATTTGCTTGATTTTTATCACCACGTCATCGACGTATACTTGAACATTTTTGTCCAACTGGTCTTGCAAGCATTTTTGCATGCATCTTTTATATGTTGCACCCGCATTTCTCAATCCAAATGGCATGGTACGATAGCAATAAGCCCCGTACGGGGTGATAAAAGCTGTCTTTACTTGATCATTCAGATTCAGTAGTATCTGGTGGAAACCAGAATACACGTCCACAAATGACAACAACTCACTCTCGGCAGTAGAGTCTATGACTTGATCGATCTATGGCAGGGGAAATGGATCTTTTGGACACGCCTTATTGAGGTTCATGTAATCAATACACATGCGCCACACCACTGCCACATTTGGGTCGTCTTTTTTCTTCTTGACCAAGACTGGATTTGACAACCAATCTGGGTGCAGTACTTCCATGATGAATCCAGCGGCTAAGAGCCTGGCTATCTCGGCATCTATCACTTTCCTCCTATCCTCGGTGAAGCGGCGGAGGGGTTGCTTCACCAGCTTGGCCTCTGGCCTTACATGAAGAGAGTGTTCAGCCATCTCCCTCGGAACTCCTTGTAAATCCTGTGTGGACCATGCAAAGATATCCCGATTCTCACGAAGGAAGCTGGTGAGCTCGCTTTCCAATTTGTTAGTTAGCCCATCCCCAATGGTAACTGTGAGCTCTGGGAAAGTCTCATCCACTTGTACCTTCTTGGTCTCTTTGATAGCTTGGAATGATACATTTCCATGCGGATTAGTGAGTGCCGGCATGGACATTTGTGCTGCTTTGGCCAATGCTGCCACTTCCAACATTTGATGTTTTTCCTGCGCTATGACCAGTGACTCGGCCAGCGAAGATCTGGATGGGGCACAAGCAATAGATCTTTTGTAATCTCCTTAGACTGTGATAACTCCACATGGACCTGGCAGCTTCATCTTCAAGCAAGCAATGTGGGGAGTAGCCATAAACTTTGCCATAGCCGGCCTGCCGAGTAAGGCATGGTACGAGCTGACCAGGTCGACCACCTCGAACTCTATGGCTTCGGTCTGACAATTCTCTCTGTTGCCGAATAAGACGTCAACCCAGATCTTGCCAATTGGCTCACAGGACAATCCCGGCACGATTCCATGGAAAGTTGTCTTAATCGGCTCTAGCATGTTCATAGGAATTCCTAGCTTGAGCATGGTATCCTTGTACATGATGTTGATGCTACTGCCATCATTGATCAGTACCTTGGAAAATTTCACATTGATATCTAGGCCCATGAAAGTTGGATCCAATACTAGAACATAACCTCCTGGGGTTGGCATGATCTTGGGGTGATCCTTTATGCTCCAAGTTATCTCCTGTTCAGACCAGTGCATGTATTTTGGAATTGCCGACATTGTGGCATTCACCTCCATCATCCATCTCTGCTGACTCTTTTTGTCATTCGGCTCTGTGACAAAGACGACATAGCTCTGGTGATGTTCTCTGTACTCGTTTCTGGTTCCATGGGCAACATGAGCGTCGTCACCTCTTGGATTGTGCACCTGGTGTACAACTTCTCTTCTTTCTTGATTATGATACCTTGGCTGCCTATTCTCATAGCTGTGATGAACTCCAACAACATGAGTGCGGTGACCCAGCATACCACTGCATGTGTAGTACACTATAGTCGTTGACATGACATCCATAGAACACCGTTCCATAAATATCACATCCCTTAGAGTGGTACAACAGAAACATTGCGGGTCCATATTACAAAAGTACACATATTATTATTATTACAACACCGGAAGTTCAAGACTTCCAAAAGATCCAACTTACAAACCAAAATATAAAGTGTTCAGCGGAATTTAAAAGTAGCAACTCCGTCTAGGAGTTGAGCTCAGCAGCTTATTCTATAGAGTTCATGATGCTCGGCTCCATTGGTCACTACTAACTATGAGTACTTAATTGGACTCGTTATCATCGACACCGTAGAGGATCTCGTAATCCACTCCTTCAACACCTCCAGATAGATCAAGTTCCTCATAGAACACATCTTCTTGACATTCGGCTGCATACATTGGCACGTCTTCGGGATCCTCAGAGTCTAAGCAAGGGATCAAAGGAAATAATGAGTAACAGCGTTACCCAACAAGTTCATTTTATGCAAGGTGGGAAGTTTGATGCTCTAACTACCACCTCGGATTATAAATACTTGGTACTATGCAATTTTTGTAAATCTTTCTTCAAAGATTGATTTTATTCTGAAAATCTATGACCATCAGTCTTCACAGGTTGACCAGAACTTTCATGGAGTTCCTTTCCTGCCGCGTTCGTAGCTCCTTCCCGGAATAGGGAGTAACAAGTTACAGTTCTTACACTCTGCAGAGGTGCGTTACTTTACCTATGAGAGATCAACTCCTTGTTGCACAACCGGGCATACTTTCCCGTCCACAATTCCATGATGTGGGGCCCAGTAGTTGGTCCAAGCCAATCACTGCCCCCTTCGCAACCCCGCATGCCTCCTTGGTGTACACCATGCCCACATAATGAATTACGGCAATGGTTTGTACAAACTGTTAGATGCCAGAACTATCATGGGATGATGAGGGTTCCCACCCATATGCTGCATATCCTCTACGAATTACCAATTAATATGCATGCTACGAGGATAACAGCCATGACCTGCACATCCGGCTTCATGCGAGAGGAAGAAGATACAGCTGACTTCTCTGTCCCATTCCAAATCTCATGGCTAACGCGTAATATACAACGCTTGAATCACTGATGTCAGGGGTTATTAAGTCCCTACTTGATCATCATTGTTCGCAACTAGAACCATAAGTTCCATTGCTCTATTCTATCATCACTTAGGATGATATCTATGATTTTTTATTTGTGAAAATAATATTTTCTTTCTTTTATAGCATATATGATAACACACAATTTGCAAATACTTTGATAAAGACTCTTCAAAGGACATGAGCAAGTGATGAACTTGCCTTGTGATGGCAAGGTAGTGAAGTTTGATGCTTGCACTGGACCTTGAGCTTCTATGTCTACAAAAACATCATTATTGCCCGGTAAGGACAATATTTAAAGAAGAAAAATGATTATGCAAGTAATGTAATGCATTATTTTAACTCTATATGCATTTTCCCTATATAAGGTGCCTTTTAATATTAATAAAGCATTTATAAATATTACCTTTTAATATTTATAGCATATATTGAATTATTTTATTTTATTTCTTTTTTATTTGACTTTCATTGATTTAATAATTCTTTTTAGGAATTATAATTTATACATTAAAAATTGTTATTAAATATTCAATTAGTATTTTTCAAAAATACTATAATATTAATATATAATGAAAGTGATTTTTATTTATTTTTATTAACTTTCAATAATTTTGTAAAATTCCATAAGGAATATATAAATTACAAAATTCTTATAAAATTTTAAATGTCTAAAATTTTATATTTTATTTTATTTGAATAGTATGGATTATTGTGAATCCAAAAATATTTTACTTGTAATTTTTGGACTTTTATTTTATTTTCTAAGATTTATTTAAGTCCATGGGTATTTTGGTCTTTTTCTTTTTATTAAAACAGGCCTGAAAATGTTTCTGGGCTATTTATATTTATTGGGCCCTAGTGGCCCATTAGTCCTAGACAAAAAGACCACCCCGAAGGGTTTGGCCCAGCTCGGCCCACTCCTCAGTACCTCTCTCTCTCCCTCGAGTTCATCCTCTCCTTCTCGACCGACCAGTGGCGGCATGATGTCCCACCGCCATGATTCATCGCCATGCCCGTTCGTTCTATCCAATTAGATTCGAGCCCGAGGCTCTCCTGCCATGAATCGATGCCATCCCGAACCCTAGGGTTTTGGGATTGGCACGGATTCAGGTGTTGTCATGGTCATCGTGCATCGAGGTGATGCTCTGCACCTCCAGGCGTGATCAGGGTCGCTGTCGTGGCGCCATGCGGGTTGCAGCGCCCCCTCTAGGGTACGATGCTCCCCGTGCTTCCATGGTCGTCGACCCCACTGCTTCCTCTTCTATTCTTCAGCGAGGACCTACGGTGAGTTTGATTCCCCTCCCCTGGTGCTCTCTGTGCTTGCTGATTCGATGCTAGATGCTGGCAATGTCCTCTCTAGCTACTGTCTGATTCATATTAAGATGATTATCCATTTAGGGTTCCTATGATGTGATTGATCATGTGCTGGATGAATTGAATCATGTTTGGATGGTCTGTACACATGCTAAATGATTATTGGCCTGGGGCTTGTTGCTTAAAATGATCTATGATGTTTCTGGTGGCTTACTAGATGATTTGATGCTTGGATTGCATCTGATTCAGATGATATAGTTGCTTGGGAATCATGCTTGATTAAGTCAGTGACTTGATAAGTTTTCACTGTCATCTCTGGGTTTATGTTCATGATTATGACATGATGAAATCATTGTCCTGGTGCTGTTGGCTTAGAACTAGTGTATGGTTTGAGATAACCATGATCTCAAACAGTGAAGTTTAATATAGGAATATCCTAGTTATGATTCCTGTGTTAACAGGAAAATGATTAGTGAGTTGATTGTCTGAATTTATGATGATTTAATGTCTATCCCGATTCATAATGGATTGTTCTTGTGACACCATCATAGTATGGCACACAAGTTTGATTCTAACCCACTGATTGGGTTGTTCTAGGCTTAAGACAAACTTGGCTTTATAAGATGAATAGAGACACCCTTCTCTGAATTCCCTAAGACCAATGATGTTGGTCTGAGGCTTAGGGATTCAGATCTTATCTAATTGGTTCATCTAGATAGTCCTGGTAGTGGTACCAGCTATTCTTTATTGAATCAAAGCTTGGAAAAAATGATAGTGAGCTTGATCATTCTATGGATCCAAATATTTGTTTCTAAGGTGCCACCCTTCCTTTAGGGATGTGCCTAGGAATAGATCATAGATAAATTTAGGCTTGATTGTATAAAATATAAAGCCTAATCCAGAGCAATGATGTTGCTCTGAGCTCTGTCTAGATCCAAGTACTTTGTTGTTTGCCTTTAGAGTTTCAAAAATCCCTATGATGGATTCACCCCACTTGGGTGCTTTCTGAGGGTTTGTCTTATAAAACAACACATGCTTTTCTCTAAATAAGATGATTAGATCATGTGAAGGTTTTATGAAACTCACCACAGACTCTAATGTTTGTGGAGTAAGTTGGTGATGATCTTGATCTGGTTTTGCTGGACTCCTGTGCTTGATCTTGAGCTAACCTGCTCCTCCTAGCTCCTAGAATTGATCTTGTTGTCCACCTGATCCATCCCCCTCCTCATGTCACAATCCTGGTGATGTTTGGTTGATCCTTGGTGGTTTGGTTTGGCTGATGTGCTTGGTAAGCTGCTGTCTAGTCTGGCTGTTCTTGTGTGTAAACTATGGAGTGATGCACTAGTGCCTCCCATGGTTGTGCTTGTGGTTTTGTGAGTTTGGGCTATTCTGTGGGGTTGACAACACATCACATGCATGTTGATGTGTGTCCTGCCTGTGTGCTTGCTGTGCACTTGTGGATATGTTCAGAATTTTGAAACTTACTATCACCTAGTTACTTTCACCTGGCTGGTGAATTTGCCCCTCTTGGCTGTCATTTGACTTCTGGCTTTGAATTTATGAAATATGGATTCTTTCATATTGGTGAAACTTGCCCCTTTTTTATAAATTTCTCAATGATGAATTTGTCTAGTGCACTTCACTGACATATCTGAGAGAAATAATACTAACACTAATCTTTTATTTCTCTATATATTTTTTGTTTGTTTTGCAGGTACAAATATAAAGATGAAGATTTAGTCTAGGTTTAGTTATAGGATAGTTAGTAAATAGTCCAATGTAATCTTCTTCATACTTTTGTAATTTTCTTTTATTATTTTTTTGTAATCTTTATTTTATTCAATTGTAATAAAGATTATATTATTATTAATAAAGAATATTCTTATTCTTTGTATATTTGCTTTTGTGAATTGTGTGGATGATTTCAATAAGTTATAATTTTATAACTTGATTATATATATATATTGATGCTAAGAAATAAGTTTCACATTCATTATTTTTTTCTTTGGATAGAATTTAAGTTGTAATATTTATCTCTTAATTAAATTAAGATTCAGAACTTATTCTTAACTCACTTGAATTATAATTCAAACACTCAAGTTTAAAATTCAAATTCATTTTAAAACAAATAATTCCTTAAAGATCATATCAAAGTTTATAACAATCATCCTTTAAGACTAAACCTAATCTCAAAGTATAAAAGAAACATTGATCACTTAAGGTTTTTATTTGGCGAAAATTTTACCCACATTTTCACAAATGAATGCATGCAACAATCCATATTCCTAAATCTACCCTTCGTTAGTTCCTAAATGCTGTGATGTTACACTGAGCATTTCCTCCTGTGAGTGGTGGAGGGGGAGGTGGTGGTAGCTACTTACTCGGCGAATCCACTCTATCTCCCTTCTGAAACCAAGTGTATTGTCTTGTAGTGTGATTTGATGGCTTACTCGTATTAGGCGTGTGAAATTTACACGGCTGGTCCAGCATCATCTCATAGGTATACTTCTGTCTATCCTGATACGTATTTCTTTGTTCGTATGGTTTTTGCCATCATTCTTTGGCATCCACTGCTGTTGTCCACTTGTCCTTTGACGTTGGCTACTTCTAGCATCTGGATGATCCTAGCTCACGGCTGCAACCTGAGTCGAACCATACCTGTAGTCTGGCCTTTCATCTCTTCTTTTGCTTCTATACTCGGCTCTTTCCTGGCGCCTTTGCGATCCAGCAACGTCATAGATCCGAGTCTCAGTCATATGCGATCTCCTAACACATATGAGTCAGCAATCCTTATTGTTTCTGACAAGCTTGTCGGCATATCTCTCTGTAACCTTTGCCAATGACACACTTCCATGTCTACATCCTTGTGCAAACCAAGCGATAGCCTATGACTCGATTACCCCTTCGCAAGAATTACACATCATACACCATCTTGTAAGGAATTCTCTGTCCGTCTCATTTGGCCTTTGCTTGCACATTGCTAGCTGTTGTGGGCGATTCGGCCTCTTGTATGTTCTGGTGAAATTGCTCACAAAATCATCTTGAAAATCGATCCAACTGTTGATGCTTCCTGGTGGCAAGTTGTTCAGCCACACCCTTGCTGGTCCTTCTAGCATCTGTGGTACATACCGCACTACCCATCTCAAATTTCCCTGCGCAATTTTCACAGCAGTTACATTGAGTCAATCCTATGGCTTTGTGCTTCCATCATAGGTTTTTGTCCCTCTAGCCAGCTAAAAATTTGGTGCAGGTGGCTCCTTCATGATCCTTGGGCCAAACCATGGCGGACCCTGTGGACCTTGCGACTCGATCAGTTCTGCCATCTTTATTCGATCAAGCTTTAGCCTTGCATCATCCGGCTGAAGGTTTCTGCCTCCGAGTCTGGTTCCCATTGCTTGGTATGCGTGATCCGGAAATTCATACCCGTCATACACCATCGCCGAGTAACCATCATTATATCTGTTTGCGTTCGGGTCAGCAGGTTGTTGTACCGCTTTTCCCGCACTTTGTTGCCTTCTTTCGGGTTGAGCTGGAACATTGTTCGGAGCTGGATTTCCTCCTCCTGCCGAGTGAGCTCCACGCCTAGGTTGAGGCGCAAAATTGTGCCCTCCATTGTCGTTCCTTTGTCCTGCTTGCCTCTCTCGGCCTGCATCTTCCTGGTTCTCATTTCCTTGAACATTGTTCCTTCTTGATCCCTGCGCATGTGTTGGGTTTCCCTGAGCTATTGCCGGGTCATAGGTGATCATTTGCTTGTTCCTCCCTGAATCCACACTCTTTTCCTTTCTCTGTCTTGGCGCCACTCCTGGTGAGGAGGCTGTATGACCTGCTAATCTTGCCGGGATAGTTGCCGAGTGAACTAGCTGTGACCTCCCTGCTATACCCAGATTTGCCCTGTAGTATGCTTCATTCAGCATCCCTGCTGCTCTCACCAGTTCATTGACTCGTTCTTGCTGCATTTTATTCGCTTCACCCGTCAAATGGGGTAGCTCTGCCATTGCTGCCTCTGCGGCTCAGATTAGCTGTTGTAGTATTGTATGTCGACTACATGGTTGTTTTGTTGCTGTTTTATGGTGTCAACTTTGACGTTGCATCCGCTAGCTCCTCGTTGAGGTTTCTCCCCCTTAACCTCGTCGCATCAAGCGGGGTCTTTGCACCCTTGACTCGATTTTTCGAGTTGAGCTCTCGTATTGTGATATCCACATCTTGCTGTAACTGCGCTAACTCCTTTGCTTTCTCCAGGACCTTTATCCTGGCCTCCTCTAACTCGGCATGCACACGGATCATTTGTTTAACCATCGCTCTGCCAACTTGTCTATCGCCTCTTGCAGCTCTTTGGCTCTCTTACTTCTGGCTATGTTTTCTGGCTTTTCTAGTGTTGCCTTTGCTATTTTGCAGCAATTGGCGTTTCCTCTTGATTTCCTCCCTCGGGATCCTCATTCACTACTGGAGCTACTAGAGGTGTTGTTGGGTTTGGGAGATGTCATCATTATCTCAACGGAGACGAGCTGGTGAAGTTTTCCTGCGGCAGGAACCGCAGGTAGATCCGGCGCCAGGATGACGCGCTCCGGATACGTGCGCTCCACGCGCACCACGACGTAGACCTGGTGCTCACCAAACTTGATGAAGCGACCGTTCCTTGGGAACGGTTTGGTCCCGAAGCATCCTACATTGTCGCTGACGAATTTGAGTGCTCCAAACCTCTGGATGAGGCCGGAGTAGACACGCTCGCCGGTCTTGGCGATGATGTTGCCCGTCCGGATGAAGACTCCATCAAGCACCTGCTTCTGCCCCACGGTGGGCACCAACTGTTGTGGTGGTGTCACGGCATATGCCATGGGTAGGCTTAAGTTGGGGGCCGAATGGGTGCTTGTGGTCACCAGGGAGGGTGTGCACGGTCTAGCCATGCACGAAGAACAATATGAACTCTCCACACTTAGGAATTTTATTGATACTTGAGGTTTACAAGTGCTCCTAGAGCTGTATGAACTTGGGTTCGGTGCCCTTGTTTCCCACTAGGTCCAACCTTCTCTCACCCTATCTATCCCCATCCTTATATAGGCAATGGCTAGCTAGGTTACACCCTTTTGGGTCCTAGGGTTACTCTTTGGATCTCGGTCCTTACCGTACGGGCCGGGTCATGGGCTTGTACTAAGCTTAGTGGCCCAGTCCATAAAGCTAGACAACTGACGGTCTTCACGTATGTTTCCTCTAGTTCCTTTGGCGTCACGCTGTAACTTTGTATGTCAGCCCTTGCTTTAGGCGTCACCCGGCTCCTTTCGTGTCACCCGGCATCGCCCTTCTCTTTTGACCGCACTTTACTATGGTCCCTCCTGAACCTCACTCGGAAAGGTGCCACACATCCCATCTGACTTAACCCTTTCTCGTGAGATTTAGCTCGTCAGTTCCTGCAAGATCAACGAACTTGTCTTATATGGGCCGACATAGTTCCCATGTCGGCCCCATATGACCATCTTGCCCGGCTGACCTTACTCGGCCTGGTTCTTCCTTTACTCGGTGTAAGCCAAGATGGGATATGTTTTACCCCTTGTGACCCTACCAGGGGTTATCCCCCCGACAGGGATCAAACCAATAGTTGAGATCATAAATCTCAAACTATGCAACCCAAACTCAATCAATCTTGAGTCACTCGAGTGAATCTCAAATCTACTTAACCAGATCAATCCTGAGATAATACTTTGTATTAGCATCCAACTCATCAAAGGCCAAAGACCAGCATGTATCCCCTCTTTTCAATATGTACCTCAATATCAACCACTTGATAAAGAGGATAAACCCTTGCCACTCTCTCAAATGTTTCCCTCTTCCATACTAGTCCAAATCCACAAGTCTGCCAAATTTGGCTTAGTCTAGAATCTCTAACTAGATTCAATCTTTAGAACTCCACCTACTCCAACCTATGTACATTATTGAAAATGTAATTAAACCATCTTGTATTACATCATTAGTACTACCAAATACCATTCTTTCCCATGGTTAAACCATTCTGGCTCCCACTCATCCATGATGGTTTTGTAGTCAAGATAATAAGCTTTTCTGCAAATCTTATCATCTTGCCTACTTTGACAGAAGCTCACATCCATATGCTACCACCCATTGACCAAATATTTGCATGATTATTATCTACTAATCACGGTCTATCAATCCACTCTTCCCTTGTTTCCATTGGAGTGTTGTGCTTATTAAACCCACATGGTTTATGAGGCATCATGATGTATCTGTTATGGCAGCCTTATTTTCAACAAAGTTTTCCATCTCTTCTAGACCACCTCAAATACATCCAAGCCCAACTATTTCTGCCATAATCATCTATATAACTTGGTATAATCATCCATCTATACCTTGTACAAAGGTGAGCTCTGAGCTCACTAATCCAACCATGATTAGGTGGCTTAAAAATATAAAAACCCTAGATTCTCCCAAATCTAGTTTTCTTCCATTTCACCATATTTCGTCAAAACTCAAGTTGTAAATGATGTATAAATCAAGTTTACATCATCTACCTTGGTTAATATAATTCCCATAATTATTTGGATCCTCAAACTATTTAAATTCCACTTTTGGCAAAACCCTAGAAACCTTGTCTTTAAAGACAAGTTTGTTTCCTCTGAATCACTTTGCCAACTCAATGCACATTTGAGTTCTATACATCATACCCCACCTTCCCATATCAAAAATAAAAAAAATTGAGATTCTTTCTTATTTCTTTTTGCCCTTTGTCTTAAATGGCACAAACAAGAAATAATTGCTTAAAAATACTTTTATGTCCAAATAAATTCTAATAAAATTCTCCAATGTGTAATATGGTATCTAGGGCCATATCACATCAAAAAACAACCTTGTATAATGTAAAAATATCACATTAGATTCTATAATCTACTTATGCACTTTTTGAATAAATGGTTTTAAGTGGACTTTTAAATAATGGAAAAATCTAAAACAATTCCTAGAAGGGTATCTTGACCCTTACATCTACCAGAATCATTTTCCCCATCTTGCCAAAGACAAGTTTTGAGACTTCTTTCATAACCATTTCTTTTGCCAAATTGAAACCTTTAACTTGCAAACATCAAAACTTCACCAAACCAACACCAAACTTGGTCAAGCAAGTTGCGCAGCACACCACCTCCCCATATGGTCGTGCCACACTTTAGCACTCCCTATTTTTGTCCCATGAGATTATTTGAAAGGGAGAGAGAGAAATATCTTGGTATATCTTGTGAATTAAAGGGGCAGCAGCCACACCACCCCTTCCACCACTCACTGCTCGACCCCAGTGTCCCACCTCACCCTCTCCACCTCCTCCCTCGACCAATACCTGAGTAGCCCCCTCCCTTTTCCCTCAAATGGGCATAGTCCACCATGGACCTCCCCCTCCCTAAATAAAGAGCCCGAAGCCACCCCAGTGCCTTCCTTCGCCCTCATTCACCCCCACTGCTCCCCACTCACCTCCCCAGAGAGCCATCCCTCCTCTCCCCAGCTCTTCCTGTCCTGAAGGAAAAAAGGAGAGCAAGATATCGGGCATGGCAAAGAAAGGAGAGTAGCTCCTCCAACTTCCCTCCCCTCCCTCTGTCTGTCATGGTGCTGAGTCCCTCTCCTCCCTCTGCTTCTAACTATGCATTTATACCTGCTCAGGACGGCCCAAGAAGCTTCTCCTATGAGCTCCCAAACATGCTCCACCGGTGCTCGTGCGAGAGCAAGCTCCCGTCGCAGATCGCCCTGTTGTCGCCCATACCCGAGGTCGCTGTCGTGCGCCGCCTCGTCTCCGCCGGTTTCCAGCCATCCGCGAGCCCCCGGTGAGCCTCCCTGCTCTTCCCTCGAACCACCCATCGATGCTAGGGTTTGCTCCTCTGCACTACCTTGCTGGAGGAAGGAGATACACGGGGTCCGTCGATTCTAACTTAATCAAACGGCCCTTGTCACTCCATACCTCTTCGGCCCCTGGCCCCGCTGACGACGGGCCCCGCCGTGGCCTATTCAAACACATTCTGTCGCGAGCATGCCCCGCATGGGCCGACTCCCCTCCCTCCGCCCACTCCCCCGCAGATCCGGCCCGTTGACCTCTCCTGCCCTTTTCTTTTTAAAATCAAATTCCAGAGCTGCAAGTTACAGTTTGGTTTAAATCCTTTTTAATGTAAAAGCCCATGTATTGTCTAGATCTAAAATTTCTAGGGTTGCTAAATGTTCTCTTGAACATGTAGTATAAGAAGTGTACCAAAATAATTTTTGGTTTATTCATAATAAATCATCTACCAAGATGGGTACATTTCACTAATATATTTCTCTAGAGACTTTTATTTATCCAAATGGCCTGAAACCTTTTTGAACTAGAAGATATATATTATACCTTGCTTTTCCCACTAGTCTCACCTATATTGGCTTCTTAGTTTGCTCCTGGTGAAAATAACAAATCATGCCATTTTTGTCTTTAGAAAATTCCCTAGGTAAAACCAAAGATGGTTTTGACCTAATTCCAACTCCCTGCACACATGAATATCAACATCTTTCAAACCCCAGGAGTTAATAATTTTATAAGCCCCTGTTGAATTTTGGTGAATTAAACTATTCTATGCATGATTTATTCACCAATAAATTCATCGAGATAATTCTGTAAATCCAAAAATGATTATTATAATTTCTACATAAAGGTATTCTAAATACCTAACATGTTTCCTTGGAATCACCTCAAAATCTCCTGTAGGATAAATATGGTTTAAAAGACAAATATCATCTAGAATAGACTTTGGTAGTTTCATGAGGGCATTCTAATAATTATTTTGAGATTATTCCAACTCCTCTTTAATCATTCCATCAAATCCTACCTAATCACTCAAGGAAATAATTTGTGGAACTCCAGAATAATTTTGGTGAATTATTTTCTAAAACTAGAGTTTTATTCACTATAAAAATCACTATAAATCAATGGTAATTGATAAAATAGTGAAACCACTTTTGTTGGCTTCATTTTATCAATATATATCTGATGATATCATTTTATATAATGGTATCATACAGAACTTGTCCTTGACCAAAAACCCCTCTCTTAGGTAGTTCCTAGACTATGAATCCAAAAGGATCTTTTTCCAATGCCTCCAAATCTTCTACCAATCTAATCAAACCAATCATACAGCACCCTACTATTGTATATCATGTGTTTATCCTTTGCTTTATGCATGGTTTGATGCTTGTATGCATTGTATTGATGGTGGTGGTGTTTGTTTGCATGTATGCTTGATAACGGCGATAGTTGCGATTGTGTGATATCGAGAAGAAGGAAGCATCGGATTATTACTATTGTTATTGTTATCGGTATTATGGTATTCGAAAGAAGTCCAGAGACACTATTGCCATATTTCTACTGATCAGGCAAACCACCTTCTTGCTCATAAGCCTTGTCCTACTATTTTACTTATGCATGCTTTACCTAGTGTTTATCAAAACTGCATTGTTTTATTATACGATGAGCTATATATGGTAGTGGCTTGGATCCTCCAAGTCATTACATGTTTGTAATACTAGTACAATACCTTGATGACACCTACTTGTCCCTAGTATGGTAGATGGTGTATTGCACCATGCCCCTTTGGAAACCCCGTTTTAGCCGTAGCAAAATTATGGGATGGGAAGACCCCGGAAAAGTTTACAAGAATGTTTTATAAGAAAACCTTGGCGAGGTTTGACCTGCCAAGTGAGTTTAAAAAGTAAAGGGGGTTTGATTTTACAAAAAAATTGGACGAAAGATGGAGGAAAAATGTTTACAAAAACGCACCAGGTTGTGCAGTTTTGCCCGAAAAATTAACCCATGCAACCACATTAGTCTAGAATGGGACAGGGTTGGGATGGAAGTTTATCTATTCTGGTATAGGTGCCTCACAACTACTACAGGGGTGTCAAAGACCTTGAGGTTGGGCCTTCTCCTGTAAAGGCCCATGTGGGACATCGGCCTGGAGAAGGTATGCATGGTCTGCGGGCCACCAGGCATTACTATGAGACCCTCATTGAAAGTGCCCACTTTGTGCAGTGTAAAATGCGCTCCCGTTGGTCCACTGTACCCGACGTCCCGGTGTTGAGGGGAAACGACTCATAGGGTAGGCGCTTATATTAGAGTGGGCATGCCGAAGGTCTTGACCGGTTACTCGACCCACGATCGTAGACCAGGGCAGTGTAATCGAATGATGTGGGTAAAGTGTACAACCTCTGCAGAGTGTAAATCTATTCGAATAGCCGAGTCCTCGGTCATGGACGGTTGGGAAGGTTGCTGTAAAGCGGTGCTGGTTTTGATTTCAAAAAGGACTTCGGAAAAGCAATGCTTTAAAAAGGTTTTGACCATGGGATGGTCGGAAAGAGGAGGAAGGAGTTTGGTCATGGTATGACCGGAAGGAACAACAAATGGGTGACCCAATCCTAGTGTTTTACAAAAACATTTCAAAAAAGTTTCCAAAATGTTCTATAAAAGGTTTTCAACAAAGATATAGAGACATGCTATATCTACAAGAGAAACTAATTTATAAAGACCCTCTTATGGAGCCATCCTACCACAGCCATATTGCATATCCTTTATTCTTAAGGTGGTTTTCGAGTATATTCAAAGTACTCACCGACATTGACCCTAGATATTTACTTGGCCAGATTTTCAGAAGCAAGAGGAACAATGGAGATTGCTGATGTCTATGCGAGATAGGCCGTCTTCCCAGTCAGTCGCCTATAGGTTAAGGCATGACATGGGCTCTGCAATTGAATACTTCCGCTATTTGTGATGTAATCGCCATATTGGCCATTTTGTAAGTATATGTAATCGATACTTTATGGATGATGTAATGATACTAGTCGGTTATGCTCACGGATCACTAATCATGGGAATTTCAAATTTATGCATAACGGGGATTCTCGGACCGTAAATCTGGGGGTACGACACTCAGCGAGTGGTTCGAGAAACAGGCCTCCTTTATCCCTATGATGCATCCGCGCCCCTCCTTCGCCGAGGTTCGCTCGATGCAGCAATGGGCCGATCGTGCCCAAACCAACAAGGACTCCCATCCTCAGGTCTTCACTGCTGCTCCTCGACCTCCTGCACCACCGCCGCCACCGCCACCTCCTCCAATGGCTCCTCCTCAACCATCGTGTTGGCGTCCAAGTCCCAACTATAGGGGTCGAAACCCTAAACCACCACAGTTTAGTATGGCGCCTACTCTTCCTCCGCCCTCGGCTCTGGCTCCACCATCTGCACCACCGACTGCATCACCACCGCCCCCCAGTGATGATGCTCGACGTGGCACTTCGTTGGTAACCCCAAGCGCAGGGTGTGAAGAGCAAGCAACAAGTTTTCCCCCTCCAGTATTAAGTTGCAAGCAATAGACAACTGCTTTAAGCAAAGTGTGTAAGGTAAACAGTCCACATGTTCCATGAACAAGAGACCGTTATTTTCTCCCTAGTAGCAACAACACATCTACAACCGAAGAGATTTCTGTCACTTACCTTGGAAACTAGAGGCATGAACCCACTATCGAGCATAAATACCCCCTCTTGGAGTCACTAGCAACTACTTGGCCAAGATAGCTACTAACAACGGAGAGCATGCAAGATCACAAACAACATAGACATGATAGAATCATAAAGACAAAACCATTAATAAAACCAACAAACTAATCTCAATATCCATCGGATCCCCGCAAACACAACATGCATGATTACAAATAGATTAGATCTTGATCATGAATGGAGCTCACAAGATCTATACATGAAAGCACAAAGGAGGAGATACAACCATCTAGCTACTACATGGACCCACAGTACAAGGTGGAACTACTCACGCATCATACCAGAGAGAAGGCCTCCGGAATGATCTCCCCTCCGGCAGGGTGCCGAGAAGAACTTCAGATCCCCTCGATCTAGGGACAATGGTGGCGGCGGCTACAGACGGTTTCGTGGAGATTTGATCGGCTTCTTAGGGTTTTTGCATCGGGGGATTCTTATAGACGAAGGGGGAGGCCGAGGCGGTGGCCAGGGGCCCCACACCCTACCTAGGCATGGGGCAGGGCCCACCCGCGCCTAGGAGGGTCTGGGAACCCTGGCACCCCTCTCCGTCTCCCCTCTGTACTTGTACTTCTTGTTCCCCATGGAAATAATTGACTTTGAAGTTTGTACCATCTAATTCCGAGAATATTTATTTACTAGCTTTTCCAAAACCAAAAATAGCAGAAAACGGGCAACTGGCACTATGGCAACTTGTTAATAGGTTAGTACCAGAAAACATGTAAAAAGCACCTCAAAGTGTGGACAAAGTAAAGCAAAGTTGAAACTAACAAGCATGAAACATCAAAAATTATAGATACGTTTCCGATGTATCAAGCATCCCCAAGATTAACTCCTGCTCTTCCTTGAGTAGGTAAGTGATAAAAAGAATATTTTTTTAGGTGACATGCACCCTCATAATAAATATCCAACCATTTGCAAGAATTGAAAGCTGGGATCAATGAACTCTAAACATGTGCATGAAAGAATGGAGTTCTAACAATAGGACATAGTAACTATGCATGCAACATGAAAGGATACAAACAAAGATCATGAATAATATGCAATGAAAAACGTTTGTTTGTTTCACATACATAAAACATAGAATAGTGGAAATCAGCTTGTCCCTCATAGAGTAGCAATATAGATGCATAGGACACCTTGAAAGTTCACAAGGGTGACTAGAAACAAATAGCACAAGAACAAGTAATATCACAATATGCATCAATCAATAAGCTTTGGAACATTGCACACAAGATGACAACTATGCTCTCTTAATGGTGCCTAAAGGTAGAAGGTGGAGACTCAATAGTGGTGGAAGAAAGGACTTTTTGTAAAGGAAGCAGGGATTTCAAGTTTCAAAAAGAGCTTCCAAAAATTATGGTACTTGTTAGCTTTCAGCCCTCATTGCCCCTATCATAAGTTAAAGTGAACAAACTAGGGAGTATATGCTTGACGAAGTATAAGCTGGCAAACTCAAGTCCCTTGAATATGAGGCCCACACCTCATGCTACTCAACTTCAGGCCCAGGTAAGTTCTTGTCATTGTAAGTATATGCATATCATTGAGAACCGCCAACGGGGTACCCCTTGCACATGGTACAGGAGCTTTCCCATAACCAAAATGACAAGGCAAGCAGACAATGAGCATCTCAGCGATCTTTTTATTTACTATGTGCATAGCTTTTTATTGAGGATGCTTCATAGATAGCTCACTATGGTGATGCTGCAAGTTTCCACCCTGATTAGGCATGGCTTAGGCTAGCGGCCCAAACGTTTCTCTAACACAGAATACAAACTCCATGGACTTATAAGTTCCCTCTTTATTTCACACCGGTGACATCCATAGACAAAACATCATGATATCAACTGAGTACAAAGTACAAGTGAAATATTGAAAACGTTCCCCTTGACAGCACAGTTCTGCTAATTCCAATGTATAAGTGCAAGCATATACAACATAGTGCCACAATGGTTCAAGTTTATTAGGGGCAAAGAATATAAAGTGTGCCATCAAGTTTGTGAGGGCTTTAATCACTAAGTTTTCACATAACAAAATAGTTTTTAATTAGAAGATAGTTGAAAACAAGAATATACTTGGAATGGTGTAACTCACCATGTATAGGAGTTTATAGTGGATACTTTGGAATAACTTGGTTTCTTGGGAGTTGGAAGCATGAGTAGAGCTTACTCATACAAGTGGAGGCTCGCAAAATACTGGAAGCAACCAAATAAGAGAGCAATAATGGCCATAATCATGCAGAGCAACAAAGCATTACTAATCAAAGCATAGAGCGGTACTACAAGTCAAGGAATAAATGATCATATAGGATATGGTGAATTGTTCATTGTCATAACATGGTGTGAGCATGTGCCAAGTCAACCCAAACAAAGCATCAAAGGAGAATACCACAATACTATGCTTTTGCATGCTAAAACAACGCATAATTTCTTCAAGGCACACTAAGCAATCCCAATGACTTGTAACAAGACATGCTACAGCAATAATAACTAAGCATAAAGTCAAAAAAACACCTAGCATGTCATGCTAAAGTCTAAGTCACAGTCAATGCAAGCTCCTCTTGCACTTCAAGCAAGAACTTACTACTCCTTTCCAACACCAAGCAACTTATTTGCAAAACAACATAGCGAGAACGGGGGTCCAAACTACTCAAGCAACCTAAAAAAACTAAGCAAATCAAATGAAAACTAAGACGCTCCAAGAACAAGACAACTATGCATGAAACAATAAAAACGAAGTGTCTAGACAGACCTAAGCTTTTTATTGATGAAAAAGGGGATGCCTTGGGCATCTCCAAGCTTTGGCGCTTGTACCTCTTGGATATTTATTGGGGTGACACCATGGTGTCATCTCCAAGGTTGAGCTTTTGTCCATTCTTCATCTCATTACATCATTCTCTCTCTACACCTGAAATTTTTCCTTCATACAAAACGTCACACAATCTTCATTAGCAACATTAGTGTATTCAAAAGATATTAGACCCTGGCAAAGCTTTGGAACATCAAGATTTTCACTAAAAACACAATCTACTGAATTAAATCCTTCAAAAATCTCAATTCCCCAAAAGAGAACTAAAAAAGGAATCAATAAGAAGCAAATGCAAATAATGGCAGAAATCTGTTAAAACAGACCATCAGGCAAAAACCGATTTTTTCAAACATCTTATGTTGCTCAAATCAAAAAGTGTTGAATTAAAGAAAGTTAGCTAACATACTGGGAGATTTATTTGTAACTTTTGAGCTCAATCCGAGTTACAGAGACTCCTCACGAATTTTTTTGGTGGAGGACAGAAATCTGTTTCAGGACAGCAACTCCTCAAATCTTACTTCCCTCTTAATAGAGGTCATTCTTGGCAAAAAAAAGCAAACAAAAAGGATAAGGAGAGGTCATTACTGAAGTAATAACTTTAAAGACTCAAGGAAACTCTTGGGTTATCTCCCAACAAGTACTTTTCTTTAACGCCTTTAAGTTAGGCACAAGAAGCAAGAAGAATCAAGTATTTTCAAATGAGGAAGCATTAACATCAATACTTGCAAAATATTCAACTATGAAAGGTATCTCATCCAAATGGGTTTTGTAGGATCCCTTCTCATCCCTCTTCATCCTACTACTTTCATCAAAAAGATTTTCAGGGGCAATCCAATCAAAATTCTTTTCAAAGGCTTCATGCATTCTAACAAGCTTAAAGGTTATGGGTATCTTAAATTCTTCTTTAGGCTTAGTTTTATCAGAAATACCCACAACATCTACATTTGAGCCTAGCATATTGAAACGCTCAAAGACCTTTTTGGCTTCCCGAGCAACATCATGGAATTCATTTAATAAAGTTTCAAGGATGAATTCCCGCTTTTCAGCATTCTTTTCTTCTTTTTATTTAAGAACAAGAATTGTATGAAGGGGTTAAGGCTAATAAACCTAGCCTCCAACATGAACTAAAGAAGCTGCAACAATCTCTTAATCAGGAGCAAGCTCTGCTATAGATTTATCCTCAATATCCTCATGCTTGCTAACATGATTAAAAAATTCTTCAATATTATCTTTCCCAATTATGGAGCCACTACCTATTGCAAGATCTTTCAGGCGAACTTGGGGAACAACATGGTGAGCTAGAGCAAGGTGGCAACTAGAGTAGGAACTAATTTTTTGGGGTTTTTGAATAAAGAAAGCAAACCAACCTAGACTAATTTTTTTGGGTTTTTTGGAAAGAGGCAAACAAAACCAAACAACAGAAACAAAGCAAATTAAAAACAAAGTAAAGAGAAAGGAAGTGGATGACTCCCCTTGTGAAGACATCCTTAGCCTCCCCGGCAACGGCGCCAAAAAGTCTTGATGATGCTCGACGTGGCATTTCGTTGGTAACCCCAAGTGCAGGGTGTGAAGAGAAAGCAACAAGTTTTCCCTCAGTTGAGACCGAGGTTATCAAACCAGAAGGAGGAAGGAAACATCACACAGGTATTGCAAGCAACATGAAGACCTGCACAACACAAACTCAAGACTTTGCCCCAACGAATTAGTGAGGTTGCCAAGCTCACCGTTTTGATGTAACAAAGGATTAAACGTATGGTGTAGAAGGTAATGGTTTGCAGCAAGTAAACAAGTAACACTGGAAGATGTATCAATGGTAAAGATTGGACCAGGGTCCATAGTTCACTAGAGGTGCTCTCCTTAGATAAACAACATGGCATGAAGGGTAAACAAATTACAACATGGCAATTGACATGAACTGAGCAAGGCATAACAATGCAATTACTCGTCAGAAAGATCCTATGAGATTTGATTGGGAAATACAACAAGATACATAGACCGCCATCCAACTGCATCTATGACTAGAAGTCCACCTTCAGGTTATCATCTGAACCCCTTCCAGTATTAAGTTGCAAGCAACAGACAACTGCTGTAATCAAAGTGTGTAAGGTAAACAGTCCACATGTTCCATGAGAAAAGAGACCGTTGTTTTCTCCCTAGTAGCAACAACACATCTACAACCGAAGATATTTCTGTCACTTCCCTTGGAAACTAGAGGCATGAACCCACTATCGAGCATAAATACCCCCTCTTGGAGTCACTAGCAACTACTTGGCCAAGATAGCTACTAACAACGGAGAGCATGCAAGATCACAAAAAACACAGACATGATAGAATCATAAAGACAAAACCATTAATCAAACCAACATATTAATCTCAATATCCATCGGATCCCCGCAAACACAGCATGTATGATTACAAATAGATTAAATCTTGATCATGAAGGGAGCTCACAAGATCTATACATGAAAGCACAAAGGAGGAGATGCAACCATCTAGCTACTACATGGACCCATAGTCCAAGGTGGAACTACTTCACGCATCATACCAAAGAGAAGGCCTCCAGGATGATCTCCCCTCTGGCAGGGTGCCGGGAAGAACTTCAGATCCCCCCGATCTAGGGACGATGGTGGTGGCGGCTATAGACGGTTTCGTGGAGATTTGATCGGGTGCTTAGGGTTTCTGCATCGGGGGATTTTTATAGGCGAAGGGGAAGGCCGAGGCGGTGGCCAGGGGCCCTACACCCTACCCAGGTGCGGGGCAGGGCCCACCCACGCCAATGGGGGGGGGTCTGGGCGCCTTGGCACCCCTCTCTATCTCCTCTCTGGACTTCTTGTTCCCCACGGAAAGTAATTGACTTTGACGTTTGTCCCGTCCAATTTCGAGAATATTTATTTACTAGCTTTTCTGAAACCAAAAATAGCAAAAAATAGGCAATTGGCACTATGGCAACTTGTTAATAGGTTAGTACCAGAAAACATATAAAAAGCACCTCAAAGTATGGATAAAGTAAAGCAAAGTAGGTACTAACAAGCATGGAACATCAAAAATTATAGATACGTTTCTGACATATCACCCGGATGGTGTCCTTCTCCTGATCTGTGGACCGGGCTAGTACAGGCGTGGCCTATGCCCTGGTCTGCCCCGACGCCCTATGGTTCCCCGCCTGCCTACACTGGTGGTTGGAAGCCCGGTGCCCGCCCTCACACCTCGTGCCCCTGTCTCGTGACGGCGACCGCCTATACCACGCCACACCGTCAACAATCTACAATGTTGCTCCTTATGCTTCATATGGCGCTACAACCTCACCCTACATGCCGCAGTACAATATGTCGCAGTACAATGATGGTGGCTCTATCTATACGCTGATGTCGGCCCTACTGTCGACGCTGCCACACCCGCCAGCTCCCATGTCTACACCGGCCCTTACTTCGACTCCGAGCTAGGACCAAGTTGCTTTTCTACAAGCCATGAACAACTTTGCTGCACAAGGAAACTCAGGTACGGATTAGATTTTCGATTCTGGTGCTTCTAGTCATATGTCTGCATCAAGTAATTTGTTGTATTCTTGCACACCGTCGTCTTTTCCATCTATTACTCTCGGTGACAGATCATCTATTCCTATTTACTGTGTCGATCAATCCCAAATCCAATCACCGATCAAACCTTTGCTTCTTCGCGATGTTTTTGTAGCTCCTGCACTAATTAAAAATCTGATTTATGTTCGCCAATTCACCAATGACAATCATGTTTCTGTCGAATTTGACCCTTTTGGTTTCTCTGTGAAGGATTACCAGACCAAGGCCAAGATCGCTCGATTTAATAGCTCCGGTGATTTGTATTCCCTCCATGGTGTTCCGGTCGCTGCCCCTCCATTGTCTATGGTGGCCTCTGTTGATCTGTGGCACCAACATCTCGACCATCCCAATAATAATGTGTTATCTACTCTTCTTAGTGAATTTTCAATACCTTGTAATAGAGATTCTCATAATTCTTCTATTTGTCAGTCTTGTCAATTAAGCAAACATGTTTGTCTCCCCTCTAGCTCCTCTCTATCCTCTAGTACATTTCCTTTTGATTTACTTCTTTGTGATCTATAGACGTCACCAATAGAAAGTATTTCTGGTTTAAGTATTATCTTGTTATTCTTGATGATTTTACACATTATGTTTGGACCTTTACCTTACTCAACAAACCCAACATTCACAATATTTTTCTTAATTTTCAACGCTATGTCTCGGTCCACTTTTTTCCTTCCTATAAGATTTATTCAATGCGATAATGGTCGTAAATTTGAAAACTTTAAAAACCAAAATTTCTTTCTCCAATATGGAATTCTTTTGCATTTTTCCTGTCCCTATACCTCCCCTCAAAACGGCAAGGCCGAGCGTTATCTTCGTACTCTTAATGACATCACTTGCACCCTTCTCATTCAATCTTCTATGCCTCTGAAGTTCTAGGCTGAAGCTCTCCACATCGCCACATATTTACTTAACATTCGACCATCTAAAGTTAATCCTCAAACCACACCCTACTTCTCTTTATTTCTTTCTCACCCAAACTACTATGACGTTCGTGTCTTCGGCTGTGATTGTTTTCCTAACTCCTACTCTACTTCTCCTAACAAACTTTCACCCTATTCTATCTCGTGCGTCCATCTGGGTTTTTCCTACGAACACAAAGGCTATCGTTGTCTAGATCTTGTTAGTGGTCGCGTCTATGTGTCTCGTCATGTAACTTTTGCTAAAAATATTTTTCCCTTTTCTAAGCGTCAATCTCTCGATCCAAAAACATTCTCACCATCTACTAGTCCCCCTCGTCCAAATAATTTTCCCTTCTTTCATCAGCCACCTTCTGCCGTCGCTCCTGCCACGGCAGCAAAAACGCCTGAATTATCTGCCGCGACAGCTGATCCTGCCGCGCCTTATTCTGCCGCCACCTCTACCGCGGCTACCAAAACCGCCGAAAACTCTGTCATGGCAAACTTCCTGTCGCCGCCGTCACCACCACCGTCTCCCGCGTCCGCTTCTTCCGCTACGCCGACTAAGTCTTTCACATCATCATCCGTCCCTCCTCCTTATGCTATTATCGTCCCAGCTCCCACTAATGATCATACCATGCACACACATGGCAAATCCGATTTTAGTTTACCCGCTAAAGATTGTCTAAATCTCAATGCATCTTTGTCTTCTTCCTCTATTTCCAAATCTTACAAATCAGCTCTCCTTAATCCTAATTGGACCGTAGCCATGAAAGATAAATATGATGCTCTCATTCAAAATAATACATGACAATTAGTTCATCGTACATCAAACACTAATATAGTTTCCGGTAAATGGGGTTTTTTGACACAAATTTAATTCTGATGGAAGTCTTGCATGTTATAAAGCTCGATGGGTATGTCGTGGTTACTCTCAGCAACACGGCATCGATTATGATGAGACTTTCTCTCTAGTTGTCAAATCCAGCACTATTCGTACTGTTCTTAGCATCATCGTTTCTTCTTCTTAGCCCATCCATCAACTCGATGTCAAAAACGCTTTTCTCCATGGCTCTCTTCAAGAAACAGTTTATTATCAACAACCTCTTGGCTTCGAAAATTCCTCTTATCCTAATCATGTTTGTCTTCTTTAAAAATATCTCTATGGTCTAAAACAAGCACCACGGGCTTGGTTTCAACGTTTTTCTACTTATGCTCAAACAATTGGCTTTACTCCTTCTCGTTCTGACACTTCTCTCTTCACCTTTCATCATAATACCGACACCGTTTATCTACTTATCTATGTTGATGATATTATTCTCACAGCTTCCTCACAACACTTTTTAGATCATATTTTATCTCTTCTTCGCAAAGAATTTTCTATGTCCGATCTAGGTCTTCTTCA
The DNA here is from genome assembly GCA_023614405.1 of Avena insularis. Lineage (NCBI taxonomy): Eukaryota > Viridiplantae > Streptophyta > Magnoliopsida > Poales > Poaceae > Avena > Avena insularis. The sequence goes on from CM042693.1 coordinate 15,181,954, forward strand.
TTACTTTAGGTATTGTTGTCATCCGTGACTCATCTGGTCTTTTCTTATCTCAACATCACTACACCCTAGATCTTCTTTCTCGTGCTGGTATGCTTGATTGTCAACCGTCTCGTACTCCTGCTAAGACAGGTTCAAAACTTTCTGCCGATGGTGATCCTTTTTCTGATCCTTCTCTTTATCGTAGTCTTACCGGCGCCCTCCAATATCTTACTCTTACTCGTCTTGATTTTTTTTGTCCAACAAGCTTGCCTTTACATGCATGATCCTCGTGTTTCTCACTTCAACCATGTCAAACGTATTCTTCGGTATCTCAAAGGCACATTAGATTTAGGTCTTCATATAAACAAATCCTCTCCCATCTTGTTGACAGCTTACTCTGATGTAGACTGAGCTGGTTGCCCCGATACTCGACGGTCCACATTCGGATTTTGTGTTTTTCTTAGTAACAATTTGGTTTCTTGGTCTTCAAAAAGGCAGGTTGCGGCTTCTCGCTCGTCAGCCGAAACTGAGTATCGCGTTGTGGCTCATGCGGTTGCTGATACGATTTGGTTGCGCCAGTTGCTGTCGGAGTTGCATCACCCTATTGAGCAAGTTATTATTGTTTACTGTAATAATATTTTAGCTGTTTACATGTCAGAGAATTCGGTTCAACACCGTCGTACCAAGCATATAGAGATCGATATTCATTTTGTTCGAGAGAAGGTGGCTCTAGGTCAAGTTCGTGTGTTCTACATGTGTCTACTTCAGCTCAGTTCGCTGATATCTTTACTAAAGGCTAGCGACTACTCCGTTTTAAGACATTCGTTTTGGTCTCAACGTTGTCAGGCCTACCATTGACACTACAGGGGGAATTTTAGAATACAACTCTTGTTAGGTTTAAGAGTCCTAGTCGGATTGTTATAGGACTAGGCCGGTGCATCTAGACCCTCATATATACATCTTGTAATTGCCACAATATTGTTATCGATTATTGCAATTTTTGGGCGATGGTACACTACACATACATACATCTCATTGCTATTGATGCGAGACCTCCGTGCGGCCGGGGTTAAATCAAGTGCCTGAATCACCTCCGATGGTGTTATTCCTGTTCTACGATTAAATTTCATGTTTTTGTTCTTTGGACTAGTGGACGTGTTTGCATCTTTTGGGAAACAAAACATGGTGCTCTTCCCTTTCGAAAACAAAACATGCTGCCCTTGATTGCCTCAAGGCAGTCCAAGCGACGCGGGGCTTCTGCCAAACATGTAGACCAAAGCCATATCTAAAGTCAGGATGCCGAGGATGCAGAGGCTAGGGTCATCCCCATTTAGAAAAAAAAAATCTGAAGTCAGGATGCACGCTAGACAATCTTATAGTTTGGACATGCGTTTTTCTTACTTTATTTATAGGCTAACATTGTATGTATTCATCAGGTAAAAATGTTAACATCACTTGAACAAGTGAACTTCCAAAACATAAGATGCCAGCTTCTCCAAGATATGATCATTGTTGCTCCCGTTTCATCCTCAGACCGCTAGGGAACAAGTTTTTCTTTAATTTGGAATGTCGGTCAGGATAGCAACATGAGTTCTAGGTTTTCGATTCAATATCACCGCTCGACCGAGATAGAGAAGCGAAAGGGGGAAGTCCTAAAAGAACGCATAGGTAGCAAGGAGCAAGCTGACTTGCTGAGAGTTAGCAACCTAGAATCACAAGAGAACATAACAAGCTTATTGACAATGTCAAAGAAGACACATCTAGATAAGTCAATAAACCATATATAGGACCATTATTCCATCTTCCCAAGCATCACTGTCCCCATTGCCACGATGAGAACACTTAATCTATGTACTAATCGCACACATGAATGAAGAACTTGTGTCCTAATGGCACACACGCTTTCCTTTTTTTTTTTTGCTTTCTTCAGGAACCCCTTAACTTACACCTCTCGTGGATCCTCTGGGCTAATTGATAAATGTCATTTTCGAGAAATCTAGAGAACGACATTTGCTCGCGGATCCTTGGGTATCCATTGGGTCTCCATCAACCGTCCGCTCCTCCTTTATTCATTTTCTCCGCGCAACTACCATGATCTATCGTCGGCGTCGCCTACAATCTTCGCCGCTAGAAAATTGAAGGGGGTGGGGGTTGGAACTCTACCATGATCTATCATGGGTGTACCTACAATCTTCGCCATGAGAGAGGCGAAGGGGGCGGAGGTTTGAATTCACTGTCATCGAATGTGTAATACCAATGGTCCCAGGCTTAGAGGGCTGGCCTGATAATGTGTATCGATGCCTCACCTCGCTGCGGACGACGGTGGATGGAGGCGGCGGCGATGCACGGAGAAAAGGGTCCGGGCGAGGTGCGGAGAGAGGCTCCGGCATGGCCATATTTGATGCCCGGAGCATTTGGCCAAGCGCTCAAACATCCCACATTCACATCCATCGCGCGGCACACAACGGAGGGAGAAGTTCCCCGGGCGCTGAGACGCCCCCTTGTACCACCGCCGCTCTTTTGAAATCGATCCCCAGGCCGGCAGATCCAACGCCAGCCCTCAATCCAACCCAACACGAGCAAACGGCACAGGCTATCCTTCGGTTAGTAATAGTAGTACATCGGCGACGCACGGCACCACCGCAGGAAGCCCCCATATATAAGCCCGCCCGCCCGCGGCACAGGGCATCCGGGTCCGACGCCAGGGCCAGCAAGGCAGGGGGGAAGCAATCGATCAGACGACACACCGCGCCGCGCCCTCACACCTCCCTCCCAAAACCGGCTCCTCCGTCGTCCGTAGCTCGCGCGCACCGATGTCCCCCGCCACCCGCCGCCGCCGCCCTGAGCCGCTGCCGCCGGCGTGGACCCCGGAGCCCTGGAGCGACGGAGAGACGTCCGCGCTGCTCGAGGCGTGGGGCCCGCGCCACATCCGCGCCGGCGGCGGCCCCCTGCTCACCGTCGACTGGCGCGCCTGCGCCGCCGCCGTCTCCTCCCGCCGCGCCGCCGCCGGCCGCGCGCCGCGCACCGTCGACCAGTGCAAGAACCGCATGGACTACCTGAAGAAGCGCCTCAAGGCCGAGCGCTCAGGGCCCCCTCCGCCACCGCCGCTCTCGGGCTTCCTCCGCCGTCTGCGCAAGCTCCTCCGCCAGGCCCCCTCGGTTCCGTTCGGCGTCCCGCACCGCCGCGCCGCCACGCCCAAGACGGAGGAGGAGGAGGAGGAGGAGGACGGGGCTCCTCTGCACCGCGACCTGCCGCCGGTGCCGAAGCGGCGGAGGACGGCGGTGGCGCTGTCGCCGGTGAGCTCCTCCGTGGGGCACAACCACGGGAACGGAGGCGCGGGCTGCACCGAGGTGGCGGCTGCTCTGGATAGGCTTGCGGGGACGTACGAGCGGGTCGAAGCCGCGAAGCAGAGGGAGGCGGCGCGGCTGGAGGAGCGGCGCCTGGAGGCCATGCGCGACCTAGAGATCGAGCGCATGCGGGTCCTCGTCGACGTCGCCGTCTCCGCCCCCACAGATGCGGAAACCCCATACGCCGCTGCCGCTCCCGCTCCCTCTCCCGTCGCCGCCCCGCCGGCGGCGGCGGCCTAGTTGGTGAGTTCTCTCCTGTTGCCTGAGCCCATGTGCAGCGTGTCACTACCTGGTTATACCACCATTGTCCACTCCATGTTTTAATGATTGTTGGTTCCTGTTTGAATTTGGACGCAAATCTGCACCTACCGAGAGCACTTATCTTAAGCATGATCATGATAAAGGGATTGATAATTTTGGTGAGACATTCATTATTGCTGGAAAGGAGGAGTCTGCCCCCGAATTAGTTCTGGGATCCGTTCATTCGGCTTTAGGAGGCGATGCCATTATTTCCAATGGAACTAGTACTCATATGTGCGATAGTGCAAGATTGCTTTGTGCTGATAATTTGTTCCATCCCCAGTAGAACACCAGTTGCAAGATTAGAGAGATAGGGCATGATTAATTTCTGTTAAGAAGTAGTACCAGTAATAATCTGCTCATCATGTGCATGCGATATGTTTCGTCAGTTCATACTGACATTTTGTCTGCCTTGTGTTTCTTTGACAGAGGAACTAGGACAATAGGCAGGCCACGGTGGCCATCAAGATTCCAGGTTATCTTTACAGGAGATCATTGCAATGTGGACAAGCTAGCCAGTTGACGTCATGCTCTTATACCGAAAGTTACATGGGTTTAGGTTACAGGAAAAAGCTTAGCCAGATATAGGGATAGCACATGATGAGACCTTTTTAGTTCAATGATTGCCGGGTTTTACAGCAGTGCAAATTGCCTGAACGTATCGTTTGTTCTTCAGACAGTCTTGTTCGTAAACTGCTCTTGCAATCCCCTTTTGTTTCCAGCTGACAAACCGTTCAGCTGTGTAACATAGTCGGTAAATATGATTTTAGGGTACTTTTTATCCAGAGCTACTGTTCTTCTTACGTTGGTTATGTTGGAGTATATATATCTTGTGCAGCTGTGCGTGTGTGTGCCTTTTCCTGCTCATTGCTGCATTGGAAATAATTTCCAGGAAAACGAACAGCAGTTCCCCGGCTCTCTTATAACCAGCAAAAGTAAAAGCGGCACCCCAGAATAAACCTAAAAATGCCTGCCCGCACATTTCCTAGGCCGGGCCCGGCTGTCGGGCCTCAAAACTAGGCCTGAGCCTGGTCCACGCGGTGCAAAATCCTTCGGGTCGTAGACCGGGCCTCACCTTATTTGTGTATTTCCTTTGGCCCGAGCGTGGCCCATGCAGCCACCGGGCCTCAAATCTGAAGCCCAGTCCCTGCCTGTTGGGCTTTTTTCGAGCCGGGTTGAGCTGCCCATGCCTAGCTATACCCTAAAACCGAAAACAGTTAGAAGCGTGCTGGCATTTTGTTTTCTCAGACATCCTAGCCGCATTGGCTTCAAACTTTTGAGGTTGTGCTTGACATATGGTGAAGTAGCCTGTTATGATTGTTATTCAATCGAATGTTCGAGCTCAGATTTATGGATTCATTGGATGCGGAGATTTTTTGCATTTTTCTTGAATTGTTTTTGTTGTTGTTGTTGTAATTGAACCCAGTGATGAAGGAAGGTAAAAAAGGATTTATTCGGTGATGGGTCTAGGACTTGCCTTAAAAAAGGGTCTAAAAATGTGAGCATTAACTCTTCAGGGATAGCTATTTCAACAAAAGATACATGAAATTCGCTAGAACAACAAACAATTCTATATATGTCCAACTTCGCATGACTGATATTTGGCATCGGGACTGTAGTTTCTCCGTCGCAATACTGTATATGTCCATGATAGCGGGCACTATAGCGTGCAACGTATAGCAAAAATACCATAGCGATTAAAGGAACAACAAATCGCGGATACCAAGCATACACATAGTTTATAATGTAGTTGGTTGAGAACAACACCACATACTAGTTCACAACCATAGGACTATAGGGTTCGTAGCATAGAAAATAAAAAATTTCCTACGATGGGAACTATGTACCAAGATCTATCTACTAGATACAAACAACGGGCGGATGTATATCCGTAGAGAACATACCCTTAAAGAACGACAAAGCTTAACGAGTTCAACTCGTGGTTGATATAGACGATCTCAAGATCGAGAGGATGTCCTAGCGCCGCAGCAAGCCGCATCCGTGCTTTCGCACACGCATAAGACACACCGAGCAACCTACGCCTCCTCGCTCCAGCGATGCAGCGGAAGCACAACCCTTTCTTGCCGAATAGCCATCGGGAACATGTATCTCGCTAGTCCGAGACCATGGGGGATAAATTCTAGAGGGGGAGAGAGATCCTTCACGAGGAAGTGTTAGTGAGAGAGAGAGGAGAGGGGGTGCCTTTTATAGGAGGAGGGGGCACCCAAGGGGGTGGCCACTGGCCATGGGGGATGCCCCTTCCCCTCCTTCATTCATGTGGGTGGACACTCCACTCACAAAATGGCCCTTCAATTTTCTCCACTCAAAAACTCACTCAAATTCCCATTAAATTTCCACCAAATTTAATGCAAACTCTCATTAAATAAAACTCCTTTATTTTATTCAGAATTTTGTCAATTACTTTAATGACAAACATTCACAAATAACCCCTTGCTATAATTCCATTTCACATGCATAACCTCTTTATGCAATTTCACCCGAAAACCTGTTTCGGTATCTAGTGAAATAAATTCCTGCGCTTGTTTATTCTTTTGGCATGAAATATTTGCTCCAACTGGATGTCAGTGTCCCTTAAGTGTGTCACCCTACGGTTCGCGAATAATGCGGACATGATCGAGACCCTTCTCCGATCAATAATCAGTAGCGGGACCTGGAGATCCATACTGACTCCCACACATTCAACGATGACTTTTCCTGTGATCGTCGGAACCTTTTACGTTTGTATCTTAATCCCTTTGTTTCATGATATGTTACATGTCCGAGATTCGATCATCGGTATCTCCATACCTAGTTTGATCTCGTTACTGACATGCACTCTTTTCTCGTTCCCGTGATATAACATTCTAGTGATCAAATCACTTGCTTGCAAGCTAACCAATGTGATATCACCGAGAGGGCCCAGAGTATATCTATCCATCATCGGGATGAACAAATTCTACTCTTGATCCATGATTCTCAACATAACACTTTAGTAGCTTTGAAGCCATCTTTATAATCACCCAATTACGGTGTGACGTTTGATGTCAACAAGAAACTCTTCCGGTGTTAGTAATTGGCATGATCTCATGGTCTAAGGATTAGGACTACTTCGTAAGTTGTTTATAGCAATATAAACTCAATGAATTTGATCGTAATGCTATACTTCGGATGAATGTTCATCACACCATTACACTAATGTTGTGATCTCGTTATTAACAACATCCAATGTCTATGATCAGGAAACTGTGATCATCTTGTTAATCAACGAACTAGTTTATGACAGAGGCATACTAGGAACTTTCTGTTTGTTTATTAAACACACATGTATTAACGTTTCCGTATTAATACAATTATAGCATGCAAAATAAACATCTATCATATACTTGGAATACACATAATAAACATTTTATTATTGCCTCTCAGGGCATATTCCTTGATCTCCCACTTGCACTAGAGACAATAATCTAGTTACATAGTGATGTATCTAACACCCATGGAGTTCTGGTGTAGATCATGTTTTGCTCTAGGGAGAGTTTTAGTCAACGAATCTGCTACATTGAGATCCGTATGTACTTTACAAATCTTTATATCTCCATCCTTGACATGCTCGCGGATGGAGTGAAACCGGCGCTTAATATGCTTGGAATGCTTGTGAGAACTTGGCTCTTTGGCATTGGCAATGGTACCATTGTTGTCACAATAGATCACCATTGGGTCCAACGCATTTGCAGCCACTCCTAGTTCGGATATGAACTCCTTCATCCAAACTGCTTCTGGTACCGCTTCAAGCGGCAACATATTCGGCCTCCGTTGTTGATCCCGCCACCACAGGTTGTTTTGAGCTCCTCCAAATAACCGCTCCGCCATTCATGAGAAATACGTATCCGGATTGAGACTTAGAGTCATCCGGATCGGTGTTAAAGCTAGCTCGACATAACACTTAACGACGAGCTCTTCTTCACCTTCGTATACAAGAAACATATCCTTAGTTCTTCGCAAGTACTTAAGGATATTCTTGACCGCTTTCCAGTGTTCTGAACCTGGATCCGATTGGTACCTACTAGTCAAACTAATAGCATGTGCCACATCCGGTCTTGTACATAGCATGGCGTACATTATAGAGCCTATGGCTGAAGCATAGGGGACTTTGTCCATTTTCTCTCTTTCTTCCGCCGTAGCCGGACTTTGAGTCTTACTCAATGTCATGCCTTGTGTCATAGGTAAGAACCCCTTCTTACTATCTTCCATTTTAAACTTCTTTAAAATCTTATCAAGGTATGTACTTTGCGATAGCCCTATTAGGCGCCTAGATCTATATCTATAGATCTTTATGCCTAATATGTATGACGCTTCACCTAGGCCCTTCATTGAAAATTTGTTGTTTAGATAACTTTTAACACTGTTTAAAAGATCTATATAATTTCCGATCAATAATATGTCATCCACATATAATATTAGAAATGCCACATTGCTCCCACTCACTTTCTTGTAAATACAAGCTTCTCCATAAGTTTGGACAAATCCAAACTCTTTGATCACCTCATCAAAGCGGAGATTCCAACTTCGTGATGCTTGCTTCAATCCATAGATGGATCGCTGAAGCTTGCACACCTTGTTAGCATCCTTAGGATCGACAAAACCCTTTGGTTGTACCATATACAACTCTTCTTCAATATTACCAATGAGAAACGCGGTTTTTACATCCATCTGCCATATCTCATAATCAAAATATGCAGCAATTGCTAACATAATCCTAACTGACTTTAGCATCGCTACGGGAGAGAATGTCTCATTGTAGTCAACTCCTTGAATTTGTCGAAACCCCTTTGCGACAAGTCGAGCTTTATAGACGGTTACATTACCATCAGCATCAGTTTTCCTTTTGAAAATCCATTTGTTCTCCATGGCCTTTCGGTCGTGAGGTAAGTCCACCAAGTTCCAAACTTGATTTTCATACATGGATTCCATCTCGGATTTCATGGCTTCTAACCATTTGTTGGAATTCGGGCTCATCATCGCTTCTTCATACGTCGCAGGGTTATCATTTTCATCAACCATGAAATTTATGACAGGATTTCCGTATAGCTCGGGAGCTGCACGCATCCTGCTAGACCTGCGAGGTTCGGTAGTGTTCTATTTTGGAGTTTCATGATCATTATCATTAGTTCCCTCTTCAACTGGTGAAGCCAACTCCGGAAACAACTTCCGGCGCTGCGCTACTCGCCATACTTTGAAGAGAAGGTTCAATAACCTCTTCGAGTTCTACCTTCCGACTACTCACACCTTTCGCGAGAAACTCTTTCTCTAGAAAGGATCCATTCTTGGCAACAAAAACCTTGGCCTCGGATCTGTGATAGAAGGAAACCCAATAGTTTCCTTAGGGTATCTTATGAAGACGCATTTTTCCGCTTTGGGTTCGAGTTTATCTGGTTGAAGTTTCTTCACATAAACATCGCATCCCCAAACTTTAAGAAATGACAGCTTAGGTTTGTTTCCAAACCACAATTCATCTTGTCTTTTTAGCAGTTTAGATGGTGCCCGATTTAAAGTGAATGCAGGAGTTTCTAGTGCATAACCCCAAAATGACAACGGCAAGTCCGTCATAGACATCATAGATCGAACCATATCTAATAAAGCACGATTACGACGTTCCGACACACCATTTCTCTGTGGTGTTCCGGCAGGTGTGAGTTGTGAAACAATTCCACACTCTTTCATTTGAGTGCTAAACTCGTAACTTAGATACTCACCTCCACGGTCGGACCGTAGAAATTTGATCTTTCTATTACGATGATTTTCCACTTCATTCTGAAATTCCTTGAACTTTTCAAAGGTTTCAGACTTGTGTTTCATCAAGTAGATATAACCGTATCTACTCAAATCATCCGTAAAAGTAACAAAATAACGATATCCACCTCGCGCCTACACACTCATTGGACCACATACATCAGAATGTATGATTTCTAATAAATTTGTCGCCCGTTCCATTGAACCGGAAAACAGCGTTCTAGTCATCTTGCCCATAAGGCATGGCTCACATGTATCAAATGATTCAAAATCAAGTGATTCCAAAAGTCCATCCGAATGGAGCTTCTTCATGCGTTTAACGCCAATATGACCTAGACGACAGTGCCACATATATGCGGATATATCATCATTTAGTTTAATCCTTTTAGCATCAACATTATGAATATGTGTAACATTATTATCGAGATCCAATAGAAATAAACCATTCATCATCGGTGCATGACCATAAAAGATTTCATTCATATAAATGGAACAACCATTGTTCTCGGATTTAAATGAATAACCACTTCGCATTAAACACGATCCAGATACAATGTTCATGCTAAGTGTTGGCACCAGATAACAATTCTTCAAGTTTATTACTAATCCTGACGGCAAGTGGAAAGGTAGTGTTCCGACGGCGATCACATCAACGCTTGATCCATTGCCGACACGCATCTTGACCTCACCCCTTGCTAGCGGTCGCTTGTTCCGCAGCCCCTGATTCGAGTTACAAATATTAGCAACTGAACCGGTATCAAATACCCAGGTAATACTGCGAGCACTAGTCAAGTACACATCAATAACATGTATATCATATATACCTTTGTTTGCCTTGCCGACCTTCTTGTCTGTCAAATATTTGGGGCAGTTGCGCTTCCAGTGGCTAGTCCCCTTACAATAGTAGCACTCGGTATCAGACTTAGGTCCAACTCAGGGTTTCTTTTCAGGCACGGCAACCGGCTTGCCGCCCTTACTTCCCTTCCGTTTTCCCTTCTTGTCTTTCTTGAAACCAGTGTTCTTATTGATCATCAACACTTGATGTTCCTTTTTGATCTCCACTTCTGTAGTTTTAAGCATTGACAGGAGCTCGGGGAGAGACTTCTTCATGCCTTGCATATTATAGTTCATCATGAAGCTCTTATAGCTAGGTGGTAGAGACTGCAGAACACGATGGATGCCTAAGTCAATGGGAATCGTTATTCCCAAGGACACAAGCTTATCGGCGTAACCCGACATCTTGAGTACATGCTCACTAACGGAGCTGTGCTCTTCCATCATGCAGCTAAAGAACTTTTCTGAAGCGTTGTAGCTCTCTACAGCAGCATGTGTGTCGAAAATCATTTTCAACTCACCCATTGTATCAAAAGCATTGCCGTTTTCGAAATGCTTTCTAAGTTCCGGCTCTAGCCCATACAATATGCCGTAATGAACTAAGTTGTGGTCCTCCTGACGAGTCTGATAGACATTCTTCTCCTCGTCAGGGGCATCCTCAAAAGATGGGGGGCCTAGCGGCGCTTCTAGCACATATTGCTTTGTGCGTGAGAGGAGAATCCTCAAATTCATGTCCCATTCGGTAAAGTTGCTACCGTTCGTTGCAAGTTTCTCTTTCTCCATGAACACATTGAAATTAAAAGCAGGTGGTGCCATCTACAACAGAATTTGTAAAGTTTTGACTAAGTTTATGATAGATTGAGTTCAACTAATCCATATTACGAATGAACTCCCACTCAAAAACGACATCCCTCATGCCTTTTTGGTGATTACATGAACCAAATCCACTACACCAAGTCCGATCATCACGTGAGTCGATGTAGCTTCAAAGGCGAGCATCAAATGGGCATCATATCTACTATATGGCTCATGCTTAACCTTTCAGTCCGTGTTCCGAGGCCATGTCTGTACATGCTAGGCTCGCCAAGTTAGAACCTTAGTATTCACGTGTGTAACTGTTTTACACCCGAAATATGGTCGTGGATCCAAGAACACCCGATCATCACGTGATGTCTTGGAGCGACGACAACATAATCGGTGCATACTAAAGGAAGAACACATTCTTATCTTGATATTTAAAAGAGGGATCATCTTATTATGCTAACAAAGTGCTAAACAAGCAATATAAGATGCTACATCACATGTTTATTAGTGAAATGATATGGTTCCCGCATATGATCTCTATCATGTGCACCGTGGTATGATCACTATCATACCTTTATGTGTAAATCCAAGGTCTATGGAGTTTACACTCTATGTGTGTTGTAAGAGTATCATCTCATACTTCTACTTACAACATCACCATATCATAACACTAGCCCAGCAACAATCTAAACTAGACGCCTCTAATTTATCCATTGCAAGTTTTACGTGGCTTAGGGCTTTCGAGATAGAACCGTTCTTACCTACGAACATGAACCACAACGAGGATAACCAAATTGTTTACAACTCATTGAAAAATAGATATTGACTATAGTAGGAGGGACAGACACCCGCTAGCCACTTATGCAAACTAGTTGCATGTCAAGCGTGGAACAGGTCTCATGTGCGAGGACATGTAAAGTTTGTCCGGGCCGCTTCATCCCACTATGCCACCAATATCCAAAATTACAACTAAGGAGCAACAACATGATCATCATCCCCCACATACTCATATGTGTACTACCCGTGTAAAGCATCTACGCATAGATCCGGCTCTCGATACCCTTTGTAGGGTTATGACATAGAAAACAAAAAATTTCCTACGATGGGAACTATGTACCAAGATCTATCTACTAGATACAAACAACGGGCGGATGTATATCCGTAGAGAACATACCCTTGAATACCGACAAAGCTTAACGAGTTCAACTCGTGGTTGATGTAGACGATCTCTTGCCGATCTCAAGATCGAGAGGAAGTCCTAGCGCCACAAAGCAGCAGCGCATCCGTGCTCGCACACACGTACAAGACACCGAGCAACCTCCGCCTCCTCGCTCCAGCGATGCAGCGGAAGCACAACCCTTTCTTGCCGAATAGCCACCGGGAACATGTATCTCGCTAGTTCGAGACCATGGGGGATAAATTCTAGAGGGGGAGAGAGATCCTTCACGAGGAGGTGTTAGTGAGAGAGAGGAGAGGGGGTGCCTTTTATAGGAGGAGGGGGGCACCCAAGGGGGTGGCCGCCGGCCATGGGGCTGCCCCTTCCCCTCCTTCATTCATGTGGGTGGACACTCCACTCACAAAATGGCCCTTCAATTTTCTCCACTCAAAAACCCACTCAAATTCCCATTAAATTTTCACCAAATTTAATGCAAACTCTCATTAAATAAAACTCTTTTATTTTATTCAGAATTTTGTCAATTAATTTAATGACAAACATTCACAAATAACCCCTTGCTAGAATTCCATTTCACATGCATAACCTCTTTATGCAATTTCACCCGAAAACCTATTTCGGTATCTAGTGAAATAAATTCCTGCGCTTGTTTATTCTTTCGGCATGAAACATTTGCTCCAACTGGATGTCAGTGTCCCTTAAGTGTGTCACCCTACGGTTCGCGAATAATGCGGACATGATCGAGACCCTTCTCCGATCAATAATCAGTAGCGGGACCTGGAGATCCATACTGAGTCCCACACATTCAACGATGACTTTTCCTGTGATCGTCGGAACCTTTTACGCTTGTATCTTAATCCCTTTGTTTCACGATATGTTACATGTCCGAGATTCGATCATCGGTATCTCCATACCTAGTTTGATCTCGTTACTGACATGCACTCTTTTCTCGTTCCCGTGATATAACATTCTAGTGATCAAATCACTTGCTTGCAAGCTAACCAATGTGATATCACCGAGAGGGCCCAGAGTATATCTATCCGTCATAGGGATGAACAAATTCCACTCTTGATCCATGATTCTCAACATAACACTTTAGTAGCTTTGAAGCCATCTTTATAATCACCCAATTACGGTGTGACTTTTGATGTCAACAAGAAACTCTTCCGGTGTTAGTAATTGGCATGATCTCATGGTCTAAGGATTAGGACTACTTCGTAAGTTGTTTATAGCAATATAAACTCAATGACTTTGATCGTAATGCTATACTTCGGATGAATGTTCATCACACCATTACACTAATGTTGTGATCTCGTTATTAACAACATCCAATGTCTATGATCAGGAAACTGTGATCATCTTGTTAATCAACGAACTAGTTTATGAGAGAGGCATAACTAGGAACTTTCTGTTTGTTTATTAAACACACATGTATTAACGTTTACGTATTAATATAATTATAGCATGCAAAATAAACATCTATCATATACTTGGAATACACATAATAAACATTTTATTATTGCCTCTCAGGGCATATTCCCTTCAAGGACAACTATTTTTTAATTGAGACACCAGAGGTTTTCACGAACCCAGTTTCCTCTACAGAAAAACTATGGTCTATTTGTTCTTGAGGAGGGTGAAATTTCTAGTGAAGAGCTAGCTAGTTAGTTTTCCGAGATTTATAAGACAAACTGGCCTTGGCATATTAGATAACTAGGCCATCCAGGCATCTATCTAGTGAAGTTCCCACCCCACATTCAGATGGAGCATGTTATTGGTTATCCCAGGTTTGTTCTGTCAAGAGATGGGGTCCGGGTCAAGGTAGAGGCCTGGAGTGAGGATCTAGAGCCTATGGAATTTCTTCAGGACACATGGGTGGTTAGAGTAACTGGGATGCAATCTAAGTGGTGTGAATGGAATATCCTAGACCAAGTCATTTTTGTCTATGGAATCTTGCAGGATGTTGACTGGCTAAGTATCTTTAAGGATAATGCTAAGGATGATAGGCTGAAGATTAAGTGTAGGGATCCTCTTAAGATTCTTGGTAGTAGACTGTTCCACTTTCATGGGGGTTGTTCCAGTTAGGATTTACAACTGAGATCTCTGTAGAGGAAGATGAAGTTGATGATCTTCTTGGTGATGAGCTAGATCATAGTAGGAAGCATGATGGGAACTCAACCCAGGGTGGCATGGACACTGATAAAGCTGCTGGTAATCCTATGAGGATAAGAAGCAAGAATTTATCTCTGAGCTTCATGAGCTTTTTATTAACTAGGATGGTCCTCCTATGATTGGTGGTGACTTCAATTTAATTAGATCCACTAGTGATAAGAGTAATGGAAATGTATATTTTAGTTGGATGGATAAATTTAATGTGTGGATTGAGTTGTGGTACCTTATGAAAATAGGTCTAGCTAGTAGAACTTATACCTGGGGTAACAACCATGAGTCTTATTATGAGTAAGATAGATAGTATTTTTTGCTCTACTAATTTTGAGAGTCTTTTTTCCTTTGTCTAGTGCTAGAGCTTTGACTAGGATTGGGAGTGATCATACCGCTATTATTTGGGAGTCATGTGAGACCCATGTTCCTAGAAAAAAGAGTTTTAAGTTTGAAAAATGGTGGCTTTCTAGACCAGATTTTAAAAATGTAGTCCAAAAATCATGGGACATTCAAGTAAATAGTCCAGATGTGGTATATATTTGCCAATCCAAGATTAGGTATTTTAGAAAATTAGCTAAAGGGTGGAATGCTAACTTAGAGGCCTCTCTTAGGAAAGAGAATAAAGATTTGATGAAAGAATATGATATTCTTGATATTAAATCTGAGACTTCTACCCTTAGTGTTGAAGAGAAATATAAATTTGATTTTATTCTCAGGGATCTATATGATTTCTGGATTATGGAAGAGGTTAAATCTAGGCAAAGATATAGGGAGAAACATATTTTGGAAGGGGATAGAAATACAACATACTTCCTGTTTTAGCTAACCAGACGAGAAGGAAGAAAAGGATTTTAGTCCTTGATGGTACTAAAGGTCCTGTTACTAAAACTAAGGATATTTAAAGGTAGCTATAGATTTTTATAAATATCTTTTTGGTTTTGAAGCTAGACCTGATACTAATCTTAGACATGAATTTTCTCTCATAAGGAAAAAGTTAGTGTTGAAGAAAATATCATTCTAGGGCAAGCTTTCTTTGAAAAAGAAATCAAAACTGCTCTGTTTGATTCTTATTCAGATGGAGCTCCTAGCCCTGATGGTATTTCCTTCATGTTTTACCAAAAGTTCTAGGGCATCATCAAAAATGACCTATTGGCCATGTTTGATGTTTGGTTCCTTGACAAACTAGATATATATAAATTAAACTTTGCTATGATCACTATGGTTCCTAAAGAGAATGATGCTAGATCTATGAAGAAGTTTAGACCAATTAGCTTACTTAACTGTTCTTTTAAAATCTTCACTAAGGTGTTGATTAATAGGTATGCTAAAGTTATTGGGAGGTTGATTTATTCTTTCCAATATGCCTTCATAAAAGGTAGATTTATTTTGGAAAGTGTGGTTACTGCACATGAGATTATCCATGAGGTCCAGAGAAAGAAACATAAAAGTTTGGTTCTTAAGATAGATTATGAAAAAGCCTATGACAAAGTTAATCTAGATTTCCTCTATGAGATGTTAGTTTACAGGGGGTTTAATCCTACCTTTGTTAGAAGGAATAGGCAAATCACTAAAGGGGGTTTGGTTGGAGTTAAGATTAATGATGAAGAGAGTAAATTTTTCCTTAGTGCTAAAGATTTAGGGCAGGGGGACCCTATTGCTACCCTCTTTTTCAATTCAGTGGTTGATGTATTCTCTAGGATGTTGATTAAGGGTTCCCAATAGAATCTGAATAGGGGTTTGTGTCCAAACTTTATTCCAGGTGGGGTGATCATCTTGCAATATGCTGATGACACATTCTGCTTTTCCTAGAGAATGATACTAGGATTGCTGTGAGATCCAGCACATAGCTTAATAGGATTGATAGGATACTTGCAACTTCTTTTTTGGAAGCTCATTCAAAAATAACTCTAAGGTTAAGCGTGCTTGGCCTAGAGCAATTCTAGGATGGGTGACCGATCGGGAAGTGGGTAACCGGGTGCACACGAGTGAGGACAAAGTGCGCAGAAAAGACTAGTGTTGGTTTGTGGGGCTAGTCTAGACATCCTATTAAGCTATCAGGAGTGGCACCCCCCGGGCCCAGTGGACGGGGTGTTACAAAGTGGTATCAGATCCAGGTTCTCGCAGTTAAACGGGTCAGTGACGGTACATGTGGAGCATGGCGCGTATGGCCCAGAGTGGACACGACATGGCACATGTGTCGGCACTGGACGCACATACGCGTGCCAAGAGGGAACGTTCCTGGGGTGTGCTTGATCAATGAGGGCATCGATCTTCTAAAGGGTGGGTGTATGTGAGATCCAGCACATGGCTTAATAGGATTGATAGGATACTCATACCAACAAGTTGCAACTTCTTTTTTGGAATCTCATTCAAAAAAACTCTAAGTTTAAGCGTGCTTGGCCTGGAGCAATTCTAGGATGGGTGACCGACCGAAAGTGGGTAACCGGGTGCGCACGAGTAAGGACAAAGTGAGCAGAAAAGACTAGTGTTGGTTTGTGGGGCTAGTATAGATATTCTATTAAGCTATCAGGAGTGACACCCCCGGGCCTAGTGGACGGGGTGTTACAATTGCTAAAATTTTAAAGTGGATCCTTACTTGCTGTGAACAGACTCCTAGTATGAGAATCAACTTTTATAAGAATGAGTTGCTTTCTATAAATCTCAGCCAGGAGGAGTTAAACCCCTTCTTAGATATTTTTCAATGTGTAGCTAGAGAGTTCCTATAAAATACTTAGGTATGCCTCTTCATTTTAATAGGCTTAGTAGCGAGGATCCACAACCTTTGTTTGAGAACCTCCTTGCTAGGATGTCCGGTTGGATAGGTAGGTTATTCTCCTCTATTGCAAAAAGGACACGTATTTAGTCTGTTTTAGCTACTATTCTTGTTTATCTTCGTTCTTTCTTTAAATTCCCTAAGTAGGCCCTAAAACCGCTTAACTCTCATATGGCCAATTTCATGTGGAATGATGAGTAGGGAAACCACAAGTTGCACTTAGCTAATTGGCCATATGATTATATGAAAAAAGAGTTTGGCGGTTTGGGGATTACAAATCTCCAAGACCTGAACTTGTGTTTGATTAGTTCCTGGATCAAGAGATATATCCAAGGGGAAGGTTCCTTGTGGAAGAAAGTGATAGATGCTAAGTATGAAACTAGGAGCCCAAATATCCTTTCGTGCCATGATATCCATCCTTCCACTTTTTGTAAATGTGTGATGTGGTCTTCTAAGGCAGTTAAGGTAGGGTATAGATGGAAGGTAGGGAATGGTATGAAAATTAAGTTTTGGAAGTATATCTGGTTTGGTAACTCTCCCTTAGCTGTCCGATTCTAGGATATTTATTTCATCTCCAACCAAAAGACTCAAACCATGGCTGAGATTTGGGATGGGGAGCATATTAGAGGGACTTTTAGAAGAACTTTTTCTAGAAGTCTAATAGTCCAGTGACAAGAGTTACTGGTTATTGCTAGAAGTATCTCCTTTAGTGATCAGGATGATCAACTTATTTGGCAGTATGATTCTAAAGGGATTTATTCTTCTAGTTCTATGTATTCTATTATTAATTTTAGGGGTGTTGAATAAATTTTCCTTCATGCTATGTGGAAACTGAAAATTCCACAAAATTATGACTAGAGACAATCTTAGAGCTAGAGATATTCCAAAACCTTTAGAGTGTGAATTCTGTAAGAATTTTGAATCTGTCCATCATTTAATGTCTGAATGTATTGTTGTTAAACTTTTCTAGTCAGAAGTATTTAAAGTGTTCAATATTCAAATTTCTAACTTTGAATCAGTAGCTAGCAAATGGCTTTGCAACAAGAAGTTCCTACATTTTAATATAGTTTCTGCAGCTGTCCTCTCGGGACTCTGGAATTCTACAAATAGCCAGGTATTTAATAGAAATACCTGGATTAATATGAAACAGGTTTGGCATCTGATGCTAACCTATCTAAAAAACTGGAAGGTGCCCTTCAAAAACTAGAAGGAGGGGAAACTATCCGCTTCATGAAACTCCTGCTGCAAAAAACTCAAAAGACCACTGAGGTTGCCCGCCCGCTGACTTATTCACACATTGTCTAGGTGTCCTCTTGGAAGACTATGTCTGTGAGCAAAGTCCATGATTAGAGGGTGTTGCTGGAGTACGTGCAGAATCATCGAATCGAAGGACTATTCTATCCATGTGATGACCTAAAGCTCTTTACGTGTTGTACTCCTTTGCTCCCTCTCTGTAGTGTAGTATCGGTCATTTAGTCTACCTGGCTTTTAAGGTTTGAGTTTAGCTCCTGGAACTATAATGGTTATAGTTCTTGCTTTTGTTTTTGGTACTGGTTTCCTAGATACTTTTGTTGGTGAACCTGGTGTTTCTTTTCTGCTACAAAAAGGAACAGGGGAGTAAAATCCCTATTGATCTAAAAAAAACTATTTTTAAGGTAACTTGGCACTTTATTGAATCATAACATTGTTCTTGATACAAAGACCATTAGCCGGCTGGTTAAACCAAACCTAATGTCCTAGATTGCTCGAAACATTTGAGCGTGTCGGTCTATGAGTCATCTCCAGAAGATTATATGATTGAAACATGTTATCCTTGATGATCATGGATATGGATATGTAAAAATATGCCTAAAGAGAGTCTGTCCCATAGGAGTATGAGGAGAAATTCGGAAGTCTTTATCTAGCAAACGCGAGGTACCTCCCCTTTTTCATTTTTGGTTTCTTTTTCCATTTTTTTCTTTTTCTTCTCCTTGTTTGTTTCTCTTTGTTCTTTTGAGTTTGATTTTTTCTAAATTTGAATATTTTAAAATCTAAACATTTTTTAATCTAAATATTTTAAGGTGATTATTTTTTAGTCTAAACATTTTAAAATTTGAACAATTTTTTAAATCGATTTTTTTCAAACATGAACCGTTTTCAAATCCGAACAATTTTCAAATCTAAAGGTTTTTCGAAATCGGAACTTTTTAAAAATCAGAACTTAAAAAATAGGAAAATGAAAAAACTGACGTACAGAAATTCTGTAGTGGCCTGGTCGAATATTAATTTCTTCAGCCCAGACGTTTTGTTGTTCGGCCCATAGTCGAAGAGATGACGATAATAAAAACATAAAACCTAGTAAACGCCTAGACGGGAACAGGAACCTATTGTTTCCTAGACAGAGTGGCAAAACCGATCTATATATCGAGATTCGAGAAGAAGGAAGATTTGGAACTATGAGCCGGCAATTTCTGTATATGGTATCCATGGACATCAAGAAGAGCTCATACGCGCTGTACCGCTTCAACCCATCGCGATTGTTTTACCCCAAGGCTGGTAGTGGTGGACGGCCTGACCGCGCGGCTGCAGCAGTGGAGGCCTGTTCGTTGCCGCCACCAGCGATGAGTTTTCACCCCATCCAATTCAAGCATAAACTTGGGACAATGGATCTCATGCTCTTTGGCAAGGACAGGAAGAAGGTCGTCTGCACTGACCAGACAGGCCGTGCCGTCCTATACGACGACGGCTTGCAGGCCGTCCGCATGTTACCCAACCTGAAGGTGCCCAAGTGGCAATCTATGCCCCTTCCTGTCGGGGACAGCTTGTTTGTCATGGAGGCGGTCCCCATGAACGACCAGGAGAAGAAACATCAATCTTTAGAGGGGGGGACTGAATCTGAACTGAAATAGGGGGATAGGCTCTCGGGCGTCCTACCTTAAGGAAATGAACCAAAAAGTTCTATCCTTTAGTAGACTAAGTTTGAACGAGTCTCCTGCCTCGGGATCTCGTTTCTCCTGCCTATCTGATGGGGAGGAGGACGAGAGCCATGTTGCTGTTCAGGTCGCCGAGGAGGTTTTTGATGGCGAGGAGCCGGGATGGATTCCGGTCGTTCATCGGAAGAGACGATCTCGGCCGGAGCTGCTCTCGGATTTCTGGAGTTCGGCGAGGTATCCGACGCAGGATCTTCGTTATTGGGAGAAACGAGCTCCTCGCCGTCATTCGTCTGGCGTGCGCCCTGTTTTTGGCAGGTCTGCGACGGGTCCTCGATCGATGTCGCCGCCGTTGGTGGGACGTGTGCAGGCTGAGCAGCCTCGTTGCTCTTCCTCCTCTCCTTATGGTCTGCGCCTGTCGCGGCCACCTAGGTTGGGCAAGTGGAGCGGGCCGCTCCCCGGTCGCCGGATTACCCCTTCGCCGGTTTTGCGGATGTTCCTTCCGCAAGCGGATTTGTCGGCGCGATCTCCGGCGCCGTCAGCGGTGGCAGTTTCCTCCGGGGCGAGTCATGCGGAGAGAGGTGCGGGTGCTGCTGTTTTTCATGCGCCTAAGACTGAAGGGGCCCACGTACATGCATCAGACTGTGGGCTAGCAGTGTACGTCCGTAAACCACGACGCGTACGTCTGGTTAGACCTACACCAATTGCAGACACACCTGGTTTGCCTATCCCTTCGTTCGGCGCCACCTCCACTCTTCATCGCGCCGACAACCTCTCTGCCGTTTTCCTTCGCCGATCGTTCGCG
The DNA here is from genome assembly GCA_023614405.1 of Avena insularis. Taxonomy (NCBI): domain Eukaryota; kingdom Viridiplantae; phylum Streptophyta; class Magnoliopsida; order Poales; family Poaceae; genus Avena; species Avena insularis. The sequence goes on from CM042693.1 coordinate 15,202,829, forward strand.
GAGGTCGCGGCATCTGCTGCCGCCATGTCTCGCCCCTCTGCTCCGGCCGGGAATGCAGGACCGCCTAGTCTCGCGCTGTCTTCATCTTCGGGGGTTGCGGCTGCACCTGCTTCCTCGTCTGGCTCTGGCCCATCTGCCGGGACGGCTTCCGTGTCGGCGAACGCTGGAGGTTCAGCTGGTTTCGCGCCCCCGTCGATGCTTCAGTTCCAGCAGCCTGCCTCTGCAACCGCCCTTGTTGCCGCTGCAGCCGCCGTCACGGCGTCCTGGTCCACCGGCGTATATGCCTCCACCGCAGCATATGGGACAACAAGTTATGCATCCTCATGGAAATTTTCAGAGACCGTTTTTTCATCCAATTATTCCTCCGCAACAGTTTCAGCAAATGTTTCCGTTTATTCCTCAGCCTACTACTCAAGTTCCTATCAGTGTGCCAAGCAATACTAAGAACAAGAGGAAGAAGAAGAAAAGCCCAGTTGTGTCTCAGGGTCCCGTCTCTGTGGCGCAACCACAATACACGCAGGGCCAGTTTTTTGCAACTACTCCTCTGGGCCAAATGGTAGTACCTCCAGCTGTGTATACCTCAGCGGACTCTGCTGTTATACCTCAGGATCCTACACCTTCGGTCGAGCCTAGCAAGGCTAAGAAAGCGGTGAAGTGTTGGAAATGTTCAGTTGATACTCATGCAACAAAAAATTGTCCAGTTCAGCACTACTGTCTTGTTTGTAATAATTTGGCTCACCCAACCGCCAGATGTCCTACTCTGAAGTTGCCTAGGCCTTCAATTATTGTAGCTGGCAATGGCACGGATGATACTCCCTTTAACCAGCTACCTGATAGTATCTATAAGGCTCATTTGGCGCCTAAGAGGAATTTGATGGCGAAGGTTACCATTGTTGGATCACATGTCCCAGCTGCTGTCATTGAGTCACAGATGACTAGGATCTGTCCCCTCAACACTTAGTGGAAGTGGGAGGCCCTACCGCATGGTGATGATGCTTTCCTTGTCAATTCCCCTCCTTTGAGGACCTTCGGAGAGTTGATGGGATCCAGATGCCTGTGCTTTCATATGATGCCAGGATTGTGATTAGTACTTGGGAAGTTCAAGACATTCCGCATAAGTTTATTCTACCTCAGGTATGGGTTCACGTGGAAGGAGTGCCTCACACTATTCGTCACTTCCATGGACTCTGGGCTATTGGATCTCTTCTGGGAATTACAGTGGACGTGGATCTCGTTACTCTTCATAGTCGCATCATTGTCCGTATTTGTGTGGCTATGATGAATCCCAAGGCTTTACAGAAAAGTGTGGATTCAAGGGGTCATTATATTGGTGTCAATGCAACTTTGAAGCTTAAAGGATATGACTTTATCTTTCGGCAGGAGGCTCATGATTTTTCTCCTGATCCTGGCTTTACGCCTTTCTTCTGGAGGCGCAAGAGCGATGGACCTGAGGATGAGGATGATGGCAATGACGCTGAAAAGGATGCCTCACAAGGAAAAGATCAGGTTGGGCCTCAGGAGTCTAGTATGGAGGTGGATGCTTCTAACGATCAGAGTTTTTTAGAGGGTTCTTCGGGAACTAAGACAACTCAGACTGCTATTGCCGTTACACCATTCAATCCTTTTCCTCAGACAACAAGGGGCAAAGAAATCCTAGCGAATATGTATTGTTCTCGTTCTCTTTCTGTGGCCTCGTTGGAGCCTGTCGTTCTGATTCCGACTTCCGCTGCTGTTTCACAAGATGAGATTATTCCCCAGTTGCTACCAGGATCCCTGCCCGAGATGGAGGCCCAGCTTAGATCGCCTAAGTACGGGCCATTTCCTGTTGCACAGGTCGATGCGGTGGTCGAGGCTGTTTCTCAGCAGAGCGATGATGTCGCGGACGGGGCCACGCTTGGGCCATTTTCTGCAGCCCAGCAGACGCAGAAGGCCAGCGTGGCATCGCCGGTTGTTGAGGACTTGACTACCACTCAAGGGCAGTGTTTGGAGCAGGTGGTGTTGCCCGCTGATGGGCTGGCTTCTTCTGATGTCCGGGTGATCGAGCCGCTGCAGTCTTCTCTGTTGTCAATGGTTCCAGTAGCTGTTGCCTCCTCTTCGACACAAGCCACAGCTACAGCTCCTCTTAAAACCGATGTGCATGCTCCTGTTATTCAGATGCTGCGTAGGAGTGGTCGCCACCCGTTGGCCAAAGATGGTTCTGCTACAACGGATGAAGACTCCTTGTCGAAGGCCATGCGCAGGAAGGCCGAGAAGAACTTGGACTCTAGTGGTAACTCCTCATCATCTAAGTCTTTTCTTTCTTTTACATCTACGCATATTTCTTCTAAGCTTAATAGTGTAGGTATTAGTCTAGGTAAGAATTCCAGTGAAGTTTCTATTACTTCTAAGGTCTTGAGGCGGATGGAATTTGACCGTCTAACGGTTATTCCGAAAGCTTCGACCACTGCTATTTCCACTTACTCTGATGATGAGGATGCGAATGCCACAACAGATGGTCAGCTCCTATCTCATATAGTGGGTGAAGTTCTGGAGGTTGGTTTTGACGAAGATAGGTTAAGTTCTATTTATGAACTAACCGCTTCTGGTCGAAAATCTTCCTCTGGAAAAAAATGTAACAAATCTCGAAAACGAGATTTGACCCCTAAATCTATATTTGTTTCCCAATGAATGGCATGTTTTTGAATAGCAGAGGTCTTCGTGACTTGGCTAAACATCTACATATTGCAATTTCTGCTAGGGAACATAATCTAGATTTTATCGCTATTTCGGAAACGGGTAGAAGAGAATTCTCACAAAGTTTACTTGATCGCCTTTCGGGTGGCATTGACTTTGTCTGGAATTCCCATCCACCTAGGGGACGATCTGGTGGCATCTTACTCGGTGTAAGGGCTGATATCATGGATATTTTAGCTTGTTCGGAAGGAGAGTTTCATATAAACTCCATATCCGTAATAAAGCTAATAATTTCACATGGAGCCTTGTCGCTGTGTATGGTGTAGCCCAGGATGCGTTCAAGGCTGATTTTCTTCGTGAATTGGTGAATCTAGCTAAAGATAATCCATACCCTATTCTCATAGGGGGTGATTTTAATCTGCTTCGGTTCCCATATGAGAAGAGTAAAGGCCGGTTTGATGATCATTGGCCCTTCCTATTCAATGCTGTCATAGACAGTTTGGACTTGAAGGAAGTAACCATGATCGGACGACAATTTACTTGGGCTAACAGTCTGCCAGAACCTACATACGAGAAACTAGATCGCGTATTGATGGACTCTGAGTGGGAAGAACATTTTCCACGAGTCTCGGTACGCGCTCTAGAACATATTGAAGCTCTGTCTGACCATGCTCCCATTTTGTTGACTACTGGTCTACCTCGGCAACGATGTTCACATCAGTTCAAGTTTGAACTAGGATGGTTATATCGAGAAGGTTTCCAGGATATGGTCAAAACAATATGGGAAAGACCGGTTTCGGGTACTACCCCAATCCAGAGATGGAACAATAAGATGCGTAGGACACGCAAACACCTTAGTGGATGGGCAAGACACACATCCGGTATCCTTTAAAAAGAAAAGCAACGACTCTCGTCCACCATAGATGACCTCGAAGCTTTAGCGGAAAATCGTTTGTTAACCACGCAAGAGATTGAGCTCAAAAGCCAATCGAATGCAAAGTTAGCACGACTTTTGCGTGAAGAGGAACTCAAATGGTATCAACGATCTAAAGCTCAATTTATTTTGCATGGGGATTCGAATACTAGGTACTTCCATAGTGTGGCCAATGGCCGACACAAGAAGAAACTTATTCGATCTCTAATGCATGATGATGAGACGATTGAGGGACATGATCAGTTGAAATCCTATATTACAAATTACTATAAGTGTTTGTTTGGGGAACCAGAAGAAGGTACCTTCTCCTTGGACGAGTCCCACACAGACGATATACCACAAGTTTCTGTTGAGGAAAACAATCTTTTGACCGCTCCCTTTTCCGAGGAGGAAGTCAAGAATGCCGTTTTCCAAATGGAACATAATAAATCCCCTGGTCCTGATGGCTTCCCAGCTGAGTTTTACCAAACTTTTTGGGATGTTATCAAAACAGATCTTCTTGACATGTTCTGTGCTTTGCACTCTGGTCAATTAGACTTGTTCAGGCTAAACTTTGGAGAAATTATCTTACTACCTAAGATTAACGAATCAGAATGGATTCAGCAATATAGACCAATCTGTCTTCTTAATGTTAGTTTTAAGATTTTCACTAAAGTAGCTAATATCAGGGTAAATTCAGTGGTTGATCATGTAGTTCGCCCATCTCAAACTGCTTTCATGCAAGGTCGCCACATACTTGATGGTGTGGTTACTTTACATGAAACAGTTCATGAACTACATAGGAAAAAGCTGAACGGGGTTATCCTAAAAATTGATTTCGAGAAGGCCTATGATAAAGTCAAGTGGCCTTTTCTTCAGCAGACTCTCGGAATGAAAGGTTTTTCTCATGAATGGCGTGCTTTAATTAATTCTTTGTGTTTGGAGATAGTGTGGCCATAAAAGTCAATGATGACGTTGGCAAATACTTTCAGACCAAAAAAGGGCTCAGACAGGGAGATCCATTATCACCAATGCTATTTAATATAGTGGCTGATATGTTATCTATCTTGATTGAGCGCGCAAAATCCGAGGGCCAAATTGAAGGAGTTATTCCCCATCTTGTGGATGGTGGTTTATCTATACTTCAGTATGCTGATGATACAATTCTTTTTATGGAACATGATCTTGAAAAGGCAAAGAACCTGAAACTCATTCTTTCAGCTTTTGAGCATCTTTCGGGTTTAAAAATTAACTTCCATAAAAGTGAACTGTTTTGTTTCGGCGATGCTCGGGATGAGGTTCACCTTTACGCTGAACTTTTTGGATGTAGTCAGGGTGCTTTTCCGATTCGCTATTTGGGCATTTCGGTTCACTACCGAAGACTCACAAATGCTGAATGGAAAATCGTTGAACAAAGATTACAGCTAAGACTGTCTAGTTGGAAAGGAAAATTATTATCCATTGGGGGAAGATTGGTACTCATTAATTCAGTACTATATATGATATCATTCTTTCAACTTCCAAAAGGAGTCTTAAAACGATTGGACTATTTCCGATCAAGATTCTTTTGGCAGGGTGATAATGAGAAAAAGAAGTATAAACTGGCTAAATGGAGTATTCTTTGTCGCCCCAAAGAACAGGGAGGCCTGGGTATACATGATCTGGAGATCAAAAATACCGCCTTACTTAGTAAATGGCTCTTCAAACTATTAAGTGAAGAGGGGATATGGCAAACTTTACTTAAAAGAAAATACGTTGGATCAAAAGCATTGTCCCAAATGGTTTGAAAACCTGGTGACTCTCACTTTTGGGCCGGCCTGATGGCGACGAAGAAACATTTCTTCCGCTTTGGTACATTTTCTATAAAGGACGGGTATCAGATACGGTTTTGGGAGGATAAGTGGCTTGGCACCACTTCACTTCGCGAACAATATCCTGCTTTGTATTCCATAGTCCGGTATAAGGAGGAAACGATCGCCACCGTGCTAGAATCATTCCCTCCTAACGTGACTTTTCGGAGGAATTTATTTGGTGCAAGGCTTGACTCTTGGATCATGTTGCTACATCGGTTAACAAATGTTCAACTGTTAGCTGGGCATGATGAATTCCGATGGAACTTAAGTAAGAATGGATCCTTCTCAGTTAGTTTCTTATACAATGCCTTAATTCAGCCGGTCTTACCTTTTCAAGATAATAGGATGATTTGGAAGATGAGGATACCTCTCAAAAACAAAATCTTTGCTTGGTATCTCCGTCGAGGGGTCATCCTTACTAAAGATAATCTTCTTAAGCGGAATTGGCATGGGATCCTAGGTGCACATTTTGTCAGCATAACGAGACAATAAAACACCTATTTTTCCAATACAATATCGCAAGATCTATATGGTCAGTTACCCAAACAGCTTCTGGCTTGTATCCACCGAGTAGTATTGCCAATATATTTGGGAATTGGTTACACGGTATAGATCGCAAGTATAAGTTACTTCTTTGGGTAGGAGCGATTGACATTATATGGTCGCTTTGGCCATGTAGAAATGATAAAGTGTTTAATGATACAGGCTGTTCACTTCTGCAGGTTATTTACAGATGCACTGGCACCCTTCGGTGTTGGGAGGCACTTCATCGTGCGGATCACCGCGAGCTTTTCACGGAGGTGTGTACGCGGCTGGAGGACACGGCGCGGGATTTGTTCACCCGATTTGGCTGGCAACATAATCTGCGGATTGACCTACCTTCAGCTCCTTAGGCGCTTTACAATTTCTCATCATGATATGTAATTCGCCTATGTTTTTTATGTTTGGATTGCCGGATTTTGGCGGCTGTGTGCATCCTAGTTATGCAGAGGCCGGGTGTAATTCTTAAAACTCTTTAAGTAATAAAACACCCTTTATCGAAAAAACTTATGTACGGGGGAAGCAGACCTGGCCTGTTCAACGGGAAGGACTTTTTCTGGCACCCCATCCCGCCGCCTCCTTATGTCTACGCCGCTGGCTACAGCGGCGACACTGCTGGCATCATCACCGCGCGCACCGTGGTCGGTGGCTCGGGCGTCTGGATATCCGCGGCGAGTTTCGGCACCTACTGCTACGACACGGTGAGCGGCAAGTGGAGCAAGGCCGGCGACTGGCGGCTGCCGTTCAACGGGCCTGCCGAGTACGTTCCGGAGTACAACCTCTGGTTCGGCGTCTCGGACAGGGAGGAGGACGGCGTGCTCTGCGCGCCAGATCTGGGCGCGGCCTCCGAAACCCATGACGGTCAAGTACAGGAGTGGGAGGGATTTGCTGCTCCCGAGGGTGTCGAGCTAGAATCCTACCTTCTGCACCTGGGCGCCGCTCGGTTCTGTGTCGCAAAGCTATAGTCCCTCCATCCCAAGGCTTAAGGTCTATAATTTTTTTGAAAAGTCAAACCAACTAAACTTTGACCAAACTTTTAGTAAAAACTATCAATAAACATGATATTTTGTAGACATCATATGAAAATATATTTTATTATCTATCTAATGATATTAATTATGTATTTTGCATATTAACAGTTTTTGATAAAAACTTGGTCAAACTTGACATAGTTCGACTTTTCAAAAAAAATATAGTCGTTAAGCCTTGAAACGGAGGTAGTACAAGACAACATGGCACGGGACGGGTGGCCAGTCGTGCTGCCGTCTCCATGACACCGATACTACTGTCAACATGTTTGTGATGTTTACTGGCGTGGAGATCCAGCGCCGCGGCAAGACCGGCAGAGAGCTCCAGATTGTCAAGCACAAATCATGCAGTTACAGTATGGGGGCAGCATACGTGCCCCAGATACTTTATTAGTCAAAATGAACAGGCACCGATTAATCCTGTTTGACCCGGCTATGGCATGTTTAACAATAAGGCAGACTCTGCCTCGTCATTTAGAGATGACAGAATAATAAAAACTTGATGTACAGAGGTTACCTGCAGTGTTATCGCTAGTACTACTACATCTCTCCTTTTCACCATCATCTACATATGCATCTACAACTACACAAATATAAAAAGACCTAGACGGTCTGATCTACATAAAAAGACCTATAGGGTGTGATCTAGAAAACCTTGTTTATCCATTAATCTAACAGTCAACTTTTGGCCATTATTGATCTAACAGTAAACATTTGGCCCATGATGTACAGCCAATTAGCGCCCCCACGTCATATCATACGACCCGCACCTCCTCAACTTTGTTTCATAGTAGGAGCACCTCTAACTGAACCCTCATAGTATTTCTTTAGACAATAAAAAGATTCTCAAATGATCGGCTAATCGCACCTAGCCGAACCCGTATCGGTGTTAGCTGATAAGTTTTTTTTATCACTCCCCCTATCTCCACTCTCTCATCTTTGCCCATCCCCAATGGCTAGATGAGCAAAATTTTGGCGCCTCCCACTGCCTCCCACTGCCACCGGAGCCGTCTAGTCTCGCCACCACTGCCCCTGATTCCATCCCGAATGGAATCAGAAGCCTCTTCAGCAACTCCGGCGACCCTTGCCGGCGGCGAAGAACTCCGACAACCCTCACCACGTGCGGGCGTGCTGTGCTACTCAGCCGCTTGCGTGAGTGTGTGTGTGTGTGCTGCTGTTGTATGTGTGCGTGTGAGCGTGTGCTCTGCCCCGTGCGTGTGCTCCGCCACGTGGTGTGTGCTCATCGCGTGATACGGCAGGAGGGGTCCTCTTCCGCAACTCCGGAGACCCTCGTTGTTGGCCTGTGTCGTTGGCCTTGTCTAGGTTAGTCGTCGGAAGGAAGAGATCGTTTAATCATCTAAATGTAGGGGTAGGGGTTCGGAATTTGGCCGCCGACTTTTAGATGATCAAAATTGGAAAAATCCCACAAAAAAAATAGGCTCTACAACATACAACGCACAAATGATTAGGTGGATCTGGGAGCATGGTTTTACCTGCAGAGATTGGATGGAAACGAGATCATCCTCGGTGGCGAGAAACGAGAGATCGAGTTGAGTTTTGGTCCTCCATTGAGTTGATCCTCCATGGTGACCGCACTCCATGATACCACAAGGAGTACCTCTCGTGCACACCACCAACCGGCCACGAAGAAATCTCGCACCCACGCGGTATTCGATCATCTCGCTGAAATTAAATACTTCCTCTATTTTGGATTATAGGGCTAATACGTATTTTAAGAAAATAGCTTGACCGTAAATTTGACCAATAATATATTAATTATACGTCATTATACTATTGAAAGCATTTTTTAATATGAATATAATAATATAATTTTTATTAAATATAATTAGTATTTTATTGATCAAATTTTCGATCAAACTATTTTTTTAAAATACGTATCTATCTTATAAACCCGAATGGAGGTAGTAAGTAAGATCATAGGAAGGCCTAGGCATCATCAATAGAACGTGACCTGTTATTATAGGTTGACACGCAGGGACATGAAATGAAATAAATAAAAAAGGGGAATAGGGACCTTCGTGAGCGAGCGGTGGTTCTAGAAATAAACCCAGATACAAGACTAGGGCCCAATACAATCACCAGTAGCGATCCCTAAAAAAAACACTAGTAGCAAAGACGGATTCACTTCTTTTTAATACTGCTTGGCATGTCTAACCGATCCCCTAATAAGTTTAAATGAGTAAATAGATGAGTATACATATACTCCTCTAAAGGTCGGCGGTTCCTAACTAAACCCTTAAATATAGAGGAGTAAAATGTTTTTTGTCCCATTTCTTTCTAGCACTCCACATATGCATGCATTCATACATCTTATATAGAGTTCATACAAACAATTCAAACATATGGATAATTCAAACACAAGCAACACAACACTTAAACAACAACATACAACATACATAAGCAACACAACACTTAAACAACCTCTCTTTCATCAATGTTGACGACGGCCGGACAGGGTGGCCCGCCTCCGGGAGGGTTTGCCGGCAAGGCCTTGTGCGTCGAAGGGGTCGGTGTAGACTTCGGAAGCGCCACCGCAGCCTTCTTCCTCTTCTTGTTGGCCGCCGCTTCCGTGAGCGCCACTTTGGCTGGAGTTGGCTTACTCTGCCGCCGGCTGGCCACAAGAGCTAGGGGAGGACGAGGCCCCACCTTGGGAGCTTCCACGCGCTTGCCGCCGGCCTTGCCGGAGGCCTTGACGGCCGTGGCAGCGGGACGAACCACATTGTTGGCCCGCAACCTCTTCCTACCCGCGGTAGGTGGAGATCTCCGATTGCGGCGGCGCCGGGGCGGAGGAGACGCCGGGGATGGCCATAGAAGGTGCGGTCGAGAGTTGCATGTCGATTGCGGGCAGAGTCGACGACATCGGTGCCGGCGAGGAGGTGGTGGGCGGGCAAAAATGGTGGAGGGTGGGAGCCGACGGAGGGAAGGCAGGAGTTTTTCTTGGAAGCGGCGGCCGATGAGTAAATTTAGGAGTCGGCCGCCACTTTTACTCCTCTGATGAGTAAAAATTTACTCCTCTAACCGTTTGGAGGATCGATTTGGTGAGGCACCTACCGAATTTTACTCCTCTAATCGATTTTAGGGGATCGGTTAGAGATGCCCTACGAATGTTGTTCCAATGGATATAACTCTTTTATAAAGTTCATTAATGTCTCAATTCGCTACTTTATCTTCAAGTCTATAAACAAAGGGTCTCTATTTTAGAGGAAGAACCAATAATAAGCATAAAACCATCTATTCTGGTTCTACATTTGTTTAAATATATTTCGCACATTGCATGGGTCTAATCAAAAGAAAAGAAAAAACCCATAAATCCAGCTCAGCCCAAAAATATATATTTCGCACATTGCATGGGTCTATAAATATATTTGTTGATGGTAACAGTAAATTGGTTGACAATATGTCTTCAAATCCAGCTCAGCCCAAAAATCTGTTACGATCCCTCTGGATAATTTTCCTCAGCTAGTGCGATACAAGATCCAGGTACAGGAATTTCACAGGAGGAAGATAGAAAGAAGGTTCTAGGGGATACAGGAAAGAGCCGCCGCAACCAAGATCATCCTCCACACCCGTTCCAACCCTAACGAGCTAGCTTAAGTACTTCCCTCGTCCACCGTTGGATGCTCATCGACGGACTTACAAGTACCGCTTGTTGGGCCGCCTGGTTCGCTCGCTCCTCCCCACAGGTGGACCGTCAGCTCCTTCCGCCTCGCCTGTTGTAGAGGTCGCCCTGTTGTCACGGCCCACTGTTGAGGTAGTAGCGTGGCCCGTGACACTCTCCCCCTGTTCAGAGCCAGCTTGTCCCCAAGCTGGGGCCTCCGAGAAGCGATGGAGAAGCTCATGCTGATCTTCCCAGGTCGCCAGCGACGGCGGCTGCCCCGCCCACTGGACCCGGACCTGCGTCTTGGTGTCCCCGCCTTGCTTGTACAAGCGCGTCTCCAACATGCGAATAGGCTCCGGTAGAGGGGAGGCTGCCGCTGGTAGCTCCTTGAGGACGGTTTCGGTTGGTGGTACGGCACGTCGGAGCTGCGAGACGTGGATGACGGGATGGATGAGGCAGTGCTCGGGCAACTGAAGCTTGTACGATGTTCCCCCGACCCGTTGGAGTACCTGAAAGGGACCAAAGTAGCGGAATGCCAATTTAGGGTTAGCTCGTGTGGCGAGGGAGTTCTGCACGTACGGCTGCATCTTCAGGAACACCCAATCGCCCACTGTGAACACCCGCCCAGTGCGCTTCCTGTCAGCCACTGCCTTCATGTGTTGGCGAGCTCGCTGCAGGTGTTGCTGAAGCAATGCCATGGTGTCGGTTCTGTCCTGAAGCCATTCCGACAGGTCTGGCACCGAGCACGTAGCTGGGTCAGTGATGCCGAAGTGTCGTGGCGCGTGGCCGCAGAGGACCTCAAAAGGGGCTTTGCCCAGCGTAGCATGCAGCGCCGTATTGTACCAGAATTCCGCCAGATGGAGCCATGCATTCCACTTCGTCGGGCACGCATGCGCAAAGCAGCGCAGGTACGTCTCGAGGCACTGGTTGACTCATTCCGTTTGCCCGTCCGTCTGTGGATGATAGGCGGAGCTCATCTTCAGTTGCGTATCCGACAGTCGGAACAGTTCTCGCCACAAGTTGCTTGTGAAGATTTTGTCACAGTCGGAGACAATGGCCGCAGGGAGGCCATGGAGCTTGTACACGTTGCTCATGTAGGCATTTGCCACTTGCAGGGCAGTAAAAGGATGAGCCAGAGGGATGAAATGCGCATACCGGGAGAGCTTGTCCACCACTACCAATATACAATTGTAGCCGGCGGAGCGCGGCAGTCCTTCCACGAAGTCCATAGTGACTGTGTGTCAGAGATGTGGGGGCACCGGTAGAGGTTCGAGCCGCCCTGGGTAGCGCACGCGCTCGGGCTTGGCTTGTTTGCAGATAGCACAACTGTCCACGAACTGGTGCACTTGTTCCTTCAGGCCCGGCCAGGCAAACAGTGTCCTGACTCGGCGGTATGTGACTCCAAAGCCCGAGTGACCGCCCACAGCGCTGCTGTGCAAAGCACCAAGGATACGTTGTTGGAGGCCCTCGTTTCGCCCCACCCAGACGCGAACACGCAGCTTCAGTATCCCATCCTCCAACTGAAACTCTGCTGGGCCCTCCGGGGGATTGGCAGCCCGTTGGGTCAAGATACCCTGTTGGACTTCGGTGAGCCAAGAAGGTAGGCAGATAGATATTGCTGCCAACTCACCCTGTGCTGGTTGCGGGCAGCGCGAGAGGGCGTCAGCAGCACGATTCTCCGGGCCCTTCTTGTACATGACACGGTAGCAGAGGCCCAATAGTTTCACCATAACTTTCTGTTGCCAAGGGGTGGTGATACGCTGGTCCTCCAGGTGAATGAGGCTCTTCTGGTCCGTGTGGATGATGAACTCTGCTGGTTGCAGGTAGGCACGCCAGTGATCAACTGCCATGAGAATAGCCAGCGCTTCTTTCTCGTAAGTGGAGAGCATGCTGGTTCGCGGGCCCAATGCCTTGCTCAAGAATGCCAGGGGGTGTTTGTTTTGAAGCAGCACTGCGCCAATGCCTCGGTCTGACGCGTCAGTCTCGATCTCGAATGTCTGTGTGAAATCTGGCAGAGACAACACAGGAGCCGAGATGAGGGCCTGTTTCAGGGTTGTGAATGCATGTTCTTCCAGTTCTGTCCAGGCGAACACTGCATGTTTTTTGAGCAGGTCCGTCAGCGGCCTGCTGATGACGCCAAAGTTGCGCACGAATTTGCGGTAATATCCTGCCAACCCCAGAAAACCACGGACTTCTTTCACGTTGCTTGGTCGTGGCCAGCGCTCAACTGCTTGGATGTTCTTAGTGTCGGTACGCACCCCTTCCCCGTTGATTTCATGACCCAGATACACCAACTTGGTTTGCAAGAATTTGCACTTGCTCTTCTTCACCTTGAGCTGGTGCGTAGCGAGAATATCGAACACTTGACGTAGCAGGGACAAATGGGAATCCAGATCCTTGTTGTAGACCAGGATGTCGTCGATGAAGATGAGTACTCCTTTCTGCAGCAGTGGGTGCAGGATGGTGTTCATCAATCCTTGGAACGTAGTTGGAGCCCCTGTGAGGCCGTACGCCATCACGCGGAACTCAAAGTGACCATTGTGTGTCTTGAAAGCGGTTTTATGTTCATCCTCTGGCCGCATCCTGATTTGGTGGTACCCTGCCCGTAGGTCCAGACTGGTAAAGAGGTACGCGCCCGCCAGCTCATCCAGGAGTTCATCAATCACTGGCAATGGGTATCGGTTTTTGACTGTGATGGCGTTGAGTTGACAAAAATCCACACAGAAACGCCAGGTGAGATCCTTCTTCAACACCAGGATCACTGGAGATGAGTACGGGCTGGTGCTGAAACGAATAATGCCCTGCTCTAGCATTTGCTTGATTTGCCGTTCCACCTCGTCTTTCTGCGCTGGGTTGTAGCGGTAAGGCCGCAAATTGACAGGTTTAGCGCCCGGAAGCAGAGGAATAGAATGATCGAACTGTCTCGGTGGAGGAAGCTCAGTAGGTTCCTCAAATAGCACTTGGTATTCTTTCAGCAATGGAGCGGCCTCATCTGGCAATTCACACTCCCCACTGTTCTTTTCCGGCTATAGCAGACAGAGCTGGACCACCCTTGAGACTCTGGAGTGCTGCAATAAAAACTGCAATTGCTCATGCGACACTTGGGCACACTTGGTCATGTCAGGTTGTACCCCCACAAGATTCACTGTCTGATTCTTGTACTGGAAACTCATACGCTGAGCCTTCCAATCGACCTCCATTGGGCTATGTTGAGTGAGCCAATCGTACCCCAAGATAACATCGTACGACCCTAGTGGCAGTATCTTGAAATCAGTTTTAAACTGGTAGCCTTGTGTCCACCACTCACAATTGATCAATTCAGAGCCACAGTGCATCAAGCCACCATTGGCCACTTTGACCTGGAGAGGGGCGATTGCTCGCGTCTGCGCTTGCAGTTTCTCTGCTACAGCTGAGCTCACGAAAGTATGCGAGCTTCCAGAATCAATCAACATCAACACCTCCTGCTGCTGAATCCACCCTTGCAAACGCATCGTGGAGGCTGCTTGTCCACCATCAGCGGCTGCTTGCGAGATGTGCATGAATTGACTTGCTGTGTCACTGCCAGCGCGCTCCTGCTGCTGCTCTGGTGCTTCTTCAGGTTGGACCATAGCCAGGAGTTCCTCAACCACATGAAGATGCACAGTTGGACCGCAACGGTGCTCGCGACTCCAATGCTCGCCGCAGGTGAAACAGAGACCCTGTGCACGTCGATAGTTGCGCAGAGCGGCGAGCTTGTCCTCCGCCGGCGGTGGTCGCGTCTCCTCCCCTCCCTTGCGGTCTTCCCCACGCTGCCCGTGCAAGGTGGAATTGCATGGTAGAGGTGGTGTTGGGAGCGGCATCGCAGTACGGGGAATTGGCCGCGGCATGGGCGAGAACTCCGCGCGACGCGCCTCTTGGCGATAGGACTCCAGCACGCCTTCCTGTAAGAGAGCAAGGTCCACGGCAGTATCGAGCGAAGATGGTTGATGTAATAAAACTGCAGCTCGAATATCCCGATGCAACCCGTCCAAAAAAATGAGTAATGAAATATGCCGGATCCCAAGAACTATGATGCGCAGTCAGGTGATGCATCAGTTCATTGAACGTGCTCACATATTCAGCAACCGTGCCCGTTTGGCGCAATTTGTTAAAAAGACGCAAATGATATTGGAAATCCGCCCGGCCAAATTGCGCACAAATTTGAGCAGCAAAATCTTTCCAAACCGGAAAATGCAGGTGAGCCTGAGATGATTGCAGCCATGAGAGAGCTCCCTCAATAAAGTACATGGCGGCACAATTCACCCATGTCTCCGGGTGCATTGAGCACACCTGGAAATAGGCCTCGCACTTGAGTTGCCAAGCTCGAGGGTTGTCTCCATCGAACAAAGGGAAATCAACACGCGGTGGCGTAGGAAAACGATGAGACCCTGATCCCCGAACAAATTCAGACGAATCGTAACCCGGGCAAGGGAGATAGTACGTACCCTTGACCGGGGCTGCACTGGGTGGCGGAAAGTCACCCAGGTGGTCACCCCGTAGGTTCGATGCGTCGCGGCGGCCGGATTGCCCGTGGTCGTCGCCACCATGGTTTGCCGCTTCAAGCACCAGGAAGTTGGGCTTGTGGGAGGACGACGGTGCATCCACCGAGGTCGGGAGCAGCGGGGGCAGCGCGCCCCGTGGTGAGGTAGCGGAGATCTTGTCCTTGGTGAGGTCGATGACGCGCGCGTGTAGATCCCCAACTTCCGCGCGCAGAGCGGAGACGGATTTCTCCATCTCCGGCTTCCACGTATGCAGATCGAGCACCGCGGGATGGATGTCGTCGAGCTTGGCGTTCATCGAGGAGATAGACGCCGTCAGATCGGCCAGGAGCTTGGCTTGATCCTCCATGAGTTGAGCCTTGCCGTGGCGGGTGAGGATGATGGAGGGATATTTTCCGGCCAGATCTGAGGTGGGAGAAAAAATTGGCGCAGTGGGAGGTCGGCTCTGATACCAGATTGTTACGATCCCTCTGGATAATTTTTCTCAGCTAGTGCGATACAAGATCCAGGTACAGAAATTTCACAGGAGGAAGATAGAGAGAAGGTTTTAGGGAATACAGGAAAGAGCCGCCGCAACCAAGATCATCCTCCACACCCGTTCCAACCCTAACGAGCTAGCTTAAGTACTTCCCTCGTCCACGGTTGGATGCTCATCGACGGACTTACAAGTACCGCTTGTTGGGCCGCCTGGTTCGCTCGCTCCTCCGCACAGGTGGACCGTCAGCTCCTTCCGCCTCGCCTGTTGTAGAGGTCGCCCTGTTGTCACGGCCCACTGTTGAGGTAGTAGCGTGGCCTGTGACAAAATCTTGGCTCGTGATTGGGCCGCATATTCATTTCTCTGGCCTAGACCTTTTCTTGTTCGGCCCATAGTCGAAGAGACGACGATAAAACCTACTACCAGTAAGATATCCCATCGCCCCCCTCTTCCCCTATCCAGCCGCAGAAACTCTACTGCGTTACAATTACGAGAAGAAAAAGAGATTCATAAAATCGATCGAACTATCGAGAAGGAAGTCTTGAAACTACCATGAACCGGAAATTCCTGTATGTGGTGGGCATGAACATCAAGAGGAGCCCATACACGCTGCACCGCTTCGACCCGTCACGCCTGTTTTACCCCAAGGGTGGAGGTGGACCTGACCGCGCGCTGGAGGAGGCTGCAGCGATGGAGGCCTGTTCGTTGCCGCCGCCAACAATGAGCTTCCACCCTGTCCAACTCGTCCATAAACGCGAGAGGATGGAGTTCATGCTCTTCAAGATCGTCTGCACCGACGAGACAGGCCGCGCCGTCCTATACGACGACGGCGAGCACGCCGTCCGCATGTTGCCCAGCCTGAGGGCGCCCAAGTGGCGATCCGTGCCGCTCTCCGTCGGGGACAGCTTGCTCGTCATGGAGGCGGCCCCCATGAACGACCAGGAGCAGAGACATCAATCTTTCGAGGCGCTTACGTACGGCAAAAGGCCCAGCATGTTCAAGGGGGAGGACTTCTTCTGGCACCCCATCCCGCCGCCTCCTTACGTTTACACCCCAGGCTACGGCGGCGACACTGCCGGCATGATCACCGCGCGAGCCGTGGTCGGTGGCTCGGGCGTCTGGATATCCGCGGCGAGCTTCGGCACGTACTGCCTCGACACGGCGAGCGGCGAGTGGAGCAAGGCCGGCGAGTGGCCACTGCCGTTCAGAGGGCTTGCCGAGTACCTTCCGGAGCACGACCTCTGGTTCGGCATCGCCGATAGGGATGACGGCCGACTCTGCGCGTCAGATCTGGG
The DNA here is from genome assembly GCA_023614405.1 of Avena insularis. Classification (NCBI taxonomy): domain Eukaryota; kingdom Viridiplantae; phylum Streptophyta; class Magnoliopsida; order Poales; family Poaceae; genus Avena; species Avena insularis. Next base: position 15,219,742 of record CM042693.1, read on the forward strand.
CGCGGCCTCCTCCGCGACCCGGCCGACGGCGGTACAGGAGTGGCACGGATTTGGTGCCCCCGAGGGTACTATCGAGATACAGTCGTACCTGCACCACCTGGGCGCAGGCCAGTTCCGCGTCGCTAATTTATACTACCTCCGTTTCAGGGCTTAAGGCGCACACGCTTTCCAAAGCAAAGTTTGACCGAAAAAATTGAGCAACAAAATCTTAATTATATTATACATAATTAATATCGTTAGATTCGTATTAAAAAATACTTTCCAGTGATACTAGTTTTATACTAAAACTCTTTACGTATTTAGAGTAATTCTTGGTCAAAGAAAAAACACGCAAAACGAGATACGTGCTACCACTCGTGCTGTCGCTACGAGACTACCGTCGACACGCTTGTGATGTTTACTGGCGTGAAGATCCAGCGCTGCGGCGCAGAGCTCCAGGTTGTCAAGCACAAATCCTTGCGTTACAGTATGGGCTTTGGCAAAATGCCCCAGATACTTTGCTAGTTAAATAAGCTGCCACCGGCTAGTACAGTTTGACCTGGCAGGGGCATGTAATTGGTTGAATAAAGGCAGAGTCTGCCAGGTCAGTTAGAGATGACAATAAAAACATGATGTACAACCAACCCCCTATTAGTGTTATCACTAGTCGTGTCTTTTAAGTCAACAGGTTCAAGTTTGTACCCGGCTATGGCATGTACAATAAGGCAGAAACTGCCACGATCGTTTAGAGGTGACGGAATAAGGCAGAAACTGCCACGATCGTTTAGAAACTGCCACTAGTCCTGGGCAATGGATGTGATAGACAGCAAAGTGATGGCAGAATCCCAAACAACCATGATATTATGTGGATGTTGGGCTTCCTGGCAGGAGAGGAACGAAAGGAAGCATGGCGGTGAGGGTCGCTCAGTAACTGAATCGGTCAAATGGGCAGTACAAACCTCGCTGGATCTTTCTATCTCAAGCCGACATAAATCAAGGAAGATTAAGCCTAAAGACCATTGGAAGCCTCCTGCGAAGGGTGTGATAAAAATAAATACTGATGCAAGCTTTCAAGAACATGAGATGGCGGGAGGAATTGGACTTGTAGTTCGAGACCATATTGGTTCGTGAAGGAGCAAGGCTTGCCCAGCAGCGAGGGTATTCACAGGTGGTCATTAAAGTGACTCCCTCATGGTGGTCAATCTGTGCAATGCTTCTGATGAAAATAGGTCAAAATTGAGATCTATTTGTCAAGAAATTAGAGATACTAGTAGGGTTTTTTCTAGCTGTAGTATTCTTGCTGTCGGGCGGGATGCTAATAATGCCGCACATCTGTGTGCTAAGCAAGCTAGTAGCAATAGGAGGAGATGCCTGTGAATCAACTATAACCCTGGCTTCCTTACTGACACTCTCACGAGTGATTGTAATCCTGTTGCGTAATCAATAAAACCCTTAATTCGCAAAAAAAAAAGTTTATCTGCAGTGTTATCTCAAAAAAAAAAGTTTATCTGCAGTGTTATCGCTAGTACTACATCCCTCGCTCCTTTTCTCCATCATCTACATATGCATCTACAACTACAGTCTACAACTACACTAATACAAGCCCCAAATACTTTGTTAGTTATGCACCGATTAGTCTGTTTGACCCGGCAGGGGTATGTAAGTGGTTGATAAGGCTCGCTAGTCGTGTCTTCTAAATCACCCGGCTCAAGTTTGACCAACTTTACACAAGTAAAGATCATATAAATAAATATCAAACTTAACAATCAACGAGGATGCCCAGACTTGAGACATTTGCACAAAGGAAATGGTATTGGCACTATAGTGGAGCAAGGTGCAGACAGCATGTAGTTATGACTTGCAGATGTTTGAACAATGGGCAATTACACAACCACAGCACCAACTCGCAACCATTCTGGTATTCACCATTGACCCCAAGTAATATACGACGCATGTAACAGTTCAACGCCATCAGCGACAACTTTACTGATGTTACTATCGTATAAAAATGAGCAATGCTGCAAACAAGACAAACATTGCTATTACAATCATAATCGACTCACATGGACAACTGGATAAAATGCAACAGGAACCCACAGACTCGACTCACTTCCGAGAAATGGCAAACCGCTGCCACTGTACGAACTTGACGACTAAATATGATCTTATGTAACCTTGTTTCATCTTTGCAACACAACAGGACATATATGCGTGCGGCGCAACTTCTGCAAATGATGCATTTGGCAAGAGAAAAACAGTTGCTCCGGATACCATCAACGGTTGCTGAAATGGGTCATCAAATGACCAGATAAAAGGACCATCGGCTTTACTAGAGCAGCTTTTCCTCATGAGACCAGCACGCGTGAGATCACACCTTGCACCCAGGATGCAGTCTCCCTTAGCTGATAGTCGTCAGACTGGGAACAACGCCCCAGGAGCTCAGAGTGGAAGCTGGAATTCTGGAGCAGCAGTTTAACCGAAGGTCCTAGCGCATCAGCAAGGTCTCCGACCAAGGCAACTCCAGCTTTGGTCAAACCCTCATCCCTGCAAAGGAATTTGAGCAATATGTCACGACATGATCCACTCCTTTCATATAGAGTATCAGACTTCTTTTATAGAAGTGCACATAAACAAGAGTCAAATGTATATTTTCGAATGTTAGGATGAAAAATTATCTCCATATCATTACTATGATGTCCATGTTTCCTACCATTTGCTCTTTGTTCTATTTGAGGATCTGTCAGAACCAAAATGATTGATAGATTGAATTGCATTATGTATCAAAGTACCAATCATGAACTCACCTTGACATCTCCCGTAGGACCAGTTCTGCAAACTGGAAAATATGTCCAGCATAAGGCACCATTAGCTCTGATTTTGAATTTTTTACTCCCTGAAGTATGCCTGAATATGCCTCAAAAATGCTTCGCCTGAGTTCATTTTGATACTCTGTACTATCATCATCTGGAAGGTCCATGCGAGAACAAAGCTCTGCAGCTCCTTGCAGCATAGGCACAGTGTACGGAACATATTTCTCAAAATGTTCACCAATCGTAAGAGCAATATCTCCTATGCATGACATAATTGGTGGTTTGACAGAACGGTGAAGCTCTGAGCTTGAAAGGTCCTTGAGAAGGGCGCCCATGATACCATCACAGTAAGGGAGTACCTTGTCATCGAGGGCACGACAGATGTCAGCAACCACACCCACAGAAACACAACATACTTGATAAGCACCGAAATTTTGTAAGCCCATTTCTAGGTACTTGTGAAACTCTGGCATGTATTTCAGAAAGTCTGGTCCGGTAGCATAAGCAAGAGCACCAATAGCAAGCATTGCTTCTTCATGCACATTAGAACTGTCGCATGAAAAAACTCGGAGTAATAATACCATTATTTGGTCAGCAAACTGAGCGATTACTAGTTTGTCATCATAGTTACTGAACTTCTGAAGGATTACTTGAACAACACCACAAAGCAAGGCTTGAAGTTCACTTTGCTTTTCCTTGTCCTCAGAGGATGTAATCTGAAACTCAAAGGTCTGATTTAATCTCTTCATGATCTCTTGTAATAACAGCACAATCATGTTCAGGGTCTCTGCAATACTGCTGCATCTCACAATCTCATTGAGTGTCTCGTATGCAGATGCACAAAGCCTGGAGTTGTTGGAATCAGAACGATCAGCAGTGGCAAGGAGAGCTGATACTAATTGACCAAAATACGGCGACAGCACTGATGACATAGGCTCTGCATTGTGGTAGCCCTGGGCAAGAAAATATAGAGCTCCACAGACCTTTTCAGCCACATTGGGGGAATCTTTGATACTTGTTAACAGAATTTCCACAACATGGGAAAGGTTTGCATCTGTCACTACAGAAAAACCATTGGCTGGTGAATGTAGAAACTCAAATGTCCTCGAAAGTGCCCATGCAGTAGTCTCCCTGACATGGTTATTTTGATCCTTTGTTGCATTCAGCAAGAAATCGAAGCCAGCATGAACCAGTGGCGCAAGCTTTTCGACTGAAGGACCTTCAAGAATGGAACCAAAGGCAAATGTAGCAGCCTCCCTATTGCGCCAGTCGGGCTTTGTAATATTGCCCTCTATAAATGGCATCACAAGAGGAACAATGATATCCTTCACAGCCGTTGCAACAAGTCCAAGGCAGGTGCCCCCAGCCATCGATAGATTCCAAATTCCATCATCTTCATCTTGGTCCTCCTCTTGCTTCAGAAGTGTTTCTAGAAGCATAGGAACAAGCAAAGGAATGGCCTTTTCAACAAAATGGAAATGGGATGCAGAATTGAGATCACCAGATTCTTCAGCGTCTTCCTGAATTGCAACTTCTTCATCACAGATGGTGCTCCAGAACTCAATAGCTTGAAGTGCAACAGGTTCTTCATCTGTCCGGGCAGCATTTGCTGTCAATTCAAATAATGTCTGCATGTAGGGCTCTAGAAGATCATAATATGTTGATGCTATGCAGACAAAACACTCAAATGCGGCCTTTTTAACATCAACCTCTTTACAACTGGCAGTCTCACATATGACCTTCATTATGTAGTTCCTCTCGGACTCATTCTGAAAATTTGTCTCGGCAAAATCGAGAGCATTGTACAATGCTTTCACAGCAGCAAGTCGGACCTCAGAACTATTGTCCACGTGATTCATGCCCTGGACCACAGCAGTAAGAACTGCATTCACTTGATCCTGCTCCAGATCCTGCGGGGATATCTCCTCACAGACATATCCAATGGCGTCCAGGGTAGCCTGCTTCAGAGAAGGGGGTGCATCTGGCTTCGTCATGTTACCTAGCAAGTTTACAATGAGTTCTGGCCATTCTCTACGAGGGATCTCAATAGAAGCAACCTTTGCGATAACTTGAGAAGAGCTGCGGTGAGCGTCAGATACTGGTGATCCAAGGGTCATCAACAAGGAACCTTTAACATGTGACTTGATAGCAGGGTCCACACTTATCCATCTCTCTGCACATTTTTCTTTCCTTGTTAAATCATTTGCATCCAAAGAATTCTTCAGAAGAATACCAGCAAGCCTTCGAGATACAGGAGGTTTGCTATCATCAGATAGCTCAGCAGATAGTGCTTGCAGAAACTGTGGAAAGCTCTGCTCTTCAAATTGCTTGATAGTCCCTTCTGCGACATTTCGTGTCTGACCATCATGGGACTGCGTAGCTAGCAGGATCCCAGTGACATCCATTAGCTGAACCTGCAGTTTGAAGATGGCCCAGGAAAAGACATAAGATATTAAGATCTGGAGGACAAGAATGAAATATAAAATTGAAAGGATCCTCCTGTTTAATTTACTGAGTTAGTCTCCTACAAAGTTGAAATATAGCCTGGCTAATCCAGTTTGCATGATGAAAATCTGAATAATCTAGTTTACTCAAACACCACATATTATCCACTCTGATACAACGCAGAAATATAAGAGAAATGATAAAAGTAGAAGTAAAATTGCAGATCTCTACTACAGTGCGGTCACTTATGGAAAGTGTAGGGAGGTTACAATAGCTTGCCAGAGATTCAGTGGATATGTTGCTTCCTCTGAACTGACGCCAATTAGCAGGTCATTTACTGTCTGAATCATTATTGTGTCCGGGTGGGGGGTTTCTGAATTATACTCCAAGTATAACAACTGGGAAACATGACTGTTACTACAGAAAATAAATTCCAGTTATTACAGTACTGTTTCAAAGCCCGTGAATATTTGCTTCACCACGATCTAATGAACCATTTTCACCCCCAAAAATGCTCATCTAAAGCATATAGTATCCCACTTCCGGTGCAAGGATCTAATTATAGCAAATAATGTCCCACTATTTAACAGGGCATCATGCTCTAATTTTACACGTATCGCAGGCAGAAAAGCAAAAGTTAATTCGTGCACGCGTGTTAAACTTTGGGGTCGGATACCGATCAGAGTAACTATAGATCGAACTGGCCGGACCAGAACTAATCCACTGGACGAAACAAGCGATCAACGGCGACCCTGCAGGGTCGAATAAACCGTAACATCGCGCGACTCAACGACGCAAAGGCGACAACGCAGTCTATACACCGCCACAGATCTACCCACGACGGAAATCACGAAACCCACAGGAGAATCGTCAGATAGGGAAACCAGATTGATACAGGGATAGAGCGGGTTTACCTTGGAGCACGAGCGCCGATCCTCTCCGCCGGGATCCTCAGTCGCCGCTCCCTTGTGCCCCTCGCAACCTCACAGCGGCGATCGGGAGGCGGCTTCGATGGCGGGGCGAAGAGATCGGTGTCGTGTGTACTTCGGAGGGGATGGGGGAAGGTGGTTTGTACTGGCCGCTGGGAGAGGTGGGGGTTTTGAAGGTGGAGAGAAATTTGAATTGGGGGAGAGAGATATATGCTGGGGAGCGGAGGGGAGGCTTGACGCTGAGTAGAAAAAGGGGGCGATGGTCCGTGTGAATGGGGGCGAGTTTCCGACGCGACGGCTGAGGACAGGCGCTGAGCCAAACCCTAGTGTGCTTACCGTTGGTTTGTTGGGCCTTTGTGATGGACCGATGGACAAAGCTCGCTTTTCTTTTCTAACTGCTCTCGCGTCACATTCCTCGATCTAGGCCCGAACACTAAAACGGTCCATGACTGGGATGCATTTTTTTTACAATCAACACCACGATATACTTATAGTAGTGAGTTGTATATGGTAGAGATATATGTACAATAAAAGTAAAACTTGAAGGTCTTTAAAATTTTATTTTTCTATAAAACAATCTTGCACTTGTTTGAAGGCAGCCCAATTAACACGATATAGATGTTAAACCATATACATGTAATATCAATAAGGGTTCTCCCATAATTTTTTGAGCCGCAATGCTAAGTCTATATGCACGCGCGCAGCTATTAGAGTAATCAATCAACATCGGCAAGAGTACCACCATTAGTATTCCGAAAAAAGAAACCGAACAGCCTCATCGACGTCGCAGAAGAGTCGAGAGTATGAATCTACATTGTCGAGGACGTAGCATCCGGGACAAATATTGTGAGGATAATCTTCCTGCGGCAACCATGAGAAAAAATCCAAGACCATCTGGCAAAGCAAGATCTGAAAGACCGTGACTATAGAACTTTAATCTTATAAAGACTGTGACTATAGAACTTTAATCTTATAAAGACCGTGACTATAAAACCCTAACCTAATTTTTTAGAAATACTACTTTTATTGAGAACTCCACTCATAGATCGGGTTCTCCACCCCTCCTGACGCCGACGAAGCCAGAGTAGGGAAAATCGATCTATCGTAGAGACGAAGGTGTTGACGGAGGCGTTGGCGACGGCTGGATAGATCAGGTCTCCACTAACAGAAGTGCAATCTATTGGGATGCATGGCCGTCCAACGTATGATAAAAAAGTGCAATCAATGATTTTTTTTACAAAGGGACTATAGTGATATCGCATATATATTATACGACTCAAACTCTACCCTAAGAGGATGTTTAAAGGCATTCAGGATGCACAAGCCAAAAAAGAAAAGAAAAATAAAAAAGTGCATTTGTGAGCAATCACCCCAGTGGAAGCACTAGAACCACCACCAAAGTCAACACCCGAACTACAAAGAAGGTTCTCCAAAAGATGTCGCCAAGAAGGAAATAATGTATAAGTGTTGTCATTGCCTGATAAAAAATCTTAGGTTTTCATCCTGAAAAAAGATCGTGTTCCTAAAACAACGCCTTCCACAAGGTCACTGCTAGGTACAGCCACAAAGACCACACCTTGAGTTTTTACCCTGCAAATCACGACTCGGTACTTGAGAAGAACCACTAAAAAAGAAGTCATCCAGTGATGTCGGCCCCACTTACGGAGGTCGGTACTGCAAGTCACGAACCATCAGGATCACATGAACTCGTATTCAGTTTGTACATGAACATATCCCGCAAGCCAAGTCGCCTTTGCCAGTGTCAGGTCCTCCAATCATAACCGCCATGGCATTCTCCACAAGTGTTGATCCCTTGGAAATCTTAGTGGATACATGTCCCATGGTATCAACAAAATACAGAGCTTCGTGATATGCCCAATGAAGCTAGTTAGGGTGATGTTGCGGGAGCACACCAACATCCCCTATCCATCAAGGTGTCCAAGGAGCTCCATATGAGCTAGTCCTTGTTTTCTGATGAAGGATAAGTCTAGAACTCGCCGATGGCCAGATCGAGGAGGACTGGCCGTAGGTAGATCGATGACTTCATGCGAAGACCACTAGGCCCAACGCCTGACTAATTATTCTGTAAGACATGAGATCCCAAGATCCACCACATCTCACTGCCCACCTCCGGTGGAGGAAATGTCGCCGCTGCCATGATCACCCCTCCCCCCCTCCTGCCCCGACGCCCAAGTGATGTGGCAGTGCTGCAGGCCATCATTGCCCTCACACAAGAAACCAACATGGTGCAGGAGCTCGGGGCCCTCTAGGTCGCCTCGCTGCCGTTGTCGACGCATCTCCGACTGCCATCTACGCACATCACCGCGGCTGTACGAGCGAGGATGGGCGCCGGCCTTTCACCCTTAGGAGCAACTAGCTGGAGCCCGCTGCCACCACACGATCGGTCTTTGTCCGGCAATGCCTTCGGCGGCGATGGAGGGAGTGGAGGAGGGTGGGAAGGGGGCCTCGAGGACACTGATAGTGGTATCTTAGTGCAGCGTGGCGCGTGTGTAGCGGGCAGGGTTGGGTCCTAGTGGTAGCTAACCAGTGATCTGAGTTCATTGAATAAGCTAATGGAGTACACTAGGTGAAATAAAGTGAAACTGAAAAAGTGAGAAGTATACCCGCAATAAAATTAGAAGTTACATCAAAGGTCTCTATAGTCATGACCTCTTGTTTCGTATTTCACACATTGACATTTTTCAATCTTTCGATAAAAAACTACAAGGACCAAACATAAACAAGATGGAACATGAGTAGCCGCATCATATGGTCTAAAACACATTGTGAACGTGAACACTTGTAACCTAGGATGGCAAACCGCGATTCATCGACAAATGTTGTGGTGCAATGCTTGGTGAAGAAGAAAGGAGCGAGAAGAAGCGCGACAATGGAGCAGAGAAGAAACCATGGCCACCTGAGTACTACTCAAAGGTGTCTGATGACTGGGTAATAAGTATTTATTTAGATAATAGGACAAAGGTCCGACATTATATTAATAACCCTAACATCGACGAAAGATACATGATGCTGAATTCAGCTCACATTGAACCCAGCTTACAGGATTGCACACATACTCAGAAGAAAAAGGGACAACTGCAAGAGCTACATGCGAAAGCACAAGACAGAGAACCATCCTAACACCTAATGAGAGCCATTGAAGAGGAAGAGCGCAAACTTGACGGGCAAGGTCGTGAGGCCGAGGCTCACCCTAGAGCTTGGACCGACACACCAAGAGACACTGCACACCGCCAAGAGCCAAAAATCACTGTAGACCTCGCGGCCAGGTGATGTCTACGCACTTCTATTCTTGTAGACAGTTGTTAGGCCTCCAAGTGTAGAGGTTTGTAGAACAGTAGCAAGTTTCCCTTAAGTGGATTACCCAAGGTTTATCGAACTCAGGGAGGAAGTGGTCAAAGGTATCCCTCTCAAGCAACCCTGCAATCAAGATACAAGAAGTCTCTTGTATCCCCAACACACCCAATACACTTGTCAGGTGTATAGGTGCACTAGTTCGGAGAAGAGATAGTGAAATACAAGTGGTAACGGTGCCAGAAAAGAGCTTCCGACTTGTTGTTGACGTGGGAGAAACTAAAGGCAAACTTAAATAAAGATGGAAGCAAGCAAACATGCAACAGATCTAGATGCAAACGGTGTTTCAATGTTTAGAAACAAGGCCTAGGGATCATACTTTCACTAGTGAACACTCTCTCATATAAATATCTTCTCTTAATGATACTACTCTTAACTACTCTCTGGTTGAACACTCTAATCCATGGTAGGGCTATAACAGCACTCCTCAAAGTCTGCCTTTCCCAATCTAGATAACCCACACTGTCACCTTGAACGCTAGATGGTTCCAACAAACACCACAATTTCATAAAGACAACCAACTCATGAATATATATATGTAATCTAGCTTAAGTGCCACACATGGTGTGCACGCTGTCACTTTCACACATGTGGGGAAAATCATAGATCTATTAAAGCACGATGAGTATTTATGTATACTCTAGCCTAAGTGCCACCATGGCATGCATGCTATCACTTTCACACACATGGGGAGAGCAGAGATCTATTGAAGCACTTGAGTAGCAAGGTAGATCTACTTGATTACAAAGCTCATGACCACAATATGATCATGCATAGAGAGAGAGATGAACACATAGCTACCGGTAGAGCCCTTAGCCTCGAGGAAGAACTACTCCCTCCTCATCATGGGAATCAGCAACGGTGATGAAGATAGTGGTGGAGATCGATGGAGATGGCTCCGGGGGCACTTCCTCATCCCGGCAGGGTGTCGGAACGGTGACTTTCTGTCCCCCGAATCTTCCCTTCGGTGGCAGCGGTGCTACGGAGGTTTTTGTGGATTTCTTCTGGATGATTTAGGGTTTTCTCCCCGAGGGCTTCTTATAGGCGTAGGAGGCAAGGTCGGTGGAGGGCCCCGTAGGTGCCACCAGGGCTTGCCCGCGCCTGGGGGGTGCGGTCACCCTGGTGCCCAACTCCGTCTCTTCTTCGTGGTTCCGTGTTGATCCGGGAAAATAATGACTTTGGCTTTTGTCCCGTCCAATTCCGAGAATATTGATTTTCTGCCTTTCTAGAACCAAAAACAGAAGAAAACGGGCAACTAGAACTGTGGCATCTTGTTAATAGGTTAGTACCAGAAAACATATAAAACACCTCAAAGTGAAGACAAAGCAAAGCAAAGTAGATACTAAACAAGCATGGAACATCAAAAATTATAGATATGTTTACGACATATCACCAGGGATCGACATCGCCACCAAACACGAACTCTTGCTGACAGGCTCAATAAGGAAGTACACAACAGAGAAGAGAGAGCAGGGTGCAGCACAAGAAGTAAGCAAGGCCGGAGGAAGCACAACAAAGAATCTACCGAAGAATCCACCACACCATGGGATCCAAGGCGGAGTCTTCAATAAGAGCACGACGTCAGAGCGTCACCGCCGCTTGATCCGAGGATCTTGGATTTTCGCCCGGAGCACGAAGGAGATTCGAGAGAAACCGCTATGACGCCTTCAAGAAGGAGATGATGTCCACATACGCGCGGCCTAAGGTGGGCAAGTGTTTCCTGATGACCCACAAGCATAGGGGGTGTATCGTAGTACTTTTGATAAATAGGAGTGTTGATCCCAACGAGGAGCAGAAGGTGCTGAATAGTGGTGTGGAGAAGGAACTCTCTACAAATACTTAGCAAACGGATTTTTAGGGGTTTTCTGATAAGGCAACAAAACAAAGTGCAACTAACGAAGAACAAACGCATCAAGTGGCACAATCCTTTCTTCGCAAAGGACAAGCCGGTGGAAATACTTATAAGGACCAAACGTTCTTGAGGACGCATGGGAATTCTGTCAAGTGCTTTCGCTTCAAATAGCTGAGTACTCTTCTTTGGTGTTGTAAGTGTTGTGTGAGTGAACCTGTGCTAATGTACCAACCGTACTTGGACTAATACATACTTGTGATTAAACCCACAAACATCCAGAACTACAGGAAAGTAATTAAGATATAAATCTAACCATAGCCTTAAACTCTGAGATCCTACGCTCCCTTGTGCAAAGGTGTCCTAACGGGGGTTCAGGTTTCTATCACTCCGGAAGCCCCACAATTAGTAGACAAATACACAATGCATTCCCCTAGGCCCATAAATGGTGAAGTATCATGTAGTCGACGTTCACATGACACCACTAGAAAAATAGCACCACAACTTAAATACTAAACCATTGAATAATAACTCAACACAAATCCCCTAATAACAACATGACTTCTCCCATGTCCTCAAGAACTAAATGAAATACTCACAAGACATCATATGGATCAAGTTGAAAGATGATATGATAATGGATAACAATCTGAACATAAAGAATAATCCAATGGTTCCACTCACAAGCATCAACTACAATAGTAATTAACACCGGGAAAGTTTCCCCTAATGAACTAAATCAATATCCAACACAATTGTTATAGCTGGATGGAGTGGTGATGATGGTGTTGGTGGAGATGATGGTGATGATGATCCTGATGAAGCCTAGCTTGATGATGGTGTTGATGGCGACAATCTCCCCTCTCCGGGAAGGAATTCCCCTGGCAGAAATCTGTCTGCCGGAGAGATCTTTCTCTCTTGGTGTTTTCTGCCCCCCAGAGGCGGCGGAAATCTATCTCTAGTCGCTCCCCGAGGCTTAGGGTTCCGTAGGGAAGATATAGGCGAAGGGGCAGAGTCGGGAGCTGGGAAGGTGGGCCACACCCGCCCTAGGCGCGGCCTAGGGTGGGCCCGCGCCTAGGGGGTGTGGGCCCCCTCTGGCCCCTTTTCGCTCCTACTTCTAGCTTCCTCATTCTTCTAGAAAAATAATATTTTCCCATATTTTTCTGGTATTTTTCTGATCTTCACGAAATTGCACCAAAACGCCTTCTTTTCCATCAGAATCCGTGATCCATCCTCCAAGAATCATCCAACATGCATAAACAGATGAAAATCCATAAGTAATACCTCATAATAAGACATATATCAATGAATAGAGGTAAATTATGATATAAAATGGTGAAGAAAATCCATAAGTAATACCCAATTTGCATCACCATTCTATATCATAATTTACCTCTATTCATTGATATTTGTCATATTATGAGGTATTACTTATGGATTTTCATATGTTTATGCATGTTGGATGATACCTGGAGGATCGAGTCCGGATTCCGATGGAAAAGAAGGTGTTTCCAATATCGCAAGATCAAAATACCGTAAAAATATGGAAACATATTATTTTACCGTAAGACGAAGGAAGCCATAAGGAGGAGGCGAAGAGGGGCCAGGGGACCACACCCCTAGGCGCCAGGCAGGTGGCCCACCGCCCGGCCTGACTCCGCCCTTCTGCCATATCTTCCTTGAACCCTAAGCCCTGGGAGTGACCATGACAGATTTCACTGGGGCGTAAAACACCGAGAGAGAAAGATCTCCTACGCATGACTTGCGGTGGGGAATCTTCCTTCCTGGAGAGGAGACCACACCCCGCATCACCGTCATCAAGCTAGGCTTCATCGGGATCATCATCATCATCCACACCATCATCTCCACTAGCACCATTATCATCACTCTGTCTCGCTGTAACAATTGTGTTGGATATTGCTTTAGTTCTTAGGGGAAATTTCCTGGTGTTGATTACTATTGTAGTTGATGCTTGTGAGTGGAACCATTGATTATTATGTTGATTGCTATCTATTAGTTCATATTGGATGTTTGCAGGGGTTTAATCATAAGTATGTATTAGTCCAAGTAAGGTCGGTATGTTAGCACATGTTCACCCACACATGTAGGGTCCCCAACCTTTAATAAGATTGAGCCCCCTGTGTTTACAATGCTAGTCCCTGGATCAATAGCTAGCATCCACAGTTCAGATGTAATATCAAGAAACAAAGGTCATAATTCAACTTTATAACCAGGAATAACATAATTTTATTACATCAATACATAGCTCATTGGCTATTACATTACATTGCAGCGGAAAAACTATAGTCATGGGTCCTTCATCTTCAAAATGCCACAGGCAGATGTTGGTTGTAGACTTTGTAATCCTAATCAATCAATCTTCACTAAAATCAATCAAACCTGCAACATTACAAGTTACAGCCACAAGGGTCAATACATTTGAATTGTATTGGCAAGTGATACTTTGGTAGTATAGTGGAGTCTAACATCTATATGCATTTTGGCTGAGTGGAGTTGAGGTTTGCATTGCTCAAAATAGATTTTTCCTATCATTTTGAAAATACTAAGTTTTTTTTGGCAAAAACTTTCCAAGGCATCTACCAATCAAAGACTGAAGATCCACTCAGGGCATCTACCAATCAAAGACTGAAGATTTGCTTGGAAAAAACATTTTTCTCAACCAAAGATTGAAGATCCTCTCAAGGCATCTACCAATCAAAGATTTGAGATTTCACACAACCCTTGTTCACCCACAAGTTTTATTTAGAAAATTGGAATGATGAGATTCTTGATTGCTTCCATGTCTTGATGCTCAAATTGTCCTTTACCAGGGACATGGCTAAGTACTTAGATTTTACTCTCTGCAGAGGTGGTGCACTTTCCCCACAAGACTTGGTTTCCCAAGACAAGATCTTTCAGAAGCTTTCCCTTAGACCATCATGGACGCGTTCCAACCTATCAAACACTACCACCAACTTTCCATATGGCTAAGTTCTTGCAACCTATATGATCATGGCAGAGCCCATATTGCCAAGTGGTTGCACTTGAAGCTTCTCAACATTTGACATCTCAAATCTCTTTGTTTCCTGGGTGGCCATCCACAAGTGAGATACACTAAGGTAAACCATAAACATGGGCCTTGTGAACCACTCAACCAAAAACCACCAAGCAAGTCCCATTCCACCCAGGAGATTCATTAACTTAGTTATTTTATTAAACAAAACATAAGTCCATAGACTTAGTAATTTTTCATAGCATGAATATATATTCCACCCATGTTTTCTATTAGCTAGGCTAAGCTTGATAGTAATAGGATTCTTAACTTAGGAAAATCCTACTAAGGATTCATCTACTAGGTTTTCCTATAGCAAGGTCTATACTTAGTAAAATAAAAACCATGCAAGTTTTACTTAGCAAAAACACTAATGCATAGTGAAAATAATGGGACGAAAGATATGAAGCATCACTTGCCTTTTTGGTAGAGGGTATAGGTTCACTCCTTGTCCTTGCAACAATCACACTCTTCAAGTCACTACAAATCAATCAAGCAAGGCACAAACTTAATCTACCAATCAAGCAAAACAACACACCAGAAATAACAAAGTCAAAGTAATGCATGCAAGCATGCCAAGCTTTGTTTTGTTTGAAAAGTGGTTCCTAGTGGGTCATAGGCATTTGGGTACATCTAAGTCATGCATAAGCATGCAAAGGTTGGTTCTATTGTAAGGATGGTCTTCACTAGGCTTCTAAACTTGGTAAGTTCCAAATTGGTCATTTACCAAAATGGCAAAGCCATTTGCAAAAGGTTTCACTAAGGCATTAACCTATAGGGTTCACCAAGTATGTTTTCAATCACAAACTTGGGGTTTGGGGTTAGTGGGTTTAAAACAAATCATTTTCCAAAGGTTTTCTTCCAAAATCATTTTTGATAAAAACCACATTTCTATTTGACTAGAAATGGTTTTTAAATCAAAGATTCCTTATTTTGTTTCACAAAATGAGTTGCTATTGCAAAACTTGGTGTTTGGGTCAGTAGGTTTGGTCCAAAACATTTTTCCCTAAGTTTTCTTTTACAAAAACATTTTCATAACCAAAACAATAGATTTTGATTAGCTAGAAATGGACTAAACTAATTAATCCATTCTAAACTTTACCAAATCCATTTTCCAAACTATGGGTTGGTTCCTAGGGTCAGTAAGGTCACAACAAACCAATTTGCAAAGGTTCTAACCCTAAAAACATTTTCAAACAATTTTTCTAATCTTAGCAAGCACACAAAAGAATCTGCAAAGTTAAACAAGCTAACATATACTATTTGCTAAACTAAGGGCAGGGTTGGTTAGGGCTTGTCTTGCTGAATCCAACGACATCAAATTTGTAAAATTTGGACGTGTGGATCCAAAGATACAAGGGTTTGAAGTTTGCAAATAAATCTGTTTTCAAATTTCTTTTTAAACAGATCTAGTGACACGCGTCATATTCCTATTCGCCCGTACCGGTTCGGGTGGATCGCGTGCTGCGGTGCGTTAGATCTAAGTTAGATCGTGCGGTCCAGAGGACATACCCCTTCGCGGTTAAGTGAATCTATCGTGAGCGCCAGATCTAGATCGGACGGCTGTGGGGTGCTCGACCATAGACGAGCGGCGCTGCGGCGGCTAGCGGCGGCGGAGCGGTCGGTCGACGACGTTGCCGACGACGCAGGAGGTGAGGGAGAAAGGGGAGTTGCTCACCGGGCTCAGGGGGTCACGGCGATGCTCGGGGAGGTGTTGGTCGGACGAGGGGCACTCGGGGTCTGCGGCAATTCCTCACCGGAGTTCGTTCTGGCGGCGGTTGGCTCTGGTTGCTGTCGAGAACGACGCTGCAGATCACGCGGAGGCAAACAGAGGGCAAGGTTAGCTGCGCAAGGTCAGTGCGGTGACGCGTGCATGAAAGAGAAGAGGAAGGGCAGTCGGAAACTACCTGTGGGCTTTGCCGGAGGGGAAGCAGACGGTGGCGGCGGTGGTTGTCGTCGTTGGCGTCGCTTAGGACCGCGCTAAGGCAAAGGAGAGGCACGGTTAGGTGCGCACGAGGGTCGCGAGTAAGGGAGCATCAAAAAGGGGGCGAGGGGAAGTCTGTGCTCACCGGGGAAGCTTGCCGGAGTCGAGGCCGACGGCGGTGGCGAGTCGAGCTTGTCCTTGCCGACGCTGTGAGGCTCGCGCGAGTGAACTGGATGCACTAGTAGGTGCGCCTGGAGGTGGAGAAGCTGCTGGGGTGCTTAGGGATGCAAGGGGCGGTGGGGTTTCGTCAGAATCGTCACCGGAACATCGTCGGACAGTGGGCGGTGTGCGGTGAAATTCGTCCAGCCTGGGGGCAGAGAGAGGGAGTGGTCTGGGGGAAATGGAAGAGGAGGAGCAGGCGGTTAAATAGGCGTCGTCGCAGGGGAGTAAAGGCCGTGGTTAACGCGAATTCAAGCCGCGAAATCAAAGCCTGCAACGGCGACGAGGAGGGGGAAGAATAGGTCGTGTGGGTGTGGACGAAGAACAGTAAAGGTGGGGTCTACCTGTCAGCGGGAAAAGAAAGGAGGGAGAGGTCCACCTGTTAGTCTCTGTGTGGGTTTCTTTCGCTGTAAAGAAAAACGGTTCTCTCAGTTAGGGTCCACCGGTCAGTGGGAAAAGGGAGAGGGAGCGGGGTCCACTTGCCATTGGTTCTGTGGGTCATTTAACAGGTGAAAAACGATTCGCCGAGGGAGAGAAGAACTGGGCTGCTGCTGGGCCTTAGTGGGCTGAGTCCTTTTTCTTATTTTTTTCTGTCTGCTTTCTTTTTCTTTTTCTATTCTATTTTCCAGTTTTGAATTTCAAACAATTATTCAAGCATTCAAATCCAATCAAACAATTCAAACAACACTCAATCAATTCAAACAAACAACAAACTTTTCATTTGAATTTGGTTCTGTTTGTCAACATAATCCAAATCCAAAAGGAAATAATATTTTTAATTATTTTAGGATCCATTTAATAATTAATTAAAATGGATCTTTATTTAATAAAATAGGGTTTTTGATTTATTTAATAAAATTTCCATTTGAAATCCAATTGTTTTCAAAACCAAACCAGAAGGTTTTATTTGAAAAATAAAAGATTACTTGGAAACTTATTTAAATAAATAAATAAGTTTTGGTGTTTAATTAAAATGTGAAAGCCTTTACTTAAATAAAATTGGATATTTAAATCCTTATTATTTTATTTAAATAAACCTTTACTCATTTTAATCAAAGCAAAACCTTTTAATAAAAGATTTTCAAAGTAGTAATAAAATACTTGGTGTTCATTTAAAATGGGAAAAGACTTTACTTAAATAAAATTGGATATTTAAATCCTTATTATTTTATTTAAATAAACCTTTACTCATTTTATCAAAACAAAATATTTTATTACAAAAGCTTGGCCAAAATTAATTTGGCTCACCTTTTCATTTGAAAACAAAGTCTTTTATTAAAAGATCTAAATTAGTGTTTCCAAAACAATTTATTTTCCTTTGATAAATGTTTAACTTTATAAATCCCTTTAGGATTAATTGTTCACCAAAAGGTATGGGTTTTTGGAAAGGGCTTTAATGGCTTTGGAAATTCAATTTCCTTATCTCATTATAATCCTAAGATTTTGTTTATGGTTCCAATTGAGGGAAACCAACTTCTATGGTATTTCTTGATCCTTTGAGAATATTTGTTGATCAAACTTCTGTATGGATCAAATCCATAGATTTGGAGATACTTTGGAAAATGATTTCCTTCCATTAGGGTTTAGGGATGTGGATTTATTTTCCAAGTGTTCAAATTTCCAGATACAATCATTGAGGAATGCATTTCCCTTGATTTGGATTTGTTGAATTCAAACTTTAGCCAAAGTTTGTTCAAGATGGGAAACAAAAGTTTCCTTTTAGAAACAAAAGTTTCTTTTCACCCTGATTTTCAACAAAAATTTATTTTGTTTATTTATTTTTCACATTACAAGATTTGGAAAATCTTGGGATGTGACAACACAACACTTACAACACCAGAGAAGAGTACTCAGCTATTTGAAGCGAAAGCACTTGACAGCATTCCCATGTGTCCTCGAGAACGTTTGGTCCTTATAAGTATTTCCACCGGCTTGTCCTTTGCTAAGAAACGATTGGGCCACTTGCTCCGTTTGTTTGTTACCTTTGTTACTTGCTCTTTGTTTTGTTGCCTTGTCAGAAAACCACTAAAAATCTGTTTGCTAAGTATTCACAGGGATTTCCTGCTCCATACCACTGTTCAGCACCTTATGCTCCTCGTTGGGATCGACACTCATATTTATCAAAAGTACTACGATACACCCCCTATACTTGTGGGTCCTCAAGACTATTTTCTGGCGCCGTTGCCAGGGAGTGAAGCGCTATTGAAGAGTGGAACTGGTAAGGGAAACTTTTAATCTGAGTATTGATTTTCTTACTGCTTATTACTTTGTTTCCAATATGGATAACCCACTTGGTTTTCTATTCGGGAAAACTACTACCACTGCTAGGGTAGTAGATGAACCACCACCTATTGGGATAGATCCTTTTAAGATACCTACAAGTATTGTTAATCGTGTTATGGATAATTATTATTTTGGGGATGGAACTGTCCATCCTGGTGATCACTTGCTTTTTATCCATGAATTATGCGGGTTGTTTAAGTGTGCAAGTATAACAACTGAACAGGTGAAGAAGAAGTTACTCTCCATATACTTGAAAGGGAGAGCTGAAGAATGGTACAAGCTGCTGGAGAATGGACAATCCATGGAATGGGAGGAGATGGCATATCGCTTTTACTCTAAATTTTATCCTCCTAGTGAAATTCATAAGGATAGAAATCTTATATATAACTTTTGGCCTCTTGATGGAGAGAGTACAGCTCAAGCTTGGGGGAGATTGAAGTTACTAATGCTTAAATGGCCTATCCATGAACTCCCTAATAATATTATTCTCAATAACTTTTATGCTAGGCTTTCTCTTCATGATAAAGATTTACTAGATGCTTCTTGTGCTGGATCATTCACACGTTTGAAGGAAGAAGCTAAATGGGATCTCTTAGAACGTATTCAAGAGAACACTGAAGCTTGGGAGAATGGCAAAGGAAGAAAGTCAGGTATAAACTATGATTATGAATGCATTAAATCTTTTATGGGAACTGATAAATTCCGTGATATTAGCAATGAGTTTGGTCTTGATTCCCAAAGTATTTCCAACTGTTTTAAGGCCTTTGCCTATTACATAGAAATTCCCAAGAAGAAGTGGAATAAGTACCATGCTCCGTATAAAGATGTTGTTAATCATGTTCCAGTTAGAAGTACTCAAGTTTGTACTACTAATCATATTGTGCCTGAACCTCATGTTGAGAAAATGCCTTTCCCAGCTAAGGTAAAGGAGTATTCTATTATTATTAGTGCAAATAATAAAGGTACAGTGAAAATTGTGGAGCCTGGTAAGCAATTTAATGTTGAACCTGTAGTAGCTATTGTGAAAGACACTATCACTAGAAATATAGAGGATGAGCATATTGTCTTCTGTGAATATGCTTCTAATATTATCTCTCATCCTAGTAAGTCTAGAAAATCTAGTGTTCCGGTGCTTTCTGTTAACATTGGTGACCATTGCTACTGTGGTTTATGTGATATTGGTGCTAGTTCTAGTGTTATTCCTTATGAGCTTTACAGGGAAATTATGCATGAGATTGGTCCTTGTGAGCTTGAAGACATTTATGTGTTTACCCACCTTGCTAATAAGGAAACCATTTGCCCCATTGGCATTGTAAGAGATGTGGAGGTTCTCCGTGGTAAGATCAAATATCCTGCTGATTTTCTAGTGCTTAATTCAGCAGCTAGCAAAACTTGTCCTATCATTTTTGGTAGACCTTTCTTAAACACTTGTGGAGCCATTATTGATTGTAAGAAGGAAAAAGGTTTAACTAAGTTTGATGGAGATTCTTATGAGTTTAATTTTTCCAAATTTGCTAAAGCTCCTTGTGAAAATAGCTTGCCTAATAAAGATTTCAGGATGGAACAACTTGCTTCTATTGATCCAGTCTATGACCTTGGACCTATTTTTGGTGAATGTAAGTATGCTTACTCAGATGATAAAGTTGTTTCCAATGACAATTATATTTTCAACTTTATTCAAATTGCTACTAAAGTTATTATGAGAGAGGGAAACACGGTTTTATGCATCTCAATGATGTTAAGTTTCCCCGTTTTATGCTGAAAGCTTTGAAGTTGCATCCGTTTTGTCTTCCCATGCTGGTGGCTTTTTGTTTCAATACTTCGTTTTCTCATGATACCCCCATGCACAGGAAGTGGGTAAGAATCAAGTGTGTTGGTTATTTGCTTCTTGATGCTCTCTTTCACTTCAAATATATGTATATCCTTTGTGAGCATCTTTGGAAGTTCAAGTCTAACTTAAAGGTATTAAAGAAAAGTACTTGTTGGCAGATAACCCAAGAGTTTTGTCGAGTCTTGGAAGTTATTACCTCAGTAATAACCACTCCTTATCCTTTTTGTTTTGGTTTTTGTGTCAATTTCGACTACTTTTGTGAAGTAGAGGAGTTGTGAAAAGTGGCTTTCCTGGGACAGATTTTTGTGATGTATGGTAAAAATTCGTGAGGAAGCTCAGTACTTCGGATGGAGCTGCATTTTTTATGAGCTTGTTTTCCAAGTTGTTACCCAACTTTCATCAGTTCTGCACTTTTTGATTTGAGCAACAGAAGGTCTTCGAAAAAATCAATCTTTACCTGCTGGTCTGGTTTGACAGATTTCTGCCTTCATTTGCATTTGCCTCTTACAAAAGCTTTTGTTTTGATGGGTTTTCATTTGAAGTGTGTACCTAAAGGTTTATTGTTTTTGCTTACACTAATGTTGTCATTGAGTTTGTGCAAGGGTTTTGTATGAAGGAAATTCTCAGGAGAAAGAGAATAGGAGTCTGCAGAGTGGTGAAAACAGAAGGTTCATGAAACCCAATCTTATTATATTTTTGATGTTTTTAATACATAAGGAAAGCTATGAGACAGAACTGAAGAGGAAACAGAGTCCGGGGTGGACAAAACCACCGCAGGCGCGGGCCCAGCCTGGCCGCGCCTGGAGGGGGTGTGCCACCCTCGAACTCCGTCTCCGCTTAGTTTCCATGTCAGTACCTTCATTATGCCTTGAAACTTCGTAATATATAACCCCTCGGGTTCCCTGAGGTTCGTGCATTGTGTTCTCGTCGTGTTTTCGTTTCAATCTGTTTCTGTCAAGAAATCTTCTCAAGTTTAGAGCACCATGGCCTCCGCCAACGACAAAGGCAAGAAGCCCGAGGAAGAAGAACCTGGTGTCCCCAAGGAGGAGGAGATCTTGGTAGGGTATGAAGGTGACATGGAGGAGGACAAGCAACCGGACACTCACGCTATCGTCACAAGCATTGGATTGGTGGCAAAACCTAACAAGCTTAAGAGGACAGCACGGATGTCTACGGGAGGGAAACCTCCACGTCTCTTCTACAATCCACGGTCATCTCCTCCACGTAACAAGAGACCCTTCCATACACTTATACATGAATATCAATACCAAGAGGTGCCCAAAGAGAACTTGCCTTCAGTTTGGGATATGCCCCGTTCTAACAATGCAGAGAAGGATCATGCTAAGGATGAAGAGTGGGGAAAGAATAACAAGGACTGGGATTCTCGGTCTGACATGATCATGAACCGTATAGAGCAAAACTCGGAGCTAATCCGTACTCTTACTTTTGAGTTCGAGGAGTTAAGGAAGCTGATTGAAGAGCTTATCAAGAGAACACCACCACCACCACCAAAGGAGTAATTCGTCATCAGGTTTGGCATCCCCTTGGCTTGTTCCAAGCTTGGGGGAGTGCCGCGGTATCACCACTATTATCTTTTACCTTTTTAGTGGATTCATATCTGTGGTAGAGAGGTTATCTTATAGTTCGGTTTTCATGTGGAAGTATCTCTCCTTTAGTTGATTATCTATGTATCCCTTGGTGCGAGTGACTTTATTGGAATATTAATGAGAAGTCTCATCTTTTACTTTTTGCACTTCTTATTTTTAGTTTGCAATCTCTATTATATGATGGATCTTGTTGATCAGTATTGGCACCACTTTGGGATCATCAAGTGGATATAAATTGGTTTTGGCAAACCGAGTTCTGGTCAGTAGCATTACTTTGAAAGAGAAAGAAAAAAAGCTTACAGGTATTTTGTATTATTTGTTTTCTTTCTTGTTGGCTCATAAGCTTAGTATTCATTATTTAAGATTCTTTTGTGCCTTCAAGGAAGATTGCATGTTTGGCTTTATTACTTGTATGTTTGCTTGTTTCTTTCAACTCTCTTGCTTGCTACCCAGCGTTGCTAGCCAAAAACCTATTTTGAGAAGGCATACTTCTCATGTTTCCAAAATCCTTTGAACCAAAACTTTTGCCATTTGTGTCCACCATATATACCTAGTAGCTTTTGCTATTCCAAGCAAATTCTCAAGCTTCATCTACCTTTCGAATTAAAAAGTATTTTGTTATGTGAAAACTAGTTAGTAAAGCTCTCACGAACTTGATGGCACACTTTATTTCTTTGCCCCTAATAAACTTGAACCACTGTGCCATGGAAGTTGTATATGCTTGCATCTATATGTTGGAATTAGCAGAACCATGTTGTCATGGGGAACATTTTCAACATTGCACTTGTACTCTGTACACAGTTGATATCGTGTTGTTTTGTCTATGGCTGTCAACGGTGTGAAATAAAGAGGGAACTTGTAAGTCCATGGAGTTTGTATCATGTGTTAGAGAAACGCCTGGGCCGTTAGCCTAAGCCATGCCTAATCATGGTGGAAACTTGCAGCATCACCATAGTGAGCCATCTATGAAGCGTCCTCAATAAAAAGCTATACACATAGTAAATAAAAAGATTGTTGGGATGCTCATTGTCTGCTTGCCTTGTCATTTTGGTTATGGGAAAGCTCCTATACCATGTGCAAGGGGTACCCCATTGGCGGTTCTCAATGATATGCAAATACTTACAATGACAATAACTTACCTGGGCCCAAAGTTGAGTATGCATGAGGAGTGGCCCTCATATTCAAGGTACATGAGATTGCCAGCTTATATTTCGTCAAGCATATACTCCATCTTTGTTCACTTTAAACTTAATCATCTCAAGATGCTTATGATAGGGTCAATGAGGGCTCAAAGCTAGTAAGTACCATAATCTTTTGAAAGCTCTTTATGACTTGTAATCCCTGCTACACTCTAAGAAGGGACCTTTCTCCCACTTCCAAGTTGAGTCAGTAAACCTACTTCCTCTCTATCTCTAGCAAGTTTTTGAGTTGTTGTGTTTCAAGAATTCATATGGTGATCTATTCAATCATGTTCTTTATCTTCCTTGTTTGCATAAAACTCTTATTTATTGAGTATTACTTTGAAAGCCTTCACTTGTGAAAAACCTTTTTGAGCAAAGACTGTTCCTGTTTTGAAACTTCTACAAAAAGCTTTTGTGAAACTGTTTGCCAGGTGTTCTCTGACCAAGAACAAGTTTGCCAATTCCAATTATGATTTATCTTTATGCATCTCTACTGTGACTGTTGTACTTGGTTGCAAGCTAAGTTATGTAATGGTGAGTTGATTTCTTCTATGATTTGTGCAATGGTAAGTGTGATGCTTCTTGTTCGTATTCTTTTATCAACACTTTACTCCATAAACCTGTGGACATGTTTACTGAGCTTAGTTTTCGCTTGTGGACAAGCGAAGTCTAAGCTTGGGGGAGTTGATACGCCCAATTTGCATCACCATTCTATATCATAATTTACCTCTATTAATTGATATTTGTCTTATTATGAGGTATTACTTATGGCTTTTCATCTGTTTGTGCATGTTGGATGATTCCTAGAGGATGGACTGCCGGAGTTTGGATTCTGATGGAAAAGAAGGCATCTCGGTGCAATTTCGCGAAGATCAGAAAAATACCAGAAAAAATGGAAACATATTATTTTACCAGAAGACGAAGGAAGCCAGAAGCAGGAGCGAAGAGGGGCCGTAGGGGGGCCACACCCCCCTAGGCGTGGGCCCACCTGACCTCGCGCCTAGGGTAGGTGTGGCCCACCTGCCCGGCCTCTGACTCCGCCCCTTTGCCTATATGTTCCCTACGGAACCCTAAGCCTCGGGGGAGCGACCACAGATAGATTTCCGCCGCCTCTGGGGGCGGAAAACACCGAGAGAGAAAGATCTCTCCGGCAGACAGATTTCTGCCGGGGGAATTCCTTCCCGGAGAGGGGAGACCGTCTCCATCAACACCGTCATCAAGCTAGGCTTCATCGAGATCATCATCATCCACACCATCATCTTCACCAGCACCATCATCATCACTTCGTCCCGCTATAACAATTGTGTTCGACATTGCTTTAGTTCTTAGGGGAAACTTTCCCAGTGTTGATTACTACTGTAGTTGATGCTTGTGAGTGGAACCATTGGATTATTGTTTATGTTCAGATTGTTATCCATTATCATATCATCTTTGATCTTGATCCATATAATGTCTTGTGAGTAGTTCGTTTAGTTCTTGAGGACATGGGAGAAGTCATGTTGTTAGTAGTGAATCTGTGATGAGTTCTTATTCAATGGTTTAGTATTTAAGTTGTGGTGCTATTCTTCTAGTGGTGTCATGTGAACTTCGACTACATGATACTTCACCATTTATGGGCCTAGGGTAATGCATTGTGTAATTGGCTACTAATCGCGGGGTTGCTGGAGTGGCAGAAACCTGAACCCCCGTTAGGACACCTTTGCACAAGGGAGCGTAGGATCTCAGAGTTTAAGGTTGTGGTTAGACTTATATCTTAATTACTTTCCCATAGTTATGGATGTTTGAAAGGGGTTTAATCACAAGTATGTATTAGTCCAAGTAAGGTCAGTATGTTAGCACAGGTTCACCCACACAACACTTACAACACCAGAGAAGAGTACTCAGCTATTTGAAGCGAAAGCACTTGATAGAATTCCCATGTGTCCTCGAGAACGTTTGGTCCTTATAAGTATTTCCACCGGATTGTCCTTTGCTAAGAAAGGATTGGGCCACTTGCTCTGTTTGTTTGTTACCTTTTTACTTGCTCTTTGTTTTGTTGTCTTGTCAGAAAACCACTAAAAATCCGTTTGCTAAGTATTCACAGGGATTTCCTGCTCCATACCACTGTTCAGCACCTTCTGCTCCTCGTTGGGATCGACACTCCTATTTATAGAAAGTACTATGATACACCCCCTATACCTGTGGGTCATCAATCCACTTGATGATCCCAAAGTGATGCCAATACTGATCAACAAGATCCATCATATAATAGAGATTGCAAACTAAAATAAAAAGTGCAAAAAGTAAAAGATGAGACTTCTCATTAATATTCCAATAAAGGCATTCACACCAAGGGATAAATAGATAATCAACTAAAGGAGAGATACTTCCACATGCAAACCAGACTATAAGATAACCTGTGTACCAAAGATATGAATCCACTAAAAAGGTAAAAGATAAAAGATAATGGTGGTGATACCGCGACACTCCCCCAATCTTGGAACAATCCAAGGGGATGCCAAACCTGATGATGAATTACTCCTTTGGTGGTGGTGGTATTCTCTTGTCAAGCTCTTCAATAAGATTCCTTAAATCCTCAAACTCAAAGGTAAGAGTACGGATTAGATCCGAGTTTTGCTATATACGGTTCATGATCATGTCAGACCAAGAATCCCAGTTCTTGTTATTCTTTCCCCATTCTTCTTCCTTAGTGTGTTCCTCCCCTGCATGGTTAGAACGAGGCATATCCTGAATCGAGGGAAAATTACCTTTGGGCACATATTGATATTTACACTCATGTATAAGAGTATGGAAAGGTCTCTTGGTGCGTGGAGGAGATGACCGTGGATTGGAGACAAGACGCGGAGGTTTCCCTATTGTAGACATCCGTGTTGTCCTCTTAAGCTTGGTAGGTATTGCCACCAATCCAATGCTCGCGACGATAGCGCGGGTGTCCGGTTGCTTGTCCTCCTCCATGTATCCTTCATAACCTACCAAAATATCCTCCTCCTTGGGTTTGTGAGGATCTTCTTCCTCAGGCTTCTTGCCTTTGTCGTTGGCGGAGACCATGGTGCTCTAAACTTGAGAAGATTTCCTGACAGAAATAGATTGAAATGAAAACATGACGAGAAAAAGATGCACGAACCACGGGGATCCAGGGGGTTATATATTAAATTTTCAATGCATAAGGAAGGTTCTGACACGGAAACGAGGCGGAGACGGAGTTCGGGGGAGTCAAACCCCCTCCAGGCGCGGCCAGGCTGGGCCCGCGCCTGGGGTGGGTTTGTCCACTCCGGACCCCGTTTCCTCTTCTGTTCCGTCTCGTAACTTCCTTTATGTATTAAAAACATCAAAAATATAAAAAGATTGGGGTTTCACGAACCTTCTGTTTTCACCACTTTTACCTATTCAAAGACGAACTCTGCAGATTCCTTTTCTCCTTCTCCTAAAAATTTCCTCCATACAAAACCCTTGCACAAACTCAATGACAACAATAGTGTAAGCAAAAACAATAAACCTTTAAGTTCACACTTCAACTGAAATCCGTCAAAACAAAGGCTTCTAAAAGAGGCAAATGCAAATGATAACAGAAATCTGTCAAAAAAAACCAGCAGGTAAAGATTGATTTTTTCGAAAACCTTCTGTTGCTCAAATCAAAAAGTGCAGAACTAATGAAAGTTGGGTAACAACTTGGAGAACAAGCTCAGAAAAATTCAGCTCCATCTGACATACTGAGCTCCCTCACGAATTTTTATAATGCAGCACAAAAATCTGTCCCAGGACAACCACTTTTCATAACTCCTCACTTCACAAAAGTAGTTGGACTAGACACAAAAACCAAAACAAAAAGGATAAGGAGCGTTTATTAGAAAGGTAATAACTTCCTAGACTCGACAAAACTCTTGGGTTACTGATGACCCACAAGTATAGGAGCAAGTTTTCTGACAAGGCAAAAAAACAAGGAGCAAGTAACAGAAGTAACGAACAAATGGAGCAAGTGGCCCAATCCTTTCTTAGCAAAGGACAAGCCGGTGGAAAATACTTATAAGGACCAAACATTCTCGAAGACACGTGGGAATTCTGTCAAGTGCTTTCGCTTCAAATAGCTGAGTACTCTTCTCTGGTGTTTGTAAGTGTTGTGTGGGTGAACCTGTGCTAAAATACCGCCCTTCCTAGGACTAATACATACTTGTGATTAAACCCCCTGCAAACATCCGTAACTACAGGAAAGTAATTAAGATATAAATCTAACCACAACCTTAAACACTGAGATCCTACGCTCCCTTGTGCAAAGGTATCCTAACGGGGGTTCAGGTTTCTACCACTCCAGCAACCCCACGATTAGTAGCCAAATACACAATGCATTCCCCTAGGCCCATAAATGGTGAAGTATCATGTAGTCAACGTTCACATGACACCACTAGAAGAATATCACCACAACTTAAATACTAAACCATTGAATAATAACTTATCACAGATTCACTACTAACAACATGACTTCTCCCATGTCCTCAAGAACTAAACGAACTACTCACAAGACATCATATGGATCAAGATCAAAGATGATATGGTAATGGATAACAATCTGAACATAAACAATAGTCCAATGGTTCCACTCACAAGCATCAACTACAATGGTAATCAACACCGGGAAAGTTTCCCCTAAGAACTAAAGCAATATCCAACACAATTGTTACAGCGGGACGGTGTGGTGGTGATGGTGCTGGTGCAGATGATGGTGTGGATGATGATGATGATCCCAATGAAGCCTAGCTTGATGACGGTGTTGATGGCGATGGTATCCCCTCTCCGGGAAGGAATTCCCCTAGCAGAAATTTGTCTGCCGGAGAGATCTTTCTCTCTCGGTGTTTTCCGCCCCCCAGAGGCGGCGGAAATCTATCTGTGGTCGCTCCCCGAGCCTCAGGGTTTCGAAGAGAAGATATAGGCGAAGGGTCGGAGTTGGAGGCCAGGCAGGTGGGCCACACCTGCCCTAGGCGTGGGGTCAGGTGGGCCCGTTCCTAGGGGGTGTGGGCCCCCTAAGTCCCCACTTCGTCCCTCCTTCTAGCATCCTTCGTCTTCTGGTAAAATAATATGTTTCCATATTTTTCCGGTCTTCGCGAAATTGCACCGAAACGCCTTCTTTTCCATTAGAATCCAGACTCCGGAAGTCCATCCTCCAGGAATCATCCAACATGCATAAACAGATGAAAAGCCATAAGTAATACCTCATAATAAGACAAATATCAATGAATAGAGGTAAATTATGATATAGAATGGTGATGCAAATTGGGCGTATCAACTCCCCCAAGCTTAGACTTCGCTTGTCCCCAAGCGAATACCGAGCTCAGTAAACATGTCCACAGGTTTATGGAGTGAAGTGTCAATAAAAGAATACGAACAAGAAGCATCACACTTACCATTGCACAACTCATAGAAGAAAGCAACTCACCATTATATAACTTAGCTTGCAGCCAAGTACAACAATCACAATAGAGATGCATAAAGATAAATCATAATTGGAATTGGCAAACTTGTTCTTGGTCAGAGAACACCTGGCAAACAGTTTCACAAAAGCTTTTTGTAGAAGTTTCAAAACAGGAACACTCTTTGCTCAAAAAGGTTTTTCACAAGTGAAGGCTTTCATAGTAATACTCAATAAATAAGAGTTTTGTGCAAACAAGGAAGATAAAGAACATGATTGAATAAATCACCATATGAATGCTTGAAACACAACAACTCAAAAGCTTGCTGGAGATAGAGAGGAAGTAGGTTTACTGACTCAACTTGGAAGTGGGAGAAAGGTCCCTTCTTAGAGTGTAGCAGGGATTACAAGTCATAAAGAGCTTCCAAAAGATTATGGTACTTACTAGCTTTGAGCCCTCATTGCCCCTATCATAAGCATCTTGAGATGATTAAGGTTAAAGTGAACAAAGATGGAGTATATGCTTGACGAAATATAAGCTGGCAATCTCATGTCCCTTGAATATGAGGGCCACTCCTCGTGCATACTCAACTTTGGGCCCAGGAAGTTCTTGTCATTGTAAGTATTTGCATATAATTGAGAACCGTCAACGGAGTACCCCTTGCACATGGTACAGGATCTTTCCCATAACCAAAATGACAAGGCAAGCAGACAATGAGCATCTCAACAATCTTTTTATTTACTATGTGTATAGCTTTTTATTGAGGATGCTTCATAGATGGATCACTATGGTGATGCTGCAAGTTTCCACCTTGATTATGCATGGCTTAGGCTAGCAGTCCAGGCGTTTCTCTAACACAGAATACAAACTCCAAGGACTTATAAGTTCCCTCTTTATTTCACACCATTGACATCCGTAGACAAAAGAGCATGATATCAATTGTGTATAGAGTACAAGTGCAATGTTGAAAACGTCCCCCATGACAGCCCCGGTTCTACTAATTCCAACGTATAGATGCAAGCATATACAACTTCGATGTTCACAATGGTTCAAGTCTATTAGGGGCAAGTAAATAAGGTGTGCCATAAAGTTCGTGAGGGCTTTACTAACTAGTTTTATCATAACAAAATAATTTTTAATTCAAAAGGTAGATGAAGCTTGATAATTTGCTAGGAATAGCAAAAGCTACTAGGTATATATGGTGGACACAAGTGGCAAAAGTTTTGGTTTCAAAGGATTTTGGAAACATGAGAAGTATGCCTTCTCAAAACAGGTTTTTGGCTAGCAAGGCTGGGTAGAAAACAAGAGAGTTGAAAGAATCAGGCAAACATACAAGTAATAAAGCCAAACATGCAATATTCCTTGAAGACACAAAAGAATCTTAAATAAAGAATACTAGGCTTATGAGCCAACAAGAAACAAAACAGATGATACCAAATACCTGTAAGCTTTTTCTTTCTTTCTTTTTCTTTCAAACTAATGCCACTGACCAGAACTCGGTTTGCCAAAACAAATTTAGATCCACTTGATGATCCCAAAGTGGTGGCAATAATGATCAACAAGATCCATCATATAATAGAGATTGCAAACTAAAAATAAGAAGTGCAAAAGGTAAAAGATGAGACTTCTCATTAATATTCCAATAAAGGCACTCACACCAAGGGATACATAGATAATCAACTAAATGAGAGATACTTCCACATGCAAACCAAACTATAAGATAACCTCTCTACCACATATATGAATCCACAAAAAAGATAAAAGATAATGATGGTGACACCGCGGCACTCCCCCAAGCTTGGAACAAGCCAAGGGGATGCCAAAACTTGATGACGAATTGCTCCTTCGGTGCTGGTGGTGTTCTCTTGTCATCATAAAACTTCCAAGGCAATGGTTCCCCATCCAGAAAGGATGTCCTTGTCTCTACAATCCTGAAACTAGCAGCAGAGCTTATGCGATGAAATCTAGCCTCATACTCACGGTTTTGATTCTGTATGTCATAGAGTTGTGCTTGCAATTGATTGGTTGTCTGACGGAGTGAGAAGATCTCTTCTCGGAG
The DNA here is from genome assembly GCA_023614405.1 of Avena insularis. Taxonomy (NCBI): domain Eukaryota; kingdom Viridiplantae; phylum Streptophyta; class Magnoliopsida; order Poales; family Poaceae; genus Avena; species Avena insularis. The sequence continues at coordinate 15,250,684 of CM042693.1, forward strand.
CTCAGCAACTTCTCCCTCGTGCTTGGTGATGAGTTCTGAACTTATCTTGTGAATATCATCCACTTCGCGTTCTGCCATCTTCTTATACCTGAAAACTTCTTGTTCCAACGCTTCCATCCTGTCTTCTAGACTGCCTTCTCCTTTAGTACCTTGAACTTCTTTCATTTGTACCTTCCCCTCTTTGAGGATCAACTCTTTGGGATGAATCCTCAACTCATACATGTACGGGTTGAGGACGTCCGCAGAGGAATCCTCCGTGGGTGATCTAGAGGAAGACATTGAGGCTCCAAATCTGAGAATTTTCCTAACAGAAACAGATCGAAACGAAAACACGACGAGAACACGATGCAAGAACCTCGGGGGATCCGGGGGTTATATATTACGAACTTTCAATGCATAAGGAAGGTTTTGACACAGAAACGAGGCGGAGACGGAGTTCGAGGGAGTCAAACCCCTCCAAAGTCTTGCCAGTTAGGCCCACGCTGGTGGGTTTATCCACCCCTGGCCTGCTTCTCTTCATCTCATAACTTCCCTTATGTATAAAAAACATCAAACATATAAAAAGATTGGGGTTTTACGAACCTTCTGTTTTCACCACTTTTACCTATTCAAAGACGAACTCTGCAGTTTCTGGTGTTTGGTTTCTGATAAATTCTTCTAGAGTTATCATTTGAATAACATCAACATATTCGTTATAAGAATCTCCAGAAATATAATGTTTTAGTCTTTGACCATTCACCACCTGTGTTGTGTCATCTTTCAGAGAAGAAATTTTGGTGGCACCTGAACGGTACACTTCCTTGATAACAAAAGGTCCTTCCCATTTGGAGAGTAGTTTCCCTACAAAAAGTCTGAGACGACCTATACAAAGGAACTTTCTCACCAACATGGAACTCCCTTTTGAGAATTCTCCTATCATGCCATCTTTTTACTTTTTTCTTAAAGATCCTAGCATTTTCGTAAGCCTCACCTCTCCACTCATCTATATTACTTAAATCGAGCAGTCTTTTCTCACCAGCAAGTCTAAAGTCTCTATTCTCTTTCACTGCCCAATAAGCTTTGTGTCCTAATTCTAAAGGCAAGTGACAAGCTTTCCCATAGACCATTTTGTAAGGAGACATCCCCATAGGGTTTTTATAAGCAGTTCTATAAGCCCACAAAGCGTCATTCAACTTTTTAGCCCAACTTTTCCTAGATCTATTGACAGTCTTCTGCAAGATAGATTTGATTTCCCTATTGGAAAGTTCTACTTGCCCACTAGTTTGGGGGTGATAAGCTGAAGCTATTATGTGGTTTACATCATACTTAGCGAGAGTTTTTCTAAAAATCCCATGAATAAAATGAGAGCCTCCATTAGTCATGAGATATCTAGGCACACTGAACCTATGAAAAATGACATCTTTGAGCATTTTTAAAGAGGTCTTACCATCAGCACTGTTTGTTGGTATGGCTTCTACCCACTTTGTAACATAGTCAACATAAACAAGAATATGTGTATACCCTTTTGAAGGAGGAAAAGGCCCCATAAAGTCAAATCCCCAACAATCAAAAGGTTCAATAACAAGAGAATAATTCATAGGCATTTCATTGCGTCTAGAGATGTTACCTACTTGTTGTCATTCATCACATGATAAGACAAACTTCCTTGCATCTTTAAAAAGAGTAGGCCAATAAAATCCAGATTGTAAAACCTTTTGTGCAGTCCTATCCCCAGCATTATGTCCTCCATAAGCACTGCCATGGCATTTTCTCAATATCTCTTGTTGTTCAAATTCTGGAACACATCTTCGCATAATACCATCTACTCCTTCTTTATATAAGTGTGGGTCATCCCAAAAGTAATGCCTTAGATCATAAAAGAATTTCCTTCTTTGCTAGGCTGTAAATGTTGGAGGAAAATACCTGGAAACAATAAAGTTAGCATAATCAGCATACCAAGGACTCTCATGTGGACTTACCCTTATTGCAGCTAACTGCTCATTTGGAAAACTATCATTAATAGGCAAAGGGTCAATTGAAATGTTTTCCAAACGAGATAAATTATCAGCAACAGTATTATCAGCACCTTTCCTATCCACAGTATGTAGATCAAACTCTTGCAAAAGCAACACCCACCTTATAAGCCTAGGCTTAGCGTCCTTCGTCGTCATAAGGTATTTAATAGCTGCATGATCAGTATGAATAGTAACCTTGGAATCAACAATATAAGGTCTAAACTTATCACAAGCAAATATTATAGCTAAGAACTCCTTTTCAGTAGTAGCATAATTCTTTTGAGCAGCATCCAGAGTCCTTGTCAACACGTTGTCCCAAGACAGCACCCACAGCAAAATCACTAGCATCACACATAATTTCAAAAGGTAAACTCCAATCAAGTGGTTGGACTATAGGAGCAGTGGTCAAAGCTTTCTTCAAAGTTTCAAGAGCTTCCTTACAATCATCATCAAAAACAAAAGGTACATCTTTTTGAAGAAGATTAGTAAGGGGCTTTGAAACTTTGGAGAAATCTTTAATAAAACTCCTATAGAAACCAGCATGACCAAGGATACTACGAATACCTTTGATATCTCTAGGACAAGGCATCTTCTCAATTGCTTCAATTTTGGCTCTGTCAAATTCAATGCCTCTTTCAGAGATCTTGTGTCCAAGAACAATCCCTTCATTAACCATGAAATGGCATTTCTCCCAGTTAAGAACAAGGTTGGTTTCCTCACATCTCTACAAAACTTTATCAAGGTTGTGCAAACAGTTATCAAAATAAGTTCCATAGACAGAAAAATCGTCCATGAAAACCTCCACAATTGTTGGAATTATGCCCTAGAGGCAATAATAAAGATGTTATTATTATAATTCTTGTTCATGATAAAGTTTATATTCCATGCTAGAATTGTATTAAGCGGAAACATTAATACTTGTGTGGTTTGTGAACAACACCGTGTCCCTAGTACGCCTCTATGGACTAGCTCATTGATCAATGATGGTTAAGGTTTCCTAACCATAGACATGAGTTGTCAATTGATAATGAGATCATATCATTGGGAGAATGATATGGTGGACAGACCCAAACTAAGCGAAGCAATTAGATCGTGTCATCGTGTTCGTCTTTGCGAAGCTTTTCTTATGTCAAATATTGTATTCCTTAGACCATGAGATAATGCAACTCCCTGGTATCGGAAGAAAGCTTTGAGGTCATCAAACGTCATCCTATGAGAGGGTGATCATAAAGGTGTCTCTCAGGTGATCGGAAAGTATCTGTTGGGTTGTATGTATCGAGATGGGATTTGTCCCTCCCAAGTCGGAGAGATATACTTCGGGCCCACTCGGTAATCGATATCAACACCGCTTGCAAGCATGTGGTTAAGGAGTTAATCACGAAGTGATATCGGATTACGGAACGAGTAAAGTACTTGCTGTGAACGAGATTGAACTAGGTATGACGATACCGACGATCGAATCTCGGGCAAGTAAAATGTTGCGAGACGAAGGGAATATATATATGGGATTGTTTGAATCCTGGCATCGTGGTTCATCCGATCTGATCATCGATGAATGTGTGGGAGTCAATATGGGTGCCCAGACCCCGCTGTTGATTATTGATAGAAGATCATGTCTGCATATTCTCGAACCCGCAGGGTCACACACTATGCAACAACAAAGTAGAGGCGTCTAACTTGTTTTTGCAGGGAGTGTTTTCTGTGATATGGTATGGCCCAAGATGTGATGTGTATATTGTATGCGATGATCATGTTTTGTAATGTTTCACGACTTGCATGTCGATGAGTACACAACCGGCAGGAGCCATATGGTTGTCTTTATAATTGTGTATGACCATGAGTCAACTTCTTATACGCCATGTAATAGCTTTACTTTATCGCTAAGTAGTTAGCAATAGTTGTAGTTGCTATTCGCGGTGGAGGCAATCATGGTGGAGTGATGGAGATCATGCCGGAACGCACAAGATGGAGATCATTGCGCGAAGATTGGCTATACCATGTCACATAAAGTTATATGCATGTGATGTTTATCCTTTTATGTATCTTATTATGCTTAGATCGCGACGGTAGCATTATAAGATGATTCCTCACTAAAAGATCAAGATAAAACTGTGTTCTCCCCAAGTATGCACCGTTGCGAAAGTTCGTCGTGTCCAAGCATCACGTGATGATCGGGTGCTATAGACTCTACGCTCATATACAACGGGTGCAAGCCAGTTTTGCACACGCGGAAATACTTGGGTCTAACTTGACGAGCCTAGCATGTACAGACATGGCCTCGGAACACATGAACCGAAAGGTTAAGCATGAGTCATATGAATGATATGATCGACACTTTGTTGTCCACCATTGAAACCACATCTCTTCTCGTGAAGATCGGATTAGGTGTGGTGAATTTGGATCGTGTTCACTAAACAACTTGAGGGATGTTGAATTTAGTGGGAGTTCATCTAGTAATTTGATTAAGTTGAACTATTTATCATGAACATAGTCTAAATTGTACTTGCAAATACTGTAGATCACATGGCCAAGTCCAACTTCAACTTCAACGTTTTTGCTGAGAAAGAAAAGCTTAGAAACAATGGGTCTAACTTCACCAACTGGTTCCGCAATCTAAGAATCATTCTGTCTGGAGGACAAAAGGACTATGTCCTTGAGAAAGCGTTAGGTAACCCCCGCCGCAATCGCTACGGCGATGAGAAAGCTGTCTATCACCATGCAAAGATGATTATGGTGTGATTAAGACCACCATGTTGTTTGCTATGGAACCGAACTTCAAAATCGTTTTGAAAACTATCCCGGCCCTTTGAGATTCTCGAGGAGCTGAAAACCATGTTTCGGACTCAGCCCGCTCGAGAGATATGAGATCTCGAGAAGTTCTTTAACCGCAAGATGGAGGAAGGAGTTCCGTTAGTGAGCACGCCATTAAGATGTCGGGCTACACTCAACGCCTTGAGCAATCGGATCAAGATTCCAGAGGAGCTCAAGATTGACAGGTTCTCGCAATCACTCCCTCCCAGCTACAAAAGTTTTGTAGTGACTCATAATCAGATTGGTTCCATCGATACGATCACCGAGCTCTTCGCAAAGTCAAGGCTGCGGAGGTGGACATCAAGAAGGATAATCATGTGTTGATGGTCAACAAGCCCTCCTTTAAGAAAGGTAAAGGTGCAAAGAAGCCCTTCAAGAAAGGCGGCGTAAGCGCTGCCCTCGCTGAGAAGAAGCTCAAGTCCGTCCCAAGCCGGAAACCGAGTGCTTCTATTGCAAGGACAAGGGTCATCGAAGCGAATCGTCCGAAGTACTTAGCGGACAAGAAGGCTGGCACCATCAAAGGTATATTTGATATACATGTTATTGATGTTTTCCTTACTAGCCCTCGCTAGTGCCTGGGTATTTGATACCGTTCGATTGCTAATATTTGTAACTCAAACAGAGTCGGAATAAACATGGCTTATGGGATGAGGTGACGCGCTGCTGGTAACGGATCAAGAGTTGATGTGATGGCCGTCGCACGCTCTCCTTAGTTTTACCTTCGGGATTAGTTTTAAACCTTAATAAATGTTATTATGTGCCTGCGCTTAGCATGAACATTATTTCGGATCGTGTTTATTGCAAGACGGTTATTCATTTAAATCGGAGAATAATGGTTGTTCTATTTATATGAGTAACATCTTTTATGGTCATGCACCTCTTGTGAGTGGTTTATTTCTTCTAAATCTCGAAAGGGATGAAACACACATCCATAACATTGAGGCTAAGAGATGCAAAGTAGATAGTGATAATACTACTTATTTGTGGCAATCGTAGTCTAGGTCATATTGGAGTAAAGCGCATGAAGAAACTCCATTCTGATGGACTTTTGGAGTCTCTTGATTTTGAATCATTTGACACATGCGAACCATGCCTCATGGGCAAGATGATCAAAACCCCGGTCTCCGGTATGATGGAGCGAGCAACGGACTTGTTGGAAATCATACATACCGATGTATGCGGACCGATGAGTGTTTCGACGCGCGGTGGATATCGCTATTTTCTCACTTTTACCGATGACTTAAGTAGATATGGGTATATCTATTTAATGAAACATAAATCTGAAACATTTGAAAAGTTCAAAGAATTTCAGAATGAAGTGGAGAACCATCGAATAGTAAAGATTAAGTTTCTACGATCCGATCGTGGGGCGAATATTTGAGTTATGATTTTCTCACGCATCTCAAAGCAAGTGGAATCGTTTCACAACTCACGCCACCCGAACACCACAACAGAATGGTGTGTCTCGACCGAATCGAACCCTATTAGATATGGTCCGATCGATGATGTCTCTTACTGATTTGCTTATCATTTTGGGGTTATGCATTAGAAACCGCTGCATTCACTTTAAATAGGGCTCCATCTAAACTGCTGAGACGACACCGTATGAACTGTGGTTTGGTGCTAAACCTAAGTTGTCGCTTTAAAGTTTGGGGATGCAGCTTACGCCAAGAAGTTGATGCCGGACAAGCTCGAACCCAAAGCGGAGAAATGCGCCTTCATAGGATACCCTAAGGAAACTATTGGGTATACCTTCTATCACGTAACCGAAGGCAAAGTGTTTGTCGAAGAACGGTTCCTTTCTTGAGAAGGAGTTTCTCTCGAAAGAAGTGAGTGGGAGGAAAGTAGAGCTAGAGGTTATTGAACCTCCTCTTGAATTGGAGAGTAGCGCAGCACCTGAAATTGTTCCAAAGGTCACCGCACCAACAATAGAGGAAGCTAATGACAAGGATCATGAAGCTGGACGATGTCTCATCGAACGTCGCAGTCGACAAGGTCGCGCCCCTCCCGAGTGGTACGGCTACCTGTCTTGACTGTCTTGTTAGTAGAAGACAAAGTGAACCTACGAACTATGAGGAAGCGATGATGAGCCTGCACTGAGAAATGGCTAGAAGCCATGAACCGAATTGGGATCCATGAGCGAAAACCAAGTATGGACTTTGGTGGACCTCCTAGCGATCGAAAGGCCGTTGAGTGCAAATGGATCTTCAAGAAGAAAAGGACGGATGGTAATGTTACCTATAAAGCACGGCTTGTTGCGAAAGGTTTTCGACAAGTTCAAGGTGTTGACTACGATGAGACTTTCTCTCCCGTAGCGATGTTTAAGTCCATTCGGATTTTATTAGCAATTGCTGCGTTTCATGATTATGAAATATGGCAAATGGATGTCAAGACTGCTTTCCTCAATGGCAACATTGATGAAGAGTTGTATATGATGCAACCCGAAGGTTTTGTCGATCCTAAGGATGCTAATAAAGTATGCAAACTTCAGCGTTCCATTTATGGATCAAGCAAGCATCTCGGAGTTGGAACCTTCGTTTTGATCAAGTGATCAAGAGCTTTGGATTTGTTCCAAATTGCTACGAAGCTTGCATCTACAAGAAAGTGAGTGGGAGCTCGGTGACGTTTCTGGTACTATATGTGGATGACATATTGATTATTGGGAATGACATCAACATGCTTAACGATGTGAAGAGTTATTTGAACAAGTGTTTTTCAATGAAAGACCTAGGTGAAGCTGCTTATATATTGGGCATCAAAATCTATAGAGATAGACAAAGACGCCTGATAGCTTTAAGCCGGTACATACCTAGACAAAGTTCTGAAAAGGTTCGGAATGGATAAGGCATTGAAAGGTTCAGAGGCCTATGTTGTCGTAAGATATTGAGCAAGGCTCGGTGTCCAGCCACGGTAAATGATAGGAAGCTATGAGCAAAGTGCCTTATGCCTCGCCATAGGTTCCATCATGTATGCCATCTTGTGTACTAGACGGATGTGTCCAATGCTCTTAGTTTGACGAGCAGATATCAAAGTGATCCAGAGTGGAACATCGACAGCTGAAGAACATCCTAAGGTACCTAAATAGGACTAAAGAAATGTTCTTAGTCTATGGGGTGATGAACAGCTCGTCAGAAAGGTTACGTCGATGCTAGTTTCGACACCGACAAGGATGATTGTAAATCTCAGACAAGATACGTGTATATTTTGAATGGAGGAGCTGTGAGCTGGAGAAGCTGCAAGCAAAGCGTGATCGCGGGATCTACAGTAGAAGCGGAATACATGGCTGCTGCAGAAGCGTCAAGTGAAGGAGTTTGGATCGAAACTTCATCATCGAGCTTGGCGTGGTTCAAGTGCATTGGACCCACTGGAGATATTGTGTGACAACACCGCGCCATAGCACTCGCTAAGGAACCAAGATATCATCCAAAGACCAAGCATATCAATCAAGTTTCATATAATCCGAGATTATATAGCGGATGGAGATCGAAGATCAGCAAAGTACATACAGATCTGAATGTCGCAGATCCATTGACTAAACCTCTTCCACGTGTAAAACATGATCAGCACCTCAGTGCCATGGGTGTGAGATTGTTGCCAAATGTAAACTAGATTATTGACTCTAGTGCAAGTGGGAGACTGTTGGAATTATGCCCTAGAGGCAATAATAAAGATGTTATTATTATAATTCTTGTTCATGATAAAGTTTATATTCCATGCTAGAATTGTATTAAGCGGAAACATTAATACTTGTGTGGTTTGTGAACAACACCGTGTCCCTAGTACGCCTCTATGGACTAGCTCATTGATCAATGATGGTTAAGGTTTCCTAACCATAGACATGAGTTGTCAATTGATAATGAGATCATATCATTGGGAGAATGATATGGTGGATGTAACCAAACTAAGCGAAGCAATTAGATCGTGTCATCGTGTTCGTCTTTGCGAAGCTTTTCTTATGTCAAATATTGTATTCCTTAGACCATGAGATAATGCAACTCCCTGGTATCGGAAGAAAGCTTTGAGGTCATCAAACGTCATCCTATGAGAGGGTGATCACAAAGGTGTCTCTCAGGTGATCGGAAAGTATCTGTTGGGTTGTATGTATCGAGATGGGATTTGTCCCTCCCAAGTCGGAGAGATATACTTCGGGCCCACTTTCGTAATCGATATCAACACGCTTGCAAGCATGTGGTTAAGGAGTTAATCACGAAGTGATATCGGATTACTGAACGAGTAAAGTACTTGCTTTGTGAACGAGATTGAACTAGGTATGACGATACCGATCGAATCTCGCAAGTAAAATGTTGCGAGAAGGGAATATATATATGGGATTGTTTGAATCTGGCATCGTGGTTCATCCGATATGATCATCGATGAATGTGTGAGTCAATATGGGTGCCTGCACCCGTTGATTATTGATAGAAGATCATGTCTGCATATTCTCGAACCCGCAGGGTCACACACTTAACGTGTCTCGACGCTAGGATAGATTGGACAATTGGTTTATGAATTTTTTGTTCGGAGTCTCGGATGGGATCCGGGATATCACGAGAGGTTCCGGAATGGTCCGGAGAATAAGATTCATATAAGGCAGTGCAGTTTTTGGAATTCGGAATTGTTCCGGATTAATCGGTATTGTACCGGAAGCTTCTAGAACATTCCGGAAGGGGGCCAACGTGGTCCCACCTTCCGGGAGGGGGCATGGGCCTATGAGGGAGTGTCCTGGCCGCATTGGGCCAGGGGCACAAGGCCCCATAGGGCCCAGCCGATTCTAGATAGATTTAAATCGTTTAAACTAGAGATAAGATAGGGTTTCTAGAAGGGAGAGTTTAAATCGTTTAAACTAGAGATAGGCTTGGAGGATGGGCAAGGGCTGGCCGCACCCCCCCTCTATATATAGAGGGCTGGTGCGCCCCCTCCCCCTAACCTACATCTCCCTCCAAGCCCTAGTAGCCCTGCTGCCTTCCTCTCTCCCTCCCGACTGTTTGTAGGCGAAGCCCTGCAGCAGAAATTCTCCACCATATACACCACGCCGTCGTGCTATAGATCCAATCCATCTCTCCACCATACTTGCTGGTCCGAGGAAGGAGGATACGTCGAGGTGTCGCACGTGTGCATCTCACGGAGGCACCGCCACTTGTGGTGCTAGATCGGATCGGATCGCGAGGAGGAGAAGCGAGTACGACTACATCACCCACGTTCCGACGAACGTTCCGCTATGCGAATCTTCAAGGGTATGAAGATCTAATCCAATCTCTCTCGTTGTTTGCATCTCCTAGATTAGATCTTGGCTTTCCCTCTGTTCGCTTCCGTAGAAAATTTTGATTTACTATGCTGCGAAACCCTTCAACAATTTCTTCACAAAAACCATGAAAGATAGTAGACATACATCTCTGAAAGGTAGCAGGAGCATTACATAAACCAAAAGGCATACGCCTATAAGCATAAGTACCATAGGGACAAGTGAAAAGTAGTTTTCTCTTGGTCCCGTGCTTTCACAACAATTTGAGAAAACCCAGAGTAACCATCAAGAAAACAAAAGTGAGTCTTTTTGGACAACCTCTCAAGCATTTGATCAATAAAGGGCAAAGGATAATGATCTTTCTTAGTAACTTTATTAATATTTCTAAAATCAATGCACATTCTATACCCAACTACTACTCTTTGGGGTATAAGCTCATTATCCTCATTAGGCACAACCGTTATTCCCCCTTTCCTGGGAACACAATGAATAGGGCTAACCCATTTACTATCAGCAATAGGATAAATAATACTAGCATCAAGGATTTTTAATACCTCATTTCTTACCACATCCTTCATCTTAGGATTTAGACGACATTGGTGCTCAACAACTTGTTTTTGCATCAGGCTCTATATTAATAGCATGCTCATATAGTAGGAGAAATCCCCTTGAAATCATCAAGAGTATAACCCATAGCTCCTTGGTGTTTCTTCAATATCTCCAATAACCTTTCTTATTCCTTTCCTGAAAGTTTAGAACTAATAATAACATGATATATTTTCTTGTCATCAAGATAAGCATATTTAAGATCATCAGGTAAATGTTTTAATTCGAAAATAGGGTCCCCTTTAGGTGGTAGTGTTATACCTCTTCCACAGGTAAATTATGCTTAAGTAACTCAGGCTGATGAAGGAAACCTCATCAATCTCATTTCTTTCCTTCATGAAGGCCTCACTTTCATGATCTTCCATGAACTGCTGCAAGGCATTGTTAGGAGCAAGAGAAATAGCAGAAAGTTGTTCAACCCTGAAATCCTCATCAGGCAGTTCATTTTCATAAGGAGTTTTGGCAAACTTGGAAAAATTAAACTCATAAGACTCTCCAGCAAACTTAGTCAAAACTTTTTCCTTCCTACAATCTATGATAGCCCCACAAGTGTTCAGAAAGGGTCTACCAAAGATAATAGGATATGTTTTACTAGCTTCTTTACCAAGTACTAGAAAATCAGCAGGATATTTAATCTTACCACAAAGGACCTCCACATCTCTTACAATGCTAATGGGGCAAACTTGCTCTCTATTAGCAAGGTGAATAACCACATCAATGTCCTCAAGCTCACAAGGACCAATCTCATGCATAATTTCCCTGTAAAGCTCATAAGTAATAGCACTAGAACTAGCACCAATATCACATAAACCATAATAGCTATGACTACCAATTTTAACAGAAAGCACAGGGACACTAGCTTTTCTAACTTTCTTAAGATGAGAAACAATATTAGTAGCGTCTTCACAGAAGACAATATGCTCATCCTCTATATTTCTAGTGACAAGATCTTTCACAATAGCTACCACAGGCTCAATACCAATAAGATCGTCGGACCCTACAGTTTTCTTTGCGCTTTTGCTAACCACATTAGCCATAATAGAATGCTCCCTTACCTTGGAGGGAAAAAGGATTTTCTCAACATAAGGTTTAGGCAAAATAGGATCAACAGTGCAAACCTCTGTGCTAGTAGGAACATGGGTGACAATGTCTTTATAAGGAGCATGGTACTTGTCCCACTCTTTCTTTGGAATTTCAATATAAGAGGCAAAGGCATTAAAACAATTTACAATAACTTGAGGATCAAAACCAAACTCATTGCTAATATCACGAAAGCTATCAGTTCCCATAAAAGATTTGGTTCATTCATAATCATAGTTTATACCTGACTTTCTTCCTTTGTCATTCTCCCAAGCTTCAGTGTTCTCTTGAATACGGTCTAGAAGATCCCATTTAGCTTCTTCCTTCATACGTGTGAAAGATACAGCACAAGAAGCATCTAGTAAATCTTTATCATGAAGAGAAAGCCTAGCATAAAAGTTATTGAGAATAATATTGTTAGGGAGTTCATGAATAGGACATTTAAGCATTAGTGACTTCAATCTCCCCCAAGCTTGAGTTGTACTCTCTCCATCAAGAGGCCAAAAGTTATATATAAGATTTCTATCCTTATGAATCTCACTGGGAGGATAAAATTTAGAGTAAAAGAGAAATGTCATCTCCTCCCATTCCATGGATTGTCCATTCTTCAGCAGCTTATACCATTCATTAGCTCTCCCTTTCAACATGGAGAGTAACTTATTTTTCACCTGTTCAGTTGTGATACCTGCACACTTAAACAACCCACATAATTCATGGATAAAAGCAAATGATCAATAGGATGGACAGTTCCATCCACAAAATAATAATTATCCATAACACGATTAATAATACTTGTAGGTATCTTAAAAGGATCTATCTCAACAAGAGGTGGTTCATCTACTACCCTAGCAGTGGTAGTAGTTTTCCCAAACAGGAAACCAAGTGGGTTATCCATATTGGAAACAAAGTAACAAGCAGTGACAAAAGAAATACTCATAGTGAAAGTTTCCCTTACCAGTTCCACTCTTCAATAGCGCTTCACTCCCCGGCAACGGTGCCAGAAAATAGTCTTGATGACCCACAAGTATAGGGGGTGTATCAAATTACTTTCGATAAATAGGAGTGTCGATCCTAACGAGGAGTAGAAGGTGCTGAACAGTGGTATGGAGCAGGAAATCCCTGTGAATACTTAGCAAACGGATTTTTAGTGGTTTGCTGACAAGGCAACAAAACAAGGAGCAAGTAACAGAAGTAACGAAGAAACGGAGCAAGTGGCCCAATCCTTTCTTAGCAAAGGACAAGTCGGTGGAAATACTTATAAGGACCAAATGTTCTCGAGGACACATGGGAATTCTGTCAAGTGATTTCACTTCAAATAGCTGAGTACTCTTCTCTGGTGTTTGTAAGTGTTGTGTGGGTGAAGCTGTGCTAACATACCGCCCTTCCTAGGACTAATACATACTTGTGATTAAACCACCTACAAACATCCGTAACTACAGGAAAGTAATTAAGATATAAATCTAACCACATCCTTAAACTCTGAGATCCTACGCTCCCTTGTGCAAAGGTGTCCTAATGGGGGTTTAGGTTTCTGTCACTCCGACAACCTCGCGATTAGTAGCCAAATACACAATGCATTCCCCTAGGCCCATAAATGGTGAAGTATCATGTAGTCGATGTTCACATGACACCACTAGAAGAATAGCACCACAACTTAAATACTAAACCATTTAATAATAACTCATCACAGATTCACTACTAACAACATGACTTCTCCCATGTCCTCAAGAACTAAACGAACTACTCACAAGACATCATATGGATCAAGATCAAAGATGATATGGTAATGGATAACAATCTGAACATAAACAATAGTCCAATGGTTCCACTCACAAGCATCAACTACAATAGTAATCAACACCGGGAAAGTTTCCCCTAAGAACTAAAGCAATATCCAACACAATTGTCACAGCAGGACGGTGTGGTGGTGCTTGTGCTGGTGGAGATGATGGTGTGGATGATGATGATCCCGATGAAGCCTAGCTTGATGACGGTGTTGATGGCGACAGTCTCCCCCCTCCGGGAAGGAATTCCCCCGGCAGAAATCTGTCTGCTGGAGAGATCTTTCTCTCTCAGTGTTTTCCGCCCCCAGAGGTGGCAGAAATCTATCTATGGTCGCTCCCCAAGCCATAGGGTTTCGAAGGGAAGATATAGGCGAAGGAGCGGAGTCGGAGGCCGGGCAGGTGGGCCACACCTGCCCTAGACACGATGTCAGGTGGGCCCACGCCTAGGAGGTGCGGGCCCCCTGAGGCCCCACTTCGTCCCTCCTTCTGGCATCCTTCGTCTTCTGGTAAAATAATACATTTCCATATTTTTCAGGTATTTTTCTGATCTTCGTGAAATTGCACCAAAACGCCTTGTTTTCCATCAGAATCCAGACTCCGGCAGTCCATCCTCCAGGAATCATCCAACATGCATAAACAGATGAAAAGCCATAAGTAATACCTCATAATAAGACAAATATCAATGAATAGAGGTAAATTATGATATAGAATGGTGATGAAAATTGGGCGTATCAGTTATCTCCCAACAGGTACTTTTCTTTAATGCCTTTAAGTTAGGCTTGAAACTTTTAAAGATGCTCACATAGGAGATATATATCTGGAGTGAAAAAGAGCATCAAGAAGAAAATAACCAACACACTTGAGTCTAACCCACTTACTATGCATGGGAGTGTCATGAGAAAACAAATTGTTGAAACAAAAAGCCACTAGCATAGGAATACAAACAGATGCAACATCAAAGCTTTCAACATAAAACGGGGAAACTTAACATTATTGAGAAGCATAAGACCATGTTTCCCTCTCTCATAATAACTTTCAGTAGCACTTTGAATAAAGTTGACAATATAAATATCACTGGCAACAACTTTATCATCCGAGTAAGCATACTTACAGTCACCAAAGAGAGGTCCAAGGTCATAAACCGGATCAATAGAAGCAAGTTGTTCCATCCTGAAATCTTTATTAGGCAAGTTGTTTTTACAAGTAGCTTTAGCAAATTTGGAAAAGTTAAACTCATAAGAATCTCCATAAAACTTAGTTAAAACTTTTTACTTCTTACAATCAATAATAGCTCCACAAGTGTTCAAGAAAGGTCTACCAAAATGATAGGACAAGTTCTGCTAGCTGCTGAATTAAGCACTAGAAAATCAGCAGGATACTTAATCTTACCGCAGAGAACCTCCACATCTTACAATACCAATGGGGCAAATGGTTTCCTTATTAGAAAGGTGGATAACCACATCAATGTCCTCAAGCTCACAAGGACCAAATTCATGCATAATTTCCCTGTAAATCTCATAAGGAATAGCACTAGAACTAGCACCAATATCACATAAACCATAGTAGCAATGATCACCAATTTTAACAGAAAGCACAAGAACATTAGCTTTTCTAGCCTTACTAGGATGAGAGATAATATTAGAAGCGTCTTCACAGAAGACAATATGCTCATCCTCTATATTTCTAGTGACAGTGTCTTTCACAATAGCTACCACAGGTTCACCATTCAATTGCTCATCAGGCTCCATAGTTTTCATTGTAACTTTATTATTTGCACTAATCATTATAGAATACTCCTTTACCTTAGCTGGGAAAGGTATTTTCTCAACATAAGGTTTAGGCACAATATGATTAGTAGTACAAACTTCAGCACTTCTAACAGGAACATGATTAACAACATCTTTATAAGGAGCATGGTACTTATTCCACTTCTTTTTGGGAATTTCTATATAAGAGGCAAAGGCCTTAAAACAGTTGGCAATACTTTGGGAATCAAGACCAAACTCATTGCTAATATCACGGAAGCTATCAGTTCCCATAAATGATTTAATAATTCATAATCATAGTTTATACCTGACTTTCTTCCTTTGTCATTCTCCCAAGCTTCAGTGTTATCTTAAATACGGTCTAAGAGATCCCATTTAGCTTCTTCCTTTATACATGTGAATGATCCAGCACAAGAAGCATCTAGTAAATCCTTATCATGAAGAGAAAGCCTAGCATAAAAGTTATTGAGAATAATATTGTTAGGGAGTTCATGAATAGGACATTTAAGCATTAGTAACTTCAATCTCCCCCAATCTTGAGCTGTACTGTCTCCATCAAGAGGCCAAAAGTTATATATAAGATTTCTATCCTTATGAATTTCACCGAGAGGATAAAATTTAGAGTAAAAGAGAGATGCCATCTCCTCCCATTCCATGGATTGTCCATTCTTCATCAGCTTATACCATTCTTCAACTCTCCCTTTCAAGGATATAGAGTGTAACTTCTTCTTCACCTATTCAGTTGTGATACCTGCACACTTAAAGAACCCGCATAATTCATGGATAAAAAGCAAGTGATCACCGAGATGGATAGTTCCATCCCCTAAATAATAATTATCCATAACACGAATAACAATACTTGTAGGTATATTAAAAGGATCTATCTCAACAGGTGGTGGTTCATCTACTACCCTAGCAGTGGTAGTAGTTTTCCCGAATAGAAAACCAAGTGGGTTATCCATATTGGAAACAAAGTAATAAGCAGTAACAAAAGCAATACTCAGAGTAAAAGTTTCCCTTACCAGTTCCACTCTTCAATAGCGCTTCACTCCCCGGCAACGGCGCCAGAAAATATTCTTGATGACCCACAAGTATAGGGGGTGTATCGTAGTACTTTCGATAAATAGGAGTGTCGATCCCAACGAGGAGTAGAAGGTGCTGAACAGTGGTGTGGAGCAGGAACTCTCTGCAAATACTTAGCAAACGGATTTTTAGGTGTTTTCTGATAAGGCAACAAAACAAAGTGCAAGTAACGAAGAACAAACGCAACAAGTGGCCCAATCCTTTCTTAGCAAAGGACAAGCCAGTGGAAACACTTATAAGGACCAAACGTTCTCGAGGACACATGGGAATTTTGTCAAGTGCTTTCGCTTCAAATAGCTGAGTACTCTTCTTTGGTGTTGTAAGTGTTGTGTGGGTGAACCCGTGCTAATGTACCGACCGTAATTGGACTAATACATATTTGTGATTAAACCTCCTGCAAACATCCATAACTACAGGAAAGTAATTAAGATATAAATCTAACCATAGCCTTAAACTCTGAGATCCTATGCTCCCTTATGCAAAGGTGTCCTAACGGGGTTCAGGTTTCTGTCACTCTGACAACCCCACAATTAGTAGCCAAATACACAATGCATTCCCCTAGGCCCATAAATGGTGAAGTATCACGTAGTCGACGTTGACATGACACCACTAGAAGAATAGCACCACAACTTAAATACTAAACCATTGAATAATAACTCAACACAAATCCACTAATAACAACATGACTTCTCCCATGTCCTCAAAAACTAAACGAACTACTCACAAGACATCATATGGATCAAGATCAAAGAGGATATGATAATGGATAACAATCTGAACATAAACAATAATCCAATGGTTCCACTCACAAGCATCAACTACAATAGTAATTAACACCGGGAAAGTTCCCCCTAATGAACTAAAGCAATATGCGACACAATTGTTACAGCGGGACGGAGTGGTGATGATGGTGCTGGTGGAGATGATGGTGTGGATGAAGATGATGATCCTGATGAAGCCTAGCTTGATGATGGTGTTGATGGCGATGGTCTCCCCTCTCCGGGAAGGAATTCCCCTGGCAAAAATTTGTCTGCCGGAGAGATCTTTCTCCCTCAGTATTTTCCACCCCCTAGAGGTGGCGGAAATCTATTTGTGTTCACTCCCCGAGGCTTAGGGTTCCGTAGGGAAGATATAGGCGAAGGGGCGGAGTCGGGAGCCGGGCAGGTGGGCCACACCTGCCCTATGCACGATCCAGGGTGGGCCCACGCCTAGGGGGTGTGGGCCCCCTGCGTCCCCTCTTCACTCCTCCTTCTGGCTTCCTCATTCTTCTGGAAAAATAATATTTTCCCATATTTTTCTGGTATTTTTCTAATCTTCGCGAAATTGCACCGAAACGCCTTCTTTTCCATCAAAATCCAGACTCCGGCAGTCCATCCTCCAAGAATCATCCAACATGCATAAACAGATGAAAATCCATAAGTAATACCTCATAATAAAACATATATCAATGAATAGAGGTAAATTATGATATAGAATGGTGATGCAAATTGGGCGTATCATTTCCCCTTGGCAAGATCTCTCCACCTCCAACATAGTGATGACCACCGCAAAGATGACACCTGCACCATCGCCACAACAAACTACTCGCCACCCACCATGCCACCCTCACGACCATGGGCACTGACCAACACCTGAGCCACTGGCTCGCCCACACAACAAAAGTGAAAGAGCATGTGCGCCCCCATTTGTGGTTTTGGTAATTAAATGACAATATCTATAGACTAATGTCTGCATTGAGCTGCACTTGTATAAATTGTCCATTGACATCGCTTGGACCATGTGTTGGCTTCAAGGTAGAAGAAATAAAGGACAAGAAGCAATGTCCAAGAGCTTTGGGCCTATTGGAATCATGTAGAAGAAGAAGAATTGATGTGCAAGCTCAAGATGCGCCATCTCTAGAAGATCTCATCCTTGAAGCTTGCCATCCTCGGTGTTCATGGATCAATGAAGATAAGTCTGAAGAAGAGGTTTCACCATGGTGTATGGGGGAGAAATTTGCAAGTATTCATCAAGCAAGCCTGAGCAAGAGCAATCGAGAAAGTGTTCCATCTTGAGGAGGACAAGATCGTCTACATCAATCTCAAGTGGAATGCTCAAGGCAATGGTATAATAGTGTTAGGTTTTCCCCTATACCGGTCTCATGTTGTTAGTTGGGAGACCGTGTTTAGGATAGATAACCGTACTATCAAGAGGGGTTATTGAGTGAGTAACTCAATCATATCTTTCGTAGAGACCTCAAACCTTTTCATACTTAGCACCATCTTTCTTGGTTGTTATTTGGACCCTATCCATATGAGGTTCTAGAGCTTGTTGTAATATTTATAACAAGCTCTAGTTCATCAAAATTGGATTTCTCTTGTATCTATTATTAATTTTTTAATCTTGAAGGTTTTCTGGCTCCATACCATGGGAGGTATCTCACATAATAATACTTGATATTTTCTCCCTTGGTAGTACCGTATGGCGGTACCGGTCACATCTAAACCCAGTAACGATCTGGGGTTCCTCCTATGGAGCGTATGGTACCTCCTCCTAGTACTAGCGGGGGTCAGCGGTAGTACCACTCCATGGCCCGGAACTACCGGTAAGCGGTGGTACTGCCCTTGGACCCGGCACTACCGATGGACCCTGATTTGTTTTAGCCCCTTTGATTTTATCTGGCTTCGGCTTGCCCATTTGACCTTGCACCAGTGGTAGTACCTGGATTCTAAATCGCGAACCCAACGGGCAGATTCCCCCTATAAAAGTGGCCATTCTTCTCCATTCGACTTTATCCCTTAGACACTTTTCCCCACCATTCTTGAATCTCTTGAGCTTGTCCTCTCTGTCTTCCTCCCATGATTCTTTCATCTTTTGAGGGAAAAGAGGGAGGAGATCTAGATCTACAATCCCACCAATCCATCTCTCCTCTAAGTGAGGGGAACACCTTGGGATCTAGATCTTGGAGACTTTTGTGGTTTTCCTCTTGTGTTTTTCCTCTCTTATTCATCAATAGATTTTGTAGCTTTAGTGGAATTTGGGAGTGAAGGACTTGTCGTTGCATTTGGTGCATCGGTTTGAATTCTCCTCGGAGGATTTGGTTGGTGAAATCAATAAGCTTGTTACTCTTGGATTCTTGGAACCCTAGATGGTGTAGTGTCTTTGGTGGTGATTATTGGGAGCCTCCAATTAAGTTGTGGAGATTGCCACAATCTGTACGGGTTTGGTGATCGCCTTGAAGTGTCCCATATTGGATCGGGTTCTTGCTGTGCGGCGGGTGCTCGGGAGTATAGAATGATGCCTCTTGTGGCGTTTGTGGTCTTAGTACCACCCACCCCTACAATGGAGACGTACTTCCACTCAAACGTAAGGAACTTCGGGATACATATTTATTTCCGTGTGCCTCGGTTATCTCTATACCCGAGCCCTTTACTTATGCACTTTACATTGTGATAGCCATCGTGTTTGAAGTAATATATCTTTCTATCATCTTGTTGCTTGTCTTGCTTAGCATAATTTGTTGGTGCACATAGGTGAACATAGTATATATAGGATTTGTGATTGAGGTGGAGGAGCTGAAGGGATCGATTTGGCCGGGAGGCCTGCCCTGGCCAATGAAAAGTCGCGGCGGTCAGAGACCCCTATCCACTACCGTGCAGCCTCCTCCGCGAACGACGGCTTGCATCCCCCATGGATGATAGCACGCCAGATCAAGAAGGTGGAGGGTGATGGGATTGCTAGGCCCTAGGGCCCTACCCCCGACCCGAGAAATCGAGGCGGTCGGAGTCCCGTCCGCAACCATGAACTCCACCTCCTCCCTCCTCCCTGCCCACCAGCAGGAACCATAGGTCGGAGTGCCACTACCATGGACATGCCCATCCGACGAGCACGAGGAGTTCCCGACCTCACGTAATGAGTATTGTGGCTTACCTTAGTGTTGCATTTTTTGTCCGTGGACAAAATATCTATAGTTTTAGGTCGCATAACCGACATTTTAATAGAGTAGTCCATATGCTTATACAATGTTCAACTGTGAGTTGCTACATCAATTAGCAAATGTTCAACTGTTAGCTGGGCCTGATGAATTTCGATAGAACTTAAGCGAGAATGGTTCATTTTTCCTTAGTTCCTTATACAATGCATTAGTCCAGCTAGTCATACCAGTTTTAGATAATGAGATGATCTGAAAGATGAAGATACCTCTAGAAAACAAAATCTTTGCTTGGTATCTTCGTCGAGGGGTTATCCTTACTAAATATAATTTTATTAGGCGAAATTGGCATGTGAATCCTATGTCTATGTTTTGTCATCATAACAAGACATCAAACGCCTGTTTTTTCAATGCAACTTTGCTAGGTCTATATGGCCAGTTACCCAAATATAGTATTGCCAACGTATTTAGTAATTTGATACATGGTATTGATCATAAGTACAAGTTACTTTTTTGGTTTGGAGTGATTGTCATTATATGGTCGCTATGACTATACAGAAATAATAAAGTTTTTAATAATATAAATTGTTCTCTCTTGCATGTTATTTTAGATGTACCAACACCCCGCGGTCTTGGTCGCTCCTACATGTTGCGGCTTATCGCGATCTTTTTACGGAGGTGTGTACGCAGTTGAATGATACTAGGTGTTTTATAATTTCTCATTTTATATGTAATCCGCTTGTTTATTTTCTCTGTTTGTAACTACGGACTATGTTGGCTGTGTGCTATGCAGAGTTCGGATGTAATACTTAAACCTTTTAAGTAACAAAGTGCCTCTTATTGAAAAAAATATGCTTATGTGTATCAATCAATCGATGTAATTCAAAAATGAATGTGGTTAACAATTTTTGCCTTAACAAATCTGCATACTTCTTACATTTTGAAACGATTGTCATCCGGAGAGAATTTTGCATAACCTTTTGTGAAATGAATGGTAGAAATTAATCTAAAAACGAATTCAGCTAAGCACACGGCATACACCTTTGAATACAGTACTGTTCATCAAAACACGGAGAACACTTCAAGTCAAGCAAAAACATGACCAATGAGAGAGGAGAGGAGAAAAATTAAACACTAAACCAAGGTCCAATTCCGTTCGTGCAGCGAGCGAGCGGACGGTGCCAACGGGGAAAACCCACCCGACTCTCGCGCCCCTCCGCTTCATCCCCCTCCCCTCCTCCGCACCCGACCCGATCGCCGCCCCCACCAAACCAACGGCATTAACCCACCGCAGGCACGGCACGGCACGGCGCGGCCGCGCGGAAGGGCGGAGCCGTTCCGCCGAAATCCCCTTCCGATAATGATCGCCGCGCCTGAATAACCCAGGCGATCAGGCCAAGGGAGGAGGAGGAGGAGAGCTGCGGCTCGCATTATGACGAACAACTTCCTGACGTCCATACGGAGCCTCAAGCTGATCGAGGGCTACAAGACCTCGCAAATCTACCCCTTCAGTTCGGCCGCGTCCACCTCTGGCTCCGGGGATGGCGGCCTGGCGAAGCCGCCCCCGCCGCCGCCGCCGCGCAGCGTCTCCCTGATGTCCGCGTCGACGTGCTACCCGCACGCGCCCTCCACGTCGGGGGCGTTCGCGCCCGACTCCATCCTGCCATGTGGCCTCCCGTCGGCGGCGGCGCTCGAGCCGGCGCTCGACGCGTGCCTCCGCCCCGTCGACCACGTCTCCGCGCTCGCCGCATCCTACCGGCGGATGTCGTCGTCGTCGGGCAAGGCGGAGGGCGACGACCTCTGCGACGTGTACCTGGAGCAGCACGCGCTGTTCCGCGGGATCGGTGACGCCCGGCTGCTGCGGCGGGCGCTCCGCGCCGCGCGTATCCACGCCTGCGACCCGCACCGCCGCGTCGTGCTCGCCGCCTGGCTCCGCTACGAGCGCCGTGAGGACGAGTTCGACCCGATGCCGCCGCCGCTCGATCCCTGCGGCCCGACCACCCCGCTCCTCGAGTGCCCCCGCTCCGCGGTCTTCGCCAGGGAGTCCTCCGGCGTCGATACCGTCTGCCCCTGCCGCCGCCGGCCACCTCCTCCTCCGCGATTGACGCGCGAGTCATCGAAAGCCATCGGTGCCGGCGACGATGACGACTCGGAGGAGGAGGAGGAGGAGGAGGAGGAGGAAGAGGAAGAGGCGGAGACCAATGACCTCTGGTTCCTCATCGGCAAGGAGCAGGTGGCGTGCGAGCGTTCCTGCATCGCCGCGCTAGCCAAGCCGCTCAACACGCTCCTATACGGCGGGTTCGCCGAGGCGCGCCGCGACCACATTGACTTCAGCCGCGACGGAATCTCGCCACGCGGCATGCGCGCCGTCGCCGCATACAGCCGAGACGGCCGCCTCGACGACTTCCCACCGGACACCATGCTCGAGCTCCTCACCTTCGCCAACAAGTTCTGCTGCGATGGCCTCAAGGTCGCCTGCGACAACAAGCTCGCCTCCATGGTGCGCGGCGTCGACGAAGCCCTCTCCCTCATCGACCTCGGCCTCGAGGAGTCCGCGCAGCTGCTTGTCGCCACCTGCCTCCAGGCCTTCCTGCGGGAGCTCCCAAAGTCGCTCTCCAACCCCGATGTCGCGCGTCTGCTCTGCAGCCCGGAGGGCAGGGAGCGCCTCGACGCCTCCGGGAACGCGTCCTTCACACTCTACTACTTCCTCTCGTACGTGGCCATGGAGGAGGACATGAGGTCCAACACCACGGTGATGCTCCTGGAGCGGCTATGGGAATGCGCCGAGCTGCCATGGCACAAACAGCTGGCGCTGCACCAGCTCGGGTGCGTCATGCTGGAGCGCGGCGAGTTCATGGACGCGCAGGGGTGGTTCGAGAACGCCGTCGCCGAGGGCCACGTGTACTCGCTCGCCGGGGTAGCGCGCACCAAGTTCAAGTGCGGGCACAAGTACATGGCGTACAAGCTGATGAACAGGGTGGTCGGGGACTACGAGCCCGCCGGGTGGATGTACCAAGAACGCTCCATGTACTGCCTCGGCAAGGAGAAGATGGCCGATATCCGCACAGCCACAGAGCTCGACCCGACGCTGACATACCCGTACAAGTACCGTGCCGCCGCCTTGCTGGAAGAGGACAAGTTCGAGGCTGCGCTGGAAGAGATCGGCAAGGTGCTCAGCTTCAGGATGGTGCCTGACATCCTTGAGCTCCGTGCGTGGTTCTACCTTACCGCCAGGGACGTCGAGGCTGCCGTGCAGGACGTCAGGGCGATACTGACGTTGGACCCGACTTACATGATGTTCCATGGGAAAATGCACGGGGAGCAACTGATCGAGATACTCCGTGGGCATGTGCAGCACTGGAACATGGCGGATTGTTGGATGCAGCTCTATGATCGGTGGTCAGGGGTGGACGACATCGGCTCTCTTGCTGTTGTGCAGCAGATGCTGGCCAGGGAACCCGGGAACAGCAGCCTGCGGTTCCGGCAGTCGCTGCTCCTGTTAAGGTAAGCCATGTACCTGCAAGTTTCTCATTTCATATGCTGAGAACAATTCCTATCTCCTTAGTGAATTGCAACTTCTATCTCATTAAAATCTGTACATAGTCTGATACTAGCTACATGTGTTCTTTAGTTTTTCAAATTCATAAGCTTAACATTTTTCTTGTTTTTCACATGCATTGTAGGCTCAATTGTCAAAAGGCTGCTATGCGTAGTTTGCGATTAGCACGGAATAGTTCAATTCATGAACACGAGAGACTTGTATATGAAGGATGGATTTTATACGACACTGGACATCGCAATGAAGCACTTGAGAAGGCTGAGCAGTCAATCAGACTCCAAAGATCATTTGAAGCCTTTTTTCTTAAGGCATATGCTCTAGGAGATTCTAGCCTTGACGTCGAATCTGCGCTTTCTGTTGTTCAGCTTCTAGAGCAGGCCAACAGCTGTGCATCCGACAACCTCCGGAAGGGCCAAGTAAGAATCATCCTTCATCACTTCTCATGTTCACCACATTGGTTAACCATTTGTGCTAACTAATAGCTGATCTACATTCTCCAGGCATACAACAACATGGGGAGCATATATGTGGACTGTGATTTGCTGGATGAGGCAACTGAGTGTTACAGCATAGCACTGAGCATCAAGCACACACGGGCACACCAGGGCCTGGCACGGGTCCATTACCTGAAGAACAGAAAAAAGGCTGCGTTTGATGAAATGTCATCGCTTATAAAGATCGCTAAGAACAGCGCATCGGCGTATGAGAAACGGTCGGAGTATGCTGAGCGGGATGTCGCGAAAAGTGATCTCAACATGGCGACCTTGTTGGATCCGACCAGGACGTACCCTTACAGATATAGAGCAGCTGGTGAGTTCGCTGAGCTTATGATGGGCTGGCACTATTCTATCATGTATACAAGCTTTACAGTAGTGCCAACTTTCAACACCAAATGCTAAACATATAAAAGACTTGCATTATGTTAAATTTAGGAAAAAAATGTTAATTAAATTTGGAAACATGAAAAGTACTAGATGGGGCATTCATTGCTATCCATCTATTTTCGGTTCACCAAACATCTGGAGACAGTAATGCATAGACAAATTTCAGAGCTATTTAACTGCATAATCTCAATAGCTTCATTGGCTTGAGTAACATGTTCTCTTGTGATCATGCAGTTCTGATGGACGAGAACAAGGAAGACGAGGCGATAGGGGAGCTGTCGCAAGCACTGGCCTTCAGGCCGGACCTCCAGCTGCTCCACCTCCGAGCAGCCTTCTTCGACTCCATGGGCGACAACACAAGCACGCTGCGCGACTGCGAGGCCGCCCTGTGCATGGACCCGACGCACGGAGACACGCTAGATCTCTACAACAGGGCTTCCTCCAAGGCTGATCAATCCCAGAGCTAGTGAAAAATCCACCTCGTCGCCTGCGATCATCGTCGTGGTAGATTCAGCTTAGGGATGAGCCCGTTTTGCCCGGCAGAGTGATGAAACGATTTTGTCCTTCCAAAAAGCCAGGAGAAGCCCAGCGGAGGCGGGCCGGAGCACACGGGACGACGGCAAATGTACACACACACACATGTATGTATACTGACTGTAAGTATACCGGCAAAGGGTCGATCGAGCTCTGACTGCACATATGTACAGGGGATGATGATGATGACGAGCTTGCTGTAAACAAATGTAAGAATAGCGCGTGTAAATGGCGAAAGGCATTTTCATATGTATACATCGACTGACCAACATGACAAGAGCTCCAAGAAAAGGCAATGAGAGAGCTAAACAAAGACAGGCTGTCCTTCAATTAATCAGACCGGCTCATGATTTCTCTTCTTCTTTTATCTCCATCCCATTTTTTTAATGCCTGTTGGTGCGTATTCGGAGGCACGATCTGTGCATAAAAGAGTTGTGCTTTTCCACGATGATGCAGCGAAGACAATCTTATGTACTACTCCTACTCCAGTACTACTACTTCCCTTTTGACGCTTCTGATCATTGATCTGGTTGTCGCCGGCCACTGCGTGCTGTCCACCAGCTCAGGCCACCCGTCTCCGGCCTGGCACCTCCGTTCCATTCCCAAAATCTGGCTCAATAGTTTGTACAAATTGCAAAGTCTTTACGTGTGGCCAAATATTGCGGAGTCGTTTAATCACGGGTTTACCGTTGCGGGAGAGGGGATCTCCAGGATCGCGTTTCAGATTCGTTCAGCTTATTTAGTCCCACACCGCTAGACGGAGAGAGTCGTCTTACCTGGGCCTCTATAAAAGGGCTCCCCCAGCCAGCGTTACACAGCACGCAGCTGCGTGGTGAGCACATAGCGAACTATTCTTTCGCCTTTTACTAAAGAATACCGTGCGCTCGCCACACAAAGCAGCATACCCTAATTTTTTTAGGGTTTCTTCTCCTTGTGAGAAGGGACCTACAATGTACATGTTCTAAACTGTTACTGGCTTAAAATGCATACACTTGTCTGTTTCAATCCGTGCTTGCACAGCTGCAGTTTGCGAAATCTTTCGTTCCACGCTTGAAATTGCCGCGTATCAGTTCTAAGGCCCATGAAACTTTGGTTAACAGAATATATTGATTTACAGCTCATTCAGCTGAAATGTTACTTAGCCCACACTCACCCTTTTATACAAGTATAGAGAGCACCACTCAGTATCTGCATGCACAACATTCTCAACCATCTTCTACCTGACTACCAATTCCACAAACAAGACCAGCAGCAGCAGCAACCAACGAAAGAAACAACTTGCGGTCACACTTGGGAGGCATCTAGCTCTAGCTCTCGGAAGACGTGATCTCAAGCTCAGCCCACCACAGAGGCGACACCTTGGGCGTCACTCCATCGGGACCCAGCGCCGTGATCTCCCGCAACCGGGCCGCAACCTCTGCCATCGTCGGTCTCCTCTTCGGGTCCGGATCAATGCAGGATCTCGCGACCTCACAGAGCGCATATGCAGCCTCCTCGGAGAAGGAGCCGATGCTCCGGTCAATCAGGTCCACGAGACGCATCTCGCCGCTGAAGTAGCGAGACGCCCATTGTTCTAGTGGCCCGTCCTCCTCGGAGCAGGGGACCCTTCCTGTCAGTATTTCCAGCAACACTATACCGTATTTATGCACGGCGTTTTCCAGCTCCGACGAGGGACCCGAGACACCGTTGGTGGTCGACTTGGGTCCCCTCGCGTCGTTTGAGAATTCAAGGTCTGAGACCTTCGCGGCAAAATCATCGGTGAGGTATATGGTTGTCGAGTCGAAACTCCTTGGAATGACTGGTGGTTTCAGCTGGTGCATGTGCTCCAGACAGTAAGCAGTCCCCATGGATATCCTGAGGCGTGTCACCCAATCCAGCTTCTCGGTTTCTCTAACTGCAACGCAACGAGGATGACATTGTCAAAATGTTGATAGACTGACTGGAAATTAAGAAGTAATAGGAACAAACAATCTCTTCGCCTGTGTAATAAATACAACGTATAGTTAATGCACATATAATCATATGTCATGAACTAGTAACAAGACGCGGTATAGTGTGATTCAAGAAATTGCAGAACCTTTATAGTAAAATCAAGCTACTCATTACTGATGATGACTTACATCAATGTTAACAAATGTTCACATAAAGTGTACAAAGGATTTCTGTAGTACAGGGTGAAGAGAACAGATTTATGACAAAGAAATGATTATTAAATCACTATAAGCATACACTTACCATGTAGATACTCAAAAAGTGTTCCATTTGGAGCATATTCAAATACCATTGCTCTTGTAAACGGATGCGCTTCCTCACAGTAGCCAAGCAAGTTCATAAAATTTCTGTGGTTGACTTTGGACAAACCCGTGATCTGAAAGCATAACCATTGGAATTAAATAAAAAGAAAAAGAAAAAAATTATACATCATGCAGGTAACTGAACAGTACCTTTTTCCTGTACTGTGATTCACATTCTTTAGACCAATCCTTTGCAGATGTTATCAAACTTGACGCAACTGCGATTTCAACTCCACTTGATAAAGTTCCCTTGTACATCATGCAGCTAGATGTAGAACCAATTATATTGCTGAAATC
The DNA here is from genome assembly GCA_023614405.1 of Avena insularis. Lineage (NCBI taxonomy): Eukaryota > Viridiplantae > Streptophyta > Magnoliopsida > Poales > Poaceae > Avena > Avena insularis. Next base: position 15,278,528 of record CM042693.1, read on the forward strand.
CTCGCTTGCTGTTTCCAGCTCTGACCGTTTCAATATAGGCACACCTATAAATACGATTAAGTTGTGATTTGAAATCAAGGCAACCTCCTAGATACATACTATATGCCAAATCAGAAACAAAGCATACCTGTTACAAAGGCTTTTTGCAATTGTCCGCTAAGTCCTGTCACCCAAGGCTTCACACTGCCCGCTTTTTTAGCTTGGCAGTACAAAGCACCAGCTGCTGATATGATAAGGAAAACAGCAATCCCTGCCGCGACTAAAACATAGGTTGTCAAGGAATGTTTATGCACGGAGCCAGATGGAGTTTTAACCGAATGATCATGCTCAGCTCCCTGAGTTGCCGGCCTAGCCGTAAGCGGATGTGGACGGACTATCAATGGATGATGGTTTGAAGGAGGTTTCTGTGGTGTGGGCTGTGAAAATGGCGACGGTGAGCCTTCTGGTGGGGATATGAACGCTGAGGGTGACGAAGCAGATACTGGTCCTGATGTTGGAGCTAGTGCAGGTGAGAAAAGGAACTGAGCACCTTGATTTCCACCACCAATCTGCAGCAATCTTCTAAAAAACCAAGAGAAGCAATAGTTAGGACTGGGATATACTATCATGATAAATAATCGCCATTTATGCTGATTCAAGTATAAAAACAATTGCCATCAACTCATTTACTGTCAATATTCACATGATCATATAGTTGAAGTTGAAAAACCAGTTAAATATAGCTCGCATTTGACAGCCTAGTGACACATTTCTGATGTCCCTGTCACTAGTCACTGCAGTTCCATGGATTTCTAAAATGAACACAGGCACCACTTGTAAATACTGGAAAATTGCTACAATTGAAGAACTATATCCAGTAAACTGTCTCTGTCTGGATAAAAATGCGACGAAGCATGGCAACAAATTATATTTCAGGAAAAAAATAGTATGGTGGAAACTCAGTAAGCTTAATTCCATTTCTTACAAGAAACAAAATATCACTAGGGAACCATACCACTACTGCTTTTATGCATAACTGATACAATAACAGTTCAGTTCAGAACTCAACACTTCACTGTTTAGTGCCTACCAAAGTGGTAACTTGGCGGATCTGTTCACCATTAATGATAATAGGACAAGAACAAAATCATCTATTTCCCACTTGCAATCTCAAAAATTACAAATCTTGGATAGCAAAGTCGCACTGGTCCCATTTCCAGATTTCCTGCAAACAAGAAGCTACTACAGCACTAAAGAAGGACAAAATTCTCAGAGCCTAAGCGCTCACCTACGACTAAAAGAAGCTCCATTGCTGCTCAACCTCTCAGCTTCAACTCCGAAGCCTCCAATCCCTGTAGCAAACCAAAAGAGCCGACAAAAATGGCAAACGCCATGAGCCCAACTGCACACCCAGCAACTCCGAGAAATCCAAAGCCCACGAAAATAGAAACACACCTGCGCCGCCGAGCGCCCAAGAAGCTGCAACCAGGAGCAGAAGAAAAAGCCTGTGGGGCGGCGGCCACTCCATCGCTTAGCCGAGTAGTACTGGAATGCGTCGGAGAGGGGGAAACCCGATCAAACAGGCGGATGGAGGTTGGGGCGGCGGGCGGAGAGGAGAGACAGCGCGCAGTTTGGTTGGGCGGAGGGCGGTGGAGACGGCGAAAGTGGCAGCCGAAGGTGGTGGAGAGGAGAGGGAAAGGGAAACTGCACGAAGGCGACCACACAACAAGAGGCTTTTTTTTCATAATACACAACAAGAAGCTTTTTAGTTGTTCTTATTATTTCTTCTCTTATTTTAATTTTTTTTAAGAAACACAATACAAATCGTAGACGCTTACAACACGTACATGCACCTACCCCTATAAACGTACAGACGCATACCCTACCTCTATAAGCACCTCCGAGCGACTGAGCCGGCGGATCGAGTCTTGAGATTGACGAAGCACCACGGACGCCTCGTTGTCGACAGGAATGTCGCCTCCCACTAAAAAAATATTCCGCCTTTTATGCAACACACAGTGTCAAACCTAGGGTTTAAACTCTAGTGGGATGGGGGTACAACCATCCTCCTAGCCACCCAACCATAGGTTGGTTTCTAAATTTGTTTTATTTATTGCTCTAACCATCATTCTACATTGGATATGAATCGCACGTTAACAAAGATTGCTCGTAATTATGAACCAACCATCCGAAGTTTTGGTCCATTTAGTCCAAAACCATCAATTGGATGTCATGCTTGACATGTCGGCTGTGTTTTCATGCAAAAACACCTCTCATACTTAATACTCCTTGGTTTCCCTCAGATCATGAGAAATAGCAAAAACATGCTTGTTTTTTCTCAAATTACCTCTTGTCATTATCTCCTTCCCAAAACAAGCCCGAATCGGTTTCTCTAAACATTTACAAATACGACTCAAAGTAAAACAAAAGATCTAAGAACAACACACAAGAATCATATGGAAATGCACAACTCGGTACTACAATTATAGAGCCTAGCTCTTTCTTATTTCTCCCTCTCATTTCTTTTTTTTCTATCTATATCATCTTATTTTGTAGTTGCATTAACTTTTATCAAACATTTCAGTTCCTGAACTTTCTTCTCCAACATATCTTTACCTTTTTCTTCTTCCATCTCATTGATCACGCTGGCTTCCTTCTTCTTCTTCAGATTGTTGTCACCTTGTACTGCTAATAGGTATAATTCTCCACAACTTTTCATGTCACCGGAGAACAGAGCATATCATCAAATAAAGTTGTCCATCCCTAATTTCTAAGGACAGTAAGGGTTATCAGCAAAATTACCAGACACGGAGAGGTACCACTAACCTACCTTGCACCACACATGTCGCCTCTAGAGGATAGACCAAAATCAGAATGATTAAGCATGTGAATTTTCCACAAATCAAAATTTGTGCCATCGAATATAAAAATGTCATTGTGCACTAATCCCCTAGGTGACATATTTACTCTTAAGGCGGTGAATCCCAAAAGTGAGAGACCTTTGTGCTGATACCAATTGGAAAGACAAGGATGTCGCCTAGAAGGGGTGAATAAGCGATTAAAACTATTACGATTTTGGCTCTAGTAAATGCGGAATAAAACTAACATCTAGTTTACAAGCACAAAACTATAAGTGCTAAGGTTAAACTATGTGCACCAACAACTTCTATTAAGCAAGACATGCAACAAGGTGATAGAAAGATAAAAACTTCAAGCATGAAGGCTATCACAATGTAAATTCATAATTAAAGAGACTCGGGTATAGACATACCGCAATGGAGATATGAGGATGTATTCTTGGAGTTCCTTCCTTGTTAAGGGAAGTATGTCTCCGTTGGAGAGTTGTTGGGGCTACACAACGTCTCCCAAGCGTCAGTAAGGCTCACCTTATTCTCCTGAACCACGCACGAAAAAAAGGTGGGTACTTGTTGATGGCAATAACTATGTGTGTGCCAAATTGTTGGTACTCCAAGTGCAGAGTGTTGTAGCAAGCGTCTTTTCTCCACAAGGGTGACTCGAGGATTTATATCGAACTCTCGGCGATTTGGAAAAGAGTATCTTTTTGTTCTCTTCTCAAGAAACCTACAAAACAAAGTTTTTGTCTTGTGTCCCCAACTCCACCTTGTGGTTGCCAAGCACAAGGTTTCATACTAGTAATATAAAATAATAAAATTAAGTAAAGTAAAAGAGTAATAAAGTATGCAAGTAAAGTAAATGCAATAATGAAAGATCTGTTTGTGGTATGTTTGTGTTTGCAAGAAAGAAAGTATTTTTTGTGTTTTTAGAGATATTAGATTGTAGCAAAGGTAGATGATAGTAGTAGTGTTTGAAGGTTGTTTCTTATGATAAAAATTGGACTAGGGTTCATGGATTCACTTGTCTGCTCTCTTTTAAGTTGTAGTGGACATAAAACAATGGGTAGCGCTACGCGTCCCCCGGGGGATAACTCCCCCCGATCCACTGGGTTCCCTGCGTGACACGTGTCCTTTTTTTCTTCAGATTTCCTCTTTTGCTACATATTATCCCGATTTGCTATAAAATGTTCCGCTTTTGCTACATGTAGCAAAAAACGGTTCGACCCAGAAAATAGAAAATTAGACTGGACCTCACTGGAGGCTTCGCCGGGGACCTTGTCGGCAAACGCGTAGAAAAAAATAGTGTTAATGTAGCATAACTAACCTCGCTGGAGACCGCCGGAGGTTTTCACCGGTAGACCTCACCGGAATTTCGCCGAAAATCGTGTAGCAAAACAATTGTGCTAATATAGCAAAAAAAGAGAACAATTGTAGCAAACAATTTGTATTAGTGTACAAATTTTTTTTTGCCAGAGACATCGTCGGGATCTCACCAAAATTCATAGGTACAGAAATAAGTGTAGCATTTGGAGAACATCAATGTAGCAAAACCGAAACAAATACATAGAAAAATATAAATGAGTATGTAGCAAAACCAGCCCTGCTTCGCCCAAGGTAGCAACATCATGCACTCATGGTAGCAACATCGTAGACCCAAGGTAGCAGAGTCGTCTGCCTTCGGTAGCAACTGTCTATACCTAGGGTAGCAAAAGTCACCCGCTATCGGTAGCAACGTCGCCAACCATGGGTAGCAACAGTGCCGACCGTCGGTAGCAAATCCATCCTTCATAGGTAGCATGCACGAGATGCGCCATCTCGAATCGCCGGTCCCGCCGGAGTTGGGAGAGAGGGGAGCACCTCCGTGGTGAAGTCCATCTCCGGCGACAAACGGGAGCACCACAGTCGTGGCCTCCCTGTCGATGCAGCGATGCGCATGTTCTAGACAACTGGAGATGGAGGGCGGGCTCCGGCGGCCTACTTTCGTCATGGTGGTGGAGGTGGCGGAGGCGGAGGTTGGGCTACTCTGGCCTACTCCGGCCGTCGTGGTGGCGAAGGGCGAAGCTCGACGGTGGCGCGTGGTGGAGGGCGGGCTCCGGCGGCCTACTCCGACCGCGGTGGTCGCAAAAGGGTGTGCCTCCGCTATAGGGGGTCATGGTGTGCGCGCGGTACTTGCCTCACCCTCATCTTGACACCCATCCACCATGGCTTTCCGTTGCCGCACATTCCTCGCGACCTTCATCAACAATGGCGGCGACAGTGGTGCTAGCTCCGGTGCTCCACAGGAGGATGCCCGACGATAGGATATGGGCGCTCCGGTGCGGTGACCCAGCATACCACTGCATGATGTAGTATACTATAGTCGTTGACATAACACCAATGAAACACCGTTCACTAGTATTACATCCCTCAGAATGGCACAATGGAAACACAGCGGGTCCAATACATGGCTAAAGGTTACAACTCACTCTTTACATAAGATCCAGAGAACATTCTAGGTTCAAAATAGAGAAGACTTCTTACGGAGAAGAATCAACCATAAACAACGCAAGAATGATTATACTATTAAGTCTACTATTCAGACTAATTGGTTGGCATTGCTGCTATTGCAACGCACTACAGAAATATGTTCTTTGGCTAGAGATAATATTCCTATCTAATCAATAACTTCCGTCTTCACTTGAGTTGAGATATACGTTGACCTCCTTGTCTTTATTGAAGAGCTTTAGCTGGTCTGGGTAAGTCCTAGAGCATATATTGATGTATTCATCGTTTTAAGGCTTCAGAATCTAGCAAGGGTTAAGAAGATACTTTGAGTACGAGTGTACTCAGCAAATTCACTAGAAAAGGAGTGTTTGATGCACTATATCTATAGCCACAGACCGTAGGTCGTAGGCAATGCAAGTTTTCATAAACATTTCTTTAAAGGTTGCTTTTATTCTGAAAAGCTATGTCTGTCAGCCTTCACGGGTTTACCAGAACCTTCATGGGGTTCCTTTGCTTGGCGTTAGCAGCTCCTTCCCGAACAGGAGTAACAAGTTCTGATTCTTACACTCTGCAGATGTGCGTCACTTTACCCATGAGATATCAACTCTTCGTTGCACAACCGGGCAGCTTATTCCCGTCCACAATTCCATGATGTGGGGCCCAGAAGATGATCCAAGCCAATCATTGCCCCCTTCGCGACCTCGCATGCCTCCTTGGTGTACACCATGCCCACATAAATAATTACGGCAATGGTTTATACAAACCGTTAGATGCCAGAACTATCGTGGGACGATGAGGGTTCCCACCCATATGTTGTATATCCTCTACGAGTTACGAATTAATATGCACGCTACAAGGATAACAGCCATGACCTGCACATCCGGCTTCATGCGAGAGGAAGAAGATAAAACTGACTTCTCCGTCCCATTCCAAATCTCATGGTCAACGCGTAATATACGACGCAAGAATCACTGGCAATATTGGTTGTTAAGTCCTAAGTGATATAATTCTGAACAGTGGTATCCCAACTATCAGATTTAATAGATTAGCTGATCACCCTGGATCAGTAACCAATAGTTCACATTATTATCGAAAATAGTGTTTTCAGACCTTTTTCAAATGCAGGGGATGACAACACTGTATTTGTAAAATACTTTACAGAAAATAAATAAAGGACATGAGAAAGTGTGAACTTGCCTTTTGTGATTGCAAGATTATGCACTCACGGTCTTCGGTTCAGTGTATAAGATCCAAAATCTGAAATCAGCATCATTGGTCTGGTAAGGACTAATGTTTAAAGAAGCAATATGCTTTATGCATAAGTAATGTGATGCACGTTCTAAGTGCAAATACCATGAATAATGTTGTCCTAGGGTTTGGATTCAAAATGGTTACTTTGGAATGTGTGGTCCTTTTAGATAAGTTTCATAGTTGTACTTTTATTGGAGTTTATGAGTGGTTGTAAACAACACATATGTAGGAGTAAAGTATACATACTTATGACATACCAGTTAGGATTACTTATACAAGAGTTCTTATTTAAAGTGGCAAAAAGGATAACCTTCGAAGAAAAGGTTTCTCTTCTAAGGTCTAAACAAACTTTGTGGTTAGTTAGTGGTGGTTGATGTTATTTGTTTTGATCAAATGGTTTGGCTTGAGTTGCTTTATAGATTAACTACTTCAGACCAAAGTTAACTATAAAACATGTAGTAATGTGTATAGTATTATATTTAGATTCTTGGAGACTAAAGTTAACTTTAAAATATAGATAGTTTTGAAAGTATAGTACTTATACATTAGTATCTTGTATATCTGAAAGGTGTTCTTTAAGTTATTTAAGAATGGTTATTCTTTTACTTGGGATAATGGTTTCTTAATTCTATGATAGAGTAGTATCATTTAACTTTTATAGATGAGTGAGTAGAGTTTATAATTGCAGATATATTTTCACTTAACTACCTTTGAACTTTCTATAATGTTGTGGTAATGTTTGTAATTTGATAGTTAAAGTAGATAAAAAGGATCTGATTTATTCACAAGATGTTCTTTAAGGTTTTTATCATGAATTGGAATCCTTTGAGAATATAATCTTCACTTAGAGTTGAAGATAGTTTAATACAAGATGTTTATAATATTTTTAAACCATTAAAGTTTCATTACATTAATATTTAAGAATTGTACTATTTATTAAACTTATTTAACTCATTATAGGAATATTAATAAGTTTTATTGATCTTTATATGAATTATAAATGAAGTAAATAAGTTTAAATTTGAGTTATTAAAATATTTGAATTTTTTTAATTCAAAAGTATAATATTAGATTTTTTATCATGTAGATATTATTTTTGTGATTATTTTGGTATATCATGTTTATTTTTGTGATTAATAAATAATAGGATATGATTTTTTTATATTTCTTACTACTTTATAATTACTTAATAAATAATAAATATTTAATTAAGTGAACAAATAATACATGATTATAGTTTTAAATTAGAATTCTTATTTTATTAAGATTTTTGGTATTTTATTTATATTATTAACATTTATCATTTTAAAAATATGAATTATCAAAATTTTATTACTTATAAAACCTTTATTAAATAGCATTTATTTAAATAATCATCATAATAATATTTTATAATAGTTTTAAGTTGTAGATTTTATTTTTTTGAAAATTTTCATATATTATACATATTTTTCTGAATTATAAATCAAAAGTTATTAATTAAACAAAGTTTAATCATTTATTTGATTTCTGGAATATTATTAATTGGATTATAACATTTTATTTATTTCTAAACAGAAAATTACGTTTTACACCACGTCCAGAGCTAGCCCCAGTCACTGACCTATGGGCCATTGTCCACCTCAGCTCTTAGGTTAAAAGAATTACATTGTTACCGATTGGTTATCTACCCCCAGTCAATGACATATGGGCCCTGGGCCACGTCACTTGCCACGTTAGCAAAGACCAGTCAAACTAGCTGACGTGGCTCGATCATGAGGTAAGCATGGCATCAGCATCACCACCGCCGTCGGTGAGTGGTCACCGGCGACGATCTACGGTGCCCTAGCAAGCGAGATATGACTAGTTCGAACAAGCGCAACCTACTGAACCTAATAGTGGCATCGCCGCTTGGAAATGGTCATCGGAGGGTCATCGGCGACGAGCTACTGCGGTGGCCAGCGGTGGTGCTCAACAAAACTAGACCTACGGTGCGAATCAGCAAACGAAACTAGGGTCCAGAGATGCGCAATCTTACCCAGATGACGATAGAGCGGTCGACGAGGACAGGCGCGGTTAGAAACGAGTTCCCCGACGAGGATTCTGACGAACTGCTGCAAAGACGAACGACCAAATTCACCCGCTCCAGTGCTCCCCTTGATGCAAGCTTCTACCTAGAGGATCTACGGAGGAAGGCGCTTCTCCATGACGGCTCAGAATGGTGTGGGGAGATGTGGTTCGACGGCGAGAAGTGGCTCCGGTGAGCTAGGGTTCGGTCTCGTTCATATCTGAGAGTATAAGGAGGAGTTGGAGATAGGGATGGAAGCAATGCGTCGCGGTGGCCTTCTTATCCCCTCCTCGCAACGACGGCGAGTATCTTGGCGCAATGACGGCGATGACGGCATCGGGCGACGGCGAGCTCCGCCAGCAAGCTGCCTGTGTGTGTGACGGTGACGACGATGACCGTTTTACGGATAAACCCCTGACGATTTCTTTAGCTCAATCCGCGGTCCTCACCTGACCCCACTTGTCAGTAACAGATGGAAAGGACCTGGGCTGGTTACTGGGCTGTTGTGGGCTACACAGGGCGTCAGATAGGTGTAGAGTTGTTGGGCTGCGGCCAGGTTTGGTTTTTATTTGTTTTATCTTTTTTCTATTTTTTGTTTTCTTATTCAGATTTGAATTTTATTTACATTTTGAATCTTTCTTTATATAATTTGTTTGCTGGATATTTATAACAATACAAAATATACCTAGTCTCATTTGTGAATTCTTATTATATCCTCTTTTTGTATTTCTTCTATTTACTAAATGTGAACCCCCTTGGTAATATTTTATATAAACCTTTCTTATTATTTTTCTCTACTTATTTTAGTTAGAAATTTATTGAATGATATATTCTTATTTGCTTATCAACTTAATTTTAGCGAGCTCATAGTTTGAATAGAAACTTTATATATAAGTATAATGATTTTATACCATTATTTGATGCATGAAATATAAAGACATTGATATGGTGATTATTACTCCCATTCATTTGGAAAATAGCAGTGTAAAGTTTAGGGTTTTGAATTATGAGTACTACCCTTGGATTTATGTTTTTGTATAACCTTAGGTTCCTTTTAGGAGTTAAGCTTTAATGGCTAAGCATATTGCCTTACGTATATAGTATTTGATGAAATCTTCCTTTTTAATAAGAAGTTGAAATTAGAGTGTTTTATAGAAGTGAATATACTTAAGAACATATAGTTATGATGGTTGGAATCAACAGAGATATGCTTATGTAATTTGTTATAGGGAAATATTTCGATAAAGTGTTGTAGGCATCAGATGATGGATCAATGGTATAAGATGGATATTATGTTTGATTTGAGATTTAGAGTTGATTGCTTACCAAGATTAAATAGGAAATATTTTTTTTACATATAACTATTTTTTCACAATCTTGGATCTCTAATTAAGGAATTCCTTTCCTAGATATAATACTTCTTCCTATCCATCATAATAGTTAGTATAAGGAGCTTTACTCATTTAAATACTCTTATCCATATATCATTCTTCTAAGATTAGGAATGAATCCAATGAGTTTGATACAAAAGTATTTCATAATTTTCTTATATCCTTACTTGGTTGTATTACTATTCTACTGTTGATAAACTTCCATCCTACCAATAGTTCCTTTAATTTCACTTAAAATTTTCCTTAATGTTTTATCACTTGGCTATCTCTAAGGTTGATTGTCTTTTAAGATGAATAACACTGCTTCTAAACTCTATGCTATACTAACATTTAGTTGAATAACACCATCTTATATTTACTTAACTCTCATGACATACACTTCAACCCTAAATTAAATTTATGGGGTTTTCAAAGACTACTCTAGGATCACTTATCTCTACTAAGGTTCCAATCATGTTCTATCCACCAGTATTACCTATACTAAATATAAGCATTTCATGTTGGTGGCCAAAACATTACCATTATAATACTTTAATCATTTATTACTGAAGTTTTTAGTTGGCTAAGCAGGGCTTTATCAATCCCATCTTTTAATGTCTGGAAATTACCTTCTTAGTATTGTATATTGGGTTAAGGTTATTAATGGATTATGCCCTCATTAGAAGATTTAAGTAGATGTTCTGATCGGATCAAATAAGAGGTCAAAGACCAATGGTTAAAGAATTTGTGAATCAATGGGAAATTATCCACATTGATGAACAATAGATGTTGAAATAAGTTCCATAAAGATTGTATAGAAAAAAAGATATATATTTATATAGTGGATGATCTTGTCTTAATCTCTTTTCAACTCCAACTCATTTAAGAGTTCAAGGTTATGTATTACTATGGTACTTATAATATGAATAGATAAAAATAAGATAGGTTAGCACTAAACATTACATTTTTATTATTCTAGTGGTCATCTTAACTTAGTATTCATAGGTTGGTATGATGAATAGTATGGTATGATCCCTTAAAGATCATATATGAATTATTTAAGCAAAGTATTATGAGTGGCGTTTATTATATCTGGTCTACCCTTAGGCCTATTCATGTTTAACCAAATAAAGTTTTAGCAAAGGTCATATTAGAACTTATCATAGTTAACTTGATGATCTACCTCAATTCCATCAAGTTAAGAGAAGCTTAATCACTTTGACAAGTTTTGTTTTAAAAGCGCGAAAATTATTCGAATTTTCTATGCGTGGATGCAATGCACACATCTGGGTTCAGCTTATATCTATGCTCTAATGCTGGGATGTTACAGACTCTCCCCCTTATAATAAACTTCGTCCTCGAAGTTCGCAAACTCTCATGTTTCGGCGTAAGAAATTGTTTTGTAGTGGGTGCTACATTCTCCCCTTCATGATGACCTTAAATGGAACTAGTTGGAGTATTCCATAACCTGATTAGATATTCTAATCTAATTCTTTTTATCTAAACATCAAACTTCATTATTATTTTAGGTATAGTTTAGATGTCTCCTTAAAAAAATAAATTTTAAGATTCTATATACCCGTGTTAGTAGTCGAAAGACTACCCTTCTATTCCTACCATAGTATAGTTGATACTGGTATTCCTTCCAATGGATTTGAACCCATTTAGTCCATACCCATTAGAATTCTTATTCTCTTCCTATGTCCAATTGGAAGTTCTCTATTATTTCTTAAGGTTTACTTAAGAGTTATTTCTTTTAGAATTGATCAGTTAAATGTATCCTTTATCACTTTCAAACCCTTACCTTATTAATTTTTAGATAATCTCCCAATATTACTTATAGTACTTCTTTAACTTTCATTTATAGTGTTTGCTCTCCCCCTTAGGGTTTACTAATAGTCTTTTAAATTGGCGGTGTAGCATTTATTGGCTTAATATTTAAAAGGTTGGTCTCGATTCAGTTTATACTTTACCTAATTAAGGTCCGATGAAAGATTGTACGGTGTATCCACACAATTGTGGATCTCCGAGACAAATCTTTCAGCACTATATATTGTACTTACCATTGAATATTTTCGCTGGGTAGGTCTAACTTTGCGAAGCCTCTCGAAAGACGATCGCCTTAAACATTTTAATGCCTCCTGAGGTTTTACTTAACTTAGGCCAAATTTAATGTTCTTTATGCAACCTTTATGATAATTTTATTAACTATGTCAACCAATACCAGCTATGGACGGACTGCAGATTAGAATGCCGGCAAGGAATTAGATTCCCAAGACGGAACATCCTATGTGGTAGTTATTATCTTACAGTTTCCGACCTACAAGTTACATTCTCTCTGAATTGTCAGAACTTGATTACCCTTTTTTGGTTCTAAGGAATCTTCTTGGAACTATTTCATGATACTTCCATGAACTTGGTTCAACTCTCCATTTGACTTCTTAGCATCTTACCTATTTTGAATGTACTTTCAATTTATCATATCTTGTTACTCCTTACATCTCCTACACCAAGCTTTCTTCCTAAACGGACAAAAATGTGACTTATGTTCTATCTATTCCCCAAATTGTGTAAATACCCCTTCTATCATACTACATCTTTCAAGTTAATCTTCCTTATGATCTTTGAAACTCGTCACTCCCTTACACGAATTCCCGTTTCTATCTAGGTCTATAACATCAAGTAATAACTGGTGTTACATCATGCATTTGCACACCAATTACACTTCATGTACAGATCTAGTCAATCAAGAAGAATCAAAAAAATCCAAAAGTCGATAAACAACAAAACATATACCATGTATTACACATAGGTTTAAATAATTTACAAATGTACTAGATGTTCCCATGGTTTGCTCCAAACCTATTTACACAACTTTCTTATAAGAACCTCTTGCTCTTGTGGATATCTCCTCACTTATTTCGGCAAACTCTTCAAACTACAATACGCATTACCCTCTATATACATTATTCAAGCCCTCATCCCTTGGGATGTTGTTTCTCTCTCACTTTCATCTTCCTCTAGTGCTTCCTGGAGTTCCGTCCATGATGACGTGAAGTCCTACGACTACCTTCTGGAGCATAGGAGCATCCAGGAGGTGCGTAATCTTCATTAGAAGTACCGAGACTGAGATTAGTCATTGAAAAATGACTGGAATTGACGTAATCTTCCACCGAATAGTTCGGGTTTTCTGGCAACTCTTCCTCATAATAAGTTGATTCCTTAGCTTTTTCTTGAATCCAGTCATATATATTGGTATAGTAGCTATTGGAATACTCTTCTAAGTTGATTGGATTAGTATTACCCCCGTATGGTCCATAAGGCTCTCTATGGTTATAATTGGTCTCTTCTTCAATACCTGCATCACAAGGTATAGGATTCCCTATGGTTTTACCTTGAGATTATATTTCCCATCCATACTTGTTAGGCTTAGGTTTATTTGGAATAACTTTATTCCATTCTTGTTGTTCAGAATTGTACTTGGTCCATAGGTCTTCTGGTGGCTTGAAGTCATTCTGGTAATAGGCATAATTTTCTGAGTTTGGGTCATCAAACTCAGTTTCCTCAAACACTTCTCCTGAAGGTATATATTTGGGATGCCTAGCTTCTTTATCTAGCTTCTTCCTACGAGCCATTGCCTTATCAGGATTAGTAAAATCCTCAATAATCGTATCCAGCTCCTGAACTAAGACTTGGTGAGTGTTATGATAAGTGTTTAGCAAAGATTGATAACGATCCATATACTCTACAGCTAGAGTAGGTTCAACTTGGACTAAGGTAGAGTGATCTAACTCATGCTATGAGTTTGAGGTTTCATGTGGTATAATGGTGTGAGTACTACCTCCTAGAGCTTGGGATTTATGCTCTCGGATCATGGTTATGGTTGCTGCTGACAATCGATGTCACATGATGCCATGCACCTTGCCTCTCCTGCTAGCATTTCTCCCTTAAGTCCTAACTTCTTGGGTAACATGATCATGACACGGTATTTAGCTAATACCTGCCCATCATAGTAACTGTAAATCTTAACCAAAAGTCTTGATTCACATTTTAAACTCCATAGAAGTTGTTGGAGATTGTCTGTCCAATCCCCTCCGTAGTCATCCAACGTCTTGTTCATCACTTGAACATTCCGGGGTGGATACCAAGGTGCCATGTGGAACTGTGGATAAGAAATTATCATCAGTCACATAGAGTTAAAACTCTTGGGTAATGATTGGAATTGCAATCATATAAAAGAGTTATCGCACTAGTAACATAACAGGATTATTCTCAAGTGAATATCCCTCATATCACTAGAGAACTCTTCATTATTGCAAGGATGTGTTCTACAGGTTCTACCCATTTACTAGGTTTCCAACCTAAGGTCAAAGCATATGCTCTGATACCAACTCCGGTGACCCAGCATACCACTGCATGATGTAGTATACTATAGTCGTTGACATAACACCAATGAAACACCGTTCACTAGTATTACATCCCTCAGAATGGCACAACAGAAACACAACGGGTCCAATACATGGCTAAAGGTTACAACTCACTCTTTACATAAGATCCAGAGAACATTCTAGGTTCTAGATAGAGAAGACTTCTTACAGAGAAGAATCAAACATAAACAACGCAAGAATGATTATACTATTAAGTCTACTATTCAGACTAACAGGTTGGCATTGCTGCTATTGCAACGCACTACAGAAATAGGTTCTTTGGCTAGAGATAATATTTCTATCTAATCAATAACTTCCGTCTTCACTTGAGTTGAGATATATGTTGACCTCCTTGTCTTTATTGAAGAGCTTTAGCTGGTCTGGATAAGTCCTGGAGCATATCTTGATGTAGTCGTCGTTTTAAGGCTTCAGAATCTAGCAAGGGTTAAGAAGATACTTTGAGTACGAGCGTACTCAGCAAATTCACTAGAAAAGGAGTGTTTGATGCACTATATCTACAGCCACATACCGTAGGTCGTAGGCAATGCAAGTTTTCATAAACATTTCTTTAAAGGTTGCTTTTATTCTGAAAAGCTATGTCCGTCAGCCTTCACGGGTTTACCAGAACCTTCATGGGTTTCCTTTGCCGCCGCGTTCGCAGCTCCTTCCCGGAACAGGGAGTAACAAGTTACAGTTCTTACACTCTGCAGAGGTGCATCACTTTACCCATGAGATATCAACTCTTTGTTGCACAACCGGGCAGCTTATTCCCGTCCACAATTCCATGATGTGGGGCCCAGAAGATGATCCAAGCCAATCACTGCCCCCTTCGCGACCTCGCATGCCTCCTTGGTGTACACCATGCCCACATAAATAATTACGACAATGGTTTGTCCAAACCGTTAGATGCCAGAACTATCGTGGGACAATGAGGGTTCCCACCCATATGCTGCATATCCTCTATGAATTACCAATTAATATGCATGCTACGAGGATAACAGCCACGACCTGCACATCCGGCTTCATGCGAGAGTAAGAAGATACAGTTGACTTCTCCGTCTCATTCCAAATCTCATGGTCAACGCGTAATATACGACGCAAGAATCACTGGCGACATTGGTTGTTAAGTCCTAAGTGATATAGTTCTGAACAGTGGTATCCCAACTGTTAGATTTAATAGATTAGCTGATCACCCTGGATCAGTAACCAATAGTTCACATTATTATCGAAATAGTGTTTTCAGACCTTTTTCAAATGCAGGGGATGACAACACTGGATTTGTAAAATACTTTACAGAAAATAAACAAAGGACATGACCAAGTGTGAACTTGCCTTTTGTGATTGCAAGATTATGCACTCACGGTCTTCAGTTCAGTGTATAAGATCCAAAATTTGAAATCAGCATCATTGGTTCGATAAGGACTAATGTTTAAAGAAGCAATATGCTTTTATGCATAAGTAATGTGATGCACGTTC
Source organism: Avena insularis (assembly GCA_023614405.1). NCBI lineage: Eukaryota > Viridiplantae > Streptophyta > Magnoliopsida > Poales > Poaceae > Avena > Avena insularis. The sequence goes on from CM042693.1 coordinate 15,294,417, forward strand.
TAAGCGCAAATCCCGGGAATAACGTTGTCCTAGGGTTTGGATTCCGAAAATGGTTACTTTGGAATGTGTGGTCCTTTAAGATAAGTTTCATAGTTGTACTTTTGTTGGAGTTTATGAGTGGTTGTAAACAACACATATGTAGGAGTAAAGTATACATACTTATGACATACTAGTTAGGATTACTTATACAAGAGTTCTTATTTAAAGTGGCAAAAAGGATAACCTTCGAAGAAAAGGTTTCTCTTCTAAGGTCTAAACAAACCTTGTGGTTAGTTAGTGGTGGTTGATGTTATTTGTTTTGATCAAATGGTTTGGCTTGAGTTGCTTTATAGATTAACTACTTCAGACCAAAGTTAACTATAAAACATGTAGTAATGTGTATAGTATTATATTTAGATTCTTGGAGACTAAAGTTAACTTTAAAATATAGATAGTTTTAAAAGTATAGTACTTATACATTAGTATCTTGTATATCTGAAAGGTGTTCTTTAAGTTATTTAAGAATGGTTATTCTTTTACTTGGGATAATGGTTTCTTAATTCTATGATAGAGTAGTATCATTTACCTTTTATAGATGAGTGAGTAGAGTTTATAATTGCAGATATATTTTCACTTAACTACCTTTGAACTTTCTATAGTGTTGTGGTATTTTTTGTAATTTGATAATTAAAGTAGATAGAAAGGATCTGATTTATTCACAAGATGTTCTTTAAGGTTTTTATCATGAATTGGAATCCTTTGAGAATATAATCTTCACTTAGAGTTGAAGATAGTTTAATACCAAGATGTTTATATTTTTTTAAACCATTAAAGTTTCATTTCATGAATATTTAAGATTTGTACTATTTATTAAACTTATTTAACTCATTACAGGAATATTAATAAGTTTTATTGATCTTTATATGAATTATAAATGAAGTAAATAAGTTTAAATTTGAGTTATTAAAATATTTGAATTTTTATTTAATTCAAAAGTATAATATTAGATTTCTATCATGTAGATATTTTTTTTGTGATTATTTTGGTATATCACATTTATTTTTGTGATTAATAAATAATAGGATATGATTTTTTTATATTTCTTATTACTTTATAATTACTTAATAAATAATAAATATTTAATTAAGTGAACAAATAATACATGATTATAGTTTTAAATTAGAATTCATATTTTTCTAAGATTTTTGGTATTTTATTAATATTATTAACATTTATCATTTTAAAAATATGAATTATCAAAGTTTTATTACTTATAAAACCTTTATTAAATAGCATTTATTTAAATAATCATCATAATAATATTTGATAATAGTTTGAAGTTGTAGATTTTATTTTTCTGAATTTTTTTATATATTATACATATTTTTCTGAATTATAAATCAAAAGTTATTAATTAAACAAAGTTTAATCATTTATTTGATTTCTGGAATATTATTAATTGGATTATAACATTTTATTTATTTCTAAACAGAAAATTACGTTTTACACCACGTCCAGAGCTAGCCCCAGTCACTGACCTGTGGGCCATTGTCCACCTCAGCTCTTAGGTTAAAAGAATTACATTGTTACCGATTGGTTATCTACCCTAGTCAATGACATATGGGCCCTGGGCCACGTCACTTGCCACGTTAGCAAAGACCAGACAAACTAGCTAACATGGCTCGATCATGAGGTAATCATGGCATCAGCATCACCATCACCGTCGGTGAGTGGTCACCGGCGACGATCTACGGCGCCCTAGCAAGCGAGATATGACTAGTTCGAACAAGCACAACCTACTGAACCTAATAGTGGCAGCACCGCTTGGAAATGGTCATCGGAGGTTCATCGGCGACGAGCTACTGCGGCGGCCAGCGGTGGTGCTCAACAAAACTAGACCTACGATGCGAATCAGCAAACGAAACTAGGGTCCAGAGATGCGCAATCTTACCCTGATGACGATAGAGCGGTCGACGAGGACAGGCGCGGTCGGAAACGACTTCCCCGACGAGGATTCCGACAAACTGCTGCGAAGAGGAACGACCAAATTCACCCGCTCCAATGCTCCCCTTGATGCAAGCTTCTACCTAGAGGATCTACGGAGGAAGGCGCTTCTCCATGACGACTCAGAATGGTGTGGGAGACGTGGTTCGACGGCGAGAGGTGGCTCCAGTGAGCTAGGGTTCGGTCTCGTTCGTATCTGAGAGGATAAGGAGGAGTTGAAGATAGGGATGGAAGCAATGTGTCGCGGTGGCCTTCTTATCCCCTCCTGGCAATGACGGCGAGTATCTTGGCGCAATGATGGCGATGACGTCATCGGGCGGCGAGCTCGCCATGAGTCATACTGTGTGCGTGATTTATGACGATGACCGTTTCTGGATAACCCTCTGACGATTTCTTTAGCTCAACCCGCGGTCCTCACCTGACCCCACTTGTCAGTCACACATGGAAAGGACCTGGGCTGGTTACTGGGCTGTTGTGGGCTACACAGGGCGTCAGATAGGTGTAGAGTTGTTGGGCTGCGGCCAAGTTTGGTTTTTATTTGTTTTATCTTTTTTTCTATTTTCTGTTTTCTTATTCAGATTTGAATTTGATTTACATTTTGAATCTTTCTTTGTATAATTTGTTTGCTGGATATTTATAACAATACAAAATATACCTAGTCTCATTTGTGAATTCTTATTATATCCTCTTTTTGTATTTCTTCTATTTACTTAATGTGAACCCCCTTGGTAATATTTTATATAAACCTTTCTTATTATTTTTCTCTACTTATTTTAGTTAGAGATTTATTGAATGATATATTCTTATTTGCTTATCAACTTAATTTTAGTGAGCTCATAGTTTGAATAGAAACTTTATATATAAGTATAATGATTTTATACCATTATTTGATGCATGAAATATAAAGACATTGATATGGTGATTATTACTCCCCCTCATTAGGAAAATAGCAATGTATGTGATACACAAAGAAGTTTAGGGTTTTGAATTATGAGTACTACCCTTGGCTTTAAGTTTTTGTATAAGCTGAGGTTCCTTTTAGGAGTTAAGATTTAATGGCTAAGCATATTGCCTTATGTGTATAGTATTTGATGAAATCTTCATTTTTAATAAGAAGTTGAAATTAGAGTGTTTTATAGAAGTGAATATACTTAAGCACATATAGTTATGATGGTTGGAAATAACAGAGATATGCTTATGTAATTTGTTATAGGGAAATATTTTGATAAAGTGTTGTAGGCATCAGATGATGGATCAATGGTATAAGATGGATATTATGTTTGATTTGAGATTTAGAGTTGATTGCTTACCAAGATTAAATAGGAAATGGTTTTTTTTACATATAACTATTTTTTCACAATCTTGGATCTCTAATTAAGGAATTCCTTTCCTAGATATAATACTTCTTCCTATCCATCATAATAGTTAGTATAAGGAGCTTTACTCATTTAAATACTCTTATCCATATATCATTCTTCTAAGCTTAGGAATGAATCCAATGAGTTTGATACAAAAGTATTTCATAATTTTCTTATATCCTTACTTGGTTGTATTACTATTCTACTGTTGATAAACTTCCATCCTACCAATAGTTCCTTTAATTTCACTTAAAATTTTCCTTAATGTTTTATCACTTGGCTATCTCTAAGGTTGATTGTCTTTTAAGATGAATAACACTGCTTCTAAACTCTATGCTATACTAACATTTAGTTGAATAACACCATCTTATATTTACTTAACTCTCATGACATACACTTCAACCCTAAATTAAATTTATGGGGTTTTCAAAGACTACTCTAGGATCACTTATCTCTACTAAGGTTCCAATCATGTTCTATCCACCAGTATTACCTATACTAAATATAAGCATTTCATGTTGGTGGCCAAAATATTACCATTATAAGACTTTAATCATTTATTACTGAAGTTTTTAGTTGGCTAAGCAGGGCTTTATCAATCCCATCTTTTAATGTCTGGAAATTATCTTCTTAGTATTGTATATTGGGTTAAGGTTATTAATGGATTATGCCCTCATTAGAAGATTTAAGTAGATGTTCTGATCGGATCAAATAAGAGTTCAAAGACCAATGGTTAAAGAATTTGTGAATCAATGGGAAATTATCCACATTGATGGACAACAAATGTTGAAATAAGTTCCATAAAGATTGTATAGAAAGAAAGATATATATTTATATAGTGGATGATCTTGTCTTAATCTCTTTTCAACTCCAACTCATTTAAGAGTTCAAGGTTATGTATTACTATGGTACTTATAATATAAATAGATAAAAATAAGATAGGTTAGCACTAAACATTACATTTTTATTATTCTAGTGGTCATCTTAACTTAGTATTCATAGGTTGGTATGATGAATAGTATGGTATGATCCCTTAAAGATCATATATGAATTATTTAAGCAAAGTATTATGAGTGGCATTTATTATATCTGGTCTACCCTTAGGCCTATTCATGTTTAACCAAATAAAGTTTTAGCAAAGGTCATATTAGAACTTATCACAGTTAACTTGATGATCTACCTCAATTCCATCAAGTTAAGAGAAGCTTAATCACTTTGACAAGTTTTATTTTAAAAGCGCGAAAATTATTCGGATTTTCTATGCATGGATGCTATGCACACATCTGGGTTCAACTTATATCTAGGCTCTAATGCTGGGATGTTACATCAGGCCGGCGGAGTGGCGCGCTGGGAGCGGAGGGGGGGCTCCGGTCGACGGAGTGGGGAGGTGTGCTGGAAGCGGGAGGGGATCCGGTCGGTGGTGTGGAAAGGCGCGCTGGAGGATTTTACTCTCAATTCGTTCGCTAAGAAGAGGACGAGAGGATTGGTTGGTGGGGTCCAGAGTGGCACACCAACCGGGCCGCAAAAGAAGGCATGCGACGAGCCGGGGGATGGAACGGTTCCATCCCCCGGACGATGCGTATCATTTTCCTAAAACAATTCATCATCAATATTATATTGGTGGAAGATCACTATGTGTTTGATAAGCATTCATATGGGCATCACTTTCTAACATAGAGATGACGCAACACATCTTTTTTATACTCCTTTAGAAAGGGAAAAATCCAAGCAATCTAGAATTAAGAATTAACAAAGCATATTCTTAAGTACTTTGACATGATATTTGAATAACAAATATGCTACCTTGACCAAACAAGATTATCAAGTTGTCATAAGATAATTATAGCACATCAACTCACTTAATCCCTAGTGAGGTAACCAAAGAAAGGTAAAAACCATAGTAGAACTTGAATTTGTTGTCACTATTCAATCACCACCACCATGTTACTCCATCTAATACACACTTTCCCCATACACGCTCTTGCATACAAGTTGGATCAAAACAAGCAATTAAGAATCGGGTACATCATATGCATCTATCAATAAATCTTACACATAGATAGATTCCAAACTCATATATCAAATCATAGAATAAAGATCCACCACATAGGAATTACATATATGACCATAATCATGTTTGGCAGCTCATATGGTACTATATCTATGAAGAACGAGAGAGAGAGAGAGAGAGCAACTGCCACAAACCCATATGAAAGAGCATCTAGCCAGAAAAGAAACAAAAACATTCGAGTGAGGAATGGACGTCGCACACAAAACACGGAACACCCAAGGGAGATAAAGGTGGCTTACCAGATATCGCCTTGGCAGCAGCCATGAACTTCTCAGCCATGGCTTTCTCCCGTGATGCCGTGGCAGCTGCAAGCCGCTGCTCACGGTCTTCAGCCTCCTTCTGTTGGCGCTGGAGGGATTCTGCAACATCCTTCGCCTGTTTCTCCGCTTTGCCGAGGCTCTTTTCGAGAGTGTTTAGCTTGTGGAGGGCATCGTTGTTCTCCTCTGTGGCATAAGGAAATAAAGGATGAATATAAGGAAAAACTATGAAGCACTCGAAACCAAGCAAAATAAAACTACGCACCTCGGAGCTGCTTGAGATCGCCTTCCAACGAAAGGTGCTGCTCGATCAAGCGGTTGGCGTCATGCACAAAGGGTTGCAAAGAAAACAAAAAACTAGATGAGTAAAAGGGCTCGGGGGCTTCCCCATGCAAACAAGAAGGACACTTACAAGAAGCTATAAAATATTATGGAGGAATAAGAAAGGAAGAACACAAGGGAAAATCCACAAAAGACTCCAAGATCAATATCCAATAGGTTCCCCTCACTAAGAGGAGAGATTGATTTGTGGAAATATGGATCTTGGTCTCCTCTTTCTTTTTCCTCAAATAGATGCAAGAATCATTGGAGGGATTTAGAGATAGCAAGCTCAAGAAGGTCAATAATGGAGGGGAAAACTTGCAAGGATGGTTAGGGCTCCATTGGGAAGAAGGGGCCCTTAAATACCCCCCCCTCCCCAAAATTCAACCGTTTGGCCTAGAAATCACCCGGGCTGAAGTCTCTGAATCACCACCAGAGTCTCTGGCCTCGCTGGAGTCTCCGATCAGAAGGTTAGAGTCTCTGAGAAATTTATAGTACCTTGTAGATCATAAAATCGCGTTCCTGAAATTTAGGGCTGGAGTCTTCGGCCTAACAAGGCCGGAGTCTCTGCCCCCTTGAAAACTGGCAGAATAACCCAAATGAAAATGACCATGACTTTTGCATCTAAACTCCGTTTTCGATGGCCTTGGGATCGTTTTGAAGATAACAACAATGTATACACGATCATGCAAATAAACATCATAGTACAAAAAAGGAGTATAAGCCCCAATAAAGAAAGGTTTGACATCTCTATAAAAGACAAATTGGTAAAACCTCCAATATAAAAAATGCACAAGGTTTTCATACAAAATCCATTTTTGATGAACTGGAACTATTTATAATACTTAACACAAGCTATAAATCCTCACAAGGATAAGATCCAAATAACAACCAGGAAAGATGATGCAAAGGATGCAAATGTTTGAGGTCTCTTCGAACGATGATCAAGATACTCCTTCAAGATCCCCTCTTGATAGTACGACAATCTATCCTATAAACCAGTCTCTCAACCAACACCAAGAGACCGATAAAAACGAAAACCTATCAAGATCATACCTTTGCCTTGCCCATTCTTGATCTACAAGATGATGATCTTGAACTTCTCAAGATGGAACGCCTTTCTTTATTGCGCTTACTTGGTGAAGTCTTGCGAATTGCTCCCCCGTACTCCGCTATGGGAGAGCCTCTTCTTTGCGCAAGTCTTAACATATCCATGATTACCATGAGGACAACTAGATAAAAGCATATGATATTCTTGAGATGACTCATCTTGTACTTGCACTTCGTACATCTTTCTTTATTGTGTTGATGTCTTGAAGGTAAACATGATGGCTAACTCATCCTTCTCATTCTTCAAGACATGACTGCAATAGCTCAATTTTATCCTTATTTCAACCTTGAACCCAACATATGATCTTCAATCATTACCTATGGATAATCTCTACAAGTATAGCTTAATGCAAACATTAGTCCTAGAGATTGTCATTAATTATCAAAACGGCACACATGCTCTTTCAACATGGCAACATATGAATGGAGGAGAAATAGAGGGCCGATGAGCCTATACTCGCGCGAAATGACGCCCAATGAATGCCAGTTAACGCAGCGTCGATGTGGCTAACAAGGACCGGTCGAAACTAGCGGCAGGACAAGGTAAGGGGTGACTTAGCTGGTTTCCTTAATTTAGGGTTGTTTCGTAACTGGTTTTAGTCTTTAGGGTTGTAACTTAAACTCTATGTAGAGTTTAGGAGGGTAATATGCTCTTCTCTCAATTACAAGACATGTTCTTAAAAAAGAGTGGAGATTTGATGCACATGGACACCAATTCCGTTTCAAAAATAAAATAAAAAATCATATCTTAAGTTCTAAAAAATCTAAAAACAAATTAGAATGTAGCTAATGATGTATATCACAAATGTGCAAAGACATCAATTGGGAATAATGTGTATTTTGAGCTACACAAAAATAAAAATACCGTTGGATCTGTTTATCACATTTTCAAATCTTCAAAAACTATCAAAATTTGTATTTTTATGTAGCCATAATAAAAATAATTTCGTATTAAAATTTTGCACTCTCCTAGGATATATATCGTTGACAAAGTCTAGAATATTCTTCACTCATTTTTTAAACTTATAAAATATGATTTTTAAATATTTTAATATAGAGGGGTCAGGAGCTCACGTACCGAAATAACTTTTCTCCAATAAAATCTCTTTAAGGCCTTGTTTGGTACTAGTGTTTTAGTAGGGATTAGAGGGGATAATTCCCAATAGGATTGGGTGAAACCTCACCTACACCCAAACCTCTCTAATCCGCACAAAATCTCAATCCCCACCAATCCACTAGGTAGAAGTAGTGTATTGGATTTGGAGAAAAATACACTAAAACTTGGGGATTGGTGGGGATTAGTGGGGATTGAATCAGTTAAATACTCTAGAACCAAACATACTATTTGAAGTAAGTGGGGATTTGGGGTTTAGTGGAAATTATTTCCTCTAATCCCCCACAAATACTCTAGTACCAAACAAGGCCTAAATGGTTTTGAATTGAGCAAAATTTTCCCATCATATCTAGCCTAAAGTTCCCCTCCTTGAAACCATCTATGTCTCCGCTATCCCCGCTATCCCCACATGACCACCCTACTATGTACTCCTTGTCTCCCTTTATGTTTGAAGATTCTTGTGCCCTAGGCGAGATGCACATGCACGAAGACATGAAACCCATACCCGCAAAAAAAATACGGAAATCTAATTCGGCTCACGTGTATAAATAAACTCATTGTTTGAAAATATATTTTGGAATGTCATTAAATTTAGAAAAAAACATTCGCACATACAACCAGATATTCTATGTCCGAACACAAGTTTTCGGGGGAAAATATTTTTTATGTCCCATGTAAAAATATAAATTTCGATACTACAACATTCAACATGACTATTTACCCATATTTTTTTTGTTTTTTTCACAAGCCACATAAAAAGTTCATTTCTCTCGAAAACTTGTGTGAAAATATAGTGTCTAAATGTCCACATAAAAAAATTATTCAGATTATTTTGACATTTTAAAATTTATTTTTATGATTTTTTTATAATAGGTTTATATAAACCCGTGAGCAAAACACCTCTTCTCTTAGTCGATCACTTGAAGAAGAAACGAGACGCCGCTGTCGCCATAAATCCCCAACGATAAAAGTAAGCCCGAGACACCCCACCCGCTAGACTACGACCAGTAACCGCTAACCACACTGCTGCTTAAATTTTGGATAGAAAAGACGAACGCTGCCCAATGACTCCACGACGGCTCGTGCCCTCGATCGAACGTTTCCCTGCAGTGCCGGTCGATCCAAGAGATTGAGAGATACTATACGGTTGCCTAGCAATACATTACTGATGGACCGGGATCCACGTCAGCCGACTCTCTGGACGTTTCTCAGCCGTCCGATCTGAAAATAACGGCTCGATCGGTCGCATGCTGCGTTGCTGGTGCCACTGAAGTCTGTAACCGATCCGAAAGTACGCCTTGTTTTTGCTGCACTGCACCGCAAGGTAGAGTAGTTGCTTCACTGTATCGCCACGTTGCCTATCTCATGAATCATGATTTGCTAGCATCTGTATCTCTGCTTGTTCTGTGTACAGACAAGCAGAAAACTACTGTAGCTAGTAAACAAGATTATCAATGGCTTTCGTCAGTGCCGTTGGCGGTCGTACGTGTTATGTTTGGGAGGTACTACAGCGCGACAATAAAAGTGACAGTGGATAGGGACACACGGCCGTACGTACACAGCGTTTCCAGCCATATTCAGGAGCCCCTCTGCCTTTTTTGGTTTTTTTTCTTGAACAACCATGTTGATTGTGCCTGCACGTACCGTGTCTGAACAAAATTAAAGATCTGCTCGATATATTGTGGCCAACAGCCGTGGTCATACTTTACTGTCTATCCATCTTCATTTTGAAAAGGTTTTCAGTCTCAAATGACTGAGTTTGAGAAGAAGAAAAAGGGATTAAGAAACTCATATCCCTAGCACCTAGATATTGCAATTAGTTAGCGCATGACCTGATCACGATCACCGCTGCTTCCCGTGACAGCAAACTACCCGTAAATCATTTTCTTTTAAAATGCAAACTATTAATACTAGTAGTACTAGTAATATAATATGCGCATATATGACTTCTCGATCTGATTGACCAACGAATCTCAAGTACAGTCGCTGAGTATCATCTTATCTTAGTTTAGTTTATTTACGACGGTGGAGGAAAAAAATCGTCCATCGGTTTGTTTAGTTGGGGAGCCGCTGTATTGTACTACATATAGCCTATAGGTACGATCGTGCAGAGATACGGGAGGCAACGATGTCCATCAATTAGATGTTGCCTTTGCCGCGAGCCGGTTCCTAACGTGGTACTCTCTCCGGTCCAGTTTATTAGACACGCATATGGTTTAAGAAAATATTTAACTATTAATGTTGACCAATAAAATATGCAATATGTGTCTCAAAAAATATACCATTAGAAACTTCTTTTCAAAATGAATCCAATGGTATATTTTTTGTGATATATTATACAAAATTTATTGACTAAAACTAACTGTCGAAGTTATTCTTAAACTGCGTGCGTGTCTAATAAACTGGACCGAAAAAAGTATACCACTTTGTTGCAAAATAGGTCAAAAGAACAACAGCTTGCCGACTTGGAGTAGAAGACAGCGTTTTTTTTTTTAAATAATACACACTTTAATATTTTCCAAATCTATTACGCGTTTTTTAGATTTTACAAAGTAGTAATTTATCGGTCTGGAGGAAGCCGATTAGTGCAGTCGGCCTGAAGAAAGCCGGTGAGTGTCGATAAATGGGGCGGGAATAACGTCGCCAATCGGCTGAAGCGATCGTCCAATCGACCTAAAGGCGGCAGCGCCTAATCTGCATAGGCCAAGCCGACCGAAATTGCTACAGGCCAATTTGAAAAACAAATGCGGTTGTTGTATCCTTTTTGGCGGCGACGGCGACCCATGGCACTCCAGTCGGCTTGGCCCAGGCCGATTGGGGCAGTCGGCCTGCCCCAAGCCGATTAGGGCAATCGGCCTGCCCTAGGCCGATTAGGGCAACGCGGGCCCCAGCTGCCCCACGCCTAACGCTCAGTCGGCTACCTGTTGGACGAGTGCAAAGCCTGGCCGATTGGTCCAGTCGGCTTGCTCCAGGACGACAAAGTGCTAGATCTGTAATTTCTAAAAAACATATGATAGAACTCAAATTTATTAAATATTGCGTATTATTTTAAAAAAATCGCTAGAAGACACGGGCATACCCTGCGCCTGCCTGCGTGTGATGATTACTCTTGCGTCGAGTTAGACACAAGGAAAACGCCAACTGCAACAACAGAATGAAAGACCATGGACTCAAACCACCAATCAATCCCAAAACTGTGGGCACAACACAAGACAACTGTGATTCATCCATCAAATCATCAGACAGCATCGCACACCTGCAAATACTTGGCATGCAACAACAGAGCAGAGGTACCCACATGAAACCTTTGTACACCAACACCAGCAGCGATCACTAGACTACCGGTGCATATAGAAAGAGCAAACTAACTAAGGAGAGTTTAGGAATGTTTCAAACATCTTTCCGCGTGAATTCTTTGCACACTCATCGTCTATTTTCACCGTAGAATGGCCGCACCTATCGGAAGTAAACGGAGATAAGAGGAATGTCAATGTCGTTCCCGGCGTCATCCTCGCAAGCCACGACGACGTCGAAATGCTTCCTGTACGCCGGAACATCCACCTTAGCCACCTCCTGGGCGACGTCCACCAGCTTCCTGTTTAGTCGATCCTTGTGCCTCGTGAACATGGTGTTGTACAGCAAGGATGTGCCACAGGAGACGCTGTAAGCATTCAGGCCCTTGTCACTTAACCACTTCAGGAGCTCTGCCACGGTGATGTTGCCCTTGATGGACCATCGGTCCCACACGGTCCATCTCATGTCTCGATGCTTCATCACCTTGGGCTTGGCAGGATCAGACGTTAAGAACAGTGGTATTGCCAGGTTGAAGTACGTATTGCGGTAGTCTTCAGGTGGGTGGCCACCTGCCAGAACCTTGTAAAGCTCAAGGCACACAACGCCTGTGGCCATAGCTGTCGTAGTTGCGAGAGCTGGAATGATTCTTCCTGCAATGAACTTTGCCTTCAGCTTGTCCACCTCTGGAATACCGTAGTTCCTCGCACGCATATTTGCAAGACCGGCAATCAAGTCCATGTGGAAATTCTTATCATCGTCCTGCAACAGGAATGTACCATGTGTAACCAGAACTAATCTAAGAAAGAACGTCAGCTATAAACATTCAACTATTTCTGTTCTTCTAAGTGGTATGGACTCAGGGTGCAGGTGGGACTGTCCGCGGGAGGCCCACGTATGCCTGCACAGTCCCGCAAAAGTTATGTGGGTGTCCCGCGGGAGCCCGCTATATGTATGCGGATGCCCACCATCCCACTTATGCCCACAATAGTTAAATTGTATACTTCTATGAAAATAAAATGGTACTTTCGCCGTCTTAAAATAGATATTTTGCGTCTAGATACATTCAAATTTAGACAAATCGAAGTCACTTTGTTTCTAGACAAGAGGGAATACGTGTTTTCTCATATACAGTTGTTGGTCTACCTCGACGGAGTGACCAATGATGGAGATGCCGGCAGCACACTAACTCGTGACCTGGGAACAATGCGCGATCGATGTGGGATGTGGGATAGCCCACTTATTTTTCTGTTTGCCCGCGGTATGCCCACTTAAATTTTTATGCGGGCTTGGGAAGCGGGTCCCGTGGGTAACCCACTCCCACCTACAGCCTGAGGTATGACAGAGGATTTCTGCGAATTGAAAATTTCAGCAGATGTCAATAAGTTATAATTACATGCCTCATGCAGATGTGGAATTCCTTGCACCAGGAACAACGAAGAAAGTTATTAAGAATATGTAACAAAAAAAAGTTAATTATGCTTAATGTGTCCAGGCATAAGTGGAGAGTAGATTACTACTCTCCATGTTCTACAGCCCAATCCATAGCAGAACGAAATGGGTTTGATGTTTTTGCTTACCAAATCTAGACCTATGCATTAGTGATATACGCATGTTTGCTCTCTTGGGTGAAAAAATAAGGATGTTTTTAAATAGCCAGGATGGAGAATAAAAGAATTTCTTATCCTAGCACATCAGAACGAAGTAGTTAAAAAGAGGCTAACCTTCTCAAACTGAATAGGTTTCATTTGGAATCCTGAAGGCAGTTTCTTGGCACATGCTTCCAGCTTAGTTAGAATATCTTCGATATCAGCTACATCGTCAACTGAGGCACTGGAGAGGTTAGTAGCCTTCTCATCTGTTTCAATCTTAACCCCACTCTTTGGCTCAAATTCGGGCACTGCAACCTTACTTACTGCATCAGCCAGACTATCCATGTTCTTCGCCCAGTCAGGTACGGGGATCCCAAAAGAAATTGCTCTCAATATAGAAGCAGCCAGTATAAATTGATTGTGAGATGAATCAACACATGAAAATTGCACCGGGCGAGGGAAACGCTTAGGGGCAGACCAGAAAGGAGCACCAGTGCTAATGACAGTATCTTCAGGAAATGTGAATGTTAGCTGCTTCACACGATTAGAGAAGTAATCTTCAAACCTGGCAACCGAAGAAGAGATGTTATTACATGGTAATATGGTATGTGGAGCACACAAAATACTGCCCTATTTTGTTGGAAAATATAATCAAAGTGGAACCATTTTAACGCTAAACCGAAAATAAAGTTAAAGAAAATCAAAAAAAAAATGCTAATTTCAATCAAAAGGGCATGTAGAAGAGATAAATCATACCTCAGTCTTGCCCAAGCTACACAATCTTCAAATTTATCACATCGCTCCTTGTCAAGGCATTCACACACACGCTCGAGCAATTCCCTGGCTTGAGCATCACCTGCCTTTCTCATAGCGGCAGCATATTCAGCAGAATTAGAAATAAATGAGTTCACTTCACTTGGAATTTTCTCTAGCAGACCCTCAAACTCTGAGCGAGCCCAAGTTAGACAATGGTCAATATTGTGTGGAAAAGAATGGACTGTGCACATTGGTGCCTGTTTTTCAGGAGGATCTCGTGAAGCTCCATAGTTTTCAGTAAGGTGAGGAATCACCATCTGCGTATTAAATTTGGGACCTGAGGTTCCAGATTCCAGGAGTGGTTTCTGGAAGTATAGGCATCGCATGTCCATGTACATCCTAGAATTAACATTATCAAGTGCATTGATGACAACATCGAGGCCCTCCCAAAACGCATCATGGAACACATGTTCAGTCTCTGGACAGGCACGATTCTGAAGAGCATCAATATGCAGACTAGAGTTGATAGCACTAGCAGCTGCAGCAGCTACTGTAGATTTTGCCTGTCCGATGTTCCAACCACGGAACAGAAATTGCTGGCTCAAGTTGCTTTTCTCAATGACATCATCATCTGTTATAGTTAGCTTTCCTTTACGGCCACAAGATATCCCCATTAAAGCAAGATTCTTCAAGAACTCACATCCAAGAGCACCAGATCCGACAACAAAAACATTAGTGTCTCGCATCTTCTTCTGTAGCTTATAACCAAAAACAGAAATCTGAGCATCGTAGCGGCTATTCAATGGCTTCAAGTCTTTATGGTCCAATGCATAGGTTGGTAGAGATTCTAACGAGTCAAAATAGAAGAACTGGCAAAAAAAGAAGAAAAATCAGACAAAAACCAGCAGATTATCATAGCCATGCATATTTTTTTAGAGTTTGTGACACACACCTGGTACTGAGGGCGAAATTTCCCAGAACAAGCCTTCACAACTTCTTGACCAACAATACCACCAAACATTGCAGCCATTGGATTCAGAACAGCTCTAGAACCACTTGCAAAATGCCGCAGCAACTTCTCATCAAGTCCATCCATCTTGTAATCAATTGTGGCCTCATTAACAGAAGCAGTAAACTCCACAAATATTCGAGCATCCTGGTCAGAACCAGCAACAGGGAAGCGCCCAAACTTCTGTCTGTACTTATCCAAGGCTAGAAATGCGAAGTGAAGCAGCGGAGGACGCTGGTATTTTGTGAAATCGCCCAAAAGGAAATTGCCTGGTTCTTTTATACATTCTCTCAGACTCCTGAACTCTAAGATCGTTGTTTCTTTCACCTGTGTAGCAATCCCACCTTTTTCGTAAATGCCAAAGTTACGTGTATCCTCCTCGATGTGAAATGAAGATAGTCCTGCAGCTATTATCTTTCTGGGCTTGCCATCATTCAGTTCTGTCATCCCATTGACCTCTTTGAAAACAACAAGATCATCCTCTTTGAAATCAAGGCGCTCATCATCAATACAGAAAACCATTGCAGGATTGTCATTGCTGATGGATGCAATTATGCCAGTCTGAGGATCTTCACCATCAACATCAATAACAGTAAACTCGGGCCCAAAGTCACAAAATACGCTACCAAAAAGACCACAGACTTCTGCTTTGATGAAGGAAATCGGAGGCTGCTGGCTACGACAATAATCATCAAACTCAACTGATTTGTCTAGATCTAAGTTGGTGAAAACGACAGCCTGCAAATAAGATAGATACAAATATGATCAGCATATACACGCGGACGAGTTGATATTTATCATAAGACACAAGAACACTACAACAATAAAGTCAGCGCCGTTATCAACTAAATTGTGTGTGATGGTGACCAACTATGTATCTTTAGCTATCCACATTAGCTTCAGGTGTACAAGCTTCCGTTAGAGCATATTGTTAAGTAACAAAATTTAACAGAGAATACAATTAACAGACCTGGAACTTAGAAAGGTGTTCATTACTCAGTTCTTCTGTTAGAGCAGATATAAGAACAGCGCTGTTAAGTTCTTGCAGTTTTGCAACGCAAGCAACAGCCCTGTTCTTCCCAATATCATCCTCAGATAGGAAGAAATTGCCTGATAGGTCCCACATTTCCACATTTTCTACATCATGTAGGGTGATAGATTTAACACCCGCCAGAGCAAGATTCTTTGCTGCATAGAAGAAATCTATTAGTTTCAAAAATCATTTAATACAAATACACAGATATGATTATTGGAGAAAGACAATACCATACAAATAACAATAAGTGAAGGATGCAATAGGATATGTGCACAAGCAAACAGGGAAAAAGGAAAATAATTGCCCATTAGTGACCGTATTACTTGCCCGATAAGACATGAAAATGATACATACATAACTTCTTTTCCCAGAGGCTTATCTGATTGTGGACTAACTGTTGCTAGCTGAACTTACTTGTACCAAATATACAACGCACAAATTCGGTACTAAGTTCTGCCACAACTTCCAATTTTATAAGCATGGTAGGAGCAGGGCAACATGATACATTTCAATTCCATCGATCTGTAGCCACTGGGAAACAGAAATCTCCAATAAAATCAATAGATATAGCAAAAAACGGAGGGAGCAATTACTGCCTATCAAACCAAGCCTAACAAGGCTGCTCAGATTGGTTTAGTCTTGTTGCTAGTGCTGCATAGCATAGCTATGTTGTTTGATGCAGGGTGTGCCCCTCGGAAAGGTCAGGTTTGATTCCTCTGAATGGCTGGGTGCTCGCTCCCCTCTAAAAGGACTTGCAACCTTGCCTAAAAATTTCATACAGGAACATTTTCGGCTAGATCATTGTAACACATAAATCTGATTTCCATAATGTCAGTCAAAGGATAAGTCAGAACTAGTGATTGGAGCTCCATAGACTAGTACATTGAACAGTTTCACTAAAGCAGCCAGCAGCAAGACTCTTACCAGAGCTTGCAAAACCTGTAGCGCAATGAGTTATCTGTACTATTTTCTCAAAATGTACTAGTGGCGATTACAGCAGCAACCGATGTAAACATGGAGTAGGATCAACAATCAACAAATAATGAATAAAAGTAGCCAGCCTTGTGTAGTACAATAAAGACAAGCCTTGAGAAGTCTAGGCAGAAAAGTATAACTAAATCTGCATAAAAACAGAAAAGGCCCAAATGATTTACATTTCTCTGTGTTCTACTACAAACTCAGAATGCAGTAAACAGTCTGATGATGATACCAACACATGTCAGCAATTTAAGGTTATCTCTCTGTTGCTTTGTTTGAACAAATTAAACATCACATAACTATATAATTTTATTTCTCAATCCAGCAATTCAGCTTGTCTGCACAACTGCATTGCACAACAGAGGAGTAATGACAGATTCCAAATTACCAACTAACATCTGGTAGCAGCAAAACAGAACGCTGTTACAGTAAGGCCAGCGCCAACATAGAATAGCAATGTACTAGTTCTGAATAGAGCACCAAATGATGAAATCGGAAATGGAAGGAGGCACACACCGGTCTCTGCCCCAAGCCCGTTCAGACCGGAGACGAGCACGTTGGACGCAAAGAGCAGCCGCATCGTCTCCCTGCCGTACACGGCAAGCTGCCTGCTGTGAAGGCCCTCATCGATCTCCGCCACCCCGTTCCCGTTACTGTCCCCGCCTCCGCCGCCGACCGGCTCGCCGGCAACCATCGCCTCCGCCGCCGGTCCCCCTACCCGTGACTTCTTCGCCGCCGCGTCCTCGGCGCCCTCCGCTCTCTTCGTCGGGAGTATACAGCGCAGTCCCCCTGCACCGCGCAACCACAGCCAAATCAGGCGCCGAAACCCACACCATAAACCCCCAGGAATGGCGATTGGAGCCGATCCGAATCGGCGACGGTGGGGCCTTACCGGTGCGGCCGCTCGGAGTGGCGGCTAGGGTTCGCGTGGCGCTCGCGGCCTCCGAGAACGGGTGCCGCTTCTGAGGTTACCTTCGGCTTGGAGCCTAAGCCGGTGGAATGGCGTATATATACAGTGGCGGGCGCAGTGGGGTTTTGCGGCAAGGCAAGGTGGTGGTGCCGTGGTGAATGGGTTGAGTCGCCGTTGCGGTGGAGAGGCTCTCGGGTGTGAGGATGCCGTTGTGTTGTGTCTCACTAGGAGTAATGTCCAAAACAGATCTTAAACCGTAGAGGAAAAAATCGAACACTAAAATTTGATACTTCCTCCGACCTATATTAGTTGATTTGGATTTATCAAAATTTAGATAAACCTATATATTAAATAGTGTCTAGATTCATTCAAATCTAAACAAATTCAAGTCAACTAATATGTATCGGAGGGAGTACATTTGAATATAGACAAATTGATTTTCGGTCTAGCTACATTCGAATATAGACAAATTTTAGTGTAGACAAATCAAAATAGAAAAATATACTAAAAATATACTAGGAGTATATTTTTTATAGGAAGCACTGCCCATTGATTTCCGGTCTAAATCAAATTTACACCCGTTCCTAAACAAGGATTGTCGAAGTGGCAATGTCAACCAGGATTGTTGATTGTGGCTTAGGGAGATGGCCGGTTATGCGGCTAGAGCATGTAGGAATTGGCTCGGCCCACCCAGTCCACCATGTTCGATCGACGCGGTGTCTCATGATATTTCTCTGATCATGCAACGAGAATGGCTACGGCTGGGGAGGAGGGGGTGATCATTAGCAACGATGATTGTGACGATGCGACGATGAGTGAATGTGAAGGTACGGTCTCCAACGTCCTCCTCCTCCGTCCGTCGTATTTTACCCTCTCTCACGACATCAGGGTTAGGGTTTTAAGGGGGCGGGGTCGGTAAGGTAAGGTAAAGCTAGGTTTTTGGTGCGATTTTGCCGGTGAGTGTTTGGATTAGCACAATGTGGTGATATATTCTTATATTTTTCAGATAAATCATGGACCAAACGAATATTTTGAACATCATATTCCACTTCAGAGGTGACTTCGTTCGAGTTGGTCCAAATTTGGACTATATGGGTGTGATGAGGAGATGTCAGAGACCGAGAGGGTCAAAATTTCGTTGCAGGGGGTGAAAGGGAATTTGGAGTTGAAGGAATCAATGAGGTATTATTTTCTTGTTCTTGCAAAATAACTTGGCAATGATTTCATATTTTTGCTTGATGTATGTTGAGTACCATGGGGAGGCGAACACTGAGCACAACAACAACATTGGTAGTGACTGTGAGGGGTGAGATTGTGCATTTAAGTGATGAAGAACATGCCATGGTTATTAGTGTAGAAATAGATGAACATGCATATGATTAAGTTTAACTTATTGATCGCGTTCTGGTTCCTCGTGATAGTGGTGTGATTACTCAACTGATTAGGAGTCCATTGAAGCATCCTAGAGCAAGAAAAAGTACAGTAGCCAATGAGATTGATGAAGTGGAAATTTCTTAGCTAGCACTTTCTCAAGTTAGTAATCCAAGTCAAGGGCCAGCAGAGCAAGTGCATGCTCAAAACCAAATGCTAATTATTGGAACATAGCAAAACCAAGTGCAATAGTATATATTATTAGTTGATATTGCTGACAGATTCAAATGATGGCGCTCAATACATGCTACACAATGAGGAAATAGGAGAAGATTTAGAAGTTCTGGAGCTAAGAAGGCATGCTAGGAAAATCAAGAAAAGGATGAGATATACAAAGAGTTAGATTGGTAGAGACTCAAAAACTCGTGTTCAAGTTGAGTTGGTTGCAAATATGGAGAACATATATAGGAAGATGAAAAGGAGTGGAAATTTGTTTCATCTGATGAAGATTCATATGGGTAGCTAACAAGGAGGAAAAAGAAGTGTCCAAAATTTAATAATGACACATAAATTCCACATTTTAGCTTGATAATGATATTAACCAACAAGCTAGTATTATAAAGAGGCTTTACCAGGGACTCTAATTTAGTTTACAAATCACACAAGTATTAATGTTTCCGGTTAATACTATTATAGCATGAATGTAAATATTTACCATAAACACAAAGATATAATAATAACCACTTTTATTATTGCCTCTAGGGCATATCTCCAACAGTTAATCCTTTTATGCATCTTGTATTGCTTAGATTGCAACGGTAGCATTATAAGATGATCTCTCTCACTAAATACCAAGTAATAAGTGTTTGTACTTAGTAGGCACCATTCCTAAGACTCGTCGTTTCGAAGCATCACGTGATGATCGGGTGTGATAGATTCTACGTGTGCATACTGTAGGGGTTCGTAGCATGGAAAACAAAAAAAATTCTACCGCATGCACACAAACAAGCCAAAATCTATCTACTAGATTGTAGCAACGAGTCGATAGAAGCACTCACCCTCGAAGATTCCAAAGCGGTTAACGAGAGCAGATTCTCATGGGTGATGTAATCGTACACTTGCCTATCTCAAGATCTCGTAGACGATCCTTCCGGCGCTGCGTTCGGCAAAGGCCTTCCTGCGTTCGATTACTCGATGAAGACCTTCCTCTCCTTGTTCCAAAGCAAATGAGGTTGTAGTTCTCCCTCGTGATTACGGCAAGACGTGGTGTCGAAAGTAGACGGAAGATCTCGTAGGGCTTCGCCTAAGCCGGATGCGAGTTATGGTGGATTAGGGTTTTCCGGAAATCTACGGTTTAGAAATCCGGGAGGAGGAGGAGGAGGTGTCGGCGGCGGCTAGGGCGGCGGTGGCGGTGGCGGCCAGCGGCGGCGGCGCTGGCGGCTCATGGAGAGGGGCTAGGGCTTGTGTTGTGTTGGGGCAGCCCTCCCCCTCTATTTATGAGAGGGGGGGCAGCCTTGGGAGGGGTGGGTTTGAATCCAAACCCAAACCCAAGTTGGATTGAGAGAAGGACTTGTTTCTTCTCCCACTAGAAAACCATTGTTCCAGTTTGACTTTTCAAACTTCCCGTTTGACTTTCAATTTAGAGCTTTATTTCTCTCTTGCATATGCCAACACCAAGTGACCTTGGATATGATCCAATCATTCCACATACCCATGACACATTCATGGACCATTCCTTCCGGACCGGTGAACCTTCTAGACCCTTCTAAAACCTCTCCGATGAAAACATCGAAAACTTTCCCGAACTCCGAAATAGGACTTTCCTTATATGAATATTATTCTCCGGACCATTCCGGATCTCCTCGTGATATCCCGGATCCCATCCGAGACTCCGAATAACATTCGGTATCCCTACTAACATTCCATATCTACTAAACAACATCGAATCCTTAAGTGTGTCTCCCTACGGTTCGTTAATTATGCGAACATGACCGAGACACTTCTCCGATCAATAACCAATAGAGGAATCTAGAAATTAATATGGCTCCCACATATTTCTACGATTACTTTGCGATCGAATGAACCACTTACATACGATACCAATTTCCCTTTGTCTCACGATAGTTTACTTATCCGAGGTTTTGATCGTCGGTATCTCTGCATACCTAGTTCAACCTCGTTACTGATAAGTACTCTTTTCTCGTTCCCGTGATATGTGATCCCTTGTGATCCAGTCACATGCTTGCAAGCCAATTGGATGACATTCCACCGAGAGGGCCCAGAGTATATCTATTCCACTCTTGATTCATGTGCCTCAACCCATACTTTCCGAACACTCATGCCACCTTTATGGCTTCCCAGTTACGGTGTGGTGTTTGATGTCATCAAAGCATCCTTCCGGTGATGGTGATTAGCATGATCTCATGGTCGAAGGAATTAGGTTACTATGTATCAGAAAGCTTATAGCAAACGAACTATTAAAATGACTTGATCTTTACGCTACGCTTATCTATAGGAGTATGTCCATCATACCATTCTCCTAATGATATGATATTGTTATTAACAACATCTCAATGTTCATGATCGAGAAACCACGATCATCTATTAATCAACAAGCTAGTATTATAAAGAGGCTTTACTAGGGACTCTATTTTAGTTTACAAATCACACAAGTATTAATGTTTCTGTTTAATACTATTATAGCATGAATGCAAACATTTATCATAAATACAAAGATATAATAATAACCACTTTTATTACTGCCTCTAGGGCATATCTCCAACAGTCTCCCACTTGCACTAGAGTCAACTAATCTAGATTACATGGTAATATACCGAACACCCATGGCGGTTTGGTGTTGGTCATGTTTTGCCCTCGGGAGAGGTTTAGTCAACGGAACCGCCACATTCAGATCTGTGTGTACTTTGCAAATCTTTATTGTAGGGTTCGCAGCATAGAAAACAAAAAATTTCCTACGATGTGAACTATGTACCAAGATCTATCTATTTGATATAAACAACGGGCGGATGTATATCCGTAGAGAACATACCCTTGAAGACCGACAAAGCTTAACGAGTTCAACTCGTGGTTAATGTAGATGATCTCTTGCCGATCTCAAGATCGAGAGGAAGTCCTAGCGCCGCAAACTAGGAGCGCATCCGTGCTCGCACACACGTTCGAGGCACCGAGCAACCTCCGCCTCCTCGCTCCAGCGATGCAGCGGAAGCACAACTCTTTCTTGCCGAATAGCCACCGAGAACATGTATCTCGCTAGTCCGAGACCATGGGGGATAAATTCTAGAGGGGGAGAGAGATCCTTCACGAGGAGGTGTGAGTGAGAAGTGAGAGGAGGGCTCCTTATATAGGGGAGGGGGCAGCCCAAGGGGGAATGGCCGCAGGCCATGGAGGGTGCCCCCACCTCTCCCTCATTCATGTGGGTGGACACTCCACTCACAAAATGGCCCTTCAATTTTGTCCACTCAAAAACCCACTCAAATTCCCATTAAATTTCCACCAAATTTAATGCAAACTCTCATTAAATAAAACTCTTTTATTTTATTCAGAATTTTGTCAATTACTTTAATGACAAACATTCACAAATAACCCCTTGCTAGAATTCTATTTCACATGCATAACCACTTTATGCAATTTCACCCAAAAACCTGTTTCGGTATCTAGTGAAATAAATTCCTGCGCTTGTTCATTCTTTCGGCATGAAACTTATGCTCCAATTGGATGTCGGTGTCTCTTAAGTGTGTCACCCTACGGTTCGTGAATAATGCGGACATGATCGAGACCCCTCTCGGATCAATAATCAGAAGCGGGATCTGGAGACCCATACTGACTCCCACACATTCAACGATGACTTTCTTGTGATCGTCGGAACCTTTTTTGCTAGTATCTTAATCCCTTTGTTTCACGATATACTACATGTCCGAGATTCGATCATCGGTATCTCCATACCTAGTTTGATCTCGTTACTGACATGCACTCTTTTCTCGTTCCCGTGATATAACATTCTAATGATCAAATCACTTGCTTGCAAGCTAATCAATGTGATATCACCGAGAGGGCCCAGAGTATATCTATCCGTCATCAGGATGAACAAATTCCACTCTCGATCCATGAGCCTCAACATAACACTTTATTAGTTCTGAATCCATCTTTATAATCACCCTGTTACGGTGTGACGTTTGATGTTATCAAGAAACTCTTCCGGTGTTAGTGATTGACATGATCTCATGGTCTAAGGATTAGGAACACTTCGTAAGTTGTTATAGCAATATAAACCCAATGACTTGTTGGAGATATGCCCTAGAGGCAATAATAAATGTAGTTATTATTATATCTTTGTGTTTATGATAAATGTTTACATTCATGCTATAATAGTATTAACAAGGAAACATTAATACTTGTGTGATTTGTAAACTTAATTTGAAGTCCCTAGTAAAGCCTCTATATAATACTAGCTTGTTGGTTAATAGATGATTGTGGTTTCCCTATCATGAACATTGAGATGTTATTAACAACAAGATCATATCGTTAGGAGAATGATATGGTGGACATACTCCTATAGATAAGCGTAGCATAAAGATCAAGTCATTTTAATAGTTCAATTGCTATATGCTTTCTGATACATAGTAACCTAATTCCTTCGACCATGAGATCATGCATATCACCTTTACCGGATGGATGCTTTGATGACATCAAACACCACACCGTAACTGGGTGGCTATAAAGGTGGCATTGAGTGTTCAGAAAGTATTGGTTGAAACACATGGATCAAGACTGGGATTTGTCCATCCATATGACGAATAGATATACTCTGGGCCCTCTCGGTGAAATGTCATCCAATTAGCTTGCAAGCATGTGACTGGCTCACAAGGGATCACATATCACAGGAACGAGAAAAGAGTACTTATCGGTAACGAGGTTGAACTAGGAATGCAGAGATACCGACGATCATAACCTCGGATAAGTAAACTATCGTGAGACAAAGGGAAATTGGTATCGTATGTAAGTGGTTCATTCGATCGCAAAGTAATCGTAGAAATATGTAGAGCCATATGAATTTCAGATTCCTCTATTGGTTATTGATCGGAGAAGTGTCTCGATCATGTCCGCATAATTCACGAACCGTAGGGAGACACACTTAAGGATTCGACGTTGTTTGAGTAGTTATGGAATGATGAGAAAGAGACCGAATGTTGTTCGGAGTCTCGAATGGGATCCGGGATATCACGAGGAGATCCGGAATGGTCCGGAGAATAAGATTCATATAAGGAAAGTCCCGTTTCGGAGTTGGAGAATGGTTCCGGTGTTTTCATCGGGAATGTTCTAGAAAGTTTCGGAATGTCCGGCACTCCGGAGGGGAAGGGTACATGAATGTGTTATATCAAGTTGGTATGATTGCATCATGTACTAAGTGTCATCGCTGAACAAAATAGAGGGTTTATTCAAATCCTAGTTTGAAAAGTCAAATGGCTAGTTTGAAAGTCAAACGGCTATTTTTGGGAAGTGGGAAAGGAGGAGGAAACCGAGTTGGGGAGGAGTCCCTCCTTCCCACCGCCGGCGCACCACCAAGCCGAGTTGGGGAGGGACTCCCCTCCCCTTGGCCGGCCCCCTCCACCTATAAAAGGAGGGGCAGGGCTCCCCTCCTAGACACACAAGTTCCTACCTCTAAACCCTAGCCCCAAGCCGCCGCCGCCTCCATAGCCGCCGCCGGCCCTAGGGCAAACCACCGCCACCGCCTAGCTAAACCCTAGCCGCCGGCTTGCCCCATTCCTTGGTGTGTCTAAACCCTAGAACACCGAGGGACTCTCTCATACTCCACCATACTCGCTCCGGCTTAAGGCGAAGCCCTGCGAGATCTCCCCTCTACTTCCGGTACCACGCCGTTGTGCTGCCGGAATCACGAGGAGAGTGCTACAACCTCCGCTGCTGGAACAAGGAGAGGAAGGTCTTAAATCGTACCGAGCGTGTGACCAATCAGGGGCTCTTAGGAACGCGCTTGGGAAGGATCGTCTACGCGATCTTGAGATCGGGAAGAGTACGACTACATCACCCACGAGAATCCGCTCTCGTTAAACACTTTGGAATCTTCGAGGGTGAGTTATTCTATCGACTCGTTGCTACAATCTAGTAGATAGATCTTGGCTTGCTTGTTTGTATGCGGTAGAAATTTTTTGTTTTCCATGCTACGAAACCCTACAGTGGTATCAGAGCCGTGTCTATATGTAGATCTGTTGCACGAGTAGAACACAATGGTCATTGTGGGCGTTGATGCTTTTATTGTCGATTGCTTCTTGTGTACTTTGCATCTTGTGGGATATTGGGATGAAGCGGCCCGGGCTAACCTTACATGACATCGTTCATGAGACTTGCTCCACGCTTGACATGCAACTTGTATTGCATAAGTGGCTTCTTGGTGCTGTTTCTCCTAGCATAGTTAAGATCCAATTTACAACGGGTGATTAACAATACTAGTATCAATGTTGTGGTTCATGTTCGTAAGTTAGATCGACACTTATTGAAAGCCCCAAACCACGTAAAACATGCAAAGAAAGTAGAGGCGTCTAACTTTGTTTTGCAGGGGTGTGCTGTGATGTGATATGGCCATGATTGTGATTATATTTGATGTATGCAATGTTCCTTATTGTAAGTTGGCAACCGGAAGGAGCCATATGGTTGTCTTTAATTTATGTTAAGACCCGCGTGTCTATTCAAAGTAGTTGTAATAGTTGAAGCCGGTGGACGACAACCATGGAGAAGCGTCATTGACCTTGATGCAATGCCGGTGGTGATGGAGGTCATGTTCGTGCTAGAAGATGGAGATCGGAAGCACAAAGAAGAAAGGCCATATCATATCACATATTATGAATTGCATGTGATGTTAATCCTTTATGCATCTTGTATTGCTTAGTAGACGACGGTAGCATTATAAGATGATCCCTCATGCACATGAATTTCAAGTCATAAAGTGTTCACCCTTAGTTAGCACCGTTGCCAAAGCTTGTTGTTTCGAAGCACCACGTGATGATCGGGTGTGTTAGATTCTGCAAGTTCATACAACATGAGCAAGCCAGATTTGCTCATGCGGAAACTAAGGTTTGATCTTGACGAGCCTAGCATGTACAGACATGGTCTCGGAACACGGATCACCGAAAGGTAAAGCATGAATCATATAGTAGATATGATGAACATGTCGATTGTTCGCCATTGAAACTATATCAGCTCTCGTGATGATCGGTGTTGATGTGGTGGATTTGGTTCGTGTGATCACTAAAACAATGTGAGGGATATTGTTTTGAGTGGGAGTTCACCTAGATTAATTTTATTATTAATTTGAACTCAATTTGTCATAAACTTAGTCTAAACTATCGCAAATATGTTGTAGATCAATGGCAGCCCCTACCATCAATTTTAATGCGTTCATAGAGAAAGAAAAGTTGAAAAACAATGGAAGCAACTTCGCGGATTGGTTCCGCAATTTGAGGATTGTCCTCACAGCTGGTAATTTGACCTATGTGCTGGATGCACCGCTGGGTGACCTACCACTCATGCTACCGATGAAGTAAAGAATGTTTACCTCACTCGGAAGACTCGAGTACTCCAGTTCAGTGTGCTATCTTGTATGGTTTAGAATCGGAGCTTGAGAAAGGTTTGAGAATTCAGACCCATATGATATTGTCGAGGATCTCAAATTGATCTTTGAGACTCATGCGGCAATTGAAAGCTATGAGGCTTCTGAAAAGTTCTTTAACTGCAAGATGGAAGAGGGCAGCTCCGTCTATGAGCATGTGCTTAAGATGTCTGGGCACGCGAACAAACTTCAAAGCTTGGGTATAGTGATTCCTAATGCTTTGGGGATTTACCGCGTCCTCCAATCACTACCACCAAGTTACAAGAACTTTGTGATGAACTACAACATGCAAAACATGAACAAGACGTTGCCAGAACTCTTTGCCATGTTGAAATCTGAAGTGGAGATCAAGAAAGAGCACCAAGTGTTGTTGGTCAATAAGACCACCAAATTCAAGAAAAGGCAAGTCTAAGCGGAAGGACACTTCAAGAAGGGTGGTAAGAAAGTTACCACGCCAATGAAGAAGACCAAGGCTGGACCTAAGCCGATCTTGAGTGCTTTTACCGCAAGGGAGAAGGTCCTTTGGGCGGAATTGCCCAAAGTACTTGGCGGATTTGAAGAACGACAACATCAAGAAGAAAGGTATATCCGATATACATGTTATTGATGTGTATCTCACTAGTACTCGTAGTAGTGCCTGGGTATTTGATACTGGTTCGGTTGCTCATATTTGTAACTCAAGCAGTCTTTGCGAATAAACGGAAGCTAGCGAAGAACGAGGTGACGATGCGCGCGTGGAAGCGGATCAAAGGTTGATGTGATCGCGGTCGGCACGCTACCCCTTCATCTACCATCGGGATTAGTTTTATACTTAAATAATTGTTATTTGGTGCCTGCGTTAAGCATGAACATTATATCGGGATCTTGTTTATTGCGAGACGGTTACTTGTTTAAGTCCGAGAATAATGGTTGTTCGATTTATATGAGTAATATGTTTTATGCACATGCATCTTTGATAGATGGTCTATTCTTGTTGAATCTCGATAGTGGAAATACACATATTAATAACATTGAGGCTAAACGTTTGAAATCGAGCGATAACTCGACCTACATGTGGCACTGTCGTCTTGGTCACATTAGAGTGAAGCACATGAAGAAACTCCATTCCGATGGACTTCTTGAATCACTTGATTTCGAATCACTTGAAAGATGCAAAGCATGTCTGATGGGTAAAATGACTAAGACTCCACTTTCTGGTATGATGGAGTGAGCTACGGACTTATTGGAAATCATACATACCGATGTGTGTGGTCCAATGAGTGTAGCATCGCGCGGTGGTTATCGTTATGTTCTTACCTTCACGGATGACTTGAGTAGATATGGGTATATCTATTTCATGAAACATAAGTCCGAAACTTTCGAGAAGTTTAAGGAATTTCAAAGTGAGGTAGAGAATCAACGTAACAAGAAGATTAAATTTCTACGTTCTAATCGTGGAGGTGAATATCTAAATTACGAGTTTGGCGAGCATTTGAAGAAATGCGGAATACTTTCACAATTGACACCGTCGGGAACACCACAGCATAATGGTGTGTCCGAACGTCGTAATCGAACTCTCTTAGATATGGTTCGTTCTATGATGTCACTTACAGATTTACCGCTATCATTTTGGGGTTATGCATTAGAAACAACCGCATTCACTTTAAATAGGGCACCATCTAAATCCGTTGAAACGACACCGTATGAATTATGGTTTGAGAAGAAACCTAGATTGTCGTTCCTTAAAGTTTGGGGATGCGAAGCCTATGTAAAGAAGTTACAGCCGGACAAGCTTGAACCCAAAGCGGAAAAATGCGTCTTCATAGGATACCCGAAGGAAACTATTGGGTATACCTTCTATCATAGATCCGAGGGCAAAATCTTCGTTGCCAAGAATGGATCCTTTCTAGAGAAGGAATTTCTCTCGAAATAAGTGACTGGAAGGAAAGTAGAACTCGACGAGGTTGTTGAACCTTCTCTCGAAATTGCGAGTAGCGCAGCACCGGAAGAAGTTCCTGTGGTGCCTGCACCAATAAGAGAGTAAGCTAATGATGATGATCATGAAACTTCGGTTGAAGTTGCTACAGAGCCTCGCAGGTCAACGAGAACTCGTACCACTCCAGATTGGTATGATCCCGTTATGAGTGTCATGTTGGTGGATAACACCGATGACCCTGAGACATATGAGGAAGCGATGATGAGCCCAGATTCCAATAAATGGCAAGAAGCCATGAAATCCGAGATTGGATCCATGTACGAAAACCAAGTATGGACTTTGGTGGACTTACCGGATGGCCGGAAGGCTGTCGAGAACAAATGGATTTTCAAGAAGAAAACAGATGCTGATGGTAATGTTACTGTCTATAAAGCTCGACTTGTTGCAAAAGGGTTTCGACAAATTCAAGGAGTTGACTACGATGAGACTTTCTCACCAGTAGCGAAGCTAAAATCTGTGAGGATTATGTTAGCAATCGTTGCATATTATGATTATGAGATATGGCAGATGGATGTCAAAACAGCATTCCTCAATGGAGACATTGATGAAGAGTTGTATATGATGCAACCCAAAGGTTTTGTCGATCCTAAAGATGCTAACAAGGTATGCAAACTTCAACGGTCCATTTATGGATTGAAGCAAGCATCCCGAAGTTGGAATCAACATTTTGATAAGGTGATCAAAAGTTTTGGTTTTATACAAACTTATGGAGAAGCTTGTATTTACAAGAAAGTGAGTGGGAGCTCTGTAGCATTCTTAATACTATATGTAGATGACATATTGTTGATTGGGAATGATGTAGACCTTCTTAATAGTGTCAAGGAATATTTGAATAATAGTTTTTCAATGAAGGATCTTGGCGAAGCAGCTTATATATTAGGCATAAAGATTTATAGAGATAGATCAAGACGCCAAATATCATTGTCACAAAGTACATATTTGGACAAAGTTCTAAAGAGATTTGGAATGGAAGATAGCAAGAAAGGGTTCTTGCCCATGTTGCCCAATACGACCTTGAGTAAAACTCAAAGTCCGACATCGGCAGAAGATAGAGAAAGAATGAGTAAGACTCCCTATGCCTCAGCCATAGGATCTCTAATGTATGCCATGCTATGTACTAGACCCGACATTGCATATGTTGTTAGTTTAACTAGCAGATATCAAAGTGATCCAGTGGATCATCGGACGTGATCAAAAACATCCTTAAGTACTTGAGAAGAACTAAGGATATGGTTCTTTCTTATGGAGGTGATGAACAGCTCGTTGTAAATGGTTACACCGATGCTAGTTGGAACACCGATCCGGATGATTCTAAATCACAATCTGGATACGTATTTATTTTGAATGGTGCAGCAGTTAGCTGGAGGAGTGCAAAGCAAAGCGTTGTGGCGAGATCTTCAACTGAATCGGAATACATGGCTGCTTCAGAGGCTTCACTAGAAGCGATATGGATGAAAGAGTTCATTACAGAGCTGGGTGTGGTTCCTAGTGCGCTGGACCCAATGTCTATCTCTTTGTGATAACATGGGCGCCATAGCCAATGCGCAAGAACCAAGGTCACACAAGAAGTCAAGCACATCAAGCTACGTTTTCACGCTATTCGAGAACATATCCAAGATGGGGATATAAAGATTTGCAAAGTACACATAGATCTGAATGTGGCGGATCCGTTGACTAAACCTCTCCCGAGGGCAAAACATGACCAGCACCAAACTGCCATGGGTGTTCGGTATATTACCATGTAATCTAGATTAGATGACTCTAGTGCAAGTGGGAGACTGTTGGAGATATGCCCTAGAGGCAATAATAAATGTAGTTATTATTATATCTTTGTGTTTATGATAAATGTTTACATTCATGCTATAATAGTATTAACAAGGAAACATTAATACTTGTGTGATTTGTAAACTTAATTTGAAGTCCCTAGTAAAGCCTCTATATAATACTAGCTTGTTGGTTAATAGATGATTGTGGTTTCCCTATCATGAACATTGAGATGTTATTAACAACAAGATCATATCGTTAGGAGAATGATATGGTGGACATACTCCTATAGATAAGCGTAGCATAAAGATCAAGTCATTTTAATAGTTCAATTGCTATATGCTTTCTGATACATAGTAACCTAATTCCTTCGACCATGAGATCATGCATATCACCTTTACCGGATGGATGCTTTGATGACATCAAACACCACACCGTGAATCGGGTGGATATAAAGGTGGCATTGAGTGTTCAGAAAGTATTGGTTGAAACACATGGATCAAGACTGGGATTTGTCCATCCATATGACGGATAGATATACTCTGGGCCCTCTCGGTGAAATGTCATCCAATTAGCTTGCAAGCATGTGACTGGCTCACAAGGGATCACATATCACGGGAACGAGAAAAGAGTACTTATCGGTAACGAGGTTGAACTAGGAATGCAGAGATACCGACGATCATAACCTCGGATAAGTAAACTATCATGAGACAAAGGTAAATTGGTATCGTATGTAAGTGGTTCATTCGATCGCAAAGTAATCATAGAAATATGTGGGAGCCATATGAATTTCCAGATTCCTCTATTGGTTATTGATCGGAGAAGTGTCTCGATCATGTCCGCATAATTCACGACCGTAGGGAGACACACTTAAGGATTCGACGTTGTTTGAGTAGTTATGGAATGATGAGAAAGAGACCGAATGTTGTTCGGAGTCTCGAATGGTATCCATGATATCACGAGGAGATCCGGAATGGTCCGGAGAATAAGATTCATATAAGGAAAGTCCCGTTTCGGAGTTGGAGAATGGTTCCGGTGTTTTCATCGGGAATGTTCTAGAAAGTTCCGGAATGTCCGGCACTCCGGAGGGGAAGGGTACATGAATGTGTTATATCAAGTTGGTATGATTGCATCATGTACTAAGTGTCATCGCTGAACAAAATAGAGGGTTTATTCAAATCCTAGTTTGAAAAGTCAAACGGCTAGTTTGAAAGTCAAACGGCTATTTTTGGGAAGTGGGAAAGGAGGAGGAAACCGAGTTGGGGAGGAGTCCCTCCTCCCCACCACCGGCGCACCACCAAGACGAGTTGGGGAGGGACTCCCCTCCCCTTGGCCGACCCCCTCCACCTATAAAAGGAGGGGCAGGGCTCCCCTCCTAGACACACAAGTTCCTACCTCTAAACCCTAGCCCCAAGCCGCCTCCATAGCCGCCGCCGGCCCTAGGGCAAACCGCCGCCGCCTAGATAAACCCTAGCCGCCGGCTTGCCCCCTTCCTTGGTGTGTCTAAATCCTAGAACACCGAGGGACTCTCTCATACTCCACCATACTCGCTCCGGCTTAAGGCGAAGCCCTGCGAGATCTCCCCTCTACTTCCGGTACCACGCCGTTGTGCCGCCGGAATCACGAGGAGAGTGCTACAACCTCCGCTGCCTGCTGGAACAAGGGAGAGGAAGGTCTTCGTCGAGTACCGAACGTGTGACCGACTGCGGGAGCGCTGCCGGAACGCAGCGCCGGAAGGATCGTCTACGCGATCTTGAGATCGAGAAGAGTACGACTACATCACCCACGAGAATCCGCTCTCGTTAAACACTTTGGAATCTTCGAGGGTGAGTTATTCCATCGACTCATTGCTACAATCTAGTAGATAGATCTTGGCTTGCTTGTTTGTATGCGGTAGAAATTTTTTGTTTTCCATGCTACGAAACCCTACATGACTTTGATTGTAATGCTATACTTCGGATGAATGTTCATCGCACCATTACACTAATGTTGTGATCCCGTTATTAACAACATCCAATGTCCATGATCAGGAAACCTTGATCATCTTGTTAATCAACGAGCTAGTTTATGAGAGATGTATAACTAGGAACTTTCTGTTTGTTTATTAAACACACATGTATTAATGTTTTCGTATTAATACAATTATAGCATGCAAAATAAACATCTATCATATACTTGGAATACACATAATAAACACTTTATTATTGCCTCTCGGGGCATATTCCCTTCAATCTCCCACTTGCACTAGAGACAATAATCTAGTTACATAGTGATAAATCTAACACCCATCAAGTTCTGGTGTTGATCATGTTTTGCTCTAGGGAGAGTTTTAGTCAACGGATCTGCTACATTGAGATCCATATGTACTTTACAAATCTTTATATCTCCATCCTTGACATGCTCGCGGATGGAGTGAAACCGGCGCTTAATATGCTTGGAATGCTTGTGAGACCTTGGCTCTTTGGCATTGGCAATGGCACCATTGTTGTCACAATAGATCACCATTGGGTCCAACGCGTTTGCAACCACTCCTAGTTCGGATATGAACTCCTTCATCCAAACTGCTTCCTGAGCCGCTTCTGAAGAAGCAACATATTCGGCCTTTGTTGTTGATCCCGCCACCACAGGTTGTTTGGAGATCATCCAACTAACCGCTCCGCCATTCATGTGAAATACGTATCCGGATTGAGACTTAGAGTCATCCGGATCGATGTCAAAGCTAGCATCAACATAACACTTAGTGACGAGCTCTTCTTCACCTCCGTATACAAGAAACATATCCTTAGTTCTTCGTAAGTACTTAAGGATATTCTTGACTGCTATCTAGTGTTCCGAACCTGGATCCGATTGGTACCTACTAGTCAAACTAATAACATGTGCCACATCCGGTCTTGTACATAGCATGGCGTACATTATAAAGCCTATGGCTGAAGCATAGGGGACCTTGTCCATTATCTCTCTTTCTTCCTTGAAGCGGACTTTGAGTCTTACTCAATGTCTTGCCTTGCAACATAGGTAAGAACCCCTTCTTACTTCCGTCCATTTTAAACTTCTTTAAAATCTTATCAAGGTTTGTACTTTGCGATAGCCCTATTAGGCATCTAGATCTATCTCTATAGATCTTTATGCCTAATATGTATGACGCTTCACCTAGGTCCTTCATTGAAAATTTGCTGTTTAGATAACTTTTAACACTGTTTAAAAGATCTATATCATTTCCGATCAATAATATGTCATCCACATATAATATCAGAAATGCCACATTGCTCCCACTCATTTTCTTGTAAATACAAGCTTCTCCATAAGTTTGGACAAATCCAAACTCTTTGATCACCTCATCAAAGCGGAGATTCCAACTTCGTGATGCTTGCTTCAATCCATAGATGGATCGCTGAAGCTTGCACACCTTGTTAGCATCCTTAGGATCCACAAAACCCTTTGGTTGTATCATATACAACTCTTCTTCAATATTACCATTGAGAAACGCGGTTTTGACACCCATCTGCCATATCTCATAATCGAAATATGCAGCAATTGCTAACATAATCCTAACTGACTTTAGCATCGCTACGGGAGAGAATGTCTCATCGTAGTCAACTCCTTGAATTTGTCAAAACCCCTTTGCGACAAGTCGAGCTTTATAGACGGTCACATTACCATCAGCATCAGTTTTTCTTTTGAAAATCCATTTGTTCTCCACGGCCTTTCGGTCGTGAGGTAATTCCACCAAGTTCCAAACTTGATTTTCATACATGGATTCCATCTCGGATTTCATGGATTCTAACCATTTGTTGGAATCCGGGCTCATCATCGCTTCTTCATACGTCGCAGGGTCATCATTTTCATCAACCATGAAATTCATGACAGGATTTCCGTACAGCTCGGGAGCTGCATGCGTCCTGCTAGACCTGCGAGGTTCGGTAGTACTCTCTTTCGGAGTTTCATGATCATTATCATTAGTTCCCTCTTCAACAGGTGAAGCCAACTCCGGAACAACTTCCGGTGCTGCACTACTCGCCATACTTTGAAGAGAAGGTTCAATAACCTCTTCGAGTTCTACCTTCCGACTACTCACACCTTTCGCGAGAAACTCCTTCTCTAGAAAGGATCCATTCTTGGCAACAAAAACCTTGCCATCGGATCTGTGATAGAAGGAATACCCAATAGTTTCCTTAGGGTATCCTATGAAGACGCATTTTTCCGCTTTGGGTTCGAGTTTATCCGGTTGAAGTTTCTTCACATAAACATCGCATCCCCAAACTTTAAGAAATGATAGCTTAGGTTTGTTTCCAAACCACAATTCATACGGTGTCTTTTCAACGGATTTAGATGGTGCCCGATTTAAAGTGAATACAGCAGTTTCTAGTGCATAACCCCAAAATGACAACGGCAAGTCCGTCAGAGACATTATAGATCGAACCATATCTAATAAAGTACGATTACGACGTTCCGACACACCATTTCGCTGTGGTGTTCCGGCAGGTGTGAGTTGTGAAACAATTCCACACTCATTCATGTGAGTGCTAAACTCATAACTTAGATACTCACCTCCACGGTCGGACCGTAGAAATTTGATCTTTCTATTACGATGATTTTCACTTCATTTCTGAAATTCCTTGAACTTTTCAAAGGTTTCAGACTTGTGTTTCATCAAGTAGATATAACCGTATCTACTCAAATCATCCGTGGAAGCAACAAAATAACGATATCCACCTTGCGCCGACATACTCATTGGACCACATACATTAGAATGTATGATTTCCAATAAATCTGTCGTCCGTTCCATTGAACCAGAAAATGGCATTCTAGTCATCTTGCCCATAAGGCATGGCTCACATGTATCAAATGATTCAAAATCAAGTGATTCCAAAAGTCCATCCGGATGGAGCTTCTTCATGCGTTTAACGCCAATATGACCTAGACGGCAGTGCCACATATATGCGGATATATCATCATTAAGTTTAATCCTTTTAACATCAACATTATGAATATGTGTAACATTATCATCGAGATCTAATTTAAATAAACCATTCATCATCGGTGCATGACCATAAAAGATTTCATTCATATAAATAGAACAACCATTGTTCTCGGATTTAGATGAATAACCACTTCGCATCAAACACGATCCAGATACAATGTTCATGCTCAGTGCAGGCACCAGATAACAATTATTCAAGTTTATAACTAATCCCAACGACAAATGGAGAGGCAGCGTTCCGACGGCGATCACATCAACGCTTGATCCATTGCCGACACGCATCTTGACCTCACCCCTTGCTAGCGGTCGCTTGTTCTATGCCCCGATTGAGTTACAAATATTAGCAACTGAACCGTATCAAATACCCGGGTGCTCATGAGCACTAGTCAAGTACACATCAATAACATGTATAACATATATACCTTTGTTTGCCTTGCCGACCTTCTTATGTCGCCAAATACTTGGGGCGATTCTTCGCTTCAGGGCTAGTCCCTTACAATAGTAGCACTCGGTATCAGACTTAGGTCCAACTCAGGGTTTCTTTTCAGGCACGGCAACCGGCTTGCCGCCCTTACTTCCCTTCCGTTTTCCCTTCTTGTATTTCTTGAAACCAGTGTTCCTATTGACCATCAACACTTGATGTTCCTTTTTGATCTCCACTTCTGCAGTTTTAAGCATTGACAGAAGCTCGGGGAGAGACTTCTTCATGCCTTTCTTATTATAGTTCATCACAAAGCTCTTATAGCTAGGTGGCAGAGACAGCAGAACACGATGGATGCCTAAGTCAATGGGAATCGTTATTCCCAAGGACACAAGCTTATCGGCGTAACCCGACATCTTGAGTACATGCTCACTAATGGAGTTGTGCTCTTCCATCATGCAGCTAAAGAACTTTTCTGAAGCGTTGTAGCTCTCTACAGCAGCATGTGTGTCGAAAATCATTTCAACTCACCCATTGTATCAAAAGCATTGCCATTTTCAAAATGCTTTCGAAGTTCCGGCTCTAGCCCATACAATATGCCGCAATGAACTAAGTTGTGGTCCTCCTGACGAGTCTGATAGACATTCTTCTCCTCGTCAGGGGCATCCTCAAAAGGTGGGGGGCCTAGTGGCGCTTCTAGCACGTATTGCTTTTGTGCGTGAGAGGAGAATCCTCAAATTCATGGCCCATTCGGTAAAGTTGCTACCGTTCGTTGCAAGTTTCTCTTTCTCCATGAACACATTGAAATTAAAAGCAGGTGGTGCCATCTACAACAGAATTTGTAAAGTTTAGACTAAATGTATGATAGATTGAGTTCAACTAATCCATATTACGAATGAAATCCCACTCAAAAACGACATCCCTCGTGCCTTTTTGGTGATTACATGAACCAAATCCACTATACCAAGTCCGATCATCACGTGAGTCGGTATAGCTTCAAAGGCGAGCATCAAATGGGCATCATATCTACTATATGACTCATGCTTAACCTTTCGGTCCGTGTTCCGAGGCCATGTCTGTACATGCTAGGCTCGCCAAGTTAGAACCTTAGTATTCGCGTGTGTAACTGTTTTACACCCGAAATATGGTCATGGATCCAAGAACACCCGATCATCATGTGATGTCTTGGAGCGACGAAAACATAATCGGTGCATACTAAAGGAAGAGCACATTCTTATCTTGATATTTAAATGAGGGATCATCTTATTATGCTAACAAAGCGCTAAACAAGCAATATAAGATGCTATCAAACATCACATGTTTATTAGTGAAATGATATGGTTCCCGCAGATGATCTCTATCACGTGCATCGTGGTATGATCACTATCATACCTATATGTGTAAATCCAAGGTCTATGGAGATTACACGTTTATGTATGTTGTAAGATTATCATCTCATACTTCTACTTACAACATCACCATATCATAACACTAGCCCAACAACAATCTAAACTAGACGCCTCTAATTTATCCATTGCAAGTTTTACGTGGCTTAGGGCTTTCGAGATAGAACCGTTCTTACCTACGAACATGAACCACAACGAGGATAACCAAATTGTTAACAACTCGTTGCAAAATAGATATTGACTATGGTAGGAGAGATAGACACCCGCTAGCCACTTATGCAAACTAGTTGCATGTCAAGCGTGGAACAGGTCTCATGTGCGAGGACATGTAAAGTTTGTCCGGGCCGCTTCATCCCACTATGCCACCAATATCCAAAATTACAACTAAGGAGAAACAACATGATCATCATTGCCCACATACTCATATGTGTACTACCCGTGTAAATCATCTACGCATAGATCCAGCTCTGATACCACTGTAGGGTTCGCAGCATAGAAAACAAAAAATTTCCTACGATGTGAACTATGTACCAAGATCTATCTATTAGATACAAACAACGGGCGGATGTATATCCGTAGAGAACATACCCTTGAAGACCGACAAAGCTTAACGAGTTCAACTCGTGGTTGATGTAGACGATCTCTTGCCGATCTCAAGATCGAGAGGAAGTCCTAGCGCCGCAAATCAGGAGCGCATCCGTGCTCGCACACACGTTCGAGGCACCGAGCAACCTCCGCCTCCTCGCTCCAGCGATGCAGCGGAAGCACAACTCTTTCTTGCCGAATAGCCACCGGGAACATGTATCTCGCTAGTCCGAGACCATGGGGGATAAATTCTAGAGGGGGAGAGAGATCCTTCACGAGGAGGTGTGAGTGAGAAGTGAGAGGAGGGCTCCTTATATAGGGGAGGGGGCAGCCCAAGGGGGAATGGACGCCGGCCATGGAGGGTGCCCCCACCTCTCCCTCATTCATGTGGGTGGACACTCCACTCACAAAATGGCCCTTCAATTTTGTTCACTGAAAAACCCACTCAAATTCCCATTAAATTTCCACCAAATTAAATGCAAACTCTCATTAAATAAAACTCTTTTATTTTATTCAGAATTTTGTCAATTACTTTAATGACAAACATTCACAAATAACCCCTTGCTAGAATTCTATTTCACATGCATAACCACTTTATGCAATTTCACCCGAAAACCTGTTTCGGTATCTAGTGAAATAAATTCCTGCGCTTGTTCATTCTTTCAGCATGAAACTTTTGCTCCAATTGGATGTCGGTGTCTCTTAAGAGTGTCACCCTACGGTTCGTGAATAATGCGGACATGATCGAGACCCCTCTCGGATCAATAATCAGAAGCGGGATCTGGAGACCCATACTGACTCCCACACATTCAACGATGACTTTCTTGTGATCGTCGGAACCTTTTACGCTAGTATCTTAATCCCTTTGTGAAGCATTTTTCTATCCCTCTGATTTTGATGTTTGATAACAACACACTTATCGGTTTAACCGTGTGCTAAGTTTATCACAGGTTTGATAAGAGGCGGCACAAATATTGGCATATCAATTCCCCTTGCAAAAAACCTCTGTGCCAACCGGTAGTACCGGAACTTCGACTGGTACTACCGCTTGACACCGGTACTACCGGTTCCAGTACCGGTTGGCACTGTCCAAAGCTTATAAAGGTGTGTGCTAGTCAGTACCACCCGGTACCACGGAGCGGCACTACCGGTCCAACCGGTAGTACCGCTTGATACAAGCGGTACTACCGCTTGACACGATCGTCGCTTCGGCGATCTGGGACATCTTGACCAGCACTCACCCCTCTCCAGTTTGGTCAGTACCAAGCGGTACTTGGGACCGGTACTACCGCTCAAATCGGTAGTACCGCGTCCTACGACCGGTACTACCGCTTTGGGGTAGTACCGCAAGGGCGATTCCGCCCAAAACTGAAGAATGCTGATGAACTGAAGCACCTTCGGTACCTGGTCCAGTACTTGACCGGTAGTACCGCTTGCAAGCGGTACTACCGCTTAATCATTTACTACGGTACATTAAATGCTCCAACGGCCATATTTCGTGGAGGGGTATAAATACCCCTCCACCTACCTTGGGACAAATTGCTCAGCGCATTAAAGTCATAGCCCACCATTGGCGTCCATTGGAGCCACCCAAATCGTCAAGATCTCCTCATCCCACCACCCAAAGTCTTTGATCTTTGGGGAATCGAAGGAGGAGGCCTCGATCTACTACTTCACCAAAAGAGATCTTCATTTCCCCCTCATTTCATTGAGGGCCCCTTTGCTCTAGTGTTTTCTTGGAAACCCTAGTTCTTGTTTTGGTTCTTACAAGCTTGTCTTTGATTTCTTTGACAGCTTGCTTGTATTTGGGAGCCTCCGATTAAGTTGTGGATGTGTGCCCCAAACTTGTAACGGTGCCGGCTTACACCTTGAAGGTTGCCAATATAGTGGAAGGTGAATCGATCCCGTTGGGGTGAGATTCATCGGAGAACAAGGGAGGCCTCTCGTGGCGTTGGTGGTTTGAAACCACCCCCTCTCCAAACGTAGACGTACTTCCCCTCAAAAGGAAGGAACTACGGAAAATAAATCCTTGTGTCTCCGCGTCCACTTTTCGGTTACTTCTATCCTTTACCGCACCTCACTTACTTGTTACTACTTTGTGTTGTGGTAGCCCTTGCATAATTGTCATATAGGTAAATTCACCATAGTTGCATTATCTAGATAATTTACCTTATTGTCAAACCTTAATTTGAAAAAGAAGAAAATTTGAAGTAGCACCTATTCACCCCCCTCTAGGTGCCCATACGATCCTTTCAATTGGTATCAGAGCCTCGGCTCTTTATTCGGGCTCTACCGCCTAAGAGACTATGGGTAGCAACGATGGGGATGGTGGTAGTGAGTCGACACCGGTGACCATGGAAGATCTCAAAGACTTGGAAACAAGATTGAGCTCTTCCTTGGTCAACGAAGTCAAGAAGATGCTCGAGCAACTTCTTAAAGACAAAGAAAGCTCATCACCTCCATCTCCTCAAGAGG
Organism: Avena insularis; assembly: GCA_023614405.1. Taxonomy (NCBI): domain Eukaryota; kingdom Viridiplantae; phylum Streptophyta; class Magnoliopsida; order Poales; family Poaceae; genus Avena; species Avena insularis. Next base: position 15,334,823 of record CM042693.1, read on the forward strand.
ATCAACCATCCATTTTACCTAAAGGGAATACACCGGTATCCCCCGAGGGTATGGTGGTGGGGGATAAACTTGACAACGTTAATTCCTCCACACACAATAATGGTGGGAAGAGTGAGCACCGTGACTCATGGTACTCTCCCGACCCTCCAATCCCTCACCCTCATGTATACAGTAGAGGTGACCCACCTAAGCTTGAAGAATCTGCTACTTTTGCTCAATAGCAATCACTAATGAGAACTCATATGCGCAGCTCTTGCATTGAACTATGGAACATCATCGAGCATGGACTCTTTATTGGGGATCCAAACAACTTGACAATAAGAGAGATTGTTAATATTCAACTCAATGCCACTGCTCTGCATATGATTCAACAAGGTTTGGGGACAAAGGATTATCCACACATTGAGCACTTTAGCATTGCCAAGGAAGCTTGGTATGCTCTCTTTGTGTTGTTTATTGGAAATGAGAGTATGAGGAGGAACCGATATGATGCTCTAAGCAATGAAGCCAAAGGCTTCTACATGAAAGAAGGTGAAGATCACGAAGATATGTACCGAAGGCTCAAGACCACCACCACTGCTTTTAGGAATGTGGGTGCCTCACATGTGGATGATGCATGGATAAAAATGAAATATGTGAGTGCACTCATGCCTTTTGAGCCCACCGACTTGAAGAGCCTACAAGGAAGACACAACTACCATCTCATGACCTCAAATGAAGTTATGCAAGAGATGGTTGCTTTCAAGGTTGCCGCCAAGAATGCCAAAGATGCCCGTGCTCGTGCCCTTGGTATGAGCAATGTTGTCAATGTTGCTTTGAAGGCCAAAGTTGTGGACCATGGGGATGAAGACGATAGTGATGAAGGGCTTTCCATGGACCATCCCGATGAAGTCAAGATTTCTCATGGTCAATATATGGCTTTCTATGCAAAGAACTTTTGGAAGAACCCCGCCAAGGCCAAGATGGAAATGGAACGGAGAAGCAATCCAAATGGGAAAAGAGAGAATACCACAAGATTGAGAACTTGCTTCAATTGTGGTGACCTCTACCACTTTGTAGCTAGTTGCCCCTATGAGAAGAGAGAAGATCATGGTGGAAAGCTTGTGTTGAAGAAGACTCTCAAGGGACCGTACAAGAAACCTTTCATCAAAAATAATCCCATCAACAAGAAGCCGGGATAAATTGTCTTGATCACTCATGAAGAGTACTCCTCCGACAATGAAGATGATGAAGATGACGAAGAGGAAACTTCTCATGGTGTGGCTGCTCTTGCCACCACCTCTACTCCGACATTCTCACTCTTCGATTCTCCAAATGAGAACTCTTCCACCAAGAACGCCACTTGCCTTATGGCAAGAGGAACGGAGGTATCTTCATCATCCCGCTCTACTCACTTAGATAATGATGAAATTGATGATGAGATGTCTCTTGATGTTAAAAATGAATTAATTGCCTTTGATGAGTTTATGACTAACCTAGAAGGTGATGCTAAGCTACATTTTGGAAACATCTTAGATCAACTATCACATACTCAAGAGCTTCTAGATGTAAGATGTAAACTTGGGCATGAACACATGATTGATCTAGAGGCCCTAAACAATGCTCTAGAAGAAGAACAAGAAACTAGGTTGTCACTCGAATTAAAACTTGAAGGGCTTGATGAGGCCAATGACATTATTGTTAACAAACTCATCAAAGAGCGTGATCATGCTATTGCTAAATATAAAAGAGCTAAAAAGGACAAGATTGAGTTTGGTGTGGTTCATGAAAAACTTGCCGAGGACTTTAGCGTGCTTAACAAGGCCCACAAGGCCTTGGAGAGTGAACTCTTGTCTCTCACAAAGTCCCATGAAACGCTTCAAACTCAATTGGCTAATATTCCTTCACCTAGTAACTTCATTCCATCTAGTAGCACAACTATTCTTGAAGAGAATGCTAGGTTGAAGGGGGAGCTTGCTAAGGCCACATTTCCACAAGGCAACAGGTATATTGATGATCTTTTGAGCAAGCAAAGGCGTAGTGGTGATAAAGGGGGCATTGGTTTTGTTTCCAAAACAAAGAAGAAGAACAATAAGAAGAAGAAGGACAAGCCCGCACAAGAGACCAACAAGACCATTGTGGAGAATAAGACCACAAATGGTAAAGCTATGTCTCATGATGATTTTGCGGGAAGTGCTAACCCTCACTATGTTCTAATGCGTGATTATTATGGTGATGTGTATGCACAATATGTTGGCCCTTATGATGGTTATATTGCTTGGTCTATTTGGGTTCCCAAGGCCCTTGTTGCTAACAAAAGAGGACCCATTGAAAAATGGGTACCTAAAAACTAGCTTGATCTTTTGTAGACTTATACTTCCGGAGGGTCAAAATGGGTGATCGATAGTGGTTGCACAAGTCATATGACCGGAAGCTCGTCTATTGTCAAGGACTTGGTGCCAAATGAAGATCAAATCACCGTCACATATTTCGACAAGTCAAAGTCTAAGGTAATGGGTTTCGGCAAGGTAGTGGTGGCTTACGACATTACACTCGTGAACGTCATGCTTGTTGAAACCCTTGGATACAATTTACTTTCAGTCCGTTCTCTTGGAAAGATGGGCTTTGCCGTCTTTATTGATGATGATATTGTGGTCCTCATGTGGAGCAAGTCTCTCAAGGTCGCTTTCGTTGGGTACGTCGAAAATGACTTGTATGTGGTGGACTTTTCGGGGCAAGCCACTGCAGGTCCGATGTGCTTATACGGAAAGACCGATGTGGGTTGGCTATGGCACCGCCGACTAGCCCATGTCAATATGAGAACTTTGCAAAGTCTCCATAAAGAGGGCCATATAGTTGGACTAAAAGAAAATGTTTCCTTTTCCAAAGATCGTGTTTGCAGGGCATGTGTTCTAGGGAAGATGCATGACGCTCCTCACAAGCCCACGAACCAAATCAAGTCTAACAAGATCTTGGAACTCCTCCATGTGGACCTATTTGGTCCTCCATCTCATGCAAGTCTTGGAGGGAAGAAATATTGTTTGGTGATTGTTGACGACTTTTCAAGATACTCTTGGGTTTATTTCTTCAAGTTGAAGAGTGAAACTCAAAGGATTTTTATCGACTTCATCAACTTGGTTCAACGGCAACACAATGTTCCCGTGTTGATTATAAGAAGTGACAACGGCACCGAGTTCAAGAACTACACCTTGAATGATTTCCTTAGTGATGTGGGGATTAAACATCAATATTCCGCTCCATACACCCCTCAACAAAATGGTGTGTCCAAAAGGAAGAACCGGACTCTTATTGAGATGGCTAGGACCATGTTGGCGGAGTTTAAATCTCCATACAACTTCTGGGCCGAAGCCATCTCCACCGCTTGCCATGCTTCAAACCGACTCTACCTCCGCAAGAAAATCAACAAGACTCCATGAGATACTTACCGGTAACAAGCCCAACATATCTTATTTCCGGGTGTTCGGTTGTAAGTGTTTCTATCTCATCAAAGGTGTTCGTTTGTCTAAATTTGAGTCTAAAGCATTAGAGGGTATTTTTGTTGGCTATGGTCTCGAATCTCACACTTATAGAATCTATGACAAGCTCTCCGGAGCCGTCATAGAATCTTGTAGTGTGACCTTCGAAGAATATGATGGTCCCCAAGGGGGGCGTGTTGATGCTTGTGATGCAGATGATGAAATGCCTCAGGATGCCATATGAATAATGGGTGTGGGTTATATCCGCCCCGTTGAGGAACCCCTTATGGTGGATCGAGAAGAACTATGCTCCACTCGAGTGGAGCCCTCATCTTCACAACCTCAACATGCTCCATCTACCGAAGAGGACATTGACTCAAGCCAAAGACAAGATGTGGACCCTCAACATATTGATCAATGTGTGAACTCTAGTCAAAGGGAGCTTGGTCCATTCGATGGGTTGTCAAGTGGTGCCAAGTCAATTTGTCAAGGAAGATCCATACAAACTATTTTGAGACAAGCTCAAATTGATGCTAGAAGAGCACTTGATCAAGACCAAGGTCAATCCTTGCCTCCCAATGTAGAGGATGACTCCAATGATGATCAAGGTCAAGTTGATGGTCAATACGAGGATCAAAATGATGAAGAGGGTCCTCCAAGAAACAATGAGGATATCCACGCTCGTCGTGAAGCTAGAAAGGAAAGAATGTTGGAAATAAGAGACCACACCCTCCAAAATGTTGTTGGAGATCTAAGGAAAGGAATTTCCACAATAGCACAATTGAAGAGGTTCAGTGAACACCAAGCACACATCTCCATGATTGAACCAAAGAAAGTATGGGAAGCTCTTGAAGATTCGGATTGGTTAGAATCTATGCACAAAGAGCTCAACAACTTTGAGAGAAACAAAGTGTAGAAGTTAGTTGAGAAGCCAAAGGATTGCCGCAATGTTATTGGAACAAAGTGGATATTCAATAACAAGCAAGATGAGCATGGAATTATAGTAAGGAACAAGGCTAGATTGGTTGCACAAGGGTATTCTCAAATTGAAGGCATTGATTATGGAGAGACTTATGCACCCGTGGCTCGCCTTGAGTCCATCCGTATCATTCTTGCTTATGCGGCACATCATAACTTTAAGTTGCAACAAATGGATGTAGAAAGTGCATTCCTTTATGGTCCTTTAAATGAATTTGTATATGTTAAGCAACCCCCGGGATTTGAGTACCCCAACTTCCCAAACCATGTCTACAAACTTGATAAGGCGCTCTATGGTCTCAAGCAAGCCCCACGCACGTGGTATGATCACCTTAGAGAGTTATTGTTTGACCGTGGCTTTGAGGTTGGGAAAATCGATCCCACTCTTTTTACTAAGAGGGTCAATGGGGAGCTTTTGTATGCCAAATATATGTTGATGATATCATGTTTGGCTCATCTAACAAAGCTTTTAATGATGAATTCTCAAAGCTTATGACTAGTAGGTTCCGTATGTCTTTGATGGGGGAGTTGAAAGTATTTCTTGGTTTTGAGATCAAGCAAGTTAGAGGAGGAACATTCTTCAATCAAGCCAAGTATACTCAAGATATGCTCAAGAGATTCAAAATGCAAGATTTGAATGGAGCTCCAACTCCCATGGCTACAAAGACTCATCTAGAACAAAATCCAAATGGTAAAGATGTGGATCAAAAGGTATATCGGTCTATGATTGGTTCGTTTCTTTACCTTTGTGCATCTAGACCCGATATTGTGTTGAGTGTAGGTGTGTGTGCAAGATATCAAGCGGCTCCTAAGGAAAGCCATTTAATGGCGGTCAAGAGAATCTTTTGATATTTAGTTCATACCCCATTTTATGGTCTTTGGTGTCCTCGAGGTTCAACATTTGCTCTTTGTGGATACACGGATTCGGATTGGGCGGGGGACAAGGATGATAGAAAATCAACATCCGGGGCGTGCCAATTCCTTGGTAGGTCCTTGGTATGTTGGTCTTCTAAGAAGCAAAATTGTATATCTCTCCACCTTGGAAGCGAGTATGTTGCTGCCGCTAGTGCTTGCACTCAATTGCTATGGATGAGGCAAACTTTAAGGGAATACGGTGTCCATTGTGAAAAAGTGCCTCTTCTATGTGACAATGAAAGTGCCATTAAAATTGCATACAACTCGGTGGATCACACAAGGACAAAGCATATTGAGATTCGTCATCACTTCATTAGAGATCATGTTGCTCGAGGTGATATTGATCTATCCTATGTTTCAACCAAAGATCAACTTACCGATATCTTCACGAAGCCACTTGATGAAGCAAGGTTTTGCTACTTGAGGAATGAACTAAATATCGTAGATTCAAGGAGCTTGACTTGACTATCTTGCACTCTCACCTAATACTCGACCCATATTTGGTTTAGGTGTAGGCATGGACATAGGGGGAGTGCGGTCCTAATTGATTGGACTATCCCTCCCCCCATTATGCGCAAACTAAACAAAATCATTCCTCTTAATATCATTTTGTGATATGTGAGCTCAATGATGAGTTTCGGTAATGGACCCAAGATATATCTTCGTGGTGCCAAGCCGAGTATACTCAAATATGGTGGCCTAGGCCACCGTCCCCTCTCAATCGAGAGGTTGATGTGCTTACTCGTGTGTGTCACCTAGTTGAATTGGTTTTCACTCATGATTGTCATCTATTTGAATTGTCTTCATCGTTCTTAGTCTCATGCACTCTAGTTTGGTATTTATTTGTTTCTTCAATTTTTTTGAGTGCATGTGCTTCTCAGCTCACTTGTCTTAACCCAAGCATCCTTACTCCCTCACGAAAACCCTCTCTCTATCCGCACAAGAATCATGCTTGATCCCTGGCTTTGGAATCAGATGGGACCGGTACTACCGGATGTGCGAGCGGTACTACCGGACCTGGTAAGTTCCCAGGTCGTCTCCTGGAAGACCTGCTCCAGAAGGCAGTACTACCCCACATGTCCGTCCTACGGTCAGTACACCGGTTGTGGAAGGCATCCCCTCAACCGGTACTACCGCCATGACGGTTTCAGGTATATATATTGACGCGTGGGGAGGCACCCTTAGTGCCTCATTATTCCCACACCTCCACTCAAACTCTTGCCGCCACCGAGCCTCGTGCCCTCCTCTCTCCTTGGAATCCCCTTGGCAGCTCCTCCTCCTTTCCACCGCCATGGATCCCGGTACAATCGCCCTTTCTCTTTACGTTTGATTTCCCCATTAGATCTAGGTTTGGCTTAGATTTGTGGAGGAATTGACATTTTGAAAGGTTGTACTTCCATATGCTTCCTTGTTACCGAGTAGAATCATCTATTTACAGTTTAATGCCGTCATTTTGGTCCGTTCCCATCAGATCTGACGAACTTGTGCCGCTCAGCCGGTAGTACCGAAACTTTTTTGGTACTACCGCTTGCAAGCGGTACTACCGGTCGTCAGGTCTGGTAGTACCGGCCCCAACTGACTGCATTTTTTGTTCAATACTTGATTCTCTCATATGCTTCTTTTGATTGTTGTGCCCTTACCCCCTTGCTATCCTCCCTCGTGCTTTCACAGATGCAGGTGGTTCTCGGGGTGCACGCAAGCGCTCCAAGTCTAGCCGTGAGATTGTTGAGGAAGAGACGGAGTCTGAGGAAGAGGTTATGCCACAACCAAGACACCGTTCCAAGTTGCCTACCACTCGAGGTGGTCGTGGGGGTCGTGAAGGGGTGACCAAGCGCTTAGCTGGGCGTGGCAGCGCCCCTCCCTCTCGCCCCCTTCCACTGGGCGTACCAAAAGTTTCAGCTCTCGGCCATCTGGGCCAAAGAAACTGTCAGACATCTCTGAGTCAGAGTTTAGGGCTCTCTGGATTGAAAATGCATACTCCCGCAACCAGAGCGAGGCAAGGGAAGACAGTCTCTTCTATGATGATTTCCAAGAGCGTGTTTATCATGAGGTTCTTTTGACCAACATCCAGATGGTGGTGCCTCAGCAGTGGATTGACATGGGACACATTGACAAGAATCTTGACTACTTTGCTGAAGCTAAGGAAATCTGCTCTCACCTTGGCTTGTTCCCCATTATGGAGTTTCAGTATGACTATGATCCCCTCCTTATCTGCTAGTTTTATGCCACTGCACATTTCCACAATGGCCGCACTCGGAAGATTACCTGGATGACTCAAGGTGCTGTCAAGGAAGCTACACTTGCGGAGTTTGCTGCAATCTTGGGGTATGAAGATCGCGGCCGGGACGTTCCTTGTGGTTTTCGCTGTCACATGCGGGAGCATCCCTCCAAAAAGGATGTTCTTACACCTTTGTATATTCGAGGCCGTGGGGTTGCTGGCAAGATCAAGGATGTACTCCCCACATATGACATTCTCCATCGCATTTTCCGTGAGACTGTTGCTCCTCGTGCGGGCAACAAGGATGAGATACATGGGTTCTCTGTTGACTTGCTGTTCAACACCTTCCTCAACCGAGAATCAGGAAATCCTCTTGATGTGACAGACTTCATATGGAATGAAATGGTTACTGCTGCACACACTCGGAGGGTTCCACCATTTGCTCCTTATATTATGGCCCTCATTGTGTCAAAGTGCCCCATCATTGCTAGGACTCTCTCCACTCGCTCTCTCATTGTGCACAGGCCAAACACACTCAAGATCAAGACACATGCTAAACCTCGCATTGCGGCGGGTGAGTAGGATGAGGATGACTCTGAGGATGCTGACAGTGGTCATGACACTGATTATGTTGTCTCTCGTCGCAAGAATGCTAAGCCCTCTTGGGCCAAAAGGATGGAGGTCAAGCTCAAGAAGATCTTTTGCTTCCAGGTTGACAACCAGAAGCGCATGTATGAGGCGCATGTGTATGCCAAGAAAGCCAGTGCTCGGCAGAAGGAAATGATGTCTTCTCAAGGTTTGACCATCTCCGAGGGGTCCAAGAACAACATCACTCCAGAAGATCAGTGGATCTCTCAGCACAGCCGTTGGGACGATGATGTCTCTTCCTCGCACCGCGCCCCACCCCCTTACGAGGATGAGGAGGACCTTGAGGAGTAGGAGGAGGATGATTGCCCGTTGGGACGGTATTTTTGCACTTGTCCCTTTTTGGCGTCTTGATGCCAAAGGGGGAGAAGTTGCACTTTAGGCACGGGTGTGGCATGGGAAGTCACAAGCTCGTTCTTCTCTTTGATCCTTTTATTGCTTGTGAACTTCAATTTCCCTCTATTTATGTGTGAGACTATGTGTTTATGTCATGTGAGACTATGTGGTTGGATCCATCTTATGAGACTATGTGGTTTATTTCATTGAATCCATCTTGTGATGTTATGCGGTATCTATTGTCTATATATTCCTCATCACATGTTTTGTACAAAGGTATGTTTTCAAATGCTAGTATCCATATTTGTGCACCCATGTTGGGTTTGTAAAATAGAGGGGGAGGTTTGTTTCTACACATCTAGGGGGAGTCCCATCTCTATTTTACAAATACCATATGCTTACTATTAAAATCATCTTGCAAAAGTGTATTGTCATCAAACACCAAAAAGGGGGAGATTGAAAGAGCATTTTTCTATCCCTCTGATTTTGATGTTTGATAACAACGCACTTATCGGTTTAACTGTGTGCTAAGTTTATCACACGTTTGATAAGAGGCGGCACAAATATTGGCATATCAATTCCCCTTGCAAAAAACCTCTGTGCCAACCGGTAGTACCGAACCGGTGATACTACTTGACACCGGTACTACCGGTTCCGCATTGGCACTATCCAAAGCTGATAAAGGTGTGCTAGTCAAGACCACCCGGTACCCTGACGGCACTACCGGTCCAACCGGTAGTACCGCTTGATACAAGTACTACCGCTTGACACGATTCGCTTCGGCGATTCAGAGCATCTTGACTAGCACTCACCCCTCTCCGTTTTGGTCAGTACCAAGCGGTACTTGGGACCGGTACTACCGCTCAAACCGGTAGTACCGCATCCTACGACAGGTACTACCGCTTTGGGGTAGTACCGCAAGGGCGATACCGCCCAAAACTGAAGAATGCTGATGAACTGAAGCACCTCCGGTACCTGGTCCGGTACTTGACCGGTAGTACCGCTTGCATTGATACTACCGCTTAATCTACTACTGAGACATTAAATGCTCCAATGGCCATATTTCGTGGAGGGGTATAAATACCCCTCCACCTACCTTGGGACAAATTGCTCAGCGCATTAAAGTCATAGCCCACCATTGGAGTCCATTGGAGCCACCCAAATCGTCAAGATCTCCTCATCCCACCACCCAAAGTCTTTGATCTTTGGGGAATCGAAGGAGGAGGCCTCGATCTACTGCTTCACCAAAAGAGATCTTCATTTCCCCCTCATTTCATTGAGGGCCCCTTTGCTCTACTGTTTTCTTGGAAACCCTAGTTCTTGTTTTGGTTCTTACAAGCTTGTCTTTGATTGCTTTGACAGCTTGCTTGTATTTGGGAGCCTCCGATTAAGTTGTGGATGTGTGCCCCAAACTTGTAACGGTGCCGGCTTCCACCTTGAAGGTTGCCGATATAGTGGAAGGTGAATCGATCCCGTTGGGGTGAGATTCATCAGAGAACAAGGGAGGCCTCTCGTGGCGTTGGTGGTTTGAAACCACCCCCTCTCCAAACGTAGACGTACTTCCCCTCAAAAGGAAGGAACTACGGGAAACAAATCCTTGTGTCTCCGCGTCCACTTTTCGGTTACTTCTATCCTTTACCGCACCTCACTTACTTGTTACTACTTTGTGTTGTGGTAGCCCTTGCATAATTGTCATATAGGTAAATTCACCGTAGTTGCATTATCTAGAGAATTTACCTTATTGTCAAACCTTAATTTGAAAAAGAAGAAAATTTGAAGTAGCACCTATTCACCCCCCCTCTAGGTGCCCATACGATCCTTTCACTTTGTTTCACGATATATTACATGTCCGAGATTCGATCATCGGTATCTTCATACCTAGTTTGATCTCGTTACTGACATGCACTCTTTTCTCGTTCCCGTGATATAACATTCTAGTGATCAAATCACTTGCTTGCAAGCTAATCAATGTGATATCACCGAGAGGGCCCAGAGTATATCTATCTGTCATCGGGATGAACAAATTCCACTCTCGATCCATGAGCCTCAACATAACACTTTATTAGTTCTGAATCCATCTTTATAATCACCCTGTTACGGTGTGACGTTTGATGTTATCAAGAAACTCTTCCGGTGTTAGTGATTGACATGATCTCATGGTCTAAGGATTAGGAACACTTCGTAAGTTGTTATAGAAATATAAACTCAATGACTTTGATCGTAATGCTATACTTCGGATGAATGTTCATCACACCATTACACTAATGTTGTGATCCCATTATTAACAACATCCAATGTCCATGATCAGGAAACCTTGATCATCTTGTTAATCAACGAGCTAGTTTATGAGAGAGGCATAACTAGGAACTTTCTGTTTGTTTATTAAACACACATGTATTAATGTTTCCGTATTAATACAATTATAGCATGCAAAATAAACATCTATCATATACTTGGAATACACATAATAAACACTTTATTATTGCCTCTCGGGGCATATTCCCTTCATTTATGTCACCATCTTGGACATGCTCACGAATAGCGTGAAAACGTACCTTGATGTGCTTCAGCTTCTTGTGTGACCTTTGTTCTTGCGCATTGGCTATGGCGCCCATGTTATCACATAAGATAGATATTGGGTCCAGCGCACTTGGAACCACACCGAGCTCTTTAATGAACTCCTTCATCCATATCACTTCTTGTGAAGCCTCCGAAGCAGCTATGTATTCTGATTCAGTTGAAGATCTCGCCACAACGCTTTGCTTTGCACTCCTCCAGCTAACTGCTGCACCATTCAAAGTAAATACGTATCCAGATTGAGATTTAGAATCACCCGGATCGGTGTTCCAACTAGCATCGGTGTAACCATTAAAAACGAGATGTTCATCACCTCCATAAGAAAGAACCATATCCTTAGTTCTTCTCAAGTACTTAAGGATGTTTTTGACCGCTGTCCAATGATCCACTCCTGGATCACTTTGATATCTGCTAGTCAAACTAACAACATATGCAATGTCGGGTCTAGTACATAGCATGGCATACATTAGAGATCCTATGGCTGAGGCATAGGGAGTCTTACTCATTCTTTCTCTATCTTCTGCCGTTGCAGGACTTTGAGTTTTACTCAAGGTCGTATTGGGCAACATGGGCAAGAACCCTTTCTTGCTATCTTCCATTCCAAAGCTCTTTAGAACTTTGTCCAAATATGTACTTCGTGACAATGATATTAGGCGTCTCGATCTATCTCTATAAATCTTTATGCCTAATATGTAAGCTGCTTCACCAAGATCTTTCATTGAAAAACTATTATTCAAATAATCCTTGACACTATTAAGAAGGTCTACATCATTCCCAATCAACAATATGTCATCTACATATAGTATTAAGAATGCTACAGAGCTCCCACTCATTTTTTTGTAAATACAAGCTTCTCCATAAGTTTGTATAAAACCAAAGCTTTTGATTACTTTATCAAAACGTTGATTCCAACTTTGGGATGCTTGCTTCAGTTCATATATGGATCGTTGAAGTTTGCATACCTTGTTAGCATCTTTAGGATCGACAAAACCTTTGGGTTGCATCATATACAACTCTTCATCAATGTCTCCATTGAGGAACGTCGTTTTGACATCCATCTGCCATATCTCATCATCATAATATGCAGCGATTGCTAACATAATCCTTACAGACTTTAGCTTCGCTACTGGTGAGAAAGTCTCATCATAGTCAACTCCTTGAATTTGTCAAAACCCTTTTTCGACAAGTCGAACTTTATAGACAGTAACATTACCATCAACATCTGTTTTCTTCTTGAAAATCCATTTGTTCTCGACAGCCTTTCGGCCATCCGGTAAGTCCACCAAAGTCCATACTTGGTTTTCGTACATGGATCCAATCTCGGATTTCATGGCTTCTTGCCATTTATTGGAATCTGCGCTCATCATCGCTTCCTCATATGTCTCAGGGTCATCGGTGTTATCCACCAACATGACACTCATAACGGGATCATACCAATCTGGAGTGGTACGAGTTCTCGTTGACCTGCGAGGCTCTGTAGCAACTTCAACCGAAGTTTCATGATCATCATCATTAGCTTACTCTCTTATTGGTGCAGGCACCACAGGAACTTCTTCCGGTGCTGCGCTACTCGCAATTTCGAGAGAAGGTTCGACAACCTCGTCGAGTTATACTTTCCTTCCAGTCACTTCTTTCGAGAGAAATTCCTTCTCTAGAAAGGATCCATTCTTGGCAACGAAGATTTTGCCCTCGGATCTATGATAGAAGGTATACCCAATAGTTTCCTTCGGGTATCCTATGAAGACGCATTTTTCCGCTTTGGGTTCAAGCTTGTCCGGCTGTAACTTCTTTACATAGGCTTCGCATCCCCAAACTTTAAGGAACGACAATCTAGGTTTCTTCCCAAACCATAATTCATACGGTGTCGTTTCAACGGATTTAGATGGTGCCCTATTTAAAGTGAATGCGGCTGCTTCTAATGCATAACCCCAAAATGATAGCGGTAAATCTGTAAGTGACATCATAGAACGAACCATATCTAAGAGAGTTCGATTACGATGTTCGGACACACCATTATGCTGTGGTGTTCCCGGCGGTGTCAATTGTGAAAGTATTCCGCATTTCTTCAAATGCTCGCCAAACTCGTAATTTAGATATTCACTAAGTCCATCGGAATGGAGTTTCTTCATACGCTTCACTCCAATATGACCAAGACGACAGTGCCACATATAGGTCGAGTTATCGCTTAATTTCAAACGTTTAGTTTCAATGTTATTAATGTGTGTATTTCCATAATCGAGATTCAATAAGAATAGACCATCTATCAAAGGTGCATGTGCATAAAACATATTACTCATATAAATCGAACAACCATTATTCTCAGACTTAAACAAGTAACCGTCTCGCAATAAACATGATCCAAATATAATGTTCATGCTCAACGCAGGCACCAAATAACAATTATTTAAGTATAAAACTAATCCTGATGGTAGATGAAGAGGTAGCGTGCCGACTGCGATCACATCAACCTTTGATCCATTTCCAACGCGCATCGTCACCTCGTTCTTCGCTAGCTTCCGGTTATTCTGCAGTACCTGTTTCGAGTTACAAATATGAGCAACTGAACCAGTATCAGATACCCAGGCACTACTACGAGTACTAGTGAGATACACATCAATAACATGTATATCGGATATACCTTTCTTCTTGATGTTGCCGTTCTTCAAATCCGCCAAGTACTTTGGGCAATTCCGCTTCCAGTGACCTTCTCCCTTGCAGTAAAAGCACTCGACGCTTAGGCCCAGCCTTGGTCTTCTTTCGCCCGTCTTAGAACTTTCTTACCGCCCTTCTTGAAGTTTCCCTTTTTCTTAGACTTGTCTTGCTTCTTGAATTTGGTGGTCTTATTGACCAACAACACTTGGTGCTCTTTCTTGATCTCCACTTATGCAGATTTCAACATGGAGAAGAGTTCAGGCAACGTCTTGTCCATGTGTTGCATATTGTAGTTCATCACAAAGTTCTTGTAACTTGGTGGTAGTGATTGGAGGACATAGTGAATCCCCAAAGAATTAGGAATCACTATACCCAAACTTTGGAGTTTATTTGCGTGCCCAGACATCTTAAGCAGATGCTCATTGACGGAGCTGCCCTCTTCCATCTTGCAGTTAAAGAACTTTTTAGAAGCCTCATAACTCTCAATTGCCGCATGAGCCACAAATATCATTTTGAGTTCACGGACAATATCATGTGGGTCATGGTTCTCAAACCTTTTCTGAAGCTCCGATTCCAAACCATACAAGATAGCACACTAAACTGTGGAGTACTGATTCTTCTGAGTGAGGTAAACATTCTTTACTTCATCGGTAGCGATGGCTGCGGGTCACCAATGATTGCATCCAGCACATAGGTCAAATTACCAGCATTGAGGACAATCCTCAAATTGCGGAACCAATCCGCGAAGTTGCTTCCATTGTTTTTCAACTTTTCTTTCTCTAGGAATGCATTAAAATTAATGGTAGGGGCCACCATTGATCTACAACATATTTGCAATAGTTTAGACTAAGTTTATGACAACTTGAGTTCTAATTAATAGTTAAATTAATCTAGGTGAACTCCCACTCAAACCAATATCCCTCACATTGTTTTAGTGATCACACGAACCAAATCCGCCACATCAAAACCGATCATCACGAGAGTTGATGTAGCTTCAATGGCGAACAATCAACATGTTCATCATATCTACTATATGACTCATGCTTTACCTTTCGGTGATCCGTGTTCTGAGACCATGTATGTACATGCTAGGCTTGTCAAGATCAACCTTAACTTCCGCATGAGCAAATCTGGCTTTCTCACATTGTATACACTCGCAGAATCTAACACACCCGATCATCACGTGGTGCTTCGAAACAACGAGCTTTAGCAACGGTGCTTACTAATGATGAACACTTTAAAACTTGAAATTTTTGTGCCTGAGGGATCATATTATAATGCTACCGTCGCAAACTAAGCAATACAAGATGCATAAAGGATTAACATCACATGCAATTCATAATATGTGATATGATATGGCCTTTCTTCTTGTGCTTCCGATCTCCATCTTTAAGCATGAACATGATCTCCATCATCACCGGTATGGCATCAAGGTCAATGGCGCCGTTTCATGATTGTATTCCACCAGCTTCAACTATTACAACTACTTTGAATAGACATGAAGGTCTTAATGGAATTTAAAGGACAACCATATGGCTCCTGCCGGTTGCCAACTTACAATAAGGAACATTGCATACATCATATATATAATCACAATCATGGCCATATCACATCACAGCACACCCCTGCAAAACAAAGTTAGACGCCTCTAATTTTATTTGCATATTTTACGTGGTTTGGGGCTTTCAATAAGTGTCGTTCTAACTTATGAACAAGAACCCCAACGTTGATGCTTAAACTATCAAGTGCCCGTTGTAAATTGAATCTATACTATGATGGGAGAGACAGACACCCGCAAAGCCACTTATGCAATACAAGTTGCATGTTGAGCGTGGAGCAAGTCTCATGAACGATGTCATGTAAGGTTAGCCCGGGCCGCTTCATCCCATCATACCGCAAGATGCAAAGTACACAAAAAGCAATTGATAATAAAAGCACCACCGCCCGTAATAACCATTGTGTTCTACTCGTGCAACAGATCTACATATAGACACGGCTCTGATACCACTTTAGGGGTTCGTAGCATGGAAAACAAAAAGTTTCTACCGCATGCACACAAACAAGCCAAGGTCTATCTACTAGATTGTAGCAACGAGTCGATAGAAGCACTCACCCTCGAAGATTACAAAGCGGTTAACGAGAGCAGATTCTCGTGGGTGATGTATTCGTACACTTTCCGATCTCAAGATCGCGTAGACGATCCTTCCGGCGCTGCGTTCTGGCAGCACTTCATTGTCGGTCACATCGCTCGTTCGATGAAGACCTTCCTCTCCCTTGTTCCAGCAGGCAGCGGAGGTTGTAGTTCTCCCCTCGTGATTCCGGCAGCACGACGGCGTGGTGTTGGAAGTAGAGGGAAGATCCCGTAGGGCTTCGCCTAAGCCGGATGCGAGTTATGGTGGATTAGGGTTTCCTGGAAATCTAGGGTTTAGAAATCCGGGAGGAGGAGGTGTCGGCGGAGGCTAGGGCGGCGGCGACGGACCAGCGGTGGCGCGCGGCGGCGGCGGTGCGCGGCGGCGGTGTAACATCCCAAAAATATTAAACTTGAATCATCAAACTCTAATCATCAAAATTAGGGTTAACAAAAACTTTTCCAATTAAAAATATGAAAGCATTCATATGTGTGTGTATTAAAATTTGGATTCTTTTGAATTGCCATGGTTCTGTGTTTCTTTGCTTGTAAAATGATTCTTAGGTGAAATAAGCATCATCTAAACAATCTCCAAACTTTTCCCAAAGACAAACAAGTCAAAACAAATAAATTAAGTGAATGGTCACTTTGGCCAAATTAACTCCCATGCCTACTTGGGCTATCCCTACCTTTCAGAACTTAACAGAAACATGTTTGGATCTTTGCACCCCTTGATAGTACTCATAACAAGGTACCAAGGCCCACTTTGTGATCATCCAAAAACATTCAAATGCTTAGTTTAAATAACAATTTAAAATTGAATCTATTTCATATGAGAAGATCCCACTATTTCAAAAACCACTCAAACAAGCTCAATTTTCAAAACCCAAGCATCCACAGAATCCTCAACACATGCCTAGCACACCTGACATGGTTATACCCTGCGGGTACGTGACTTCAGCATACCTGGTCCAGCCCAAGGAAGGCCCACGGTAGATGTACGCCGGCCCATGAAGATTTTCGGGTGGCCAAGGCCCATGACGCCTTTGAGTCCTTGGAGAACAAGACTAGCGCAGATAGGAAATTCAAAGGGGTAAAACCCTAGAACCTGTAACCGACTAGGACTATGCCCGGGACCTGCCTAAGTCTATATAAAGGCCAGGAGGGCACGTCCTAGATCAATCGACTCATACCCTCGCACACGCATCCACGCCAGATCGAATCTGCGCACCCTGTAACCTTCGGTTCCGCCGTAATCAAGAGCAGACAAGCAGGAGTAGGGTTTTCCCTCCGGGGGCCTGAACCTGGGTAAATCTCGTGTCCCCTGGTTGCTTGTCTGTTAAACGTGCCACGATCTCCAGCATCCCCATCTTCTCCAAAACCCAAGTCCATAACAATGGGCATTGACGAGATTAAACCTCGTCAATTGGCGCCGTCTGTGGGAATCGGGGCTGTTGATTGTGCGATCGTGACGGTTCCGACCCGATCGATCTACAAATCTGCAGCGACGGAGAATCACCTCCTCTTCGGCGCTTTCGACTTCACCTCCTATTCGGGAGTTTCTACTTCCAGGTGGGTCAAACTGGCACCCTACGCCTCCCTGAGCGGGTGCCCGTGCCATCAATCAGGCCCGCCTCGTGGGCTCCACACCCTGTGCTACGCACGTCACCATCAACAGATGAGTTTTACGATAGCAGCAGCTGTAACTCCGATCTATGTGATCCACCTTCGGATGAAGGAACCTACGGTTCCGGATCCGAAAGCTGCGGCAGCAGCCGACTAATCTGCGAACGCTACCTATGCGCCGCAGTCATCCAAGGCGACGAGGAAACACCTAACCCGCCGCCCAACCGAAACGGCGGAAACGGCGAAAACAGAAGAAGCCAGTCCCCCCACCCAACGGGGAAAACAACGACCACGTCATCCAACTTAGCAAAGAAGGATGGGTCCAAGCGCGCCGTGCCGTCGCAGGCAACATCGTCCTACTTGCAGACGCCTCACGTGAACTACTAATGGCATACCACTACCTCCTCATCGAGGAGCACAAGAAACAAGTCAAGATGCAGGAGACGCTCGACAAACGCAAGCAAGCAGCCTCCGAGTCCAGCGCGCGACGAGCTGCGCTCTCCGCCATGGCACCCGGCTCTAGCAAAAACGGAAACCAAGGAAACAAGCACCGCTCTCGGGTGGAAAACATGGATCCCAAGGAGCGGCGTGACGTGACCCGAACTCTCCACACATCGTTCATGGATATGGATGCCGACGGCAACATCATCCCGAAGACGCCACAAGCTGCTATCATGGCAGCCACTGCGTATCTCGCAGCCCAACCACCTCCGGAGGGGGACCCGAAAAGGGCCATGCATAGGTCCGCACTCACCGGACTAGGACTAATCGGAGCTGCGCTCCACGAAGACGCTCCTGCGGAGCCGAAGAAGAAAGCTCCGGCCAGGCGCGACCGGAGTCCTACCCCTTCATCCGAAGAAGAGGAGGAGCATGACCTTCCTCGAAGGAAGAAGAGCTCGCGTCACCATAAACGCGACTACGACGCCAGAGACAAGCTTACACAGCGCAAGATCGACAAAGCACGAGCCAAACGTGCATGCTCGTCTGAATACGAGATGGACGAAGACGAAGGAGAACTCTGCGGAGCTCGATGCTTCAGCAGATCCGTTCGACGAACGCAGATGCCATGCAATTTCAAGCTTCCTTCGGATACTCCGAAGTTCAACGGCACGCAAGATCCAAAATCCTGGCTCAGTGACCATCTGTCATCCGTCAAGTTGCACGGAGGCAACAAAGAAACCGCCATGCAATGCCTTCAGCTGCAGCTTACAGGCGCGGCGCGGGTCTGGCTCAACAGCCTAACATCAGGGTCCATCCGAAGCTGGGAGGAGCTCGCTTACAACTTCATCCAAAATTTCAAGGGCACTAGCAAGAGGCCTGCCTCAATCAAAGAGTTGCGAGCCTGCACTCAGAGAACGGGTGAATCTATTCGCTCGTACATACTACGCTGGTCTACAACAAAGAACTCCACAGCACACATCTCCGAAGAGAGAGCCATCGACGCCTTCAGGGACGGCGTCAAACGCCAAGACTTCAAGGAGGAACTTGGGTGTGTCAAGCCCAAGACACTCGACCACCTCATGGAAATTGCCAACAGTTGGGCAGATGGCGAAGATTGCATCCAGCGAGCGCAATCGGATGAAGAGGACGACTACGGCCGAAGACGGGAACGCCGCAGCAAGAGGAGATCGCGCGTCTACGAAGACCGCGACGGACCCGACATGGTCGCGGACGGCTACGCCGACCACCGCAACGGTAACAGCCGCAACAGCGGAGGATACCGCGGCGGAAACTTCCGCGACAACGGACGCTCCACACAGTCATGGCAACGCCGCGACCGCGACAATGAACCCTCGGCATTCGACAAACTTTCGGGTCCATGCACCATCCACTTCTACATCGACAAACAAGATGGCAAAAAGAAAGCCAGCACATGCTCAAGGACTGCCGTGAGTTCCAGAAACTCAGCGAAAGCATGACGCAGATGCGGCAACAAGCCCCAATCCCTGCATTCGGAAGCGCACCTGCGCAAGGCGAAATAGCACATGGAGCTCCTCCACCGCCACCTATAGGAGGCCCAAACCAACCAGTCACACCAGCGCAGAACAACGCCGGGGTCGGATACCCCCCACCAAAGGGAGCACTAAATATGATCTAGAAGGGACGCCCCACAAACAGGGTACAGAAGAAAATCACTCGACAAATCAACTTGGCCGTGGCAACTCCACCTGCAATCCCTGAGTACCTCAGCGGATCGGAGTCCTGCATCACATTCACTCGCGCGGACCACCCTTGCGGATCCTCGCCCAGTCATGTTGCTCGTCTTTGGGCGCAGATCGGAGGTTTCGAGATGAGTCGCGTCTTCATGGACGGTGGCAGTGGAATCAATCTAATGTTCGCAAGCACTCTAGCGGCAATGCGAATCCCACAATGCAGCCTGGAACTGTCAGACACAACGTTCCACGGCATCGTCCCAGGGAAGGGCATATTCCCCCTAGGCAAAATAGGGCTCGACGTCATCTTCGGGAAGCCGGACAACTTTCGGCAGGAACGACTCGAATTCGAAGTGGTGGACTGGCCATCGCAATACCACGCCATCCTGGGGCGTGTAGCATTCGCAAGGTTCCTGGCCGTCCCACACTACGTATACCTACTACTCAAGATGCCAGGACCAAGAGGCGTCATCACGATCCACGGAAGCTTCAGCCGATCGGACCAATGCGATAGGGATTTCAACAAAATCTCCCAGTCTTTCGGCATGCAAGACGAGCTTGTAAGGCTCCGCGAGGTGACGGACAACGGGGCACCCCCAGTCACAAGGCAAAACGCGCCCGACATGTCCTTCGACTCCACCATCAACACCAAGAAAGTGCAGGTCCATCCGACTGATGCCTCCAAGACGGCGCTGATCGCCAACGACCTCAGCACCGCATAGGAAGGCGCACTCGTCGAATTCCTCCGTGAGCGCTGGGAAATCTTCGCCTGGTGTCCTGCGGACATGCCAGGAGTTCCTAGGGAATTCGCCGAGCACGCACTCAACGTCTTTCCAGACACCAAGCCAGTCAAGCAGTCCATCCTAAGACTGTCGGAGCCACGAGCCGAAGCTATCGGCAAGGAAATCAACAGATTACTCGCAGCAGACTTCATCCGGGAAATCAAAGAAAGCGAGTGGCTGGCAAACACAGTCATGGTCCCAAAAAAGGACACAGACATCCTGCGGATGTGCGTGGACTTTACGTCACTAAACAAGCATTGCCCAAAGGACCACTTCCCTCTTCTTCGGATCGATCAGATCATCGATTCAACTGCAGGTTGTGAGAAACTCTCCTTCCTCGACGCCTACTCAGGCTATAACCAGATTCGACTCAAGGTCGAAGATCAAGAGAAAACGGCGTTTATCACACCGTTCGGAGTATTCTGCTACAATACAATGCCCTTCGGGCTAAAGAATGCAGGTGCCACGTACCAGCGATGCATGCAAGCTTGCCTCAAGGACCAGATCGGTCGCAACGTACAAGTCTATGTCGACGACATAGTAATAAAAACCAAGGAGGCAAGAACACTTATCGATGATCTCCGCGAGACGTTCGACAATCTTGATCGCTACAGGATCAAGCTCAACCCCGAAAAATGCGCCTTCGGTGTCCCATCGGGTCAGCTGCTCGGGTACTTCATCTCTCAGCGAGGGATCGAGGCAAACCCTAAGAAAATCAGAGCCATCATGACAATGGAGAAGCCGAAAAACCTCAAAGGAGTCCGGCTCGCGGGCGATAGTAGCGCTTAGCGAGTTTATCGGCCGCATGGGCGAGAAGGCCCTACCGTTCTACCAATCATGCGCCAAGCAGATAAGTTGAGTGGACACGAAGCCAACGACGATTCGAAAGCCTCAGCGGCTCCTCTCTACCTCGCCCGCTTTGGTCACGCCAAAGGGCGCGAGTCTCTACCGTACATAGCAGCCACACATCGTGGTCGAGACTGCACTCGTGGTCGAACGACCCGAAGAAGGCAAGACCCATGGGGTCCAGCGCCCAATCTACTACCTCAGCGAGGTACTCACTCCAACAAAACAGAGGTACCCTCACTACCAGAAACTCGCCTACGGAGTGTTCATGACGGCTCGACGGCTAAGCCACTACTTCCAGGAGCATCAGGTGATGGTCGTCAACGAGGCACCCCTGAACAGCATCCTGAATAACCGGAAGGCCACGGGGCGCGTGGCGTGGGGCATCGAACTGTCACCCTTGGACATCGTCTCTGAGAAGCGACACGCATTAAATCTCAAGTCCTTCGGACTTCTGGTACATTGATGGAGCTGCAGCTGCGGATACCGGACATGTCGCAATCATGGACGATGCACTTGACGGCTCCAAGAGAGAAGGCTGGGGAGGCGAGCAGGGTCATCTTGACCTCCCCGCAAGGCGACAAGATGAAGTACGTTCTTCGGATGAAATTCAGAGCCTCCAATAACGAGGCCGAATACGAAGCCCTCATCCATGGCATGAGGATGGCAAAGATATGCGGCGCAACGCGCCTGGTCATCTATGGTGACTCCAACCTCGTCGTCCAGCAGACGATGAATGAGTGCGACGCACACGCCGAAAACATGATCGCGTACCGCGCGCTCTACAACGCACTCGAAGGAGAATTCGACGGCTGTGAGCTTCGACACGTCGAAAGAGAAAGCAACGAGGAAGCCGATAGACTCGCCAACATCGGCTCCACTTGCGCAAAAGTGCCACCAGGTGTGTTCCTCGAACAGATCTGCGTGCCGTCCATCAAGCGGAAATTCCCCAAAGGATCACCCGAAGAAGCAGAATACTCGAGGGCTACGCTACCCGAAGGTCATGAAGGACCCGAAAAGTTGGACACCGAGGTCGCCATGGTCAACCTAATGCAGGTCATGGCAGTCGAAGAAACCTGGACGCGCCCATACCTCCAGTTCTTGCTAAATGGAGAACTGCCTGACAACCCGACAGATGCCTGGCGCATATCTCGTTGGTCAAAGGCCTTCACCACTATCAATGGCGAGTTGTACAAGCGCAGTATCACGGGTGTACTACAACGGTGCGTCACCATCGACGACGGCAAAACCATCCTCCAAGACATCCACGAGGGCATCTGCGGCCACCACGCAGGCAGTCGCTCCCTTGTCGCCAAAGCTCTACGAGCAGGATTCTACTGGCCAACGGCCATGAGCAATGCAAAGGACATCGTCCGAAGATGCAACGGGTGCCAACGGTTTGCTGACAAACCGCACGCACCCGGGTCCGAGCTCAGACCCATACCCATAGCTTGGCCTTTTGCCCAATGGGGCCTCGACATGATCGGCAAACTGCCAAAATCCTCCAAAGGGGGACACGTCTTCCTCCAGTTGCGATCGACAAATTCACCAAGTGGATCGAAGCCATGCGGTCACCAACCAAAGGCAAAACTGTCGTCAAGTTCTTCGAGTCCATTGTCTAGATTCGCGCATCGACATCATCACCGACAACGGGTCGAACTTCATCTCCGAAGAATTCCAGGACTTCTGCGAAGGCCTTGGGATCAACATCACGTATGCCTCAGTGGCACACCCACAAATGAACGGACAAGTGGAAAAGGCCAACGGCCTAATCGGCGCAGGCATCAAGAAGCGCCTCATGAGCTCCCTCGAACACAAAGCTGGAAACTGGACGAAAGAGCTACCATCCGTCCTGTGGAGCTTACGGACTCAAACAGCGCCACGGCTACACCGTTCTTCATGGTACGGGCGAGGCCGTGCTACCAGCCAAAGTACGCCATCAGGCCCCACGGGTCGTTGCTTACAGCGAAGCCGAATCCACGGCTGCACTCGAAGATGCCGTCGATACACTCGACGAGGCAAGAGACATAGCAGCAGCTCGATCAACGGTGTACCAGCAGAGTCTCCGCAACTACCACCGCCCGGCGTTGGGACTCAAGGTCGTTCGTCGAAGGAGACCTCGTCTTACGACTCAAGCAAAAGCGACCGAACAAATTCGAGTCACCCTGGGAAGGACCCTATGTCATCACCGAAGTCATCCCAGGTGGCGCCTATCGCCTCAAGCACGTGGATTCTGGAGTCGCATACTCCAACCCATGGAATATCTCGCACCTGCGACGATTCTATCCGTAGCAATCTACCCCTTTACTTTCAATAAGGCTTTCAGCCAAGGCTACTCAGCCGAACAATGTACCTCCTCCATTACGATATAAATAAAGCTAAGTGTCTACCCCAAACTTGGTTGACTATTTTACGCAACTTTATTACATGCTACAAACGCACTTTCTCCCCCACCTCACGATTTCATCGACCGAGGACAAAAGCGTGTACACTGAGTGGTGACAACGTCGAACAAGCGAAAAGGACACATACTCAATCAAAAGCACTGCGTGCTCACAAACAAGCAAACCTTTACAACAAAGGGCACAAAAACGCCCAGCCGAAATATACAAACTTTACATCTATCTGTTTATTTTCAGGTCCTATCTATTCTGAAGAATAACCTGAGCACGCTGCTCAAACAAATCTACAATCTGTTCGGCATACTGCCTTCTGACACGTAATCTGACGCATGTCCCACTCGCCACCATCCGGTCGAAGAGGTGGCCCAGCTGCCACAGCAGCCAAATCTACGTCAGGGCGGTGCACCCTCACAAGAGACAAAGCAGCCTTCACTCCTGCGACGAGCTGCTGCCGCACTAGCTCCTTGACATTGCTGGCACTCCGAAACTTCGACAGAAGACCTGCAAGGGTCGTCGGCACGGCATCCAAAGGAAACATGACGTGCAGCACTGAGGAAAGCGAGGCCTGCACTTGGCGGAGCACCCACGAAACTTGATGAACACGATCCTGCACCGTCGCCAGGGCTATGGCGCGATCACGATCCATCCAGAAGAAGCCGCCGGCTTCCATGTCCTGTTGAGTCAAGCAATTGACCCGAACAGCGACACGCTCCTTTTCTTCCCTCGGAGCAAGATTCGCACCTGCAACAATCGGACAAAATAAGAGTAAAGCCAGCAGACTCATCCGAAGAACCAAGCTACAGCTCGAACCAAAGAACAACTTACATTGCAGCTGCTCGGACAGTCGAACTAGCTCCGCCATCAAGTACTCCTCTCTGGCTGCACCACGATCCGCCTTGGAGTTCCAAACATCGGCATGGCCGCGTAACCCGAGCAATTCCCTCTCCAAACTACGCACGCGATCTCGAAGGAAAGCGAGCTGCGAGGAATCATCCAATGATGGTCGCAATGGCTTTGCGGATGAAGTGTTAACTGGGTCAGCACCCGAAGGAACCTATAGCAGCAGAAAAAAGAAGGCACACAGACATTCAGCCAAGGATAGAGCACAACTCAGAGGAATTCATTAAATATATAAGGCCACTACATGGCACAAGGACGGTATTCCTCAAGATATTTACAACAAAAGTAGACTACAAACTACCCTACGTCTACTATGCCTAAGATGCAGGACACTGAGTCGCCTCGGAGCCAGACTGCCTAGCTTTGGCCCCGCCCTGCTGCCGTAGTGCGTACTCAGACAGCAAGTCAATGAGCTTGGGCCCATATCGTTTGCAATGAGCGGAGTAGGCAGCAAAGGCTACCTCGGATCCATCCGCAGTCGTCGGCATCCGAGAAATGATCTGGGGCAAGTCCAGCTCCGCTCCAGCCGCCAAGGCCATCGCCAGCCCGACGGATGCGCCGATGCCCTTCTGCTTGCGCTTGTACGCCGCAGGCGCTTCGGCTGACAGAGCCTCTGCCAGAGCATCCACATCATCAAGGGTTGCGCCCTTCGGAAAAAGCTCCTGGTAGAAGCGACCAAGGACCTCTTTCGCCTTGGCAAGGGAGTTGACGACGGTGCCGCAGCGGTCTTCGACCGCCACAGTGGCATCATCTAGAGCACTCCCGTGCTCCAGAGCACCGCGGTCGAACTCGATGCCTGCGGCATCTGAGAAAAAAACGAAGAAAAGCATGAAGAAAGGCAGCATAGAAGAAGACCCGTAGAAAAAGAAACAAGTGCAAAAACTCGCACTCACCCGAAATAGCCTTGGCAGCAGCCATGAGCTTCGCCGCCACCCCTCTTTCACGAGCAGCATAGCGGTGGCCAGCTCCCTCACGATCTGCGGCCTCCTGCAGACGCTCCTTCGCTATGGCTGCCTTCGTCGGCTCTAGCTCGGCGCTCTTCGCTTTTCTGCCCGATTATTGACCAAGGCTCTTTTAGAGCGTCGACCTCCACGGAGGACTCGTTATGCTCCTCTACATTTAAGACAAGCAAGTGTCAAAGAACAGGACCAGGATAAATAAGAAAGGCATTAAACAACAGATGGATACCTTGAAGCTGCCGAAGTTTCGCCTCGGTATGGCGCTCCTGCACCAAATTGGCCTGCACAAAAGGCTGAAGACAAAGAAATAGCAGTAAGAAAAGGACTTGGGGGCTACGCCCAACACAAAGGAGAAAAAACCAAATCAGCATATGAAGACACTCGGGGGCTCCTCCCGTTACGTAAAGCAGAAAAACTTACATGCTCCGCTGGCGACTCCGAAGACCCCGCTGCGAAATTCTGAGGCGCAACCACCTGCACCTCCTGCACAGGAGGATCCGGAGCGGCGCCACCTGAAGTCGCCACCGTCTGAGGAGGAGGAGACGCAACGATCGACTCCCCCATCATCCCCCGTGCACCATCACTGGAATCATGGGAGGAGTGCTGCATACGAACCAATCAGCACAAGTATAAAGCATCATAAAGGAAAAAAGACAAGAGCACAACAAGAAACTTACGAGCCGAGCGAGCTCAGGTCGAAGACAGGAGGAGCTTTTCGGGCTCTCTTCTCCTCCTTTTTCTCTTCCTTCTTCTCCTCTTTCTTCTCTTCCTTCTTCCGCTTCGCTGGCGGGTGCGGGGTTACAGCCCGCACAAGAATGGCAGGAAGGGGAGAGGAAGAACCTCCATGACCATCACTATGGCGTTCAAGGCCCAAAGGATTTCTGGGAGTCGGAGGAGTCGAGGCATCCGAAGACTCGCTAGAGCTCCGTGATCGCTTGCGCGTATGGTCCTCACTCGACTCGTCGGCATCCTCTGCCGGAGATCGCGCCGACGGCAGCTCAGACACGAACTCAACCACTTCATTATCCGGGGCATTCGGATACCTTTCGGGCAATGGTGGCACCATGCCCGGTACTTTGAAGCTCTGCAAAAAACATAACAAACTTTGTTAGCAAACAAAGGAACTAAAAACACAGCCGACAAAAAGCACTACGTGCACAAATCTACACCTGTGGTACGGCCAATGCCGAAGAAAATGGAGGAGTTAGTGACTTCCCCGGGATTTCTTCTCCGGCCTTGAACTTCAGCAGCGCGCGAAGAGCCCTGTCAAGATCCCCCTCGGACATTTTCTCAGCCGAAACCCTCGTCGGATCACGGCGCCTAGAATAAAGAAACATCGGATGCACCCTCGCTTGGAGAGGCTGCACCCGACGCTCAAGAAAAGTTCGAATGATGTCCACGCCGTTCACCTCTTTCTCCGGAATCAGCTGGAGATCCTCCACCCGACGGTAAAGGGCCTCTATCTCCTTCACCTCACCGTCCAAGATTTGGTTTTTCCAAGACCTTTTTCGCTCAATCATCTGGGAGGGGTCAAAAGGAACAAGACCAAAATCCTGCCCGGGCACTACGGAGTCGCGGATATAAAACCATCGCCTCCGCCAGTACTGGACAGATTCGGACATAGAAAAGGAAAAGAATTGCAGATTGGGACTGAGGGAGATGATGAAACCCCCAATGGGATACACACCATCCGAACCAGATTGCCTCTTCACGGAATAGAGCTTCCGGAAGAGGCCAAAGTGCGGCTCAATGCCAAGCCAACACTCGCAAAATGTGATAAAGCACGCAACGTGGAGAAGAGAATTGGGAGACAGATGATGAAGCTGAATCCCGTAGAAGAAGAGCAGTCCACGGAGGAAGTCGTGAACCGGAAAAGAAAACACGCGCAAAACAAAGGCAAGAAACATAACCCGGTACCCAGATAGGGGACGGGGGATTACCTCATTGCCGGGGAGTTTGACGGCCTCCCTATCCTGCGGGATGAGGCCCCGCTCGCGTAGCTTGCGGAGATCACTCTCCCGCGTCTCTGATCGCTGCCAGCCACCATCGGTGACGCGAGCAGCGGCGGCGCCTTTCTTGCCTCCGGTGGCGCTGGTCCCAACCGCAGATGAAGACTTCTTTGTTTTCCCCATTGCGCTACGGCGGTGGTGGCGATGACAACGCAGAAAGAACGAAGGAAATGTGGAGGGAAATCTCAGCGCGCAGCAAGAATCGCTCAAGAACAAGGAGGCAGTGAACACAAGAACTGGTGCGGTAAAAACAAACCACGATTTCACCCAAGGATTATAACAGCGAAGACGACGCACGACAGCCGTCCATCGAGAAGACCTAACGCCAACAGTAGATCTGGCCGTACACGTGTCAGCATCACAACGAACCGTCGTTACCACGCCGTCTACTACGCGCGGAAATCAAGGAGACGCCGTAATTATCTCCACGCCGCGCGTGACCGGTCAATTCAAAATCAGCAAGTAGGACCCACGCTTCGTCTAGTCAAGTCATCTCTGGCGTAGCAGACGCTTGAGGTCATCAATCGTCAGCACTGACGTCATAAAAGCTATACTAGCACCAACTTCGGCTCCACAGCTAAGAGTACTCACTCGAATCTTCGATTCAACGAAATACTTGGGGGCTACTCCTATCAGGAGCGCTGGCCGCGCACCCGAAAGACGAATTACTTCTCTGAGTCCTACGTCGAGTCTACGACTCCACTACGGACTCGGGGGCTACTCCCATAGGGAGGATGGATTTAAGCATCCGGAAATTTTCGAGTCCTACGGACTTAACAACTGAACGATGTTTGAACTAAAGTCTCCGCTCGAGTCTACGAATCGAACAGACACTTGGGGGCTACTCCCATAGGGAGCGCTGGTCGCGCACCCTATAAAATCTTCGACTGCGATCTTTCGGATCAGCATGCAAAAACTTTTTTGGCAACTCTGCCCCAGCAAAAAGCTAATTGAGCGACAATCTCCTTGGCCACCCGAAACACCTCCGTGGTGACAAATGTTCGGATGCTGCGTCTACAACGCAAAGATAAGACCTACATATATCATCTGATGGCCTGGCAACGCACCTGACTGCGCTCTGCTAGTATAAATCCATGCCAACAGGCGTGATGAAAAATCCCGACGGACGCGTTGGGTACATCAATTAAAAACACTGGAATCCTACTCCTATAAGTCCTCCGCGGCCTGAGTCGAATTACGCCAGCATATGTTCCGGGTTCAAGTTAAGGGACTCGAACCTGATGAAGATCATGTTGTTTCGTCCTAAGACAGTTAACTGACCCTGATCCGTCGGGTGAGTCAAGCACATGTATCAACAAATCCCTACATACATATACTGTTACTACCCGGTTGCACCCGAAGGATTGTAGAGTCCTCAGCCGAATCTACGATTTGAATGATCACTCAGGGGCTACTGACATGGTTATACCCTGCGGGTACGTGACTTCAGCATACCTGGTCCAGCCCAAGGAAGGCCCACGGAAGATGTACGCCGGCCCATGAAGATTTTCGGGTGGCCAAGGCCCATGACGCCTTCGAGTCCTTGGAGAACAAGACTAGCGCAGATAGGAAATTCAAAGGGGTAAAACCCTAGAACCTGTAACCGACTAGGACTATGCCCGGGACCTGCCTAAGTCTATATAAAGGCTAGGAGGGCACGTCCTAGATCAATCGACTCATACCCTCGCACACGCATCCACGCCAGATCGAATCTACGCACCCTGTAACCTTCGGTTCCGCCGTAATCAAGAGCAGACAAGCAGGAGTAGGGTTTTCCCTCGGGGCACGAACACAGGTAAATCTCGTGTCCCCTGGTTGCTTGTCTGTTAACCGTGCCACGATCTCCAGCATCCCCATCTTCTCCAAAACCCAAGTCCATAACAATGGGCATTGACGAGATTAAACCTCGTCAACACCCACCAAAAATATTTTCAAAATTCAAAACTTAAGTTCTTGCGGCCATTTCATCAAACACTTGGAGACAACAAATCAAATAGGCCAAACTTCACTGTTTTGAGTAGTAATTTGGCTAAGCATTGTTCACCATTGATCACACTTGTCTCCCCCAGTGCCAACCAGTGCCTTGACCACCCCTAGCCCCTACCCTTTGCACCATGCCATGCCAACCCGAAGGAACCCTTGCCAGCCGACCATGGCTCTCTAGCCAAAGTAAGCACCAAGCCTAAACACCATGTCTAGGAAACAGGCCACCGTCCATTGCCACCCCCTGTCCAGCGCTCGAACCCTGCCAGCCACTGGACCACACGCCCAAGCCATGCGAAGCTTTTCTGAGAGCATGCCGAGAGCGCGCCAGAGCCCGCCTACACCTCACACCGCACCACCTCGCCCACACGTGCACGTGATCACCACCACCCCAGCAACCCCGCAGACACCCCCGTTCGCTGCCCCATGCCTCACAGCCACCGCTCGCTGTCGAAGACGCCGCCTCTGCCGTGCAGAGCACCACACGTTCCTGACCATTTGCCACCGCCCCTACACGCGCATTTAAACCTTAGAGCATCGCCAGGAGACCGTCCATCGATCACCAACCTCGGCCATGCCTCTAGCCGCCTGTAGCCGTGTCGCCACCGTCGCCTGCCCATCCCTCTCGGTCTCACCGTCGAGCCTATAAAAGGAGACGACCCCCGCTCGATTTCTTCACACCATATCACTCCCCTCACCTCACTGATATTCCACCCCTTAGCCGGAGCACGAGGAGCAGCAGCTCGCCGGAATTGCGCCGGAGTAGGCCGCCTCTGGAGAAGAAGGGAGCCTTTGATTTCGTCCACCCCCGGAGCTGCCGCGACCACCCCTGAGTTCGCCGTCGTCGACTTCGTCATTTGCCCGCCTCGCCATCGTCATTGGAGCCCCGGCATGCCCCCTATGAACCCCCACTGAGCCGCTAGGGTTCGAGCTCGCCGGTGACCTGTTCATCGTTGACGACGACCCTCAGCCGTCGATCTTCATTCTAATCCTACGCACCACATCGCCACGTACCGCTTCGCGTTTAATGAGCCACTGACCAGTAGACCCCCCTGTCAGTTGCGCCCCGCGCTGCGGAGTGACACTGGGCCGGCCCATTAAACCTTCCCGCGCAGCCCACTCGTTTGAATTTAGCTTTTTCTATTTATATTCAAACTCAGTTCTGTACCTAGTTTCAAAAATCAACCCATCTCGATTCGGTGAACCAAATTTCATGAAACCAATTTTTTAAGAAATATATTGAAATGCTGAATCCATGCCCGTTGGATTCAAATCATTTGGATCAATAGATCAACCTTGGTAAAAATAACAAGTCAGAAGCTTTTCTGCATTCAAACATTTTTCAAATTTAAACCATGATAGCTTTTGAGTTGATTCCAACTCTCAAAAATCATATTTGACCATACCTTTCAGAATATATAAAAACATATGGGTTTACTTACAGAAATAATGTTCAAGTAATAAAAGAATGCCACATAGGCATTTCTAGCCACTTTAATGATTTAAAATAAAAAGGTTAAACCTTATTAAATTGTGACACCACTTTAAATCACATTCTCATGTACTAAAATATGTGGTGATGACATGTGTCAACATGATCCCATGTTTGGTTTGGAGAATATTAAATCTTAAGTAGTTTTTCAATGAGTAGAAATTACTTTTCTAAAATAAATAAATAAGACAAATGCTTTAATATTGTAATGTTAGTGATGATGCTAGCTCATCTATAGAACCCCTTTCTGTGCTGATTGAAAGTAGTTATGTATTGTTTGGTGATTGTGTACCTCGTATTTATTTATAGACGCTAGTACCGACCAAGGATACAAGGAGGAAGGAGGATACTACGAAGAAGAAGCCGAGGAGAACTTCAACCACTGCTCTACTCAAGGCAAGACAATACTGGAAACCTTGCAAGCTAACACTTGCAATTATGAAAGTTAGATATCCTATGCAATGCACTAAGCATGCTTGGTTAGACATATTTGATGATACCCCCTCCTAGTTTTACTTGCAAGCTTTCTACCTTATTTCTTTATCAAAGCTATTTCTTAGAGTTTACTTAAGTGACTTGTAGATTCTAGGAAGATAATTGAAGGTTGCATAAAGAGCATTAAATTTGGCCTAAGCTAGACAATCTTGATGTCATCCCAAGGCATGATATTGAACTTAGTTAAACTCCACTTGTTTACCACCCCTCATTAGTACTCACCCCCACTTGTAGATGCTAGTGCTAAGCATAAAACTTGATCAACTTTAGATGGGAATACTTGGTGGAAAATGGTTATGAAAACCTTAGAATGATGAGTCATTCTACTGAGATGTTTTGACATGTGTTTCCGAACACCAGATGATTTGGATGATGAAAATGTTAAGGCATGAGCCTTATCCCTTTATAAAACTGATGGTTGTCTGGATGCGATACCATTCCAATTTTATCGTACAACCATAATACCCGAAAACCAGGTACGGCTTGACTGGAAACTTATATACCTTAGTATGGGTTCCCTCCTGGCCAAGGTCTGAGTTGAGGCTACCTTGTGAAGATTGTCCACCTATGCAGTACCCAAGATGACAGTTGGTCATGGTTGGGAGGCCAAACTCACAGGAGAGGTGCCTATACTAGGGCGTGTAATTGAAAGGTTAGGATTGATTATCCGCATACTGAGTATGGTGAATTCAGGATTTGTTCCTGACGGATGTATCGAATGTTGTGGTGAAAGTGTACAATCTCTGCAGAGTGTCAAACTATTCAAATAGCCGCGTCCGCGGTTATGGACAGTTGGAGTGGCCATACTGTTCCCCCGTTAGATGTTTTCAAAATGACTTGTGAAATGAATTGAGAATTTGACTTGACCACAACAGAGTTGTGATATGAAATACAAGTTCCCTTTTAGGTGTTATAAAATTCAACTAGCTTTTCTTGCTTCTGAACTTAGTAGAGGTAAATCTGGCTTTTTGCAAAACAACCCTAGAGCTTAGTGTCCTACTACAAAAAACCCCTTCACTTGTTAGTATTAGTTTGCGAGTACTTAAAGAGTACTCATGGCTTTGTCCCTGGCTATTCCCGTGGCCAGACTATGAAGAAGAGTACCAGGATGATGGACCCCAGGAAGGTTACGACAACTGGGATCATCTCCCATCGTCAGCATTGCCTGTGACCCCAAAAATGGAGCTTCGCCTATGCTACCTTTATTATTATTATGTACTTACGCTGCCTGAGTTGTATTAAGAACCGGATCATGAGATCCTTATTTGTGTAAGACCTTATGTATGGTTTGTAATGGATGATGTACTGTGGTATCCAATTTTGTTATGTCTCGCAAAAATGGTAATCCTGGGATTGCGATGTATGGCATAATAGGCATCTGGGATTAAAAATCCGGGTGTTGACAAGTTGGTATCAGAGCCATCCTGACCATAGGAGACCCTAGTTAGACTGGATGTTTGAATCAAAAACTTAGTTTCAAATCCAAAGGAAGCAAATATTTACAAAAACTTATTCCCATTCTTATCACCTTGATTCTTTCATAAAAATTCATGTTCCTCAAAAACTCTTGCAAAATACATAAAATTTGACACACTTGATCACTCTACTAACTTACTCATCCTATATTCTTATAGATGGACGTGAAGTACATCAAGTTTTATCAGTTGGGGAATGGAGGAGACCTTATCTTTGAGCGGGATTTGGACCAGCTTTCGGAACTTCGGGCGTCCCACCGAGTTCTTCGGAGCTCAGCTCAATGATCAAGGAGGAGAAGATCTGCAGTGGCTAATTGTTGCAAGTCTCCAAGGAAAGATTGAACCTCCCACTGCCGAGGGAATTCAGTTCACCTTAAGAGAGAACAACTGGCTCGATGGACTTGCCAGGGCCATGCAGGAAGCTCTTGCCCGTCTGTGTGGGCAGAGTATCAACCAGATCAAGGGTACCCGCTTTGAGTTTTGTCCAAGGCGTGATGCTATGGGACAGCCACTGGAAGCCCCATACCACCACGAGCTGAAGACCCAATTGGACCACCTTAGCTTCATGATGTACGATCGTCAGCAGTAATCGGACAATTGCTGTGACTACTCCAACCACAAGTCCACCATCATCAAGACTAAGGATCAGACCATCGCCATGCTAGCGAAGGATCGCAAGTCTCGCTGCCGTCAGCTCGACAAGAAGGAGCGCATCATTGCCCGTCTTCGCCACCGTATCTCGGATTTGGAGGAGACCAACCACGAGAGAGACATGCAACTGGAGGAAAGGGACAATGCCGGAGAAGACCTTCGTGGAGACCCCTACTCCTATCTCAGCGATGATGATGATTTTCTGGAGGATCAGGCTATGGACTTCTTCACCGATGAGGATGATTTCGCCTTCATCAATAACGACGAGGATGATGAGGATGACGACTACACCGAATCCGAGGAGTAGTAGCACTTGAGCACTAGCGTAGTGAGTTGTATTCGGTCCCACTGTACCGTAGTTTCCAGAATGGTTCTTAAAACCATATGTTTTTTCTTGTTTTGTGGTGTGTGTTTGTATCGTGTGCTATGAATGAATGAATGAAAAGCAAGTTGCTAGAAAAGCTGAGTCAAACTTTAAAAACTTTTCAAAGTCCCTGAACCTTAGAAATTTCCCTCTTTTCTCATGATCTATCTCAATCTTCAGATGCCACGCGGAGGAAGTGGTTCATCCCCGGACCCGATGTTGCAGATCCTGCAAATGTTGGTTTCTGACCGCGAAGCCGAAAGAGCCGAACGTTAAGCCAACTTATCCATCCTTCAGCAGATAGCTCAGCTAGCCCACAACAATCAAGGCCAAGGAAATCAGGACAACCATGGATCTAAGCTCAAGAATTTCCAGAATACCAACCCACCTGTTTTCACTAAGTCGGAAGAGCCCCTAGATGCAGACGATTGGCTGCAAACCATGGAAAACAACTTGAAAGTCGCCGGAGTGGAAGCTAACGAGAAAGTTATGTTCGCCACCCATTATCTAGCCGGAGATGCAAGAGCATGGTGGAACAGCGTTCGTGCAATGACCGGAGGACAGATGATGACCTAGGAGGAATTCAAAGTCAAGTTCAGCAGAACCCATGTGCCACCGAGTTTGATCAAGAGAATGAGAGATGATTTCAGAGAACTGAAGCAAGGACGGATGACCTTAGTGGAATACCGTGACAAATTCTTGTCATTAGCTAGGTATGCCCCGGATGAGATCGACACTAAAGCCAAGAAGAAAGAGAGATTCCTGAATGGTCTGCACGATGAGATGCAGACTGTGTTAGTCAATATCCCCTTTACTGATATTGAAGCCCTTGTCGACTCTGCCATCAAGATGGAAGGAAAGATCAACCAAGCCAATGAGAACCGCAAGCGTCGCATGATGCATCAGCCAGGAACCCATCAGACCCCAAAGTATCGCCCTAACCCATCTCCAGGATTTGCCCCGAGAACCAACAGACCCCCGACGAACCGTCCGACCTATCCCAACCGTGGAAACCCGAGGCCCGGAGGAAATCCCAACAACCCCGGCAATTCTGGCCATTTCAACCGTGCACCACCCAAGTTCAACAACAACAATGCTACCGCCAACACCAACACTGCCCCGAGGACTGGAAGCAATGTTGTGCCTTTTGCAGCAAAGGACAAGTCGCAAGTGACTTGTTATGACTGTGGAAATAAAGGCCACTACTCCAATGAGTGCCCCAAGAAGAATGCCGCAGCCCCCAATGCAAATGCCCCAGCTTAGCAGCAGCATCGTGTTCAGCCTCGAAGAAGGTTTGCCCCAGGGAATTCGCTCAACCGCAACGGTCGTCTTTTTCTCATGCATGCTGAAGAAGCCCAGGAAGCGCCAGACGTCATGCTGGGTATGTTTTATGTTAATTCAGTACTCGCTAGAGTGTTGTTTGATTCTGGTGCATCACACTCATTTGTCACCGAAGAATTTGCATGCACTAGTAAGATTCAACCAACCAAACTGAAGCATGTTATGATTGTTCAAATCCCCGGTTCAACCACCAAAGCTAGGCAAATTTGCAAAGCCATCCCTATCCGAATCCATGGCATAGATTTTTATGCTAATTTGATAGTACTCGGAACTAAAGGTTTGGAAGTAGTACTAGGAATGGATTGGATGTCTAAACAGAAAGGATTGATTGATTGTGCCAAGAAAGCCATAACCATGACCAGTACCGCTGGAATATCAGTCGAGCATATATCTGAAACCTTACCTCGCCAATTCAAGTGCAACAAGAGTATAGCCCAACCTACCATTGACCAAGTCCGGATAGTCTGTGAATACCCCGATGTATTTCCAGATGTTTTGCCCGGTATGCCCCCAGATCGGGATATCGAGTTTATCATTGAACTAATCCCCAGAACAGGACCCATAGCTCAGAGACCATATAGTATGAACCCGTCTGAACTAGAGGAACTAAAGAAGCAACTGGATGCCATGCTGGAAATTGGATTGATTCAACCAAGTGCGTCACCATGGAGATCACCTGTCTTGTTTGTAGACAAGAAGGATGGAGGAAACCGTTTGTGTACGGATTATCGGAAGTTGAATGATGTCACCATCAAGAACAAGTAACCATTGCCCAAGATAGAAGATTTGTTTGATCGGTTGACCGGTGCCAAAGTGTTTTCTAAGATTGATCTTAGAACTGGCTATCATCAACTCAAGATTCGCGCAGAGGATATTCCCAAGACTGCCTTTACCATCAGATATGGATTATCTGAGTATCATCATGTCTTTTGGATTAACCAATGCCCCCGCTTATTTCATGAATCTCATGAATAAGATTTTTATGGACTTCCTAGATAAGTTTGTCGTTGTTTTCATCGATGACATTCTAATTTATTCCAAATCAGAAGAAGAACATGAGCTACACCTAAGGACCATTCTTGGAACCCTTAGAGAGCATCAGTTGTATGCCAAGTTTAGCAAATGTGAATTCTGGTTACAGGAGGTAGGATTCCTCGGCCACATTGTATCAGCCGGAGGAATTGTCGTTGACCCTGCAAAAGTGAAAGATGTCGAAGATTGGCAAGCCCCAACCACTCAAACCCAAGTTCATGCATTTCTCGGATTGGCAGGATACTACCGCAAGTTCATAGAAGGATTGTCGAGTATCGCCAGATCCATGACCCAATTGCTGAAGAAAGACAAGAAGTTTGAATGGACAGACAAATGTGAAGCGAGTTTTCAAGAACTCAAGAGGAGATTGATTTCAGCCCCCATCTTAATCATGCTGGATATCACGAAGCCCTTCGACGTGTATTGTGATGCATCCAATATCGGTCTCGGATGTGTGCTAATGCAAGAAGGCAAAGTTATATCTTATCTATCTCGATAACTGAAACAACATGAGCAGAATTATCCAACCCATGACCTCGAACTCGCAGCCGTAGTTCTAGCCCTGAAGACATGGAGGGATTACCTGATGGGAAACCGTTGTGAGATCTATTCGGATCACAAGAGTCTGAAGTATATATTCACTCAGAAGGAGTTGAATATGAGACAAACAAGATGGATTGAGATAATCAAGGATTACGACCTAGACATTCACTATCACCCTGGTAAAGCCAATGTGGTAGAAGATGCCCTTAGCAGATTGCCGTGCCGCTTGAACTCCATGATTTTGAAGGAGCAACCAAGCTTGCACAAAGAGATGGAAGGTTTTCGAATGGAATTAGTGAGTGAAGGATTTTTGGCTAGCATAGAACTTCAACCCACTTTGATCAGCCAGATCAAGGAGGCACAGAAAGGAAATGCTAGTATCGATGGAATCAAGCGTCGTATTGGTACATGCAAAGTACCCGGATTCATCGAAGACGAAGAAGGAGTTCTGTGGTACAAAGGACGCCTTTGTTTACCACCAGATTCTGAGTTGAAAGAAGTTATTCTGAAGGAAGCTCATGATAGTCTTTATTCTATCCACCCCGGAGGAACAAAGATGTATCAAGATTTGAAGGAGCAATTTTGGTGGCATAAGATGAAGAGAGAAATCGGAAGCTATATCATCAAGTGTGATATATGTCAGCGAGTCAAGGCGGGACATCAAAGACCCGCTGGATTGTTGCAACCATTGCAGATTCCGGAATGGAAATGGGATTCCGTTGGAATGGACTTTATCACCGGATTGCCTACTTCTAGTAGGGGAAATGACTCTATCTGGGTCATAGTGGACAGATTGTCCAAATTCGCCCATTTCTTACCCGTCAAGACCACATATCAGAGTTCGAAGCTAGCGGAGTTATACATCGCTCGAATCGTCAGTTTGCATGGAGTCCCCAAGAACATCGTATCGGATCGAGGAACTCAGTTTACCTTGAGATTCTGGAAGAAAGTCCAAGAAGGTTTAGGAACCCGGCTAGATTTCAGCACCGCTTAACACCCTCAGACCGATGGACAAACAGAGCGAGTAAATCAAATACTCGAAGATATGCTGAGAGCATGTGTGTTAGAATATGGATCTAAGTGGGAAGACTGTCTGCGGCACGCGGCGGCGACGCGTGGCGGTAGTGTAACATCCCAAAAATATTAAACTTGAATCATCAAACTCTAATCATCAAAATTAGGGTTAACAAAAACATTTCCAATTAAAAATATGAAAGCATTCATATGTGTGTGTATTAAAATTTGGATTCTTTTGAATTGCCATGGTTCTGTGTTTCTTTGCTTTTAAAATTATTCTTAGGTGAAATAAACATCATCTAAACAATCCCCAAACTTTTCCCAAAGACAAACAAGTCAAAACAAACAAATTAAGTGAATGGTCACTTTGGCCAAATTAACTCCCATGCCTACTTGGGCTATCCCTACCTTTCAGAACTTAACAGAAACATGTTTGGATCTTTGCACCCCTTGATAGTACTCATAACAAGGTACCAAGACCCACTTTGTGATCATCCAAAAACATTCAAATGCTTAGTTTAAATAACAGTTTAAAATTGAATCTATTTCATATGAGAATTTCCCACTATTTCAAAAACCACTCAAACAAGCTCAATTTTCAAAACCCAAGCATCCACAGAATCCTCAACACATGCCTAGCACACCCACCAAAAATCTTTTCAAAATTCAAAACTTAAGTTCTTGCGGCCATTTCATCAAACACTTGGAGACAACAAATCAAATTGGCCAAACTTCACTGTTTTGAGCAGTAATTTGGCTAAGCATTGTTCACCATTGATCACACTTGTCTCCCCCAGTGCCAACCAGTGCCTTGACCATCCCTAGCCCCTACCCTTTGCACCATGCCATGCCAACCCGAAGGAACCCTTGCCAGCCGACCATGGCTAGCTAGCCAGAGCAAGCACCAAGCCTAAACACCATGTATAGGACACATGCCACCGTCCACTGGCACCCCCTGTCCAGCGCTCGAACCCTGCCAGTCACTGGATCACACGCCCAAGCCATGCCAAGCTTCTCTGAGAGCATGCCGAGAGCGCGCCAGAGCGCCACCCTCGACACGCCCGCATCACAGGCGCCTCGCCACGTGCACGCATGATCACCAAAGACCCAGAACCCCGCAGACACCCCATTCGCCACTATGCCTCACAGCATCGCCGTCAAGACGCCTTTCATCACAGAGCACCGCACGTTCCCGACCATTTGCCACCGCCCCTACACGTGCATTTAAACCTTAGAGCATCGCCAGGAGACCGCTCGTCGATCGCCAACCTCGGCCATACCTCTAGCCGCCTGTAGCCGTGTCGCCACCGTCGCCTGCCCATCCCTCTCGGTCTCACCTTCAATTATCTTCCTTTGTGTGCTGATTGAAAGTAGTTAAGTATTGTTTGGTGATTGTGTACCTCGTATTAATTTATAGACGCTAGTACCGACCAAGGATACGAGGAGGAAGGAGGATACTACGAAGAAGAAGCCGAGGAGAACTTCAACCACTGCTCTACTCAAGGCAAGACAATACTGGAAACCTTGCAAGCTAACACTTGCAATTATGAAAGTTAGATATCCTATGCAATGCACTAAGCATGCTTGGTTAGACATATTTGATGATACCCCCTCCTAGTTTTACTTGCAAGATTTCTACCTTATTTCTTTATCAAAGCTATTTCTTAGAGTTTACTTAAGTGACTTGTAGATTCTAGGAAGATAATTGAAGGTTGCATAAAGAGCATTAAATTTGGCCTAAGCTAGACAATCTTGATGTCATCCCAAGGCATGATATTGAACTTAGTTAAACTCCACTTGTTTACCACCCCTCATTAGTACTCACCCCCACTTGTAGATGCTAGTGCTAAGCATACAACTTGATCAACTTTAGATGGGAATACTTGGTGGAAAATGGTTATGAAAACCTTAGAATGATGAGTCATTCTACTGAGATGTTTTGACATGTGTTTCCGAACACCAGATGATTTGGATGATGAAAATGTTAAGGCATGAGCCTTATCCCTTTATAAAACTGATGGTTGTCTGGATGCGATACCATTCCAATTTTATCGTACAACCATAATACCCGAAAACCAGGTACGGCTTGACTGGAAACTTATATACCTTAGTATGGGTTCCCTCCCGGCCAAGGTCTGAGTTGAGGCTACCTTGTGAAGATTGTCCACCTATGCAGTACCCAAGATGACAGTTGGTCATGGTTGGGAGGCCAAACTCACAGGAAGGAGAGGTGCCTATACTAGGGCGTGTAATTGAAAGGTTAGGATTGATTATCTGCATACTGGGTATGGTGAATTCAGGATTTGTTCCTGACGGATGTATCGAATGTTGTGGTGAAAGTGTACAATCTCTGCAGAGTGTCAAACTATTCGAATAGCCGCGTCCGCGGTTATGGACAGTTGGAGTGGCCATACTGTTCCCCCGTTAGATGTTTTCAAAATGACTTGTGAAATGAATTGAGAATTTGACTTGACCACAACAGAGTTGTGATATGAAATACAAGTTCCCTTTTAGGTGTTATAAAATTCAACTAGCTTTTCTTGCTTCTGAACTTAGTAGAGGTAAATCTGGCTTTTTGCAAAACAATCCTAGAGCTTAGTGTCCTACTACAAAAACCCCCTTCACTTGTTAGTATTAGTTTGCGCGTACTTAAAGAGCATTCGTGGCTTTGTCCCTGGATATTCCCGTGGCCAGACTATGAAGAAGAGTTCCAGGATGATGGACCCCAGGAAGGTTACGACAACTAGGATCATCTCCCATCATCAGCATTGCCTGTGACCCCAAAGATGGAGCTTCGCCTACACTACCTTTATTATTATTACGTACTTCCGCTGCCTGAGTTGTATTAAGAACTAGATCATGAGATCCTTATTTGTGTAAGACCTTATGTATGGTTTGTAATGGATGATGTACTGTGGTATCTAATTCTGTTATGTCTCACAAAAATGGTAATCCTGGGATTGCGATGTATGGCATAACAGGCATCTGGGATTAAAAATCCGGGTGTTGACAAAAGGGCAAGTCCATATGTGGCTCGTGGAGAGGGCTAGGGCTTGTGTTGTTAAGCAACCTCCCCTCTATTTATGAGAGGAGGGCAGCCTTGGAAGGGGTGGGTTTGAATCCAAACCCAAACCCAAGTTGGATTGAGAGAAGGACTTGTTTCTTCTCCCACTAGAAAACCATTGTTACAGTTTGACTTTTCAAACTTCCCGTTTGACTTTCAATTTAGAGCTTTATTTCTCTCTTGCATATGCCAACACCAAGTGACCTTGGATATGATCCAATCATTCCACATACCCATGACACATTCATGGACCATTCTCCTTCCGGACCGGTGAACCTTCTAGACCCTTCTAGAACCTCTCCGATGAAAACATCAGAAACTTTCCCGAACTCCGAAATAGGACTTTCCTTATATGAATCTTATTCTCCGGACCATTCCGGATCTCCTCGAGATATCCCGAATCCCATCTGAGACTCTGAATAACATTCGGTATCCCTACTAACATTCCATATCTACTAAACAACATCGAATCCTTAAGTGTGTCTCCCTACGGTTCGTGAATTATGCGGACATGACCGAGACACTTCTCCGATCAATAACCAATAGAGGAATCTGGAAATTCATATGGTTCCCACATATTTATACGATTACTTTGTGATCGAATGAACCACTTACATACGATACCAATTTCCCTTTGTCTCACGATAGTTTACTTATCCGAGGTTTTGATCGTCGGTATATCTGCATACCTAGTTCAACCTCGTTACTGATAAGTACTCTTTTCTCGTTCCCGTGATATGTGATCCCTTGTGAGCCAGTCACATGCTTGCAAGCCAATTGGATGACATTCCACCGAGAGGGCCCAGAGTATATCTATCTGTCATATGGATGGACAAATCCCACTCTTGATTCATGTGCCTCAACCCATACTTTCCGAACACTCAATGCCACCTTTATGGCCACCCAGTTACGGTGTGGTGTTTGATGTCATCAAAGCATCCTTCCGGTGATGGTGATTAGCATGATCTCATGGTCGAAGGAATTAGGTTACTATGTATCAGAAAGCTTATAGCAAATGAACTATTAAAATGACTTGATCTTTATGCTATGCTTATCTATACGAGTATGTCCATCATACCATTCTCCTAATGATATGATCTTGTTATTAACAGCATCTCAATGTTCATGATCGAGAAACCACGATCATCTATTAATCAACAAGCTAGTATTATAAAGAGGCTTTACTAGGGACTCTATTTTAGTTTACAAATCACACAAGTATTAATGTTTCGGTTTAATACTATTATAGCATGAATACAAAAATTTATCATAAACACAAAGATATAATAATAACCACTTTTATTACTGCCTCTAGGGCATATCTCCACCACATACAACGGCTGCAAGCCAGATTTGCACATGCGGATACTAAAGTTAACCTTGACGAGCCTAACATGTATAGACATGGCCTCGGAACACGGAATACCAAAAGGTAAAACATGAGTCATATGGATGATATAATGAACATGTTGATTGTTCGCCTTTGAAGCTACATCATCTCTTGTGATGATCAAACTTGGTGGTGTAGTAGATTTGGTTCGTGTAATCACTAAAACGACTCGAGAGATGTTGTTTTGAGTGAGAGTTCAACAGTAATATGATTAAAAGTTGAACACAATTTATCATAAATTAAATCAAAGTGAATTTTCATACTTGCGCTTAATTATAATTGAGATAATAGAACTATAGAATTCTGGATAGTTATTTTATGAACCGGTATCGTATTGTTTTGTGTGTCAATCTAAAGTTTAAAATTCCTATTGCAACTTTTAGCAAACTCTGTTTACTTCGTGAAGTTTAATAATTAGTATTAAATCAAAAGTAATAATTTCAGTGTTAGTATCTAAGTATCATGTTTGTCTCCATGATTCTTGATATTCAAAATATTGTTTTAATATCAAGATTATCTAGGATCCGAAAGAATTGTTTCAGAAATCATCATGTGAGGAAGATATTGTGATATCTGAAACAATGTTTTGGTTGTAACATGATAGAGTATAATATGGCAAAATTATCTTCTAGAATGTTCTAGAAGGTCCACCACCCCGGGAAGGGGTACTTGGAATGTGACATACCAATGTGGAATGGTTGCATAATACCCTAGACTAACTAGGCGAGGAAATAGGATGAGAGATCAAACTCTAGTTTGATTAGATCAAACAATTGTTTGAAAAAGTCAAATCCTAAATTGAAAATTCAAAGCCTAGTGGAGGGAGGAGAGGAAACCTAGAGAGGAGAGGTTCCCCTCTCCCTCCCAAGTCGCCGGCCATAATGTGGAGTTGGGGGAGGACACAGCCTCCTAGGCCGCCTCCCCTCCACCCATATAAGGAGGGGAGGGGTGCCACCCCCTCCACCCCTTGACCTAGGCCACCGCCCCTCCAAGCCGTCGCCGCCCTAAACCCTAGAGCCGTCGCCGCCTCCCTCTCCTTGGCGCCTACACCATAGCCGTCGAGGCCCTTTCTCCTCCATCATACCTGCTCCGGCTTAGGCGAAGCCCTGT
Organism: Avena insularis; assembly: GCA_023614405.1. Lineage (NCBI taxonomy): Eukaryota > Viridiplantae > Streptophyta > Magnoliopsida > Poales > Poaceae > Avena > Avena insularis. Next base: position 15,378,361 of record CM042693.1, read on the forward strand.
AGGATCTACTCCTCCACCTCAAATATATCATTGCGCCTACACCATAGCATATTTTTTTGTTTTCCATGCTGCGAACCCTATACAAATATATCATTGCAAAATTTATTGCTCAAAGGTATGAGCACTTCATTCTAGAAAAATCAGTGTGGAAGATTGAGAGCATGAAAGCAATAGTCCTTCAAGACATGTTTGCTGATGTTTCAACTTCAAAGTGCAAGAAGCATGCAAAGAAGGTTCATGGACATATTGATGTGAAAAATAATGAAGATATTTGTTAGAACTTGGGATAAAGGGCCAAAACTGAGAAGTTTCATGGAAAAGATATGCTAACATGAACTTTTTATTTCTATTTGTGCCCACTATAATTGAAATTATAAGAAAATAAATAATATAATTACTTGGTCAGATTACAGAAAAAACTTTGGAAATTTCATTAGCTATTAGGTTCGCGAAAGGAAAAAAATGATCTAACAAGATTAATTTTTATTATGACTGGTAAGACGCCTTGTGTTGTGCTATGGAACCAATAAACGGTGTGAATCGTAGTTTAGTTGTACATCAAATTAATTCACTTTGATGATTTTATTTATATGAGGCGGTATATACAAGAGGTTGCTTCTATTCTGGTATATATGTATGGTCACAATTGTCAGAGCTAGGACAAGAAATGTTATGAAAGGAGTGAACAAACGATCCTCGTGAATATTGTAAGTAGGAAAGATTGAGTACAAAAATAACATAAATAAAAAGTTCCTATAAATTACTCCTTTCGATTCATATTATTTGTCACTAAAATGGATGTATTTAGACATGATTTAGTGCTAGATATATCCATTTCAATGACAAGTAATATGGATCGGAGGAAGTATAATACTACAATTAAACAAGCTTAGAGAAAAAATCAATTAGTGAAAATCCTATAATAATCTTGAATAAGAAGTATTGAGGCTTAATGATGGACATTAGGGTGTAGACTTGTATACACGGAGCACATTGATAGGAGAATGATACTTTTTCTAAGGTAGGGAGAAAGGTGTTTTCTCATATTATATATTTTTATAATATCATAAAATGGATAGATAGTATGTTCTCTTTTAGTCTTTTTGTGTTTTAGGGAATTTAATATTTTTTGAAGAGCGGAGATGAGAAGTAAGGATGAGCCTGTTAGGCTGTTACCAGGCTACCATTTTTACTCTAGGGAAATACCAAGCGCAAGCAGCAACACCCAATATAGCACTTACAGGCCCATTCCTACTCGAAAGCCCACGAACCGCGCGCAAACACACAGGAGTGGGGAACTCACCTCCTCCTCCGGCCCCCAGCCTCCCCTCTCCATCTCCGGTCCTCCCTTTGGCCCTCTCGCCCCCTCTTCCCAGATCTCCACGACGAGCACCCCCTACGCCTGCAGAGATGTCAGCTAGCAGCACGCCGGTGGACGCCTCGGGGGAGCCGATCCCGACGTCTTCGGTGCTGATGGCGGCGTCCAAGCACATCGCCCTGCGGTGCCGGCCGGAAAACGTGGCCTTCCTCAACTGCAAGAAGAAGGACCCCAACCCCGAGAAGTGCCTCGAAAAGGGCCGCCAGGTCTCGCTGTGCGTCTTCAACCTGTGAGTCCCCTGCCTACCACTCGCTCGCTATCTGTTCCTCATCCTTGCCAGCGCTTTATCTATCGGATTCGTCGAATACTGCTTCGATCGTGCTGCTCGTAAGAGTTTAATTCGTTGGAGTAGGCGCGTCCTATGTGTCTGACGTGCGCCCAATTTTGTTAGTCTGTGCCAAAATGCGACGGTTTGTGATGTTTACTCGGTGCTACCTTGAACTTGCCTTGGCCTTTAATTAGTGTTAGCTGATGAGCATGTTTAGTGAAGTTTTTGCGTCTGCGATTGGCCTATATTCAGAGATGTGACTATTCAATAGCTTGGAAGCAACTGGAAATTTGTCAGTGCCGATCTTTTTGTTTTAGTTTTCCAGGCTCTGATCACGCAGGGGATTAAGCGGTAGTGATACTTGGATTAGCTAGTTGGTGCCGGTCATGTGGTGATACTTACATGCCTTAGTTCATCAGTTTGTACTGTATAGCGGGAGTTCAGGGTTCATGGTGATGCGATTTATGCCAAGGCTGGGAATATGTAGTGAGTGGCAGGGTTTCTTGCTACCCAATCTCGTCCCAACCTTGGGGTAGTAAGTAATTTAGCAGTGAATATCACATTTTCTGGTCAACGGGAATGAAATTTGTTGTTTGGTTGATAATCTGCAATGTTACTATGAATAAGTAGTTTTGCAATGACCACCTAGTTTCTGATGATGTTATGACTTAGAAGTCAGACCACACATTATTAGCCTTCTGATCAGATTATACAAAAGGGAATGAACTGGGAATGCCACATTCGGTAGGTAGCCCATTTTTCTTTAGACTCAACTGCAAAAATGAATCAACTCATTTCAGACGTTGAGGTTAATTTCCCTCAAAGTGAGTTTTCTCTCTAATGCAGCCAAAAAAACTATGAGTTGATACTTTTTCAGTTTATTTTCTTAACATACCACACAATTAGGTGGAAGTCTTTTTATTTGGCTGTTTTTATTATACTCCTAATATTCATCGATTTAATCATTTGATAGAGCAAGTTCCCAGTTGCACTCTATTGCCTTCCTTGTCCATTCTCAGATGAGTAACCAAAATATTATAATGTCCTCAACAAAAAAATCCCTAATATAACCAAGAGGGATAGATCGATAGAGTATGCACAGTGCTCAAGTCTATGGTTCTAGTCAAGATATACAATGGACTACTGTTTTTTTTTGCCAGGTGAGACCTGCTGGTGGTTGGTATCTTCTAGACTATCTCACATTTTCAGTCCGCTTATATGAAGTATTGGCCGCATCTGGGAATAGAAGTGGTGAAGAACATCCAATGCCAACTGTGAAAAAAGACACTAACTGAACATTCTGTCACAATGGTTTGTTAAAAAACACTCTATAGGTCCCGACTAAACCTAAGCCATGCTGCTCTTTAGTTAGTTGAACTAAGAAGTCAGTGACTCAATGTTACTGTTGTTTTCAGTTAGGAGAATATTTCCTACATTTTCCATTAAAGCCAAACGATAGATATTTAGCCATGCGGTAGCAAATCTGTGAACTGGTCAGATGTCTAAAAAATAGTAAAATGTCTTCTTTTATAGTCCATGAGGCATGCAAACCACATTTGTAAGAGAATTATGCACTTGGTGATTATTCTAAAAGTAATGATCGAGATTTGCATAACATAGACGCTAGGCATAATAGTAACATACAACAACAGTATGATCACAACATTATACTTTTCTTCTGATGGATGCACTGCCAAGATGAGACATAACCACCTGAATACTAATCACATGAATACTACTAACAACAGACATGATCATTGATACCTTAGAGAACCAAGCGCTGGCTTGGTGGCAAGGCTAGCGAGTGCGCAGCCAGCCCACCCGGGTTCGAATCCCCGTGGGGACCGAATTAAACGGGGTGTTATCCGAGCGCGTATAATCCGCTGCTGGAGAGGTCTCATCTACCTGCCCGCAAGGGATCATTCCCCGGGGGTCAACGTTTTGATCATTGATACCTTAGAAAATATTACAGCCAAAATAACTGGGTATTGTGACTTTGAGGGGTGCTCTGGTGATGGTTGCAGCAGGGTCTGGTGCTGTTGTGCACACAAACAAAGACGATGCAGTAAGGGTGTCATAGAGGAGGTCGAATAGGAGAATTAACGAGAAGTCTATCGAGAGCTCTTCAGAGACCTGATTCATCGCACCCTGTACAGGGTCTAGAACAGAGCAGCTTCAGAGAGGCTGCTATCCCATGGTGTAGGTGCATGGCAGCTCTGGACAGAGTAGTCGAGGCAACACATACACAGAAAAAAGATAGGAAAAATGAGAGATGGATGGAAAACAATATAATTTGGAATCTCTCTGTCTCGCGTTTTGCCTCTCATTCTGGTACCTGTGCTGCCTCCACTAATCTGTCCCTACCCCGGAATGCACCGTTAGTGTGGACAACAGTGTCTCCTGAACTGTAATCTTATAGATCCTGCACAGGTTGGGATGAACCAAGCTTTGAAAGCACTTGCATGACTGCTCGCTTCTTATTTCTGTCTTACTCTGCAACACGCTGCTGCATTGGTTGTCTTTGTCTGTAACAATGCCAGACATGTCCCTACTGCGTTCTTGCCTGAGTGCACTCGTGTAAGTCAAGGTACCCATGTTACACTGGTGAATTAGTGTATGATGTATCAGTTATAATATCTCTTGCTTGTGATATTCCTGTGATCAGATTGATCTTGGTAGCACTTATACATGAGATTGACAAATATGATGTTTTGTCCTCCGTTGACTCTGCGCATAATTTCCTGCCTAAGTCATTTATGTGAGTGTGACTATGGGACATTGAGTAGTGATGCATATTTGTCTCCAATATGTTTTGTTCTTCTAGTTAGTGATCATGCCAATAAATGGAGGCAAGATGGTTTCCCTTTTTTGGTTTGGTGTATTGCTTGAACCTTCAACCCTGCCATAGGCTGAATTGACATTAGAGTAATCCATAATTTGAGACTTGTGTGTTGTTTTGCTCATTTGTTCTGGAAATTTTGATTATTTGAGACTTCGAATGGCATAATGGTGGATTGCTGGTGAGGTAGTGCCTTGTGTTTAAGTTGTTTTCCTTCATGGCTACTGCATTCGGTAGGTGCGGTGTAAGACAATGGCAATGAGAATAGTACTGCAACATATATGATGATTTATGCCTCCTTGCGTTTATGTGATTAATTATAATTGATTAGCAATACATTGTGTACGTGCCCTGCACCCTAATTCAAAAGGTTAATAGGGGCATCCAGTTTATGTAGCAGCTTAGCAGTATCTGTTCTCAGCAGAAGTTCCTATTCCCTGTGTTAATTCTGTAATAGATATTCCTCTTTCCCCTTGTGAACTCCTGTGATTTTGGACATAGGGCTTCATGTATTATGTAGACTGTAGAACCCTCTATCTTTTCTTGCTTAGCTGAACTATGCCGCTTCCATTAAGGCAATCAGCCTATGACTTGCTCTACCTTTTCAGTCAGTTACTTGAGTAAATCACTTTCTGATCACATTTTCTGATATGGCAGCTTGAAAGAACTCCACCAAAAGTGCCCCCAGGAGATGGACGCCTACGCGGGCTGCATGTACTACTACACGAACGAGTTCGACTTCTGCCGCAAGGAGCAGGAAGCTTTCGAGAGTGCGTGCCCCATATCCGAGTAGTAGACTTTTACTACCCCCAGTGATCATCTTCTTGAGAAATAAGGAGAAAAGCCGGCAAAACCAAGTTCCTGATCTCCCGTGTTTATTGTACCCATTTACTCAAAGAGTCTTTCTCTCGTTCAACATATCTCTGTTTTGAGTTGGATGCCAAATTTGACTCGACTGTAGCCCTAAGATGATGATGACGGTGATGCTTCTTTTTTTCTTTGTCTTTTGGTTTGCGACATAACGCTGATTTGCTGTTGCCCTGCGTTGATCAAAGTGTTGGCTTCTCGTCGTTTTCGCCTTTCGTGTTTACCATGTGGAACGCAGGAAAGCCCATATGAAATCCTTGTAGAAACAAAAATGCGGTTCGTATGGAGAAGCAGGAAGTACTCCATGAGGTTGCATGATATATTTCTCTCGGGACAATTGATTCCGAACCTAGTTAGGTTAGGAAGAGGCGCGCCATCACTGCGTCCGTACTCCGTAGGCTGTAGCTTACGGAATTGTCTCAGGTCCACGTACGGGCTGTACCGTCCCTGCCACGCCATTCATTCACCCGTTCGTTCATTCATGGCCGCGTTGATGAATGCGTTCTCAGCTAGCAGCCGCCTGCCGCTGGCAAGGCACGGGATGGGAGGAGAGGCACACGGACCGAGAGGGCGTAAATGCGGCTCAGCGAGAACTGCGTGTGACAGCAGCAGCGTTGAGGATCCATCCGGTCCGCTCGCCGCAGAGGAAATTCATGACACGAACGAACCAACGAGACAAGGTACTGCTCGTGCCGTGCGTGCGTGGCCGTGGGCGGACGCGTCACGGTTTCCAGCCTTCAATTGCCGCTGCTGGGACGATCGATCCTGTGCCTGCAGCAGTAAGTAATGCCACAGCCTAAATCGTTTATTCTGTCCTGTACCCTTGGCTGTTGGCAGCGACCCCTCGCTCGCCAGTTGCCACTAGTTACCCATTGCCCATGCCTCGGTTCAATGGGGGAACCGTGGTACGCAGCACCAGTGTACCGCTCCATTTACCAATCTACCCCAGCGCAACGGCACAGTTACGATCCATCCCAAGATCATGGACTGTTTTCTTGTTGAACTCATCATCGGATGCTCCTGCCCTGCCCTGCCCTGTTCTGCCGCCGATCCGGGCCGGGGGGACGGACGGGTTGCCCGTGCGCGGATCGGAGCCATCCATATCAACAGTAGTGTCAGCTCCGTCACGTTGCCATGGCGGGGCCCTCGCTCTTGCCAACTTGCCATGGCCTCGTCGGGTCTACGGAATGCACAGATCGTGCAAGACGTACTAGTACTACCTCTGTTTCGATCTGAATGGGAATTCGAACAAATAATGGCCTGCCCGAAACATAGCCGTGGAAGTTCAGCGACCGCCATGCATAATAAGGACGCAGATCAACTCTGCATTCGGCCCCAAGACGCATCAATCAAGCATTCTAGCGGTATAATTAACCGAGGCGACGCCGTCGTACTGTACGTACCGTTGTTATACAGTATATGGCAACCAAATCCGTTCGGTTCATCTAATTGAGTTTGGGCCCACTATGATGGATGGAGACCATACACGCAGGAAGAGCAAAAAAAAAAAGAGCGTCATTATCTGCTCCTCCGTACCAGTAGTACTACAAGAATGACAAAGTCGTAGGTGCGCACTGTTCACAGGAAACCAGACGCCAATGATGACCATGGACCATGGACCATGGACGAACAACACCAGCAGCACATGCCATGGACGAACAACACCAGCAGCACATCCCATGG